>CM076609.1:65907189-67286357 GCA_038502775.1 Hippodamia convergens | reverse complement strand
ATAAGATTCACGATTGAAGAAGAAATAGAAGATTCAGTTCCATTCCTCGATACCAAACTAATTAGACAAAATAATATTCTAAAAACTGACTGGTATATTAACCAATGGCCTCGAACAGATACATACATTATAGGTCATATCACCAGTTAAGAATGAAAATGAATGTTATACTCAACTTGAAGTTTCGAATAAATAAAATCTCACATCCAGATTTTTTAGATAAAAACCTTAAGAGACTTTTTGATATCATGCTAGAAAATGGATACCCCAAACAATGGTTAAAAAAGATTATTTTTCGAACACCTACTGTACCAGACCCTTTATCTAGTCAGACGGAACCTGTGGCTAGCATACAAAATGAAGCAGCAGGATTAACTGAAAATATGAAAACTATAGTCCTCCCAAGAGCCGATGGGTTATCTGATCGACTGACCAAGGTACTAAGACAAGATAATTATCGTTTCACTTATATTTACACGAATAAGTCGAAATCTCTTTTCACAAAATTGAAAGATATCACTCCTGATACCAAAAAATCAAATGTTGTCTATAAAATAACATGCATGAACTGTGACTTAATATATATAGGTGAAACAAAAAGAACTCTGAATAAAAGAATCAACTCTCACAGAAGTGATATCAAAAGAAGAATAACTAGTTGTGCCTTGGCTAAACATTCGATAGATAACGGACACAATCCAAATTTTGGACAAGTAAAGGTTATAGACGAAGAACGGAACATGTTGAATAGAAGATTCTTGGAATTATTTAGAATAAATCAGCATTCCCAAACGATGAATTCCAGAAGAGACCTAGAGGGTATAAGTTCAATTTACGCAAATTTATTAGAAATTGATAAAAAGACTAGAGAAGTTGTGAACAATGATGCCACAAGACTTGAAATAGATTAATTGAAGTGAAGGAGGTGCTTCTGATGACACGGTAGTGATATTTTCAACCTGATTTGTGTTGTGTTCTCTTGTACAGGGAAGGTTTCGAAGACTTTTCAGTGATTGTTTTAAACTCTTTATTTTGTAACTTTGATTAATTTGTTAGATGAACTAGTAGAGGAAGGTTGTTAGATATTATTCGACCACAGTTCTGTGGTTTGAGAGTAAAAAATAATCTAATGTCAGTGTGAAGAAAGATGTCAATTCTCCAACCTCATTCATCTCATCAAATGTTATTACTTTCCACATTCTAAATGCTCTCTACCTCACTAACAAATTCTATCTTTGTAAAAATCTCAGTGTCTGTAAGTTTTTCATGTTTTTCTTTTAAGCAAATAACTCACATGTGCTCATGTTGTTGTAGAACTCCTGAAGAAGAGAAAAATATATTCTCGAAAGCTCGAGCATCAAGACAAAAGAGTTTCACTTACCTTCTGCTGATATCCCAAAAAAACTAAACTTTTGATTATATCTATATATATATATTAGACTGTTTCAAAAAATTCGACATTTTTTGTTTTCAGGAAATTCCCCCCCCCCTAATTATCTTCAGGGTATCGAAAAGAGACCTCTATGAAAATATCAGCTTCAAATAATAATATTTAGAGGTCGCTCATCAATTATTTCTATTTTCCCTACTAATAGCAGGGAAAAAATTTCTTTTTTCAATAAAAAATTCCTAGAGCAGAAACCAATTGACGGATTTCATTGTGTGACACATTTCCGTGTGGACAATCAGATACTCTACAAAAATGACTCTCAAGATATTTCTATAAAACGGCCCCTTGAAAAGTTATTCGATTCAATGCTAATATTGAGGTATTTTTGAAGAAAAAAATTATTCAAAAAAATCGATTCTGTTTGTTTTCACGAAACTTTATTTCTAATTATTTTCAGGGTATCGAAAAAAGGCGTCTGTGAAGATATTACCTTTGAATATTAATATTTAGAGGTCGCTCAGCGATGATTTCTATTTCCGCTGTTGATAGCAGGAAAAAAGTTTCTTTTTTCAATAAAAAAATTTTTCTTCACGAACCAATTGACGGATTCCACTGTGTTATACATTTTCGTGTAGGGAACTAAATGCTCTACGAAAATGTCTCATTCGATATTTCGATAAAACCGCTCGTTCAAAAGTTATTTCAACTTTTCCTTCAAAAATATCTCTATATTAATACCTTATATTGAGGTATTTTGGAAAACAAGTTCAAATAACTTTTGAACGAGTGGTTTTATAGAGATATCGTATGGAACATTCTCGTAGAGTATCTAGTTCCCTACACCAAAATGTATCATACAGGGGAATCCGTCTATTAGTTCGTGAACAAAAAATTTTTTATTGAAAAAAGAATTTTTTTCCTGCCATCAGCAGCGAAAATAGAAACCATCGAAGAGCGACCTCTAAATATTAATTTTCAAAGCTAATATTTTCACAGACGTCTTTTGTCGATGCCTTGAAGATGATTAGAAGGCGGGTTGCGTGAAGACAAGTAAAGTCGATTTTTTTTAATAATTTTTTTCTTCAAAAATACCTCAATATTAGCATCGAATCGAATAACTTTTGAAGAGGACGTTTTATCGAAATATCGTAAGGGACATATTTGTAGTGTATCTGATTGCCTACACGAAAATGTATCACACAAAGAAATCCGTTTATTGGTTTGTGTTCTAAGAATTCTTTATGGAAAAAAAAAATTTTTCCCCTGCTATTAGTAGGCAAAATAGAAATAATTGATGAGCGACCTCTAAATGATATTATTTGGAGCTGATATTTTCACAATCGATTTTTTTGAATCAGTCTCATATGCTGTAAATGTTCAAGTTCAACCCCCAGAAATTCCAAAATTCCGGCTAGCATAACTTGAACGTTAACAGCATGCATTCATTGCCAATGGTTATAATGTCAAAGAAATTCAGAGGGCAATAAGACCAAAACATTCCACAATGGATGATAACACATCACAAATCACCCCGAATGGAAGAGCCATCTTACCATAAATCCCCAAGGTCACAGATAGAATTGGTTGAATACTGAAAAGGCACAACATCGAGACCGTTTATAAGTCGACACAAAAACTTGGGAAAATGATCAGAACTACGAAAGACAAAGTCGAGCCACTTTCACAAGCCGGTATTAACAGGATACCTTGTGAGTGAGGCAAAGTCTACAGTGGTACAACAAAGCGAAATATCAATACAATATTTGAGGAACACGAACGATGCTGTCGACTGAATCAGACGGAAAAATCCGCACTAACGGAACATGCTCTGAGAGATAGACACAATATAGATTTCTCAAAAGCGGAGATTATTTCCAATATCAAAAGTTACTATCCCAGGCTGAACATGAAAGCCATTGAAATTTATGAACACAAAAATAACATAAACCGCAAAGAAAAGACTCCTTTTTCACATAGCGCCTGGTTACCGACCATAAACTGGGGTGCAGATGACGCTTCCAGTTCGAATACGTCAGTGTCAGAAATTCAGCGTTCGAGGTACAATCTTAGACCAATAATCCTCTGAAGATGCCTACCGAAGTTGAAGTATCAATTGCATTCTCTTGCTGTTCTGTCTTTTTTTATTTTCAGGTTGGAGTTTATGTTTGGAAATCCTTCCCCCAAAGAGCCGTTCCGATAATCGTGATGTCCTTCAATATTAAATATTCAGATACAAAAATTTTATTTTATTTTTTTACGGGGAGACAGGTTTTTTCGGCTGAGGTTTTTTCCCCTGGCTCTATAGTATCATATGATACTAGTGATGATACTATAGTATCTGACCCAACTTCTGAAATTCAATCGAAGAACAATTCTTTAGTCAAGGAACTGAAAGATAAAGAATTCATAAATGGTAATACTGCCAAAAAACTTAACAGCTATAAAGGAGTTTTCCCAACAATATATGGCTTGCCAAAAATTCACAAAGAACGTACACCATTAAGACCAATTATTTCAACTATAAACTCCCCCACATCTGATCTCAGCAAATTTGTGGCAAATATATTAAAGATAGCATTTGATGATTCTTTTCACATCTATGCTGTCAGAGATTCATTAATGTTTTCAGAAAAAGTCAACAATTTGAAAATTCCAGCTGATCATGTTTTGGTATCTTTGGATGCAGTGAGTCTCTTCACAAACATCTCTTGGGATTTAACGAGAGATACGATCAACACTGAATGGGGAAAAATTCGATCAGTTACTAACATTCCACTTGAGGAGTTCATCAGAAATTTGAAGTTTCTTTTTGATTCAAATTATTTCAAGTACAAGGATGAATTTTTTTCACAAATTTTGGATGTCCCATGGGGAGCAATCTTAGCCCCATCCTGGCCTCATTAGCCATGACTGTACTAATCAGATTTTGTGTGGATCGTTTATCATTTCGCCCTTTTTTTTATACCAATATGTAGATGACTTGATTTTGACAATCCCATCGGATGGCAAGCAAGAGCTATTGAATACTTTCAACTCTTTCAATCAATATATACAATTTACCATTGAAGAAGAAAAAGATAATTTCGTTCCTTTTTTAGATACTAAAGTCATTCGTACAAACGACAACATTATAAAACTTGATTGGTACAGAAAGCCAACATCTTCTGGTAGATATATACACTACAAGTCTAACCATGATTGGCAGATGAAAATAAATGATGTCAATAATCTAAAAAATAGGATCCTCAAAATAGCTCATCCTGATTATCAGCATGATTCCCTTAATACATTATATGAAATTTTGAGAGATAATGGATATCCACATGGGTTTCTGAAGAGACTCATTTTTTGCACCTCAACAAATCAAAATGTATCGAATAATCTTGAACCAACACATGAACCCACTAGATCAGAAGGAGATGTCATTACACTGGACCCTAGAATCAAGTTTGCTTCTTTGCCATCTTTGCCAAGACTTACCAATAAACTAATTAATATTTTCTCCATTATAGAGAATTTAAAAATTGCCAAATATAACGTTGTCACTAATAGGTTTCTCTTCTCCTGCCTCAAAGATAAAATTCCAACCATGTCTAAATCTGATTGCATTTATTCTATTCCTTGTGTTGATTGTCCGAATGTTTATATTGGCCAAACTTCCCAAGCTCTTAGAAGAAGAATTAGCGTACATAAAAGTGATATCCGCCTTCATCCAGACAGATGTTCCTTGGCTTCACACGCAAAAAATAATGGTCATAATTTCAATTTTAATAATACTAAAATTTTATCCATCGAAACAAACAATGACAAAAGACTTTTTTTTGGAAATGTGTTATATTAATGAACAAAAAAATGTAGTTAACAAATAAGCAGACATTAAAGGACTCAGTAGTATTTAAAGCTACCTTTTATCCATTGATAATAGTTTCACCAAATCAAACTAATAACACTCTATTTTATGTTCCTAGTTTTCTTCATTCTCTCAATTTTATGACAATTTTCTATATCAGATTCTATATTATCTGATACGACCATTTCTGCTATGTCATTTTTAGTTTTTACTTTTTTATAATGCACTTTTCTGGATAGTTGAATTATTCATGTTTCAATCTTAATGAGAAGTGTTTTTTATTGTATGCTGCCTTTCGCCATTCATTTCACAACTTGTCCTATGTATTTTTTTATATAATTGTATTAATTTTGCCCATTCACCTGATTTATGTAGCATCCTGATGAAGGTCCCAAACTAAGGACCGAAATATAGATGTTAAAAGACCAAATGTTGTATTGAATAAATAGAAGCCCTATGCCGAGTACCCATATATATATATATATATATATATATATATATATGAATAAGTCAAGACCAAAATTAGCCACATCGGTCCAGAAGTTTTCATGTTTTAGCGTATCTAACGCACAGCAATTCATTTTCATACAAATGATGATATAAAACAGATTCTATGAATTCGACGCTAAGTACGACATGAAATCAGGAAATCCTAAATAACTCAAGAATTATCAATTTTAGGAGCATCAACATGTTGGAATATTACCATCATTTTTCTTCCCACAAGCCAACGCAATCATAGAAAAATAGGGTTCAAATTTGAAAAACGAAAGTTATGGGCCAATCTTGATCCCAATTTTGGACGCAACATTTCGAACACCCTGTGACGAGTTTTTCGAAATTCTAAAAATGGATGATATTTCCAAAGTATTCAACTTCAAAAATGTGAAAACGGTTTGTGCTTAAGATATCTAGATCGGGAATAACAAACAATACCGAATATTGTTATCTTCCTTTCGTCTTGAATTTTTTCTCGATGTTTTGGAATGTATTATGACGGATGTAACGATTTGAATACGAGTGTATTCACAATTGAATGCTCTATGGAATTCGAAATTAGAAAAATAGAGAAATTTTGAAGTTTTTCCGAAAAAGAAATGAGAAATAGAAAAAAATTCTTCAATTTAAAAAACATATCTGTTTGAATATTTGAGCAACATCTGCAATAAAATTGTGGAAAACATCAGAAAACAAATTTTTCACATATTTCAAAGGTAATGAGCTTTTCAGAGCAGCAAACGTGCTCCTTTAATTATTTCAAAAATTCAATCGAGTGAAACAAAAAACGGCTGGTTGGATTGATTTGGCTTTTCATGTCCTCAAAACCTACAGTTAACTTTTAGTGTGATTAATGGTTGCCAAGATATCCATAGTGAAAGACAAAAGGATCCATTTTGATTTGATCATGATCTAAAAAAAGGAAATAAATGCCTAATAAACGAATTAACAGAACCTAATATCGGTTAAGCGAAATAAAATGTTCTCACGCCCGTGGGCCAAAAACAGAAAGTTTGTTCTTGGTTTTTGTAATACCTCTTACTCATAAATTACTGACGCTACAAAATTTCAAAGTCAAAATACAAAAACAAGAAACCCATGGCTACAATTTCCTCTTTTGTTCTTTCTTTTACGCATTCCTATCGATGTTATGGACTGTTGAAAATTGCTCGAAAAAATTCAATTTTATTTACATTTCAAACGTTTCAATCCTCATATCCAACCTCAGAGGGGGGGCGCCATCATGACCTTTGCCCCGCTCAGAAAAAATCGTAGATCCAGGCCTGTGGATCTCTTTGTATGCCTTTCTGGTCATCTGCGTGAACGTGTTATCAGTGTTACAGAATTAATTGTTGCTGAAGATTCAAATTTTTTTGTCTGAGTTTTTTCGGGAATTTTATTGCAGATAGTTTTTCAGAAGAATCTCAAAGGATTATATATATATATATATATATATATATATATATATATATATATCAGAACCCCAGAGGTAAAGTGTGTTAAGTCACAATATCAAAATTTGACAATAGAAGAATTTCAGTTCGATTATCGTTTCAAGGAATTGTTACTGCCATTATTTGGCGAGTTAATATACCTAGAGAGTCAAAAATGTGTTCCACTAGCTAGAATTTACTAATGTGAATCCAATATTGTAGATAGTTCGTGTCTGAAAAAATGTGACTTAACACACTTTACCTCTGAGGTGCTGATATATCACCACGGACAGTCAGGCAACTCTGAGATCACTGGAATCATAAAGCAGATTTTATATTGATCCGTGAATTGATTCCAGTAGTGAAGATATACATTTTAAGACAATTCTCATATGCAACCTTAGAGGGGGGGCGCCATCAAAAATTTTTACCCCAGTCAGAAATATTTGTAGATTCGAGCCTTGCTCTTATCATTTTGAAGGAATATAAATTATGCGTGGACAAAATGATCTGAACTGATGTCCGATTAATTTCTTAAATGAAATAGGCTGATACAATAGAGCTTGGAAATAAACCATGAACTTAATTTATTGTTTTCCCTTTCGGTAATGATTTTGTCCCCCATACGGCTGATCTATTCTCTCATGTACTCCATTTCATACTCAGGTTTTGCTTTTCGTAATCGATAAATCAATCATTGTGTCAAGAAGGTTGACTAATTATAATATAATTATTCAGCTCATTCCCTTATATTCAAAGTCACTATATCCTTTTTTCAAATTCAGCTATTTGGTACATGGACACCCTCATAGAGCATGTAATAAATATAGGGTCTTTATATGATCATTGAATGTTCCGGTTGGATTTGGATTATTGTTGATCTTTATCAGGAGACTTTTCTTCAATATTTAGATATAGCGGTTGACATTCGTTATGATGTGAGAAAATACTTCAAGTATGTTCGACAATGTTCTGAGTATATTCTCGCAACAGAAACTTTAACTGGAAAAAGTGAAAATGAAAACAATCAAGTTCAAATATTTCAATTTCTGGCTAGTCAGTTCTGTTGACTTACTTAAGAATGATTCATCCGCCGTTTACGCCAATTACATCTACAAATCAATGTAATATGTAGTCATAATTTCTCAATTCAACATTGGCATTGGTAAAACAGTTATTCCGTACACAGAAAGGAAATCAACCTTGAAATAATCGGATCAATATCGTCTAACCTAGAGAGACGTGTTTCGAATTGGCGGAAGAACAATTAGTTTCCTTTACCAGCATGTTGCTAGAAGGTTTCGGAAATACTAAACCAATATGTTTATTTTCGAACTAATTATATGAAAGTTCAAGATTGTTTTACATTCTTGACCTTCTATTAAAGATTCAAAAAAGTCATTCTGTTGGTTATATAACATTGAAGACGCAGTGGCGTAGTGAGCTTAATTCGCGCCCGGGGCAAAAAACCTTTTTAGCGCCCCCCCCCTTCTAAATTCATAATGGCATATAATATTATATGTGAAATATACTCGCAATTAGCCAAATCAATTAAGTAAGATGAACAAAGTCATAGGCTCAAGCAAGACCTTGAAATTTGGACACAAAATGAAGTGAAGAAAACAAGAACAAATTTCGTAATTTATACAGGGTGTACCAAGTTCGGCGGCCTATTAGGCGTATCTGGAGAAATGGACCAATTTGAAATCTGAAAATTGGGATTATGTTATTGTTTGACATTATCTACCGATCTAAAATTTTCTTGGAGGCTGACCACTTTCAGTTATATATTCTGTTTTCGAATTTGATAGAGTATGCAAATCTGAAAACATTCGTACTCAAATCTTTGCATTCGTCAAAATACTTTCTAAAGTATCGAGCAAAAAACTGAAGAAAAAAGGGGATAAGAATATTCGGTATTATGTTTGTTATTCCCAACCTAGATATCGTAAGCACAAACTGTTTTCACATTTTTGAAGGCGAAGACTGTAAGAATATTATGCATTTTCAGAATTTTGAATAACCCGTTTCAAATGTTGGTTCTAAAATTGGGATCAAGATTTGCTCGTAACTTTCGTTTTTCAAATTTGAACCCTTTTTTTGATGATTGGATTTTGCGAATAAAAATGATGATGATGTTCAAACACATTGATGCTCCTAAAATTAACAATTCTTGAGTTATTTAGGATTTTCTGATTTATGTCGTACGTAGCGTCAAATTCATGAAATCTGTTCCATATATATGGAAGACTCCTCAATACAGCATTCTGGGAAAGGCCTGAGGGTAGAAGAACGGTTGGTCGTCCAAGAAAACGGTGGAAAGACGCAGTGACCAGTGATTTGCAGAGACTGGGAATAACACAATGGGAGCTAGCAGTACAAAATCGACTAGAGTGGAGAAGAATAGTAAATGCGGCCAAGACTCACCTTGAGTTGTAGAGCCATTGATGATGATGATGATGATGTTCCATATCAACAATGATAAATGAATTCAGAAAAGAGGTAGTCACTAGTGAGTTATTTGACTAATTTATCTTCTATGAGCAAGGTCATTGTTGATATGAAACAGATTCTATGAATTTGAGGGTACCTACGACATGAAATCAGGAAATCCTGAATAACTCAAGAACTAGCAACTGAGAGAATAAGTGAAACTCTCATCAGGTTTGGAAATATATTCTCAATGCCAGCTTATAAAAGTCAGAAATTCCAAAGGAGATCAAGATTGAATTTCTTTTCTAGTGCGGGGTTACATTTTGCCATCACCTAATTCGTTGAAGAATTCTATTCCGTTGAAACAGTATTATAAAATTCACCCAAATTTTTACAATTTTCTTCAAGGTCGTTGTCAACATTATCTTTGTTATAAATTTTCAATATCTAGTAAAATTCAAATTGTATTTAAGTGTCACTTAATCGTAAACATATTTCTTATGGGAGACGATCAAGAATGCTCTTCATAACGTGAGAAATTTCTCTTTCGGCGGAAAAACCAACATCTCTAACTAATTCTCTGGGTATTTCGAGGCATCTTATCACACAATATCCCTCACCGCTTATATTCTGGCGCCCCATTGTGTTTCAGATTCACGTTTGACGGTTTTTTTTCACGGCATTTTTTAAATTTTTCCATCGTGGAGAAAACAAATATATGTTTTCAATTAGTCCAGAGTATGTCACAACGATTGAGTCTTGTTTAGCTGCAGTAACTCCTACTTATTCCAGCAATTTTTTTGTTTCGCTAACCATTTGGCGCCCCTGTATGACTAGCGCCCGGGGCATGATGCCCCCCCTTGCCCCCCCCTCACTACGCCACTGTGAAGACGTTCCGAAATATTTTGTTGATAGCTACGAAAATAATAAAACTCAAATATTTTGATCAAAATGTATCGACTAATTACAAAACTAATAGAATTCGTTAAAGAATTAATTTAAATATAAGCAGGAATTGAAAGTATAGGTAGTCGTGACTGAATTTTCAGTTACAAAAAGTAACTAAAGATTTCTATAGAACCATCGAAGATAATGAATGTATATTATGTTTTCTAGAATATAATAATAATAATAATAAACCATCGCAGAGAATGAATATATATTATGTTTCCTAGAAAAGTATTCAAGTATATTTTTTTCAAGGAAAATCAATTTGAAATTGTTTAGCTTGACAATAGATATATTTCACAATTGAATGCGAATGCGCTCAGTCAAAGAAATTTCGGAAGAAAGTGTTTGAAATATCGGTTATTATAAATTTTATAGCCCCGTCACCGATTTTGAAAATATTTTGCACAGTGAATCTATAGGACTTCCTGATACTACAGTCTCAATTACAGCCCTGGGGAGGCGGTAATTTTCGAGAAAAAAAATGAATGAAACTCATAAATATACTCCATTTACCTCGGATACTGCCCTGATATAGTCTTATATAATAAAAATAATAATAGTACTTTATTCCCAAAATCCTTACAAGAAAGAAAAGAGACATAGTCAATATAAGAACAACAAAAATAAAAAAGTTTCTAAAAAAGAAATGTTTTTTTTTTAATACAAATTTTGATCAAACGTCAATAGTTCTCAGATCTGCTTCAAAAAACTCCCGAATACTATAAGGTTCCAGAAGAATCAGTAATCGGTTTACTTTTCTTTTGAACAGTTTCGGACTATCAATCATTTGATATTCATGAGGCAATTTGTTGAATAATTTTATTGATACGTATTTTGCATTTTTCTGTACCAAACTCAAAGGGTGTAGTGGATAATGAAAATATAGTTTGCGACGGGTACTATTCGAGTTTATAAAAGATTCAAAGTAATGGGAATTCTTTCTTAGAAAAATCAGACATCTACTGATATAAAGCCCAGTAAAGGTTAGTATACCCAACTTTCTGAAACATCCTCTACATGAGTCACGGTTTCGCATGTTCAGCATCAGTCGGACCACAAGCTTTTGAATTCGGAATACTTTCAAATATTCCGAAGCATTGCCCCAAACGATGATTCCATGACTCATAAGGCTTACGAAGTTGGCAAAATAAACCGTCTTTAGCAGTTCCAAATCAGATTGACTTTTCAATACTCTCAGCGTATAAACGACAGAATTCAATTTCCCAGCAATATAATGCACATGCTCACTCCAGTTTAGTTTTCGATCAACTGTCACTCCCAAGAACCTAGTGAACATTCCAATTTTTGTGTCTGTTTGCTCCAACATGATATGGGAAGGAGCAACCACATTACTTGCCGCAAAAACAACACATTCAGTTTTTTCGGCGTTCAGAAACAAACTATTGTCACAGCACCACTTAGAGATATTGCAGTATTCAAATGCTGCAAATTCAATGGCAGAGTGAACACTTGGCCGACTAACCAGTGCATTGGTGTCATCTGCATACATAAAGATATGCGTAGCAGCAGAGACAGCGTTCGGTAGGTCGTTGATGTACAATAAAAACAGCAAAGGCCCCCAATATACTATAGTCTATATAGTTTAGTTTAACAAGGTTAGGTTATGTTAGGTTAGGTTAGGTTCATTTTCCCTACCAAAAGTTGTAAAAAATTTTTTTTTTAAATTAAAAAACAATTTTGATGAAAAAATAAAACATCGATCCGCATTCAGGTTAGGTTAAGTTAGGTTAGGTTAGGTTCATTTTCCCTACTTCAAGATCACAAAAAAAAACTTTTTTTCACAATAAAAAAATACAATCTCTCAAAAGTATTTTTTGATAGGGTGAATATGAACTAGCCAGAGCCATCAGCTTTCAACCTCTCCGCTAAGTATATAGCATAGAATATCGAAAAATTTAAAAAATTATCTCCGATTCACTTTCCGCTTCAATCCTGTAGCTGATTAATGTTTCTTCTGGTGATTTATTTCAAACAAACATAATTACATAATATAAGAAGGTTATTGATTCACTTCATTTGATGATGAATTCTCGTCATTATTAATTGAACTACAATGAAAGAATCTTTCCATAGGGGAGGGTTGGATAATACCGCGCGGTTGATAATTACGCTGACGCGCAATTCGAAAATTATCCTCTAGTTCTGCGATGCAGTGAGTAGACATAAAAAAATCCTTTCTCATGTTTTTCGTCACTCCTTATAATTTTTCAAGTACTTTCTCATAAAGAGATAAAAAATACTTTATTTATATTATGATACTTTGATTCTATATATTTTCAATGCTTGTATGCGGTAGAATTAATGTCAAGATACTTTTTTACGTACTATAATATTTTTCATATAATTCCGAGATGATCAAATTCGATAATTCCACCCCCGGCGCGGAATTTTTATCAAGATATGCAAAATATTATCATCAAGATATCAGATATTATTATGATATTTAATTAATATTAGGTAGAGACTTGTCCATATATGAATCAAAAATGTAAGTACTAAGACTTCTAGTTATAAAAAAATATTTACGTTTTATTGTAAAAGAATTCAAGTTTCTGTTAACACTTAATACTTATTTTGCGTGATACTCGATATTCTGATTTAATTTCTGGAAAAAGATTTGGGTCTTCCTATCTTCACATACTAGGTACCATACGGACTGTACTAGATACTATGCTGACTTGTGTACTGTAATGGACAGGGTGAATATTTGGTGTAAGGACAATGCTCTACTGCTGAACAGTGACAAGACTGAATGCATGATTTTCGCTACAGATAGATCCTCTTTGATATATCCGGATCAATTCAAATATAATGGTCATATTATTAAGATCTCAAGCTCAGTGAAGTTTCTGGGATTGATTATGGATTTTTCTTTGAAATGGAACGATCATATAAAGTATATATCGGCAAAGTTAAACTGTAATTTACTCTCTGAGAGTACTGAGGGATAACGTTGAAAATGGAATTCTGAAGATGGTCTATTTTTCAAACTTTCAATCGGTTTTAACATATGGTCTTATTTTCTGGGGAAGCAGCACATCCATTCAAAACATTTTTGTTGTTCAAAAACTAACTATAAGAGTCATTTTCAAACTTAGTTATAGAGAGTCTTCTAGGGGCATATTCAGGTCCAATGAAATTTTAACTGTGATTGGCTTTATTATTCATACAAAAACACAAGAACTATTTTAATGAATTCAGAAATGTAAATCATACACGAAAAATGCAACCTTATTTTTTTCCAATTCACAAGCTGAGCATGCTCGAAAAAAGTTTCCTTTTCTGAGATATTTATATCAGTGATTTTCGGAAATAAACTATATTCTATTCTATTCTATACAAGGTGTACCAAGTTCGACGGCCTATTAGATGTTTCTGGAGAACTGGGCCTGATTGAAATCTGAAAATTGGGATTATGTTATTGTTTGCCATTATCCATTATCTACCGATATAAAATGATCTTGGAGCCTGACCACTTTCAGTTATACATGAAGTGAAAAAAATTTTCAAAAATTTTGTTTTCTGTTTTTTTGTTTTCGGAGTTGATAGAGTATGCAATTTCGAATACATTCATGCTCAAATCGTTGAATTCGTCAAAATACTTTCCAAAATATCAAGAAAAAACTGAAGGAAAAGGGAGATAATCAGGAAATCCTGAATAACTCAAGAATTATTAATTTTAGGAGCATTAACATTTTGGACATTTTTCTTCGCACAATTCAACGCAATCATGAAAAAATGGGGTTCTGATTTGAAAAACCAAAGTTATGGGCCAATCTTGATCCCAATTTTGGAACCAACATTTGGAACACCCTGTGACGGGTTGTTAAAAATTCTAAAAATGTTCAATATTTCCACCGTCTTCGCCTTCAAAGATATGAAAACGATTTGTGATTACGATATCTAGGTTAGGAATAACAAACATAATTCCGAATACTCTATTCTCCCTTTTTTCTTCAATTTTTTTCTCGATATTTTAGAAAGTATTTTGAGGAATGCAACGATTTGAGTACGAATGTATCCAGAATTGCATACTCTATCAAATTCAAAAACAAAAAAACAGAAAACAAAATTTTTGAAAATTTTTTCCCCCCAATTTTCAGATTTCAAATAGGTCCAGTTCTCCTGAAACGCCTAATAGGCAATAGGCTGTCGAACTTGGTACACCCTGTATATTCTAATGAAGAATAATTTGGATTGAATACTCTAGTTAATCCTCACAACGAAGCATCTGATGAATACAAATCATGAATTGTTTATTTTCACCTACATTTTGTCATCCATCTGAAAATACAAGAAAAATATTTTTTTGCAGACAGTCTAAGCCAAAGGAGTATACTGATTACAGCAAATTCGTAAAATAATAAAATGGGCTCATTTTGGCATCAAAACAATAAAAAGAGTACGATCGTGCTCTTGAGTTCTACGAAACTTGATATAGAAAGAATTATACGCTCTATAGCGTTATATGCCTTGCGGTGCCCAGTCTACGTCTCTGTCTATTCTCCCAATCTCCTGGTCTAAGATCTCTTTCAGAGATTGCTTTGATCACTCCCTGTATCCAAGTTACTTTCGGTCTACCCCGTTTTCGTCTCTCGAATGGACTCCAGTTCATAATTTGTTTCGGTATCCTTTCTTCGCCTATTCTGTGTACATAACCATACCAGCTGAGTTGTTTGATTTTGATATCATCGATTATAGTGGTGTTTGCATTCATTATCTCCCTTATTGTGATGTTTCGTATATGTTGAAGTTGAGAGATCCGAGCTGATCGTCGCCAATAATCCATTTCTAGGGATAAGTCTCTGCATTATTCTTGATGTTAGTTGCCATGTCTCACAACCATACAGAACAACACTCTTGAATACAGTGTTGTATATTTGACGTTTCTTCTCATGTGATATTTTATTCGACCATAATATCGAATTCAATGCACCAATTATTTGTTTTCCTTTTATTATTCTTTCTTCTATCTCTGTTTCTGTTCGGCCAGTACTAGTGATTTTTGTTCCTAAGTATGTATACTCTATTGTTTTTGGAATTTGTCTGCCATCTTGCAGTTGAAAATCCTCTGTATCTGAGCCGACACAAATATACTTGGTCTTCTGCATATTCACACTCAATCCCCATTTTTCATATTCCACTATCAAGCGACGAGTCATAAACTCTAGATCATCTTTATCCTGGGAGGCAACGACCTGGTCATCAGCGAAATGTAAAGTATACAAAGTCGTCTGATCACTCACTTTGATCCCCATTTGATGACATGATCTTCTCCAGTGTTTGAGTGCTTCGTCCAAATAAATATTCAACAGCGTTGGCGATAGGCTGCAACCTTGCCTCAATCCTTTTGATATGTTGAAGCTAGAGGATAACTGATTGTTAACTTTAACCCTTGAAGTGGACTTTTCATAAAGCTGTTGAACTGCTCTTACAAATGTTACGTTTACCGACGACCTTTCTTGCACCTGACAGAGTTTCTTGATGTGTATCCATCTACAATAATATGCTACTGATATTATTTATTCTTGAATTTCTTTTTCCCATAAACAAATCATAATAAATGCTGGAAATGATCACCCCCAGCCAAAATACAGTCTACATGTCATATATTTTGAAAAATTTATATATATATATATATATATTGGAAATACGATTGTTTGCCGGAGAAAACAGGGGAAATGGTTATTTTGGGTTCTTGGCAATTATTGGTTGGGCAATTATCAACAATCAATTGTCTTTACATCTATATTTCGAACCTTTATATATAATATATATATATATATATATATATATAGCAACTAAATTTCAGTAACCACCTCTTAAGAATGATATCTCGGAAAGGGTTGGGCTGAAAAAATTTTGTTATAGGAAAAACTCATCTTAATTTCAAGAGTATATTCACTTCCTGAAATTTGTCGCATTCATATAGGAACACCCTGTATATACAAGAGTCTTTTTTCAAAAATTGCTTGATAAAAGTTGAATATGTCAATGAAAAAGATGTGCCAGTTATAAAATCGTGTAATTAACAGGAATTTTCAAATTGAGATGTGCTCTCTATGGCGACCGGCGAAAACACGAGAAATCATAATAATAATAATCAGTGGCGGCTTTAGGGGATGGCGAACGGGGCAATCGCCCGGGGCCTCGCTCATGGTGGGGCCTCGCGCGCAAAGACTATTGATATAAATCTCTAATTATTTATAAAGGTTTAAACATAAGGGTAGGATCCAAAAAAGTTTCATATCGAATACATTCATTCAAAACAAAATTGAAAAAAACATAATGTAGTTTTTGAATATTGCGCATTGTCGGAACTTCCAAATATTCAATTGAGGCACCAGCTGTTTGACCCACCCAGTAGGAAGAATAGAATGTAGAATCACACAACACAATTAGGGTAAAAAGTATTTAGGTACAATGTTTTCTTATCCCAGATGCGTTGGAACCTCCTAAAATATTTATAGCCCTGTTGACCGTTCTTTGGCGGTCCCTTTAAAATATTCGTTCAATTATCGTCTTATGCACGAATTTATTTCATTGTAGAGAATTGCGGAAGGAGGAGCATAAAATCTGTTTTTTTTCGAATATAGTGATTAGGTATGAGAAAACTGGGTTCAGTTTTGTTATTTTCTATTTTTTCTGATGAAAAACTTCCATTGTTTTGGGTTCTTCATTCACATTTCAACATTTTCCGAATAAATTCAAATTTTTTCTTGTTATTGAATTAAGAAATTAACTCAATTTCTGAATGTTTCTGAAACCAATTTTTTTAGTGTGGCTTTTGTAAGTTCGAATACGAACAATCCAATGAATTCATCCAATACATAATGTTTTATCATCGGATACTCAAAAGTATCTAAGTGGCACAACACTGATCCAAACTTCAGGGCTTGATACAACTAGGACTTGACGCCCTCAATCAAACTGACCATTAGTGGCTCCTCTATCGCTCGGGCAATCCCAGAAAAAGTCATATATGGTGGATTTTACGGAGAAATTTTTGATACAAATTTTATAAGAAACCACTGTTTTCAATAGAAATATGTTTACAAGATGGTGACATTTCCCATGAAACTTTCTATTCTGTTCATCTGGATGATGAAAATAAATAGTTTAATTTTTATGATCGAAACGGAAAATTTAATACGGCTGGGATTGAAGAACATTTCATTGTTTTTTAAGCCGTCAAAAAAAAACCACAGCTGAGTGTTTGACTGATTACATAATAAAATAATTAGAGCAGTTGGTTATATCATTGCAAAAATGCAGAGGTCAAGGATATGATAACGAAACCAATATGCGTGGTGAATAAAGTGGTGTCCAAAACCGTTATTCTTAAAATGAATCCACTTGCTAGATTCATATCTAGAATCTCATCCTGGAAGTTGCAGCAGCGTCTTGTGTCCAAGCATTATCTTTTTTTGGTTTGCTACAAATGTTGTATACTCTGTTTGCCGGCTCAACTCAGAGGTGGGTGATTTTAAAGGATCATGTGAAAGCCTTATCACTAACACCGCTTTGTGAAACTAGATTCACGAAGGAAAAAGGGCCTCACGGAAACCCCCCGCCCATGGCCTCGCAATGGGTAAGGCCGCCCCTGATAATAATATTTATTCATCATCATCATCATCATCATCAAAATGGCTCTACAACTCAAGGTGAGTCTTGGCCGCATTTACTTTTCTTCTCCACTCTAGTCGATTTTGTACTGCTAGCTCCCATTGTGTTATTCCCAGTCTCTGCAAATCACTGGTCACTGCGTCTTTCCACCGTTTTCTTGGACGACCAACCGTTCTTCTACCCTCAGGCCTTTCCCAGAATGCTGTATTGAGGAATCTTCCATCTTGTGACCTCATGACATGTCCTGTCCATCTTATGCGATTGGACTTGATATGTCGCACTATATTCTCGTTCCCATAATATTTATTCAACAATGATAATCATTACACAAGTTACAATGAAAATGGGTCAGCATACGAGTACAATGAAATCAAAATTCACCACTATAAGCCAACAGCTAACAAAAATTCGTTAACACTGTAAGGTTCCTGACATGCACAGGTACGAGCAGTTTTTCTCAGTAAAGGAAAAATTATGTCCGGGATATATTCAATAATTATGCCTGGTGTTATTGGGATCTTCTGCCAAGCGATTCGCTCTCTGGTGAGAGAAATCTGAACCCTTGAGCGCTAGTAGTTTTTGGTTATTAACGTGGAATGTGAATGTAAATGTGTTTGTCTTCAGTTTATTTTCGGGGTTTTCTGCGGTTTTGTGAGTTGAAAGTTTTGGTGTTATTGATTTTCCAAACTTGGATTATTGCACAAGAGTTTGAAAGCTTTTTAGGCTCATTTATAAATAAATATCATTTTCAACCATAGCTGTTATCACATGGCTTCCTCACGTAATGACTATTGCTGTGTCCCGCAATTTAATTCGTGGTCAAGGAGAAAAGGATCACATACTGCATTGAGCTTTCACTGGTTTCCAAAGGAGAATGGAAGCAAGGTTTATTCGGAATGGAACTCCTTGACAGAAGAAGGACATGGATTTTAAAATTGAAGATTGGTAAACTAGTCACTCCTTACATGACAGTCTATTCATTGCATTTTTCATAAGATGATTATTTTCATGAAGGTAACTTACAAATATGAATCATTACTGATCATAAATAAACTTCATATTTTTTATAATATTCTCAGGTAGAAATAAAAAATTTCCAAGATTGAAGCAAACTGCAGTTCCTTCGTAGAACCTACCAATCACTTCAGAATTTCACGGTTCTCAAGCTTCTTGCTCCTCTTCCCAAAAAACTATTCATCCTGAAGCCGGTTTGTCCAGTCGGACAAAGAGATACTATTCCAGGGTAGAAAGAAGAGAAAGTGGAAATGATTCATGTTGGGCAGAAGTTTGATCTGAAGAAGATATGCAAGCTGCCATGGCATTAATGAATCTTTTGAACTCGGGTATTGAAATGAGTGAAAACCTAGTAGAAGAAGTTATTGTACCTCAAACTCGTGATTTTAACGTACAGGTAGATACCTCCAGAATTTCAACACTAACTGATCTCTTGAAAGATGGCAAGTCTTCGAAATGCTTTAGGGGCATTAATTCTCAAATACTTGATTCTATAGAGCATTTATGTAGTAAAGTATCGAAAGATTCAAGGCAGCATCAGTTAAATATCAGACAAAGAATAGTTTTGACTTTCACAAAAATGAAAGTAGATCTATCACAATATATGTAACTTTGTTAATTCTCCTCAGTATTTACCAACAAGTCTGTAAAAATAATTTTTATGAAACATTGAGTGTTTTGTTTGTCAACTTGAAACCAACGGTGTATTTTCCATCGGTAGATGAAATAAAGCGAAACATGCCAAAATGTTTCTCTGGCTTTGAAAATACGAGGGTTGTACTTGACTGTACTGAAATATATGCCCAGAAACCGTCTTGCTTATGTTGTAGAGTAAAGTTCTATTCTCAGTATAAAAGTAGTACCACTGTTAAATTCATGACTGGTGTATCCCCAGAAGGGATTATAACATTTGTCAGTGAACCGTATGGTGGTAGAGCCTCTGACAAAACCATATTTGAAGAGAGTGGTCTCATTGACAAACTTACACCAATGGTTGATAAAGGCTTTCTTATAGAGGATTTTTGTAGAATGCATGGTATAGAACTTATTTGACCACCATTTTTGAAGAAAAAAAATCAATTAACACCAGAAGAATCTCTAAAAAATCAGGAAATTGCATCTTCTCACGTTCATAGTGAGAGGACAAATCAAAGATTGAAAATTTTCAATATATTGAGTGGCAAAATTGAATGGAGGTTAATACCTAAAGTACATGAAATATTTATAATTGCCTGCGCAATTACCAATTTATCAAGTCCCATTCTATCAGATAAAATATTTTAATGTACTCGATTTAAAATTATCCTTTACTTATATGCAAATATTATAACTGTTGTGTATTACAAGTAAATATATACATGTATCCATTGATTTGTTTCATATTTAAACAAATTTAGGTATTGCTATTGCAATGAGTAACTCCTAAGTGCTGAAATTTTTGATAGGTGAAGGTAAGTGAACAAATGATTAAATGAGAAATAAACATATGTTTTACTGTATATTATTTTCAAATAAAACATGAACCATTTTATTAAAGAAGTTGTATTTGAAGTTTCTCAACATTTCTTTAGCAAAAGCATAGTCATAATTTTCTTCGATTATTTTCAAACTATCATTATAAGATGCATATATCACAAAATAGCATTTCTCTAAATTGAGCACTGCTTCATTTCACAAAGTCTGAAAATAATATCAAAATTATTGTTCAGGAAAGATTTACATGTTCCAAAATACCTCCTTTTATATACGATATTACGGAAAATAAATGTCTATTTTTAATAAAATAAGCTGTGATATCAAAGATAAACCACGAATGGGCACGAATCTGTAGACACTACACGAAATAAAGCACAAAAACATAAGACACCACTACTTTTCCACTCATTAAAAGCTGATGTTCGTTTGTTGTACTAGCGCTCAAGGGTTCAAAACATCACCACCGAGGCGCTGGCATCTACGCAGAAGTTCCCAATAGGTGCACGTTTTATTGAAGATTTCGAAATATTTTAGATTTTTAAATATAAATAGCAGACATTTATATATGTATATTCCTGGCAAAGTGAGAATATCATTTTTCCTGAACAACCTCCGACAAGATTCCCGATATTTCATATTGAAAATGCATCTCATGTCTAGTTTCTGCGATCTGAATACAGTAATGGTCTGGGACTGTTTCCCGAAAAGATCACAACGTAACTCTTTACCTCCTGAAAATTAGAGAAGTAAACAGCTCTCAAGAACTCCCCACCAAATTCCGTACTCAGTACAGGTAAAGCGTATACTGCCCTGTTGAGTCTTCTACAGAGACCCTCAATATGCTCATCCCACCCAAGGTAAGTGCTTTGTCTTGGTTGAATTTCTTTATTTGAAAGTGAGAGTTTTAAATCTCTTTCCGTTTTTCTTAGTTTATGTGTTTACTCTCAGTCTGGATCTCCGTCAGTCCATTGTCATAGTTCGGAACTAATAATTCTTAATTGTGACAATATTAATGTATTATTGATGGTAGCTTCTCCTTAAAGCGTTAACCTTTGTCTTTTTTGTTATTACTGGCGAGATACGCATTATCTGGGGGAATACAACCTCCCCGAGTCAACTTGCATTTCGACCCGAAAATTAGGTTAATGTGAAAAGCCTCGATGGGAGAAATGAAAATACATGGAGATCCATGCTTCGAGCGCCACGTGGGATGGAGTTCGGACTAGCATCACTAGGTGGCGCTTCGATTATTGAATACTCCGTGGTGCTTGCCGATATGGGCATATCGTTCCGTTCTTCAAGGTGTTTGTCGTTGAGTTGGTGGATTATGTTTTATGTTGCACTGATGAGGGGTAACAACCTCGAAACCGGTATGCATCCCTTCTCAAAGGCGACGCTATTCCCGGTGGTAACTCTCAGTCTGGATCTCCGTCAGTCCATTGTCACAGTTCAGAACTAATAATTCTTAATTGTGACAATATTTATGTATTATTGATAGTTGCTTTTATCACGTTTATTGGTATATCAACATGACCACGGCTTTTTTGTTGGCAAGATTATTAACAACCTTTATAATTTCACTATCGTTCACATCGAACATGAAAAAAGAATTCTTCAAGCGCGTAACTGTTGTTAATCTATTAGTTTAGTAGATTGATTCTGATACGGTTGTGGCAGCGAACTATTGAATTGTAGGCTGTATTCATCGACCATTCTCTGTGGAGAAGTCTTGTCACTTATTCTGAGTCCCTTTCGACTCTAACCAATTTTTTCATTTCAAATAGCGCATACAGTCTGAGATTTGTTCGAAGATTCATTTTATTTATAGTGAAAATTGTTTTGTTTGGATTTCCGAAGAAGACCATCGTAACGTATTTTTCCAATTTTCTGTATGCTTCTTTAAATGAGGGATTACGTAAGTAACATCTAGAATTTTTCTCATTTCTATGATTTCTGGGCATTGCCACACAGCAGTTTTTTTGGACCGCATTTCACCATCTTAACCAGAAAACAGTCGTCAAATAAGAGACCGTATATTTGAGAAAACAGTGACTACTGTAGGTCTACGTCTTCCGGGGAAACAGCGTACAGTCTTTGCCAACCCTGACTCGACAATCTTGAAGAAAATTCAGTCTAACTCTTTTCATTAATTGTTCGTATTTTAACAAGTTCAGATCGAGATTAGACGATAAATAATCGAGTGATACAATTTGTGCCCTGTGATCAGAAATATGGGGTTGTTCGCAGAAACCTCATATGTTCGGAATATTTGTAATCACATTATTGTCAATGCATGCATTATTTCGTGTTGTATACCTTATTACTAACTTAGCATCAGATGATTTAATGATGAAAAGAGAAGAATTTTTAACATTATCATTCAAAGATCCCTCAATATGAATATTAAAATCGCCCGTAATTAAGTAAGGTGTGCAAGTCATTCAGTTTTTGCATAAGAACTATAAGTTTCTCGAAAAAGAGGTCCACATCACTAATTCGTACGTTTGACGATCTATATATCGATATTACAATGAGGTGCGTATTTGCAATATTTATATCCACGGCGGAACATTCAAATGAGTAAGGAACACATATGTTTACGAACTTGGTTATCTCTTCAGAAGCGTCAGTCAAACAGGACCTGAGGTACACCGCACTCCCACCATGCTCATTATGGGGCCCACAGACTTCGTGCATTTTCATCCGTTCAAATATTAAGCGCCGACAGGTATTACCGACGACGGTTTTCAACATACACCTCGGTTTTTCGATAATTTTGGAACGACGATTCGAATCGTGGCAATTCGAAAGGATGAAAATGCACGAAGTCTGTGGGCCCCATAGAAGATGTTTCCCCTCCGTCACGTACTCACCGAAGAACGACTGAAAAATAACTGCCAGGATTTCCCGAAGTGTGTGAGCAAAACGGTACGGCGATCAGAATCAGCGATTTAAATCAGCGATTCGAACGGATGAAAATGCACGAAGTCTGTGGGCCCCATTAGAATTCGGACAGAAAGATTACATCAGTCTGAAATTCAATATTCCATGTACTGACAGCTCAGCGGACGACTTCCAATGTTCTATGACAGCAAGAAAATGAACATTATGATTGTTTACATACGCATTTAGTCGTGTTACGCTGGTACTTATTGATTGTACATTAACATGAATCAATTTATAGGTGGTGTGGGCATTTCCATCCTCCCTGGTGGAGTTTTCCACATCAGATGAAATGAAAAAGGATTTATTTTTGTTCCTTCCGGCCACAAATCAGCATCTTTCACTTTGTCAAAATCTGACGAAATCAATGATATCTTTAATGAGGAATATTCTTGAGGACGATTTGATTGGAGTTTCGTACATTTGACCCCTTTGAAATCATTCTTTGTCAGATTACTCACAATTTTCTCAGAATCCAAACTCGGATCGAGTTTACTGATATGAACGTGTGAGTACTGTGTTATTGCTTTAATTTAATCAGTTTCACCAGTACCAATTATGCCATGTTTGCGTTTTTTCAAACTTCTTCTTGAGACAGCAGGAACAAATGCCTTATTTACATTTTTCGTGTTTTTATTATTAGTATTCTTTGGGAGCCCTTGTTGTCAGTGGGGTAGAATCCACATAAGTTTTTTCATCAGTAACCTCCGTTCCCGGGTTCTTTTCGCTGTTCTATAACAGGGAAAAAGAATAGGTTCTTGAATTTTTTTTATCTTTAGTAATCTGAAATAGTTGGAATATTTTCCTTTCTATTAAATGCTGAAGTGATTTCCTGCACTAGTGACTTGAAATGTACATTTTCTTGTCTCAGTGCCTTCACCTCATTACGTAACTCATCGACTGCTGTAAGAAGTTGATGGTTGATTTCACTATTCCAGAAATAGTATCCATGAAACTTTTCATCGACTCTGGTGATAAACAGATATAGGAATTATCCTCATCAGTTGAGATTATGTTGCTGGTAGCGCAAGATTTACACTTCCACAATTTCGGAGGACCTGATTTTTCGAACTTTTCATAGTCAGATGAGTTTATTTCTGTACAATTCAGGTTAACCAAATGTAAAGAGTTCTTTGAACAAGTGAGATATTCCATAGAACGACTAATCGTATTTGAACGGCGCCAGTTTTCATCTGAGTATTGTAATAAATTTGATGAACAAAAAGAAAATCGAAATGATTACCTAGTCATTACTTGAAATAAAAACATCTTATCAAGAATAACCCTTTTTTGCTCTAGAGTAATGATTTTATAGATTGTAGATGGAGTACTTTTCTTAATATGGATTATTTCTAGATACTTTCTAGAAATGTACCATATTGAGAAAAGTGGTCTATGAACGAAAAAACTGACATCAATAACCTGAGCCGAATCTGTCCATTCCCCATCAGTTATGAACATAAAACAGAAGATATAACTAGCACAATTATACAGGTTATCCACCTAATTAAGAAAAGGAATTATAACCATCAATTATTCAACCTACTTGTGATCTGTCAACTATCGCCCTCCATCCCGCCCTCCATTATCTTTTTCCTCTAACCGCCATTGTGATAAATAAAGGCTACGACTTACCGTTATTGCGGCAATGATTTTATCGAGTTTGTCATTTTATCTATTGATCTTAACATGTGAACACACCAACTGGCTTCCTCAAAATTCAGCACATGTCCACTATTCGGTGAAAACACGCAATAGTAACAAATTTGACATATTGTAACTCTATTTCTATTTGCCTTAGAACCCTGAAGAAAGCTTGTATTTTCCAGCCGAAATGTTGGTTATGAATAAAAGGACATAATTTTTACCGGCTTCCTGATTGACCTCTTACTCCATCTCTAATTAAATAAAACAGGTTATCTTCACAACAAAAAAAGATTTTATAGATTCGTAGTCCTGCCTCATATGGACATTTGACCTTTCTGAATTACAGAGTTCTTGTGAACTTCTTCTGAATTTTTTTCATTCTGTTGATTCATTTTCAGTAAAGTTGCATACTCGGCCACCCTAGGAAAACTGAAGGGGAAAAGTATAAGACCTTCAGGGTCTCCTCAGGGTCCGCGTAATTCTGGGAATGTCAACGAGCATTCTGAAACCTCTGGACATAATATCATCTATATTCTTTATGCTTTCAAACGAATATCACATCCATCACTTTATATGCATAACAGTGCAAACATTGAAGCTCAATGAGGGGATTCTGTGGAGATTGCAATACAACTTTTGCAGTAAAAACAACGGTGTAAAACTAAACTTTGAATATATATTTACAAGAGGTGAAAAACGGTAATCGAGTTCCGATTTCGGCCGAGTTCTTTACAATATTACTAACTAGGTCAAAAAAAGAGAAATACACAAGTTTCCCATAATACATCCCTTCTTTAGATCTAGATTCCAAAAAAAAACAGACCCAAATGGGATCGGATACCTTACCCGGACTAACTTTCACATTACATTCCTTCAATGGGACTTGAACCCCATGATGACAAGAAAATAAACAAAACACGAGAACCTATTTACTCTTGACTCATTGGTTCTCTAAGTTCTTGGCTCCCACGTGCGTCATCATAAATATCGTCCGAAACTCCAGGGTAAAATTATCAGTGACGCCAGTATTGATGGTTGATAAAAACATAAATGCTTTAAGCTTTAGATTATTTCGCACCATATTTTTCCACTGGCGTCCTCACATATTAAAAGTTCAAGAGATACTCAAACTTATGAAGAGAGTACTTTGGATTCGATTTTCAATACCAGGAATAGACATTTCTAGGCGCAGAGCTGCCCTTAAGCAACCAGTGAAATAAATCGACAGCATCAGTTTGAAATTGATATTTTTTATCATCATAAAAAATTGAGTAAAATTTTCATTGTAGAATGAAAATTCAAACTCTACTCTATAGAGCAGAGTTTGAGAGTCAGATATATCTGAGAATTTTGAATAAGGTTGTCCAAAGCCCAAAGCTCTGGATGAGTTGCCTCTCGCAGTTGTTTAATTGTTGGTTTCAGATGGATGGGGAACCAGTACATTGTTCGTGATAAATTGACGAAAAATTAACATATTTTTTCGACCATCGTTGGTGGGGAAACAGAGGTTCAGTTTTATTGGCGGGCAAGATGATCCAATTTGACTCTCTCAGATTTCTATTCATGGGAAAGCATTAAATGCTCATAACATTGAGAATGAACAACATCTGAAAATAACTATCTCGGAGATATTCGAGAGTCTGGAACCAAATGAAATTCGTGATGGAATGCAATTTGTACAGAAACGTATTGAAAAATGTCTCGAGGGTAGTCATATTGAACACTTATCGTAAATTAAATTTTAATATCCTACTGTTTTCCAATAATCTGTCTCAATAGTTGCAAGAAATACATCAACTCCCAAGAATCTCAGTGAGTATTGATTTTAGACCCCTATAATATAGCACATACACTCATATTATTTTTGAATGTAGATGTCACAAGTATCTTAAAAAACTGAGGTTGCAATTTGAAAAAATTGACACATTTTCGTCATGACTAATTTTGACACAGAATTTCGGACCACCTGTATATGAAATTTAATTTTTTACTCAGCAAAAGATGCTTTAATATTTTCTCTAAAAAAAACTGAAAACGCAACAATTTCTATCAAGAAATTCCAGAGATGTGTTCGTTTAAAATGTAGCTCATTTTTTTTTTGAAATTTTTGAATTGTCCCAGAATTTCCTCACAAGAATTCGAAAATTTCTCCTGGATTTTTCCCTCAATGCATAAAATAAAATTTGGGAATTCCATTATTTGAAGAACGAAAGTTCACGTCATTTTGGGGGAAACCAGAAGAGTGTCGAACATGAAAAAAATTACAGAAAAACATCTCTTCAGGTCAAAACTTATATTCGAATTTTATTGAAAAATTCGAGAACTCCTTAAAAAATATAATTAGTTCATTTTTTGGACACCCTGTATACGTCAGTCGAATTATACTTCACTGACGTTTGAAACAGTGTGGATGCAGAAAAGGGTATCTGGCGTAATAGGCTAGTAATGAATGAAATTCCGCGTTGCAAACCCGCTGCAGATCACGAGAGCGGCGTCGGGACGCCCTTGACATGATTCGCCAAGGCAAGCCAGACTGCGGTGTCTCCTAGCTCTTTTCGTTCTTCCCATACCACGTTTATGTGTTGTTTGTATGAAGAAATTTGCCCCTCTTCCCTATAAAACTCTGCGGACATCCGTGTCGGGACTGAGTAAACCCCTGAAGAGACACGTGCTAGTTTGAAACGTTAATCCTATTTGCGTTATCAGGTACTTTTCAAAGATGTAAGTGTTTTGTTCGTGGTGAAGGGTGACTTTCTGAGGATATATATATATTTTAACGCTCAGTTAAGGTTCTCATTTTCTATTTTTTTCAAACGTTTCATAATTCTTGTGCAAGTCTATTGTTTTTTGGTGAAACTCAGAAGTCTGACTTTATTCGAATTATTCCGAACTAGCTAATCCTAGAAGAATGCCTGCTTCTCGGAGCTATAAGGGCCATTCGTCAAAGTACATACGTCGCGTGGTCGCGAATCACCCATGTTATTCTTACGGTGATATGCAAAAATGACCCTTAGCCTCGATCGATTCTAGACAACTAGGCAAAACTGTGAAATATCGAAGTACCTCAACCAAGCAATACTATTATAGGTTGTTGTAGAACTGATGTATACGAATAATATCTTGCGGAGCGTACCCCCGAAGAAACCGTGTCACGGCAGTACGGGAGGCCATACGTTGAGGGAATTGACTGATTATTTGATTATGGGATTGTATAGATTCAGTTATTTAGGTATAGGTTAGAAAAGATAGTTGATAGATCGTATATAAACGAAAAGTTAGGGAAAAACAATCGTATCTGGTAGGCGGTGTGGCAATGAGGATCTAGGCTTCTTCAAGATTTTTCGTGTTTGAGGATGATATTGGAATAATAATTAATAATAATAACAATAATTTCAATAGCCGATTTGGGCAGACGAAGTTGCGCGGGCCAGCTAGTACCTACACAAATGAAGTTTCCGAACGCAGAGGGGTTTCCAATAGGTAGGTTATGTGGAACTTTCTTGGTCGAGTAGTTAATTTTTTTCGAAGAGATATAATGATACATCGAAAATAGAGTAAATTCTTCTCTTCGCAAAACTCCTTTTTTTTATTAAATGATATACATCAATTTTATCACATATTGAATCCACTCAGTTCTCTATACCTTCGTATTTGGTCAACAACACCATCTTCAAGGGGGTACTGATTGGGTTGTGACAAAGGGGAGGCCGGGGATGGTTGCCAATAAGTGCAAAATGGGTTTTTAAATATATTTGAATACAAAATGCAAATATTAGTTTCTAGTTTTTTTTCACACTTAATAGACAGTAACAGAAAGTTTCAGGTTTCAATTCATTAGTTAATCCAATTTAGTTATAATCAATATTTTTATAAAAGTATCAGTATGCAATCATACATAGCCAGTCAGCGATGATATAAAACTCATTCGGATTATTGGATCCATTATTTTACACCAAACATAAAGAAACTACCAAGTGAGTGAATGACAACTGACTGAGGTCACATTTTAGATACATTATTTATTATATTATACAGGGAGGGCTATACATAACTTTCCACCCCGAATTTTGAGCTTTAGAATGGAATAACGAAAAACCGCTCGGACAGGTCAGATTTTGTTGAAAGGTGTTCAAATGAGATTGATATCATTTCCCCTCCAGCCGCAACCCCTAACAGCTCTCATTTTTGAATATGGAAAAGGGGTCGAGCAGCACCTTTTTGGAAAGGCAATTGAATTTCCTGCGTGAGTGTATTTTTTTCATCGCTTTATTATTATAAAGGGTGACTCAGTATTCAATCAATAACTTTCATACGCCGAATTTGGATCTTTGAGATGGAAAAAACTCTCGGACGGGTGCAAAAATTAATTCGATGTCACTTGCTGTTAGGGTAGCGGCTAGAGGGGTTGTGAAATCGAATTAATTTTTTGACCAGTCCGATCGTTTTTTTCAATCTCAAAAATCCCAATTCGGCGTGTGAATGTTATTGATGGAATATTGAGTCGCTCCGTATAATAATAAAGCGATAAAAAAACACTCATGCAAGAAATTGAATTGTCTTTCCAACAAGGTGTTGTTCGACCCCTTTTCCCTATTCAAAAATCAGAACTATTAGGTGTTGCGGCTAGAGGGGTAGTGATATCAAACTCATTCGAACACCCTTATTTGTCCCCCTCACAACAAAATGTGACCTGTCCGAGCGTACAAAATATGTCACGAAAGATATTTCAAATAAAATAGGGAATGCTTTTCTCAAAGAATTATTTGAATACCAAATAGGTATATTGTATCAAAATTTATTCACTTTAAGTGTTTACATATATAGCATAACAATAAAGTCAAACATTGGTCTTTTTGAATAATTTAAGGCTTTCACGACCGGATATACTGGTATGAAAAGAGTCTTCCGGGCTTATTGGCCGTGGTCCATTAGGAATAATTTCACCTAACGTTTCGCCTACAACTTCGGTAGGCATCTTCAGAGGATTCTCGGTCTAAGGTTGTACCTCGAACGCTGAATTTCTGACACTGGCGCGTTCGAACCGGAAACGTCATCTGCGCGCCGGTTTGTGGCGGGAAAAAGAAGCGCGTCTACGTGCGCGATGCTGATTCGCCCATCGCTCCCGCTTCGTGTCGGCTTGATCTTTGTTTTTTCTAAGGTCGGTAACCAGGCGCTATGCAAGAAAGGAGTCTCTTCTTTTTCTTTTCTTTTTTTTTCCTTTCTTGCATAGCGCCTGGTTAACGACCTTAGAAAAAACAAAGATCAAGCCAATCAGCATCGCGCACGTAGACGCGCCACTTTTTCCCGCCACAAACCGGCGCGCAGATGACGTTTCCGGTTCTAACGCGCCAGTGTCAGAAATTCAGCGTTCGAGGTACAACCTTAGACCGAGAATCCTCTGAAGATGCCTACCGAAGTTGTAGGCGAAACGTTAGGTGAAATTATTCCTAATGGACCACGGCCAATAAGCCCGGAAGACTCTTTTCATTCCATTGGTCTTTTTTATCATATAATACATGGGAATATTATAAAGTTATTGATGCATGTACCCTTTGTGCATGTGTTACACTAGACATGGAGATCTCCAAGTCTGTGTCTTGAAACATCCACCACAATCAGAATTTAAAAACTCTGAGGATACGGGTACCCATATATAAGTTAAGTGGATGTTGAAGGTTTCTATTTTGATTCTTCAGAGTATATAAAAGGTTCATCTCATAGATTCACTATTGAACTTATAAAGTGGCAAAAAGAATAATATTTTTATTGATATAGAGTGGCTGGGTAGGTTGACTATTCACCTTGAACTCGTAAGGGCAAAATATACAAGGAAATAGGTTAAAGACAAAAAAAAAGGTGTAATACTGATTGTTTATTGAAACCAATGGGCAATCTTCCGCCACTTTAATTAAACACAATAATTATTATCTTTAAATACTAAAACTATGAGGCAGGGCACTCCAAACAATATGTATCATTTTTTTCTTCTTCTTATTAGCCTAATGAATATTTTTTCATTCTTCCTCTCCATCCTGATGTCTTCAGTAGTCAACAAGCCCCGAACCAGCTCGTAATTTTCAGTCAGATGTCACCTTGAAACTGCAACGATATAATAATACCTACATAAGGAAAGGAACCAGGGAATAGATATCAAATATTCGTTATAAGTACATTGACAGTCAACAACCACAAATAGATGGACATTCTTACAAATATTATTACGGCAAAAATAATTACTTAGGTGCATTGTTTTTCAATATTACGTTTCGTCTTTTAAACTACGTGCGAGCTCGACACCGCGTGACATAGCGGGGCGAGGTGACGAACTCTCGGCTAAGGACGAGTTTTTGATAGTTAGGGCCGGTATTATAAAAGTACGGTTGAACCGACAGTCGATCAACTGCCAATTGAGAGTCAACTACAGGTTGAACCTCATCGGGTATTATAAAAATATTTGGGGTGTCGATCGACCAACTATCGGTTGAAGCCGATTTATTTCAGTTGGCTACACTGCTCGTTCAGTTGACAGCTGGAAGGAGTCTAACCTTCGTAAGGCTGGGAACGAAGACGAAAGTCACGTGATTCTGGGCAAGACACACGGCGTCTGAATTCTTGGAGAATTTGGGTTTTTTTTCAATTTCAAATAATTTTACCATCATTGTATCGAACCCACTCATTATTTTCATTGAATTCCTTGTAATATTTTGTTGGTTGTCAATCGTTCTGATAATAAAAAGCATTAATTTATATAATATGCATTTGTTTCCGAAGGAAAGAGAGGCTTTAAGATGGAACACCACGTATTTTTTAACGTAAAATTTTTGCATTTATTTTTCTGAATACATTGATGTATCACAACCTAACCTTTAATACATTTTAGCTTCAAAAATCAGAAGAATTCATATTTGTTTGTTTTTATAATAGTAGGCCATGAATTCTTTCACACATTCATTTAATTAATTTTTTTCAACATCATGTGGCAAACTTATTTAATATATTATATTCAATCATAAACTCAAAATATCACTCGTCAACATAAACTTGAAAATGTTGCAAACGAAAAAAATTTTAATGTTTATATTGAAATTTTTTTATGCATGTGATGAAGAATTCATGTCTTACGAAAAAAAAAACACAACATATATATGGATTTTTCTGATTTTTAAAATTTATTTTAGGTTAGGTTGTGATACATCAATGTATTCATAAATATAAATGCAAAATATTTTTTTTGTTATAACATAATGAAATGTAATTAATTGATTTGAACACCAAATAAATGCAACCGTTGTGAAGAATTCTCAAAACAACTCTGAATGACTCGAAACACAACACAAATTACAAATGATTGAAATTTCAAATGGATGAAGTCTGAAATATGACAAATGAATGATATTTTCATGCTCCCCCAACTGACAATGATAGTTTCTTGGCCCCCAACTATCGGTTCGAGGCCGAACTACTACCTATTCTAGCGGTTGGGTCAACTTCCGGTCGACTCCGAGTTGAACCATTAGTTTGACGTTTATAATACGGAATTTGACAGTTGACTATCGGTTTGAGTCGACCGGCAGTCAACTATCCTTTATAAAACCGACCCTTACCCAATCTTCCTTATTCGAAATTAAGCGGTTATAATTGGTTGTAACACTAAGGACATTGTTCTTGAGAATTTCATATTATTCAAGAAGTTATAACTATAAGCCTCCCCTCAATCTCATTTCTACCATTCGATCTTATGTCAAATATCGATAAATATCTGCAGTAAGGAAGTGCTTATAATGCATTAATAGCTGTAGGCGTTCTATAACGATTTTAATCACTACTTTCCCAAGCCCAACCCAAACCCGGTAATTCGTTCAAAGTTACCCGTTGCCCTTGTCAATTGGCGATCAAGGGCAAGAATGTTCGTGAACCGATATGTTTGTATGTCATTTCTGAATGTTATTCCAAGAATTATATAGGAGTACCCAAATTTCTTCTACCTCGCTCATTTCATTGAAAGGTCAAAAGCATCTTGTGAGTCTGGTATTCAACTTTGATCAAGATTTTCTCTTTGAAGCAATCTTGATCAGGCGATATGAAATTGAGACTATTTGTTTATGCATTTTTTTTTGCTCTAGACCAGAAATTCAATGCTTTTGCACTTGCGCTGCATTTCATCCGAATCGTTTCCAAAAGTTTGGAAATTGTAATATGATTTATTATTTCCAGTGAACACACAGTATCTCAGAAAGTAGTAAACATAAGATTATTTGAGTATCTCTACTCGAGGGATCATTGTTGAGGCATTACTCTTTATATACAGGGTGTCCCGAAAGAACCACATCAAACGAAAACAGAATGTAGATCAACTCAAGGTGATGTGAAAAATCGTTTATATGTAAGTCTCACAGTTTTTGAGATATTTGATGTTTCATTCAACTTCATATACTTTATCTCCTGCCATAGGTACAATTGAATAATTTTCGAATCAGTTTTTTTCAGTGAATATTGTGGAATTATTGATTCAATTTATGCAATTAACAATAGCACAAAATCTCATGTGGGGATTCTGAAAAATGTTTAATTCACGTTTTGGAGAAAGTGTTTTTTGTACCGCATTCGATCTGAGGTGGTGAAAAAAAAGCATTGGAGCTCTTCCATGAATGACATTGAAAAGTTTGCCTCTTCTGTGGAGATTTCGAGAAGGTCAAATACAGGTGATAACCCTCTTCAGAAAAAAAATATTCAGGTGTTCAGCAAAAATGAACCATTTTTGTGAAAAACTGGTTTTTTCACCTTTTTCACAAAATCATTCATTTTGTACACCCGCTGAAAATAATCAATCAATTCATTAATAAAATGTTATCTATGTGCCAATTCATTTACTGAGTTGATATTAGTTACTACTTGTGATGAGCTAAGCGTACAAGCTCAAATACCTGGAAAACGCAATGGAACCGTCTTGATAAAGAAAAAATAAACAAATAATTTTTTATCTCGGATTCCAGTTCACATGTTTCAGTTGAAAATGAAGAAATACTTGGCAGATGTGTATTGTTTTCTAGCATAATAACACTAATATTCACAGTTGACACATCGAGAACCCGCACAATATGAGGCCAGATAGATCCGAATACGATGAATTTATGAACTGGAATATTTAATTGAAAAAAAACTCGGACCGACAGAATTGCCGCAATTACGAAACGTCAACAACAATTTGGATTTTTTTAGGAACAATGTACCCCTAGGGCTGCTTGCCACTATGCTAAATTTGAAACAAATCCAAGCTCTTGGTCCCAAATCAGATGCGTGCGCACAATTATATCTCGCATTTATCAGCTTTATTCGGGTTACAATTTTCAGGACAGTCCTAGGATCGTTCTAAAACTGCGCCGAACAGATGCGCATTCGTTTCGATACCTAGGACCGTTCTAGGACTGGTTCAACTTTTGAAAAACCCGAATGCATCAAACGATCCAAATATGAAAAAGGGAAAATAAAAGCATTTCAGTTTTCAGCACGAGAAATATATCTTGTCAACGATATCTTCATTGAAGATAATCGATGGCATCAAGATTCCGGCCAACAACCATCAGGTAAAGCCCTGAAAAGCATGCACCCAGAATAATCCTAAAACAGTACCTGCCCAAGAGCGGGGACAGATTTCGGACTGTTCTGGGACTATCCCAGGATAGTTCGTGAAAACCCGAACGCTAAACAAATGAGTCCTGAAACAGTCCCCAAAAAACCCGAACGCGAAACACGTACTGCGCAAAATCCTGACAGTCCTAGAACTGTAATTGTGTGAACCCGAATAGGAATAGAGCTACTATGCGCACGCATCTGAGCTTGAATTAGTTCGAATTTAGCGTAGTGGCAAGCGACCCAGTACACTACAGTCGTCATGTTATGGAATATCTGAACCACACATATCATTACCGGTGTATCGGAACGGCCGGTTCAATATTGTGGCTTCCCCTTTCAGCAGACCTGAATCCTCTGGATATTTTAATTGGGGTTGCCTGAATAATGGAATTCATTTCAATCTTATAAGAGATGAAGCCGAACTAAGGGATGGCCTCCGTATTTATGTAGCCCAAATAACGGAAAGTAAATAGAATACTTCTGAAACATCATTTCTCAATCGTTGGCAGGCTTGTATTCGCGAAGGTAATGGTCATTTTGAACATTTGTTCAAGTTATAATTGTGAATTATCTCACCTCATCGTCCATTGTTCTGATTTTTATTAACTTACCTCACAATAGATTTGTTGATATCGAAGTTCTTGTCGCATATTGTTGCAATTGATGAATAATTTTACTTTATAAGTAATTTAAGGACTAACTATCATTTTTACATCGAAAAGTTACAGTAGAATGTCCAAATAAAAGTTTTTCGCAGAATGTGCAAAATCAGTTTTTCACAGAAATGGGTTAACACCTGCATTTTACCCTTTCGAAATCCTCATAAAATAGACAACTTCTCAAAGTAATTTGCAGAAAAGATGCAGTGCTTCTTTTTTAAATCACCTCTGATCTAATTCCGTACAAAAAACACTTTCTCCAAAACGTACATTTTAAACATTTATTTTCAGCATCCCTGCATGACATTTTGCGATATTTTTTCATAACATGATGAAGGAATCATTCAACAATATTCACGGGTAAAAACTGATTAGAAAAGTATTTAATTGTATCTATGTCATGAGAGAATGGTATATTATAAGGATTAAAAGTGCATATTTTTTTTACGGGCTATATTTGTGAGTAAAAATTGGCACTTTTAGTCCGTATGATAAATTATATTTTTTCTCCAACCAAGTCAATTATTTCTATTCAAAAATCGTTAACAATTTGGTGATAAATTTGCAGGGCCGTTCCTAGGGTATATGCCGCCTGCGTCAGGTTAAGATTTGGCCGCCTTTTTACTATGTACGAAAAGGGTTTGAAAAACTTGAAAACAAAGAGTATTAAAACTATGAACTTGTCAGTGTCGTTACTTTATTGAACTGAATTACCTGAATTGAAGGTAAAGTCTATAATTCCAAAATTTTTCAATTTCAACCGCGAAATTTTACATTCAAACGAAGATCCGTATATTGCCCTATTCTCTAATTAATTGATAGGAAAGTAGGTGATTCTTTCTGCTTTTTTTTTCTTTTTTGAACGTCTCAAGTACGCATGTTGATGATAAAGCGCCGTCGTTTAAACAATTCGAAAACGCGCCTTTGAATGAGTTAAAAGGATGCCTGAATGAAATTTGATAATAGTCATAGTAGAAGGATATTCCGGGTGGTTCAAAAGTCTGGAAACGGTGAATTCATTTCGCCAAGGTGAAAAATCGAAATTATGACTAGAAAGGCCCTTATGTGAGAAATCAGGCCAAACTTTTAAATTTCAAATGCAAACCCATCTTTTCATTGCAGATTGGGATTCAGAGGAAAATTTTTTATCCGAATTGGTAAGAGCAAAAAATTTTTCGTCCATATTTGGGCCCTATGCAATGTTATTTGTTCAAAAATCTGGAGGCGTTCATTCAGATCAGGATACAAATATTCATATTCTGATACTGAGGTTCTTACTAATTTTTCTTGATGAATCAATTAAACCCATCAGATTTTGGGTCTAGAAGGGCTTATACGAGATGAGGGATCCAACATTGAAATATCAAATGCAAACATTCCTATTAAATTTCAGATTTGGATTCAGCAGGAGATTTCACATCCTAATAATTGGTTGAAACAAAATTTTTCATCCATTTTTGGGCCCTATTTGCAGCGTTTTTCGTTAAAATTCGAAGTTGTTCCTCATATCTCTCATAAATCCCATAGAGCCCAAAATCTGATGTCCCAATCGATTTCTCGAGAAAAATTACCGAGGACCTCAGTATGAGAGTATGAATTTTCGCATCCTGATCTGAATGAACGCTGCGGATTCTTGAACAAAAAACGCTGTAAAGGGTCCAAATATGGTGAAGAAAATTTTCGGTTTCAACCAATACCATTCGAAAATTTGACCATTTAAAGAAGACAGGTTTGCATATAAAATTTCAAATTTGGGCTTCATTTCTCGTATAAGGTCCCTATGGGCCCAAAATGGGATGAGTCCATTCGATTCAATATTTTTATTGAAATTTTACATAAGCTTGTTCGAGTGTTCAAGAATACGGCTATCGCACCGGGAAAAATATCAAATCGCAAAATGAGATCAGTAAAAAAAATTACATGTAATCCGGACGTTTTGAATTTTTCTTATATACGGGAGCAGGAATTAGCAATAATAAAAAACAGGGGCATGGAAATTTTGTTTTTCCAGGGCGGCAAAATGTCTGGCGGCGGCCCTGGGTGGGCCGTTCCCACCCTGTAAATTTGAACACCTATTAATTATAACAGCGATAGCAAATCGGTAGTCATGGATATCTGGTATTGTTGGTAAATATTGATTGTCAAGTAGACGTCAGTAGACGTACTAATCACATAATTTTTGTAGTAGTTTTTACGTTGCTTTCAAAATGAATCCCGAACACGATGAAAATATACCTGCGGATATATTGGAAAGTGCCGAAGCAGTTAATCTAAATCCTTTGCCACCCAAATCTCGCCAAATTTATGAACTTGCATATAAGCGATTTATGGATTGTTGTAAAGAAAAAAATGTGCAAAACTATGCGGAGAGTGTTCTTATGAGGTATTTCTCAAATTTAACGAAGACCGTCAAGCCATCCACTTTTTGGTCACAGTATTCAATGTTGCGATCCACACTGGATATCAAAAATGGTGTGGATATTGGTAAATATTCAAAATTACTAGTATTGTCAAAAAGACAAGGTGATGGATATATACCTAATGAGTCTACGGTTCTTACAAAAGAGGAAGTGGATCGGTTCCTGGATATGTTACCTGATAATGTATGACTTCTCTAAACCCTTTGGCGTTCAACATAATTGATATTTATGCGAAGATATTATGCCTTATTTTGGTGAAACTAATTTATTATTAGTTCCACCAAAATAAGGCATTATATCTTCCCTCGAATACCTGATAATGTATATTTGATGATAAAGGTTGTTCTAATATTAGGAATTGGAGGTGCTATGCGTTGTGACGAACTATACTCCCCCTCAATAAATTCCGGACAGGCAAAATTTTCGTCAAATTCAACACCCTGTATCTTTTTTCGTGGTGCTGCGATTTTGTTGACATTTTCACCAGGTGTAGTATTGGGTCTTGTTATATTAACCTGAAATTTACTTTGCAAAAATATATGTAGTTTATTCCTTATACAGGGAGAAACAAAACCTTGTTTTATACCCTCCATTTCTAAACACCCTGTGGTGAATTTGAAGCAGAAAATTTCATATCATTAGGTTTTTATTTGAAGTGTAATCCTTTCTTAACAAAATGTTTTTTGATTTACGTCAGTATCTACTTTAAAAAAAAAGATACACATTTTCAAAGAAAGTGTTCCATTTTTTCAATTTTTATAACAATTTAAAACATTACAATACCTTATCGACTAGCAGACTTACACAAACATCTCAAAATTAATAGTGTGTATTTCAACCTCACTTTCTCATCGCTTCTTCCATACGACGTGGCATACTTTCAATGCATTTCTGAATTGCTTCTGGGGTTTTCGATAATATTTTTGTTTCTTCTCTATCGCTTTTTGGCTTGACCATATTCAAAATAGTTTCTCATAATTCTGTTGAATTTCTTTTTTGTCATGATCGGCAAATCAGGATATTTATTGTTAAAGTTTCTGCATGTTCTATCAACTATTCTTCCATTTTCACCATAAATTATGAATAAATCAATAATGATTGTTTGCATAATCTTCCATTTCGAGAAATTCACGGTTTAAAGTGCACAAAGAATGAAGAAAAAACGAACATTTATCAGAAAACTCAAGTCATATCAGAATAAAAGGCCCATGTGTGTTAAACACTTGTTTCAACAAAACAAGAAATCAAGAACACTTAGATACAAGATTGCTCTCGCATTCCAGATGATAATTGAAAAACTGAACGCTATTATTTTCCAGTAAAAAAACACATTCGGAATGAGATTGAAAATTGAATACAAAATCGTTTTTCGAATCTCGAAAAATATGAATCTTGGACGTTTGCTCCTATTATTTTTTGAAGAAAATTTCGAAAATGTTTCGAAAAAATGGGGTTCCAATTCGAAAAAAAACGATTTTTTTATGTTTCGTTACTTCTAACTTTGACAAAGAATTTGTGACCTCCTGTATCATATTCTGAAAATCACGCTATCGGAAAAGGAGCATCAGCCTTTCTTCTCGGAGATACTCAAAAATGAGAATTTTCAATGAAAAAACCTCGAAGTTGTATGTATTTCAACACAGATCTTTTTCGAGATGAGAAATATTGGTATTTCGTGTGCTAGATTATATTTCCAATATCGATATTACCAGAAGACGATCGACTTCCCGTGGGATCACGGGCTTGTTTTTTTAACCCTTAACATTGAAAAATTTATATCTTGAAAACTATTCTTCGAAACACATACAGATTTTGCATGTGGGTTTATCATATCGATACTAATTACCACTGAAAAAATGCTCGACTTCCCATGGGACAAAGGGGTTGTTTTTTCAACCCATAACATTGAAAAATTCATATCTCGGAAACTTTTCTTCGGAACACATACAGATTTTGCATGTGGGTTGATCATATCGATACAAATCACCACTGAAAAATTGATCGACTTCCCGTGGGACGAAGGGGTTGTTTTTTCAACCCTTAACATTGAAAAATTCATATCTCGGAAACTATTCTTAGAAACACATACAGATTTTGCATGTGGGTTGATCATATCGATACTAGTCACCACTGAAAAACTGATCGACCTCCAGTGGGACGAAGGGGTTGTTTTTTCAACCCTTAACATTGAAAAATTCATATCTCGGAAACTCTTTTTCGGAGCACTTACAGATTTTGCATGTGGGTTGATCATATCGATACAAATCACCACTGAAAAATTGATCGACTTCCCGTGGGACGAAGGGGTTGTTTTTTCAACCCTTAACTCTGAACATTTTATATCTCAGTGGTAATTATTATCGATATGATTAACCCACATGCAATATCTGTATGTGTTCCGAAGAATAGTTTCCGAGATATAAAATTTTCAAAGTTAAAGTTTGAAAAACCAACCCCTTCGTCCCACTGGAAGTCGATCATTTTTTAAGTGGTAATTAGTATCGATATGATAAACCCACATGCAAAATATGTATGTGTTCCGAAGAAAAGTTTCTGAGATATAAATTTTTCAATGTTAGGGGTTTTTTTTTCAACCCTTCGTCCCACGGGAAGTCGATCATTTTTTAGTAGTGATTAGTATCAATATGATGAACCCACATGCAAAATCTGTATGTGTTCCGAAGAACAGTTTCCGAGATATAAATTTTTCAATGTTTAGGGTTGAAAAAACAAGCCCTTGATCCCACGGGAAGTCGATCGTCTTCTGGTAATATCGATATTGGAAATACAGGGTGCGGCACGGAGGATGGATGGTTTTAAAAAAATAATAAAAGCGTTAATTTTTACTCAAAAACACATTTATTGACGGAATCAGATTCTCAAGGAAATAGCATTTGAGACAGTCAAGTGTGGAAAATCACATCAGGCATGTGGTGGCCGAAATCGGTGATGCAGTGCTGGAGGCGCTCTTGGAAGTTCGCGTAGACACTCTCCAACATCGCTCTCTCAACTTAGGCAACTTCCACGCGAATAGCCCTTTTCAATTCGTCCTACTCTAGCCTCAAGGCTAGAGTATACGAGACCAAGCCCCGAACTCTGGACGAATTGAAAAGGGCTATTCGCGTGGAAGTTGCCCAAGTTGAGAGAGCGATGTTGGAGAGTGTCTACGCGAACTTCCAAGAGCGCCTCCAGCACTGCATCACCGATTTCGGCCACCACATGCCTGATGTGATTTTCCACACTTGACTGTCTCAAATGCTATTTCCTTGAGAATCTGATTCCGTCAATTAATGTGTTTTTGAGTAAAAATTAACGCTTTTATTATTTTTTTAAAACCATCCATCCTCCGTGCCGCACCCTGTATAATCTAGCACACGAAATACCAATATGCTGCCAAGTTCACACCGGTTTTTTTCCTCAATAAAGTAAACCATAAACATTTTGCTAACCTAAGTTTCAGTTTATTCTTCTTGTTGGAAAATCCGCCTCTGCTAGATGTTTTTTATGATCAGTTAAGTTTTTATTTCGAGAGGCTCGAACTACCCTTTCACTATTAACTCAAACACTCCAGCCAATTAATGGTGCCGTATTTTAGAAGAAAGTAAGGAAGTAAGGAAACCGAATAAGAACCAAAATAACGAGCTTGGATCTTTCTGATATTTCTCGAAAGTTGACTTGTTATATAGATCTTGAAATTCTGCATTTTATAGAATTTTCATTGAATTTCCCTGTCGTGGAGTAATGCATTCTTACTTCAGGACATTTAGAAACTGATTTGAACTTGATTAAAAACATTACTCATAACAGTACTAATAATTGCTTACTCCTATGACAGGAAGTCTTCAAAATGAATTGATTGTTTTGATAGTTGAACTTGAGTTTCTATTTGCGATCAAATGAACGTTATGTACATAACGTTTTAATTTCTACTGTATCGTAAATAAGGAAATCCAGGGTCTCGGATTATTCTGAATTCACAAGAGAGCCGAAGAATCCTTGTAGTCATGACAAGATCTCATAGGGTGTCCGAACGATTAGGCCCTTAATGGACCGTATGTTGGAGAGCTATTCAATATAATGAGATTCCATGAGCGAAGAAATCGAAGGAGAAATGGCAATGCCTGCGAACTCATTCTTCAATTTCTTTTTAGTGTGCGACAACTGCCCGGAAAGTTTCGTCCACTCGAAATACGTGCTCACGGTCAATTAGATCTTTTCAGCAGCGAAGCAGATTGACTGGGAATGGCAATTCATTTCCATCGTATATGGCTGTGAAAATAAGTTCCTATTTTGCATTCATCCTGCTAATGTTAGGGTTAGGGTGGTGGTTCAGGAAATATTCATTAATCATGAACTCGAATGGACTAGCGGATTCCCTCGTCAGAAACATATTTTCATTATAAATGACCTAACGAGACAAGAGCTCACCAAACAACGAAGCTACAGAAATTTTCTATAAAAATTTTGCACAAACCTGCCTGTCATTTTTCCACAACATACAATGTCGATTCGATCGAAGTGTCTCTCTCTCAAATTTTTTAATTTTATTTCATACTATTGGGTAAATAAACTTATATGTGATCTACTCATATGTCTAGTGCTAGTCAACTTGATCAGTTTCTTAGATTTTTTGTTATTTTCTACTCCGCTGGAATATTTTTTTCAACCACAGCAACTGGTTTAGGCTGAAACAAAATTCGAATTCTTTCAATATTTGTTCTCTCATACAACTCAGTATTCAATTAGGAACAACTTAGCTTTGATATAAATATTTTTCGAGATATTCGAAGAAACATTTAGAAATGTGTGTCGTCGTAAAATACGAGTTATGTGAAAGATGTTCATCATTAGACGTTTCTGCAGTACTGGAAAACTTAGCGAGACATAGTTTTGATCCTTGATATTGTCATTTTAGTATATTTCGTAGTAGTATATTGGAAATAGGCCATCACATTCTCATTGCAAATGAAATACCCTATAAAATTTGAATCGCATTTCAAGAATAGGTACTTTTATTTGGAATATCTTTTTCATGTCATTGCTAGTTGTTGAATCAGACAACGTATCATACATAAAATACTCGTTCATTGAGGCGGTTATTAGATACTGCATCACTGCACCCTAGTTTGAGTAAAACTCATCGATACTGTCTTGATATCACATAGAGATCGCCCATAAAAATAATTATGGAAAAAAATAAACAATTCCCACAGTGAGTTTATTCGGTGAATCGGGGATTTTAGGTGTCAGAATGTTATATGTGTACCTTAGTAGTTACAGCTACTCGCGCAGCTCTCAGTGAGCCGTTAATTGTGTTAATTGTGCAACTTCGTGAAAAAACTCACTCTCAGCGTTTCATATGCTATCTAGGCCAAAATTAGTTAATGTACTTTCAGTTCAGATGCAGTTTCTTTCAACAAAAAGCAGCGGAAAAAGTTAATTTGTGTGTGCATGAAACTTTTGAGAAATTTCAAAAATTTTTTTAGGGAGAAATATTTGAATACAAACGTTTTGATGAATACTTTGAGGCTTTCACGACCGGATATACTGATATTGAAAACGTCTTCCGGGCTTATTGGCCTTGGTCCATCAGGAATAATTTCACCTAACGTTCCGCCTACAACGGTGGTAGGCATATCTTCAGAGTAAAGTTTTCTGGTTCTGGGAAATAACTAGAGGCACAGGGTATTTGAAAGAACGATGTTGAAGGCGTTGAAACAAAATCACCGACAACAAATAACTTCGGGATACTTATCTTATTTTTGATTAGCTTTCGTTCTAATTATCTCGTCTAAGTATTTCGTTTAAATTACCAGTCTCTCATGTGTAGATTGGCTTTCGTCTATTGCAATTAATCTAAGAATTGCTTCTCATGATCATGTTTATTATTCCGTGACTACTTTTCGTCTATTCACTAATAGACTGTCTAATTAACCATGTTTCATACTTGTCACCTTCTAACTCACTTCTTCCTGGTTTTCCATCTGACCAAGAGCTTTTTCCTTTCCTCAGCGTTCTTTAATTCTCTCATCAGCCGTTTCACATCATGATTGCCGAATCGTGCTTACAGGGACGGGCAGAAGCCAAATTTTTGGGGGGGGAAATCCATCGAAAATTTTCCAACTGGACATTGAATTAACAGGACACCGTTATACATATTATGGTATTATATTTGTTTCGGTAAAAAAAAAACCAAAATGATGAATTTCAAACAGAGTGGGGAGTAATTAACTTTTTTTCCATCTACCGAACATTTAATTAAGTAGATTTTATGGAGTTTGTTTTTTCATGAAGAGTATCTTGATGTTGCTTGAAACTTTGAGAAACACTACTTGTTTGTTTCTTCAGTTTTGTAGCCCTTCTTTAATTGTTTATTTCATGAAATCTAAAAGCGAGGGCAAGGCGCATTTTCATCAGAGAAAATTTTTTTTTTAAATCTATTTTCTTTATTACGAGAAAGGAGTAAATATTGAGAATCAAAGTTATGAGAAATTAACGTTAATTTCCAATTACCCAATATTCGATAATGTGAGTTTCTTTATTTTATGGAATCTTTTTTTTAAGAGGAATACCTTGAAGTATGTTTGAATCTTTGAGACACATTTTTTGTTTCATTCTTTAATTTAGTTCAGTTTCATTCTTTGGTGTATCTCAAAATTTCAAGCATCATAATAAAACAAGATATTTTTCACGAAAAAAGCAGATTCCATAAAATAAAGAAATATAGATGATTGAATGTTGGGTATATGAAAAATCAATGATAGTTACTGAATACTTTGGTGAGATTCATAATATTGAAACTGCTCATACCTCATACGTAACATGGGTCCATTTTACAGAATGAAAGGAACAAAATTTTCAGAAAATATATTTCGTTTGATAAAAAATGAGCCTTACTTCTGCTTACACATTCCATGAAATAAAGAAAAGCAACATAACTAGGGAATAAAACAGAAAATGTATGTCAAAGTGTGTCTCATGAATCAAGAAAATTCCTTAAAAAAAACAGATTTCCAATTTAGCAGGGGAACGATTTTGACCTAAATCAGTTATATTGAAGAAAAAATTTTGAACAAAATTTGCTAATTTGAGTTGGCGATTTCGATCTCTTTGCAGCGTTTATTTAAATTAGTGTTTGGAATTGAGGATGTATTTAGTGTTTCGAACGATTTTTGCTGTGACTTAGGGTATTCTGTGGTCACTACCCATAATTTTCTCTCACACTTGTTGTCCTTCAGGCATTTTCTGTTCATAAAATTTTTTTTTGGAATTTTTATAAGGCACCACATAACTCAAACTTCACTTTGAATCTTTTTTGGTTCATCATTCGAATTTATTTATACATATTGTTTATTTGCAAAACTCTAACGCAATGTACGAAGAGCGTACATAAAGAGGATTCCATTTATGATACCAGATGGTTTTTTTATGACACAGTCCATGCGACGTAACTGAAAAATTTACAACTAGGTACCTACTTCTTGGGGCCGCATCTCTCCCAATACTTGATAGTAAAAATATTGGGTTGAATACCATTTATTGCCGGCTATAAATATATTGTCAAGTACTGATTGCAAACTTGTTTTTTCTAATTCAGATTCCTTCGTATTTCATATCTCTCTCGGAATTATGTATTTCAACTGCTTTGAAATTTTACCGCAACTGCTTTGAACATTTTCCAACTGCTTTGGAATTTTTTCCCCACTGGTTTGAAATTTTGCCAACTGCTTTGAAATGTTTTCCAACTGCTTCGAAATTTTTCCAACCGCTTTGAAAATTTCCCAACTGCTTTGAAATTTTTCCAACTCCTTTGAAAATCTTCCGACTGCTTTGAAAATTTGCCAACTTCATTCAACATTGGGGGGGGATCATCCCCCCCCATCCCCCCCCTTGGGCCCGTCCCTGCGTGCTTAGTAGTTCAGGCCCAGATCTACGATTTTTTCTGACCGGGGCAAAAATTAATGATGGCGCCCCCCCTATTAAGTTTGGTATAAGAATAGAAAGCTTTTGAAATTTATATCTACATAAATAGAATGAATTAAAGGATCAAAATAAAATCTAAATTTTTTGGGCAATTTTCAACAGGCCATAACTTCGGGAGGAATGGTCGTACAAGAAAAAAAAACGAAGGAATTGTAGCTCCTAGTACCCATCTTGTTATTGGATTCATTACTTTGAAATCTTTTAACGTCATGAGTTTCTGAGTAAAATTAAAAAAACCAACAACAAACAAATTTTCAATTTAATTTTTCAGCCAATTTTTTTCCAGATCTTGATACTTCTACTAATCATGGAGATATCGACCCTCAAATAAAAAAAGATCCTTTTGTCTTTAACTATCGATATCTCGGCAATCAATAATCACACAAAAAGTTAACAGTGGGTTTCGAGAACCTGAATGATTTCCCTTCAAAGGTTGTTTATTGCTTTTTCGAAAATTTTTGTTTTCTAATTGTTACATGAATTTGAAAATGCAACGAAAAGGGGGGTTCCGGTTTTGTAACATCAAGCGTTGGATCAAACAAAAACTAAGAATGTTAAATGTGCCTTTCATAGTTCAATATGTTCACATAAACTCTACCAAAAGCCAAATCAATCCAGCCAGCCGTTTTTCTGTTAAACCCGATCAAGTGTTTGTAATAATATCACATTTGTTGTTCTGAGAAGCTCATTAGCTGTTTAACATGAGAAAGAAAGTTTTTTCATGCTTTTCTACAATTTTCAAAAAAATAAATATGTAAAAAAAAATTTTAAAGTTTCTGTCACTTTTCATTTTTTTCTTGGAAAAACTTCAGAAAATTTGAAAAAACTACCGCCCAATCATTTTTAATTCATAAATTTTTCAAACTGATCATTTGTCAATTGGAATGTGAACAAAAGTTAATATCCCTAACAGAATTTCGTCCTTTTTCACTCGCTGTTCGGAGATTGCTTTTGTCTACTTTTCGTGAATACATAGGAACTCGCATTATCAAACAGATTTTTTTTAAATCATTTGCTTTCAACAAAAACGCACATACACAACCAATGAACCGAAAATCCGACCGCGCAACCGCCACGTGGTAGGCTTTAGATAACGCTAATGCTGGCGGTTATTATCATCTTAAACTTTTGAAATTTTAAACTTTATTGAAAATGAAAGCAATATGTCCAATTAAATTTTTGAAAATTTTCGGCAAAATTTTGAAGATTCACCAACAATAAATTGTGAAACTGATTACAAGTTCACACAAATACCGAGAAAGACATACAAAGAGTTAGCGTAATTCGAATGAAAACGTTATTGCCAACGCCCTTAGTTCCAGATGCATGCGATTAGGAAGAGTCGGTAATTCCCAGGCAAAGAAATTACTGGATCTATGCTTGCGTTGCATAGGTACCCGCAGAATGAATTTTTTCTCGAAAAACTATGAGGCGCAGGCGATATTAGTTTTTCCTTTCTTTTTGTTTTTGCAGACTTTGTTCTCAGGTGGGATAGGGAAAAGTAACAATGATGAAGTTATTCACGGTAACTGTCTTTGAAACAAACCACATTTCATGAAACAATATTTAAAGAAAAATAAAATATAAATATTATGAAGAAAGGAGTGGAATAAATATAACAATTGCTAATAAATGAAGACGAATCAACGAGTAATAACGAAATGAAAACGAATATACGCTTGATAAATGAAATTCATAAAAATAAAAAATGAATAATAATAGACTTCAAACAAAGATCACTATCTACGCATCAATTGTAGAGCCAATTTTGACGTACGGATGTGAATGCTGGCAACTCTCAGAGAGGGAGAGAGGGGTGATAGACACGGTGGAGATGGATTTCCTGAGGAGATCGTGCAATATATCCAGACTGCAACATATTAGAAATGAAGATATTAGAAGGAAAACTGGGCGGATTTTAACAACAGCGGAAAGAGTAGAAACGAGGCAGCTATTATGGTACGGGCATGTGATGAGAATGAAGGAGACGAGATGGCCCAAGAGAGTTCTTAGGTACATACCAGCGAACAGGAGAAGAAGAGGAAGACCGATGACTCAGTGGATAGAAGGGATTAAGAAAAATATGAGAGATCGAGCCATCGAGGAGGAAGATTGGAAGGATAGGGAGGTGTGGCGATCAAAATGCGGGATGCGGCATAGGCTGTAGGACCCCCGCCAATATATATATATATATATATATATATATATATATATATATATATATATATATATATATAATAGACCTTGAAATCAGAATTCGAATACTTCAATCTCTAGAATGGGAATAAACATAAGATTCTATATTTATCCCCTTCTCGAAAAAACTATCCTTGTTGGAGAATGGATAATAATTATTGAAATATGAGAGCACCCACACTTGCCACATGAAGAAACCCAAATTGAAGAAGCCTCCTAAAAAACCGATCATCTTGTAACGATTGAAGAGAATGCCAACGCGCATGGGGTATTTTATGAATTTACGACTATTTAGCGGCGCGTTGAGCACTTTTTGGGTAAACAAAATTCATGAAATTTATCTCCACCAAAAGCTTACCATGATTTTTGTTCAACCAGAAAGTGCTCAACGTGCCACAGGAAGTTATCAATTCATAAAAAACCCCTGCCGATTACACAACAGCTAAGTTCATTGCAAACCGGAAAATTGTTGTGAATCCAACTCTTCGCCCTATTTCCTTGTCTTTTTAATTACAAAAGTTACATTGAGGGTGTTGAAAAACGATAGCAGGACTGAAAAATTAATGAAAGTAATTTAGAAGATCTTTGGCATAGTGGTGGTTTTTCATGTTTCTTTTCTACTGTTTCGTTTTTAGCACTATGGAATTAATTTCTTTCGAGCAAATCTAAAATTAACCGCTGGTTAATTTTGGCGCCCCCTTCTGCTGGCGCCCGGGGCAAGCGCCCTGCTTGCCCCCCCTAGATTCGGGCCTGAAGCAAGAAATCGAACGCATTCCTGTGTAGGCGCCCAGCTTCAATTATCTGGTGTGGTACGTCTAGTCAGTGGTGTACTCGAGCTCATAGCCATAAATGTATTTTACAAATTAAAATAAGTTGAACTAATACTAAATGAAATGGCAGATTTCACAAGTATGTTATTAGTGGTTTTCTTAATACTGATAGTTTTTAGGTTGACCTAAACGATCGTTTGGACCACAGAAAGTTCGTTTTCATGGTGACGACTAGTAATTTAGATTAAACCATGATATTCTTCAAAAAAACCTCATCATAATCAAGTTCCTAATTCCAATTGAAGAAGAGCCGAGATTCAGCGTTCAATCGGGAATACTGTTCAATCTAGAAAATTCCTAAATGTAGGTACAATACAATGTTTTTTTTCTAATTCCAACTATCCACTTTTCAGCATTTGCTGGACATTGCGAATTAAGATTGAAGAAATTGAATTACGGCCGTTTTCAATATCCGATCTATCCATCGAAACAGTCGGTAGATAAATACTGAGCATTGAAACATTTCGTTAATATCATGCGCACTAGCTATCTAGCAACCGTTTCGGTAGATAGATCGGATATTGAAAACGGCCGTTAGTAATAGCCGTTTAGAAGATCAGAGAAGATTGTTCCATAATTAAGGCATACCTAATATTTATTTTGATCATATTATTACAACACTGTTTGTAGTGATAACATGGAATGTTACATATATGACTTTTTAATCGGAGAGATGAACAAAATGAATAATATAATTTCTATCGTCTGAAAGATTATAAAAAATATCCGTACATCAAAACTGCCGAAAGCACTAATTTAAAGATTGAAAATTTCATATGAAAATGCAGTGAAGTATTATTCTACCTCTTGATATTAACTTTCGTTGTTAATATTTACTTTTCCTCTAGGAAAAATCGTCATCATTTATTTATCGCAAATGATCAAATTATTAGAGTATTTCAGATAGATGACCGAAATCCATGTGAAAAATTTAATTAAGCGATGGCGCTTGTAGTAAATGGCGTCACAATGTACATTCATTCGGACTTTTTAATGGTGGAATAAATAATGCCAGTATGAAAACCCTTTCGACACGATAAATTGTGGAGTAGAACGAGTTTGTCGTTATTCAGCCTCTGGAAAATTCTGATGATGCAATGCAACAGTAGAAATTTCGTAAAGCGTTTATATCAGCGCGATATTGTTATCACTTGAATGGACATGCCAGAATTCTTTACATCGAATACTGCATGAATCTCTATTGATATTGTTGAAAATGATAGAAAACTAAATAGTTTTGGATTTCTGATAATAGTTTACTTTGATGTTGAAACTAAAAAACAATTGAATTTGATATTAAATGCCAGTATATTTATTAGATATTTTGGATTTTTTAATGATTTTATCCATATAAATTTTTCTCCATATACGTTTTGGTGTGCAAGCACACAAACGTAACAGATATAATCTTATTTTGTTAATTTTTTTAACTAGGGTATAGAAATGCATTTCTTTGTTCAGAAAAAAATATTGATATATTCAGTATCAAATGTTGGTTTTCGAAGGAATAATTGAAAATAATCCGAATAGAAATTAGGTTTAAACCTAGGTTTGAAAAATGAAAACCTGTTTATGGAGCCAAAACTGAAATTGGATTTCTATTCTGGGTCAACACGTTTATAGAACATGTGTATCTGAATACGTTATATTATAATATATCGATGATGTGGCACAGATCATGTGTAGGCAGAATTAAAAAGGTAAAATCATCTGTCCTCGGTGGCCACAGTTATATATATATATATATATATATATATATATATATAATATTATATATATATATATATATATATATATATATATAACTGTGGCCACCGAGGACAGATGATTTTACCTTTTTAATTCTGCCTACACATATATATATATATATATATATATATATTTTATTCAATCGATTTCATGCAGTTTATTCTGACACATTCTATGATGTCCTAGAAATGAAAGAGATAATATGTTTACCATTATTCAACCAACAATCAGTGGCGGATCAACCCTTATGGAAACCCGAAGTGGAAGACAAATCGGAGAGCGCTAAGCGCAAAATGAATTACGGGCCCCTACTTCGATGCATACAAAATGGTGAAGGCGTTCTTCCAATTTTGATAGTTTCATTTAATAGATATCTTCATGAGAACACAATATCATAAAGTCTGTCAATAACAAATTAAAAACTGAAATAAATGTATATCTATATTTTAATGACTGAAAATAACCAACATAACAACAACAAGAGAAAAGATTTACGTGACTTACCTGCCCTAAGGCTTATAGCCACGGCCCCCATGGGCGTGGGATTTGGATACGCCAAATCATCGCGCAATACTGCATAAAGACAGCACAGCTACCAGTTCGGCTTCAGCTCTCAAGACCTACACCCTTACTGGTGGAAGGAGGTACTATCCAACCTCTACTAACTTTGCAGGTTAGTTCCCGAGTTGTAGACGCAACTCACACGCCGGAGAGGTCAGAACTCCCCTAGCCCAGCATGCGGGCTCTCAACCACTGCCACTACGAAACCTATCCCAATAGGGCAGACAGGATTGCTCCTGCGGAATAACCAACATAATAGTAATCAATTGTAATAATGATAATGATAAAAGCTGTAAGACCCCCGCTTTTATCATTATCATTATTACAATTGATTACTATTCGTTTTAATAACCAACATAAATTAAAACGAATAGTAATCAATTGTAATAATGATAATGATAAAAGCGGAGGTCTTACAGCCTATGCCGCATCCCGCATTTCGTTCGCCATTTCTCTCATTCCATTTATCTTCATCATCTCTCATACTCTTTCTAATTCCCTCTCTCCATTGGGTTCCTCTCCTTCTTCTGCTTTGTGGTATGTACTCCAAAAACCTCCTGGGCCATCGTGTACCATCCATCTTCATAACGTGCCCGTACCATAGTAATTGACTCGTTTCTACTCGTTCTGCTGTTGTGAGAACCCGCCCAGTTTTCCTTCTTATCTCTTCGTTTCTAATATGTTGCATTCTAGAAATTCTACAAGATCTTCTTGAAGTCCATCGCCACTGTCTCTACGATCTTTTTCTCTTTTTCTGGGAGTTGCCAGCATTCACATCCATAAGTTGAAATAGGTTCTACAACTGTGGTGAAGATTGTCATTTTTGTCTTAAGTTTCATGCTGCCTGACCACAGTAACGAGTTCAACAAGCGAATAGCCCTCCTACCTTCCTGTGTTCTATTTCCAATATCCTTCTTTGTTGTTCCATCCTCCGAAATGATACTCCGCAAACATTTAAATTCCCTTCATCTTTTGAGTGTATGTATTTGTGAGTCAGGGCATGGGCGCCCGAAGGATTTTTTCTCAGGGGGGGCAAAATAAAAGTTTTCGAAAAACGATGAGGCTCAGGCGACATCAGTGCTTCGTTTTTTTCTATTTTTTTTTTAATTTATGCAGAGCCGCCTGAAGAATTTGTTCTCAAGTGGAAGGGGTCAAAGTAAAATTGATAAAATTTTCTACTTCAACATTTTTTTTAACGTCAACAACATAAGGTTATGTGTATAAAATAAAACGTCAATTGTTTTCGAAACAAAAATCATTCCATGAAAAAATATTATCAGGAAAATAAGGAAAATAAAATATACATAATATGGAGAAAGGAATAAAATAAATATTTTAATTGCCAATGAATAAAGACGAGTATTAACGAAATAAAAAGAAATATACATATACGCTCGATAAAACGATATTCATATGAATCATATAAGAATAATAATGAACCATTAAATGAATCAAGCAATGACTTTTGAAACAAGAAACTGAAATATTATCTGAAATGATACAAAACTTCTCCAGAAAATGAAAACAACAAATATATTATCAAAATTAACAAATTATAAATAAAAGGGAAACAACACATACAAATATTTTCAATTCTGAAAACAAAATTCTGAATCGTAATACCACAGAGTGGGCATGGCATATCTGTTAGTCTTACAGAATTCATACGCAGTTGTTGCACGGTCCGGTTCGTTATATTCTTCTTGTATTGTTTCTCTGTCTACATTTGTGTACGAAGCTGAATTTTTTTGTAGGAGTTGATTTCCTTTTGAAAAATTTTCGAATATCCATATTTTCCAGAGGAGAATTTATCATAAAAATATAAAAATAGGTCAAAGTGACCCCAACGAAAAAAAGGGGAGTCGTTCGGGAATGCCGATAGAAGTGAAATCTAAGTAATAAATAAATTGCACCTATCGTCGAACTATTCGATTATTATTTTCCAATTATTTTTGGTCTACAAATTGGTTAATAATTCCTTACAAATTAAAAATTATTCGGAAATAATAATCTAATAGTTCGATGCTCCACTATACAATTCACAAGTTTTTTAGTTTTCATTTCTATCGGCAGTTCCCGTAGACTACCACGTTTCTGTTCTCTCACACTTCTGATGAATAAACTAAAATATAATAGTTGAAACGTCACATTGATGAGTTCATTTTATGACCCTAATATTTCGAATTAGGAGAAAGAAATTCTGTTATTAGGTTCTGACCATCATTATTTATTAGAATATTTATATTAAAACCAAAAAGTAGAATATAACATACGAGAGGCACCTGACGGAAAAATCAGCTACTTGAATAATTATAGAACTTACCTTCAATAACACAATTTGAAGCGAAGACACTAAAAATACTCCCTGAATACAGTCTCAACGGGTTTCGAATTCGAATACTTTTTCTCTAGAATGGAATGCAAATGAAAAGATTATATCTTCTCAGAAAAAAATATCCTGATTGCAGAATGGACAATTATTATTGAAATATAAGGCAATAAAAACAACCGTCCATTAAACGATCATCTGATAACAATTGAGGAGAATGCGAATTGCATGGGTACTTTTGTGAAATTATAACTTCTTTAGGGGTGCGTTGGGCGCTTTTGGGATAAACAAAAATCATGGAATTGAAAATTCATCGTCAACGAAAACTTTCCATGATTTTTATTCATCTAAAAGGTGCTCTACACTCCTCAGGAAGTTATCAATTCATTAAATACCTCTGCCGATTAAATAGTAAGTCCATTGGAATCCGGAAAATTGTTGTGAATCCACTTTTTTCTCGATCTCAGGATTAAACAAACAGGGTGTCGTGCGAAAAATGAAAGGGAGGATCAAAATCTCAGGAAGGGGGCCACGGCCCCCCCTGGCCCCCCTGCGGGCGCCCATGAGACAGGGTCATCCTCATTTGTGCCTCCTATCCTCAAATATTCCGTTTTACTCTCATTAACACTTAACCCCCATCTTTCGTACCTCTCTTTCAGTTTTCTGAACGTGTAATCGACATCGCTCTCGTCATCTGCTACATTACATTCATTTGTGAATGTAAAATTACTAAGCAAATTAAAAAACAACTATAAATAGATAAATAATACAATCTTCAGAGAAATAATAATTTCTCACACAAAATATGTAAATAAATATTAAAATATAGTAATCACAATCCTATCTGCAACTTTGATCTATGGCCTATGGCACTCGAAACAAAAAAAAGCGAATAACAAATAGTCAAAAGTGACAGTACAGATGTTCCTAATAGATTCGTGAAAGCAGAGAAGAATGCACGATTGATTGGCGCAATTCGTATAGAGCGAAGGATTAGAGTTTTTCTTTTAGTTGGACGAGAACAGAGATCACTATCTAATTTATAAACTGTGCTAATATTTTCGCCCCCCCCCCCCCCCCTGTCGTTCAGAGCCCAAGGCGCGCGCCAATTGCGCCTATGGGAAGATCCGCCACTACCAACAATGAATGCACTTTTTCAATTATATCTGATAATATCCAATGCCGGATTAAGCCTGCGCGAGGCCCCCATCTTGGGCGGATTTCACTCCAATTTTCCAAAAATTTTATTTATTTTCATAAAGTCATAATTTCTTGAATATTGGGTTTTGGTGCTTTCTTCTGCCATGAAACATTAAATTCTAGATGAAGTAAGGGAAATCTTGACACTAAATTCCGTAAAATATTGAAATTTTTCAGTAGACAGTGTACAGCTATTTTGGAAAAACTTTGTTGACGTCATATGTTACGTGCAAATAAAAAAAATGAAAAAAAAATAAAAGGGAAGTATTTTTCAGATTTTCCACACTTATCAGGCGTAACAAAGGTGACCAGCTAGCTCACTCAGGGTGGGTTTTCCTTCTTGAGCGTGGATGAAGTTAAATTAAAGGGGGCGCCAGGTAATTTGAACGACTGGCCACCGTTTTGTAAAATTACCAAACTGTTGATAAATGGAAAGTAGTTTTGAATCTGAGGTATTTAATGAATATGAGAGGAAGAAAAAAAGTGAAAATACCTAAAAGTCTAATACTAAATATATTCGAAGAACCAATTAACTTCGATATTAATTTTTCCTGACCTATCTAAACCTATCTAATTTTATTAACTACTCTACGCCTATATAACCTACTTATTTATCTAACTCTATTAACTACCCTACTCCTATCTAAACCTACCTAGCTATCTATTTTTATTAATAATCCTACTCTTATCTAAACCTACCTATCTATCTAACTTTATCAACTAGTCGGTACCTGAATGTTTATATCTAATTTTGAAAATTATACAACGTATATACACAGGTCCCCTGTGGGGTACTTATCCACACTATTAAAAAGGGTGAAGTTATCCCTCGGTGTTCCTTTATTTGAAACTCGAATGATGACGAAACTTGAAACTTTTACCATGTATTGAATCCACCAATGTCAGAGGAATGAGTAGAAATAAAAATGACAAAATATAAAAACCCCTTGATGGTGTATGGGGTTGATGCGGGGTAACAGAATATTCTAATAATAAATTCCTCGATTCTCGAGATTAGCCAGAAATCCAACCAAATATCTAGATACTCTCTGCTTTCGATATATTAAGAATTCAAAGTGGGAGAGATCTATAAAATCCTCTAAAGAACTCTTACATAAATTGCTGGATATATTCTCTTCCTTGCTACCAGAATAATCATTGAAAGATAATTCCGCGACGTCGTAATTCCAGAAAGAACATTCGTACAAAAAAAACTATAAACATATTAAAAACATAATTTGTTCGAAATCGGCTGCTCACTTAGGCGGACATATACTGCTCGAACAAAATATATGTATACACTACTCCGCCGAAAAAATGAAATGGGAGTAACAGCTCCCCACTTGCCAAAAAAAAAATTTTTTTGTTGTTGAAAAAAAAAATTTATTAGAAAAAAAGAAAACAATCCTCATTTAATAATGAAGAAAATTTAGTGAATATAAAGAGAATTACAATTTGATTTGGAACCCTTGAGCTAATCCTTATTATTAATTTCAGTTACCGGTTTGAGATCCTTCACGTTCCATGTACCCTGATATTTATCATGATCGTCGCTCAACTCATATGTCCATGGAGACACCTTTTTCTTAATTCTAAACGGACCTAAATACTTAGGAGCGAACTTTGCCGTATAATATTGTAGCGCATCGGACAAAACATAATTTTTTCGATAAACATACTGTCCGATAGAATAACCAACATCGCGCCTACGAAGTTATAATATTTAGAGCTACGTGAGTAAGACCGATTCATGTACTCTCTAATGTCACTGTACAGTTTCGAAAATCCCTGAACACGTGACGGTAGATTTGATGGAACTTTAATTTCCACTTCTGTGTCGGAAGTCGGAGAAAAACAATGACTTTCGCCAGTAAGGTGCATCTCTGATCCGAAGTTCACAAAATATGGGGAATATTTTATGGTTTCATGGGGCGAAGAACGAATGGCACATGCAGCTTTCTGAAGATATTTATCCCAAGTCCTGTGATTATCATTAACATAACAGGAGATTATGTTCTTCATGACTTTATTGACACTCTCAGTATGGTTAGCTTGAGGGTGATAGTGAGAAGTATATTTAATTTGAACACCGTATGAAGCGGCAAATTCCGAAAACTTTTTACTTTTGAATTGTGGTCCGTTGTCTACCACCAGAGATTTTGGAACACCGAAAAGCATAAAGACATGATCTTCTATTCTTTCTATAATATTTTCCGTAATGGAAGTTCTAAGAGGAAAGAACAAAGGAAATTTTGAAAAATAATCGCACACTACCAGTACGAAATTATAACCATGAAGTGATCTAGGTAATGGACCGACAATATCAGCCGAAATGAGTTCCCACAGTTTATTAACATAATTCCTGGTAACCATCAGACCAGCAGGAGCCTTCTGTACAGTTTCAAATTTTTGACAAACGCTACATGATTTTATATACGCAGAAACATCTGAGCGCAATTTTGGCCAGTAAAATTTTTGTAAAATTTTTCCAACAGTTTTATTCAAACCTGAATGACCTGACCGCGTGTCATCATGATACAAAGAAATTATCTTTCTTCGATCATATTTCGGAACAACCAATTTCCAATACTCACTGTCATCGTAGGTTAACAGTGGGTATTTGACTCGACAATATTTAAACAACTTATTATCGGAAACCTTCCACTTCGGATAACTATCATGTTTCATTTTAATACGGGATATCATACCAGAATGCCACTTATCGAACAAATGATCGTCAACGATTTTCTCGTCTTTTTCAATACGGACACATCAGTGTCGTTCCTCCCGACAGATCTACTCAAAAAATCCGGGACAATATTTTCTTTACCAAGCCTATGAACTATTTTAAAGTCATACTGAGTGAGAGCAACAGACCGTCTTGCTAAACGACCTCGCGGATGTTTAAGATTGTGTAACCACAAAAGACTACTATGGTCAGTGACTACTGTTACTTTTGAACCCTCTATATAAGGTCTGAATTTTTCAAGGCTAAAAAGAACTGCAAGACATTCCAACTCAGTTGTCGTGAAAACTCTTTCATTTCGTGAAAGCGATCTACTAGCATAAGCTATTACTCTATCCCCGTCAGGATATTTTTGAGTTAAAACACCACCCAAACCAAATCCTGAGGCATCGCATTGAACGACGAAAGGCAAATCAAAATTAGGGCAAGCCAGTATAGGAGAAGATATAAGTGCTTGCTTGATGAGTCGAAATGAATTTTCGCACTCTTCAGTCCAGTCAGATAGAATTCTTTTTGAGGAGATTATTCAAAGAAGCAGATATATGAGCAAAGTTTGGTATAAAACGTCTATAGCAGCTGACCATCCCCAATAAGCTACGGAGCTCTTTGACTGAATTTGGACGAGAAATATTAACTATAGCTGAAACCTTCTCAGGGTCAGCCCGTAAACTATTCCTGTCAACTCTATAACCCAAATATTTTATTTCCGGCATACAAAATTCGCATTTGGAGCGGTTTATCGACAAACCAGCCTCCAATATTTTAGATAAGAGCAATTTCAAAATTCTTAGATGATTTTCGAAATTTTCCGTCACTATGACAATATCATCGAGATAAGGAAAACAAAATTCCGTTAATTCACCGGTTATAATTTTATCTATGAATCTCTGCCAAGTAGCAGGACTGTTACAAAGACCAAAAGGGAGACGATTAAAATGAAATAAACCTCTATTAGGTACGGTGAATGCAGTATATTTCTTAGAATCTGGTGCCATCGGTATATTCCAGAAGGCACTCTTTATATCAATAGTAGAAAGGTAGTTAGCTCTTCTCAGTTTATCGAGAATTGTTGTGATTCTTGACAAAGGGTAAGCATCTTTAACCGTTACTCTATTCAAACGCCTATAATCGACGCAAAATCTATAAGTATTATCTGGTTTCTTTACAAGAATAATAGGAGAAGACCAAGGGCTGTCAGAAGGTTCGACGATGTTATTTTTGAGCATTTGATCTAGTTCTAGATTGATTTGTTTTTGTACTGGAGGCGATACTGGGTAGTATCTCTGTTTAATTGGCGTTTCATCAATCAGCTCAATCTTATGATGGACGAGATTCGTAAGACCGATTTCTGACCGAGGTTTACTGAATATATCCTCCAAAACTTGGTCAAGTCTAAATCGCTCGTTTTCGGAAAGAGAAGTTTGTGCCAATATATTATTGACTGATATATCTGAAGCAAAGCTCCACTCTTTCGATCTCAAATTAGGAACGATTCCTATCTTCCTCCAAAAATCAGCGCCCAAAATTAGCAAATGAGTCAGAGTCGGCACTACCAAAATATCTATCAAAGCCGTGCGATCACAAACTTTTACAGGTACCGTTAAATATCCCAAAATTTGACATTGGTTACCATTAGCAACAGTGCAATGATTACCCGAATATGACTGCAGAGGTAAATTAAGCCTCTTTAAGATATTCCAACCTGGACCACCCACTATAGTAGAGGATGCACCAGAATCAAGTAAACCCAAAAATGTTATGTCATAAATCGAAACTTGCAAATATGGTCTTTCATCACTCCCCGCGCTCTGAAGGATATAATCTAATATGGGAGAGGTCTTATCCGAGACTGGAGACGCTAGTCGACCATCTAGTGCTCCGGTTTGGCGTTTCCCTGAAATTTGGAATTATTTTTCGAACAAGAAGGGCATGTGAGGACAGTGTAATTCGGTTTATTACACCGATAACACCTTTTTCTTCTTAGACCTCTACAGGCGTTCGCTTTGTGACCCATTTGACCGCAATTATAACAGGAAATATTTGATTCTACAGAATCAAAATTTGGTTTTCGAGAGAATGAGGTAGATGGTTCATTATATTCCGTTTCTACAGCCGCTAAATCTGGCTCCAATAAGTAAGAAACTCTACGTGATGGCGGAGGTTTAAAAGACTCTACCGACGCTTTACACGACTATCCAATAAGCCTAACTGCGTTTGATAGAAAGGAGAAATATTTTTCAATAATATTTTCAAACGTAGTTGCTCAGACACCGGTACTGTAAGACGATTAAATAAGTTAGTCATAACAGCAATATACATCCCTATAAACTCATCAGGTGATTGTGTGCGATTTTTGATTTCATCGAACAATTTATCATTATAATCAACCGGTTGAAATTCGTCACGTAGTAACTGAACTAAAGCAGACCAACTTTTAACGCGATTTTTAGAAGCACGATACCAAATCAAAGCCTTTCCTGAGAACAAATCTATAGCTGAGTTGAAAAGTTCTACATAATTTGCATTTCTCGCGACTCTCATGTCCTCAATACGTTCAAGAAATGCACTGAGGGAACATGAATCTTTTTCTCCAGTGAATTTGAGATTATACTGAGAAACAGGTATCTTTTTGATTTTGGGTGCATTAACGACATTAGATGAATGTGAAATGTTATTTGGGAGAGCCTCAATATCGATTTCTGAATGAGACGAAGAAATTTCTGAGTTGCTACTTGAGAGAGCAACCTGAGCGATTCCTAACCCTATGCTATTCTCTGACAATACGAGAGAACGAGTATATTGCTTCAGTTTCTTATTCAAAGCGGTTTGTTTGGCGAGAATGTTCACCAATAAGGATGACTTAGCCTTAGTATCTTCATTCGTGATTGGTCTTGCGTTATTCAAGTCTTTCAAGAGCCAAATTTATTTTAGTGGAAATTTTCTTACTGATAGAATCATCGTTACCATCAAAATTGTCTAACAAAGTATCAATATCAGATAACATTAAATCTCAAGCAGACTTATCTGCATCGAAAGAAAAAGGATAATCAGGCCAATTGATTTTGATTTCAGACTTACGTTCCATTCTGAAAAGATTTCGTAAAGTTTGTCTCATTAACTTCACAGTTTCGACATCAGTAACTCCTCTTATAGCAAGAAGATATTGTAGTTCTGACGATGAAAGACGATTGATCTCAAATTTCGATGAAGCCATGACGAAAACGTTAAAAATTATTATTATCGAGAATGGAATATGAAAAGAGCAAGAAAAATTGAAAATGACTATATAAGCACGGATTGCAACAGCCTATTTCGAGCAGCAGTTTTCGAACAATAACAATTTTTCAGATTTGAAAACTTGGAGGCAAGAGAGATATATTATAGCAATATCAATGAAGAAGCTATTTCAACAAAAACAAAGTACTATCATAACTAAGAAAAATATATCTTCATATAGACACCAAATTTCAAATTCAATATAAGATAAATACTAATAATTAAATCAGCAACAAGAAATTTCCCAATATTCTAATTCTTAAATTTCTACTACTTATATACAGATCTTGCCTCTCAATTTCATAACAATGTAATTTTCTTTCACCTTTTGATATCGAAAAAAAAGAAGGGTGGCCCCACGTTCTGGGTGCCAAATTTGTTACGTGCAAATAAAAAAAATAAAAGGGAAATATTTTTCAGATTTTCCTCACTTATCAGGCGTAACAAAGGTGACCAGCTAACTCACTCAGGGTGGGTTTTCCTTCTTGAGCGTGAATGAAATTAAATTAAAGGGGGCGCCAGGTAATTTGAATGACTGGCCACCGTTTTGTAAAATTACCAAACTGTTGATGAATGGAAAGTAGTTTTGAATCTGAGGTATTTAATGAATATGAGAGGAAGAAAAAAAGTGAAAATACCTAAAAGTCTAATACTGAATATATTCGAAGAACCAATTAACTTCGATATTAATTTTTCCTGACCTATCTAAACCTATCTAATTTTATTAACTACTCTACGCCTATATAACCTACTTATTTATCTAACTCTATTAACTACCCTACTCCTATCTAAACCTACCTAGCTATCTATTTTTATCAATAATCCTACTCTTATCTAAACCTACCTATCTATCTAACTTTATCAACTAGTCGGTACCTGAATGTTTATATCTAATTTTGAAAATTATACAACGTATATACACAGGTCCCCTGTGTGTGTGTGTACTTATCCACACTATTAAAAAGGGTGAAGTTATCCCTCGGTGTTCCTTTATTTGAAACTCGAATGATGACGAAACTTGAAACTTTCACCATGTATTGAATCCACCAATGTCAGAGGAATGAGTAGAAATAAAAATGACAAAATATAAAAACCCCTTGATGGTGTATGGGGTTGATGCGTGGTAACAGAATATTCTAATAATAAATTCCTCGATTCTCGAGATTAGCCAGAGATCCAACCAAATATCTAAATACTTTCTGCTTTCGATATATTAAGAATTCAAAGTGGAAGAGATCTATAAAATCCTCTAAAGAAATCTTGCATAAATTGCTGGATATATTCTCTTCCTTGTCACCAGAATAATCATTGAAAGATAATTCCGCGACGTCGTAATTCCAGAAAGAACATTCGTACAAAAAAAACTATAAACATATTAAAAACATAATTTGTTCGAAATCGGCTGCTCACATATACTGCTCGAACAAAATATATGTATACACCACTCCGCCAAAAAAATGAAATGAGAGTAACACATATTTTCACCGTCTCTTTCCTCTTCAATGGGATTTATCGAGATTTTAATGAACCCATCCTCCCCCTTTGCTGATCACGTAACTATCAATGGACATCTTCTCAGACATTAAAGGTATAAAATGATAAAAAAATTGTCAATGGTAGCAACAAAAAATGAGATTTTTCCAGCAATTCGTGAAAGTTCTGATGAGAAATTTATAATTCAAAACTGATGTCCCTCTGTTCTTAGGAATAGGGAATGTTATGTTTCATCAATGGTTCTTCAAATCGTTCATACCAAAATCAAAGTTGTTAATTCATCAAAATATTAAGAAATAAACAATTTTCTCATTTCACAACGGGTATGATGAACCCGAGCTAAGCTCGTATGTTACATATCATCTTTATTCATATATTTCGTATTCATGAAAGTTCTCTAGTTATTTTTCAAATTCCTTCAAATTAACTTTTCTTGATTTCATGTTGGCAAATCTAGATATAATACTATCTCTATCTTGCAAATCATATTCTCTATTCATTAGGGATAGATAATTCAGACTTTCTTGACTCAAAGTGTTTCTTAATTCATTTTTTGTAGGCTTCAATGTGCAAAATGAACTTTCACTACTGCAGTTAGTAATCATCAGAGACAACCAATTCAGAAAATAACTTTTTCATGACCACCTCAAATCACATTATATGAACACATAAGAAAATAATTCCGGGATATTAACAACTTCCAACTTTGTTCACAAATGTAGCGCAAGGGCTAGTGTTTCAGGAGTGGTGCTGGTGGATTGCCGCCTATCCCAAAAATTTTAACATGTTGCTTCAAGCAGTTTCAATTCTGCTACGTAGATATGCGAGTAAAGGTGCTTCAACACGTTAATTGTTGTAGAAGTGATTATCGGACCGATTTACTTAAAAATTTATATTTTTGGTTTGAAAGCATGGGGTCCCCTTAGACGCGGGGCCCGCAGCAATTGCGACTCCTGTAACTTGGTTAATCCAGCACTGATATCTTCATAGCATCTACTCACCCCTATTTTCCCAAACTCTTCTGGAATTTCATTTCCAGTCTCTGTAAGAAACACAAGTTACGTAAAAGTCTTGAAGTAACTAACTACCCTATGGAAATGCTCACACCTTAACTCTTGCCCTATTTATCAGGAGCAAATAAGTTAGAAAAAATTTGTCATTTGATATTTTTCAACAAGTGAACTTATTAATTTTTATTATAATAATCACAATCCGGTATCACAATCTTGGCATTATTTTAATCCGTTATGTGATCTCAAGAATTTGAAGAATTATCAACTGCGTTCTAAGTAAAGGGTTTCCCACAAAATTTTGTGCACTCGAATCATTTATTTTAACTTTTTATTCTTAACTCATATTCTGGTAATATAAATCTCAATTCGTCCTGGGATTTTGAAAAAGTTCTCATATTGAATTTGTACCTGTTCTCCGAAAATTTTTTGCTAAAGGCCATGAAAATCACATTCATTAGGTGCTTACTTATCTCAACTATTGTCCGATTACTGATGCAAACATTACTTGTTTTGATAGTTCTGAATCATAATGTTCGTTTATTGTTAGGCAATGATGTTTTTACTGATGTACAAGAATTTATGTACAAAAATTGCCACGGCATGAAATTGAAAACTTCTTACATCACTGAGAATAAACAGGGTGTTATTAAATAAGTGTATCAACTGTAGATTTCTCATGAACAAATAACATTCTTGGTTCTCTTCCATTCTCTCCTTTTTTTACGAGATAAAGGGTGTCGAAAATTTATTTATTTTTTTCAGTTTTTTGCTAATATCTCAGGAACTGTTTGAATTACAGAATTGAGTTTTTGTGCACACAGTGCCACTAATAATAGTTTTTGTACAAAGGTTTTAACCTCTAACTTTTACACCATTGTACAAATTTGCATTTTGCATTCGCATAGCAAATTCGGACGCGCAAATGTGTTTTATATAAAAAGGTACCTACTCTTGGTTCATTGCTCCAAAATAAACCGTTTTCAAGAAAACTGACATTTCATGATCAAAAAAAATTGCAAATTTCCAGTTATTGGAAAATGGTTAGTGATAATTAACCAATTTATTTATTTCAACTATTGGCAACTAGGGTTTCGAGTTTGAATTGCTCGGTTGTTAATGAACAAATTGATATTGCTGAACTTGTTAATTATCACTACTAATTTTGATAATTTCAAGAAATTTACAATACGTTAGCATAAAATGCCAGTTTTCTCGGAAACGGTTCACTTTGGAGCAATGAACCTCGAGCACCCTTTTTATGTACAACACATTGGTGCATCAGAATTTGCTATGCAAATGCATATTTGCCCAGTGGTGTGAATGTTGGGGGTTTAAACCTTTGTGAAAATTCAATATCTCCGCCACTGGCACTTCTGATAAAACCAGGTAAAGTGAAAGAGAGTAGCTATCATTATTATATTTTCGAGATATTAGCAAAAACTGACAAAAATAAATTGTTGACACCCTGCATATCTTAAAAGAAGACCCGGTGGAAAAAATGAAAGAGAAAAAACTGTAATTTTTTTATGAGAAATCTACAGTTGACTGGTGAAACACTTACTTAGGATAACCCTGTATAAATACTGATTTTATCAGTGAGATATGTAAGGATTTCTTTTTCAAAAATGAATCGAATCATCTTTTGTTAGAATTTTCTTTTTCAGTAATTCTATGCTTTGTATTTGTTCTTTTGCAATAGGGAAACCTACTATCAAAAGTACATGGATACTACATGGTGCCCATTTCCACTGTACGAAAACCTTGCTTGAATGAAAATTTTAAACGTTCGAAAAGAACGTTTGTACGCTTAGTACGCTAATCAATACTTCAATAAATTATGAATGAAATTAACCTACAATATCGATCAATATTAGAAGATGCAAATTTCTTCTCCCGATTATTTTTGTCTTTCTTAACTTTCAATTTCTTGAATCCGATCTTTCGGAAACTCTATTGTTGATAAAATCGGCAAGATTTCAATGTGCTCGTATTTAAATTGATTATTTCTACTAAAGATCTAGCAGTTAGTTGGTTTTGAAATAATTGAAGGAGGGTATGAAGAATTTCTGTCACAATGAACTCAAACATTGTATTCCCCATAATAAAAAGTAACTCAGCCAATATTGGAGTTCCGAATTCGAACATACGAGTATAGCGGGTTCTCAACAGAATGGTCTGAAATAATGTGTATTCGGTCAACATTAATTAAAGTCATTATTCCACTATGAATTCAATTTCCCGCATTGGCGCATTATGAGCAGGTAACGAAATCCATTATGGGATTCAATATCGTGAGTTAAACCAAGCATATTTCATCATGTTGCATTTCTGTCCCCACAAACGATATGCAGTTTCTCCATTCGGAATATGACATGTCATCATAAATAGAGCAATTGATGTCTGCAATGTTGATCCGTGCCGGTAAAAGATATCACCAAATATTCTCTTTACATGCTTTGAATTTATTTGGATAGATTGCCGAATTTGACTTTATGAAGTTATTTCATGAATGGAGGGAATTTTCTGGAAATGAAAAATGCAAATGAGAACCAACCGATCCGATAGATTTTATGTTTATTTGATAATCTCTTCATTTCACTGAATGTCTGCTGGACTTCGAGTGCAGCATTCGGTACTTTGAGGCATGACATATTTATGGATATTTTAAAATCATCTAGAGTTTCGGGATGAGGTCTTGACCTTTTGAGTTCCTATCTCTCTGGGCATTCACACTATGTACGGTTTGGTTGATAAGATTTCTCACGTTAAATATTTGCCGAATGGAATTCCGCATGGTCCTGTTCTTAGACCGCTTATTTTCATAATATACACAAGACAATTTACAAAGTTCATTCTTCACGACAAGGTTTAAATGTATGCTGACGATTCTCAACTTTTTTTATGATCTTTTTATCGATGATTTGAACACCGCAGCCATGAGAATAAATGAAGATCCAGATCGCACTTATAGCGAATGAACATTTGCGCTTATTAAATGCTAAGATATCATTTGCTCTGGCTTCTCGGTCAAAAAATACTAAAACTTTGGTTGGAAATAGTTTCAGGCCTGTCTTTTGTGAAGATAACATTAGTTTTGTTGAGAGTGCTCGAGACTTGGGTTTGATTGTGGACGGATGTTTGATATTTCATGGACATGTAGAGTATTTGATTCGGAGAGCTTATGGAGCATTGACAATGCTTCACCAGCATAATATGTCTTATTCGCCCATCACTACAAGAAATGTCTCATGTGAGAGTCTGTTCTTGTCGAAATTCAATTTTTGTTCTCCTGTTCATAGTTTTCGTCTTGACTAGGGGACATTAGGTCGAATTCAACGTGTTCAAAATAGGTGCATTAGGTTTATATATGGGATGTTTATCATCAGTTGAAACTGATGGTTACCAATGAAATTCTGTTTTGAATATTATGCCTTAGGTACTTATCACGAAATCATAGTCAAGAAATGTCCTTCAAATCTTAACAGAAAACTGGAGTATGAAACTGATATTCACAATTCGAATTTGAAACATAGGAATATACTCTCTTGTCCCCAGCACAGATTATCAACCTTCCAAATAAGTTTCAGATATAATATAGTCAAGGTTTACAATGCAATTCCAAATGTATATTGAAAATCAAGGCTTATCTCGTTCACGCTCTGACTGTATAAGGTTCCTGACTCCCTCCGATTTTCAATTTTTAAGATCCTCCTTTCCTGAATGCTCACAACAGCAAGAGGAACATTTCTAGGATAGAACCAAATCACTTTTGTTTTCTGCTGAATAAAGTGGAAACATCAAAGACTTTAAAAGAAGAATCCAATTGTATGAAAAGACCATCTCTTGCAGAATCAGAACTTTAAGTTTCCAACTTTACGATTCTTAGCTACTGGAGATTCATATGCCAGCCTACAATATTTCTTCAGAACAGACTGACATCGGCGTTTTCACTCTAACGAAATGAAAATGTCTCCATGGATGTCACGACCTCTTCCCCTAAGGTCGTGCTCTACCACCACTTCCCCTACCACTAGTTCACAACTGGGGTAGTGATCACCACTGAGTGGCCAGTAGATAGTGATCTCACCTGTATGACATAACATCTCTGTTCCCTCAGTAAAGAATAGCTTGTGATTTTCTGGGAGAGTAGGTATATTCTGTGATAGAACGAAGGTTCTATCACGGTTTTATCTTCCCAGTATGCCGGATCTTCATCCGGCATACTGGGAAACAGATGTTGTCACTGAGAGAATAGATAGACCTCTTTCTTCCTTATTCTGGTTCCCATGTCGCTCAGAGAGACCATCCTCACGACAAACTCCTACCTTCATACCTACTAGTGAGGGTTTTAAAAAATTGGCGACATCTAGAAGCGTCAAATGGGTATTTGTATCCTCCCAATTCGCGTGGTGAAAAGAACCGCTTACATCGAAATCACCAAATGAGTAGCAGTGACCCTAAATCAGGACCCCCATCTGAGATAAAGATATGCCAAATTCTTTATCTTTATATCACGAAAATGAAGAAAAAAAAATATAAATAGGCGAATCAACTTGAAGTAACAAAAAAAGCAAATATTCGAGAAGGGAAATCGATTATTTAGAAATTACCTGAAAAGAAGAATGGGTACCTACTGGAAATAGTAATGTAGATATTAGTACCCTCGATAAGGATTTGAGTCTATTACATGAATATAATATTATCCAAACGACAATATTCTAATGATGAAATGGATTCCTAGATTATCAAAAGACTCAAGCCAAAAGCAAGTTGGTAAATTCTGCCTGTGCTCCTCAAACTCCATCCTATAAAGAAAGAGAGAGATTTTATTATAGCTATCTTTGCAGGAAAAGTCCCATTATAATTAGTTTGTGTGAGTTAACAAAATCTTTTTAAGAATGAAATACAGCTTGTGCGAACTTATTTCCAATTTTATTTTTTGAACCTCTGATGTTCCAAAGATTCGATACGCCCATTTCGAGAAATCGATTTGAAAACAGTAGCACAGTTTCAAAATAATTCTGAAAGCTTAGCTTTAATGTTCGAATCAAAGGTGCTTTCACCTTTCTTATATAATACAAAAATACGAAAAGATAATATTAACAATAAATTCAAATCAAAAACATTTATAATATTTATGAAAATAATATTTGATGAATAATGTTCCTCGAATCTGAATACATGAATATCAAATCAGGATAATCAGCTTATAAAAAAAAATTAAAAATAAGTGATAATTTATATTTCAATTCAACATGACAATTTCACAGTATTGTGAATCGCTCGCGACTAACCACAACGTGAAATCAGTTTTTTTCCTGGACATAAAACGGATCAGAATTTTCCGTAACTTTCTTCAACTGTATATTCGAAAAACTCTAGGGAGTGGCTTGGCGAGATGGACACTTGCAGGTAACTGCTAAATTGCCAGGGGGTTCGTTACAGGCCATAAATTGTCCGAAATGGAACACAGCGGACATATTATGTCATATCTGGAATTTAATAGGATGAAAAATATTACGGGTAGAGTACCAAATTTCGATTTTAATTCGGGGATTATTTCAGATAGAGGATCAGCCACATTAATCTGAGAATTTTATTTATCGCTCCGTTTAGGGTGCTCATTCCCCATTATTTGGTTTCGCAGGAGAATTATACAATTTATACACTCCGAGATAAAGATTTTTAGATAAATTTTGTTCATCTCTCCTTTTCTTCGTGCTCAAATAACTATTTAACAGCTATTTTTATCCGATTCCGAGGTGCACATTTTTCATCTAGATGCCTTGAAATAGTACACTAGATTTTTGCCATTTATATCTGTCTTTATAATCCGTTGAAGAAATAGCTTGTACTTGGTAAATTCTCATAGGTATGGGATAACTGAGTAGGTACTCCAATTCATTGTTACTATTCATTAAAGCTTAGTCTATGGCTTTCTGAATTATAAAGTTTTGCTATAGGGTATTTCTGTTGATTCTAACAGAGTATTTATAGCACAAAAAAAATATTACTGCTTATTTTTAATCTGGATTCTAACAAGTCATATTTACTTCATGTAAAATAAAACGAAGAATCTATGCATTTTATATTGAAATATTACTCTAGCGGAGCCACGACGGTTTCAACCTAGTGTTATATTAACGGCCAGTTTCTGAAAGGCCGTTCAAACGGTATGTCAACTGACACAACGTTCAACTTGACATCGATGTCAAATCAATTTGGGTTGCTGAAAGGATGTTTAGGGCAAAATTAACTAATCTCTGATCATTATGATTTGACATGAGGTTACCCTGTTTCGAGGCTATCGAACCACAGAATCTGCTAAAATAAACAATATTATCTGATCGAACAGGTTAGAATTTTGAAATTCTCATTTTCATATTTTGAATTTAGTATTCAGTTTGGGATTATTTCGGGTTTGTTTTATTCAAAATGAGTTCAAGTTGCCGAAATTTCATTGAAGGAGAAAGGTGCAGTCACTCTGATCTAGTTCAGACGTAAGTATTTGTAAAATTGTTAATAATTTCTCCATACATAGTTCAAGGCAAACATTTCGATAAACAATAGTGTAATATTACATGTTCGCGAGCATGTTCGTATACATTTAATAGAGTACATATTTTTCTTCAGTTAGAAAACAAGTCGTCGAACGCAGTATATCAATTGCAGAACAAAATGAAAAATGGGTAATCCTTATTACAAGAGAAATCAACAATGCCGCTGAAGTGCCAAGAACTCAAAAGAAACTTCACACTGCCCAGCTAAATTCAAAAAAGGCAAATGTTGCAAATGAAAAGGAGTACGTAAACTAGTTTTGTTCGGATAACTAAAAAACATACCTTTATTCATATTATGAATTTCTAAACAATTTTAGAGTACCTATAGTAGAAATTTCATCCATCAGAATTTCCATTAGAATCTGAATGAACTCTGCAATACTCAATTTAAAAATTTTCATAAAGCAATGCATTGAACATGACCCACCGATCTAATACAACACAGTAAAAGGCTTCTTCACCTCATTTTATATTTAATTCCAGGTTAAGAAATATCTGCAGGGAAAATGGCTCAAATGACGATCCAGGAACATCACAAAAAAAAATATTTACATGTAAGTTCAGTGGATATTATTTTTATTGTGGTTGAAAGACTTCGGTCAACCGCCGTTTGACTCAGTCAACAAAGAATTGATATTATTTTTATAGATTTTCTTGTTTCAGAACCTTTAACCTGCTTGAATTAATAAATATGGTGCAGGAATTGAAAAAGGACAAAAACATTGATAAGGTTTTTATGCATTAGTTAATTCTCTGGATTAAAATAGTACAATAAACCACAGTTACTACTATTACTGATCTTTATTTTTAGGAAGATGTCCTAGCAACAGGTAGCGGTTTGTACCAACTCTGGCTGAGTACAAACAGTAGGTGCAAAAATGTTGGCTGTATCAGGGGAGCATATGTAGCCGTTGGTCAACAAGTACGACAGCTCTTTGAGCTACCATAATATTGGTATTTGCATATATTCAAACTGATTGTACTCATATTATGATCCTCATTTTATAATTTCCTAGTTTCAATTGCTTTAATTCTATTTAAGATGGCATTGATGAAGACTTACAAACACGAGTGCAGTGTCGTGATAATGAAGTTATACGACATCAACCACCTTTTCTCGACAAATGGCTACAATTAAGAGATCAAAGTCCTGAAGGAAGAAATAAAAAAGCTTTATTATTGAAGGGAACTGAAGAATGCCTACACTGAGGAAGAAAAACTAAGTTACAAGAAAAGTAACTTGTTTTGAAAAAAACACATTTCAATATACATATTCAGAAATTAAAATCAAACAAAAAGAATATTATAATCTTTTCAATAAATAAATGAAACAATTTATCAATGTTTGGTATATTTCGAATATGATAATGAATACCCTTGTAAAATCCTTCAAGTTACCACAATATTTCAATCTCTACTCAATCATAAATTTTTTACAAGTATGAAATTATTTAAATAGGTTTTTTTGATATTTTTCTGTGTATCAATGAAATCAGTATTGAGCATTAATTTATTTCAACTTTCATCACACATCAAGATGTTAATTCACACTGCATTTCTACTTCGTTTATTGTATCGTGTTGGATTTTCTTGGCTTCCGTTGGAGTCCACTACTACCTCAGTTATTAATGATTATACGGGTGAGTTAACACAGTGGATTTTCTCACCAATATGTTTTCATCATATTTTACAATTTTCAAGTTCGCATCACAAATGGCCTGAACATTTGGAAAAAAATTTTCCCTTCCTATTTTGAAAGCTCATCTTGTGGACGACAAAGATTATTTTAATATGTGTACAGTTTAGAGCTCCAATAACATTTGATAATGAATGGATATAAGTCAGATTAATTCCTATTGCGTTATTCCTGTGTTCTGGGGAGATGATAATCTACAGCCAGATAATAAAATCACAAATTGTTTCAAAAAATAAATAAATTTCTTTTTGGAGGAAATATAATTATTGCCACTATGCCTAATTATTGTTATGCAGACCCATTAACCCATACAATTAAGATTTCCGTGGAAACTACGATGATTAACCACGTCTCTACCGAGTTAATTCGCCGAACATCACCGATTAGTTGACCACCTCTTTGACATTAGTTTGACCACTGATTTAGCCTTAACATGCGTTTCAGAAACCCAAAAGTGCGTTTGACGTACAATTTACCTGCAATATTTGACCACTCTGTCAACTGACAGGCTGATCAAGTTCAAGTAGTTAACCATACTTTCTGCAACTCAAATGGCACTTGACCAGAGATTTGACAGCTGATTAGTTAATTTTTACGTTGATCGGCGTTTCAGAAACTGGCCGTAATAGTAATAGTGGTTTGGTTATCACGAAATATGCTGTCAGACCTCAGATATGAAGATTTGATGTTTTCTTTCATAATAATATTGGGTTCTCTTTAATATCTTTTTTTTATCAAATATGTGATAGCCCTGTCGATTCTCCTCAAAAATTTATTCGAGATGATCAGACTACCTTGGTGTTTCATCACGCTGATTTCTTGTCACAGAAAATAACCTGATGATGCGAAAGTTCTAAGATGTCAATTTTGTGATTTGCTTTTTCCGGAAGCGTCTTTATTCCTATTGCAATAATTTTTATTTATTTTCAATTGATTCATTCAAATTGATTTAATATTTTGTTGCAGTTTCCCCAAACCATGTTCACCATCCTGAAATTGGCTTATGTATTGTTGATCATGAAGGTAGTGAGAAGCATGCCTATAGTAACTCAATACGACTTCGTACAATCACCAACATTTTTCACTGCTCAACCGTTACAAACTCAGTCCCTGCCTGGAATTCTCTACCAAGAAGATGGAAAACAAAAAAACCTAGCACACCCTGCAGTTGTTCAAAATGCTTTGGTCGAATCTCAATACCCCCAAGAATTATTGAACAACCAGTATAAGAACCCTTTTATTGCTGCTAAATTAGCGAAGGAATCATGGTTCTCTAACAAGGAATTTCCAGTATACCACCGTGAAGCAGAAAAGATTCCCAGACAAAAAATCTTTGAAATTGTTGATAGAATTGTTAATCACTGACAAATATTGTTGAGGCAAATTGTGATAAATTATTTATTTGATATAATTCATGTTATTTTCTTGTCAATATTTCTTTATATTACAGTTAAATCATTTTTCCTTTCGATCTTTTGTTAACAACTGTCGTAAACAACAGGAAACATAATATAAGAAGAAACAAAAACTAACTGCATTCAGAAGCGAGCAAGCTTCTATAAACATAAAACTACACACATATATCTACATACCTGCAAATACACTCACATTATTCTATGCAAATAATTCTGTTTTCAAATAACAAATTTGGGATGGGCTGTCAATGACAAGAAATTTAGTATTCTGCTGAGTTCATGTGAATAGAACATCCTAGCACATTGAAATAAGGAGACATAGGTACCTTGTCAAGATTTCATTTTACGATACGATTACAACTACAAATTCTCTAGAACTAGAAACCACATTCAAACTTAAATAATCAATTTCAATTTATGATTATTCAGTTCTTAATCGTAGGTATAAAATTTTTGATATACACTATCTGGTCCTGCTATGAAAATTTTTCGATGAAGAAGTAGGTGAATTATTCATTGGAGGTACTTCCAAGCTTTATTTGTTAATTGAATTAATTAAGAATAGAAGTAGCTCAAAGATTACTTCAACCCAGTTTTGGGCAGAAACATATCATCATAGCTTCATTCAGGTTCAATTACTCTTATAATGTCATGACTGTCGAGACTTTTGGCGATCGGTTTCAGCACTTGTTTTGCGTTAGAGATCTTACGAATCATTCTGAGATAGTTTGAGAACAGTACAAAAGCTGTCGCTGCTCTTGGACTAGTAATCTCTTAGTATTATTTTGGGTACATATAGGCACATACTTTTTAGCATTTGAAGTCGGGATACTGGCTGAAATCTTACTGCCATCGATAATCTTGAAAAAAAAAATACTCCCCAGCCAGTGTTTCCTGACGAAAAATATATTTATTTCGATGAGGGTAAACAATTAGTCGCGTCTTGATACACTCAGTTTCCATTGTATTTTCAAGAAATGAGTGTGATGATAGGAATTAGCCTATTCTGCATTTTATTCTGTATCATGCTCATTTTGTGAAACTCAAATACTCGGTAGTTGTTGAATAACTTACTTTCTTCGCTCATGTCATCGAACAATGCAAGAAGAAAGCGTTTTCCAATATCAGCAGATTGAGGGTTTTGAATACCTGAAAAACTATTTCTGAGTTTCCAACATATAATACACTGAAATGTGCTCATACTCAACACAACATTAAATGCCTGTAGGTAAAATATGCGATGTTGATAATAATAATGTTACCGTCCATTGAAATATCATAAATCATAAGAAACTTTAATAATCAGCTAAAAAGAAATAAATTGCATTTTGCTTTTGGTGTAATATCAGTATAACTGTTATCACTGTGATATCAAAAAGAAACAAAAAAAATTATCTATGCTTTACACTCCGCCTAAATAAAACTCATGGTTGAGCACAGCATTCGTCAGTTATGACCATTTCTTCCCAGTGTATTCACATGCTTGACAGTACCTGCATCTTACACTTGAAGCGAACAGCAAATCCCGAAAAATGAAGTTTAACATCTGTGGCTTGCAGCTTTCGAGAAGTACTGGCAAGCAAGAAGTACAGGGTGTGAATTTGAAAAATGCCAGGCCAATCATTTCACGATAGGAATTTATTGAGATAAAATGCCGGAAAAGTTCCATTTTGATTCGTAGAGGGACACATTTTGAACACAATAATTGTTAGCCATTAATCTGCTCCATTTTCTCTCGAAACATATCAGTCGTTATATAATAACATTCCACCTAAAACGTATGTTATTAGGCTTAGTTCAGATGATCGCGCGATTACGCGCGATTCCCAAACGCGCGACTAGAGATACTGAGTAGTCACATAGAAATGTTCATATGGTCGCGCGTCATCGCGCGTAAATTGGCGATCCCGCGCGATCGACTTTGCTCTGTCGCCTGTATCTTGTTTCGCTCGACGTCGCGCGACTTCGCGCGTATTGAAGTACAACTGTCAGGCATAGACGTGTTCAGATGATTCACGCGATTTGACGTACAAAGCTGAAATATTGATAGAGATTTCAATGACTTTTTCTGTGCTCGGAATCTAAAAATCGCCTCAGCACATTGTGAACGATAGAAGAAGAAGAATATTATGACAGTATTCGCGGGCTGTCGCGCTATCAACGAGCGACCATCTGAATACATCAACGCGCGTTAACGAGCTACAAACGTGCGTTGTCGCGCGATCATGTGAACTTAGCCTTATTCTTACAAATAAGGTGGTGATTTAAACCACATAATTGAAAGCTGCAGCAAAGTGTTCACGTCTCCGATCCATATTCAGCAACTTACGGTATTTCAAGGCCATAAAAAATCGCAGAGATACGTATTGGAATCGCAGGATTCTGACTTTGTTATCCAAACGCAAGCCCAGGCTATCAATACCTAACAAAGATTGAAATCTGAATAATACAAGTGAGTCGGAGAAGTATATCTTCAATCTATGCTTAATGCAGTGTAGGCCCTCTGAACTCCCAAATTCCGAGCTGTGAAGGCGTCCACGAAAGTCTATCAATATGGCTGCCAATTGTTGCAGTTTGCAGTGGCATAACATGAATTTTTATTGAATTCCTTGTAACAATAAATGATAGTACAAATGTCTGAAGGAATATAATTTTTCATTATCAATTAGACTGAAGAATCTAGGCCATAGGTTTTAAGTAGTTGTTCTTTTTGATATCATTCCTAAATTGAGTGTCCATTGTGAATAATTTTTTTTTTGAAGAGTTTGAAAGATTTCTGAAAATTTACGAACACATTTCACGTAAATCGAATATAGAGATTGGAATGTCAAGAATGTTGGAATCATATACAGGGTGGCCATTTGAAAACGAATCAGACGAGATTACAGACGAAATAATTTTTTTCGATAGAAATGCTCGGACAGGTCGATTTCTGTTTCGAGGGGGACAACTTAAGATGTAGGTTACGGACGCATAGCGCTTCAACCCTCACCCCCAATTTTTGAATAGAGAAGATGGGGTGAGTGATACCTTTGAAAGGTATTTTTATACTGATTTCAGCACAGTAATTGTTTTTTCATTTTATGCATTAGTTCTCGAAATATTCTTAACTAAGCATTTGAAAATGAAGTGGCGTTTTCATGGCACTTGTAGTGTTTTTTTGTGAAAAATCGACATTTTGAGCTTCAAAACAACCATGACTGTGGCTTCCTTCCTCCAATCCACTGACATAGAAATCTTTAATCAAGATGTCGAACAAACAAAGCGTATTGCGAAGGAGCTCAATCTTGCTGAAACTCAATCTAAATTATATTCGATATAATTTGCAGTATTTCCAATAACATGCGTTAACACTTGATCGATAGAAATCTCCAAAAAGTCCAAATACGTACATATCCCTATTCAGATTACCAGGTAAGAAAATCAAATCATTAATGATGCCACAGAAATATTCCAGTCCCAATTGGTGGAACGATTTCCGACTTAATTACGAAGTGTTTTCTCAGTTGGCTTCAATAATGTTTTAATTTTGTTGATTATTGAATTCATATCTTTTTCAAAAAAATGAGAATCGATAATTTTTTATTTATTACGAACAGATCATTAAGTTGGCTTACTGGTTCTTTGACATGTGAATTATTCTTAGTTTTGAATCGAGACTTGTATGTGTTCTAATTCATTGTTCGACATGGTTTATTCAATTGCAGAGCGGGTGGAAATAATTTCACTTTTTTTTGCAAACAATCCATGTGCGAATAGAACCGCAGAATTCTTCAATCAACGACATTTAGATAAACATGTTGTGTGTGTGAATTCCTAGGGTAAGACCCTGTAATGGCTTCGACAGAGTGTCATTGGCCAGCATATCTACACGCGATCAATCTTGTTTATTTATTCCCTTGTTTATTTTAACATTTCTGTTTTCTTACCCTATTTTATTATTATTATTTTTTATGGAAAATATGCACATATATACACACACATATATACCCATATATACACATAATACATATACACACATTTTTTTTTTATTCGTTGTTGCTCGGATTCGTTCTTATAAACTGATCAAAAGGATTGAGACTAGGACACATATACGCCAAGGGGCTCATCATGGCGATTTTTTCTTGGTACACATCACTTCACATATGAGCCACGGTTGGGCAGGAATGAAGCACAAGAGGATTGGAACACGTTGAACCAACAATTGTGCAAAATTAAAACTTGAATCCACAAGTAATAGCATGCTCGTATATCAGTTCATAAACATCAGTTCTTCTCAGAGAAAGAAGAAAGTTCAAACCGAATGGTTGAAAGCAGTCAATTATTCTGCTCAATTTCAACAAAAGGTTTTCCCACTGGGAACGAAAGGACTCGCAAAAGAGAAGCAGATGTTCTGCGTTACCGACTTCTCCACAATCACAGAGAGGGTTTTCTCTAGCACCTAATCTATGGAGGTAGAAAGGGCATAAGGCATGTCCACTCCGAAGACGAGATATAACCCGGATGAAATCTCTTCTACCTGATACGCTATTAAACCAAGGTTTCATTAGGGGAACAGGTTGGATGCTTTTATAAAATTTGGAGTTTGAATTTCCTTGGTAATCCCTAAACCATTTCGAAATAAGGTTTTGCCTATATATACCGATAATATCGGAGTGAACAATGTTTTCTTCAAAACTTGGCAATTGACATGCTTCTTTGGCAGCTTTGTCTACTTCTTCGTTGTTGGGTATACCGGAGTGAGCCTTGCACCACATGAACTGGATGTCTGTTTATCTGTTTATCAATCAAAGACCTAAGGATGTCAAAAATGTCTTTGTGAATATGAGTGAAATGATAGTCCAGCGTGTTTTTATTGATAATAGGGCACTTTGACTATCTGAGATGATTAGGAATTTTTTGAATTGTGAATTTGACAAATCATTCATTATGTACTTCAAGGACAGTAGGATAGCATGAAGCTCGCCATAAAAAACGGAAAATTCGTGGCTCAACGATTTTTTCAAGCAGATTTTCGCTGAAGGGTCAAATACGGCAACTCCTATCGGCTTTCCTGCAAATTTAGATGCATCCGTAAATAGCTGGTAAAAATTTGAGAAACGATTCTCAATAAATCTAGGGAATTCGTATTTTTCTATGTGGTTGACATAAGTGGGTATATGGAGTTTGACGTTCAGAAATAGGTTGGAATAATCCATTGTGAAAATAGGGAGTTTGTCATTCACAGAAATGAGGTTCCTTTTGGCAAGTAGAGACCCGTAACACTTAACAAGTAGAAGATCCTTCTTGAGAATCCAATATCTATGTGTTAGAGATTTGATATAAAGATCGTGAATTTGGTCGATAATGGGACTAGTTATAGACTTCCTCTTAAGTACGAAATTAGAGCATAACATTTCTCTACGAACTGTCAAGGGGACTTCTCCTGCTTCAGACAAAACACCCTCATTGGGCGAACTAGACAAAAGAACTATGCAAATCTTGATAGATTTTCTTTGAACAATATCAAGACAGTTAAGAGTTTGGGTTGAAGCGTTATCGTAAAAAATGCATCCATAGTCGAGTGATGATCTTATGAAGTTTTTATAAAACATCAGAGCAATAACTTGGTCGGCACCCCAGTGATTGTAGCAGGTATATCTAAGAAGTTGGATTCGTTTTTCGGCTTTATTTTTCAACAACGAAATATGATTTCTCCAGGTTAGCTTCATATCTAATTCGACGCCTAAAAATCGAACCGCATTCTTATGTTGAAAAGAAAACTCTCCCATATTTACTACTGAAGGAAGTGAGATTCTCTTGTTAGTAAATGGGCAAATGACCGATTTATTAGGTAAAAGTTCGTGTCCGTGAGAGGACAAGAAATAAAAAAATTCTTTCAGACATTCACTAAGATCCCTTATACCCGTTTCGAAATCGGAAGTTATTAGATGAAGGAGCAGATCATCAGCATATTGCAAAACCTTGATATTGTATTTGTTTAATAGTTTTTCCAGGCGGTGATAGTAAATGATATAAAGTAAGGGTGAAAGAATACCCCCCTGAGGCAAGCCGCTACTTGTATATTTCGCACCTTTCAAAATTTCGTCTATTTTCAAAAACAACCTACGGTTTATCAATAGATTATAGACTAATGCTGTAAATCTAGTACTTAAGCCGATTCGGTGCATCTCATCCACGAGAACCTTGATGACTACATTGTCAAAGGCGCCAGCTATGTCGAGAAAAAGTCCTATAGGGATAGCCCTGTCTGTGAACGCGTTGTGAATGTCGATTATAAGATGGCTCAGACTATCGTTTGTACAGTGACCTTTGCGGAAACCGAACTGTGTGTTAGGGAATTTATTTTGAGACTCCATCCACCAGATCAGTCGAAGATTTAACATTCTTTCAAAAGTTTTTGCTACGCACGAGCTCAAAGAAGATGCTTCTTTTGGGTTTTTATTGAGCTTAAGGATTGGTACAACAACATATGTTTTCCAATCCTCAGGAAAGATACCAGTTTGCAGAATGTTATTGAAGATCTTAAAAAGGATCATTTTAGCCTTTAATGGAAGATTAAATAGCATACTATATTGAAAATTGTCAACTCCTGGAGCTGTGTTGGAATTGTGTTTCTCTATTTCAGTATCGTAATGAGTTCATTACAGTACTGAAAGTAGTGCTTACAGCATTGTTTTCAGTTATATTTTTCGTTTTATGGTTGTCATTATTGACCTCCGATCGAATCAAGTTTCGAATCAAATCAATTCAAATTCCGTTATCTGTCAAATTTCGTATGTCACACCAACTGCCAAGATACAATACAAAAGTCACTAATCTGAATTTTCATTTGAATGTCGAGAGTATTTCACAAAAATTGACTGAAATAGAGAAAATACCGTCTAATACTCGTTGCAGAAGGCAATTCCAACACTCATATGCTATCGAAAACTCGCTCCTTCGTCGCTCGTTTTCGAACTTCGCATTCGTGTTGGAATAGGAGCTCATTCTGCAACTTGTATTAGAATATACTATTAAGAGCTCTGTTCAATTCACCAATAGTAAAAGGTTTGCAAAGAGGATCATTTGTTTCGTAGGGAGGAAGGTTCATTGGGGGTTCAAAGGTACTATCGGGTGTAAGCTTGGAGAAAAATTCTCGAGTCCAATCACCGTCTATCACAGGATAGCTCGGGGAAGGATTATTTTGGAGTTTCTTAACATTTTTCCAGACTTGACTAGTAGGAGTATTTCTGTTGAGGGAGCTGCAGAATTGCTTCCAACATTTTCTTTTACTCTCTTTTATAATGCGCTTAGCAATCGCCTCTTTTTCTTTGAAATCAACAAAATTTTCTAGGGAGAAGGAACATATCGGCTGTAAGATATTTGTTTAGCTTTTAGAGCTTCAGCGCATGAATCGTTCCACCAGCTTTTATTGAATTTCAAATTTTTTTTTAATTTATACTTAGGGCAAGAAACTTCGCATGCTGTTGTTAATTTTTCCTTAAAAGTATCATAGTTAATGACCGAGGCAGAAACTTCATCAGGAAAATCCTGCATAAGGGAGTCAAACCTTACCCAATCGCATTTATTGGTGTTATATTTTCGCGAAGGTTTTCTGGAAGGTGTTCTCAAAACATTTGATTGCAAGTCATATCGAATGACAAAATGGTCTGAACCTAGGGTTCAGTTTTCTATGAACCAATGTGTGAGAGGAATCAATGACCTTGAGGCAATAGTTATGTCGACTGCTGATTTAGGTTGGTTAGGTGGCTGTATTCTTGTTGGGGATCCGTCATTTAGTAGGAAAAAACTGTTTTGAGTTAGAGATTTCATCAATTCATCGCCATGATAACTGTTAGAGGTAGAACCCCAAGCTGAATGGTGGAGGTTGAAGTCACCACCAATTATGGTATTTTGGGGAATACAATCAAAAAATTTATTCCATTCTGCTTCTTTTATTTTGAAATTAGGTGGAATATATACTGAGATGAAAGTTATTTTTGAATGATCCTTCGATTCAATTGAGATCGCGACCAACTCAGCACCTTCAATGGGTGGGATGATAATAGATTTGAAAGCTATAGTTTTCTTAAGTACAATAGCCACGCCACCACCTTTGCGATCTATTCTATCATTTCGAAATATGTTGTAACCAGAAATGTTGAAATTATGATGTTTGTTAAGCCAAGTTTCAGAAAGTAGGCAAATATCGATGTTGTTTTCATAGATGTAAAGCTCGAAACTACCTTTATTGATATCGTTATTATCCATGGAAAAGTTTTTTTAGTTTTGATTCAATAAAGATTCTGCAGGAATTTTCGTTTAAATTTGTGAGTGAACCACAAATGCTAGATGTATTCAGACATACACCGTTGCCCTGTGACTGGATGGGCTTGACGATTTCTTCGTGTCTTTTTTTCAGAAGGCGATTAGAGATAGATATATCGTTCATTTTTCTTTTCGTATTTTTCAGAGGTGGAAAATTTGATACAGATTTTATCGGAGACATATTGACCGAACCCCTTCTATTAGATTGAAAATTGATGACGTTGGAGAGGCTGTTGTTCATTATATTCCTAGCATCGCGATATGAAATGTTCTCTACAGCCATTTTTTTTTTTATTTTTCTCTGTTTGGTGAATATTGGAGAAGATTTGAAGTCATTAGCTGTATGTTCACCTTTACAATGAAGACAGGTAGGTTAATTTGCTTTGCAATCAATTAATGGGTGATTGTCACCGCATTTGGGACAGTGAACATGACCCCTCCAAAGAGTTTCAACATGGCCGAATCTTAAGCATTTTTTACATTGAACGACTTTTTGAATGAAGGGGTGGACTTCCCTAATGCAATTAAACATTGAAATTCTACTAGGGAGAGATTGCCCTTTGAATGTCAGAAGGACGCTTGTAGTTGGAGTAAACGAGTGAGTTCCGTTTTCTGCAACAAGTTTTTTATTAAGTCTTTTAACCTCGAGCAGTACAAAAGTTTCTCCCATCACAGGTTGAATGAATTGTTTCAATTCATCATCAGATATATCTAAATCAATAGATCTGATAACGCCTTTTCTTCTCACAACAAATTCCGGAATGAACCCCTCCAAACCGTTCGAAGCAAGAAAATCACAAGAAAGGAAATTATTTGCCGAAGAAAATGTCCTAAATGTAATCTTAAGACGGTTCTTACCGCTCTTTTCGATTGACAGAATATTGTTTGAAATCGAAACGTCGTTTCGATAAATGATTTTACCAATTGACATAGCATGAAGGTTACCGATGTTTTTATTAGTGCTCTCGATGTAAACAATGAATGGGCCGACATCTGTTAAGTCGTATTCATATATTTTCCTTTTTCGAAATGAGTTAGAAACGGATGATAAACTTTCAGCGGAGTTAGCTAACTGATTCGAAACCACAGTATTACTTTCAGTTTGGAACGAACTCACCGAATTTTTATTAGAGGGAATATATAAAGTAGTGTTTTATGGAGGTGCAATGTCCATATCGTCAGTTAGAACAGCCCTGAAAGCTTTCAATATCAGTTCGGTATCAAGTAAACCTCCTCCTCGATCGGGGGATCTTTGTTTGAATCCATTTTTTCACTTCACTTAAGCAAGTTAAATAAATCGACACTCGTATATTTCGCTGTAGATAAACGAAAGGAACACCTGTGAACCAGACGGAATCTTGATCACGAATGATAAACATGTTAATAGGAAGTAAGGTTTGGAATTAGTATCAAAGTTTCAAGAAACCGGGTCCGTGGCTAATAAAAAACGAAACATGGAAAGAAATGAAGCAGCTGAAGTAGCTGTTCTTGGACAGATTGCTCTGAATCCAATGACGAGTACGAGGCAGCTAGCACATGAATCTGGTTTTACACGAACTCGAATTGCAAATATTTTGAAGCATCATAAATTCCATCCTTACAAAATCCATCTTTCACACGCACTAAACGAAGATGATTTTGACCGTCGTGTTGAATTTTGTGATACAATGAGTGAACGAGTAACTGCTAATCCCAATTATCTGTACAATGTTTGTTTCTCCGATGAGGGTTCGTTCTTTCTAAACGGCACAGTAAATCAACACAATTGTCGTTATTGGGCCGATGCTAATCCGAGATTGTTCCACGAAGTTTATACTCAACAACCACAAAAACTCAATGTTTGGGCTGGAATATTTGGTGACAACATTGTCGGCCCGTTCTTTTTACCTTGTAATCTTACTGGAGATATGTATTTGGACTTATTGGAAAATCACATTGATCCAATTTTGACGGAAATTATTGAAAACAATGCTGGAAATTATGTGGAAGATCAGATTGTGTTTCAGCAGGATGGAGCTCCTCCACACTACGCCTTACCAGTTCGAGAATATCTGGATCAAAGATTTCCAAATCGGTGGATTGGAAGAAGGGGTCCCACTGAATGGCCAGCCAGATCGCCAGATCTGTCACCACTAGATTTCTTTCTTTGGGGCCACTTGAAGAGTAAAATTTACTCTACACAGCCCGATTCCATGGAAGATTTAAGAATACGTATAGTGATCGAATGTCGTCAAATCACTCCAGAAATGCTGCCAAATGTGCGCCATCGTTCCAAACAAAACTTATTTCAATGTATGGAAGCTACAACAATTTGAATATTTAATTAATTGATGTGAGTTTTTGATAAATTATTTACTTTACTTTGAAAAGTCTTATTTCTTAGATGAATACTTCAAATCATTCTGATACCGTACAGTTGGAGAATTATTTCAGTGAATAAAACAGCTAGTCGAACATCTGACCCTAGTATAGCATTAACACGTACGGTATGACTTCATTTGCCCAGTGGTAGATGTTTTGCAATTTCAAATACAAGTACGGAAATTTTGGTGTTTCAGAAGCACGAAATGTCAATTATTCGCAAAAAAATTAATTTAAGTGATAAAATTAACTAACGCATGAATATTTCGAGAACTAATGCATAAAATGAAAAAACAATTACTGTGCTGAAATCAGTATAAAAATACCTTTCAACTGAGGTATCACTCACCCCATCTTCCCTATTCAAAAATTGGGGGTGAGGGTTGAAGCGCTATGCGTCCGTAACCTACATCTTAAGTTGTCCCCCTCGAAACAGAAATCGACCTGTCCGAGCATTTCTATCGAAAAAATTTATTTCGTCTGTAATCTCGTCTGTTTCGTTTTCAAATGGCCACCCTGTATATTGAATAACAATGACAGAATAGTATATTCTAAAACAGGTTGCAGAATGAGTTCATATTCCAACTCGAATGCGAAAACGAGCGACGAAGGAGCGAATTTTCGAAAGCATGAGTGTTGGAATTGCCTTCTGCAACGAGTATCAGACGATATATTCTCTATTTCAGAAAAGTTTTATGAAATACTCTCTAAATTGAAATAAAAATTCAGATTAGTGACTTTTGTATTGTATCTTGGCAGTTGGTGTGACTTACGAAATTTGACAGATCACGGAATTTGAATTTGAAAATTGAGAAGATCGGAGGTCAGTACTGACAACCACAAAACGAAAAATATAACTGAAAACAATGCTGTAAAGAGTTTCATTACAGCACTACTTGTAGTACTGTAATGAACTCATTACTATACTGAAAGAGAGAAATAAATTTTATACGTATGATCATTGTTTTATTTCTGAATCACCTACAGTTGATATTTTCTGAAATGCAATCTGGTATCAATGTGTGATTGAAATGAATTTCATATTGCCATTTCTCAAATATAATTAACCATCTCTCAAATTCAATTGAGTGTGTTATCTGAAATACATTTGATGTTTTCTGAAATTCAATTGACTAATTTGAACTTCATACGACATATTCTGAAATTCAAATGACTGATCTCAATTACATTTGCTGTTTTCTGAAATACAGTTGATTAATCTGAATTACAAGTGATGTTTTCTGAATGTCAATTGACTATTCCTGAATTAAAATTGAAAATTGTGTAGAGTGAGTTCATTTGCCAATAGTGTAATTCAATGTAAGCATTATGAAGATACAGCTCTACTGCCTTCTCCTCGGTCACCGACATTCTGACATTCTTATCAAGTGTCCAAACCATCTTTGTCCTCTTTACTCGATTCTGGCTTGCTTTCGGTCTCTGATAACCTCATTTGTTTTGTACTGCAGCTTCAAGGTTCTCGCACTTCTTCTAAGATAATCCATCTCCACAGCATTAAATCTGCGTTTAAGATCTGCAGTCAATGACCATATGTCGCTACCGTAGCATAGAGTCGATTCTACCATCGTTCTTCCTATGCATTTCTTGGTGTGATTGGATATATTTCTGTCCCACCATAGGAAATTAAGGCATCCAACGATCTTTTTGCCTTACTGGATGTTGATTTCAGTTACTCCCAGTCCATTCACTTCTACAACAGCCTCTGGATATTTCAAGGTGTCTGAGAATATATATTCTATATTCTATGGTCTACTTAAACAATTGGCACTGTTTCGTTTATTAGCACCTCAAATCTTGCTTCACTTTTCGCGACCAAGATACTGCGTTTTCTTAAAACTCACACTAAGTCCCCACTTTTTGTATTTCGTATGAACTCTAGATCAAAAGAATCCTGTGCGAGAACGACTTGATCATCTGCAAAACTCAGGGTGTATAATTTACGATCTCTGATAGATACACCTATCTCTTCACTACTTCTTTTCCACGCAGTCAACGCCACCCCCACATATATAACACCCGCCTTCAAGATTATCTCATACCACTAGGATCTATTATACAACCCAAAAATATTATATTTTCTTCAAGACTATCAAATCAAAGAATATTTATGTACCTAGGAAGCAAACAAATTGTCGATGATTTCATTGAGAAAAACGGAACCATAGAAGTCAACAGACAACCGCTCAAAGCTAGACGTCTTATTGCACCAACCGAAAGACTCGTACTATCAAATGTTTGTCCAACAATCCCACATGATGTCTTGACGAAAGAACTCGAAAAACTCGGTCTCAAACTCGTATCTCCAATAACTTTCCTGAAGATAAATGCTGCTTCTCCAAAATATAGTCATATCCTCAGTTTCAGAAGACAGGCTTATATAAGCTCACAAAACAGCATCACTCTTCCTGAATCTATCGTGGTCGATTTCGAGGATACGTCCTACAGAATCTTTCTTTCCCTTGACAACTTTTCCTGCTATAAATGTAAAAAATCTGGTCATAAAGCAGCGCAGTGTCCTGAGATCAATTCAAATACCGACAGTCCTATGGAAGCCACCAGCCCTGAAACAACTGCTCAGCAACAATCCAAAATACCTGAAAGAGAACATCTAACTACTCCAATGTCTCCTGCAAGCTCTCAATGCAAGCGGACTGTTGAAGAAATCTTGACGCCCGAAGAAGAAACTCCATCCGAAAACCCAATTTTCATCCAGCCCACGACAACTGAAACAACAAAAAAGTTCAAAGCAAATACAAAATCCAATAAAGATTTACTAGAACCAGCAAAATCTTTCATCGATGATATGGCTCCTTCACCAATTTTAAACTACGATCAAATCTTAAATCTCTTCGATAATGTTCAAGGTTCCCCTGATCCCATTAGTATTGTGAAGGATTATACATCTGACTTCTCTTCACTTTATGATCTGCTAACTACTATCTACCCTAAACTTACTGATCGTTCAATAAAAACAAGATTAACAAAACTTAAAAGAAAACTTCATAAAGAAATGGGCTGCGAAAGTACAGGTGGAGAAAGTGACTCGTCAACTGATCATCATAAATAATCGTACAAATATTTTCATTAACACACATTCAACTTCAAGTTCTTAATTCAGTGGAATATCAATGGATACTTCCACCATCTACCTATGCTTCAGATTCTCAACTCAGAACTACATCCGGATATTATTTGTTTACAAGAAACACACTTGAATATAGATAGCATTTGTTCACTAAATGGTTTCAACTACTTCCGAAAAGATCGTCCAAACGCAACCAAATCATCTGGAGGTAAGGCAATATTTGTTAAAAAACACATCGAAACAGAAGAGATACCTTTAACCACACAACTGGAAGCTATAGCTGTAAAAATCGTCCATAACAACCCTCTCAATATCTGTAATATATACTTACCACCAGATAAACAAATAGAAGAAAAAGACCTAACAAACCTAATAGATCAGATACCAACACCTAGGAGATTTCAACGGCCACAACGTAATTTGGGGATCAAATTACACTAATGCACGAGGAAAAATTATCGAAAATACCATTCAAGACTACCAGCTCTGTTTATTGAATGACGGTAATTACACCCGTTTCAATTCAGCTACAGGTGACTCCTCGATCATTGACCTAACACTATGTGACCCCTCTTTAACTACTTCCCTCTCATGGAATGCAGTCCCTCATTTATATGGTAGCGATCATTATCCTATTGAAATCACAAACTTGAAGCTTCGAGGATATACGGATCCTATTCCTCTCAAATGGAAATTGAAATCTCCAAATTGGGACCATTACATGAAAGAGATCGATACCAGAATTGGAGCTGCTCCTAACACTGAGATCACATATGAAGATCTCACGAACATAATCACAGAGAGTGCCCAAACATCTATCGGAAAGACGAAGCTGATAAAGAAGCACAAGCCTGTACCTTGGTGGAATGACACATGCAATGAAGCCATCCATGCTAGCAAATCGGCACTTATGAAATTCAAAAGGCATAAAACGTTAGAAAATCTCATTGAATTCAAAAGGCTCAAAGCTAAAGCAAAAATAACAATAAATGAAGCCAAGAAAAACTCCTGGAAAAATTACATTACCAGCATTAACCCTTCCACTCCCATGACTGAAGTTTGGAACAAAGTGAAAAAAATATCAGGCACTCAGACATCCTCTCATATTTCGGTCCTTAAAGATGAGAATCAGAAAATTTGCTCGGACCGTGATATAGCTGAATTACTGGCTCGAACCTATGAAAAACACTCGGACGATTCAAACCTAGATCCGACGTTTCTTGAGAGTAGAACTTCGTCGGACCCAAATATCACAAATACCGCTATAGGGAACGACGACGCAATAAACCTTCCCATAACAAGAAACGAACTCGACGAAGCTGTCCTCAGTCTTAAAGACACCGCATCAGGTCCTGATGACATTCCAGTTGCTTTCATAAAAAATCTATCCGAAACAGCAAAAGTTCATCTCTTGAGAGTTTTCAACAATATATGGTCGAACCAAACTTTTCCAAAAGAATGGAGTGAATCTATAATTATCCCCGTCCTAAAGCCCAATAAATCACGTCTAGATCCTGAATCATACAGACCGATTTCTCTGACATGCGCTTTCAGCAAATTATTCGAAAAAATCGTCAACAAACGCTTACTATGGACACTAGAAAACAGAAACTTGTTAATTCCGGAACAAAATGGGTTCAGACCTCACAGATCGGTTGTTGATAATTTATTGGATTTAGAAAGTGATGTACGTGAGGCGCTATCTACCAAGCAGAAATGCTATGCCATATTTTTCGACATCAAAAGAGTCTTTGATTCAGCCCATAGCAAACATATATTGGGGCAACTAGAAAAAATTAATATAAGAGGAAATTGTTTAGCATTTATACGTAACTTTCTGAACAATAAATCATTCCATGTTAGAATCAACGGTATCTCATCAAGCAAACATCCTCAAAAAAATGGAACACCACAAGGATCTGTGCTTAGTCCAACTCTATTTCTCGTTGCGATCAATTCTGTTTTAGAAGGCTTGTTGAAACCACTAAAAGCAAGACTTTACGCTGATGATATGGTAGTCTTCGTTAAGGGAAAGAACCTCTCTATTATGGAATTAATGCTACAAAAATTTCTTGATACCTTGGAATGCTGGTCGCACGAAAAGGTTTTCTTTTCTCTGTTGCAAAAACTCACAGTATTATTTTTAGCGCAATCGATATCAGTACTCAGACAAACTTGCAGTTATATCAACAAAATATTCAACCTAAGTCTTCTATCAGATTTCTGGGAATGATTTTCGATCGAAAACTGAACTGGAAGGAACACATTCACGAACTACTTTCAGCATGTAACAAAAAATTAAACCTTCTCAAAACCCTAGTTACCAAAAAATGGGGAGCTGATCAGCGCACGCTTCTCATTCTTTATAGAACTCTTTTTCGATCAAAAATTGATTTTGGATCCATTGTCTATGCTTCAGCTAGCAAATCTACATTGAAACCCTTGAATACAATTGCAAACAATTCTCTTAGAATAATCTTAGGAGCCTACAGAACAACTCCAATCCAAAGTTTATACAGTGAAGCTGGCGAACCACCCCTCAATCTGAGAAGAAAATTTTTGAGTCTGTCTTATGCCGCCTCAACTGCTGCAATCAGGTCAAACTCATCATTCCATACTACATTTACCTCTAGATATAACAATTACTTCAAAAACAAGCCCCTATCTAAGATACCCTTCTACGCACGCATTCATAAATTCACAACAGACCTAAATATGACTTTCCCAAACGTTCTTTCCGATAACATCAAGCACCCACCACCATGGACTATTGAAATTCCAACATGTACTGACACCCTGACCCAATATAACAAAATCAACACCAATACAGATCTCATCAAGCACTCTCTACTAGAAATTCTCTCGAACAACTACTCAGACTTCCATAAAGTCTTCACTGATGCCTCAAAATCCTCAGAAGGAACTGGATGTGCAGAAGTCACAGAAAATGAAATCGAAAAATATAGACACTCTCCTTTCAGTAGCATCCACACAGTGGAACTCTATGCAATATATAAGGCATTAGAATACCTGAACACTGGCAACATTGAGAAATCCATTATTTTAACAGATTCATTAAGCTCTATCTCATCTCTGCAGAGACTCTATCCGAATCATCCAACTGAAAAACTAATTAAAGCAGAACTACGTCGTCTTGAGGAATCTTCGAAGATTGTTCACTTCATATGGATACCTTCACACGTTGGAATCTATGGTAATGAAGAAGCTGACAGAAACGCGAGAAGTGCAGTGACCGATGGTAGAAGAAATGAGTTTGCGGAGTGTACAGCATCAGATCTCAAATTTTATTTCAAAAACAAACTTTTGTCAAACTGGCATATCCAATGGTTCAATACAAGATCCCATCTACGTGAAGTCAAAGACGACACCCGCCCATGGAAGGATCTACCAAGCGACCGCCATTCTCAAGTCATTCTAACTAGACTTTGACTTGGGCACACTAAGATAACTCACGATTATCTGTTTAAACGAACTGAAGCTCTGAAATGTGATTTCTGTGATGTGACACTTACAGTGAAACATTTTCTCATAGACTGTGAAAAATATACAACATCTCGTATTAAATTCAAATTACCTCAGGACCTTAAGTCACTACTAGGAAAATCATGTGATTTCATTAACCTCAAAAACTATTTGAAGGAAATTAATTTGTTGAATGAAATATGAATTGTTACAAATTTAGATACGACTGTTAAGAATTTTGTATGACATACTAAAATAGTTTGCTTACTGTAACGTCGCTAATAACCGTAAGGTGGATGCGACTTTTTTCCTAAATAAAAAAAAAAAAATTTTTGTGACATTTCAGTCATAAATATTTATAAACCTCCGAACATTATTTGGCCAGGAAATCTGTATGTTGATGTTTTTCAAAGTAGCAAATGCATTTTTATTTATTCTGAATAATCGGTTTCTTTTCTGCTTTTGTCTTTTTTCATTTCAGATTAAGAATTGCGAGTCGTTTTAGGAAGAATCTGTTTATCCGAGCCCATCGACGGATAACATGAAGATGATCACACTGATGTCTTTCAAGATTTTCCTGATATTTAATATTTTATGTTATTTTTTTACTGGGAGACAGGTTTTTTCGGCTGAGGTTTTTTCCCTGGCTGTATAGTATCGTATGATACTAGTGATGATAGTATCGTATGATTCTATTGTATCATACGAGGAATGTTATGATACCCCGTTCTTTTTTTACCTCAGCTTATGTACTTTTTGTATAATTTATTTATTGTATTATTTTAGCTCCCTATTTCATGAGAATATATATATATATATATATATATATATATATATATATATATATATCATAGAACTATTTCAAGTCATAGAGTGACACACAATTCAACTATCAATAATGTCAAGATTTTCTATATATGATATAGAAAATAAAGTGTTGAGAAGAAGATTGAAATAATAAGAGTTTTAAATTGAATGCAAATGTTTCTTGTTAGATGTAAGATTAAAAAATTCAAATTCGCAACCCTGATAAAGCAATAAAAAATTGCGAAAGCTTGGTTACAGAAAAAAGAGTTTTTCTTTATATCTTTATGAGTCGATATACCCTTAAACAGATTCATATAATAACTAGACTCTGATTTCAAAGATAATACATATAGATATATATATATATATATATATATATATATATATATATATATATATATATATATATATATATATATATATATATATATATATATATATATATATATATGTATCAACTACAAGTATTTGATGGAGCGGCCTACGATAAATGGAAGTACAGGTTAAAACTCTATCTGGAAATGAGGGACTGTTATGAAGTAATAGAATTGGACAAAAGACCTGACACAATTACAGAATCAGTATGGAAAACCAAAGAAACAAAAGCAAAGAATTACATAGTGAATAGCGTTTCAAATTCCCAACTTGAGCTTATCATTAACGAAAACACAGCTAAGGGAATGCTAAAAGTCTTTGATAGCATCTACAGTGTGAAAAGCTCAGCGAACAAACTATTATGCAAAAGAAGAATACTAGAATTCAAAATGCACGAAGATGATGATCCTGTGGAGTTCTTAAACAAGTTCGAAGCCATGATCAATGAACTAATAACCTGTGGTGAGGAAGTATCAAAAGATGACAAACTCAACTACTTGTTATTAGCATTGCCCAAATCCTTTTCACAAATTGTTGATATAATAGATGCTCTACCAGAACACGAGAAGACTGTTGAATATGTTAAATCTAAATTACTGTTACAACAGAAGAAAAAGGAATCTGAAGATCATGGACCAGGGGTCAGCCACACTTTCAACACTCGAAGAGAAGATAAGAAATGCTTCAAATGTGGAAGAATGGGGCATTTTCAGAGAGATTGTAGAAGCCAGGAAACATCTGCATGGAGAGGAAATCCTAGAGGAAACCAAAGCTATAGAGGAAACACTAGTTACCGTGGTAGAGGTCAACGAGGTCGGGGTCATAGAGGTACGTCAAGAGGATGGCATTCTGGAGTGGCAGGTACGTCGTCTGTACAGGATAATAATAATGATACTAACTCTTTCAATGTAGAAGTAATGTCGTCACAAGTAGTAAAGAGAATAATGAATTATCTTGGCTTTTGGACAGTGGTTGTTCAGACCACATTATAAACAATGATAGTTATTTTTGTCAATATAAAAAATTGAATGATCCAATTAGTATAAAGGTAGGAGATGGATTCACATTGAAATCTGAAAAAATTGGAGATATTGTTATGTTTTTTGAAATTGATGGTCAGTGGACAAAAACAAAGATACATAATGTTTACTATGTTCCGTGTATGAAACAAAACTTGTTAAATGTATCCAGTATCACTGAACAGAACAATCATATAATAAGCTGAAGTATTTACTGAAAATAATTGTAAAATTGCTTGCGCATTGAAAAGAAACAAATTGTATGAATTGAAAGGTAGAGTTGGTCCTGATAATGTAAATTCAAAATCATCAACTAGTGTAACTATAACAGAAAAAGAAAAATGGCATAGAATACTTGGTCATACAAATTTTTACAATGTTAGGAAATTATGTGAAAATAATTTGTTAATTGGTTTGCCAAAACAAATAGAATATGACTATTTTCAATGTGAGATCTGTATACAAAATAAAATGAGTAATTTGCCTTTCAACCCAGTAAATAAAAATAAAACTACCCATATATTACAAATATATATATTCTTATGAAAAAGAGAGCTAAAATAATACAATAAATGTTGAAACAAAAAGTACCTAAGCTGAGGTTAAAAAAAACGGGTTATCATAACATTCTTTGTATGATACTATAGAATCATACTATCAACACTAGTATCATAAGATACTATACAGCCAGGGGAAAAAACCTCAGCCGAAAAAACCTGCCCCCCCGTAGACAAAATAACATAAAATATCAAATATCAGGAAAATCTTGAAAGACATCAGTGTGATCATCTTCATGTTATCCGTCGATGGGCTCGGATACACAGATTCTTCCCAAAACGACTCGTAATTCTTAATCTGAAATGAAAAAAGACAAAAGCAGAAAAGAAACCGATTATTCAGAATAAATCGAATGCATTTAGGAAATGCATTTGCTACTTTAAAAAAACATCAACATTAAGATTTCTTGGCCAAATAATGTTCGGAGGTTTATTAATATTTATGACAGAAATGTCACAAAATTTGAAAGAAATGAAAAAAAAACTCCATCAATTTCCCCTTTTCGAATCTGTTGAAAGTTACGAAACTGATAATTTTTCAACATAACAAGCTAAACTTGTAAAAAATCAATTAATACATAACCTTTCAACTGTCCTCTTTCACGAGGATTTTTTTCTGTTGCCGTGTGGGTTTCTTGCAGAAGAATCTCTTTGATACCATGTTCATCAGCTAATTTGGAGACGTAATCACACTTGTCTTTCGAAATTCCTTCGATATTCAAATTCAAAATCCACAAATTGTTGCTCTCTGGTCGTGAGGGTTTTTTCAAACCGGATACGACCTTCCAGGTGATGATTTTTCGGCACTTCAGATGTTTGAAGACCGCTACGGGACCCCAATGAAAGGCAATCATCTCCCATAGATAAACCAAACATGTTATAACACAAGAAAACAGAATATTTTTCAGGACCAAAAACTAAAACATATTACGAGAATTGTCATTCTGACAAATAATACATAGTGATGTAAATGGCCCGTTAAATCCTATAGGTTTTAATGGAGAAAAATATTTTGTCAGTTTTATTGATGACTTTAGTAAGTTAGCCAAAGTGTATTGCATTAAACAAAAAAGTGACGTATATCAGTGTTTTGTAGACTATATAAACTTAATGCAAAATCAAACAGGAAAAAGAATAACAGAAATTCTGTGCGACAACGGAACGGAATATCTAAATAAAAGATTTTTTGAGCTCGCGAAGGAAAACGGCTTTTTAATCAAACCCTGTCCTGCATACACACACGAACTGAACGGTGTAGCAGAAAGGTACAATAGGACAATTATGGATAAAGCCAGATGTTTAATATTTGAGGCAAAAATAAATAAATGTTATTGGCCTGAGTGCATTAAAACAGCGGCATACTTAGGGAACAGGACATTAACAAACACATTAATTAAGAAGATTCCTTATGAGATATTCTTCAAACGAAAATCCGATGCTACACATTCAAAAATATATGGAAGCGAAGCATTTGTCAGAGTACCAGAACAAAGAAGAACATCCAAATTAAATCCAAAGGCAGATAAAGGTATATTAGTAGGTTGTTCAGATATGGGATACAGAATTCTGGTTGAGAATAAAATTATAGTAAGTCGTCATGTGACATTCCTTGAGAAAAGACCAGAATACATAAAGCTTAAGAATGATTTGGAAAAACAAAATGAATATGAAGGAGAAATAGAAATAGAAATAACAAAAGGGGAGACAAATGAATTGAATGAAGCAGAAGACAGTACAGGAAGAGAAGAACAGAAAACAGAAGAGGTTAAGGAGGTGACAGAAAATAGACCAAAAAGAAATAGAAAGGTTCCTGAAAGATTCAATGACTATATTGTGCATGCCAATTATTGTGATGTTAATACACCTGAAAATTATGAAGAAGCTATAAAGAATTCAGATTCAAAAAAGAGGAGAAGAGCAATGGATGAAGGAATGAGAAATTTAGAAGAAAATAATACATGGAAAATAGTTCATGAGCCCACAGATAAGAAAATAATAGAAGTGAAGTGGATCTATAGAATCAAGTCAAATGGAAAATATATGGCTCGTGTTGTTGCAAAAGGTTTTCAACAAATATACAGTGAAAATAATGAAATATACTCACCTGTTGCCAGAATGACTACACTTAAAGTTTTATTGTCTGCAACATGTTTAAATGGATGGAAAATTGAACAAATGGATATGGAAACAGCTTTCTTGAACGGAAATATAAAATCAGAAGTTTACATTTATCCACCTGATGGATATGAAATAGAAGAAGGTGAAGTTTGTCTACTGAATAAATCCCTGTATGGTTTACGAGAAAGCCCACGTGATTGGTATGAATGTTTTCATGACTATATGGAAGAAAATAACTTCAAGAGATCTAACTACGATTATTGTCTATACAAAGGATGTATCAAAGGTGAAATAGTGTATATCATATTGTATGTTGATGATTTCTGATGGGACAAAACATTAATATTATTGAAGAAGTAAAAGACATGTTGAATAAGAAATTCCGAATGAAAGACCTAGGAAAAATTAAACAGTATTTAGGAATTAACATAGAATACAAAAGGGAACAAAGAAAAATGTACTTAAGCCAGGAAGAATAAATTGAAAACTTAAGCCTTAAATATCAAGTGATGAACTCGAAAGAATACAAAACACCTATGGAAATAAACTTAAAACTGGAACCATCTGAAAGGAAAAATGAAAATTCGAAGTTTCGAAATCTAATTGGAGCATTGCTGTACGTAGCAAATGGAACACGTCCAGATGTATCTTTTTCTGTGAATTATTTATCGCGTTTTCAGAATAGTTATGACCATACTCATTATAAATATGCCCTACGTATCCTAAAGTATTTATACACAACGAAATCATTAGAACTAAGTTACGATACAAATTACAAAAACACAATAGAAGCTTATGCTGACGTAGACTGGGCATCAGACATTATTGATAGAAACTCAACAACAGAGATATTAATTAAAGTTTTTGGAAACACCATAATGTGGAAGTCGCAAAAACAAAAGATAGTATCTAGAGCATCGACACATGCTGAATACTACGCATTAGAAGATTGTGTTGCGGAGGTGCTACCGATAAAAGGTGTTTTGAGTGATATTGGTGTAGAGACAAACTGCATTAACATCTATGAGAATAATACGGTAGCCATTGCTTTATCTAAAAAGGGTAAATTTTGTAAGAATTCAAAACATATTGATGTAAGCTATCATTTTGTCCACGATTACGAAAAGAAGGGTATTATAGATGTTTCTGAAATTCATACCGAGAATCAGATTGCTGATGTATTAACCAAGTCTTTATGTAGAGCAAAATTTGAAAAACTTAGATACTTTATAGGAGTAAAAATGTGTACTGAACTAGTAAGTAAGTAATACATATTTGATTTATGCTTGAACATTTGAGGAAATGTAAGAATATAAGTTTGTGTTTTTGTTTGATAAAAAAAAAGGAAAAAATTAAAATTGTTAAATAGTGTTAGAAAACAAAATCAAGGAGGTGTGTCAGAAATATGATTTTGTATTTATATTGTTCTATGACTATAAATGTCAATAATCATCTGTGAATGAATAGGTTAAAAAATATGGCAGATAAAAAAATATGATTCAAGAATGTAATATGTAACACGTTCCTATCGAATGAAATTTAAGTTAATAAATGTATATTGGTCATTATTAAGTTTAATTCTAACAGTTTCAAGCCATCGTAACCTATACTTTGTAGTATCCACATATTACGATCACTGCCAGAGCTAGACAGTTGACTTACGCCATCCAGAAGTCATTTAACGGATACGACACTGACACCTTAAATCTATTCTTCTATACAATTAGATCATAAATGTGAATGTCCGTGTGTTTGTTTGTCCTCTATGAACTCAGGAATCAGATGACCGATTTTGATGAAACTTCCATTATAATGTAGAGAATTTATTTTGGGAGGTTTTCATGTATGGTTCATTCCTATATCACGAAGAAATGAGAAAATTTATCGAGTTTTCATGAAAAAGTCGGCAATTCAACGGTTTTTCAGGCTTTTACGGCCGACGCTGGGTGAACTATAAAAGATAGGGAAACATGGTCAGGGACAATTTTGTAGTGCTCAAAAAGTTCTATGAAAAAGTCAGCGTCGGCATATGTCGAACTGTTGAGGATAACCCACGATAACAATTTTCAACATTTTCTGTTCAATTCAAAATAATGTTGAATTTGAAGAGGGCTCCCAACTGGCATGGAATGAAATCATATAAAAATTAATGTGATTGTCATCTGCGGCATTCATTCCTGATGAAAAATGCTTTCTACAGTATAGTTTTCTAAAGGATACTTCAAAAGTTTCTCCAGGTTGAACGAATGCGAATTCGAACTAGAAATTATTGAATCTACGCGAAATCACTTTGTCACGTAGTCACGTGCCTGTCTCTTCATCGATACGAGGTTATGAATGTGGGGTTGTGACCGTATCAGTACTGTTGCGGTAACTCAAAATAGGAGAGAAAAGTAGGACTGTATCTATGAAAACTCTTTTAAAATCCTACAAGAAAATGGTGCACTAGAAAACTCACCAACGGCGTCTTCCTCCACACAACCTGAGAGCTCTCGTTAGGTGGGAATTTTCCAGCAGGCAGAATCTTCTTTCTTCTGTCACTTTGTTATTTCGTTATCGTCCAAATAAGACAATCTTTAGCGTTCCAAATAAACTTTAGAAAAAATAACTGTTCTATCAAAAAATAGCGTTTTGCGTTTTATACCAAATTCGAAGCACTTTTCTAACGAACTGAAAATCACACACATAATGTGTCCACAAGACGGCTTGAAGATGCCTCGTAACTGGCGATCCTCAGAGTAGTCTAGTGCACATAAATTTTTAAGAAATGGATTTGACAAAAACCTATTTATTACGGCAACATTTCCTGCCCCCCAAAAATGCCATAGCATTTTTCAAAAAAAGAAAAGTTGCGAAAAATCCGAAAAAAAATATATTAAAGTTGTGCAAACTATGAGGCAGAAGAATACTCGTAATAAGTAATAATCTATACGTTATTTATATATACCATGTGAGGAGAGAAATAAAAAAGAGATATCATGAAATAATTATTCATGAAATTACTGTTCATCGCAAACAGGCAAAGGACACAGTTTAACTAGGGGGCGAGTTAGGACCCCGTCTCGGGTTTTGATTTGGGCAACTCGCGAAATACCGTCCTTACCCTGGAAGAGGGTAGTTATGCGACCTAGGCGCCATTGATTAGGAGGCACATTATCCACCTCAATCAAAACTAGCTGACCAAGAACAGCAGGAGTAGAAACATCGCACCATTTAACACGCTGTTGCAACGTATGTAGGTATTCGTTCCTCCATCTAGACCAGAAATGTTGATGAAGGTTTTGTAAGAGCTGCCAACGTGATAACCGATTCAAGGGTTGATCGGTTAAATCTGGTATAGGTATCGCAGTCAGCGGTTCCAGAGTCAAGAAGTGACCCGGAGTAAGACAATTCAAATCTTCGGGATCTGAACTTGTAGCGCACAAAGGCCTTGAATTCAAGACGGATTCAATTGGGGTGAGCAACGTATAAAATTCCTCATAAGTGAGAATTTGCTTTCCGATAACTCTGAACAAATGTGATTTCACAGATTTAACTGCAGCCTCGAATAAACCTCCGAAATGACTACCAGATGGTGGGTTGAAATGGAACCTTATGACTTCCTTTTCTGCAGCGATTTTCATTAATTTTATTAGTTCGCGATTGGCTCCAACGAAATTAGTGCCATTGTCACAGTATAAATCTGTACAACGTCCCCTTCGTGCGATAAATCTCTGCAATGCAGCTAAAATGATTCAGAGGAGAGATCATTAGCCAATTCTAAATGAATTGCTTTCGTTGAGTGACACACAAAAAGGCAAATATAAGCTTTCGAGGTTTTTTGTCCCCGATATTTTCTCATTGGTGCAATCGTAAATGGGCCAGCGTAATCACATCCGCAATGCAAAAATGCTTTTATAGTAGAAAATCTTGATTTAGGTAGATTTCCCATAAGGGGTTGATAAGCAGCCGGTTTCATTTTAAAACATTTAACGCACTTCGACAAGACCGAATTTATTGCACGTCTTGGTGACAATATCCAAAACTGCTGAAGAAGTAAGAAGTGCAGTTGACGTGGACCAACGTGAAAATACTTTCTATGATAATACTCAATAAGATGTCTCTTCAATAAACTACTTCGTGGCAAAAGTATAGGGTGTTTGGCACGATAATTAATATCCGCATATTTCAAGCGACCACCCACTCGTAAAAGGTCGTCGATATCCCTGAAAACATTCAGTCTTCTCAACGGTTTTGGAAACTTTTTCCCAAAAATTTCATCGCTGAAAGATACACGTTGCGTATACTTTGCTAAAATTATCAAAGCAGAGTGAAGCTCTTGCGTAGTCAAAGATTCAAGTCGTTTTTCTAGCGGATGACATAAATTGTGAACGAATCGCATAACATATGCACCAATACGTAACACCGTCGAAAAATTTGAATGTGTTTTCAAGAGATACTCACAAAAATGTTCGACTTGAGGAGCAACTACCAAACAAACATTTCTCTCTTCGCGATTAACATCATCTGAAATGAAAACTTCCGAAGAGCCTTCAGACGGTGAAAGAACTTGATTTTCAGAATTCTTCAACAATTTCGGACCACATAACCAAAATTCATTATTAATGATTTCCGACGGAAAAAGCCCGCGGCTTCCGAGATCAGCGGGGTTGTTTTCCGAACTAACGTAATTCCATCGCACAGATGGAATTTTTTCTTGAATATATGCAACCCTATTAGCTACAAAATTTTTCCAACGATATGAAGGTGAACGAAGCCAGGCTAAAACTACTTTCGAATCACTCCAAGCAAAAACATTGGAAAATTTGACTCTTTTAGAAAAAAGCGGAAGTACAAAATTTATCAACTTGGCCAACAAAACTGCTCCACACAGTTCCAAACGTGGTATACAAATTTTCTTCAGCGGGGCAATTTTACTTTTAGACGTGACAAAGCTTGTGGTTATATTTCCATCGATAGTTATTGTCTTGAGATACAAGACGGCGCAATAACCCTTTTCCGAACTATCACAAAATCCGTGAAGTTCCAAACTAGCGAAATCTGAAGGGAAAAGGTGCCTTTCAATTTTAAATTCAGAAAGACATTCTAGCTGGGACCTAAAGCGTTTCCAGACACGCAAAATTTCATCTGGAGGTTTTTCATCCCATGTAAGTCCGATCATCCAAAATCTTTGAATGAGACACTTTACCAGAAAAGTGACTGGCGATAGGAATCCTAACGGATCATAAATTCGAGCTAATTGAGAAAGGAGTTGACGCTTAGTACAAGTTTCGTCAGACTGCGGGACAACAGAAAATGAGAATTTATCTTCACGCGGATTCCAAAATAATCCTAAAATTTTGACAGAAGTAAAATTAGTCTCAGAATCAAAATCAAGGGGATCTATACTACGCATAGAAGCTGGAAGATTTTCCAACAACGCAGGATCGTTACTCGACCACTTCCTCAAATGAAAACCTGCTTTACTAAACAAAGTTATCAACTGATTTTGTAGATGCTTGGCTTCTTCAAGTGAAGAGGCACCAGTGACAACATCGTCAATGTACGTATCTTCTTCTAATACCTTCGCTGCTAAAGGAAATTCACTTCCTTCATCCTGCGCTAACTGTTTCAGACATCGCAACGCCAAGAAAGGAGCAGATGACACTCCGTATGTGACAGTTTTCAAGCGATATTTTATCAAAGGCTCGTCTGGAAAAAAATTAGGTGGGAATTTTCCAGCAGGCAGAATCTTCTTTCTTCTGTCACTTTGTTATTTCGTTATCGTCCAAATAAGACAATCTTTAGCGTTCTAAATAAACTTTAGAAAAAATAACTGTTCTATCAAAAAATAGCGTTTTGCGTTTTATACCAAATTCGAAGCACTTTTCTAACGAACTGAAAATCACACACATAATGTGTCCACAAGACGGCTTGAAGATGCCTCGTAACTGGCGATCCTCAGAGTAGTCTAGTGCACATAAATTTTTAAGAAATGGATTTGACAAAAACCTATTTATTACGGCAACAAGTACCGTTTTAAGTTGAAATATTACGCGAGCGAAGCCGCGGGTTTGAGCTAGTCTTCTACACCAACTACGTTAGACCATCTTTAGGGTATGCATTCCCGGTTTGGTGGCCTTCCACACGTGCTGACGAACATCGTCTTGAGTCAGTGCAGCATTGGATCACTCGAAAAACATTAGGAATAATTCATCCTTCCTACGAGGAAAGGCTAATTATTTTCCGATTGACTTTTCTCTCACGACGCGGGGGAGGTGATTCAAGATTTTCATTCCCATCGCTTCGTGGCAACTTCGGTGATCGTATTCGCGGCCTATATACCCTGAATAACAACAACTTGAGAAGTCATCAGTTCAAATTGTCTGAAGAGAAGCTTGCAACCCCTAAACGCCACGGTTTTATAACCAACAGAATCTTGAAGGAATAATTATAGTTTTCTTGAAAGAAGTACATAAATTCAAATTCAAAATGAATTAATTTTTTTTTAATCTATTGGCAATCGATTTTGATACGTTGCATCATCATCAGGTCAGCTGAAAATACAAGAAAATATTCCTATAAAATTTGAAATTAAGAGGTTACGCATGAGGTATGCTCACCGTCTTTGTAGAATAGCTGTTTTTCAAAATTAGTAGGTATATTATATTCGGTAATAAATCTTTGTCTTAGGTTAAGAGATGAATCTGTAATTTACTTTCTAATAATTTCTTTTGTAATATTTCTTTTAATCTTCATCTTAGGTTCGGCGGGTACAAATTGGAATTTTTCAATAAGGAATGTTGGGTGAAGGATATGGAAGTGCGGAAGGTATCGGTCAATTTGTCGACGTCATGTAAGAGGGGGATATATGATTTTTTTTTTCACACTACGGCTTCGACTTCCAGGGTCATAAGCCGTTGCTCTACAGCAGATATTACTGAACATAAAAATACAAAACGTACGGAACAATGAAAATATTACCGATAAAAAAAAAGGTACAGTTCATGAGCAAACATAGACAACTATCATTTCAGAATTTCTCGAATAATTTAATTTTATCTCCCTGAGGAAGTGTTTAAAATTTTGAACATCCGACAGACTAGCAAAGCATGATGCCAAATTATGAGGATATTCTTGATAGGATAGATTTGATCAAGTTCAATGTTTTTGTAGTACACTGAGAGAAATAAATTTGTTTTTATCAATAAAGTATTTATTTCGAGATTATTCATTAACAGACAAATCCACTTATTAATCTTTAATTTATTTATTAACTAACAGATCTCGCCTCTGAAAGAATTCATTCACATATAACGAAATATTTATTTACACGGTATTTGTTGATATTTAATATATTTGGGTATGATGTATTTCATTTAAACTGCAGTTCTCTTCAAATATAAGATATATTAATTGAAAACATATGTTCATTTGGTAATAAACGAACGTTTGGTTTCTATTACTAAATGATTCTAAACTTCCACCACTCCACGATATGTTTACTCAACATACAGGATTTATTAACAATGAACAAACCGCACTTGACATGTTTCAGTCATCTTGGCTAGTTAACATTGTTCGGTGGTCGGCAGATTCAACTACCCGACTCCTGCCGATAAATCGCGAATGACGCAATCGGATGAAAGGTAAAAATCGAATCATCGATGACCACCGATAGCGAATGAGTTCCCCTTCCAACCCTAACTCCCCAAAGAATTAAAACTAACAAACTAACATCGAATTCTGGGAGAGTCGCCAACCGAAGATCAGATGGAACCTTCAACCTTCCCAATGGCACAGTTGGTTAGCGCATTGGACTAGTATTTCGAGGGTCGCAGGTTCAAATCCTGCACGGACTGGTCATTATTCCAGAATTCAATTCCGTCTGCAAAGCCATTAATTTTCAATTTTGCTATCAGACGTTAACATTCATTCATAATTCATGCAGTTTGTTAATTATTACTAAATATATTTATTTCAGTGTAATGCGTCTTTATTCGGTATTATTGAATGTTATTATTCATAAATAAATGTGATATAATATTGAGTGAAGGTGATTTGCGAAAACTTAAATAAATTCTTTATTTCCATGAAAGAAATATTTATTTGTCCATTTGGCCAATAAATGATTTATTAACTTTAACGCATGATCGATAATACCAAGTAAATACTTCTCTCAGTGTAGGGGATTTCAATATAGATTTTCTCAGAGATAGTAATGATAAATGCGCCTTTCTTGATCTACTTTCTTCATATGGACTCCACAGTGTCGTTAAAGCAGTTACTAGAGGGATAATATTTTCACAAGCGTTCAGGAGTGTGATGGGTGTGTGATTGATTTGGGATTTTCAGACCACCGTAGGTGGCTGCACTGTGCAGAGAGAACATAAAGTTACTGTTTGTAGACCACTCACCCAATTGGGCATGTATTCACTCGGTTTTTTGGTTAGGGATGTTTATTGGGATGTCGTTTATAATGGAAATATAGCTATAGATAAGAAGTTTGAAGTGTTTTTGATTCTTCTGAAAAATTGCGTAGATCTTGCTTTTCCTCTTCGATCGTATAAACATTTCAATAATGCGCTTCCCATATCATGGTTCACCGATGACTTGAAGAGGATCCGGGAAAGATTACAATTTTATCGAGAACTTGAGAGAATATTTCGTTCTCCCCATATAGTCGCAATGCGTAGAGATTATCAAAATTTTTATCGCAAAGAACTCAAAAAATCTGAGAAAAGCTCAAATGATAATTACCTTCAGAAAAATAACTACGCTCCTAGGTCCATATGGAATATAGTGAAAAATTGTACCAACCTCTCGAAGAAAAATCGAGAGAAAAATATAGATCATAACACTGATATATCTCCCAATGATTCCAATGACTTCTTCATCAAAACACCACATGATATTGTTAAGAATTAACCGCCATCTAATAGATCATTTGCTGATTATGTGATCGAATACTGCAACTCTTTGGGATCAAAACTTAATGATGTTCACTTTGAATTTTCTTATGTATCTGAGACATACATTAGAGATTTGTTGATGAAAATGAACAATAAAAAAAGTTGTGATCATTATGGATTCAATAGTGAAATCATAACACTTATTGTTGATGAAATAATCGGCCCACTTACTAAATTAGTAGTAAGTAAATGATTGCATAAGAGACTGCGTTTTTCCTGATGTTCTCAAGGTAGCTAGAGTGGTGCCCGTCCACAAAAAAAGGTCCAGTAAACTTTATCAATCATTATAGACCAATATCGATTCTACCTATTTTCTCTAAGATCTTAGAAAAGGTATGGCAAACTCAAATAACATCCTATTTCGAAGAAAAATGTTTGTTTAATAAGTCTCAGTTCGGTTTCAGAAATGGACTCTTAACGACAGCTGCCATTGCAGAGCTTATGAGAGTGATCAATGATGGTTTTAAAGATGGTCTATATATAGGCGCATTGTTCTGTGACCTGACCAAAGCGTTCGATTGCGTGTCCAGGGAAGTTCTCCTCCACAAGTTAAGAGCTTATAAATTTAATCAATGTGCGGTGGATCTTATAGATTCCTACTTGAGTGGTCGGAAACAGTGTGTGGATTCTGGTCGGGATCTGTCTGGCCTTCGGGATGTCGATTTGGGTGTGCCTCAGGGATCGGTTTTAGGACCGCTTCTCTTTCTTATCTACATAAACGATCTTGAAAGTTGTGAACCGGGCACTGATTATGTCCTATTCGCTGATGACACGACTGTTTTGAAAAAAGCGTCAACAAGGGAACAAATAACTTCTATTATGGAGAATATATATTTTGTTGTTTCTCAATGGTTCAATAGTAATCAGTTAAGTCTTAATGCAGCTAAGACTGAAATTGTGTACTTTTCAATGAGATCAAGAGGGAATGAATCCGTCAGATCCTATCAGATTTTTGGGTGTTTATTTGGAGGGTCAGTTGAATTGGAGTGCTCAAATTGAAATGGTTTGTCAGCGAATATCTTCGAGTGTTTTTGCTTTGCGGACGTTGGTTGGACTTGTCTCTGAACCTGTGTTATTGTCGGTATATCATGCTTTTATTGAATCGAGAATATCTTACGCTATTTTATGTTGGGGCCGTGATGCTAATATAAAGCGACTCTTTGGATTACAGAGAAAAGCTATTAGGGTGATAGGTAGACTCAACTATAGAGAGGATTGTAAAAGAGTGTTCCAAAACAAAAATATTTCAACAGTCTCTTGTGTTTTCATTTCACATTTGTCTTGTGTATGTGAGATCACATGCTGATGAGTATAGGACTGCTGAAGGGAATTCACGATCACAATACTCGGTATGAGGATCATGTTCATACTGTGTTCCATAGAATAATATGATTAAGTGCGGTGTAAATTATTAGGGCCTAAACTCTACAACAAGCTGCCCACTGCCATGAAGGTGCTGCCATTAAATCAATTCAAACATTGTATGAAGAATTTTTTATTACGAAAGTGTTACTATTCTTTGGAAGAATATTTTTTCTGATAGTTCTCCTATTGTTGAATAATTGTAGTTGTTATATCTTTATTATTCTAGTGATTCATGATTTGACGTGTGTAAACACTTTTGTATTAGGTTAAGTTTAAAATCAGCTTTGCTGTACTTCGCCGTTTCTTCACATATTTGTAAAAATGGTGAATGAATAAAGTTTATTATTATGATTATTATTATTATTATTATTATTATTATTATTATTATTATTATTATTATTATTATTATTATTATTATTATTATTATTATTATTATTATTATTATTATTATTATTATTATTATTATTATTATTATTATTATTATTATTATTATTAATATTAGGAATCCATTCGACAGGTCAAGACCATAAATCAACACTAGACAATTTCGAGATACTACATAAGGGAAATGATTTCAAAAAATTGACACTGCTCGAACAATACAAAGTTATAAAACACAAAAATCACTAATATTTACCAAATAACCTCTCAGGTTTCAATGGGAGCATAAACATATTCAAGATGATCGATACAACCTCAGATAATTAAAATCTCCTGCCTCCTACATGACGCCGACAAATTGACCAATACCTTCCCCAATTCCATATCCTTCTTCCAACATTCCTTCTAGAAAAATTTCAATCCGTACACGCCGAACCAAAGATAAATATTAAAATAAATATTACCTCAGATAAAAATATCAGAAGGTCAATTGCAGATTCATCCCTAAAGCTAAGACAAAGATCTATTATAGAATATGATATACCTGTACACGATCATTTTGAAAAACAGCTATTCTACAAAGACGGTGAGCATACCTCATAAGTAAAATCTAAATTTCAAATTTTATAAGAAAATTTTCTTGTATTTTCAGCTGGCCTGCTGATGGTGCAACGCACCGTAATCGATTGCCAATAGATTAAAAAAATTTAAAGTTTGTGTTTTATTACATTTCCTTTTGAATATGTAGACGAACACACTCAAGGAGAAATTCATCACTAAAGTATATTCGAATCACTGAAATGTATAACAACTCCTACGACTTGTTGAATCAGTCTCATTCATTTCATTGTTTTTGAAAGCATTCTGATCATAACTAAGTGAAGTAATTAAACCTATTGACCTACACTACAAGGCAATACCCCTTTATTGTAGATTTTTGTAATAGCATTGAAGAAATCAGGCAAAGATCACGCGTCCGAAAAATGGGACGTTGGCTGGTGTTGGGTCAATAATGCTTGGGAAGGTATTCTGCAAAAGGAATTAAACAGTTTAGTTTCTTGTTGTGGTAAATGATTCCTACCGCTTAATAACGAGAAAGGTGTGGTCATTCCTATGAGTAAAACCAACCCTCACCGAACATATTTCCTGACGGATTATTTTGTTCTGTCTGTTGGGAACTAAACAAAGAGGATATTACAGTCAACAGAGATTTATCTTGGTTCGAAAATGTTTGAAACACTCTTTCATAACATACAGATATGCCGCGGAAATCATCGCACGGGTGTAGTCCATCACCATGCTCAACACTAATTAATACTCATATCGGACGAACTTAGGCTACCTTCAGATCAAGACAAGGATTTTTTAATTGCTACGCCAATCTCAAGCCTTAGCCTATTACAGATTGGGAAAAAAACAAAATTACAAGTAACAACCTTTTAAAAAGTAAGGAAAAAGTAATTGATGTATACACATATTCCTTAATGAAAAGACTGCTTCTCGCGGAGATTTTGACCCCAATACATATCTCCTTACATCTAATGAAGTACAGCTGAAAATGTCTGAAACAAGCGGAAAATTGCAAAAATCATGAGACTTTCTAAACAGTGGCGAAAACCGAAGCAAGTTAGTACTTGAAGATGGTAGATGAAATGGGATTATATTTCGTACCGGCAGTCTCAGGACGTTCACATTCACTGACGCAAGCATGTAAGAGCCATCAATTTGAGAACATAGAATATTACGAAGGAAGAGAAGTCTTAAATGAATCCGGCGTCCTTCGATCCATTCCATCCATTCATTTCATCTATTTTAAAACTAATGCATTTCAGGAATCGCCTTTGTATTTTCTCTGAAATATCAGTACCCCTATAACCAGGAGTAACAATTGCACGCACATGAGGTATAAAAGTCAACCCTCGATCAAATAAGACTCCCAGATCCCTATATTCAGTCACTCTGTCTAAAACACTTCCTCCAACGTTGTATTGAAAACAAATTTTAGATTTTCCGCAGTCAAATGACATCATATGTTACACTTTTTTATATTCAATGGAAGCCAGTTTCTCCTACACCAATCAATTTAACTCTGAATATACATGCTTTGAATATATTCAAATCATTCATGAATGACCTGAATAATATCCAACAGGATCTTGTAAATACCCTCTTTGGAATCTTCCAATTTGGATATGGTTCTCAGTGATAGTTAATCTATTTTTTCTTTATGCAACTCTCGGGAAAAGACTGTCGTGGATATTTTAATTCTGTGGTTCTGGTATCATATGGGCTACAGGTTTTGGTTTCGAAAAGATTTTTGTTTTTATGGACAAAGATGAGGCACTCCTGGATGTAAATGGCAGGTGCCGTTAGAACTCCAAATTGACGGAATTTTCCCCTACAGGACTCTTTGCTATATAGTCTCAACATTTTCCTCAGGGCTCTTTTTTGAAGACATAGTACTCTCTCCTCTGAATAGGAAGAGTTTGCTCAAGACAGTCCTGGCTATCATGGTTTAGACGTTGACCCGAAGGGATTATGAAACCAGCATCGGCGATATCTTGGGGTGCTGATAAAAGGAAACCATTAAAGTTCATCGATCCAGAAATGGAGAAACTTCCTCAAATTTCATTTAAATACTCCAAAATTCGGATGGATCCCTCGACAAATTAGTCCCAGCCTCCTGACATAAACTGACTCGAGCAATGGAGATTTCCTTCTTAAGTTTTCTTTGAAGCATCTCAAATCTCTCCAGATATGAAATACAACCTGTAGGTAGTCCTATAGACACGATCACGTTTGTTCTTGGCTCATAACTTGAAAAAAATTTCACTGGTAAACCAAGGAGGGCATAGGGACCTACCACCCGATGTTTCAGGAACTAAAGCTTCAAAAATACCGTTCAGATCTTGCACAGGCCAAATAAACATCGTCATAATCGGTCAAGAAATCCCAATTAGTGTTCAGCCAGTAGTCATAGAGCCGCAAAACTTCTCTTCCTAAATTATTTTCAGGATGTCTTGTTCACTATACAGGGTGATCTACGGTCAATGGCACCTTAGACGTTTACGGAGAACGAAAGGCAGGAATTAATTGAAAATTTGGTATCTCAGACAAGAACAAATGGTCTATCCATCTGAAATATTTTTAGTGCTGCTATGTTGCCGTTTATGTCGAAAAGAAGTAGTACTTTGTTATTTCAAATGCACACCCTGTATATTATAGCACTTATAGCACTTTTCTATTCATCGTAGTAACACGATTATTTTGGTATTACACACCTTCAGCGGTTTCTCAGTAATTAAATGATTTCCTCTTTTTTTGAGCAAAACACAGCTTTGGTTAAACATCTATAACTTTCATACTATAAATGTTAGAACGCTGAAATTTCGTATGCGGAATGCTAAGATTCTTTGCATAACGCAGGTCATTCAAAATTCGATGGTTTATCGAGACATACAAAAACAGTTGAAAATTTTATAGTTGTCCACGTGCGAACCCGCATCGGGAAACATTTTATTGAACCTCCTGAATGTTCTCACTGTTATTTAATCACATTGCCTAGCGTGAATGAACGAATTCATGAAAATTTCATTTGAATACGTAGGTATTTATTTCCATTTCACTTATTATCTTTCAAAAACCGCTGGAGATAAGTACGAGAAAATGATAGCTTAATAATCGTGTTACTACGATGAATAGAAAAATGGAATAATATACAGGGTGTGCCATTTAAAATAACTGTAGCTGTTACTACTTTTTGACATAAGCGGCAACACCGCAGCACTTAAAATATTTTAGATCGATAGAGCATCTTTTCTTGTCAAAGAAACCAAATTTTCAATGAATTCTTGCTTTCCGTTCTCCGTGAACGTCTAACGTACCATCGACCCTAAATGTATTTAGTATATTTAACCAAATCTCGGTCATCCTTCAATTCAAACAATTGAAAACTTTTCGCATGATTTATTTCTTCATGTTTTCACATGAGTTCTTCAAAAATGATCGAATATACCTTTGGAGATAATGGGGGTATTTTTCCATAAATTAGCTATATGCAGAAACCTAGGAAAAAAATGGTGATCAAGTTCTTCATTATAATGGTGGCTTTTTCCAAAGCATTCTCATTAAATAACATGAGCTACATTTTCTAAATTTTTAAAATTAATTTGAATTACAACTTCCAGTGCTTATTCAAAACTTTGTGGTGTACAGGCAACTGTGCCAAACAGAGGTAAAACGCAGACGGTTTCAATGAAGAATGATTAACACCTGTCTCCGACACTCTTCGCGTATTGTCTTTGTATGCATCCTAAAACTTGCATAAAAGACTCTTGTACGTTCCAAGATAGACGGTGGATGTTAGCGAAAGTTAGATCTAAGTTCAGTCTGAAGTTGAATTTCACGAGGGAATTAAAAATAGATTTGCTCCGAGCGTTTGATATAGCGGAACGACTACGTTTGGGCCGAAATGGAAACTTTCCACTCTCAAAGCAATTATCAGAATGAGATTATTATTAACTTGGATAACATGATGATGTCCTGGAAATAAGAGGAAATCAAGTCGTTATCAATTCAACAGGTTGTAGAGAAATTAATTTGTAATGATATTGTCAAATATGTGAGGCGAACTATTCAGTTTAGTTATTATTACAATGATGAATTAGAAGCATTCTCATTTCTAGATATGTTAGTCGTCAGGCTTGAACAACAGAAGTTATGGATTATCTGATGAAGTGAATTTTGCAATCTGATCATATCCTTCAGGAATAATTCGGTCGCATTATATTTACTTCTCGCAACAATTAAAACAACAGAAAATTTGCCAAATTTTTTGATAATGTTTTGATGATGTTTTTCAACAGGCTGTATCTCAGTGAAAAATTGTCGTATGAGAAATAGAATTATCAACTTTTGAAGCTTGAAGTTTCTTTTTTCTGAATTTATTAGTAAATAATCATTCAAAGTACGGGTAGCTATGCAATCCTCGGATAAAGTACGAAGAAAATTTTTTTTCATTTATAAAATTTTTATTTTTGCTCTACGCGCATGGAAATTTTTTTTTGAGCTGAACCGATGCAGAGGCCTCATAGCCTGTTTATTCAGCTCTAATTTGTTTTTCAATTCCTTCGGAAATGACTTTTTGTCTTCGAGATATCCAATTTTGAAAGCAAAAGGACCCTTTTTCACTCAACTTCCGATATCTCCGGAGAAACTGGAGGTTCTAGGAAACCGAGAACAGATTTCTTTTTCTGCAGAAAATTTCCCACAAAAATCGTTCATGTTTGACTAGAAAACAGTTTTTTTCATCTGCAACGGTCATGTGGAAAAAGAGCAAGAAAATGACTTTTTGCCATTTGTTGGTTAACGCACTGTATCTTCGTCAATATTGGGGGGAAAGCTAAGGTTATAAGACAATTTTACAGCCTAATTCACAATGTACCGCAAAGACCCTTACAAATCAGTAGATCGACCTATGCAGCGGAAATTCTGAAAATTATTGATTTTTTTTCACTTTAACTCAATTTTGAATGTTTTGAAAATTATAAAAAAATTGAAGAAAATTTTTTGAAAAATCTCGAATATTCGAAAATGCCTTTTTTACGATTGAAAAAAAACATTGAATTATGTTCTGAAAATATCGAGGAAAATATAGAAATTCTCAGTGAAAGAAATTTTTTTTTCCGATATTTTCAGAACAAAATTTAACTGTTCCTTTTCGTGAAAAAGGCCTTTACAAATTTTAGAAATTTTCGAAAAATTTTTCTTTGAAAAATAAATGAGCGATAGAATTTTTCCTCATTAAATACTGTGGAGCTGACGAACTACAGGCTATCATTTCTTCTGAAAATTACTCACAAAACACCGATAAACACACTCTTTACACAATAAGTTTTGGGTCGTCGAATACTGTGAAGCTGACGAACCACAGGGTATCATTTCTGAAGAATCATGAACACACGTGCTTGAACACAAAGGAAGGGTAAATCCTACCGTGCAATCTCCACGTGGTATGCTTTGGGTAACGCTGATGCCGGCGGTAAATCAATCAATAAAATTTTAGTCGTCAGAGAACTAGAAAAAAGTTTTTCATTCAAACTTTCCAAATTTTTTTTTCAGGTGAAAAAAAATTTTTTTTATTTTCATTTTGATCTTCAAAACAAACAGAATCAACTAATAACTGAAAGAATTAAATTTATTATTTTCAAAATGATTAGCTCAAGTTTAAGGAACAAACAACTTTTTCCATTAATTATTTCAAATTTGCAATCGATTGGTCCAGGAAAACCGCTTCACTGATCGATCTACCGATTTAGGGGGGCCTTTGGGGTACATTAGGCTGTGAAATTTTGTTATAACTTCAGTTTTCCCTCCAATACTGACGAAGATACTGTTCGGTAACCAACAAATGGCATAATGGCATTTTCTTGCTCTTTTTTCATATTAACATTACAGGAAAAAAAAAGTTTTTCTTGATTGAACATGAACGATTTTTGTAGGAAATTTTCTGCAGAAAAAAAAATCGGCCTCCAGTGGTTCCGGAGATATCGGCAGTTGAGTGGAAACGGGTCCTTTTGCATTCAAAATGGGATATCTCGAACACAAATGGTCATTTCCGAAGGTGGTGAAAAACAAATAAGACCTGAATAAACAGGCTATGCGGCCTTTGCATCGGTCTAGCTCAAAAAAAAAAAAAATTTCCATGCTCGTGGAGCAAAAATATAAATTTTAAAAATTAAAGAAAAATTTCTTCGTGCTTTATCCGGGGATTGCATGGCTGCCGGTGCTCTGAAAAATTATTAACCAATAAATTTAGAAACAAGGGACCCCAAGCTCCAAAAGTTGATTTTTCTCTTTCTCATACGACCATTTTTCACTGAGATACAGACTGTTGAAAAACACCAGAAAATTTGAACAATTTTTCTGTTCCTTTAATTGTGCGAGAAGTGTAGATAATTATTGTATATTTCGTTCAGTCGTTCAATCAACGGTTGAGTGCAACAACGGAAAAACTGATTATAGGGTGAGTAGCGCGCACACATAAGACAAAGACAGAAAAGGCCGCTTTCGAGGGCCCTAGAGCACTGGTACTGACTTGACGTGGTTTGAAGTTAGTAGTAGTCTGTTATGTTAAGAAAGAATGTGATTCACATCAATATACCGGGTTCAGAACTATCCGTCTTTAATTCGCTTTTCTACTTATGAAAGTAGAAAGTTTAAAGTTGTTTCATTTGCAATATCGACAGAATATAAACGCCTTTCGACTTGAATACAAGCTTGAGTCTCTTTCTGAACGAGGCGCTCGCTGCTTGAATGATGTCCTCACTTAAACCGTTCCATTCTCGTGTCAGGGACAACTCTAGCGATTCGAATTATGCGTAGTTTTTAGTACAAGCCTTGGCCTGCGAAATGTCCCGAACACAGTCTTGAGCGGATTCAAATCAGGTGAGGACAGCGGCCACATTGCACGGTCGAACAGAACTGAAACGTTCGGTCTCAACCTATTTTGCAAGCCATTTCCTTTGAGCAAACGTTCCGGATGATCGCTGGTACGTCTCTTCAGCAAAACCGATTGTTTTGCTTGTTTAAATACTGCTCAATGCAAAAAGTTTTTTTGTCGTATAAGACAATATTCCGAAGCATCCCACCATCGAGTAAGCAAATCAGCTCCTTCCTGCTTCTTCCAGCGATCCAACAGCTTGTGACGTTGCAATGTTTTGAGTTCTTGAGACTTATTTTTTTTTAATGGCTGGACCTTGAGCTTTTTCTGCAATATACATCACGAACGTTGCAGTTGTCCACGTTGAGAGTTGTGTTGTTGTGCTGAGCGCGCCGAATTTTCTTCCAATCGGTGACGCATCCTTTCGACGACTGCTAGCGCTGGCCAGCAGTAAAACAGGCTGCAACGGCTGCAGTACAGCGTTTTTCACCACCATAGCGTTTTTCAATGCTGCCAGTCTCAATATATCCTTGGATAGCGTGATGAACAAATTTCCTCATCCAATTGTAGTTATGGCAGCGGCCGACGAATTTCGATATTAGATTTTCCTCCAAATGAAAAATTACGCATTACCATGTCAAATACATCGTCCAAACTCAAGAATGTCTTTCTCTCATATGAAAATTACTTCAAGCGTTGAGACATAACATGCTGAAGAACGCCATGTCAAATTTTGACCACGTTCGGTTGAATGGTTCGGATTTTATAAGAGTTAGATGAAGACGAACAGTTCAGTCGCCGGACCCGGTAGAGAAATGTTAGCTTTCTCATTTGTGTTATATTGAATTTTTGAATGTAAAAGAAATTAATCATAATTGGTTCACTTGGTTCATTGAAAACGAAATACGTGGGTTAAAGACTGAACAGGAATCATATGAAACAAATCTTATCATCTTGTAGTGAACGTTCTGTACAGGGTGAACAAAATTGGTGATACTTGAACTAAAACTTTTCAATCGTGAGAGATAGAGGAAAATGAATGACACGTTACGGTGGTCTTTTTTAGAGAAACTTCTTTTGTTTTCGAGTTATAGGCCAAAATTGAAATTTGGGCGATTTCAACTTTGACCATTTTCTCCGTTTCTGTTTGTGCTAGAATGTTGAAATGAAAAGATTATAAAGGCACTCTTTTCATAGCAATCCAGTAGCGTACTTTGTTTTTTCCCAAAAGGTTTCCTTGCTGAGCTATAACATAAAATTGTGTTTTTTCTCATAGAAACAATAGTTTGAAATGGCTCAGAAAGAATCGCCAATTTTTTCCCGTTTCAGAAATATATCATACATCATACATCGCCCCCAGATTCATTCATATATCATGAAAAATATAGTTTATATGTGAAATTTGAATTATTGAGTTTTAAGTAGGCTGAAATACAGAAAAATATGTCTGTACGCATGGTGTCATTATTATTTTGCGATTGAGAATACTTGATTCAATTCTCTCGGTTTGATCTCTGTTCAGAACAACTGTTTCGAAGTCATTATTGCTGCTGGAAAAAAACATTTTAACATGTCATATTTCTAGCAGTTTTCGAACATTTGCATATTGGCGGCAATAATTACTTCGAATTCTAATAATTTATAGTTGTTCTGAACAGAGATCAAACCACGGAGAATTGAATCAAGTATTCAATGGCAAAATAAAATAATGACACCATGCGTAGACATTCTGTGACTCAGCCTACTTAATACTCAATAATTCAAATTTCAAATACAAACTATATTTTTCATGATATCTGAGGGAGATGTATGATGTATGATATATTTCTGAAACGGGAAAAAAAATGTCGATTCTTTCTAAGCCATTTCAAACTATTGTTTCCATGAGAAGAAACACAACTTTATGTTATAGCTCAGCAAGAAAACAATACAAAAATCTCATGATTTCGAAGTTCTCTAACAATTCAACTCAATTTTCTGATGAAAGAGTTCATCATAAAATTCATCATTCATAAAAAAATATTATAATTGATTTCGTTTCAGAGATTGGAAGAGTCAACCCCGAAAAGATTTCAGAATAAAAATAAAACTCTCTAAACAAATCACTTCTCTCTAAAACTTTCATAAATTATTGAGTTTTTGCTACCTGAAAAGGAAAAAGGTGCTACCTACCAACCCCACTTCTTTGATAAAAATACCACACTAATGGAAAAATATTTCGGATTCAACATCATCATAATGAATGAATGGAATGAACAATTCCTAGATCCACTCCAAGAGAAACTAATTCACAATCGACAACGTTGAAAACCTATTTAATATAAATAAAACTGTCTTGAATTGAAATAAACTTCCTGAATATATTCTAGCTAGACGATTACTGGACTGAAGTTTTAGCTGCATATCTAAGTAGGTAAGTTTTCGACATATTCTGTATCAGATAGGAAAAGTCTACAGCCCATTTCAATTGTGTCTAATATCAAATCCTGAAACCAGTCGGAATTATGAGTTCCCATACTTATCTCTATTGAAATATTGTCTGGGAGGTCTCTGCATTTTCCTGGAAACAAATTAGTGCTCAAATTTTTACGCAGGGGCCTTTCTTATATTATTAAAAAAGATTTTCTAATTGTTTCTTGTTTCAGAGACTGGGAGAGAAAACCCAAGTTAAGTTTTCTGGAAAATTCCCATACTTAATTGAGGAGAACCATTTGGATAAAGCACTACTAAATAATCTCTGACATTGACTTGTGGCGTGCTCGGCAACAATCATCTGTTTGGTCGGCAATACAAGCTCTCGCAACGATCGAGGTGTATTTGCCACTTGGCATCACAACGAGTAATTACACATTGAAATTTGTAGTTGTGCTTTTAATTTATTCATATTATGAACTTAGATACGAATATAAAAACAATATCATATTGATGTAATTAAAAAGAGACCAAATTGTTTTTGTTGCACATGAGGCATTTTGTGATCGCTAAATTTTATCACCTGATTTGAAGTGAGGGGGCTGAGTTACTGGAAAATCCGAAATATCTATTTCATCATTAATGGCAAGCAGTCTCTATTTATCAATTTTAAGAACCTTGCATCAATATTTTCGGAATTCTCATTCAAACTTATACATTGTAACGATCACTCGTTACGACCGCTAATTCTTATATCCGTGCCGCCACTGGTACCGCGATGTCCGCGATTGACGCATGAATGAAACCTGAATTTTCCGAGGAGGAAGGAGATTCGTTCATATTTCAATAATTTGGGGTCGACCTTCGAAATTCAATTCAATTAAATTTTTCACGTTGCGTAGTTAACAGGTGACAAAAAGTGAGTGCGTTATTCTTGTGAATTTAATATCTATTATTCCTAATTGATTTTTATTTCGATCATCCCAGTAATCATTCTCTTTCAGAAATTACATTTTGAGAGTTTCATAATTTAACCCATCCCAACTCACCATCAGTGTGTCGGGATTTGTTTATCAATTTTTTCTTTCATTTCTTCAGTAACCAGAGGGTACACGCTCCCTTTTTTTGTCCCCATTTTTTTTGCTCTTCATGCTTCAATTACTTCTTTCGGATCACTTATTTCCAATTGTGAATTTTCAATTACATTTTCATATTTGGCCAATCTATCGAAATTGTTAGTATTCTCTCTTTCCGGAAAGAATATTTCATTGAATATAATATTAGATTGAACTTGGTTATAACTTTTGTATACTGTTTTATCACCTACATCACATCAAATTATATATAACTTTTTTGTACTGATTTCGATTATCATATTACTGAAGGAGTTGGTTTGAACAGAAAATGAATCCACCATTTTTTTGGACTTGAACTAATACATACTATCTATTCTGCATATTGGAGTATCTTTCGGCATTGGAGGAGATTTAAACCGCCTGAAGTCGATTCTCCAGAAGGATCTCGACGAGGATCTCGACAATTGAAATCTTCTGGCTAGTTTCCATCAAGAAAACTGTTGTTGTTGGAAAAAATATTTGTTGAACGCTGATCCGACAGAATTTGTTCAAAATTCACTACCATTGTTTATTATATTCCGGCGAACTCCTTCCTTCTCGATATTTGATTTTTTTCATTGTTTGCGAAAATTACCTACCTTTACTTGTGTCTTAAAATTTTTTTTTCGTTACCACCTTTATCGACACAATATAAATCCCAATCACTTAAAAGTTAACGAATTGACTTACGAGATTAAGTTTCGAGGCGTTGAACCTACCGGAGATGTTGATGCTAAGAGAAAAATTTTGAGAGGACTCCTAAGTCAGAAGAAAGCTAATCGTAGTTTTCATATCGTAACGAATCCATATTCTCATTCTAAGGACGTAGAAGAAATTGGTGAGACCATTATTGATTTAAGAAAGGCTATTTCTGAATTTTGCGGTAATAAAGATGATCCTGTTTATGCTAAAATATCTAGTCCTTTAGCCCATTTATCTAATCGATTGTCTAAGTTGCTTGCTGATGAAGATTCTGAGATTTCGACGAAGAAGAAGATTGAGTATTGAAGCAAGAGATGTTTCAATCTGCTTGTGACTTATTTAGGGGACCTGCATGGACGTGGTTCGTCAATAACAGAGGTAAAGGTCGAACTTGGGATGAGGTTGTGGTTGAGTTGAAGAAGGATTTTCAACCGTACTTTTACGAGGAGGACTTGGAACAAGAGATCAACGTTAGGACTCAGGGATTGAATGAGAGGGGGTCTCTATATATTTCTTCAATGGAAGGTCTTTTCAACAGGTTGACGAACAAGCCTGATGAATCTACAAGAGTTAGGAAAATTCGTAGGAATCTGTTGCCATTTTTTATTTCAGGTTAAGCGATGTATAATCCTCAAACTGTCAGCGAGCTCGCCGAACTGTGTAAGAAGCTGGAAGAATCTAGCTAGAATATGGGCCAGTCGTTAAAAAGCACCTCCGACTCATGATGCTCGCCTTTTGGAACCAGATCTCAGTAGACCTGTTCGTGACTCAAATTCTGCTTCTTCTAACACTTGTAGGTCTAGTTCTCGTTGTCAATCTAATAATGTCTCTTCGATGTTGGAATTGTGTTTTTAAGAAAAAGAATAAAACGGCAAACAAAAAAAATTCTTTGCCTTTACGGAAGGCCACACCGAAAACATTTTTGAAACATAGATGAATTCAAAATAGTAATCATCGAAATCGTGAAATAATCGTGAAATAATTTTTATTTCATTTCATTTCATTACATTATAACCATAACAAAGATAATAATACAGAATAGGGCAAATATAATTGAAATGCAATTACAATATGTCTAAACCACATGGCATCACAAATAAGTAACTTTCACAAAAATAACAGTTTATATAAATTCTTCAACAACCGGTTCGAGAGCAGAGTTACCTAGGCATGAATACCATTTTCAATTGATGAGGTCAAACAAGGCTGAAACCGTATATCGCTCATCTCAGAGACAAAATCTAATATCATTTCTCTAACCTCATGATAAAAGATCTCTGAGCATGGGAATTGAAAACGGTATTCTTTCGACGATTACTATTTTGAATTCATCTATATTTCAAAAATGTTGGAATTGTGGTTTATCTGGTCATAACTATCCTCAATGTCGAAAACTCAAAACAGTGTTTTGTTATGGATGTAGTAGGAAAGATACATTCAAGTCTAAATGTGATCGGTGTAATTCAAAAAACGTGAATCCCGGTGGCGGGAACACGAATCTCGTCACTAGTACAAACCACCAGTCATGTCTCAGTGAATCGAAAAGTCACAAATCATGGTCCCGCGAGATCAAGAAACAGCCAAAGACAAAACGTTTCGAATCAATAGATTACTCCCATTTTTCAACCTTCTTTTGTAAATATCAATCCTCTCTTTGTAAAAAAACCTAACGATAATCGCCCCTATCTAAACATTGAAATTTTTGGTCAAAAAATTCTTGCTTTATCTGATACCGGTAGAACTTCTTCTATTCTGGGTTCTACAGGTTTTTCTCTTTTGCAAAAGTACAATGTTCCAATCAAATTCGAAGCTCCCATGAATGTTACTACTGCTGACGGTATGCCGCAGGATTTTCTGGGATATATTTCAGTTCCAATTTCACTTGAAGGTTTATCGAAGAAAATGAAAATTTTGGTGATTCCTTCTGTTGCGCACGCTCTAATAGTAGGGATGGATTTTATCCAGATCGGAGCCAATTTCTCCAATCTTTCTTATTTTTATGAAGCTTCTATAAATGCGGTTAATGTGATCGGGCCTTTTTTCGAGTTGTCAACGTCCGAGAAAAATGACCTAGAAGATGTCATAGGGTTGTTGGAATCTATAGCTCCCATAGATGAAATTGGTCGTACACATTTGATAACACATCATATGGATACTAAAGACGCTAAACCAATTGTTCAACGTCAATATCCTTTGTCACTTACTATGCAAAACCATTTAAACAAAGAAATCGTTGAGATGTTCCGATTGATAGTAATTCGCCCTTCTCAGTCTCCTTGGTGTAATCCATTGTGGTTAGTTCCGGAACGTTCCGGGGAATATCGTGTATGTTTCGATGGTAGGAAGCTGAATCAGGTTACAGCAGATGATACGTATCCTATGCCTCAGTTAGATTCTTTTCTCAACTAATTGAGGGACGCAAAATATCTATCTGCGATTGATTCGGCCAAGGCTTTTTTCAGATTCCCTTGGATGATTCTTCTTGTGAGAAGACCGCTTTTGCTGTTCCAGGCAGAGGTCTTTTTGAGTTTGTGGTTTGTCCGTTTGGACTGAAGAACAATCCGAAAGCTATGGTTCGCTTTTGATGGATAGGGTTATAGGACCTGACTTATCGCCTTACTGTTGGTCGACATCATTATATTTGGACGACGTCATTATAGCCACTCCTGCTTTTCAACTTCAAATAGAGATTTTGATGGAAGTTTATCGAAGACTAAAAAACGCTAATCTAACTGTCAACTTAGATAAGTGTGAATTCTGTCGTCCATCTCTTGTTTATCTTGGGTTTGTCATTGATGAGCATGGTTTCAGAACTAATACGGAAAATGTTTCCGCAATTTTCAATTACCCCCAAAAGTACAACTGAAATCAAACGTTTAATAGGTCTTGTCGGTTGGTATCGTCGTTTTATAAAAGATTTTTCATCAATCTGCTCTCCAATAAGCAGGGGCGGCCTTACCCATTGCGAGGCCCTGGGCGGGAGGTTTCCGCGAGGCCCTTTTTCCTTCGTGAATTTTGTTGCACAAAGCGGTGTTAGTGCTAAGGCTTTTATATGATCCTTTAAAAACGGCCACCTCCAAGTTGAGCCGGCAAACAGAGTATACAACCTTTGTAGCAAACCAAAAAAAGATTTGGCTTGGACACAAGAGATTGACTCCCACAAGGTGAAGAGTAAGCAAGTGGATTCATTTCAAGAATAACGAGTTTGGACACAGCTTTTTTCACCACGCATATTGGCTCCTTTGTCATATCCTTGACCTCTGCTCTAATTCTTTTATTATGTAATCAGTCAAACTCTCAGCTATGGTTTTTTCGACGGAAAAAGAAACAACGAAATGTTCTTCAATCTCAGCTGTATATGTATTAAGTTTTCGGTTTTGAAGAGAAGATCATAAAAATTAAACTATTTATTTTTATGATCCAGGCGAACTGAATAGAAAGTTCCATGGGAAATCTTGTATGCATATTTCTATTGAAAACAGTGTTTTCTTATAATATTCTTGTCGAAAATTTCTCTGCAAAATCCACTTTATATGACTTTTTCTGGGATTGCCCAAGCTATAGAGAAGCCACTAATGGTCAGTTTGATTGAGGGCGTCAAGTCCCAGTTTTATCAAGCTTGAAGCTCGGAACAGTTCGGAGTAGTGTTGTGCAACTTGGACACTTTTGAGTATTCGATTCTGAAGTATTATGTATTGGATGAATTCATTAGATAGTTGTATCCAAATTTAAATTTACAAATACATACTGAAACGATAGGTTTCAGAAAACAATTAATTGAGTTAATTTCTTAATTCAATAACAAATAATAATTTTAATTATTCGAAAAATGTGAAAATGACGTCTGAATGTGAATGAAGAACCAAAAACAATGGAAGATTTTCATCAGAAAAAATAGAATATAACGAAACTGAACCCAGTATTCTCATGTCTAATAACTAGCTTCGAAAAAAAAAAGATTTTGCCCTCCTCCTTCCATAATTCTCTACAATTCAATGAATTCGTGCAAAAGACGATAATTGAACGAATATTTCAAAGGAACCGCCAAAGAACGGTCAACAGGGCTATAAATATTTTATGAGGTTCCAACATCTGGGATAAGTAAACATTGCACCAAAATACTTAGATAATTTTTACCCTACTTGTGTTGTGTGATTCTACATTCTTTTCTTCCTACTTATCTGGTGGGTCAGTCATCTGGTGCCTCAATTACATATTTGGACTTTCCGACAAGGTGCAATATTCAAAAACTACATCATGTTTTTATCAATTTTGTTTTGAATGAATGTATTTTTTAACGATCATTTTTGGAACTTATCCTGATGTTTGAACCTTTATAAATAATTAGGAATCTAAATCAATATCAAAATTTGCTCGGTTTTTTCCGTGCGAGGCCCTACCAACCCCCTAAGGCCGCCACTGCCAATAACTGATTTGTTGCATGGTCGGAAGAAAGGACAACTGATAGCTTGGACTCCTGAAGCCGAAGCAGCTTTCACTGAAATAAAAACTCGTTTAGTTTCAGCTCCAGTGCTCGCAAGTTCTGATTTTTCTAAGCCCTTCATTATCCAGTGTGATGCTTCGGATACCGGTGTTGGTGCTATTCTATATCAGGAATGTGATGGTTTAGAACAGCCTGTAGAGTACGCTAGTACGACCTTAACCACTTGTCAGCGCAAATGTAGTACGACAGAGAAAGAATTGTTAGCGGTTATTTTCGGAATAGAAAAATTCAGGAGTTATATAGGAGGCACTAAATTCACCGTTGAAACGGATCATGCCTCACTTACATATCTTCATAAATTATCAAATCCTTCGGGACGTTTGACTAGGTGGGCTGTTAAACTTTCCCAATATGATTTCACCATTAAATATCGGAAAGGATCTTTGAATGTTGTAGCCGATGCCTCATCTCGTTCGGTCGCATATATTTCTGTAATCGAAGTTTCAACTTTTCAACCTGATAAATGGTACAAAGTCATGATTGAAAAAGTCATGAAAAGTCCCGATAAATATCCTTCTTTTCGTACTGAAAACGGAATTCTGTAAAAACATATTCTACCTTATCACAATTTAACTAGCAACCTAACCGATTGCAAGATTATAGTCCCTTCAGCTAATCGTTTGGAGGTTCTCAACTTTTATCACAATAAGGAACTTTCTGGTCACTTAGGAATATCAAAAACATTCAATCGAATAACTGAACTATTTTACTGGCCAAAACTACGAAGGGATGTTTACAAATATGTTAGAAAGTGTCCTATTTGTGCTGCCTTCGAAAGTACGAACTTACCTACGGCTGGTCAAATGGGTTCATATAAAAACATAAATTTTCCCTTTCAATTCATTTCTGCGGATATCGTAGGTCCCTATCCGAGGTCTAAAGATGGAAATCAGTATGTTTTAGTAGTTGTCGATTTAGTTTACTCTTGTTCATCCGATGTCTAATGCTACTACGAAAAATATAGTAAAATTTATAGAAAACAATGTCTTCCTTATTAACGGAGTACCGCAGATCATGATGGTCGATAACAGTAGTCAATTCATCAGTAAAAAATTTAAACAGTTAATGGAAATTTATCGTGTGCAAAAGATTTGGCAGGTACCATGCAAAATCATCCTCAAGTTAATTTTTCCGAGAGAGTCAATGAAGTTATCGTAACATCAATTCGCTCCTATATTCATGAGAATCACAAAACTTGGGGTTCATCTATTTTCAAGGTAGCTCAAGCAGTGGCGTAGCTAGGTGGTCATTGGCCCTGGTGCAAAAATCAAGGAAGAGCCCCTGCCCCTAAATAAAACGTTCAGAAAGGCTAATGAACGAAGTAGTCGATGCCAAAAAAAAAATGGGAAAGTTTATTCATGTATATATAAGTATATTAAATATAATGTATATGTATAAATATATTTGTATGTATAAAAATGACACATTGAAAATAATTCATATAGGTGAATCCTTCATGCCTATAAAAATATGTACAAAAAATTATCAGTTTTGTTCACATTCACAATCTTCTTCTAGATTTATTTTTCGCGGAAGTATCAATGACTTCAGCCAAGTCTAAACTAGATGCAGATTCATGTTCGATTGATATGAGTGATAAATGTCGCAGTCGATCTTGACCCATGGTATTCCTCAAATAATTCTTTATTATTTTTAATTTGCTAAATGATCTTTCAGCTTCTGCAGAGGTGACAGGGATTGTATGGAAGAGTAATATTGCTGTAAATACTTCTGAAAGATCGCTTTCCATCATTTCGTATTTCCTCATCACTTTCATACAGAATTCGTGAATTGTCCATTCCTTATTCAATTCAGGTAGAAATAGGTTGTAAATATTGAGAAATTGAATCGAAAAGTGGGAGTCTATTATATCACAATATTTATTCTGAAATTGGTCACAATTTTGAAGTATCGTATTTTCATCTGCATTTAGTAGGAATGATGGTGAAAGAAAATTTAATATTTTATTGATTGCGTTCATACCATCGAAACGTGAATTCAATTGCGAAATGCGAAAAAAAAAATCTGTAATTTCAAAGCGTTTTTATCAATTCGAATTAATGGACAGAATAATATACAAAATTTTTACATACCTTTTCAAGAAAAGAACCTACAGCTTCAACGCTTCAAAGCACCTTTTTTTTATTCTACACTTGTCGACAATACATGAGAACTGAAGAAACTAAACTAAATCAGCATTCGGTAATATCGGCAATACTGAAGACCCTATGAACGATAACATTCTTCTTACTATTTTGAACATTATTTTCCAATATACAACAAAATTGCGTACAGATGTAAAAATTAAATAGAATAGAAAAGGAAAACAACACCGACCGTGGCACGTACCACGTACCTAGACCCCACCCTAGATTTCAAAGGGATGCCGAAAACCTTATTTAGTCCACTGAAATTAGACTTTTGCTTCGGACCAATTCATACAAAAGCAAATGAAGGCTTTTCGGGTAGGTCTCGGTGTCCCAAATGATATCCCAAAAGTCCCCTAGGCGGGAGTGACCGCATAACATTTGGCAACGCTGTAAAGGGCTAAAATCCTGCCCAAATGTAAATTTTCGTGAATATCTCGGTCCCTATCAAACTCACGACAAAAATACATCAGAGTGAAAAAAAGCTGATAAAATTTCCTAGAAAAAAGGTCTCGGGTCGTTTTTTGATATAACCAACGGTTTCGTCACAATCTTGCCTTCAATTTGACATATGTGATACTCTGGATAATGGAGGTACTCTATTCCACACCACCTTTGAGGATGACTACAGGGCGCGTTTTGGTCAAATTGGTATCCCCTAATAGGTCTAATCCACGACTTTTTTGTTTTTTGGAAACGTGTTCGAACGCTAATTTTCTTTTCCTTCGTCTTCTTCTTCTATGAATGCATGTATATTTTCTTCGATGACATCTGTGGAGTCAATCTCAGAGTTTTGGATTCCTGCATCGGTCACATTTAATTTTTCTGAGGAATCTTCAAATGGTTTGGCATTCAGACAGGATTCTCCATGACAATTGCCACAAACCGGTGAGCAACGAAGTCCCAAACTTCGACGGCCTCACATTGGTCCACAACCTTTCGTACAGTTGCAAAATATCATTTTTGGAAGACAATCAGGCGCAGGAAGTTGGGATGTCGCTTTTGGTTACAATATATTGTCTTTTAACATGAATCCCCACTCCTCAGGATTCAAATTGTTACCAAGCCATTGTTGTACTTGATAGTACACTGTGAACAGATGTTCACAGATGTTATTGTGCTGCGTCAAGAGTTGGAGGTAAAAGATTCAATCTCACTGGCTGCTTCTGCACACAGCTCTAATCAAGTAAGAATACCGGTATTTATTGATGCGGCAACGAGGCTGACGAGGAGAAAGAGCAAATAGCAAAAAAAGGCAAGCGTAAAATAATTTGTCATGTTTCAACCTTCATTTTCAAAGAAAATATTATAGTACTTGCCGGAGATGATTGGGCATAATCTGTTAAAAACCGTGTAACGTTTGACACAGATATAGTTGCATCTGAAGCTGAATATCATCAAATTTGTGTCAACAAAATTAACTTGCTAGTCTGCGAGAAAATGAAGGTTGGTCATCCTGCGTATGAAAATGTTCTCGATGCAATGGACATTTTTTCTTTCATTGGAAATCATGAAGACTCTCAGTTTAAATTAACTTATTGAAAGCAGTACTGACAGAATACATACCTGATGACAAGACAATTAAGAGAAAACTCGGAGAGGAGTATGGAGACCGTATTGTTATCACCTCAAAGGAAAACAGAATATCTTGAATCAAGCTTGGTACAATAGGAAAGATTCTGAGGCAGAATTATCGGTACTTCCGCAGAAATTTTGCGCCAGGACATACAAACTAGTTTCGATCCATCAAGCGACACAACATCTGCTCTTTTCAATGAAGGAAAGACCGCAGCTTTGAAAATGGTTAAGAAATGGCAGGACTTGAAAAAGGAGCTGAAACAGTGGCGTAGCAGAGGGCCCCGCAGACCCCGCAGTGCGGGGGGGCCCCGGCACTAAGGGGGCCCCGCCCGAGCCAAACGAAAAGGTTTGAATGGGGCCCCAGTAACTATTGAACTTGCCGAGTCGCGATATTTTTCTGATGCTATAACGAACAAAACCTAAACAATGATGGTACAGTTATATATTATCGAAAAATAGAGATATTCCTGAATTATTTTCAAAACACATAGAAGGTTAACAGTAATTCGATTCGACATATCTCTCAGTCACACCCTCTGCTACCCTATTTTGAAGAGTTTTTTATACCGTCAAGCTTTTCGGTATTTCTCATTGAAGGCCGAAGGCCGCCACATGATCCTTTTATTGGGGGCTCGGCGGCTTATTTGACATGTTGTTCTTCAGGCGGCTTGCGTCTTATCTGTTATTGCAGAAATTATTGTCAATTCTCCAATCAGGATATTTTTATGAAGAAGGGGAAAATATTATGAAATTTTTTTATTTCCATTTCCATTCTAGTAGTGAGAGAAACAAGTATAACAAGTGTTTGAATACGAAACCACGTTGTGAGGTTGTTTACAATCAACGACGAAGTTTTCAATGTTTTGACTCTTAGTGATTTTGGTTTCAGGATTACAATTTCTTTCAAGGTTAGTACTAGAATTATTTGCGTAGCTTATTTATACGTTAAGAAACGTCTCTCGTATTTTTTCATTTTCAATATACAAAAAAAGAAACGGCAGTTCGAATGTCTTAAAATTTTTCAGAAATAAGAAGCAATGTCAGATCGAAGAAGAAAATATTTGAGTGGAACTTGCAAAAGAAAACTTCAGAGAGAAAAAGAAAATGCATTTTCTACGCGACTAAAGGTTTTTCCGATATTTTAATAAGCCAATGCCTCAGTCACAATTAAACATTCAGCACAGTGGCGTATCAGAGGTCCCCGGCACTAAAGGGGCCCCTAAGTCAAACGAAAAGCTTCAAATGGGGCCCCAATAATTTCATTCTATTGAACTTGCGGATTCGCTATATTTTTTTCTGGGATGTAATGAACAAAACTCAAACAATGGATATACAATTATTATAACTCCCGAAAAATAGAGAAATGTTCCTAAATGGTTTAAAAAACATATAAGGTTTTCAATAACTCAATTCGAAATTCGAATTATCACTCAATTAGTATTTTAATATACCGTCAAGCTTTTCGGGACTCGGGACTCTCTTTGGACATCATCAAATGATCGTTATATTAGGCTCGAGATAAGGAATAGGAATACAATAACGCAAACACGTCTATAAGACTTTTGAGCCTACTACAGCTTCAGAAGTAGCCTGAAGCTTGGCCATAGACAAGTTGATAGATATGTTTGAACAAAAAAATTAGCGAAGATTAATGCATTTTTGTTAAATAATTTTTCAACTTTATTATCACATTGATTTCTTTCCAGTTATTTTTCTATCAGAATCTATGTTATTTTGTTTACAAATTTTTGTTATTCAATATATTGTATACATACTCATATATAAATTTTTCATTACATTTTCTTAAATATTTTTCTTTGAAAAACGTCAAGGGAAACTTATCAGAATTGACGTAAAATTATGAGGGGGCCCCCGACTAAAGCTTGCGGGGGGGCCCCCGAAATTTGCGCTACGCCACTGAGCTGGAATCTTCAACAAAAATAATACTGCACAACCTTTGAGCGGAATGAAGTTTTTCCACTCAATCTATGTTGCCCCCATTAAAGAACTCTCCATCAATAACTACCGGTATTCTTGCTTGATTAAAGTTTTTAGCAGAAGCAGACCAGTGAGTCTGAATCTTTTACCTCCAACTCTTGACACAGCACAATAACATCTGTGAACATCTGTTCAAAGTGTACCTACTATCAAGTACAACAATGGCTTGGTAACAATTTGAATCCTGAGGAGTGGGGATTCACGTTAAAAGACAATATATTGTAACCAAAAGCGACATCCCAACTTCCTGCGCCTGATCATGATACAAGGAATACAAGATATGATCTTGCGCATCTTGCTGTGACGTCACCTGGAGAGTAAACAATCCCGACAAATTCAAACATCTGTCATCTGCAAGATTTGTTATGGCTTTTCTCAGAAATAATGTTATAAAATAAGTTATCGTCGCTAACTTTTGAAAGATATGGAGGTATTTTTACAGTTCTTTCTTATTTTTTGTTCTGAAACGGCCACGACTATAATTTGTTTCAGCAAATTTCAAATATGAGATGTGAAGTAGCTTTGTGTATCAGCGATAATCAGCGCAAAATGTTCGATCAAAATACCATATTCTTTCGATTTCCAAGACACCCAGAAATCATCAAAATCTGGGATAATGGCTGTAAACAAAATGACGAAGTTATTTCTTCAATCAGCAGAATATGTTCGAAACATTTTTCAAGAAACAGTTATGTTATAGATTTGCAGTTTAAGCCTACAAGATCGTCATCAAAACAGTGTCATTTTCTGAAAGAAGATGCAGTACTTACATTAAATCTTTCTTTTCCAAAATAATCATTGTGTAACAAAAAGTAAAATCATGTTGACAGAAGCCTCGATAGGAGCATACGTTACAAATTGGTTCATATCAAATTCTTTGGTTTCTTGGTGAGTAATTAGAAAATTAGGGGATTGAATCATTAAGAAATTGTAACAATATTCATTTGTAGTGATTACTTAAATGCTGATGATTGATAAAGACCAGAATACATCATCACGAATACCTATCTATGAAATTGAGGTGGTATCATCATCCCCACAAATCATGGAAGTTGGGTACGAATGCTCAGAATAGGAAAAGGTTAATGCAAATACCAGATTTATAGAATATGCTGTTTTCAGAAGGATACGTAAAAAAAATCTTTTACAATGTCACATCAGATTCATTGTCGTTCACCTAGTTAACAATGTACGATGAAACTGTACCGATCGAATCTTTAAGAAACTATAACCATATCTACTTGCTGTTATTGAAGATCAGATCAGATAAAACATCATTCAAAATTGTTGTGTTCGCTGAAAATGCAGGCTTTTCTATTAGCAATGGTGTCTGAGCTGGGCGAAGAAAATTGAGCACTTCATAGGGAATTGACTATTAACTTGTCTAATACATATTTCGTTCATATGACGATATCATTAGCAGGTGGAAATAAATTGAATGTAGTTCACAAAATATCTTCTGAATCATTGAATGGGAGTGGGTCAGAAAAGCAAAAGCTCAAGCTTGATACAGTACAAAACTTTTTTCACATTCAAACTCTAGGGTAATTTTGAAGATGTGGAGTCCTAGGAAAATTCGATGATAATAACTGGATGCAGTGTGCTGTTTTTTTTTCTAAATTGTAAGAGAAATTTTGTCACATTTTCTCTTAAAATTATGAAACGATTTGTTGATTTTAGGTCAATGACTGATGGTTTGATTACTGTAATGCAAGAGTGCCCGAAGAAGATGCAAGGAATAGAATTAGCATATGGATTATGCTTCTTCGAAACGATATTTTAGAGAAAAAGGCAGAAACAATTTAAACACTTCGAATGAACGGGAAAAAGGATCTACCTACTAAGTTTTCAAAAAGGCATTCTACTGAAAAATGATTCTTGATTCAATTGTTCGTTGAACTCGAGATTTCAAATGACATCAGCTATTATTGGATGAAAATGTGTAGAATTGAAAAATAAGAACTACAATCCAAGAAGACAACATGTGTTTGTCTTTGAAGAGAACAGAAGGACAAACTTATTTTCTAAATGAAACATTATTTTATTTTCATTCATTCAACATTGTATATGTAAATATTGATATTGTTGCTTACACATTGTGGAATTTTTCAATTTTGTGCATTTTGAAGGGAAGAATTAATATAATAATATTTGTATAGTTGTGATTCTGAACTTGGAAACAATAGTTTCAGGAAATTCTTTTCTGTTGGTATTATTCGTTTGATAATTTTAAATTTTGTTTCCATTTTTTAATTGAAATGTTTACTACATTTATTCTTACAATGCAGTTCAAGTGTTGGGCGTTGGGAGCCTGTAGTCTGAAACATTTTTTAATTGTGTCAATCTTCTTACAGCATTATAGAAAAATATCAAAATATATTTGTTTTTTCTTCTGTTCCTTTGTCTTTAACTACAATAATCCTGAATTACTTATTGTAGATAATAAAAATAGAAAATTCTTGAAAGCTTTTTATGATACGTCTTATATACTACTTCTAACAGATCTTTATTGACAAAGTCAACAGGCAATCGACCGAGGTCCTTCAGCCGGTCTCATATATTTTCATGCTATTTTCAACAATTAATTATCTTAAAGACTGATTTGGTCAGAGCAATATAATGTCTCAGAAAACAAAGTTTGTCAAAAATAAGCCGGATTTAAACAAATTCAATTGTATTAAAGACCGATATTTTGATGACAATATCAAATTCAATTACAATAACGGCTGAGAATTTATTACATTCATTTATCAGTGGCTAAATGAATATAACATTGAGTTGAGAATAATACATCATAAATTCAGAGTATTCTTCAAATAAAAAAATTTGTCGTTCGAAATCAGACAAATGTGTCACAAAATATGAATAAATACTTGCTATATCCCTGGCTAAATCAATTCTATTACAAAAGTTACCTCAAAAACACGCTTATCTAATAAAAACCCATGAAAAACAAAATAATAACAGTTCTTTATTGGCCATCGAACTTAGGTCCTTCAGCCTCATGAAATATATAATTTAAATAAAACCAGAATTTTTTTGTTTAAAATCTGGAATGATTCTCAAAATATGAATCAATTAGCTTTATCAATTCAATTAGAAAAGTTGCCTCAAAAGAACGTATATCTGATAAAAAATCTCTATGAAGATACATTCGCATTATGTTAAAACACGAAGTTGTTTGAAATTCAATTTACGCGCCCGAGAATACTCTCCAGATGACGCGGTGCGCAAACTGGTCTCATTTTCGTTCGCCGGAAGATCATATCTTGTATTCTTTGTATCATGGCGCATGATTGTCTTCCAAAAATGATATTTTGCAACTGTACGAAAGGTTGTGGACCAATGTGAGGCCGTCGAAGTTTGGGACTTCGTTGCTCACCGGTTTGTGGCAATTGTCATGGAGAATCCTGTCTGAATGCCAAACCATTTGAAGATTCCTCAGAAAAATTAAATGTGACCGATGCAGGAATCCAAAACTCTGAGATTGAAAATATACATGCATTCATAGAAGGGGTAGACGAAGGAGAAGAAAATTAGCGTTCGAACACCTTTCTAAAAAACAAAGAAGTCGTGGATTAGGCCTAGTAGGGGATACCACTTTGAGAAAAACGCGCCTTGTAGTCATCCTCAAAGGCGGTGTGGAATAGAGTACCTCAATTATCCAGAATATCACAACGGTTCAAATTGACGGCAAGATTGTGACGAAACCGTTGGTTATATCAAAAAACGACTCGAGACCTTTTTTCTAGGAAATTTCATCAGCTTTTTTTTGCACTGATGTATTTTTATCGTAGGATCGATAGGGACCGAGATATTCACGAAAATTCACATTGGGGCAGGATTTTAACCCTTTACAGCGTTGCCAAATTTTATGCGGTCACTCCCGCCTAGGGGACTTTTGGGATATCATTTGGGACACCGAGACCTACCCGAAAAACCTTCATTTGCTTTTGTATGAATTGGTCCGAAGTTTGGGCCTATTTCGATCTAAATGCAGTGGACTAATCGCCCCACATGGTGATAAGTGCCTCTGTTGTGGAACTTTATTGCAGGCGGATAGGGATAATTGGAGAGAGTATTCGGATCTTTCGATTTGTTATTTTTTTACTTACAGCTGAATTTTCTGTAGGTCTGGTTGTGTTTCGTGTGAATCATTCTGAAGACATGTTGATAAGATAGGGGCCCCTGAACAACTGGTTAAAATAATAACAGATCACCGAATTTTGTTCCCTAGTTCAAACGGGATTTGGTGGCCAGCGCTTGGGGGCCCCCTAAGTTCAGGGGCCCTGGTGCACTGCACACTCTTGCACCCACGTAGCTACGCTGAGCTCAAGCTAAAAGATTGGCGAAACAAAAAGTCACCGGATATTATCATGCTTCTTTAACTTCTGCTAGAAATGTTCCAGTGACAGGGGATTTTTATGGAAAAATTTCAGACAATGATAAAAATATTCTTTCTATTTCAGAAAAATCGCAACGAATATATGATATTCAGAAGTTGACGGATCTGTTTGTGGATGTACGAAATAGGTTTCATCAGGCTTACCTTAGAAACTCTCACCAATACAATTTGAGGAAGAGAAATGTCAAATTTCACGTCGGTAATAGGGTGTGGAAGAAGAATTTCACGCTTTCATCAGCTGCGAATAATTATTCTGCCAAGTTAGCCCCTAAATTTGTATCGTGTGTTGTAGCTGGAGTTGTTTCTGACTTAGTCTACGAACTCAAAGATTTGGATGGTAATAATTTGGGTCGCACGAGAATACAGATTCAGACGAAGAATATTCCAGCGGTGATTCCGATAAAAACTCAAAATGAACTATTATTTCCTATCTTGCCTTTAACCTGCCTTAACTTGACTTTTATTATTGCCTATTATTATTGTGATGCAGAATAAATTTGTTGGATGATGAAAAATCATGAAAGAAGCTTTATTTTTGTAGTTCCTTTGGAAAATTTATGCTTTCATGAGGAAATCTTTCGTTTGGTTCTGGTAGTTTTGATTCATTTGAGAACCAATGTAATATAGCTAGATTTGCATCTCTTACACTTCGAATATTTTCGATATCTCTTTGTATTTCTATTTCTCAATTTTCAGTTGCATGAATAGTGCTTATGTGACTAACATTATTTTTTAAATTCAAAACTTTTGTAATCTTTGAAGTTTCCAAAATTTTTTTCACCTAGTCGAAGGGATGTGTAACGATCACTCGTTACGACCCCTAATTCTTATATCTCTGCCGCCACTGGTACCGCGATGTCCGCGATTGATGCATGTGTAAAGTTCATACTTATTGTACCCCTGTATATGTTCTATTGAATCAATATGTATTCAATGTTATTATTGGCGCAGGTCAATCGTTTGTGATAAGACCTGAGACAGATGTAAAGGTGCGTACAGATATGCTCCGAATGGCGTACCGCACCACGTCGCGTACATCGACGCGATCAACTAAAGTTCGCCAATACCTACAGCGTGATCGCGGCGAGGTGCGATACGCTGTTGCACCCCGCCGTCTACACTTAGGTATGCGACGTGGTGCGGTACGGCATACGGAGCATGTCAGTACGCACCTTAAGACGAAACCGGACGGACAGTTTTAATGAAGATATGTTGAGCGATTGTAAGAATTTAATTTTCCTGAAAAAACTGAAACGTTACACATGAATGAAACAGGAATTTTCCGAAGAGGAAGGAGATTCGTTCATATTTCAATAATTTGGGGTCGACCTTCGAAATTCAATTCAATTAGATTTTTCACGTTGCGTAGTTAACAGGTGACAAAAAGTGAGTGCGTTATTCTTGTGAATTTAATATCAATTATTCTCAATTGATTTTTATTTCGATCATCTCAGTAATTATTCTATTTCAGAAATTACATTTTGAGAATTTCATAACTTAACCCATCCTAACTAACCATCAGTGTGTCGGGATTTGTTTATCAATTTTTTTTTTCATTTCTCTAGTAACCAGAGGGTACACGCTCCCTTCTCTTGTCCTAATTTTTTTGTCATTTATTCTTCAATTACTTCTTTCGGATCACTTATTTTCAATTGTAAATTCAATTACATTCTCATATTTGGCCAATCTATCGAAATTGTTAGTGTTCTCTCTTTCCTGAAAGAATATTTCATTGAATTTAATATTAGATTGAACTTGGTTATCCATTTTGTATACTGTTTTATCACCTACATCACATCAAATTATATATAACTTTCTTTGTACTGATCTTTGAACTGAAGGAGTTGGTTTCAACAGAAAATGAATCCACCATTTTTTTGGACTTGAACTAATACATACTATCTATTCTGCATATTGGAGTATCTTTCGGCATTGGAGGAGATTTACACCGCCTGAAGTCGATTCTCCAGAATAATCTCGACGAAGATCTCCACAATTGAAATCTTCTGGCTATTTTCCATCAAGAAAACTTTCAACGAGCGAAACCTCCCAGCAAACACGGCGATGCAAATGTAACTCTTATGCGATGTACTGTTTACCTCCCCAAGCGCTCGCATTTGCAGCCAAATGTCCGCCACATCAAGTACGCATTTAGGAAAAATGAGTAGTTGAATATGCGATCGTAAAACTGGTCACAAATGATACTCCATTTCTTGTCGCATTTGTGACGCTCATGCGAGTTAATTTTGAGACCACTTTCCTTTATTTCCTCCGACGTCGCATAGAAATTTTGATTTGATACTAAAAGATATCTTCAAATAGGAAGCCATTTGTCATGGCATTCGAGACATATTTTGTTATACTCATTGCGTACATGAATATGTTGTTTCTTTGTGCTCGAAACAACACTTGAAGATTGAAGGGCAAACTGAACAACCAGACTCAGAAGTTCAAGGGAAGTCTTAACTCCACAGTTTGCCGTAAGGTATAATGATCAAACGTTTTGTGAATGATAATTTTATTCGTTACAGGCTAAGCTTATATACTATTCTAAATTAAACAACATTCGTCACAGGTAACCCACTTACTACCTCGGAGTCAGCGTTTTCCGCTCGATCGTACGAGAATTTCAGCGTTGAATTTATTGGAATTTTCCATCGATAATTATTCGAGGAATATAATTATGAATAATTTGAAAAGAAAATGTTCGAATTTCGAACATTACTCCAAGGGCCAAATGCTATGAATTTTGTTGTAGCGTCGTGGGGGGACTGTGACCCAATGTTGTTATGAGTTCATGATTCCTAATTGTAGTGGTAATATAATCTATGTGAGCCGGGTCAGGAACTGCTGAGATTGTGCTTTGGAAACTTCATTTCACTGTTTCTTAGGTCTCAGTTTTCGCTTCGGCATAAAGTTGGTCGAGATCGAAATTCTGTTGGCGTGGTTGTGGTTTAGGTACAATCTCCTTCAACGGAATTTCTTCTTCTGCTTCAATTTTCGGGGCAGATCGATTGGTTTTTCTAGCATGAAGAAGTGGATGAATATATCTTATCCATACAAATGTTGCAGCTAGTGTGACAGCCACGGAGATTCCTATTACCGTGGTTGTAGTAAGGGGATGTATAAGATGTCTCCAGATATGTGGGCTTCGTTCTTCTTCTTCAACAAGATGCTCTGTTAAATTTGCAGATAAATCTTCCATTGCTTTCTCGGGTTCGATTATGTTTCCGTTAGAGGAGAGGTGATTTAATTTCCATAAACGCAAGGGGATTGGTTTGCTGAATGTTGTAGTTGCTGTCATTTCTTTCGTGAATTTTGCTCGAAGAATTATATTTTTCGTTTTGAGGAGACAGCCCGTTCCAATGTGAATGGTGCCAGTTCCATTGATGGTTAATTCTTCTCGCTTTCCCCCACATAGTTTCGAGACGGAGGTGGATTGATTAGAGATGAACATCCAAGTATTTGGTTTCAATAATTCCTTCCATAATATATCTTGAACTCTCATGCTGACGAATTCACAGTCGAAGCTCTCAGTTTTGTGGTATATGCTTTGGATAACACAGTTAGGATGTTGTTCCATGTTCTTCACCATTCCAGGATTATAAATGTACAATCCCTCTTGTAATTTCACAGCTTCCTTGACTTCGTGTTCATGAATTTCAAAATATTTTTGGCTATTGTATTCTACTGCAAGTAGTCCATCTGATACTTTGGGTGTTATGAATACGTTTTTGCTTTTCTTTAGTGGAACTGGTAATACTTTAATAATGTCATAGCTTTGCCTTTGAATGATAAAGAAAAAGGTGATTATTTTCAGCTGGTTGGTATCATAGGAGACTTCCATTCTGCTGACGGGCTTGAGCAATATGTGCATGTCCGAAGGAATAGTTGTTTCAGCTTTCTGGATTAATCTACCTAATTCACTTGGCGAAAGTAGATCCGTAATGTGACCTTGACCGTGACATATTTTTATGATCTTCGTGTATTTGTTGTTGACTTCTTTTAAGTAGTTGGCCGCTAACTGGTAATTTTGGAATGAGAGGACGTGAATTGAGACATGCTTCAATTTGACAAAGAAGTGTACTCATTTCTTCAAAAGTCAACTTGTTGTCTCCTGCAATTCGTCGTAAGTGGAATTTCATAGATTTCACTCCTGCTTCCCATAAACCACCGAAGTGTGGACTTCCAGGTGGTATTCGGTGCCATTTTATAGATTCCTCTGCTAATGCCTTTTCTAGTGTACCTTCATTTATGGCTTCTAGGTATTCTTTGTCAAGAACATGTTTAGCTCCGATAAAGTTTGTTCCATTATCACTGAATATTGCAGAGCATAATCCACGTCTCGAGGTAAATCTTCTGAAGGCAGCCATAAAACCTTCTGTAGAAAGGTCACTCACTGCTTCCAGATGTATTGCTTTTGTTGCGAGACAGATGAAAATGGCGATGTATCCCTTGAAAGATTTGGATCCTCTACCTCTGGATAATCTCATTTGTATTGGGCCTGCATAATCTATCCCGACATTGGTGAAGGGGTGGGCTGGGTTGACTCTTTCTTTTGGTAGATTTCCCATTTTTTGTACGCATGGTGTTGAACGAAATCGGGTACATGTTACACAATTTCTTATGATGTATTTAACTTTGTTTTTTCCATGCGGAATCCAGTACTCTTGTCTGACTTGATGCAAGGTCAGCTGTGTTCCTCCATGCAGGGTTTCATAGTGCGCATTTCTGACTATTATGTCGGTCAAATGGCATTTTGTTGGTAAAATTATGGGATGTCTTTGGTTGAAGCTCATTGATGAGTTTTGTAATCTACCTCCAACGCGAAGAACTCCTTGTTCGTCTATATATGGATCCAAGGTCTTCAGATGATCAGTCTTTTTGATGGTTAGATTGTTGTTTAATCTGTTCAGTTCTTCGTGGAAATATTTTGTCTGAACCATCTTTATGAGTGCCAATTTTGACCATTGAAGTTCGGCTGTTGTAATGAAAGGCGGTAAACGTTTTGGTGTCGAGTCCGTCTTGATCCTAGGTCTGCAAATATCAATGAACCTTTTGCAATAGGCCATCACCCTTTTTGTCTTTTTCCATGATGAATATTTTGTTAGCAATTCTAGAGGTTCATTTATGTTGGTGGTGAGCACCGTTAGTTCTTCTAATTTATCGTTATTCATTATGATTTCTCTTGGATTCCATTCAATCGTTCTGAATTTACTGAACGTTTTAAGCCATGAAGGTCCATTCCACCATAATGAATTTTTCTGAAGTTTACTTGGAAGTGCCCCTCTAGATAGTAGATCAGCTGGATTCTCCTCCGATTTCACGTAGTCCCATTGAACTTGACCTAGTAATCGACGGATTTCGTTGACTCTGTTGATAACGAAAACGTTTTGCTTACTCGGAGTTTTCCGTAACCAGGCTAACACAACTCTGGAATCTGACCATGCATACAATTTTATGTCGTCGATTTTCAGGGCCGTAACGGTTCGATTCATTAATTTTGCCAACAAGGTAGCGGCACAGAGTTCCAATTGTGGAATGGTCAATTTGGTTTTTATAGGTGCGACCTTCGTTTTGGCTACCAATAATGTCGTTTGGGCATTGTCCTTTGAGATGGTTCTTGTATATATCGCTGCTCTGTAGGCTGATTGCGACGCATCGCAGAATCCGTGTAGTTCAATGGGCTGATCTGGATTATATCGAAACCATCGAGGTAGTTGCAGACATTCTATAATTGGTAATTCTTCTTTGAATTTGTCCCACGCTATCTGGATCTCTGCAGGAATTGCTTCATCCCATTCTTTTCCTGTTTTCCATATGTCCTGCATGATTATTTTCGCTTTGATGACAATTGGGGCCATAAGACCTAATGGATCAAATATCGAAGCGATTTCAGATAGCACTTGTCTTTTTGTGTTCGTGCTATTTGCAGTTGGTTTAATGATGTATTGGAAGTTATCAGTTAGAGGGGACCATCGTATCCCTAGAATTTTAGTTATATCGTCTCCGTTGTTGAAGTCTTGGGGAGACGCATCATCATTTAATGCTAGATTACATTTCCATTTTCGAATGTTGAATCCTCCCCTTCGTAGAAGCGTTTTCACTTCTTGTTTGATTATTTGTGCATCTTCTTTGTTATGGGCACCAGACAGAAAATCGTCAACGTAGAAATCTTCAAGAATTAGTTTTGCGGTTCTTGGGAATTCTTCAGATTCATCCATAGCTAATTGGTGTAAGGTCCTTATAGCAAGGTAGGCTGCTGGAGCAGTCCCATATGTAACCGTCGTTAGTTGATATTCTTTTATTGGATCCTTTTTGTTGAACCTCCATAAAATAGTGTGAAATCTTTGGTCATCGTCATGCAGTTTGACCTGCCTATACATTTTTTCCACATCTGCAGTTAGGGCGATTTCGTATTTTCTCCATCTCAATAGTATATCCATTAGGTCTTGCTGAAGTTTGGATCCAGTATGCAATAGATTATTCAAACTGACTCCGGTACTGGTTCTTTGGCTTGCGTCGAATACGACACGAAGTTTTGTTGTCTCTCTGTCCTCTTTTATCACTGCTTGATGTGGAATATAGTATCTTCTTCTATTGGTCATTTGATCCGCTGGTATCATGTGATTTAGTTGAATGTACTCCCACATGAAATCCTTGTACATTGTTTCCAATTGTTCGTCCCTTTCGAACTTTTTCTCCATCTGCAAAAGTCGGGCGATGGCGGTCTTTTTTGATTGACCTAACATTTCTTCCTTTTCCTTGAATGGCAGTCGCACGGTATATGTGCCATCTTGATTTCTCGCGTAGGTTTTCTCGAAGAAGTCTTTACAGGGGTTGTCCTTTCCATTATTTATTTTTGAGGAGTCGGCTTCTTCTATTTCCCAGAATTTAGTTATTTGTTTTTCCTCTTCGGCAGTGGCAATCATGCTAGATATTTGAAGTTGTGGACCAGCTGATGTGCTACCAGAGAGAATCCATCCGAATTCCGTGTTTTGTGCAAGCAGGCCACTTCTTGACTTCTTAACACCTTCCAGTATTATTTCCGTGTATAAATCGATTCCAAGGAGAATGTCGATTTTTCCGGGTTTGTTATAAGTCGGATCTGCGAGGATTACATTGCTCCAATTTTCCTCAGTTTTGATTGGCTGCTGAGGCATGGAGCTGGTTAATTTTGGTAGGATATATAACTCGGATTGTAATTCGAAGTCGCTTGAGAATCTTGGCGTCATTATGGTGTGAATTTTCCATTTCGAAGTGCCAGCATTACATGATCCTACTCCTGTTATATTTGCATGTTGCTTTTCCTTGGGAATTCCTAGAGTATTGGCGGCTCTTTCAGTCATGAATGAAACTTGTGAGCCTGGGTCAATGAGAACCCGCATGAGTTCATTGTACCCATTATTGTTTTTGACGTTGACGAACGCTGTGGCTAAGAGGGGAATGGCTGGTCCATCAGTTTTTCCTAGATGGGATCCGACATCATTTCCTTGCTCTCTTGAACGTTGAGTTTCGGAAGTATCGTTCCTCGTCTCAGGCTGTGCTTGTGGGCTATTTTTAGGGTTCCGATGATTGTCCCAATGTAACATTGTATGATGGTGTTTCTTGCATTTGAAGCAGAGTTTCTTGCTCAGGCATTTTGTGTTGTTTGAATGTCTCAAACAATTCTTGCAGATTCGTTGCTTTTTTATTAGGTCGTTTCGTTCCTGTACTGGCATCTCTTTGAATTTTTGGCAATGATAAATCTCATGGCTACTGCCACACAATTTGCAGGAACGGAAGTCAGCATGGTAATTTTGAAACCTTTGCCTATGACTTGTCGATTGATGATCTGACTTTTTGATTGTGCCTCTGAGTGCTTCGAGCGATTGGAATCTGTTTTCCAGAAATTCTAAGAGATCCTCCAGCTCTTGAATGTCCTTGTGTGATGAGGTCGATTGTTCGTAAAGTTTTCTTGAATCACCATCTAATTTCTTTAGCAACATGTGTGCTATTATCTTGCTGCCCAATTCTTCGGCTGTGATTCCCATATTTTCAATGGCTCGGAGATTTTCTTGGACTGTGTCGTGAAGTCTCTTGATTGATGATGCTGATTCTTGTTGAAGGGTTGGTAGGTTCAGAATGTTGTCTGCGTATTTGATGAAGAGGAGTCGGTTGTTGTTGTACCTTTTTGTAATTAATTCCCATGCGGTACTGTAGTTTTTTGATGACACCTCTAAATGTTGGATGAGTTTCGCTGCCTCACCGCGGGTTTGTCCCTTTAGGTACTGCATCTTTTCGGCGTCCCCTAGCTCTTGATTTTGGTGGATAGTCTGGAGAAATATGTCTCGAAAGGTAATCCAAGTCTCATAGTCACCACTGAAGATTGGGATGCTGATTCGTGGTAGACTTATAGACGTGTTCTTGGGTTGATGTTGGTTGGTTTCGGCAGGGGAGGCTGTGATTATGCTTTCTATGATATTTTCATATCTACTTTTGAATTTCTTGTAAACTCCGCTCTTAGTATATTTGATGGTTTCTTCGGAACTGATGACGAGAATCTGCTCATAGAGTGCCTCTATGTCTCGCCATATCCTGGTTAAGTTTTCTTCTAGTAGTTTGTAGATTCTGGGATGTAGCTGCGACTTTATTCTTTCCCCGGCTCTCTTCATTTCTTCTTCGAATAAATTAAACTTTATTTGAATTTTTAGAATGGAGGGATGCTGGTAGCTGTCTTCTTCTGCCGTTGGGGTAGATTGAGGCCATGTGTCGATATAATTTTTGATTTCCTGGTAGCACTTGGAGATTTGCCCAGGTAAATCTTGGGTTAAATAATAGTGTTCTTTGCTGAGAGATGCTTGAAGTTCAGCGTCGATCTCTTGAAATTGACTGACGAGACCTGCGGCAGCCGTGGATTTTTTCTTGAAGTACTCTTCTGTTTTGCGTGCTGACCCATCTTTCTTCAGTGAGGACAATACTTTCTTGAGCTCCTGGCCGATCTTGATCTGTTCTTCTAGTTTTTGTTCCATTGTGATTAAATGAATTAGGATCTCCGGCGCCTATCTTCTAGATTAGTTTCAAAAGTGTAGCTTGCAGGCTTGTTTTTGGCGATGGATCTCTTCTTCACGATGTTGGTGGCGGCTTTGGAGGGTTTCTTCTCGGGTTCTGGCTCAGACTCCGGAAGACTGCCGCTTGGCTGTTGGTGGATTTGGAGGGCTTCTTCTCAGGTGCCGGCGTTGAACACGGAAGATTGCCGCTTGGAATTTGTTGGTGGCTTCTTTTCGAGCGCGGGCGTTGGCTCTGGAAGGCTTCCTCGCTGATGCTTATGGTGGACCTGGAGGGCTTCTTCTCGGGTACTGGCGTTGACTCCGGAAGGCTTCTCGCAGATGCTTGTAGTGGTTCTGGAGGGCTTCTCGCAGATGCTGGTATTGGCTCTGGAGGGCTTCTCGCAGATTCTAGTATTGGTTGTGGAGGGCTTCTCGCAGATACTGGTAGTCGCTCTGGAGGGCTTCTCGCTGATGCTGGTAGGGGCTCTGGAGTGCTTCTTCTCGGGTGCTGGCGTTGACTCCGGAAGGCCTTTTCGCAGATGCTGGTAGTGGCTCTGGATGGCTTCTTCTCGGGTGCTGGCGTTGACTCCGGAAGGCTTCTTCCTCAGTGTTATCGGTGTGGTCGAGATAAGGGTTGTAAATCCTTTTTCTCGATCCGGCTCGAAGGACCAAAAAATGTTGTTTCTTTGTGCTCGAAACAACACTTGAAGATTGAAGGGCAAACTGAACAACCAGACTCAGAAGTTCAAGGGAAGTCTTAACTCCACAGTTTGCCGTAAGGTATAATGATCAAACGTTTTGTGAATGATAATTTTATTCGTTACAGGCTAAGCTTATATACTATTCTAAATTAAACAACATTCGTCACAGGTAACCCACTTACTACCTCGGAGTCAGCGTTTTCCGCTCGATCGTACGAGAATTTCAGCGTTGAATTTATTGGAATTTTCCATCGATAATTATTCGAGGAATATAATTATGAATAATTTGAAAAGAAAATGTTCGAATTTCGAACAAATATTATACCATTTTTGATGGGTAATTAGTTCAATGACTAAATATAAATACTAAAAAAATTTATTCGAACAAAAAATATAATAATTAGTAAAGTCAAGATAGAATACATTAGAATACAAAAAAAGGGAAAAAACGAAACAGAAAAATGTACAATATAAGTGTGAGAATTAATTATGTAGTTGGGTTTTCAATCTACCTTTCCTTCCCCTGTCTGGCATGTCGAAACTATTCCTTCACATAGGTTTCGAAGTCCTTCTCGGAAATTCCACTGTTCTTCCTCACCACATCTGAAAGGAATGAAAGTAAAAGTTAAAATGATTCTTTTTTTTATTAGCAAGATCGTAATAAGTTCGATTATTTGAGCAAATAATATTAGATTATAGGAGTATTGTACATTTCTCTCCTCCATCCTTCGATGAGTGATTAAGGAACAGTAATTTCTAACTTGGGCAAGTTTATCAATTTTGTTCAACTATTCAATTTATTAGTTCAACCTATTTCAATTGATGAGAAAATGAAGATATAACGGCTATTACTCCGAACGATTACTACGTTCTTATGGGTGTCAGAATCATTGAAAAATTTCTGGACAACAAGTTTACAAGAAATATTCTGATAACTGCAAAGGTTGTGTTTGACAGTATCGCAGCTACACCTCGAATCAAATACTCACTGAATGAAATCTTCATAACGGAAATTTCAGCTGTTTTGTGAACAAAATTCAGCCGTTTCATCGGTGGGGGTTCTTTTGAGACATCTCACCAACTCACCAAGAAATCCTTGCTTCTGTTACCCCCAACGGCTTCATATGGTTTTTACTGAAAAAGTATATTTCGTTTAAGGTTAGAAATTCAGTTTTTGAAATTATAAGACATGAAAATTCCGGATGAGATCGGATTTGAATGCAGCTTCACTAAAGAAATATGTAATTAGTTCAAATATAAGCTTTCCAAATATGGTGATATGAATTACTAAGAAATATGTTCTTATATTTTATGATTTCCCAAAATTTATACCAAAGGAACACTAGAAGAAGTAGTTTCTTTCAATAAATAAAAATAACAAAACTTAAATTTCATTCGAATGCTCCAACTGTGTTATTGTCAATTTCGCAGAAAACATCACCAATTTTGCCAACCCTGTACAGCACAAACTATTTCGGACATGTTAATTTAAACTCAATATTTTGAAAAGTGCTGGGATTGCCTATTCTACGGATTTTTGAAATATTTCCAGAACCAAATGAAATAAAAAAATATTCAACTGCAAAAATCAAGACAAATTTCAGAACAAAACTTTTTTTTTAGATCAAAAAGTTCTGCGCCAACACACATATTAAGACTTCATTATACGATCATTATATGTAGCTAAAATGAAATATCAAAATATTTGATTTACAACTATAACTAAAAGAATTTACTTACCAATGAATACACTCAAATTGCAGAAAACCAAAAAATTTAAAGATCGGATCAAACGAACAGCGAACTTCTCGAAGCGAACACTAGTCACAAAATGATGATGGATTGATGGATCATGGATCCAAAAGAAAAAACTCAAGTGTGAAAATTGTTTTCGTTGAATTTGTCAGACGCAAAACCACCCCCTTTCTTCTCACCACTGCGAATTCCATAGTCCAAATCGGGTTCTCGAGAGTAAAAATATCCCGGCCGAATGTAATTAGGGGCAATAAAACCCAGATGCGGTAGTTTCTCTACAGTTTAAGATCGAAGAAATCCTTATATTATATTACTCAACACTCTTTGGCTATGAGTCACAATACGAACGAATATTTGCATCGCTTGGGAATCACATTTGAGATATCTTTATTCGTCGTCAAAATGTTGAAAATTTTTCTTCCACATTTCGTTAACAAAGCGATATCACGAAATTAATCGGTTTTGGACGCATATGCGACATCACAATGAAGATTTTATTTCATGTTGAAAATGTAACTCCACAAAAGTGTCAGGCGATGTAACGTGTTTGCTGGGCTGTAAACCTGAACATCTGTGGTATTTTGAAAGAACTTCGGAGAACTGAAATTTTCTTCACCCACTGTCATCAAACGAAATATCAAGAAGAAAGATAGAAGTGAGATCTCAAAATTTCTGTTTCTAACAAAATTCCAAATTCTGTCAATAATTTTTGTTCAAACCCAATTTGCAATTTTTTATAACATCAGCCTTCAGCATTCATTAGGCACTTACTCATTCATTCTGTAATTTATGATTATAAAATTGTGAAACTAATTTTTTTCTATTTTGCCTGAAGCAAGATTCCTTTCGGTTTACGTGGTAAACCTGGCGCCCAACAAAAGTTAGGTACTGGGGAGTTTTTGTTATTTCTACGACTCACCCCTTCCGTAACCATCTGAGCAGCGCATAGGCACAAGTGTAATTATAGATTACAACATCCTCTCGTTTCAAGGATTAGGGCATTAGAATTTCAAGTTTTATAATTTTTTCGTGGTTTGTGTAATAAGTTTCAGCTTTATAGGGCTTCAGATAGTATCCTGCGGGAAACCTCACATCAAAAATACGAAAGATGAAACCTGAAACACATTTCATACCCATTTCAAATGGGAATCCGCACAGCGGATAAATGTGTTTCAAGCAACGTTCTCAAGGAAAAAAGGTGAAATCTTCTATTCTATTCGGCATGCCAAACAGCAAAGAAATATGAAACGTGAATCAAGATATATGAAAAATATTTCATGACGTTACAACATATTCAAATGAGAATCCGCACATCAGAGAAACGTGTTTCAAAAGATTTATCCGAGAAACAAATCGTTCTTGATATAGATTCTGTTTCATTCCATGTTTTACGTTCTGGCCGTTCTTGATTGTTGACGAAAAAGACATCAAAATGGGAGAGGACGAAAACATGTGGTTTAATACATAACGTGGATGAAAAGCCCAGAATAAGTTCTGTGAAATGAGGAAAACCGTTCTCTTTAGAATTTGCGATGAAAATTTTATTACCATATAGCAAAAGTCGACGTTGAAACTGGAACTGTGGACTTTGATGAGGTTGAGGTATGTGGGAATAACTTTCATCTGAAGGACACTCAAACCATTGTAGGAACCATGTTTTAGATATTCCGAAGATTGAAAATGAAAAGCAAGAGCGTCTAGAAAATAGTGAGTAAAACACCCCAAACATTTATGAAATTCCCTTCCATTTGTAGGAAACGAATTTCATCTCTTACTTTTACAACAAAGGAAATAATCAAAAAAATGTAAACGCAGTTATACGTTGGTCAACTGTCTTGAACAATAAATATAATACATTAAGATTGTCAAAATTCAGAATTATTAGTTCCGAATTTTAAATATAATGATGAAATGAAAGAATTATGAGAAATGAAAGAGAGTGACTTATTTTTCCGAAAAACCTACTACCTGAATTAAAAAAGCTTGGAGTTGATCGAAGGAGTCGGTTTGAGCATATTTTCGTTTCAGCGTTTCAGTACTTCAGACCATCTGGACCGACAACCAAGTAGGTACCATGAAATACATGTAGATGAAGGGCGGACGGTCAGAGCTGATGAAAAATTTTTTTCTGTATCCTATATTATGTAATTATTTTGAACTGAATAAAGGCTATTATTATTATTATGTCCGCTTCACACTCTTAATGAAATGTCTTCATGTGTCAGGACGATCATTTGAAAGTATTATACTTAGTGGTGTGAAGCCGGCATAAGAACCAATTTATTTCTCGTTCTAAATGATAATGTGGGTTCTATAGAGGAGCGGGTAGATGAAGGGCGGACGGTCAGAGCTGATGAATAATTTTTTTCTTTATCCTATATTATGTAATTATTTTGAACTGAATAAAGGCTATTATTATTATTATGTCCGCTTCACACTCTTAATGAAATGTCTTCATGTGTCAGGACGATCATTTGAAAGTATTATACTTAGTGGTGTGAAGCCGGCATAAGAACCAATTTATTTCTCGTTCTAAATGATAATGTGGGTTCTATAGAGGAGCGGTTACACAGTGCGTTTTTCGTGGAACGACGAACCTTGGTGCGTAGTTCGCTACAGTTCTCTTATTTTCTCGCTTTTTTCTAGTCAAAGTTGGCACGAAATCGTTAAGGAAAACATACAAAGATCTTCAATGATTCAATAACTATATCCTACACTATAAAAATCAGAATAACAAAAAAAGTAGTATTCTTTCCATTTCACAAGTTAGCATTAACAGAGCATAACACGCTTCACAAGTGCATAACATTATACAGGGTGTCCCAGGAGGAATGGGACAAGCGGATACCATGAATTAATGCCATGATGCTGGGCTCATATCAAGAGGTTTTAATCTCCTCAGTGCCTTTGTTTGGAGTATACAGGGTGATGTTAATCTTATGAGTGAAATTTCACTTTTCAATAACTCTTGAACTAATCCATCGATTTACTATCGCATTCCTTCAAGATTTCTGAAACCGAATAAATCAGATCCGCACTTGGAAAATTTTAAACTTGTCCTATTTTCGAGAATATTGGATCACCCTGTACGTGGACTCTACGTTTTTCTCTTGTTTCCATAACCACAAAGAAATAATTCATTACAAAAATTCAAAATCTTTGCTTGGCACCTTCATGCAGCCTGATCAATACACATTCCCTTCAAGAAATCTGGAACATAAATAAATTGAAAATATTCGAATCGCAAGTCACTAGCGATGCAATCCACAAATCCTATAATTTTTGAACTATGGGTTGTGAAAAATTAAAATAAAATTATTTGTTTTCTCAATCAGAGAAAAATTTCATTTTGATTTCACTCATAAGGGAATGGTCATTGATCACTCTATATGACGGTGCCAAGCAGAGACTCATAATTTTTATCACGAATTATTTCTTTGTGGTTACGAAATCGAAAAAAACATAGGGTCCACGTACAGGGTGATGCAATATTCTCGAAAATAGGAAAAGTTCAAAATTCCGGATCTGATTTATTAGGTTCTAGAAATATTGAAAGAAGACGATAGTAAGGGATGACAAGACTTCAAAATTTGAAATCATTCGATCTATTAGTTCAAGAGTTATTGAACTGTGAAATTTCACTCATAAGATGAACATCACCCTGTGAACCCCAAAAGCAGACACGCAGGCGATTAAAACCTCTTGATATGAGTCCAGCCCGATGACATTAATTCATGGTATCCGTTTTTCGCATTCCTCCCGGGACAACCTGTAAAACTTTGTACCCAGAAGCATCAAGAATATAACTGACTATAATGTATTTCACAACAGAATTTCCGAATAAATTGTCGAATTTGAACCTTACACAATTGAAGAGTTTAAGGAACCTTGTCAAAGATTTCACTAGAATAAACTATTATTCAGGTTTGTGGATGACTTGTTTTCACTTTGTTGTCATGAAGTTGATAATAACTATGAAAATAAATATCTTTGTTGTTGGTGTTTTCTTTGATGTGTAGCATAGCTCATGACTCGCTTATTTTCAGAAAGAAATTAGCACATAGGATTTATAAAATTTCTAATGCATGGGATGATTATCTTCAATTTTGTAGCCTCAGGTCACAGTGTAAAAATTTAACTAATCAATGTTATAGCAGTTTTAGCAGGGAAACTGAAGAATCTTTTAAGAAAAATCCTAAAAAATTCTGGAATTTCGTGAATGCAAGGAAAAGGGATAATTGTTTACCCAATGTAATGTTGTACGAGGGTGATGAATATCGTAGCGAAAGGGAGATGGCCGATACTTTCGCAAGATTTTTCCAATCTATTTATAAACAATATAATGACAACATCTCCTGCGACGCCACTGATGGTCCATTTCGTGATAATGATAACACCATTTCTTACTCGATTATTTATGTTGAACAGGTGTTGCGCGGTATCGAATCTCTTGATATTAACAAGGGTCCTGGACCTTGTAACATTCCGGTTTTGTTTTTGAAGAAATGCAAAGAATTCATTGCTCTACCACTTCAGATATTATTCAATAAGTCCTTAAATGATGGTGTTTTTCCGGTTATTTGGGAGACTGGATTCATAAAGCCTATTTTTAAATCGGGATCCAAGGAGAATGTTTCCAATTACAGACCTAAAACGATACACGCCGTAATCCCCAAATTATTTGAATCAATCATCCATGAACAAATAAAATCGAGAATATATGAAAGAATTATTCCTGAACAACATGGTTTTTTCCGAGGTAGAAGCTTTGAGACTAATCTTCTGGTTTTCACTCAATTTGTTCTTCAGGCTTTGGAAAATCACAAGCAGGTCGAAGATCCTGATCTTGCGAAAGCGTTCGATAGTGTGTTCCATAGAATTCTGGGCAGAAAGCTTATGATATTTGGTTTCCATGATAGTTTATGTCGGTGGTTGATGTCCTATATCTCGGGTAGATACCAGACCGTTAAAATTGGTGAAACATTATCCTTTTCTATACTAGTGAGACTGAATCTTTTACCTTCAACCCTTGACGCAGCAAAATAACACCTGTTCACAGTGTACTACCAAGTACAACAATGGCTTGATAACAATTTGAATCCTGAGGAGTGGGGATGTGTGTTAAAAGACAATATATTGTGACCAAAAACGACATCCGAACTTCCTGCGCCTGATTGTCTTCCAAAAATGATATTTTGCAACTGTACGAAAGGTTGTGGACCGATGTGTTACCGTCGGAGTTTGGGACTTCGTTGCTCACCGGTTTGTGGCAATTGCTATGGAAAATCCTGCCTGAATTCCGAACCATTTGAAGATTCCCCAGAAAAATAAAATGTGACCGATGCAGGAATCCAAAACTCTGAGATTGACTCCACCGATGTCATCGAAGAAAATATACATGCATTCATAGAAGGAGAAGAAAATTAGCGTTCGAATACCTTTCCAAAAAACAAAGTAGTCGTGGATTAGGCCTATTAGGGGATACCACTTTGAGAAAAACGCGCCCTGTAGTCATCCTCAAAGGTGGTGTGGAATAGAGTACCTCCATTATCCAGAATATCACATACGTTCAAATTGAAGGCAAGTTTGTGACGAAACCGTTGGTTATATCAAAAAACAACCGAAATTTCATCAGCTTTCTTTTTGCTCTGATGTATTTTTGTCGTGAGATCGATAGGGACCGAGATATTCACGAAAGTTCACATTGGGGCAGAATTTTAGCCCTTTACAGCGTTGCCAAATGTTATGCAGTCACTCCCGCCTAGGGGACTTTTGGGATATCATTTGGGACACTGAGACCTGCCCGAAAAGCCTTCATTTGCTTTTGTAGGAATTGGTCCGAAGCAAAAGTCTAATTTCAGTGGACTATTACTACTTTTTGAAACATAGATGAATTCAAAATAGTAATCATCGAAATGAATACCATTTTCAATTCCCAGGCTCAGAGATCTTTTATCATGAGGTTGGAGAAATAATATTAGATTTTGTCACTGAGATGAGAGATATACCGGTTTCGGCCTTGTTGGGCCTCATCAGTATCCCGCACATCTCAGGACAAAATCTTCATAAAAACTTCGAAATTTGAAGCAATTGGTTGTGAAGTAATGAGTAAAATATTACAAGGTACTAAGGTGGTGACATCCAATTGCGTCAAAATGAAGTTTCACATCTCCAATCAAATGCAAAAAAAGAAATCTGTACTTCCTCTTTCACTGAATGAGTTTTTAGCAGTGGCTCTATTCAGGGCCCGCTTGCTAGTTTCTCAAAGTGATGGAAAACGCCCAATTCTTTTTGTGACTGTGAAGCCAGATGTTTTTAAGAAAAAGAAAATTCTTTGCCTTTACGGAGGCCACATCGAGAACATTTTTGAAACATAGATGAATTCAAAATAGTAATCATCGAAATGAATTCCATTTTCAATTCCCAGGCTGTGATGTCCTCAAGTTCAAAAATTATTGGGTTGTAGGAATAATAACGCACTATTTCTTAACTGATATAATCGCTAATAATTCCACCTTACAACTGACTGTTTATATGTCCAGTACAAATTGTATTGGCCAACATATGGTAGAGGGGATGCAATTCAGACCATCGAATACATTACAGATATCTCCCTCTTTAAAATAAACAATATTTTCTAAATATATTCCTTATGAAACTAACCTACTGACTAAATTACATAATATGTGCAATTTAACAATCTATACCATAACGTTCAACAGGCTTCACAATCCTTTTGGGTCTTAATCTAAATACAGATTCCTTATCATTATCATTATCATTAAATTCAATTTTTCTACTTTCTGTCTCAATATCATTCTCAAAGTTTTCGCTTTCATCATTCTCATTATTCATTCTGTTTCGCGTACTCATCTCCTCATTCACTGAAATTCCAGAGGTGAAAATATCCGGTTGAATAGTTTTTCTTATTTGATTCGCATGACGTTTCCAGGATACCCTCAGCTCCGGAATTTCAATAAAATACGTACATCTACCAATTTGTTTATTTACTATTCCCTTAATCCAAGTGACCTTGGATCGATCTCTATAATCTTTTACCAAAACTACTTCCCCCAACAAATAATTCGATTTTCTTCTCCCCTTATAAGCCTGTTTCTGCTTAATCTGCATTGTTTTCACTTTAGTTTTGATATCGTTCTTATTCAATAACTGTCTTTGCGAATAAGGGTTCATTAAATCAAATTTCGTTCTCAGTGCACGTCCAAACATCAAATTGGCTGGACTAACTCCTGTTGTGCAATGAACAGTATTTCTGTAATCCAGTAAAAATCTACAGATAATCTGTTTGGTATTTGACTCATGGTCTGCAGTGAGTGCCCTAACCAAAGCGCCCTTAACCAATTTCACACAATTTTCAGCAGCACCATTTGAAGAGGGATTGTATGGTGGAGATGTAACGTGTATGACTCTGTTTTTGTGAAGAAATTCCGAAAATTCTTGTGAAGAGAACGAACTAGCATTATCTGAAACCAGAAATTTTGGTAGTCCAAAGGTGGCAAATATTGACCGCAAACATTCAATTGTACTCAAAGAGCTAGTTGAGGAAGTCTCGCAAACTTCCAACCATTTTGTATAAGAATCCACAACTATCAGATAAAACTTCTTTTTGAAAGGTCCTAAATAATCGATATGTAGGCGTTCCCATGGCTCTGATGGGAACGTCCAACTATGTAATTCAATCTTACCATTATCTGAAAAGTACTTACTACAGGAATCGCATTTTTTTGTTAGTAACTCAATCTCTCTATCTATTCCCGGCCACCAGAAATATCCCCGAGCCATTGACTTCATTTTCACTACCCCTAAATGTGTCGTATGTAATTCTTTCAGAATTGATTCACGTAAAGCTTTCGGAATTACAATCCTATGATTCCAAAAAATACATTTATTTTGAATCACAAATTCATACCTTTTTGCAAAATAACCTTTCAATTTCTCGTCAGGACATTTGTCAGGCCAACCTTCATTAATGTAATATCTTATTTCTTTCAGAGTCTGATCTCTTTCTGATTCCAACTTGATATTCGAGTAATCGATGTTAAATTGAGAGGTATTTGAAAAGAAATAACAGTAATCTAACTCTTTTTCTTCAATTTCCGAACTTTTATCAGTAATCGGAAGCCTCGACAACCAGTCCGCATGATTATCTTTGGAACTTACATATTCGATATCATAATCGTAATTTGCTAATATGACAGCCCATCGTCTTAATCTGTTGGCAACATATTCTGGAATGCCCTTTTTAGGACTGAAAATTGAGAGCAAAGGACGATGGTCTGTTCTAAGAGTGACATGTTTGCAAAACAAATATTGATGAAACTTAGTGAGGCCAAAAATTAGGGCATACGCTTCTTTCTCTAATTGGGAATACGATTTCTGAGCTTTATTCAAAGTTTTAGACGCAAAAGCAATAGGCTTCTCTACACCTGAAGGAAAAACATGGCTAATAAATGCGCCTACACCATAATTACTCGAATCAACCGTCAACCTCAATGGCAAATTAGCGTTGTAATGCACTAAAATATCGGATGATACTAACAATTTTTTTATTTTTTCAAATGCAACTTCGCAGCTTTGATTCCATTTGAAGGGTACATTTTTCTTAAGTAAATTATATAAGGGAAATAATATCGTAGATAAATTTCTTATGAACTTTCCGTAATAATTCACCGAGCCTAAGAAACTTTTCAACTGTGTTACGTTATCTGGTCTTGGGGCATTTTCGATCGCACGAATTTTGTCTTTACATGGATGTAATCCGTCTTTATCAATTACATAACCGAGGTATTCAACTTGATTCTGAAAGAACTTACATTTGTCTAAACTTAATTTGAATCCAGACTTTTCTAATATATGAAAAACTTGCCTCAATTTACATAAATGATCGTGGAAATTTTTACCAGTAATCAGTATGTCATCTATAAATACCGCAACGCCTTCAATACCTTGAAATAACGATTCCATGATTTTTTGGAATTTGGATGGGGCTGATGCTACTCCATAAGGTAAACGATTGAATTTAAACAAACCCTTGTGTGTGGAAATGGTTAAAAGCTCCCTGGAAGACTCCTCAACAACTATCTGCTGATATGCTTGAGAAAGGTCCAACTTTGAAAATTGCTCCCCGCACTGCAACATACCAAACAGATCCTCTATCCTGGGAATTGGATATTTATCCACCTCGATGTAAGGATTTATAGTTATCTTGAAGTCAGCACATAGTCTAACCTCTCCGTTCTTTTTCATCACTGGCACCACAGGAGTTGCCCATTCGCTGTAATCGACTGGTGTCAAGATACCTAAATCAACAAGTCTATTAATTTCATTCTCTACTAAATCTCGAATTGCATAAGGTAGTGGCCTAGCCTTAATGAATCTTGGAATTTCATTTTGATCTTTCAACCTAATAGTGGCTAATCCTTTATTGAATTTTCCTAAACTATTTGAAAATAACGAGCTGAATTCATTCAACAATTTGGAAACATTTTCGTTACTATTTTTTCCAACGAAGTTTATATTTTCAAATTCCACATTAAATTGATTAAGAAAATCTCGCCCTAAAATTGGAACTCCTCCATTTCGAATTACGTATAAATTTATGGTTTTATGAATATTTCTAAATTTCATTTTAGCCTGGAAATAGCCTAATGGTTTAACTCTTTCTCCATTGTAAAAATATAAAATTTTGTCAGTTGACAACAATTTATTTCGAGAAAACTTATTGAAATATTCTCTATCTGAAAGTGCGGTGATGCTGGAACCTGTATCAATCTGAAAATTAATCATTATGTCTTCTATTTCGACCTTTAAATAGTATGGTGCAATGTTAACATCATTGAGAGAAAAAAGTGGTAATTCATCTTCCTCATCAGTATTTTGCATTGTTATGAAATTATTATTTTGTGTTCCCTTCTTATCATTCCTCTTCTTTTTATAACATACATTAGCTAAATGACCCTTTTTATTACAAAAATGACAGATAGAATTAGAATGATAACACTTATCTTTGGAATGTCCAAGTCGTCCACATACTGCGCATTCCTTAGGCGCCATCTTTCTTAATTCTGGTCGTTGAGTGGTCCTTGATTGCTTCCCCTGGTCCCCTTCTTCCTGGCGATTGCGTAAATACAATACTTCTTGTTTTATCGTTTTTTCCTCTTGAATTTGTCCATCCTGGCCATTTTTACTTCCAAACGAAGAAAGCGCCGCCATTTTGTGGTTTGCTAATTTCACTGCGTCCGCCAAGGAAATTGTGATTTTCTCTTCTAAAAGTCGGTCTAAGACAGGTCCCTTACCGAAGCCACATATAAATTTATCCCTGAGAGCCGTTTCGAGGTGGTTATCAAATTCACACTGTATTGCCAATCTGCGAACACGTGCTACCCATTCATTTGGAGATTCTTCCGGTCTTCTTTCAGATTCATAAAATTTAATTCTTTCCGCGAAAGGAGTACGAACTGGAGTGAAATGTTTATCGAATATTTCTACCAGCTGTTCGTAACTTTTTTCTTCCGGCTTCACTGGACTGCACTGATCGAACATAAGACGATATGAGTCTTCGTCCAACATATTGAGGAAAATCGCTCGTCTCTTTACTCCGGTAATGTTATTAGCCTCGAAATAATTATCGAGTCTGGCCTTATGGATTGTCCAATCTGATACGTTAAAATTGAACTCTTTGATTTTCCCGATGAGACCATACCGTTCGGTCGAATTATCCTCGTCGGGCATTTTGATACGATTTTTACTCACTATTTTCAATAACAATTTCCACAAAATCAATTTAGTTCGTTTTTTTTGCCTCGTCGCCACTGTGATGTCCTCAAGTTCAAAAATTATTGGGTTGTAGGAATAATAACGCACTATTTCTTAACTGATATAATCGCTAATAATTCCACCTTACAACTGACTGTTTATATGTCCAGTACAAATTGTATTGGCCAACATATGGTAGAGGGGATGCAATTCAGACCATCGAATACATTACACAGGCTCAGAGATTTTTTATCATGAGGTTGGAGAAATGATATTAGATTTTGTCACTGAGATGAGAGATATACCGGTTTCGGCCTTGTTGGGCCTCATCAGTATCCCGCACATCACTCATTCAGTGAAAGAGGAAGTACAGATTTCTTTTTTTGCATTTGATTGGAGATGTGAAACTTCATTTTGACGCAATTGGATGTCACCACCTTAGTACCTCGTAATATTTTACTCATTACTTCACAACCAATTGCTTCAAATTTCGAGGTTTTTTATGAAGATTTTGTCCTGAGATGTGCGGGATACTGATGAGGCCCAACAAGGCCGAAACCGGTATATCTCTCATCTCAGTGACAAAATCTAATATCATTTCTCCAACCTCATGATAAAAGATCTCTGAGCCTGGGAATTGAAAATGGTATTCATTTCGATGATTACTATTTTGAATTCATCTATGTTTCAAAAATGTTCTCGATGTGGCCTCTGTAAAGGCAAAGAATTTTCTTTTTCTTAAAAACATCTGGCTTCACAGTCACAAAAAGAATTGGGCGTTTTCCATCACTTTGAGAAACTAGCAAGCGGGCCCTGAATAGAGCCACTGCAAAAAAATCATTCAGTGAAAGAGGAAGTACAGATTTCTTTTTTTGCATTTGATTGGAGATGTGAAACTTCATTTTGACGCAATTGGATGTCACCAACTTAGTACCTTGTAATATTTTACTCATTACTTCACAACCAATTGCTTCAAATTTCGAAATTTTTCATGAAGATTTTGTCCTGAGATGTGCGGGATACTGATGAGGCCCAACAAGGCCGAAACCGGTATATCTCTCATCTCAGTGACAAAATCTAATATTATTTCTCCAACCTCATGATAAAAGATCTCTGAGCCTGGGAATTGAAAATGGTATTTATTTCGATGATTACTATTTTGAATTCATCTATGTTTCAAAAATGTTCTCGATGTGGCCTCCGTAAAGGCAAAGAATTTTCTTTTTCTTAAAGACTATAACTACTGACGTCGCGTATCATTACATGCCCAGGCAGTTTTGTCCGGTAAAATCGGATCTGGTGTGAGCCAGCTGTAACAAGTTTGAAGATCATCAATGAGTGAGTGATATCTAATGCCTCACCTCATTTTACTTCTCGAATCTCACTACTTACGATTTTCTTCCTCCTTGATTTCAATCTGGATGAGAACGTATTTTCGTTAATGTAACGCTTTTTAGAAGACTGAGAGAATAGACATAGTCGATCGTCATTCTTACGTAATTTGATTCATCATGGGACAGTCAGAAATGACGTCAGCCGAAGTGATATTTACTACACAGACGAACCTCGTCGACGTTCCGAGTGGTGTGTAATTTGAAAGAAGTATAATTCGTACGAGCACTTCAACACAGTGTGTCTTGTATAATGGAAGATTCATAATGATACAGCATAATGTTTGTCGAAGGTGTTATGTCAGGAAAGAGCGCTTAGGCATTATCAAATTATATGCCTATTTACAAGACTGAAAGTAAATAGAACTGGCAGACAACACCTCTGGAATCCCTGAAAGCTGATTTCAAGATTCCATCTGGTAATGTGCAGACGTTAATGGGAATGAAAATATCATTCGAGCTAAGGATGGATAATTATATACACGGTTTCAACGTGATAGGCGTTCAGGGTGATTTATTTGGTGACATCTCCTTTGAGGTCTTTTGAAGATGTGGTAATATTTCATTTGAACGCTGTCCTTTTGAATCTCAGGGTTTTCACGGTTACATTCGAATTCAAAAACGACTAGCTCGTGAATATTCTATTCCTCAGAGTAATGTACAGGAGAATTCTCATGTTCCTCTCATCATGAATTTATTCGAGAACATGGTGCATATGCACCGAAAACGTTTGATATTCCCATCCACTTCAGATATGTCTTCGGGCATTTTACTATTCTCACTCAGAAGATTCATTATTTCAAAAAGAATAATTTTTTTTTCAAAACATTATTATTTCAAAGTAAAATAGTTGTTGCAATGATATGATTTCCTACACAGTCCTGAAGAGAATTTTCCACCACTTATTGCTCATAGGAAGGCCCATGAAAAATTGAAGAATATTATAACCTCGAACTTCATTCAGTTGCTACGCTAAGAAGACAATCGACATTATCTGTGTTATGGATCGAAAGAAAGTCTTCATGACTATTTTTTTTCATGGTATATCATTCCTTCAGTTGAAGAATAAAGTGATCGTTCAACCAATAACATTGTTTTTATGTCCATCTAAGTTATCACACTACAGGAAACTTTTTTGCTGCAATTACTACGTCAGTAATTTTAACCTTGCACAATGCCTTCAGAGTGTTTTGTTCTAGCAGTTCACGGACAATAATTGTGAAATATACACCATAAAAATATGAGAAAAAATGTTCAGTATATTTTAAAAATGCCTCAACATTTAAAAAATTTATTTCCACCCCCTTCCAGTCCAGTAACAGAAAAGCTAATGCCTTGGCTATATGGTTTACAAAAATAGATAAGAACTTAAAGATACGCTGATAACTGATAACTTCTTCTGATTGAACGGTACCAAACTGTTCAAAAATATTCTAGTCACCGACAACAATTCATTTTGAAGAATCTTCAGAAAAATATTAAAGTTATCCAATATACGACGTAAGGTTAGCCTTACGTCTTTTCTTAGGAAAAGGAAAAGAAATCGTTATGTATTACCATGAACATCCAGCAAGACGAAGACGAAGGAGAAGAAATAGAAGAAGATATGACTGTTGAAGTAGACTTTCAAGAGAATGAATATGATTTAAATATTTAAATTAATTGAAATGATGGGTAACCCACTAATCAATAGAAATATCCATAATCAATAATAAAGTAATATCTAGAGCTTGACGGTATTGTTCCCCTTAATTTGTCCTAAATCTTTCATGACAGTTAGTGGAGTTGGCCTGCAAGTTGAACCACGGTAAAAAAATGGTAAAAAAAACTCTTGAGGAAAAAATCATGAGAATTATTTTTTTGTGAATTTAAAGATCAACAACTTTTGGTCAAAGCTTTTTTTGATAATGCTTACCATTTTTGGAAAAAAAATTGAAAACCAAAAATATTGACCTGTGACCCGGAATAACATTCGACGATGGGGACTTTTCACACTATATTCGTAATGGTACACCTCTAGCTCTCCATCAAAATTTGGATCTCCGGCAATTTTAATTATAAATATATATTTATATATATATATATATATATATATATATATAGGGTGTTTCACGAATGATTGTACAGGCTTTCAGGGCAGATGCAGGCCATTTTGGTGAGTCTCAATCAGTGTAATAAATATTACCGAAAGCTCGGAATGATATAGAAGTGTATTACTCACCTTCATAGGACCGAGATTTCCAAAAACCTTCCTAAACTTATTTCATATATATATATATATAATATATATATATATATATATATATATATATATATATATATATATATATATATACATCCTGCGTACCATGTTGCGTCCTTTCATAAAACGACCTTATTGCGTCCACCAGAAATACTCTAGTTAGGAAACATCTGATCAAAGTATATTAATCTACGCAAAAAATTGAGTAGATCGCCCGTTTCAGATCATCTGTATCTTCAGAAATAAGAACGAAATATACATGTACAATATGACGTCCTTTCATCTTGCAACCATTATTGCGTCCAGTTAATATACTGCTTTCACATTCAGTACAATATTGCGTCCATGTTTTTTTCGTTCCTTCATACTCAGCATGTTATGGCGTCCAGCGCTGTTGCCAAGTTTATCATTTTTCTTGAATATTCTTACATAAGAATATTCGACCATAATGACATATTCATGAGGTCTACATGGTCATTAAGGGCAAAGCTCGCATCTGCATTCAGCATCGCCTCGCGAGTGTTGATATTGAGTGAAACAACTTGGGTAGTTGTTAAGGTAAAATATATGTCGATACTTTTTTGACTGAATAAACCAACACACTAACTATAATTAGCACAATCTCAAATGATGATGAGTTATTGAACACTCTAGGTAAAAGAAGTTGACATTTTTGTACCTCATACCTCAGATTTCGATGTTTAATATTTTTTTGTATTTTGGACGTGTACAATGTGAACTTTGCTCCGAAGTATCATGAAAAGTTAAGAAAAATACTGATTGATTTTCCGAATTCCATACATACATTACCCTACATATTTCAAGGTTGGAAACTTTAAATACCGTATGTTACATTCTGAAATAGAGTTTTCTATTATTTCTTTTCACTTTCAGATAGTTCCAAATGAATCAATTTCAGTTGAAATATTGAAGCGTAGCGCATTTATTCTGAAGTCAATTAATATGGATTTTATCGGTATTTTGCATTGGAAAGGATCTAAATATGAAACAAATCAAATTTTTCTGTTTAAATCTTCGAACTCGAGAAGAAACCATGGTTTCAAATGGAAAATTTGTTCGAAGTAATGGAGAGAACTAATGTATTTAAAGATTATTGATGATAGAAATGTATTTAGTGGAGATGTGTAATCGATTTATAAATTGATTATGTATTTGTTATACTTCAAGAATGTCAAGTATCATTCCTGATATGATAGTTTTGGCGATCTAGTGCCTGTTAAATCTGTTTTCTTTTACTACCATACCCCAAATATGAGATATGGTTCACGAAAAAAAAGTAAAATTTGTTTTTTAAGTAAAATTTGTTTTTTCATAAAGAAAAAATGTTCACAATTATGGACAAATACACTCAATGTTATCCTCTGATGCAGTGGTAATGCTTCATTATACAAACCATTAATTCCATTTTGTCGAATATTTTATTTCAATGAGAAAATATAAGAAAATGAAAACAATGAATATTCTGAATAAAATAATTACAATAATAAAATGCAAAAAAAAACAAAAAACTTTCGAAATAACGGTTATAATATGGTATTAAAGAAATCACCTCCTTTGCCTGAGGCACAAGTGAATTTCAGAATTGTTGCATATGAAATGAGATATATTCCTAAAAAAAAATATTCGATTATATTTAGTACAGAAAAGTCATCATTTAGTTTTTCTTCACATTCTCCCCTCCCCTCCACAACTAAAAAGCCGGACGTTTGTTCCATTTTATTTGAGATTTTTTTGATAAATCGGAAGTTTGTCAAATGATTACATATGATTCTTTTCTTTTTTCATACCTCCCCTTTGTACGAATACATTAGACAAATTTTGGTTCCCCTGACTCAATTTGTCCATAATTGTGGACTGGTGATTTTAAAACGATTATGGATTATGATTTACAGAAACCTACTACTGAATAATCTAATATTTTAAGTGCTCCAAAGTCGATGTCCATAAGTAAATTTTGAAGATCAATCTAGACGAGATACAATGATGAGGAGCAAGAATCGAAAATAAAATGCAAAGATAACAACAGCTGATCACTTCTGAAGAAGCTACATAACGATTATAAAGCTTCCTGAATAATACAATGAGAACCGTGCTAAAACTTTTGAAGAACGATAGAACAGAGTACTACCAAGACTTTTAGTCTGATTTCAGATTTCTCATTAGTTGAAATAAAGTGTCTTTTCTTTCGATTAACACCTATCTCGTGGGTACTTCCTAAGCTTGAACTAATACTTTGGCTGTCCTCATAAGTTAAAACCTAAGAGATCTGGAGATCGGACCGCTTCTACCTATTTTCGAGTTAGAAAATGAGTTGTTTGGGTTGCCTCTAATTTTTCGTTGAAAAAGTGCCGAGAGGGGTGTTAATCGTGAGAATAAACGCCGTTTTTGTAGCAATGAGATGAAATGAGTTTATATACTATAACGATTGAAGAAGGAAAAAAGAAGAGGAACAGAGGAGAAAAGTTCCAGTAAAATTTATAACAAGAATACCAATATTGAGATATTCTATTCTTATTGATACTTCTGAATAATTTTTTTTTTGCTCACGGAATATCGGTATTTCGAAACCGAAATAATTATTTCATCAATTCTGAAGCATACCGTTAGAAAGGTCATCAACTAACGAATTCATCAAAATGAAATGAAGTTCTCAGTTCTTGCTAGTATTTTTTTAAATTTTATTCTGAAGTTGATTTTATTTTAAACAGTTACTAAGTTTGCAAAATGAAAAACCTGGTATGTCTCATATTTGGGACCTTCAATAATTTAAATAAACAGTTTTGATTATTTGAATAGCATGGATAAATGGCAATTTTACAAACATACATGAAACCTCACCTTGAAGAGCCTGAATTTAGGTTATTTGTGAAGAATACATTAAATAATCATTTCTTGTCAACCGTGATTCTAAGAACCCAAGGTCTCAGAATGAAAAAGCTTGAAAATTACTCCAACAATATCCCCAAAAAATTTCACTCTTCATGCCCCGAACATGTATCTTATTTCATTGATAATACACCAACAAAAATCAAATAACTATGTTCAATCAAAAAGAAGGAACCAATTATTGATCATACAATACTACCCCAAAAATTTGAAGGAAAGATGCAGTTATTCGAAACACCAATTTCAAATCATGAAAAAATTTTGATAGATATAAGAACTAAGCAAAAACATATAAATAGAAAAACATTCGTCGAAAAAAAATTATTGATTATGATAAGTTCAAGAATAATGTGGATGTAAGAGATCAACTCAAACAGAAATTTTTCGAATTAAAAAACGAAACTAACAAACCAATTAAAAAAACAAAGAAAAATCATGCCAGTAAAAAAATAAAACAGTTGGGTATCGTGAATAGAAAATCAAAAACAGAACCTAATTACAGTTAAGTAATTTGAAATCATCGTACAGTGTTAGTTGAATGGATCAGAAATACTTTTGAACATAGAAGCATTCATGAAAGGGATTTTTTCGAAATTCGGAAAATACGCTCTATGTTGAAAGTCATTACCCTGTAAATATTGAATTTGTTGTTCTGAAGAACAATATTTTTTTCATTTCCGAAAGGACAACGGTGCAAACCAATTTCAAATTTGGCTCAGTGAAGACATGTTTTTCAATTCAATGGCAAAAATTGATTGTGTCAATCGATGATAATCAATGAGATATCCCTTCCTCTCAAAACAAATAAATCATAATCAATTTGTTCCTAATGAAATGTTCATTGAATAAATGTGAATTATATCGTTTTCATTCTATCTACTACCACAAAGGTTTAGTGAGTAATTGATATATCGATAATCCTGGTTCTTAAAAAATGAAATTTCATTGTTTCCCCCCATCACACTCATAACAATTTGAGTTCATGATATTGATGTTCATTAGTTGAATGAATCCAACTTCATATTATGAGCAGTTCAAAACTCAAAGAAAACATATAGGGTGTATCAAGTGTAGATGTCTAATGATAGAAAGGAGATAAAAAATATAAAATTTTTTGAAAGGACTGAAAACAAATATCGAAAAACCAGATTCTCAAAGAAAGTGATTGAAAACGTTAACACATTTCAGATTGTGCAATGCTCACAAACGATTTCGGTTGGGACACCATAACAGTACCTATTTCTTCTTCAAACGGCGCACCGAAAGCCGAAGCGACATTGAATCGGCGGGAGTTAAAATATTTTAGATGTGAATGAAGACCGAACCGCATGTATTCTTGTGCATTGATGCCAGATTGGGGACGCAACATTATACTTTTAATGAAACATGTATATTTGGATGTATATGAACTTTCACCATCCAAAGCGCCCTCTTAGCAGAATTTGCGTGAACTAAAAATATACTATTGGTTACATGGACCACACGTTACTACGTCCGCGAATACGATTTTAAAAATGTTGTAACTTATTAATTAAGTCATGAATGAATTTTATTGCTTTATCAAGGAAAGCTCTGATTACACTGCACATTTAGCGGCAACTCCCATCATTGGATACCTTGAAACATCTGAGATATTGTAGAAAAACAATGCTGCGTCCGGTATACGGACGCAGTATCATTGAGGACGCAACTGTGTATGGCCCAATGTCAATGTATGGACGCAATATGGTACGCAGGATAAATATATATATATATATATATATATATATATATAAATATACAGGGTGATTCACGAATGATTGTACAGGCTTTCAGGGTAGATGCAGGACATTTTGGTGATTCTGAATCAGTATTAGAAATATGTTCTAACAGTATTCGTTCAAGAGACACAGGATGTTTTAGGTATTTTCACAGAAATTTTCTATAGGCATAACTCTTGAACGCCTGCATGGATCTTCATGAAAATTTCAGGGAATGTGTATGGGCCAATGGCAAATATTCACACATAATGGCTTCCTGATAGCGCAGACCCGGACTGAGAAAATGATTTTCTTTATTCCACATCTTATAAAACACCCTGTACATCAAATTTTTGAAAAGCAAAATTATCCTCAGATTCTACAATAAATACTCTTTCAAACAAGCCTATCAGGATCAATGGCACACTTCGCATCATCATATTATGAGCCATTGATTATTTGGAATTTTCAATTTATAGTAAACACGGACCTGTAAATCTCCGAATAATGAATTGATTCATAATTAAATCGATTGAAAGCCTTAGTTACATTACTTAGGTATTGTACTGCATCTTATTCCATCCAATACATGGATTTGGGGGACATACTCATCTTCGAATTATTATACTTTGAAAATTCTTTCTTCGAATAAGTGAACCACGGATGCATGGCAGCAACATCAAATATTTCTAAAAAAAACTAAATTTAATCGAAAACTTGATTTAACATTGAACATTTAATTGTACTATTATAAAATGTACTTAAGAAAAAAATGTGAAATGTATCTTATGAACATGTTGTGTTGAACTGAAAAAAATGGACAATAAATAAGAAAAAAATTATAACTTGTTTTCGAAAATACCCCCTCTTTCTTCTAAACATTTTCTAGCTCGTGTTATCAAATGAGCTACAGCTTTTTTCAGAATTTCTGGTCTGTTTCGTATAGCTTCACATGCGGCTTGAATACGATTAATCAAATGTTCCCTGTCTATGATTACTTCAGAGTAAACTTCATTTTTCAAGTGTCCCCAAAGAAAATAATCCATGCATGTAAGATCAGGGAATCTTGCAGGCCAGTCATGAGGTCCCCCTCTACTAAACCAATGTCCCGGATAAACTGCATTCAAATTCGCTACAATTTCACGGGTGAAATGTGCTGGAGCTCCATCATGTTGGAAGTACATTCCTCTTGGAACATTGCTTCCATCATTCAAGAGCCCTGGCAAAAACTCTACTAAAAATTGTAAATATGTCGATCCATTCAGCCGGTGTGGAAGAATATATGGTCCAATTAAGCGATTATTGTAAATTCCACACCAAATATTTACTGAAAAACGATGTTGAGAATTGCGTTTCCTAGTCCCTCTAGGATTTTCTCTGGACCAAATATGTGAATTGCAGAAATTCAAAATGCCATCTTTTGTAAATGTCGCTTCATCAGTAAAAAGCGTTCTGAAGATAGCTCGTTGGTTCCGCAAAATCCATCTGCAAAATCGCATCCTCGGTAGTTCATCGCCTGGCTCCAAGGTTTGGACGGATTGTATATGAAATGGATGCCACTTTTCACGGTGCAGAACTCGCCAGACCTGACAATGTGGCAAACCTAAAACTAAACCAAGACGCCTAGTGCTGGTTGAGGGATTTTCTCGGACAGCTTCTATTATCTCTTCATGGTTTACCATCGAATTGGCTCTTTCTCGTTTACTTACTGACGGAAAGTGACCAGTTTCACGAAGTGACCGATTAACATGTTCGAATGTTTGGTGGTTAGGAATTCGACGATCCGGATATAGCCTTCGATATTCCCTAGCAGCTTCACGACCATTGCACTTACAAAATCCATAAACTATCAACATTTCAGTATATTCGGCATTCGTGAATGATGGCATTTCGATAAATCTCGTATTGAAAACTTATGAAAACACAATAATCTACCACTTTTCTATTTCAAAAATTACCTGACAATGGTCTGAAACGTCAAAATTTTCATCAGGAGCCCCTTAGATTTTGAAATGGGTTGAATTCAGAATGAACGAATTTCTTCTGTGATCTTCCACATAGCATTGAGAATAAATGATATCTGAAGCTATAGATCGATTCAAGCTGCATGTGACTTCTCACATGGTAAAATAATAATGGTACCAGAAAGAAAGGTTAATGAAAGCTGTCAAAAAGAAATAGGAACTTTTCGAGAACAAATCACGTACGAAAATTGATAGAGGAAGGGGTGTGAAAGAATTTCTATCCGAGAGTGTAAATAAGATGTCTAAATTTATTTCGTTTGTGTGTGTGTTTGTGTCTGATTTCAGTCAGTTATTAATTTTTTCAAATAATATTTATTTTTTCCCTTTGGTATGTTCCCCACAGGTTTAGAAACGCTGCCTTAAGTCATGATACTGGGAAATTAAATTCATTCGATATGAATTAACACATTATTCGGAGATTTGCTGGTCCGTGTTTACTATAAATTGAAAATTCCAAATATTCAATGGCTCATAATATGATGATGCGAAGTGTGCCCCATTGATCATGATAGGTCTGTTTGAAAGAGTATTTATTGTAGAATCTGAGGGTAATTTTGCTTTTCAAAAATTTGATGTACAGGGTGTTTTATAAGATGTGGAATAAAGAAAATCATTTTCTCAGTCCGGGCCTGCGCTATCAGGAAGCCATTATGTGTGAACATTTGCCAATGGCTCTTACACATTCCCTGAAATTTTCATGAAGATCCACGCAGGCGTTCAAGAGTTATGCCAATTGAAAATTTCTGTGAAAATACATAAAACATCCTGTATCTCTTAGACGAATATTGTTAGGACATATTTCCAACACTGATTCAGAATCACCAAAATGTCCTGCATCTACCTTGAAAGCCTGTACAATCATTCGTGAAACACTGTATATATATATATATATATATATATATATATATATATATATATATATATATATATATATATATATATATATATATATATATATATATATATATGAAATAGGTTTACGAAGGTTTTTGGAAATCCCGGTCCTATCAAGGTGAGTAATACACTTCTAAATCATTCCGAGCTTTCGGTAATATTTATTACATTTTTCAAGGAGCTGTAACAAATATAAAACTAAATGTTACGAAGGGTAAAGAGTACATTATCGACATGAGTATATACATATAATGTTGTTTTTCCTTAAGTTGTATCAAAATCAAGCAATTATCCTCCAAGACAAATTCTACTCTCACTAGAATCTCCCCCGAACCATAAAACTGAATACAATTTACTGACTTTTCTTTCTTTTGTATTAAATTAATTTCATCTAACATCAGGCTGGTTAAAATCTTGACATTATTGACAGTTGAAGTGTGTGTCACTCTATGACTTGAATTAGTTTTAGCTTCCATTTTATGGGTCTGGTGTATGTATAGGGGTGGTAAGAAAAGGTTTTTTTGAAAGTTCTATCAGATAGCAATATATATTGTTAAGGTGGATGGTGTCTTGTTTGGAGTTCACGGTGTTTTCTGTTGTGTTAATAGCCATCATTTCAAGGAAGAGTCTTTTATTGTAATTGGATTCTCTGTATAAAATTTTTACATTATCATAGTTCATTCTGTGATCGTTGATATTGCAATGTATGGCTAGAGAACAAGTTTTCATGTCTCGTCTTGTGTCACTTTTATGTGATGTGACTCGGGTTTTGATCCAATTAGAGGTCTGTCCTATGTGCGTCTTGTCACAACCTTCACAAAAGGTTTCAAGTTTAAGAATTTATCTTTTGTTTGTGTACTGAAACTAGCTCACATACCAAATTTCAACTTGATAGGACATCGGGAAGTACCTTAACAGTTTTTATGATCATTAGTGAGTGAGTGACGAAATCGAGGGGTTTTAGATATCTATGAAATCAAAAGTGTGAGAACTATGTCCTTGGAACTTTGCACATTTGATACAATATCCTGAAACTATATCCTGAAAATTTTGTTCATCTACTATATTCCAAACTCATGTTATGAGGCTTCAAAAATACGACGAAACACTTCGAGAAAGTATAGGTAGTGCCCCGGCGCGGCGCTTCGATTAGCTCGTTTTAGCAGGGGCACTACCGATTATCTGAACGAGTATATTCCGAAATTTCAATAAAACCAGAAATATTCAATACTTCCACTTCCCAAGCCATTCACTGACCATAACAGAGAAAAATACTTCATATATGTGCATTAAACTGTTCAATACTTCGCCACGTAAATACCAGATTATCGAAGACTTTAAACATTTCAAAAAAGAAATTTTCCATTACCTGGTCAGAATAGAGCCATATGATGTGCGGGAATTTCTTGAGTACAAATACGATCGTTCTGTTAATTAATATGTGTATTATCATTTCCATGAAGCTTGACATGTTCTCCATTCAAATTGTATTTTGATTATGAGAATAAAACTTATTATTATTATTATTATATATGAGCGAGTTCAATCCGAAAAAACACAGTAGGTTAATTTTCACATTTCGGTTTCATAACACATTTCAGGTTCTTAAAGCCACTTTATATTTAAAGGCCCAATCTCGGGACTTTAGCAGCTAAAGTATGCTTTATCCCTGAATATATGAATAAATTCCTAACCTCTTATCCAAATTGTCCCCTCATTTGAGGTTAGTTACATTTTCTTCATATTGTGAGATAATGCACAAGAATATAGTATACTATATTGGAAAATTTTGAGACAACTAGTGCAGATTCATCAAATGAAGAAGACCCATGACATGAACCATCATGAGAATCAGAAACATTTTGGAATGTTCACCATAGTTGCAACTGCAGTGTTGCAATTGATATCAATGACATGTTCCCTATCAATCAAAGGAATAAGGTGATAATCAACAAATTATTATTAATGCAGTTAATGGAAAACATGTTAAAAATTCAATCATAACAGGTCATTTTGTTATATTGAGCTGATGTAATGATGAAAATAAATTCTTATTAAAAATTATATTTATTCAATTCTTTTTTCTTATTTTGATTTCTAAATTTAATGATAGTAATCTAAGGCGATGCTCCTTTCTTGCCCTTCTGTCAGCCGCAATCTTCAATTCAATTTTTTTTTTTGTATTATTCATTTTGGGATTGGTCTTTTTCCCCAAATTTCTAGGTGTATATTTTAAATTTGAACCTGGACGTTATATCCACAGGATATGAAAATGGCATAACCTCCTTCAATTTTAAGATGACTGTGGTTAAATACAACTGCAACTGTCTATTTTAGGTCAAATGAAACGATGTCAGTTGTGCCAACATACAACATTTCACCTAAAGCTCCTTTACGTAAAGTCCCATTTAATTTCATTATGAAATTGGGTTTTTCTTGATTATGGTTAATATTAATTTTTATTGCTGTGACTATAATGTGTTTAACTATAATGTGATAGAAATTAATACCTTCTTTTATATACTGAAAGATTGATATATGTGAAGTTGGCAAAGCAATTTTGGATTTTCGAAAATTTTTGTTGTTGTGCTGTATTTGTTCAAATTGTATTGACTGAGTCCCCTCCAGTAGATAATGCGAGTATTTTTGGTCTAAAGGGTTATAAGCAAATATATAACGGGGAAAATACAACACACACAAAATGATGAAAGAATGGTCTCCCAAAAAGACCACGTCAAACGAAAAAAGAAAGTAGATCAGAATTCGCTCTACCTGATGTGAAAAAATCGTTCATATGAAAGTCCCACAGTTTTCGAGATATTTGATGTTTTATGAATATGTTCTATTTTTTCACTTCAAATACTTTCCCTCATGCCATACCTAGGTAAAGTTTAATACTTTTCGAATCAGTTTTTTTTGCGTTATTATAGTTGAATATTTGCTTCAATTTATGCACTCAAAAAGTACAAAATCTCAACCAGGGATTCTGAAAATAAATTATTAAAAGTGTTTTTATTGTACCGAATCCGATCTGTTAAATAGAAGCAGTGGACCTTTTCTGCAAATAACGTTGAAAAGTTGTCTATTCTATGGGGATTTCGAAACGGTAAAATACAATTGATAACCGTCTTCAAAAATAAAGATATTCGAAAGTTTTGTGAAATTGAACCGTTTCTATGAAAAACTGATTTTTCCAATACATTTCATTCACATGCAGCACAACAAAAAAGTTTTCGAAATTCCAACTTCACACACATCCATCTTCTAGTACAAGGCTGTCCAACATGAGGCCCGCGGGCCGCATGCGGCCCTCGACCTCATTGTTTGTGGCCCGCAGAGTTGCGCTGGAAATCGCCAAAGCGAAAAAACCATCAAAATAGCAAAACAGTTCAATGAAATAAAAATTGCCGAAAAATAAGAAGCAGTTTCTGTGTCACATCAAACAATTGGGAGACGAGTGAACCATATTGATCAATGTATTTATCTAAAAAACTGCAAGACACGGTTGAAAAGTGTAAATATTTTTTTCTATCCTTGGATGAAAGTGCTTTTTGTCAGAACCATTCATAACGACATCAGTTTAGAAGTGGAGATGCTCGATCTTATTCCTCTTTATGGCATAACTAAGGGTACGGATATTTTTGAAACTGTGAATACGGTGGTATCGGACTCTGGGGGATTCAATTAAAATTCCTATATGGTCACTGATGGAGCCAGAACTATGACAGCAACTGAAATTGGATTTGTAAGGCTCTTGAAATGAAACATCAACTATTCTGTGATACAATGTATTGTTCATCATGAAACGCTATGTTGATACGTCAAATGGATGTAATCTAAGTGGATGTTAAAATTTTATATTGGGGGCAATCTTGCTTTGACTCACAGAAAAATTTGAGATTTTCAAGCCGAAGTAGAAGCTACATATGGCGACTTGTTACATCACATCAACATCCATTGAAAGAGTGGAAGGATATTGAGGAAATTTCAGATTTACCTTGCATAAAATACGTCGAAGAAATTGCAGTTGAGAATGTAAGTAGAGCAAATCTTCAACTGGAATCATGTGACCTGCAAACAGATCCTTTTTACGGAAACTGGATTGAAAATTTTCAATTTGCTACCAGAAGAACGATACTTCAACTTCCTTATTTTAAGGCTGACAGTGGGTTCAATGCTGGGAAGCACTTATCTGTGAAAGCAGCTTTTCGACATGAAATTCATCAAGTCAGAAGATAGGTCTCCGATGCTAATTCGTTCATCGAAAACGAATATAGAAGTCAAGTGTCAATGAAATTGATACTTGAGTTAAATAACATGTAATGAAATTCAAAATCCTCAAATCTCCCATTAGCTCTCATTATCAAAACTCACACATGAGGTTGCAAACTAAATATATTTTTCGATGCGGCCCTTCGCACCGGAATTTTTCAAAAAATGGCCCTTGGGGTACTTGAAGTTGGACAGCCCTGTTCTAGTATATTTGTAAATATTTTTCCAGGGTATTAGAGTCGAGGGCACAGTATACCCAGTTAGCAATTTAATGTCTTATAAGAATTCTGTAAACGTTTTCCGTACTTTTTTATAGGACAAGTCGAAGTCCTGTAAACATTTTCAATCCGTATATACAACCCTTATTCAACCAAAATGGGCAAGATTTATACGACAATTCAGTTGTATTATTTAATCTGGTACAGCGCTTTGGGACTGTTACAGAATTGGTGTATAAACGTTTAGAGAACTTTTATACGACATTCAATAGAACTCTTAAATCTATTCTCCATGATTCTATACTTGTCCTGTGAATGAACTTACCTTCCACTGTAGGACACATGTATAACGTCTATACAACCATTCATTCTTACCATTTTTCGGTCAATTATAAGATTATTTTGTGACTCTGGTGACATTAATATTACCACACGATTATATAAATGTGCCTTTAGTGTACAAACCTACCATAATTTCCGGATGGATACCTAAATATGCATAAGCGATGAATCTTTGTTAAAGCTGATATATTAATGATCTCTGTGAATGCGATATCTCGAAATTCAGAACATATTTCCCATGGCGAATTAATTTCACTGTGAAATATATGGCATATGTGGTGGTTAATTTTCATGGGCTTCAGAAAAAAATAATATTTAAAAAAAAAACTTTTTTTGAAAAAAAATATATTTCTGTTGATTTTCGTTCTTGGCCCTTATAATGTGCCCTTATATTCAATAATTCATCGATGATTAAATAAAAAAAATATAAATCATATTCTTCATACAAAATCATAATTTTTCATACATTTATTTTTTTAATTCAATATGGCGGTTGATGATACGTCTCTTTGTTGTTTCCAAAATCGCTCCTCTTCAATCTAACTTTCTGATGACAGATGACACTTTTATATAACATATTGGTTCTGTTACGTACTTCATTCGAATACTTATACAACATATGATATTTATTGTCGCCAAAGCATCACAGGCATGAATTGAAAGGGATAAATCTATTAGAATTAAAAAAATTAAAGCGCACGAAGCAAGTGGTAATATATTTCAAGACATTCCACATCTAATAGTGATCAGATTAATATATTTCGACGAAAACATTAGGCCATAATATATTCGACCAAAAATCTTCTGTATACAAGGAAAATAATTCTGTTTGATTTTTGAATGATATTTATTCACCTTTATGCCACATCAAAAGAACTAATTCGTTTCATTTTGCAACATACACAACATCATAATAGAGCATCAAATCCTCTATACGACTCCTAGGGAAACTGTTAACCAAATCGTATAACCTCACTTTTCAAGAGTTCCAGACTGAGAAATTGTCGTTTTTTTCTTTATTATCTAGCTCTGTAAGTCAGTTGATCCTTAATTCCTATTCACAAGCACTGTTTTCAGGAGCTTCATTCCACCATTCATCACTTTCTATATCGGATACAGTGAGTTCTGTATAAAAGTTATTTGTTTTATTAAGCAACATTCACAGCACCATAATTGAGTGTCAAATCTTCTATACGACCTTAAAACGACCAGTTGGTCATATTGTGTTGCGAAGGAAACCCTCTTAGGGCAACTGCCAACCAAATCGCATACCTAACCTTACTATTCAGAAGTTCTAAACGAAAAATTGTCAATTTCTACTTTATTATTTAGCTCTGTAAGCCAGTTGATCCTTGATTCCTATTTACAAGCACTGCTTCATTCCACCATACGTTACTTTCTATTTCGGATACAGTGTGTTCTGTATAAAACTAATTCGTTTTATTATGCAACATTCACAGCACGAGATCAGAGCATCAAATCTTCTATACGACCTTAATACGAACAGTTGGTCATATTGTGTTGCGAAGGAAACACTATTAGGGCAACTGCAAACCAAATCGTATAACCTCACTATTCAGGAGTTTCAAACTAAAAAATCGTCAATTTTTTCTTCATTATCTAGCCCTGTACGCCAGTTGATCTTTGATTCATATTTACAAGCACTGTTTTCAGGAGCTTCATTCCACCATACCTTACTTTCTATATCGGATGCAGTGAGTTCTGTATCAAAAATATTTCGGGTTGCTTCGCTCTCACAATTAGTCCTTTTTTCTTTTACTGATCGTAATATTTTCTTGTAACAGTAAGACACTTTCGGCCGAAATGCTCCACCATGTTTTATTTTTTTTCCATCAATCAAATTGATAAGACATGTTGACAACGATATTTCTCATTCAGAATAAGTCGAATAAAAATTCCTAACCTACACATATCGGAGAGTCTTATTGCAGACATACAACTGTTGCAAAATACATTTTACGACATCTAATCGACAACCAGATGTCATGGACGGAAATGTCGTATTACAATAATTGTCCTGAAAACGTTTACAGAACAACCTGCGGAAAGGTTCTATTAGTGTCCTATAATATTGTTGTGAGAAGAGTTACACGATAATTTTATACAACTATTCAGTTCTCACATAATTTAGTTCTCATCAGAATACATACATGACAAAAAAGTATTCGTGGGACAATATTACAACAATTACAAGGTCGAATTGTCGTATAAGAAAACACTTATAGGACTATTTTGCTAGTTGGGTAGAAACCAATTTTTTGTGAGGTCATGAGGTTTGGTTGAATATTATATCTTTCTTTTCTGGAAATATCTTTGATTGAATACCTTGATAAGAAAAAGAAAAATTCTTTGCCTTTACGGAGGCCACATCGAGAACATTTTTGAAACATAGATGAATTCAAAATAGTAATCATCGAAATAAATACCATTTTCAATTCCCAGGCTCAGAGATCTTTTATCATGAGGTTGGAGAAATAATATTAGATTTTGTCATTGAGATGAGAGATATACCGGTTTCGGCCTTGTTTCGCCTCATCAGTATCCCATACATCTCAGGGACAAAATCTTCATAAAAAACTTCGATATTTGATGCAATTAGTTGTGAAGTACTGAGTAAAATATTACAAAGGACTAAAGTGGTGACATCCAATTGCGTCAAAATGAAGTTTCACATCTCCAATCAAATGCTAAAAAAGAAATCTGTCCGTCCTCTTTCACTGAATGAGATTTTAGCAGTGGCTCTATTCAGGGCCGCTTGCTTGTTTCTCAAAGTGATGGAAAAAGCCCATTTGTCGATCCTCATGATCAAAGATCACTGAGCCTCGGAATTGAAAATGGTATTTATTTCGATGATTACTATTTTGAATTCATCTATGTTTCAAAAAAGGAATACCTTGATGTGTGTGAAATGTGAGACTTCTTCCCAACTCTCCAAAATATAAGTTTCTAGCAACTGGAAATCACTCATGAGAAGTGATTGGGCAAATGAAGGAATATTCTAACATGTAAAAGAAAAGTAAGGTACGATTGAATCCGGTAGTTTTCTGAAAATATGTCTCCTTTATCCTTTCCTCTTACTTTCCCAAATGCATTGAAGAAACCGGTTAATCAATGTCTCAAAACAAATACTGCCAAGAGGTGTACGAATTTTTTTTTAAATTTATAATACGGTAGAAAAAATATTGTTCGTCTCTTATACGAAAAGTATCTTTCCCAAACTCGATTGCTTGGTAGAACGACGCAGAGCAATCTCGCACGGGAAAGTGCAATTTTCTGCACTTTATAGGAAAATAATTATTATTCAAACTCACAATCACTTAAATATCATTATACTGAATAACAAAATTCCAAACCTATTTCATTCCGAAAATTGAAAAATATTATAATTTCATTCGAGTTGTAGAGTACCATGTATGTAATGAAGTAATTGTGATAATGAAATGAAGATATATGAATCCAACTGAGTTATTTCAGATTTATTTTGAAAACACGTGATTTATATATGGGTATACGTATTCTGAAAAACCCAAACATTTCTAATTGAAGATATTCATTATATGAATGAAATAGTTTGAATGAAAATTTCACACAAAGTAAAAATTTATAATGAGAAAATTGATATTCACTGAGCATTCCACAATTTTCAATACAAAGCAGTTCTCAACGAATAATGATTGAAATTTTTGAAACGAGTGAAGATGAATAAGAAATATAAATGTTCTCTTTCTTGTTTTACAAATTACAAATTATACCAACAGTGCTTTATTGCAATGCAATCAAACATCGACCAGAGGTCCAGCCTTTGATTCATTATTTGCTGGAAACCAGTCACGTACGCCTCTGGTGATGGCCCTAAAAGTTTTCTGGTCATAATTCTGAAGAAACTGCAGAAATTATACTTCTTCCTTTTCTCAAAAGAAGAATATGAGCTCACATAGTTTAAAAATACTTGGCACAAATAGATTAAAACATTTTACACCAATATAAATAACAATTATATTGATCATCTAGGCAATAGGGGTTCAATATTCCTATTTTAAGATCAGGATAGTTCTAATATCTACAATTGGTAATTGAACATTTCGTTAAGCACATAGGATAACAATCGAGAGAGATAATTTCGATATTTCATAACATCGCGAAGATTCACCTTACCGTCACGAAATTGCTTACATTCCCAGAGTACTTAGCTGGAAAGGTCAACGATGTAACAGAGATTTTTCTGTGGATGAGCTTCACATATTTCATTTCAGTCTTCGCGTTCTCTCCATCATATGCGTCGATTCGCTTGGGGTTTTTCTGAAATACTCTACGTATATACCTACAAGCTGTATTCTGGAAATTTCTTTTCGTGGAGCCGTTCAGTCGGAAAGGATTCATTCGCTTTTTCGTGTTAGTAGATTTGTCTGAGGGTGTCAAAGTTTCTTTTCGATGGTGCGAAATTCACTAGAAGGCATGAAACGGGAATTGCAATCATATTCGGATCTCTTTCAAATGTATTTGGCATGAAAAAGATTATGTTGGGAAAGCTACGGTTTCTTCAACTGTAACATACCTTTTTGAAACATGGATGAATTCAAAATAGTAATCATCGAAATGAATACCATTTTCAATTCCCAGGCTCAGAGATTTCATTTCGATGATTACTATTTTGAATTCATCTATGTTTCAAAAATGTTCTCGATGTGCCTTCGTAAAGGCAAAGAATTTTCTTTTTCTTGTAACATACCTTGTTGAGAATTTAGTAGTGAGTTATTCGGAAAATAGTATAACTTTTAAGGCACGAACGCATAGGTGGTGTTGAAAGAATGGCGAGGTTTCCTCTCACGTAAATTTCAATTTCTCAGCCATCCATCTTTCTACCCTATCTTTCAGGTTGACTCGTACCTCACCATCCTACCTCTGTTTTGTTGTTTCAACCTATACGATGGTTTATTCGTCTTGGTCATGAAATGATTGCATGCAATGCATTTGGCATCAAATATGCAGTAAATCAAATTAATACCCGACGACTCCGATTCAAGTTTTTTTTTCAAATGCACTTCTCAACAAAAACTGCACATTTTAACATTTCCAAAAACCTATGATTTCCGGAAAAAGTTCACTTAATGCTCCACCTCTCATTTTGCAAGTACCAAGGACCATTAATTTCAAAGGATGAATGCGTTTTAGGTGCAAAACCCAATATGAGATCTGGAAAACATTTGGCACGATTTATCACTGTTCGATTTTCAAAAGGGATGAATCTGAATGTGGGGCACCAAAGAAATTTGACCGGAACAATGAAGAAAATGAACGGAATGATTGCATTACAGTTCATCGAAACGTCTTCATAGGTATCTATTAGTTCAATTCTATGTCTCACTCATCGTCATTTCAATATTATTCCAGTAACCTTGTCACCTGAAAGTAAGGGATAGTATGCAAATCCAGTAGTTCCGATTTTTCGCTTGGCTATGATGTTGGCCTTATAAATAATCGAAGTTTATGACTGATACTTCTACTAGAATAATTCTTATTGTGTCCTTTGAAATTTCAGGGTAATTTATTCCGGCCATTAGGGACTGCCAGAAGTTGTTTCTATTATCGAGCAGATATTAAACATTGAGTTAGTAAATTTTCACGACTTTTGAAATCACAACTGAAAACTGGTCACTGGCTCTTCCTCTACTGGTAGTTTTTGGTTATAATTTAGAATATCTAAATTAAACTCGACAGGATGGGCAAAATTCAGTGGAATTCATTCAATGGAAGCTCTGTAAGCAAAATGCTAGAAAAAAATAGAACAAACATTTCCCACGACGATTCTAAAAAGCTGTAAGAATGATGGTCCTCACCACATCTCATCTTATTTTTGGCTGAAATTGTATTTTCTTTGTCGTTAAATTTCAGGTATGTCACTTTTCTGTAGAATTCAGTAATGTAGATTAAGATAGTTAACCACAAAGGTTTCATATTTGAAAAAAATAAGAGATATGGTTATGTCTCTGAAGTGGTATACTGAAAAAAAAAACATATATTACACCATTGAACTATACATGAAAAAGTGACTCTAGATAGGTACATTGGTTTTTTGATATTGCAATAACCTTATGCGATAAACATAATAATTTTCAAAACCGACAACTCAGGTTTCACTAATAACTTGAAAACTTAAGTAGCTAGAGGGCTTGAAAATCAGGAAACAATTGTGTTATCTATTTTTCGTTTTATTTTTTGACTTACAAAGCTTCTTCTCAATCTTATCATTCCGTCACCTTGTACTCTATTTTGAATCGAAGGTTGCAACCTTTTATTTTAGAATTATCCGCCTGTAGAATTGCATTGCATAAAAGGGCAAATTCGAATCTCCTCGAAACATCATCTACGAATTAACCATTCAATACCATAATGTTTACCATAACATACTAAAGTGTTATTCTTAAAAATCTTCCGCCAAAAAGTTGTCATTTGGGTTCTCAGTCCTAGCCATAATTGCAATAAATTACCACCCGATTCATTGAAAATTCTGCCTACGGTCCTATTAAACTTCATGATCAGAAGGTGTCGTCTCATAATGTTATGGTTCATGAACTTGAAATCTATCAGTTTTCTGTTTTTTTTTCAAAAAATACTCACTACTTCGAATGACTTTTTCGATTTCGAAGTTTGTTCTGAAAAATTTCCGAATTCGAATCTAAATAAAAAAAAGATTCGAAAGTCTTATTTTGAAAATACTTCAGTCATTCCCTATTAGGTACTTATCCTTTGATTATTGAAATATGATAGTGTAATACAAAGATTTACAGTCTCTCAGCAATGATTTTTGGAAAATATTTTGAGTCATTGAAGTGAGAAATTGCGCTGTCGTACATCTCCGCTACTGCAGGAGAATGGAATATCGCAATAACTTCAGAGTCTTCCTTCCCAAGTCATCGCTATATAATCTTAACTTCATAATCAAGTGAATCCCAGTACACGATAATTGTCTTCGGATGCTGCAGAGCGAGAATTTAATTTTGCCTTTGGCGATTTTGTGATGGATTTCGGTCTCGTATTCCGAATAATGTGTTTTATTGGTTTCACAATTCTAGTGAGTATTTTATTCATTTTGGAATTTTTTGGAAAGATTAGAGAAACATAAGTCTTATCGTTTTTCTAGAGAATCGTAGTATGTTGAAAATAGAATAGGAGAAATATTGAAGTTTAAGCAATTTTCGTACGGATAATGTTTAAATACCTCCGTTTATAAATTATTGGTTTTACATAATAATTGTTTTCAGTCTTTGAAAGTTTATATAAGTTTACTGTATAAGTAAACGAGTATAACAGGCTGGAAGTTTCCGGTCGTAAGGTAAGCCATTTAGAGATACAAAAAAGTATACTCACTCTCTCCCTCTACATTACTTTTATTTATAGATGTGTCTATAACAGCTACGGAAAGCCATGAATTTTTCAAAGGAAAATAATTAGTACGTATATGTGTTTATATTACTTTATCAGAGGCGAATATATAGGTGTATGTATTATGAAGTAGGAAACCCAATAGAATTCTGCGTGTGAAAAGTCTTCAGGAAACTGTGCTATTAGCGCATTAAAAGGGGTGTTAGCTCACCAATATTATGTTTCTAGCTTGGAATTGGTGTCTTGGCATCCCAGTAATGGAAAACTAAGCGAATCCAACAGACTTTTGGGGACATGAAAACCTCGAAATTTTTGGACTTTTTTCAGTTTTTTGCTTATCTCATTGAAAAAAAAAATTAAAACTTTTACGTTTTAAAATTAAAGCGCATCAACTTTTGCGTCGAATGACATATAAAACGTTTAAATCGGTCCAGGCGTTCAGGAGCAATTGCACGTGGAATATCAGCAATTTTTTCGAAATTTTTCGAAAAATCCATTGTTATAGCACTTTAAAGTGCTATAACTCCAAAACGGTCACTCCAATTGCAAAAAGTCTTCTTCTTTTTCCTTTCCTAAGACTTAGTCTTGTTTCTTCTACTATTCAAATTTTTGAGAAGCAGATGTCCAGCTTTCGCGCCATCTCTTGGGAGGTCGGCTGGGAGGTCTCCTTAAATTTGGTTTTTCATCCTTTGCCCATTTTACCCATCGATCTTCCATCATTCTGTCGAAGTGGTCCCTCCAATATCGTCGTGTAGATCTCGTGAATCGCACCATATTTTGAATTTCCAGATCTTCTTTTATAAGGTCGATTCTTATTCGGTCTCTTAAGCTTACTCCTTTAATAGTTCCCAACGTTTTCATCTCTGCTGTCCTCATCATATTCTTTGTTTTTGTTGTGTCCGCTCGAGTTTCCACTGCATATGTAAGTATAGGTCTTACTACTGTTGTGTATATACGGACTTTACTATCGTAGTTAATGTGCCGAAACAACGAAAACGTACTTCATAAGCATACATGCACCGGATATAAATAAACCTATAGAAGAGCGTACTACCTTTTTCGAAGAAGTGCAGCAAGTTATTGGCGATTTACCTAAAAAATCGAAGTTATTTATTATGGGGGATTTCAATTCCAGAATTGGTTATACAGTCCTACCAGATGTAATGCAAAGATTTAACGAAGATGTTATCAACAACAATAATACTTTTTATAGGCACAAAAACCAACAGAAATATATCTTTGGTAATACAAGAGACCAGAATTCAATGATCGACTATATTATTACTAATATAACAGTACATCCAAGTCAGATACTGGACGTGCTAACACTCGTCAGCAAATGTTGGCACGGAGCACGGTCTAGTGCTATGCAAATACCGCTTCAAAGCCAATATACAAAAAAGAAAACCACCATTGTATTTTGAGAAATTGAACGTGGAGTCCTTAACCGACATCTCAACAAGGGCTTTATACCTGAGTTTATACCAGAGTAGATTAGCCGGAAAAATGTCATATAACCCGATAGTAGAGGAAGGCGATGCTGATCAAGTTTGGGATAGTATTAAAACGAAAATAATACAAAGTGCCACGGAAGCACTCGGGACAAGAAAAACAAGAAAGAATGGTTTACAGACAAAGTAAAAATTTTGGCAATACTGAAAAAAGAAGCGTACATCAAATATAAAAACCAAAGAACAACAAAAGAATTCGAAAGATATAAATTGACTAGAAACACAGTGAATGATGCCATTAAAGAAGTCAAGAAGACATATTGAGAAAAATTTTCGGCTGACATGGAACATGATCTATATGGAGGACAAAAGAAGATATGGAATACACTAAGAAACAGAAAAAGAACAGTCAATGAAGAAGTTCAAATAAACATCATTACACCAGAAAAATGAGAAAAATACGTAAGGGACCTATACAGATCACGAACTAGTTATGATGAAGATTGCGCAGACAATATTCACATGGAAAAACTTTCAGAAGGTGATAATATAACATATAAGGAAGTATATGAGGCACTGGCAAAATTAAAAAACCGAAAGGCCCCAGGCCCTGATCGAATCGTAAATGAGATGTTTAAGTACGGAGGACCTGAATTAGAAACATCGATCACACTCTTATTTCGGAAAATAATCTCGACCCAAAAAGTGCCTACTGATTGGAAAAACAGCATCATAGTTCCGATCTACAAAAAGAGAAACAAAAATGATCCAGAAATTTATAGAATGATATCATTGTTGAACAGCATTAGCAACCTGTTAACCAAAATCATATCAAACAAAATTATGAAAAGAATAAAAATAAGCGAAGAGCAACATGGTTTCAGACCGAATAGGTCAACAATAGATGCAATTTTCATACTCAGACAAATGATTGCAAAAAAGTCATAGAATGAAATTTGTAGAGCATAAAATTCTGCGTTCAGGAAGCATGAGGAATTCAATTTCAATTTTCCCATAATTAAGGTACATACCGACAACTTTTTCGTTTCCCACAAAAAAGTCGATAGGCTAAAATCAAGTATTTCAATGATTCTACAATCTTACGGGCGGTAGGGTGGGGGAACCCATTGTGAGCAAAACCCGCCTGTGTCTTTTACCGCCGAAGGGGGTTAGCCCAACGACGCAAATGAAAATTTTGTTGTATTCGCTTATTTTCCCACTACTGGGGTGCCAAGACACTAATTGAAAGTTAGAAATATAACATCCGACCTTTTGTATTCACCGAAGTCTAGATTGACTGGAGTATAGGGAATATCCCTGGAGTCCAAATTAAATCTACTTTCTCGATTTTTTTTAAGAAACGGACACTCCGGAAATTCAATATTGTTCTTGAAAACTGTCAATAGTTGACATTTTGAAACTTTTTTTTTTTTCATATCCTGCTTTTTCCGGACAGCTGCTGACTGCTGAATTTCCAGATATGTAAAAATTTTATTGGAATTTTCCAAGTATCAATAACAAATTTCTGATTTTGCTAGCTACAATCGCAATCCGAAAGATATGATCAATTCATTTGAAATTTATTGAAATGGAAAGCTTATTTGTTCATTCATTAATCTCAGAAAATACATTCGAGACTATTCAAATCACATAAAAGCTACATTGAATAACGGTTATTAGAAAATGGAATAAAACGAATTAAAGACAATGTTATCTTTTACACTGACACAAAACAGTTTCCATGAATAGTCCAATGATTGTCTTTTCATTCCAAATCGTGAGGATAATTTATCTACCCTTTAGTGGCTCATCTCTTGGAGTATTAATCAATTTAGATTTTAGTACTTTTATGTCCAGTAGTCAAGTGATTCGCATTCTGGATACCGCGGGTGTAAAAAAAAATAACGATACAATATTTTGGGGGCTAATTCTAGACCTCGAAATGGGTGAAAGTTTCATAAAACATGGGTCCGCAAATGAGCGATTTATTGTTGACTTCCACAGAAGATGTTCCATATAAACAACGTTCATTTCAATGCATGAAGGAAATACGGACTCTATCGTGTTAGCGAATTAAATAAGGAAGAAAACCTTTCAAACCTGCTATATTCTATGACAGTTGAAACGTCAGTCAGTCGGTCTCTATGTTCATAATCGACGACAAGAATTAACCTAAGTTGGAGTTCCAAAATGGTCGTTACTGCGAGATGACTACATTTCCTCGCGTCCTGGTTTGGAACTCCAAAAATTCAAGAATATTTAAAAATATTCAATATTATCAACGACTAAGATTATAAATGTATTAAGTGAATGTTAATTATGGAAATTGGAGTGTGATGCTGTCGATTAATTGTGATTTGTGTTAAAACGTGGTTACTCAGAAACAGTTATTGGGGATTGGGTTTCCAAGATTCCTGCAGTTCCTCGGGACCCCAATAACTAACGACAAAGATTAAAACTGAGATTGGGTACATAGTCGCATTGTGCTGAGCCCAGATTACCGTCATCCTGATCTAGAGGGGCTGCTAGCCGGGATGGTGTGATTACCAAGAAACATCAATCAACCAATCATTAACCTAAGTTAAGAGCGTAGCTTGTAGATGGTGTGTAAAAGGAAACTTTGTATCTTTCGAAATATTAAATAAAGTAATAAATCAATCTCATATTTTAATCTAACAATGGTTATGGGCCCAGGAAGACGAGGTTGATTTAGATAGTTTCGAAGAAAGTATTAAAAATACAAAGTTTTTTCAAGTATTGAGGTTAAGTTGAGCACGCCGAGGTTCAGGTCAGAATATTCAAGGAAAAATGCAAGCTGAAAACAAATACGGCATTGTGCCATTTGCTGGTGAAAATTTTGATAACTGGAAGTTTCGTTTGAACACATTGCTATGTTCGATGGATGTGAAAAAGGTAATGAAGACCGTAACAGATAGTGAAAAAACCGATGCCTGGCACACAGCCAACAAGAAAGCTATGATGCTTATTATTCAGAATATTGCCGACTCTCATTTAGAGTATGTGAAAGACATAGATAGTGCTTATAAAATGCTTCAGAAGTTGGAAAGTATTTTCGAAAAAAGGGGAACATACTCAAAATTTCACTTGCTCCAGGAATTGATGAATTTGAAGTACGACACATCTTCTGATTTGCAGAGCCACTTTGCTAAATGTAACAAAATATTCAGAGAAATAAGAAGTTTAGGAAGTGCTTTCGAAGAGTCAGATATGGCATGTTTTGTACTACTATCGATGCCATCGGAATACGAGAATGTAGTAACAGCTATTAGAACGATTTCTGAAGACCAGCTGAAGATGGATTTTGTGAAAAGCAGGATGTTGGTATTCAAAACCAGCAAGAGTGATGATGGAAACAAAATGTCAAGTTTCGTATCAAGAAAAGAAATAAAATGTTTTAAATGTGGAAAAAAGGGCCATACTAAAAGTTTATGTGGTATAAAATGCTTCAAATGCAAGAGATTTGGTCAAAAAGCTGCTGAATGTAAAAAGGAAGTCAAAGCAAACTATGCTGAGAAAGAAAACAGAAATCTCGATGAAGTTGCATTCAGTGCAACAGTTGGTGATGGAATGGCAAATTATTGATATGCAGATTCCGGTGCCACTCACCACTACATAAATGATAGGAGTATGCTGCAACGAGAAACCAACTATGATGTCCCAAAACACATACAATTGGCAGAAGCAGGGAAGTCGATGGAAGCTGTAAGCATTGGTGATGTTGAAGTTCTAAGTCAGGTGGGAGAAAATATTCATAATATCATTATTAGAGATGTAATGTGTGTTCCTAAGCTTAGAGTAAATTTGTTGTCAATTCCATCTATAGAAAAAGCAGGTTTTGATATTATATGTTCTAGTGGTAAAATTCATATCAAAAAGAATGGCATAACTTATGTTGTAGGTGAGCGTGTAGGCAATTCATATAAAATTCAATTTTATGAAGATAATAAAAAAGCTAATTTATCTCGTGTAGATGATACTGATTTATGGCATAGACGCTATGGCCATTTGAATTATTTGTCGTTGTCAAAGTTGAGTCAACTTAAGTTAGTAAAAGGAATAAGTGATAATTTGAAATTTAAGAAGGAACTGTGTGAAATCTGTATATTGTCAAAACAGAAATGCTTACCGTACAAGTCAAGAACAAATAGGTCAACAAGGGTTCTTGAGTTGGTGCACACAGACGTTTGTGGCCCACTCACCCCAAAATCAAATAATGAGAACAAATATTTTGTATCTTTTATTGATGATTTCTCAAGATTTGCAATGATTTTTATTATCAAAAATAAGTCTGAGGTGTTTGAATGTTTTAAGGAGTACTATGAGAGTGTATCCTCAATTTTTGTGGATAAAAGGTTGTCTAAACTTAGGTGTGACAATGGAGGAGAATATCGCTCTAGAGATTCTATAAATTTTTGTAGAGAAAAGGGAATTCAGCTACAGTTTACTCCTTCATATTCCCCGCAGGTAAATGGAGTGGCTGAAAGGTTTAATCAGACAGTTCTAAATAAAGCAAGGTCAATGTTAACACAATCAAAATTAAGTAAGAAATTTTGGGAAGAAGCAGTCTTAACAGCTGCTTACATAATGAATAGATCACAGTCTTGTTTAGTTGAGAATAAAACTCCTTATGAGTTATGGCTAGGTAAAAAACCAAATGTTTCGAATATGCGTGTTTTTGGATGCATTTGCTATGCTAGAATTCCAGACTCCTTACGAACTAAGCTAGATGATAAAGGCAGGAAATGTCGTTTTGTAGGTTATACTGAAAATGGTTTTCGATTGTGGGATGTAAATAAAGGGGAAATGCTTCACTCTAGGAATGTAGTGTTTGATGAATTCAACTTTGATAATTCAGAAATTAAAAGTACAGAGCAAATGAATGAAAATAAACAGCAAATTAAATTTAATACATAAAATAACATGAGTGAGAATGAAAGCGAATGTAGTGATAATGAAGTGAATAATGAAACTGATAGAAATGAAATATTGATTGAAGGTAGACCGAAAAGAAGTAGAAAACTTCCTTCTAAATTAAGTGATTACGAAGTAGATGTTAGTTGTTTGGCATTGTTGAGTGAATTTTCAGGAGCACCAAAATCTTATAAAGAGGCTAAGAGTAGCTCAGACTGGTGTCACTGGAAAAAGGCTGTAAGGAAAGAATTAGATGCATTAATTAAAAATAATACCTGGGAATTTGTAGGTAAGCCAAGTAAAGAAAAAATTTTGAGCATCAGATGGGTATTTAGAACAAAAGAAAATGGCGGTCATTTGACATATAAAGCAAGGCTAGTTGTGAGAGGGTTTGAACAAAATTTTTCAGAATTAAGTCAAATACATGCGCAAGTAGCTGAGCTTTCATCTTTCAGAATGTTCTTATCGATAGCAGTAAATTATGATTTGAAGTTGATACAGTTAGATGTAAAGAATGCTTTCTTAAATGGTTTTATGGATGAAAAAGTGTATATGTCTATACTTGAAGGGTTACATGTTTCAGAAGAGAATAAAAATAAAGTTTGTTTACTCAACAAATCATTATATGGTTTAAAACAGGCTCCAAGGATTTGGAATCAACAATTTAACGAACTCATGACTACTTTAGATTTTAAACGTTCAAAATCGGATTATTGCCTATATACTTACCTGGAACATCAGTTGTGTTGTTACCTATTATTATATGTTGATGACATATTGATTGCTTGTAATAATCCTGAGTTTTCGAATAATTTACAGATAAAATTAAATGATACTTTTAAAATGAAACAAATTACAGAGGTTAAAAATTTCTTAGGAATAAATATTTGTATCAACAATGAGGAAAACAAAATAACTATTGATCAAGAATCTGCTATAGAATATTTGATTGATAAATATAATGTACAAGATTGTAAAAAGGTTAAAACACCTATGGAAGTTATTTTGGATTTAAAAAGGAATGAAGATGTAGAATTTAAAACAAAATGGCCATATAAAGAGCTTCTAGGTAGTTTGACTTATATAATGATAGAATCTAGACCAGACATATGCTTTAGCATTGGTTTCTTTGGTAGATACCAAGAATGTGCTACAGATGAGCACTTCAAACATTTATTGAGAGTCTTAAAATACTTAAAATATACTAAAAATCTGAAATTATCTTTTTTAAAGTCTGATGAAACACTGACAGGATATGTTGATGCCGATTGGGCAAATGATAAGGATAGTCGAAAGTCAATCACAGGATTTCGTTTTAAGTTGTTTGGTAATTTGATATCATGGAGTTCCAAAAAACAATCTTACATTATCGAGTACAGAGTCTGGGTTTGTTGCCATCTGTAATGCATCTTGTGAATTGATGCATATCAGAAATTTGTTACATGATTTAGGGATTAAGTACCTCTTGCCATTTGTTATATTCGAAGACAACCAAAGTACAATAAAACTATTAAATAACTTTGAGAATAACAAAAGGTGCAAACATATAGATGTTAAGTTGCATTATGTCTTAGATTTGTTGAATGAAGGACTCTTTATTCTAGAATATATATGTACAAGTGAACAATTAGGTGATATATTCACAAAGTCATTGGGATCCACAAAATTTAATCATTTTGTTAATAAATTGAATCTTTTATCCTAAAGTATGTTCGCAGGTTTGAGGGAGGGTGTTAGCGAATTAAATAAGGAAGAAAACCTTTCAAACCTGCTATATTCTATGACAGTTGAAACGTCAGTCAGTCGGTCTCTATGTTCATGATCGACGACAAGAATTAACCTAAGTTAAGAGGGTAGCTTGTAGATGGTGTGTAAAAGGAAACTTTGTATCTTTCGAAATATTAAATAAAGTAATAAATCAATCTCATATTTTAATCTAACATATCGGAAGGAATTGGATATGTTCGGATCATAGACATAGTTTCACAAAACTTTGATTCGAACCAATCGAATCACTCGTTTCGAAATTTCAACGAATCGAGGTGGCTCCAATTAATTTAACGTCACAATCAAAGTTTTGTGAAACCGACCCTTAAGATAAAAGGTCTTTGGTTCGGATGTTACTCACTGACGTTGTATACACTTGAACCGGGATTTTTAGTCACAATATTTAAAATTTGCTTTTTTCAATGGGGATATTTACCATCTCTCCCCATGAGTATCGAAAACCTCAAAAAAGGTACGCAACGTAATGCACATAAAAAATTTCATACAATAATCTTAAGTTCCTCATTTTTCAAATATTGTCAAGATATTAGCAATGTTTTTTGTTGTTTTCGGGAAAACGAGATTTTCTATTTTTGACATTATTTGTTGTTTGCTATCTTGTTGTAGGGGAAATGTTCATTTGTTCGTTTTTTAACTGAAAATATTTAATTATTATTAACTTGTATTCGAGTTTCTCTTATTTCAGTTTCGAAAAAATTACATTATGTATGATTATGATCTTCGTCTCCTGCTGTTGAGTTCGAACGTAATCGGAAACCCTGGCATCTGTTAGTTTGAATCACAAGTGGAAATAGCAAAAGCTCTCGCCTCTATGTCTTTACATTGAAAAATGTGGGGCTGAATTACTGGAAATTGAGAAATATCTATTTTGTCATTCATAACGAGCAGTCACTATGTATAAACATCAGATCCCAAGCATCAAAATAGCGGAAGTTTCATACAAACCTATATCTCCCCTGATTCTGAGGTTCAGGAGGTAAAAGTTTCAAGTTTAAGAACTTATTCATTGTTTGTGTACTGATACTAGCTTACATACCAAATTTCAAATTCATAGAACTTCAGGAAGTACCCTAACAGTTTCATGACCATCAGTAAGTGATGAGTGACAATCGGGAGTTTTTAGATATATATGTGTTGGAGCTATACACTCGAAGTTTTTTACGTTTTATAGGTACATCTTGTGCATCTCGTTTATTCCAAACTGAAGTTATGAGGGTTCAAAAATCGTTGTTTGACAGAAATATGAACTTTTAATGACCTTGGAGACACATTCAACTTCTCGATTTTTTCAGCCGACCACAGAATCGGAAAAGCTAAGCAAAGATCAGCCCAAGAATTACGGAGTAGAAGAAAATGACTTGACACATGAAGAACAGAACTACTCTAATCGATACACCGATAATCTCCAAGGAGTTTCAGACTTCGATTACCCGATTTTCACGTCCATTCCACGATCGGGATTTTCCTGTGAAGGCAGAGTAAACTGGCAATATTATGCAGACATTGAAACCGGCTGTCAGGTAATACTGGTGGTAATGAACGCTTACAGCTCGGAATATTGGTGATTTGTTGTTTTTTCGAAACCACTAATCGGATATCAAAAAAATTAAATTTTATAATTCTCCATATCTGTTATCAAACTTATTAAACTTCAATTTATAAAAGAAGGGTCCAGATCACTACCGAACAACCATTTATTGATCTGGTCTACATGTACCATCTACAGGTCTGATAGTGTAGGTCGTCACAATTTGATATGGATAAAACTCATATAGACCAAGCAAATTAGACTTTTGCCTGGTGTTTAATTGCATAAAACATATATGACCCACTTACACGGAATTTCCACAGACGACCTTGTTTCTTCATTAATCATCATTTCGTCATGACCTCGTAGTAGCGAATTGCAGCAATCTACTACGAGTCATACGATGATGAAAAGTCTTTGTCAGCAAATATTTTTCTTTATACAGGGTGAGTTTTTGACTTGTACATATATTCAAACCATAGATTGTTGAGGTCAAAAGAAATACTTTTTTCGTATAGCATTTTTTCTGATTCAGCCTAGATAAAAAAATATAGCCATCCTAAACTTTCATAATGAGCTAAGCCACCCCTGGAAATATGACACTTAAATTTATCCGAGCATTAGATCTACCACCTGAACCTTCGAGAAAATGTAGCAGAGAATTATTTCTGCGAATATTCTGAACCGAATTACATTCAGCCAAAGTAACCTATTTTTCAATTTCCTTGATATATATTTTTTCAAATCATTAATTACTCGAAAAGTGCGCATTTCACGAGATTTCACGAAGAATACTTATATTCATTAAATGGCATTTAACTCACTTCCAAGGGTCGGGATCATAGAATTTCTGCTATAATTATGAAATGAAATGGTATATATTGGTCATACATATGACCAATATATACCATTTCATTCCATAATTATAGCAGAAATTCTATGATCCCGACCCTTGGAAGTGAGTTAAATGCCATTTAATGAATATTTGGCCATTTTGGAAAATAAAAGTATTCTTCGTGAAATCTCGTGAAATGCGCACTTTTCGAGTAATTAATGATTTGAAAAAATCTATATCAGGGAAATTGAAAAATAGGTTACTTTGGCTGAATGTAATTCGGTTCAGAAGATTCGCAGAAATAATTCTCACCCTGTATACAGGGTTTTACTATAGTAAAAGATAAAACATGTGAGTTAAATTTTGTATTCGTATAAGATTTGCCACATTAATAAGAACCTATAGTCTGAAAATCATTTCATTCGATGAAATCGTTCACGAGATATATTCGAGAATTACATTTTTTTATGGATTTTCAACAGCCTGTATCTTTCCAACCGAGCCGAATCGTAAAAAATGGTAGAGAAAAAAGTGTTTCTTTTGACTTCAGGAATGTCCCGTTAAAATATATGTACAAGTCAAAGACTCACCCCGTATACCGACAATTGTTCTCTCAACAACAAGTTCGAATTAAAGTTCAGCTTCAAGTTCACCATAACTCTGTACTCCAAATAAATACCTGAAAAACAGCACCGTGTGTTTAATTCTCATTGTAGTGGATTTACGACCCTCTACAATTAAACCAACCCTGAATTCAGTAGCCTTACAAACTACTGAATTCTGCACTGCTACTTCATTGGATTAACGACCCAGTGAAGAAAGCAGAAACATCTTTTGAGATAATCTTACATGGTCCTTCGAGCCGGATGTAATCTTATTTCAAAAGATTCATGGTCCCTCGAGCCTCCAAGGAGATACCCGACTCATCCAGCCATTCGAGCCACAAGGTCCTTCCCTGAAGAGGATACCCGACGCAACCAGCCATTCGAGCCACAAGGTCCTTCCCTGAAGAGGATACCCAACGCACCCAGCAATTCGAGCCACAAGGTCCTTCCGTGAAGAGGATAACTGACGCAACCAGCCATTAGAGCCACAAGGTCCTTTCCTGAAGAGGATACCCAACGCACCCAGCAATTCGAGCCACAAGGTCCTTCCCTGAAGAGGATAACCGACGCAACCAGCCAAGCCACATAGTCCTTCGAGCCTCCAAGGAGATACCCGACGCACCTAGCCATTCGAGCCACAAGGTCCTTCCCTGAAGAGGATACCCAACGCACCCAGCCATTCGAGCCACAAGGTCCTTCACTGAAGAGGATACCCGACGCCATCCAAGCGAGTAGGCCATTCGAACCCTTCCAAAGACGATAGCAATCACAGCCCACCAAGCCAGCAGTACCGAGAAGAAAAGAATCTTCGAGGCCGCATCCACCTATACATAAAAAACTCATCCGCAAACTTAAAGCCCAAAGAACAAAACCAACAAAGATGGAAGAAATCCTACGAAACAAACATGAGATGAAAATTACTGAATTTCAACGGTACCTGTCCGATATTTGGAAACAATACAAGAACAATCAGAAAACCTACCGCTTCCAAAAAGAAGCCATCAAAGACATATGGAAAGTCATCTACGAGACGTACTATCAAATTAAGCTGACACCAACTATAACCAATCAAGGAGATAACTTCGACGAAAATTTTGCAACGGTCCAGAACGACTACATAACGCTTATGAAGAAATTTGAGGACGACGAACGCGCTGACAGATATCCAACCCAAGGGTGGCCCAAATATACAGTACCAGGGATCATAACCAAGATTGAGTTATATACTGGAAAGATACTGGAAAGACTTAACTTTTATGCTCCGAGGTCCAATCTGAGATCCAGGCCTTCGTTCTATTTGGTTCCTCGCAGGAATAATTCCATGCTTCGGACGCCCATTCAGCATATGTGTAGCCTCATGAACAACTTGTGTGAGACTTGTGATATTTTCTTTAACAGTCTGACCACTGTGAAGCAAAGATATCTCAGTTGTGCGAGATAATTTTCATTTAATTTCCATTTATTTTGATTTTTTTCTAATTATTTTTTTTTCGAGATATTCTTGTTAATTTTTCTGTAATTGGGTTTCAACCTGTAGAAAAATAAAGCTGTTTATTTATTTATTTATTTATTTATTTATTTAATTATTTATTGAGTCAAAGATTGGGATAGTCGAAACAATGAGATGTCTGAAGAACCCGGCATCCGAACCTCGCTCATAACAACAAATGCCGTACAACAACACAACCTGAAACAACCCAACACCGAAGCGCAACACATTGACATAGGTCAGGCCGAATCAGGGACGTTGCAACATAATATGTTATTCGGTGAACTTCAACCGAAGTGCCAGAGTTCATTCCGAGAAAATGATGCATTGCGCAGTACCCAAGGAATTCCCAAGCCGCATTCCGACTCGACGAACTCTTGGATAACTGCTGACAACACAAGGTTACCAACGTCTGGCAATTCAATGTGGTATCAGGTTCGATCGGCGAATAATCACGCCGAGTTGATAACTCGGGATATACCGGTCCCAAAACTAATCAGCAACGACCTATCATTGAAGAATCCAGATCAACGACTGCAGCATCCCACCAATCTCAAGAAACCAATGCCGAGAAAGTACTCATCCGATTGCATCATCGCTTCAAGAAGCACACAAACCTCAACTGCCGCCACTGTTGAAGAAAAACCACCCCTGAGTCCACACAACGGGGGATTATGGGAAGCCGGAGAAAAATCCATAAAATTTCACCTCAAACGAGTCATAAGAGATGATACATTAACCGACGAAGAAATAGCTACGGTAGTGTGGATAGGACGAGCAGTAACGCCGGTGAACAAAAAGCGATTCAAACGACCCATCACCAAAGTATGCCAATTACTCGTCCAGCACGAAGAAAATTGCCGAAAACCATCATATAAGAAAAAAGAAAACAGAAGCCCTTCAAGAATATCTAGTGTCCTCACGAACCTACCGATATGTAATAAGCTGGCGATAACTAAAGCAAACTACATCATAAGGTCGCTTAAATCTGGATTATACATCGAACACTCAGCCATGGCTACATAAAAAGGGGTAAATTCAGCATCCTGTTGACATTCCCACATTCCAAAATGAAATTAGATCGAAAAAACGTGAACCACTTCGGATGCAAAAGGAAATCACCATGGCCATGGATCACTCAGAACGCTTCCGGAAGAGTGAGAAACGGGGATCCATCATCCTGGACCATCCTCAACCAGTACCCAGACGACAATATCCTAACCACCTGCCAAGCAATCTGTTATTTAAACCAGACACCTTACAGGTCATATAGTAAACAAAACGAGGAGTCGCCGGTGAGAGTTCAAGGCCCCCCGGAGTATGTTTAATTGCATAAAACATGTATGACCCACTTACACGGAATTTCCACAGACGACCTAGTTTCTTCATCAATCATAATTTCGTCACGACCTCGTAAAAGCGAATTGCAGCAATCTACTACGAGTCATACGATGATGAAAAGTCTTTGTCAGCAAATATTTTTCTTTATATACCGACAATTGTTCTCTCAACAACAAGTTCGAATTCAAGTTCAGCTTCAAGTTCACCATAACTCTGTACTCCAAATAAATACCTGAAAAAAACCACCGTGTGTTTAATTCTCATTGTAGTAGATTTTCGAACTTCTACAATTAAACCAACCCTGAATTCAGTAGCCTTACAAACTACTGAATTCTGCACTGCTACTTCATTGGATTTACGACCCAGTGAAGAAAGCAGAAACATCTTTTGAGATAATCTTATCTCAAAATATACACCTGGAAATAATTGGTATAGTTCTGAAAATTATTTTAATCATTTATTCAGGCCTCAAATATGATGAGTTTGAGTTTTGCCCCAATTTCCTAGTGGAGCGTATGTCGTGACGTTCGAAAAACCTCGAAATTTTCGGACTATTTTAGGTTTTCCTCCAATAGCTCCTGAACTAAGCACTTTATCGAAACTTTTGTCGTATTAAAAACTGTTCAGCATGAAATTCTGCTACTAAAGAGTAACAATACATCATATTTTGATCGAGTAGTTTCATAGATATCATACGTCGAAAAACGGAAAATTTTCACACTTTTTGAAAAAAAAACATTTTCTCACGTGATATATCTATCAAAGTACGAGCTCTTGAACAAGATGTCATTCAATAAAAATTGTAGACCATCAATTTATGATGAAAAGGTAATCCCTCCCCTTCCCAACCACTATGTAAAATCGCGCAGTAGCTCATTAGCAACCCCCCCTTCATTAACAATAAATAACCCTAATCGATTTACAACGTCAAATAAAATTATGGTAGAAAGTAAACACAGATAGAATATCATTTGAATATAGTTTGAAGTAACCATGCTAACTATTGGAATAATATGTTTCTAATATAATGAAAAACAATAAATAATATTTGTAGTAGAAACAATCAGCATTCCTCTGCTTTTTTCACATTAATAGCAAAATGAAAGTCTATTTTTAAAGACGTTTGGAGGAAGTTGGTAATGTTAATATGGACTCTAACGCGTATATCTCTTTCATATTCAAATCGTCATCAAAATCTTCTTTGCTTCCTTCATGCAGGCAGTCATCAAAATCCAGGTCAAAGTCGTCAGTACCAAGAATCTCGTTTTCTGTTTCGGCATTTGTGCACGACTGGCCTCTGCATAATATACAAATAGTGGTGCACTTCATCCCATTTTTTTCTGCACGAGCAAGCTCCAAGGCAGCCTTTCGAGCATGTAACTTATTGGCGTAAGGCCTGAATTTTTCTTCTTCCACCCCCATTGAAGTGGGTTGAGTGGGTTGTTTCTCCAAGAATGTACCTGCAAAATTGATATGTCATTGAAAAATATTAACATTAATTCAAGAAAATATTATAGGGAGATGTAAACTACAATTTGGTGAACGAATGTATTCAAAATTCATTATAAAAACAAACGTGATACTCATAAACTAATAACTCACACTATGACTTACCTGTATATACGTCCTCAGCGAGTGCTGTCGAGCCGCTGCTTCAGTTGGAGGCAAAAAGGCAAGATTAAATGAGGTCTTCGTTAATAAGTTTTCGAACATCTCATACCGCTATACATTTAATTGCTTGGAATCATTTCCATGAAGGGCATATGCATTTCTTCCCTGCCTCGTCAACCTCATCGGCAGTAGCTTTAGATTTGCTAAACACTTCTGCTGCTTTTAGCAGGTTTGAGTTGATTTCCAACGTCTTCAGGAATTTCAGTTTTCCTTTACCGAAAAATGATGACTTAGGTGTCGCAGCCACTAAATGCATGAAGGAATTATATACTTTTCTCGAAACAGAGAAAAACTTGTAGTGCTAGGGAGAATAGACAACATCGTCTTTCTTTCATGGTTTTCCTGTACTGATTGGTTTTCCCGGTGAAGAACAAATCTTTACCATAAACTTCATTCAGGTGACTCTGTACCTTCTTTGTCTCTGGAATGTAAACATCATAGTTCTCCAAAATGTCCTCAAGTGCAAATTGACAATCCTGTTCAAATGTTTACAAATGAAGTACACGCACGCCCATACCTCATCAGCTTGTGACCGTCCAGCACCAATATGTGCGGCAACCTCATTTTTGAAAAACTTTTTTGAACAACTGTCATGATACCTAGCATTAGCTACAATAAGATCGTCAAAGTGTCCAATTCTGGACATAAGCTCAGCACTCCAATTATCATTTCTTGTTTTCATCAATTGCAAAAATCTAAAGTGCGAACCTCACGAACAACATTTCTTTTCGATTTTCGGTTTTTTATATTTTTTGTAAAATAATCAATTGATTCGTCGTCCCCACAAAAAAAAAACAATTAATTTTGAAGTTGAATTGTTTACTTGAAGATCGAGAAGTACGAGAAGGATCTCCTTCAACTTCAATTCTCGGATTGTAGTTATCTTTTGAATAGGCTTTTCTACACTTTTCATGAACGATTATCCTAGAAACACTCGCCAAAACAACATGCTTTCTTACCATGCTCTTTTGTATAAATGTTTGTATACCTTTTTGATTCAGTATAGTAGACCCCATCCTGTCTGATACACTTTCATCACAAATAAAACACACCTCCATCGCTGATGATGAAAACTTAGAAACAGACACGACTGACACTTAGAACAACTTGAGAACGGATGAATTTGGATTTTGTAGTGGAGATGCCACTTATGTGGCATCCCAGATCATAATTATATAAAAAGTGCTAGATGCCTTGTAAAGAGGGCACAACTTTTGTGATATTTGGAAATGTCACAAAGACGTGGGACCATTTCATGTTGATGCTCGGGGGGAGTCCCCCTCTTGAATTTTTGACATATGAGAAGACATTAAAATTTCTCTTTAACTAGTCTATAGTTCTGTTAATTTTTAATATTATCATTTCAACGTAGTTTCTATGTTCGACATTGAAAACTGATAGGAATTGAGCATTTCAAAAGGAAACGAAAATTTTCATAATAATTGCCTAAATATTGCTCCTTTTCACATATGTATCAAATGTTCACAATAGAATCAATAAAAAATTGTGCTTGTCTCTCATCTAGAAATATGTTAGTATAATATAATTTTTCATCACAAATAGATGGTCTACAACTTTTATTCAATGACATTCTGTTCTCAAGCTCGTAGTTTGATAGATATTTCACGTTTTATAGTGAAAAAATGTATTTTTTCAAAAAGTGTGAAAATTTTTCATTTTTCGACGTATGATATCTATGAAACTACTCGATCAAAATATAAGGTCATGGTACTCTTTACAAGCAGAATATCATGCTGAATACTTTTGAATATAACAAAGTTTTCGATGGAGTGCTTAGTTTGGGAGTTATTCGAGAAAAACCTAAAATAGTACGAAAATTTCGAGGTTTTTCGAACGCCACAGCATACGCTCCACTAGGAAATTGGGGCAAAACTCAAACTCATCATATTAGAGGCCTAAATTAATGATTAAAACAATTTCCAGAACTCCACCAATCATTTCCAGGCACACCATTTTTTGGAGCTAATTTGCTTGGCCTAATATGGAAAAATATTATATCGAAAAATACCTACCAAAAACGTTCTATCAGTTTATGTTGGGGACAGATCATGCAAGAAGTTTGAAAAATTTCAGTAAAACAATTCGGGACAAACTGAATCTTCGACACAGTGTTGAAAAAGTGATTCTATATGAAATGTACCTATCAATCCTAATGAAATGGAAGGGTCGTCAAGAGAGCGTCCACCTCTGTTAGTCGTTCTCCTAACCACCATTGCCTCTATGAGTGGAACTTTTTGATCTAATGAAGAGACCGAGGAAGATTCGGTTCGCAAACAAATCACCACAGGTGATGATTTCATACAATTTTTCGACCTCTGAGGACATGTTTCCAGTGCTCAGAAACTCGTTTCTCATTGATGATGATTTCGTGTTTACCTGAGTTTTTCTCTCAATTAAGTAAAGTCTCATCATTAACTCGAATGTTTGGTGAGCCGAACAATAGATGCATAAGTCGAACAGTTCTACTGGTTCCTAGGAGTTCGACTTAACGAGAGTCCATTGTTTATTAATTACAGAATGTTTGAACAACAATAAAAGAAAAATATCAGAGGTGTACAACAAGACTTATAAGTCAGCCCAGCAAGAGTTCTTTATACTTCATATTTTATATAATATATTTTTGCCCCGAAAACTCTATCCATTTGACAGCACTGAAAATGAAAAGCAATGAATAAAATAGTTACATGATACGAGTTTCAAAACTTACATTTCCATTTTCTTTGGTTATTAAAAGAATACATATTCAGGATTATTCTTCCTATTATTTCTGCAATTAATCACTATGCATTTTGAATGTCAGCCAGTTTTTAACACAAGATTTATAACAGAAAAACACACAAGTAAAAATTATAGAGTGAGCTAGGTGCTACTCTTGTAGTTTTCGAGTTATTTCAGTGGAAAATACGCGTATACGAGAAAGTACAATCGTCATTCAACAAAAAAATTTATTCAAGTATTTCTTTCAAAATTGACAACTACTAATAATCTCTATATAATTTTTACCGAATGGACCCTAATTAAATATTTTAACCATAACTCATTTCCTTTTGAAACTAAAGGTGTGGCTCACATCACTGTAGTCGCTTAGTTTCCCATCTTTATTCTCTATAATCTTTGTTGACAATATTATTTATAATTCTCATAAAGTGTACAGCGGCAGTATATTATCATTGCTGAAAAATTTCTTGTACAATGATATTATTTTAATCATTTTTGTACTGACTTGCAAAAGAGCATACAGCTTAGATTATCCCTGAAATTAACAAGACGCATTATTTCACTAAAGTGATCTAAAGATCGAGCATGAAAATTCAGGATTGATATTAAAAACAGCGTGGAATGTTTCAAACTTGAACAATCCAGGCTTTCGAGGAACTCCAATGTAGAGATGTCATTCATAAAATAATCAAAACTTTATAGAAGGTGTTTTAAATAAAATCACTTCAAATAAAAAAAAAATCACTAAAAGTTCTTTCTCTATGAAGACTTCTCAGCAATATTTGCATTCAGCCAAGTTCTGGCCCTGTTTCATTTTTTCTGAATAATTAGGAACACAAAGTTGATATGAAGCTGAAATAACTTTAGAATTTGATAGTTTAGTTGTTGAAACAAATGGAAAATATTTGTGTTAATCATTTGAAGTGGTGAAATGCTATAATTAATAGATCGCTTTTTATTTGAATTTATTAATACTGTACTGTCCATTTCTTGACTCATTAAATAATATGACCAATGTTTATTTTGATTCAATATCAGTTACTTTTCGAACAGTTAAAAAAAAAAAATACAAACTGATGTAGTCATTGTTTTCAATAACTTCGTTTAACTTCTCTTTGAAGTGATAATCATTTGGAGAAGGTTTCTTTCTACTACTCAATAACCTAAATCCTGCAACTCAAAAGTTACTTTCGAATTCTGTAACGGACTACAGCCAAAATAGGGTGCAAGCGCAAGATCCAAATCCTCTGAGGAGCTAAAAATTAAGTAAAAGAGGAACATAATTTACCTGATAATTCACATTGAATTCAATCACATCAAATATCATTATCAAACTAATAAACATTCAGGACATTTCTAATTTATAAGGTTTGTGTGAGTTTATATGTGTTCTCTATGATGTTAGTCATCTCAGCAGGGTTTTAAGAGAAAAACTCTTCATGTATCTATGTTAGTCATCTTAGCATTAAGGGTCCTTAGAGAAAAATTCTTCATATAATAATATGTTAATATATTTCAACCTCCTGTCCCAACCCGAAACTACATTGATGTTAGTCATCTTAGCATTAAGGGTCCTTAGAGAAAAATTCTTCATATAATAATATGTTAATATATTTCAACCTCCTGTCCCAACCCGAAACTACATTGATGTTAGAGTTTATCGTTACTAGACATGTGAAACGGAAGATTTTCTGTGTTTAGAGAGCTACCAAATATTGACTTGTTGTTAGTGGTTTCTGAGTTGGGTGGTGTTCACTCTCGTCCAAATTGGTCTCTGACTTGTTCCTATGTAAACTGATCTGCAATCAGGTGCCCCATATTCCAACCTGTATACATCTGACCTCGCCAGCATTGCAATTTGGTCTTTGACTAAAACATTTTGGGACATATTTGGAATTAAAAAACAGTTCGAAATTTCCAATTCTCTTCATCTTTGATTCTAGTATGGAGATTTTGCCATTAATAAGAGACTCACATAATTATTATGATCCTGATTACCTATGGCGGAAAGTTGTTTAACACTAGTCAGTTGTTTCTGTATCTAATTTTTCTTAATATTTGAGGATTAAGTACTCTATATTTTTTGCAATTAGTTGTCATTGAACAAATACTATCTTCAATTCTCACAGAACCTTTGTCAGTCGGACTTGAAATATAAAATCAGATTTTATCACTAAGAGAAAAGATAAACTGGTTTCAGCCTTATGCAGCCTCGTATTATGTATACCCTTCCATTCAGGGACCAGAATCTTCATGAAAAACTTCTGTTTAAAAACTTATTAGTAATGGCTTTCTGAGTAACTCAATACAAATGGCGACATCTAGCAGCGTCAAAGAGAAGTTATATCCGTCCATCTCGAATGATGAGAAGCAATGCTTTTACCTCTGTTGGAGACATTTCTTAGAATATATTATAGATAGCCTTGATATTTTGATTGATTGAGTTGATACAATTTTTGTATCATCTCACATCTTTTCTGTTTATGTTATTTTTGTGTTTATAAATTTCAATGGCTTCCATGTTCCGCCTGGGATAGTAACTTTTAACATTGGAAATAAACTCCTAATAATTTCTCAAAAGCGGAGATTATTTCCAATATTAAAAGTTACTATCCCAGGCTGAACATGGAAGCCATTGAAATTTATAAACATAAAAATAACATAAACAGAAAAGAAGAGCCCCCTTTCTTGTATAGCGCCTGGTTACCGACCTTAGAAAAAACAAAGATCAAGCCGACACGAAGCGGGAGCGATGGGCCAATCAGCATCGCGCACGTAGACGCGCCACTTTTTCCCGCCATAAACTGGCGCGCAGATGACGCTTCCGGTTCGAACACGTCAGTGTCAGAAATTCAGCGTTCGAGGTACAACCTTAGATCGAGAATCCTCTGAAGATGCCTACCGAAGTTGTAGGCGAAACGTTAGGTGAAATTATTCCTAATGGACCACGGCCAATAAGCCCGGAAGACTCTTTTCATACCAATTTTTGTTTTCTCTGAGTTGTCCATGATTCAGGTGTTTCAACCGTTTTTAGCTATGAATTTCAAAGCGTTCATCTAATTATCAATTAGTCTGTTGAGCATTTTCTGGAGATAGCTGGTAAAGGCTGAAATTTTTGTTCAAGGAATGGTAAAAATAATTATAAACTGAGTGACTGAGACAAGTTGCTTTTGTATGAGCGCCAAATTTGATGAATTCATTCAATGATGATAAATGAGCACCTTTTTCTTCTAGTGGGGTATTTCAAACCATAGATCGTTCAACCATCTGTGGAAATGCTCATTGAACTGCCCCAGTCAATAAAAATGTCGTTCAAGTATAGATAACAGAAAAGTATATACTTTCTGAACGGATTGGGGGAGTTTAACACTAATTTTTTCTCGAGAAGAATATGAAAATCTTTGCAACCAAAGATCATTGTTGGTTCCTTATGTCAATCATTTTGTTTTCAATCGTTAGAAGATGCTGCACTTAGTGAAATTGATTATATTTTTTCTTTTAGCGTACCATTCGGAGTTCATTTTTATAACTCTTCATTGAGTTAAAGTTGTGCAACATGGTTACTAACAGTGTGCAATAGGCGAGCATATCGCGAAGCGATGTCTTTCTGGCAACCTTAACCATAAAAAAAATTAAATTACTCCTGATTGAAAATGGACGGGAAAGAGAAAAGTGACGTATCTAAGAAACAGCCTCAAAATTTACCAGATTTTAATTGAATCTGTAATGTTTAATGTAATTGCTGTGGACAATTCCTTTACATCAATTAGAATTTTTCATTCATGGAGACGTTTTTCAGTCCTGTGATGAAGTTAAAACTTGTATTTAAAGTATACTTGTATCTAATATTGAAAAAATTTGTCCAAAAATTCTGACATATTGTTGCAGTTGTTAGTAAGCTATCTGATGATGCTATAAAATACTGCGTGTGTTGTTTCAAATGAAAATGAAATAGGGGAGGAACTGGAATGGTTTGTCAACAACCTAGGATAATAAAGAAGAAAATAGCCTGGTATGAAAGTTTTCAGCCTAAAATTGTGAATAGTTCTGCAAAACGCCTAATTGTCGTCAATTCACCTAGATAAAATGGCTGATAAATTCGAGCTCAATTCGAAATTTCGATTTTGGAATCTCTACTTGAAATTAATTATAGTATTAATGCGCACATTCAGTGTGTACAGGGTGATTCACTTATCTTGGTAACCCCAATTTTCTCGAGAACGTCCGAATATTTTTTTTTTCATTCTGTGAATGGTGTTTTGACCAAGTCAATGTCGACTTGAGATGCGCATAAAAACCTGCGGAATAAATTAAGATGCCGGGCGTCGCGGCGCAATCAAAAATTTTTTCTCCAGGGACATACCTTTTTTATCATGTTATTCGAAAGATAATTTCATTCTGAACTTTTTTTTCGAATACAATTTTTATTAATTTCTAACCGTCAGCGATCTGCAGCGTCTTTTATGTTAATTCTATTCCATTATTTTTTTTCTGTATTGTGGTAGTATGCCTTTATTTGGAGACATAGATATGATTTTGTGCCTTGAAATCAAGAAAGCTAGTTTTCTAGTCAATGTGCCTCTTCAAATAAGATGAAATATGTGGCTACAGCAAGATGGGGCTCCATGTCACAACGCTGCCATTGTGAAGAGATATTTATTTAGATCAAGAATTCGAAAATGACATGAATCCTCATCTTGCTGTATCCACATATTTAATCTCATTTGAAGGGGCAGATTGTTTAGAAAACTAGCCTTTTTGAATTCAAGGCACAAAATCATATCTATGTCTCCAAATAAAAGCTGACTACCACAATACAGAAAAAAATAAATGGAATAGAATTAACATAAAACACGCTGCAAATCGCTAACGGTTAGAAATAGATGAAAATTGTATTCGAAAAAAAAGTTCAGAATGAAATTATCTTTCGAATGACATGATGAAAAAGGTATGTCCCTGGAGAAAAAATTTTTGATAGCGCCGCAGATTTTTATGCGCATCTCAAGTCGACATTGACTTGTTTAAAACGATATTCACAGAATGAAAAAATATTCGGACATTTTCGAGAAAATTGGGGTTACCAAGATAAGTGAATCACCCTGTACCTGGGTTTAGCGCAAGCTGATCATCGGAAACTAAGAGATCTTAGTTATTACAGTTCAGAACAGTTTCTCAATGTAGAGACTTTATACATAAAAATTTCGGTTTATTACTTTTGAGATAGCTATATGTTGCAAATTTTACGAATATATAATAATAATAATAATTACATTTTTTATACCAGAATATTATTTCGAACTTTACTGATCGTTATATTATTTTCAAGGTTTTCCACCTATGCGAAAGCAAAAACTTCAAAACATCGTTCCTGTGTCCAGAAGGAACCATCTTCAATCAGAGGCATTTAGTCTGTGACTGGTGGTATAATGTAGATTGCACTGATTCCATTGATCTTTTTTTTCTCAATGATGATCACAATACTGGAGAGCTAACTTTGCCAAGTCCCGCATATCATAAAGAACACGATTTGAGTCTGGCTTCATCAGGAGGAAATAGCGGACCAAACGAAGACTCCGTCGTTGAACACAAGCTGTCAGACAATGGTGGTAAAATTGCCAGAAGAAGAAAATCGAACATGAAACTGAAAAACTAACAAAGCGAATTCCATACGCAATTTATTTATCGAATGTCTCACGTGAAATTCGATTAATTTTATACTTTAAATATTGATTCATAAAATATCGGGGTAGATATAAGTAGAACTAAAATGTGTGTGAAAATATATGTATGATGTTACATCATACTCTCCGTTCAATCGGTATTCAATTCAATGTCATATTTTAAATTGATCTGACTATAAGTGAATCTGATGTATATCTGGAGCTGGTATTTCCATTTGACATTTTAATAACAACTGGAAAGATTGCTCAATTCATGTAATGAAGATCAATTCTCATAATTATTTGTTCTAGCATTTTCTACTCTATCATTGCTTCGGAAAGAAAAACAATTGTTGTTGGAAAGAACCCGAAATGACGATATTTAAACAAATTAAGATGACTTTAACCTATCGAATCAATTGAGGTGCATTCTGATTCTTAGGTCATTTCTATGACCCATTAGGAAAATAAATAAAACTAGCAAAAAAATCAACAGGGTGATTCATCTTATTAAATGAGGAGCAGACTTGCAAAACGCAGTTTTTCCAAAATTTTAAATTTTCAGGAAAGGCAAAAAAACTGATGCTCAGAAACGGGATGAGTTACCGAATTGCAATTTGTACCATAAAACAGCAAAAAAAATAAATGAGTTTTTACCGCATTTGTAGACTGAGAATAGCAAAAATAGCTCTATTGTTAGAAAAAAAGAGGTGGACAAAATGCTATTTGCATGTTTCTAGTGGACAAACAGCGTTTTAATAGTAGCTCAAACCGGTTTCTGGGTGAGTTATTATGAAAATTACAAACGAAGCATGTTCTTATAAACTTACATTTTATTTTTCATACTTTCAGAGTGAAATTAATTTTCTCTATATCGTCATTCTTCTCTATATCAGCATTCTTCATTTTCATCAATGACCGTTTCTCCATCTTCACAGTGCTGTGCAAAAATTCGAACTAACCATTCAAACTCCATAGATATCGACACAAGTAATTTTTCAAACTCTTTATTTTTTCTTCATTTTTTGAACTGAAACTAGCCCCGGTGACTCAACTTTGTCGCGTAAGAACGCGATGGACTTAATGCATTTTGTATGTCTAAGTGGTTTCCACCGTAAATTTAAGCAGGAAATAATGGGATTTGAATGTCTAGGCTTTTATGAAACGATAGTCCTTCAAATGAATAATGCAACGCCATCTTTGGTTGAAAAAGTGAAATTTTGGACAAACTGCGTTTTGCAAGTCTGCTCCTCAAATATTCTCTTCGATATCTACCATGAATCTGCTAGGTAGATAGGTAACCAAACGTTTTTATTCATTTCATAGGTATATTGACAATATTGACGTCACTCAGTGCACGGGGCATAAATCATCTGAAACACCTGATACTTCATTTCTTTTTGAAATTTATGTACGGATTGAATTTATGTTAGATTAAGTGGTGACCAGAATCAATGGAATTTGCAACAAGAACAAACGAAGATGTATTCAGTACCTATATTTTACAAGTTGTTCTGTATAAAAGTGCATTCAAGCTTTGCTCGGTGTTACCTGAAAAGGGAAAACCAAACCGCAATAAAAATCAAGAGTACGAGAATAGTAGAAACATGATACTAATGATACTACATGATACTTCTTGTCTACCCTAATCATTCATTTATTTCTCAATGAACAATTGTCATGCCGACCTTATCGAAAAGAATCTCCATATTTGAACGAATGAATTAAGATAATAACAGTTTCATCAGAACCTTGGGAACATTAATCGATAATTCGAACATTTTCTCCTTTCACGGTTTGGCCGACTTTTCATTCAAAAAAGAACTTAAATAAAGGGAGTAATGTGTAATTATTGGAGTTCAGACGGAATATTGAATTCTGGATAAAGAACACCCCCGTGCAGAATTCAAACCTGCAACTTTCGAATAACCGGTCCGAGTGCGAGGTCTCAACTTAAAGAATCATTATGATCACCCATAGCGATTTAGTTCTCCTCCAAAATTTACTTTCAAAAATTGCCTGGAACGCCGTAGTTCGCAAGGAATAAATAATAACCACTAATATCAGCTTCTGGGAGAAGCGGCTACACAATCCCAGATGGGACCTTCGATGTCCTCGTTCGTCTGAATTGGTGAATTTTGAACGTAGCCTTTCGCAACAGTCCAGTACCTCTTTCCCACCTACCATGTATCTTCAATTCATCCAGGCTTACTCCCGAGACAACAAATAAAGATGCGGAAACAATGCCCAGTACATGCATAAGTGAGCGTCCGGCAGCTTCAAAATTTCGGCAGTTTTGCGAGGTAGTTGCCAGAACATGTTCTCGCCACATACATACATGACCGTACCACATCGGTACAAATTTCAATAAATCTTTTCATACCAAAGATCGATCACGTCGATCTTTTGACTACCGAATAGTCGCTAGAAAAAAGTCTTCATGTTCAATTAAAATTGAACAAGTGAACCAGATAATTAAAATTTTATTGTAATATGTCGTATCTCTCAATTATTCTCCCTTATTCAATTTGGAGGGGTTGAAGCGCTCTCCCTTAGGGGGTTGCTCGTTCAAGCCTCAACTATACGTCAATATTCGACGTGTTTCGTATATTTTTCCAATCGCCAAGGGATAAGAAATATACTGAGTGGCTCGTCGTTCCGATTCGTGACGTGAGGTTTGCTTAAAGATTTTAGGAAATATTGGGGATACTGCTATGAGGGGCCTATTGGAAGTAGAACCATAGACTCAAAAAATTGAGTTCGATGAAGAAATAGTAGAATCAAAATACAATTGGGGACTACTTAAAAATATATCTGATATTCGACAAACATTTGGCATTCAAAAACCCACTGGAAGAGAATGAGCAAAACAAGATATATTTCTACACAGCGCGCTTATATGAATCTGTGGAGCTAAATAGAAAAACTAAAAACCTATTTCGGGAGAAAAAGATGACGAAAAATGAATACTATCAACAGAACCTATCGATTACGGACCGGAAAATCTCTTGATAATGTTTAGACATTTACGAAAATGATGACGAAAAATGAATACAATCAACAGAACCTATCGATTACAGACCGGAAAAAGTTTTAATCGTTTTCCGACATTCACGAAATTGAAAAAGTTTTGATCGTTTTTAGACATTTACGAAAATGAAAAAATTTTGGCACATCTTCGAAATCGATAATATATCCAAATTTTGTTGCATCTTGCAAAAAATTAAGATATCGTGAAACGATAAATTGTTTCAGGCTTTCACGACCGGATATATTGACATTAATCGTGAAACGATTTTCACTACTGGTGTTTTCAAGAGAATCGAGCCCAGAACTCTTTCCAACGTTTTTACTTTTCTAGTCTAGAAGTTCCAGAAACAGCCAAAATCAAGCAACTGAGGTAACAAAATATCAGTTTCCAAGACCGGATTATATTTTTCTGATAATTATGAAGGATACAACACTGTTTATCTCGTGGCACGTACAGATTAGGAGAAAAAATATTGAATATAGGTATTCAGAGTTGAATTTATTAGAATTTTCATGGAAAAACATTACTGTGAATCAAGGAAAACTGCACTTAGGAGAATATTATCACTATTTCAAATTTGAAAGTATTTCAATATCCAGGGACAGGCTCTCGTTTCAAATTAGGTTTTTGATGAAGCTGGTCGGAAAAATGGCTCTGTATATTGACTGGAGGAACAAATTAATACAAAATTATGGAAATCAATTAATCATTCTCATCCAAACGCGCTCACTTTCAAGGAATAGATACTACTATCTTTTGATATGGAAAAAACATTATTCGTATATATCTATTTAGACTTTCAGAACGCCTATTCTGAAACTTTCGACTGGTATTTATTTGTCAGTGCCTCGAAATCTATTAAATTATTTCTCTATTAGGCAATCCAACAACCTCAATATGGCGGTTGGGGGCAAACCATAGACATTTAAATGATGAAACGACTATAAGGCACACAGTTGCAAATTGCAGTACGTATCAAAATAAAATATTAGCAAACATAAAAATTTCCCTCTGCGAAACATATGGGTTAACCTTAGATAAGTTGTAAGATTACTCAAAGGTCATAATGGAACTCAACTTACTCAACCCAAAGATCATAGAATATGATTCATACTATAAAATATTTGACCTAAAGCAGGTTTCACAAAACTTTGAATACGCCATCCAAAAACCTTCCGTAAATTCAAACCAATCGTATCCGTTGATTTGAAGTTTCATCGAATCTCGGTGGCTCCAATCAATTTGACATTGCTTAGGTAATCTGGTAATCAGAGTTTTGTAAAACCCACCTTTAATCTACGTTTTGCCGAAACGGCCATATTAAATCAAGTGGTTTGGAATTCCCTATTGATGGAAAGAGAACTGCTTGAGAACACTATTATAAAAAGTATAAGTATCCATCTGGATAGATTTTCGGACTCGGACATATGAGGACTTAATTTCCTTATCACTACCAGATTATACCTTCTATTCCTTCTTTGATCCTTAGAATTAACCTCAACGTTGTGAACAAACTCTTGCATGTAGTCCTGAAAGAAAGAGTCTAAGCGCGGAAGGTACGGAGATCTTGCAGGATATGGAATAGTAAACCCTCGACCTATAACACGACCGTCATAGCGGTTGTGCAAGAATTCAAAGATATGCAGATGTAATAAGGAATAGCGCCGCTGTGTTGAAATATTATTTATATGTTGAATGTGTTGATATTTCCTAATAATTGAAGTAAACGATTATTGAAGGACCATCGAAAAAATGCTTTACGATCAATTTGTTATCTTGAAGGCTGCAATACATATTCATATAAAACTGAATTTCTGTGAATTTTTGCATGGGGACTATTATTTTTACCATCTCTGGTGAAATCAGAATGTAAATAACTTGGAATATAGCCAATTTGGAAATCAGCAGCTTCCAAACGTTGAACTTGGATAGAAGTAGTTCTGCGCACTGTTTTTTTAGAAATACCTGTGCTTTGTGTCACCTGGCGAGTGCTGGTGCTTCGATCGATCTCGAGAATTTTCAAAATATGTTATTTACAATGATTTCTCACCGTGGTGTTTAAATTTTCCATGGTCCCTGAGATACACAAAAACGTATGGTTGAGATGATTCTATTCGGAAATCTAGTACGGTATTCTATAACAGAATTTCTTTCATACCAATCACGATATCCATAAATGTATATCCTTTCGGTATATTCTCTTGTTGAATATTGATACGGCATTGTTGAGTCTCTATTAAAACCAAGTGTTGGATATACCGTAATATCTCCCGAGAACCTTATGTCAATTGATTAGAAAAGAACAGACAAAATTAGTATGTTTTAAGTTTAAATACAGAAAAAAAAGAATTCATTAAAGTCTTTTGAAAATTGAAATGGCTATATACAGATTTGTAAAATAATTTGAATGGAAAATTGGTTCCTGCCTAATGCAATAATTTTATAGTGAGAGGATCTAACCTTACAATATTCAACTTTTGATGAGTTTCAGTTTGGTTTTCCTCAACTTAAACATTCCAGAAAAATTCAACTCCAATATCTGTATTAAATTTTTGTTTCCAAATGTATTTCATTCAATAACGGCAAATGTACTGATTTCAAAATCATGAAATTTTGGACACACTCTAATTAGGTTTCGATGAGCTTTTGATCAGAATCACAAAATTATATAGTTACCATTAAAAAAAATAGATTTCGTAGTTGTATTAAGCCTCACTTTGAAGCCCGGTTTCAGACACCCTGTATAAAATTTCCTAATGAGTTTTACCAGAAACACTATCATCGTACATTATTTCATTTCATTTTTGTAAAAAACACATTTCATTATGAGGGATTTTAAAGATATAAACACTGATTTGTGAAAATCTTTCTGACAAAAAATTAGACAATTATTATGCTATAACTCAACAATCGCTTGTGTAATTGTGCATATCATACATTAAATTAGTGAAGAATTGAACGAATAATTCAAATATCTTCTAAATATACAGGGTGTTACATTCGAAATTTCGAAGTTTACATTGGTTTCCGGAAGAACCGGAAGTAGATTCTGCTTGAAAGTATTTTACAATTGAAGTTCATCTACAGAATATCCCGAATTGCTTGATTTTGGCTGTTTGCGGTCTAGATTTCTGGACTAGATATGTAAAAATGTTGAAAGGAGTCCTTAATATCAATATCCAATTTTTTTTTCACGTGAACTGAGGGTGGAAAAATTCACTTTTTTATTCTGAAAACGAATGCGGTATTTGTCACCTCATATCATAAAAAATTATAGATAAAAAATATGGGTAATAGTGTCTTAGTACCAGTGAAAAAGTGTTCGTTAAAAGTTTTCATCTTTTTCAGATATTTCCGAAAATTAAAAAGTTATGACACATCTTCTAAATCGATAAAATATCAAAATTCTTCAAAACATAATATAAAAATATCGTGAAACGGTTTTCACTACTGGTATTCTCACGAAAATTGAGCCCAGGACTCCTTTCAACGTTTTTACCTAACTAGCCTAGAAGTACAACAAACAGCTAATATCAAGCAATTTGGGATACTGTGTATTCTAGAACAAAAATACAAAATCTTGAATTAGTATTACAATTCCTTCAGGGCCGGACTGGGCAGGCGGGGTATCGGGGAATTCCCCGGTGGGTCCCCTTATGTGAGGGCCCTTGTCAAACGATGCTTCTTAATGAAACATATTGATTCATATCAGTTAAAGACTGTACGGCTGTACTACAGAAATGTTTCACGGTGCCCCTTCAGAGAAGAGAGGAAGAAGAAAAGCGGAAGGAGGTCCCATTATGATGTCTTAAAAGAATGAAATTCAAGAAAAAGATTTCGCACTATTTTAATACGAACCGAAAATTATTTTGGAATATTTAATGTATAAAATTGAATCTCTAAGATATAATATGGGCCCCTTGTTCATTTCTGAAGAATGCAAAACAATTTGGAAAGTTTGTTGTATTTTGCGCTTTTCTCGGAAATAACAGTGTGTTTGGATTGGAGAATTGAAAATAAAACTCATTTCTGAAATATAACCGAAGCAGCCCCGAAACCAAACAGGTGCAATGGGGTAATGCTTACATCGTAAATAAGTTTTTATAAAAGTATCGATTACCGTTAGGGGCCTACTGCCATATTTACCAGTATAATAGGACCGCGGCTCTATTGATGATAATACATTACATTATATTTCCCTTGTTTACGATTGCATATTCCTTCGATGCTATTAATTTTTCACATCCGAATTTTTTCCGTTACCTAGAATGCCACAAGTGGTAAGTTTTTTCCAGATGAAGTCTAACTCATAAAGAAGAGTGCAGAGCGACTGAGCTTCCCAATTATTTTACAAACTGCAAATCGTTGTACGTGTAGGAGTATAGCATAAATTATGACTGTGTTTTTAGGCCAATTAAGTTAGTCAATAAAACGGTTCTAACATTCAATCACGTTAAAGAATCATTATTCGTTCTGATATCGTACTGTCATTAATGATTCTACGAATAGTAGGAAAGTGATACAATTTTTTTCAATATTTTTCAGGCTACAGTTCCTGTTTCGAATTTCTATTCAATACAGTATGTCACAACTAGATTTATTACAATTTAAACGATCTTTTTCGGGAACGAATACGATGGATTTTCTTTTCTTCATTTTGTATGTCCATTAGAATAACTATCTCTTCATGTTGAGCGATTCCGATGTTTGACAGCATCACATTCGAATTTTTGTTATTTCATTAAAAGATATATTTTTACGTTGATAATGTTTCCTGACTGAGTTTTTGAGTGTGACCATGTTTTTGTTTTGTTTTGTTCAGATTGATAATTTTTCTTAATTATATATATATATATATATATATATATATATATATATATATATATATATATATATATATATATATATTATATATATATATTCGAATATTACTCTTAACACTGAACACAAAGTGGAATGCTAATGAAAAACACGTTATTTTTATTAGGTACTAAAACTTCCAATGGATATTTATGACTGAATTTATAATTTCACTACTCTGGAGCTATTTCAAAATAACTTATGTTGAAAATCTAGGAGAACAAATCAAAAATATATTCTCCAAATTAAACATCAATATTGCCTTCAAATCTGATAATACCATTAAAAAATTTCCAACAAAGACTAAAAGTGCAACCCCCAAAGAACTACTCACTGATAACGTATATAAAATATCTTGTAATGACTGTCCAGCTACGTATATTGGTCAAATTGGTCGATACCTTAAAGACCGAATTTCTGAGCATAAAAGAGACTCTCTCAACATCCTCAATCCTTTGAAGAACAAAAAGGAAAATAATACAGGACTAGCGGAAAATGTAAGAGTTCTTCTTCACTCTTTCAATTTCGATCCTGGCTCTGTAGAAATATTAGGTAGGCAAGTGAATTTGAAAAAATGGTTATTAGACGAGATGATATCTATAAAACAGGACAAAAATTCAATTAACAAAAGAACTGATATAGAGAAGCTAAATACCACCTATTATTATTTCATTGGAAAAATCAAAAATGAATAAAAGTTTGTTGTCCACCACAAATGTGTAAATAGCCACAATAATACGCGCATACACCAAAAACATCATGGTTAATAATTTAATAACATCACATCAGTCTCAAAGATCAAGATGCGAGCAGTAGTTATTCTCTTCAGTATTTTGAATTTATGACAACGAAATTGACATCGGAACCGCAAAAGGTGAAGATGTAAGTTGATAATTCTGACTATTTTCGAGCCCTTTTTTTCACTTGTATAATGTGTATGTGAATGTTTTTTCAAAATAAGTTATAAGTTTTTAATTGTGAGTTTCGAATGTCTGAAATTATGTAGTTGTGTTTCATTTCAGAGCCCTGATGAAGATTTTAAAATAAAATCGAAACTAGTCGCCCTTTCTTCTGAAACGTTGGTTTTGTGAATTTAAAATTGACCTGAAAACCTATCAAAAATCACCCGAATTCGCATTCATAGGTCTCATTAACATTCATCATTGTATTTTACATACTTTAAAAGCACCCTGAAGAAGTTTTTTCGCCAGTCTGCAAGCACGGCAGCGAGGCATCTTGTGAAAATAATCCTGTTGTTGTAGTAGAAGACGACGATCTGTCTGATATCGAAATGGAGAATGACTTGTGGGGCCACAATTAATCACTATAGTGCCGTTTACATTGGTAGAGTAAATGGTAGGGTAGAGTGGTCGAGTACTAACTATCCTCCTACTAGCACAATGTAAACAGGTCGTGCAAGTAACGGTAGAGAATTAAAGATAGTAAACGGTAGAGTAGAGTGGATAGAACATGTGGAATAGTACACTCGACTATCCTATCCCCACCTCTAAATTCTTACTCTACTTTAATGGTTCATTACTTTACTATACCAATGTTAATAGTCACTTGCCCAAGTGCCGTTTACATTGGTAGAGTAAACGGTCGAGTGCACTTACCTACTTTTTTTCCGAAATACCCTACTCTACTCATTTCGGTAGAGTAACTGTTTACACGTTGCTAGTAATTTGAGAGGATAGTTCGATGAGCCGAATCACATGGAACACTAGCAAGATGTACTATCCTCTCCTAAAACCGGGCAAGTGACTATTAACATTGGTATAGTGAAGTAATGAACCAGTAGAGTAGAGTAGGAATTTAGAGGTGGGGATGGGATAGTCGAGTGTACTATTCCACATGTTCTATCCACTCTACTCTACCGTTTACTATCTTTAGTACTCTACCGTTACTTGCACGACCTGTTTACATTGTGCTAGTAGGAGGATAGTTAGTACTCGACCACTCTACTCTACCATTTACTCTACCAATGTAAACGGCACTTTATCCACTGAAGGGGATATGCTATCCCAATGAGTCGATACAGATAAAGGCGAACCTCAACCAGGACCTTCCAAAAAAGCTAAATTAATCATTGATATTACTCAACTTCCAAAAGAAAAAAACTCATTAGCTTTTGGTGTACTCATTTTTGTTACTTCATTTTTTGCTGCTTAGCTTGAACATTATCTTGCACACTCCTTATTTTCTTCTTTAACATTATATCATAAAAGTATAGGACTTCAATCAGGGTAAAAATGATATAATTGCAAAATATTGTGAAATTCGACAAAAATGATAAATTTTGAAAGACTGTATATGACCGTTCGGGTATCATATTGTAGAAAATTTAGTCTTTTTCGAAATCACCTTGAAGAAGTTTTTTCGAAAACCAGTTCTTCAGGGCGACATTCCTTAAAATTTGAAAAAAAAACTTCTTTTCACGGTTTTTTCGATTCTTGACAAAGTTGCGTTTAACGCTCGAGGTCACAAACTTGGATTATTTATTAGGCCAACATCATAAATTAGTCTGCAAAAAATCAGAACTACCGGATTTGACGCATACTACCCCATACACTCAGGCGACAAAGTTACTGGACTAATAGCTAATGTTACTGAAATCAATTGACGAAAACTTAGCGACCTATTATTGGTTCACCGAACCGGCGAACACCCATCTCGCGGAACTGTGCTAGTGATTATGGTCTTAAGTTAGGCGATATTGAAAAAAATTCATCACTATAATGAACTCAGTTGAATTTTGCACTCTTCAGTCACCCTGGTCAGAAAAAGTAGTGGTTTGTTTGAAAATAATGTATGATCCTGCGCCTCTGCAGAACATGAGAGGAAAATAATAGTGATGTCATATGAGCATGTCGACAAAATGCCAGTTAAAAGGTTATTCGGAAAAAAATTAACTGGTTGCTTATAGATTAGATAAAAAAAGACCGACGAAAAAACAACCTATATAAGCATCTGAGAAGCAATATCTAGAAAAAAAATACAGTTTTGCTGGTACAATACATCGATAGGTGACGGTCTACCAAAAACTCTCAATAAGACCACCTAAACGATCACTTTATATCTTCACAAAAGCTTTTTAAAAAATATAAAAAACACGTGAAAGAGCGCCTAAAAAGGAGTCGGCTGATATTCAACAATATAATCCAATCTTCAATTATTTATGTTAAACTTGAAAGAAATGGTTGAGGCGTTATATCACATTCTCCTTGATTAAACCAGAAAACAAGCGCATAGAATTATTCCTTTTATCATATCCAATTTCGCTAATGAAACTAAATAGTTCCCGACTAAATTCACGGTGCTGATTTGATTATGTTCCAACCACACTAGGTTCAGCATGTTTCAATTCTGATTACTATTATTAATGATGATGAAGACTTTCCAAGAAAATCAATGGAAGCCAAATATGGTACCTACCTGATTCTGCTTGAATTACTTTTCGGAGTTATGATTTGACTATTTCTGCAGCGTTGATAATAGCAGCTGAGAATTTTAGAACTTATGAACCAGTCAGTGGAAAAACGTGATCATCATGTTCACGTGATGATTATCATGTTCACGTGATGATTATCATGTTCACGTGATATCATGTTCTTGTTCCCTTGTTACTCATACCAGTTAATAGACTATTTGGGCTATTTCTATTATCTATATTGTTCGTATTTACCGACAGGCAGATACTTAAACTATAAATCAATAACACCAATTCAATATAAGAAGAGTGTTGTTTCAGGAATCGCAGACAGATCAGTAAAACTGACATCGCCAAATTATCGCATCGAAACAATAAAAAAGGTGAAAGAAATCCTAAAACAAAACAACTATCCATCAAAACCAATAGAAAGGATTTACAAAAACAGAATACATTCAGCATATAATTCCATCAAAAATGAAACCTAAAAAGAGACAAAAAATATATAGCAGTTCCATACGTAAAATATCCTTCAGAAAAAATTAATTACATATTCAAAGATACGAACATAAAGATTGCACATATATCCACAAACAACTTGAAGCCCCTCTACAGCAAGCTGAAATCAAAAATTCCAAAAGAAAAAATATCAAACTGTGTTTATCAAATGAAATGCAAAAAATGTCCGGGAATTTACATAGGTCAAACAACACAATATATAAAAGAAAGAATTAGTGGCCACAGGTATTCAAAAAACGTCTACAGCTCTAGAAAAACACGAAACAACATTTAACCATGAGTTCAATTTCGATAATTTTGAAATTCTACACAGAGAAACCAACAGCAAAATAAGGACTTTTTTAGAAATGATATATATTCAAAGTGAAAAAAAACTAAAAACGACAGAACCGACCTGAGAAATTTGTCAAAAATTTATTATGATATCCTAAAATAATATCAGAACATATATAGAGATGACATCTGTGAAATTTCACGTAAAATATGATTCAAAAAAGTAGTATCCTCCAACACCATATTCATTCCTATTAATACAAAGGCACAGATGGCATTTCGAACGATCAATTGGGGAACTGCAAAGTCAGGAATAAAACAAAACAATTTCGAATTGACGATGACAACAACATGTATTTAAAAAATTGAATGGACTTTATTGAGTTGATTTTTATAATAGAAAACAAGTAGATCACTAGTAAGTAAGCATACACATAATGAAAAAAAGATTAAAACTGACTTTTTAATGTATTTTTGATGTAACCGTCCCAGCAATTTTTAAATCTTGAAAAAGGCTTATTATACGCCGAAACATAAATATGTCGATTAGAATCAATAAAAGGTGAATACCTGAAGTTTCACTGTGCTCTTAACCCAAGAAATTTGTACCTTAAATATATATATATATATATATATATATATATATATATATATATATATATATATATATATATATATATATATATATATATATATATATATACTCTACTCGTGTCACGGTCGTTTATACTTATTTATTCGTTTTCCTAAGGGTTTCGACCTCTTTTAGTAAAGAAAACTCTTTTTTCTCTTGCCTAGCTTTTGGAATATTTTATTCCATCCTCAGGGCTGCTACAAAGGTTTTTTACAGTTATTTTCATTACATCGACAAATTTTAAAACACAACAACTTACAGATATTTGAGAATCTTATAACTATTTCGAAATATATATATATATATATATATTTTTTTTTTTTTTCAAGAAGTGTTGTATCAATATTCTCAATACTCTCCATCGTTTCTGCACATTCGCTCCATACATGTTCGGTTCCAAAAGATTGGTTCTTGGCCTCAGCAACACCAATTTTTATAAAAAGCGAGCAGCTTTCCGCTCAAAACTATGGACCAGTGAGCTTAACATCAAGTGCTTGCGAAATCCTCGAGAGGATAATAAGCGATAGATTGATAGAGTTTGCCCTGCAACATGACATCGTTCTGATGGAGCAACATGGGTTTCTTCCAGATCGATCAACCATCACAAATCTACTCTCCTGTGTCAACGACTTGACTGGATGGTTTGAATCTGGTAAACCAATAGATGTTATTTAACTCTATTTCGCACGAGCATTTGATCGTTTTCGCCACTGTCGCCTCCTGGGAAAGCTTGAGTTTCTGGGAGTGAGAGGAAAGCTACTCTCGTGGATACGATCATTTTTGACACAGCGTGCTTTTCGAGCTAGGGTTCATGACTTTTTTTCCTCTTGCACCACAAAGGTCCTAAGTCAAGTTTCACAGGGTTCAGTGTTGGGTCCTGTTTTTTTTTGTTCTGTATACCTCCGTGCCTTTTCCGATCCAACTGTGCAGTGTTTGTTGATCACACAAAGCTATATAACCATCCGTTATCCAACATAGGTCACCTCCAAGAAGACTTCAATCGTCTGTCTGTGTAGTTTAGGGATTGGATGCTGCCCCTAAATATAGATAAGTTTTGTATGCTTCATATTGGAAGAAAATATCCTAGGACTACCTATTTCATCGATCAGCAGAGTCTATAACCTGTGTCTCCCAACATTGTGTAATCGTCACTGAAAACTTGAGTTGGTCTTCCCATATTTCGGTTGCTGTTTCAAGGCCAATCAGTTCACCTACTGGCTTTCGAAGACTTTTTCAAGGTGCGAAATAGCTACTGGCTAGACACTCTATACCACCTACTTGCGAATGCGAACCCTGTTCGGTAGGCTAACCTGAGAGGGAATCAAGAATTGTTAGAGTCCGTTCAGCGATGAAACACCCGCATTTTATTCGGCAGAATTCACCCAGATTACTATTCAAGAATACAGCTATTCAATTTGCCTTCGTTTCCGGACAGCAGAGCAAGAGGCGATTTGATTGTCACGTATAGAGCGCTTCACTCACTTTTTGGTACAGACATGGCGTTCCTCTTTCCTCTCAATGAAGGCCGACCGTTGAGGGGACACTCCTACAAACTTGCCAAAGAGAACTTCAGGACAAGACCAAGAAGCAATTTTCCCCCATAGGGTTTACGAGGCGTGGAATCCACTCCCCAATAAAGTAGTGAATTCAAGTACTGTGAATGCTTTCAAAAACTCACTATTGTAGATAGATGATCTGGACGGCAACAGAAGTCAGTTGCGAACTGTGTGTGAACTTGTTTGTGATTGCATGTAATTTTCCTTTTTTCTTATATAGCTTCTCAAATATTCTATCAGTTTCAGATTGTATTATTTTCATTCAGTTATGAGTTTATAAGTTTACCTCTTCTCTCAAGAATTTACAATAATCATAATAATAATAATAATAAATTAGCAGACAGTCCCAATGCTGAATGATCAATAAGGGTCCTAAAATTGACGCTCCTAGGAACACCACACTTGATTTTTTGATGAGTGGATATTTCACCTTTCCAATTGACCTTCTCGTATGTGCTTTCATAATGTGAAGTCAGCAATTTAAGCACAATTCTCCTGAAACCATGAAAAATCAGCACATCAAACAGAATTATATGTGATACCACGTCAAAAGCCTTGCTTGAATCAAAATTAAGCATCTTAACTGCATAACCACTATTTATTGCAACCATTACTTTCGTAATGGATATCGGCACATGTCACTTCTTATCATATACAGACAGGGACGGGCCGAAGAGGGGGGGAGGATGCGGGGGGGGGGAATGATCCCCCCCAATGTTGAACGAAGTTGGCAAATTTTCAAAGCAGTTGGAAAAATTTCAAAGCGGTTGGAAAAATTTCGAAGCAGTTGAAAAAAATTTCAAAGCAGTTGGCAAAATTTCAAGGCAGTTGGAAAAAATTCTAAAGCAGTTGAAAAAAGTTCAAAGCAGTTGGTAAATTTTCAAAGCAGTTGAAATACATAATGCCGAGAGAGTTATGAAATACGAAGGAATCTGAATTAGAAAAAACAAGTTTGCAATCAGTACTTGGCAATATATGTATAGCCGGCAATAAATGGTATTCAGCCCAATATTTTTAGTTGTAAATTTTTCAGTTACGTCGCATGGACTGTGTCATAAAAAATCCATCTGGTATCATAAATTCAAGCTGTTACTTTCAGATGTACCAAGTGCGACGGCCTATGAGGCGTTTCTGGAGAACTGGACATATTTTAATCTGAAAATGGGTAGTATGACATTGTTCGACATTATCTACCGAGCAAGAATATTCTTGCAACTTGTAGCCTGACAACTTTCAGTTATACAGGGGATGAAAAAAAAATTCAAAAATTTGTTTTCTATTTTTTTGTTTTTCATTTCCATGGAGTATTCAATTGTAAATACATTTGTATTCAAATCGTTGCTTTTGTCATAATAATTTCCGAAATATCGAAAAAAACTGAAGAAAAAAGATAGATAAGAGTATTCAGTATTATGTTTGTTTTTCCTAATCTAGATATCTTAAGCACAAACCGTTTTCACATTTTTGAAGTCGAAGACTGTTGAAATATTGTAAATTTTTAAAAGTTTGAAAAACTCGTCACAGGGTGTTGGGTCAAAAATTGGGATCAATATTAGCCGATAACTTTCGTTTTCCAAATGAAAACCCTAATTTTTATGATTGCGTTGGATTGTGCGAAGTAAAAAATTAAGATAATGTTCCAACATGTTAATGCTCCTAAAATTAATAATTCTTGAGGTATTCAGGATTTTCTGATTTCATGTCGTACGTAGCGTCAAATTCATAGAATCTGTTTCATATCAACAGTGATCTTGGTCATAGAAAATAAATTATTCCAATAACTCACTAGTGACACACCTCTTTTCTGAATTCATTTATTATTATTGATATGGAACAGATTTAATGAATTTGACGCTACGTACGACATAAAATCAGAATTCCTAAATAACTCAAGAATTATTAAATTCAGGAGCATCAACATGATAGAACATTATCATAATTTTTCTTCGCACACTCTAACGCAATCATAAAAAAATAGGGTTCGCATTTGAAAAAAGAAAGTTTTGGGTTAATCTTGATCCCAATTTTTGACCCAACACCCTGTGACGAGTTTTTCAAACTTTTAAAAATTTACAATATTTCAACAGTCTTCGACTTCAAAAATGTGAAAACGGTTTGTGCTTACGATATCTAGATTAGGAAAAACAAACAAAATACTGAATACTCTTATCTATCTTTTTTCTTCAGTTTTTTTCGATATTTTGGAAATTATTATGACAAAAGCAACGATTTGAATACAAATGTATTTACAATTGAATACTCCATGGAAATGAAAAACAAAAAAATAGAAAACAAATTTTTGAATTTTTTTTTCATCCCCTGTATAACTGAAAGTTGTCAGGCTACAAGTTGCAAGAATATTCTTGCTCGGTAGATAATGTCGAACAATGTCATACTACCCATTTTCAGATTAAAATATGTCCAGTTCTCCAGAAACGCCTCATAGGCCGTCGCACTTGGTACATCTGAAAGTAACAGCTTGAATTTATGATACCAGATGGATTTTTTATGACACAGTCCATGCGACGTAACTGAAAAATTTACAACTAAAAATATTGGGCTGAATACCATTTATTGCCGGCTATACATATATTGCCAAGTACTGATTGCAAACTTGTTTTTTCTCGACCGTTGAATTTCCGAAAGTGATGACTTTCGGAAATTCAACGGTCGAGTTACAATCTAAGACCAAGAATCCTCTGAAGATGCCTACCGCAGTTGTGGGCGAAACGTTAGGTGAAATAATTCCTAATAGACCACGGCCAATAAGCCCGGAAGACTCTCTTAATGTCACACCTAGTAACCCCTATATAACCCAATATTTCCATGGTGAGAGGGTCTAAGGGACTGATTCTCTTGTTCTACAGGCGGATGAACAATGGGCCACCAGGCCTCGGTTCTGCCAGAAAAGGCACCGCAGATGAAGAAGAAGAAGACCACAGAATATCGGAAGTCACAACAAAAATCGTTCGAAACACTAAATACATCCTCAATTTCAAACACTAATTGCAATAAACGCTGCAAAGACATTGAAATCGCCAACTCAAATTAGGAAATTTTGTTCAAAATTGTTTCTTCAATATGACTGATTTAGGTCAAAACCGTTTCCCTACTAAATTGGGAATCTGTTTTTTTTTGAGAGGTATCTTGATTTATGACACACACTTTGACATACATTTTCTGTTTTATTCCCTAGTTATGTTGCTTTTCTTTATTTCATGGAATCTTTAAGCAAAAGTAAGGCTCATTTTTCATCAAACGAAATATATTTTCTGAAAATGGACCCATGTTAGGCATGAGCAGTTTCAATATTATGAATCTCATCAAAGTGGTCAGTAATTAACTTTGATCTTTCATCTACCCAACATTCACTCATGTATATTTCTTTATTTTATGGAATCTGCTCATCAAGATTTGGCTTCGGCCCGTCCCTGTATACAGATCGGGAAAACCGAATTACAAACATAACAGTTTCTATAGTAAATTTGAACAGAGCCACATTCTAGTGAAACCGTGGCAGTATCAAAACCTCAAAGGGAAGTGATATAGAATGAACTGCTGGGCTGACAGATTTGGTTGGGTGGGGATGTAGAGCACAACATATGGTACGCGAAGTGTGGAATCGAATCAGTTACACTCCAAACGTGGTATGTGTGATTTCTCAGCTGTTGTAAATGAATATGACAATTGTATTCCACTCAGACGTGAGGAATTTATTTGCCTCAATGAATGACGCAAATAATTTCCTGTGGAAATTAGTATGCAAGATTTTGTTCTCCAAATTTGGTTTGAAAATAAAATAAATTCTAGAAAAAGAGAAAATTGAACGAGAAGAAATTAAAAACAAAAATGAAAATAAAAAAAAGAAAACAAAAACAAATTCTGGAATATGCGAAATTGAAGATCGACAAGTCCAAATTAAATGTTCAAATAATCGACCTTGTTGTGCTAAACAGAAGCCAAACCGATTATAAAGAGATAATCTCATATCTCTGAGAAGACTAGGCATACTTGCTATTTTGGCACAAAGTTGGATTATGTTGGACCTTAATTCAATAGTTTTCGTCGCTCTATCAATTTCTGGCCAATACACCAAATTTTTCAGATATGCCCAAAGAAAGAAATCATTGGGAGATAAATCTGGAGATTTGGTCGTCCCATTTGCCGAAATGCCACGGTCAGAAAAAGTCGTCGTCAGATATTCAGTGACTATTCCCGCGTTATGACTGGGATAACCATCCTGTTGAAACCAGACATCGTCAAAATTAATTGGTAGCTGCCAAGCTGTCGGAATAATTAGATCTTCTAAAAGCTCCTAATATTTTGAAGCATTTAAATTACCCTCGACGAGATGAAAAATGGTCCTATGATGTAATTCTCCAGTATTCCTGTCCAAACATTGAGTTTTTTAGGATACTGGGTACGCACAATAATACTCAGGTGCTTATTCTCATATGTTAATACGGATGGGTTATGTTTTCTATTCAAGAAAAACACATTAGTGAATAAGATATTGCTCAGAAATTAACTACTCTCATTCTCTTTTCTCATGGTTATTTCACAAAAAAACAATCTTTTGAAATGGTGTACTTTAGATCCAAACTTGATTATGGATGTATCATATACGGTACCGCCAGTAAAACTACCCTCCAAAAGCTCAATTGCATACAAAACACTGCATTAAGATTGGCAACTGGTGCCTTAAGAACAAGCCCTACACTAAGTCTGCATCGAGAGACCGGTGAACTACCTTTACATTTCAGAAGACAATCCCTGCAACTCACTTATGCAGCCAGAATAACTGCAGATACAACCAACCCAGTAAGAAATTCACTGTGCGAGAAAAGATACAGCTCGATCTACAAACGACATCCCAAACTTAAAACCCCTCTATACTACGAAATACAGCAACAAATGCCTCGAAACCAAATACTTCAAGTAATAACCCACAAAACAATATCAGATGCCCCATGGAACATACCCTCTATAGTTTGTGATGACTCTCTATCCAATACAACAAAACCAGACATGTCTCCCCAAATAGTCCAAAAAGTATTTCTCGAGAAGTTGAACTCCATTAAAAATGACTGTATTTTCTACACGGATGCCTCTAAAACAGAAGATAGTATTGGTTGTGCATTTACTACTCTAGAATACACAAAGAAATTTAAACTTCAACAACTTGTAGCATATTTACTGGAGAATTATTCGCAATTCATCAAGCAATGAAACATATCGAGGAGAATGCTTGCGTCAACAACGTCATCTGCACCGATTCACTCTCAGCACTTCAGTCGATAAAATCACGTTCTTTATCCAATCCACTAGTCAGAGAAATTTTAGACACCAACATAAGAATCGTCAAACAAAGAAAAAAAGCTGTACTCTTATGGATACCATCACATATGGGAATACCTGGTAATGAAGAAGCTGATCGAATGGCAAACGACGCTAGATATTCGGGTACGCGTGTGAATGAAATAACTAGTTACGACCTAAAAAGCTACTACAAGACCACCGTCATAAATGAATGGAAGACAAAATGGCAGCAAACACCCTCCAAGCTCAGACTGATAGAGCCATCCATCCAAAACCACACTTCGAAATTCATAACCAACAGGAGAGATCTAATAACATTACGGAGATTACGAATCGGACACACCTTAACAACACACTCTTATATATTTAATAAAGAAGACGCTCCCAAATGCACATTTTGTAATGCCCAACTTTCAGTTGAGCATATTATAAACCAGTGTCCAGACTTACGGATCAAAAGAAAAACCCATGATGTTCCCCCGAAGTTAGAAGACGCCCTCAATATCAGTAACCCTCAAGTGCGGAATACCCTGGAATTTATCAGAAACATAAACTTTAGAGTATAATTGTTAAGTTGATATCATACTGTAATATCATAATTTGATAATCTAATGTATCATGAACGCTAATGACCCAGTTGTCGGAGCGTATATTTAATTAAAAAAAAAAAAAAAATGGTGTACTGAAAAAATTTCTTGAGAATTTCGCACCTTATAACATCTGTAACCATTTCTATTCAAAATATTCCGAACAGTTTTAGCTCCTCAATCGACTTGTTCAGCAATTTATCTGCTAGAACAAGGTGCACTGATTTCAAAAGCAGCGCACACATTCACTTTATTCGTCAAATGATTTTTACTGATGGTCTTCGGTGGTCTATCAATCCTGCAATGTCGGCATATTTGTAAACATCCACATTGCTCGAATTTTTCGATTATTTTGGAGATAGCCGAACGCGATGGTATCGGCTTATCTCCAAAGATAACAATGAAAGAATTTATTGTCTCCGCAGTAGATTGACCACCGAAGTACCATATTATGATTTGAGTCTTCTACGGATAAGAACCGTAAACATTTTGATTTACGCAAATCTAATTTATTTTCAAACCGTCTAGCTATCACATCTGACGTTCGGATGACTAATGTGTATTGCCATAGTATTTATACTATGGTATTGCAATTTGCGACAGATGAGATCACTCCCTCTTGCCGAGACTTGTCATTACAAAAATCCAGTCCCTTATTTGTTATCGAATCGCAAAGCAATTTCGATTCTTCCACTGTTCTACTAGACTCGGAGCTCATTCTAATTTAGCATTCATATTCTTATGTTTCCATAAAGATTTCTTTATCTGTATATCGAAAAAATATATATGATTTATTTACTGAGAATATTTGAATCCTAAGCTCCTAAAAATTTTGGCAACCTTGAGTCTAAGCCGATTCTATTCTAAACCTACTTCTCTGTCTCGATATTGAGGTTTCGTTCATAAAAATTTAAATCTGAAAAATTTTGTCACTCTTTGAAGGGTATTAACACAGCTAGGGTAGTGAATGCGAAGATGTCTTACATAACAAACTAGTTCCATTTTCATTCAAAGAATCAACAAACGAAATGCCAGGGGTTCATGGGTATAACATAGGTCAGCTGTATTATCAGTATTGTATGTTCAAATACCGAAATTTTGAATGTAACATTCGATGTTACCATTGAGTATTTATATATTATATGTTAGTACATAAATTCAAACAGCCTACGATATTCGATTTCAAACTATCCGATGTCCTCCAAAAATACTAAATTAAGAATGAAAGCAAAGCATGAGTCAGGAACCATTTTATTTAATATTTCTCGAATATTACAGCGCCTGACACAATGCCACATTTGCAGTATTTCATGTCGAACTGACGCGAATTTGCAGAATGCGTACTTTGCCTTATATCCCTTATTTCATTTTTTCTCTACTTCACGCTCTCAGAGCATTGAAATAAACAAATCTGAATATATGCTACGCATCACTGTTGGGGTCTCGCATATTCTTTTTGATATAACCCGCTTCGTACTTCATATGCGATGGAAATAAATATATTTTATGGATATTTTGCAGGTGCTTATCTTTCAGAGATATGAGCCAACCGTTTTTTCATTACATTTGATTTGCATTCATTCAAGGATTCAATAAGAAAGATAAATCCAGTTTGAATACGAGTACTTATTTCGCACAAATATAATACGTCTATTAAAAATCTTTCGAATTGAGAAATTTCTACACTCGTCCAGTTATAGAAGTTTTTGATTAGAGAAATGTATATGTTATTATTCTCTTTCGAAAACGATTATTGAACCTCCTACTAAACTTGAATAACTTTGAGTCAGAAGCAAATGAAAGAAATTCTGATAGAAGTTTCATTTTGTTCATGAGCTTGAAAGTCTAAAAGTGGATATCACTAGTAAATCAACCACTTTCAGAGAGACACTATCTCCAGAAGAAAAACTTGTATGTCACCTCGAAGTTAGTATTTTTTAATAAAAATTGCGATTTTTTTTTAACACATATATGTCTATTCACAATGATCTTAGTATCGATTCATTTCATTCTTATATAAATAATCGTGAAAACTGGAGAAATTCATAAAAACTAATATCTAAGAAAAAATTATATTTTGTCGAATCAATAGATTCTAAGATCAGTAAAAATGTCAAGTAATCTTGTAATATATGATATAGAGCTAGAAAGAATATAGTCCAACCGAAGATATTATGAAGAACGAAAAAGCGAAAATCGACTGTGACCAAAAGAGACTGTCAGCGTAGGACAAAATCCGCAAATTTCGAAAACTGAAATCTAAGAATTATAGACAGCGTATCATTTTAAAATATCACTGATCAAGTAAAAGGGGAAGACTATAGGAATGGACAGTTTCAATATGATAAATCTCATCAAATTGATGACTAATTAACTTTATTTTACATCTTATCGACATTCAATTATGTAGATTTCATCATTTTATGGAATCTTTTTTTTGTATAAAGTATCTTGGTTTATGATGCTTGCAACTTTGAGACAAATTTCTGTTTTATTCTTTAGCTATGTATGTAGCAAATATACTGCTCATTTTTAATCAAACCAAATATTTTTTTCTGAATGTTTTGTTCTTATTATTCTGTGAAATGGGCAACTGTTAGTGATGTTAGATTATTAGTCTCATCCCAGTGATGGGTAATTGACACCACATTCAATTATGTATATTTCTATATTTCATGGAATCTGTTGTTTTATTATGCTTGAAACTTTGAGACACAACAAATAACTGACCTAAACTGAAGAATAAAACAAAATGTGTGTCTCAAAGTTTCAACCATCATAAAGGTGGATAGGTACTTCTGAAAAAAATACCGATTCAATAAAATAAAGAAGCACATATAAATGGATGTTGGGTAGTTGGAAAATCCAATTTAATTACTCACCAGAAAATGGTTCATCCTCAACATTTACCCCTTTTACAGAATAAAAAGAACAAATAAGTCAGAACAAAATATTTCCTCTTATGAAAATGAGCCCCAGATTCCATAAGATAAAGAAAAGCTAGATATCCAAGGAATGAAACAAAAATTGTGTCACAGAGGTTCAAGCATTATCAAGACACTCTCTACAAAAAAAAACAGACTCCATAAAATCTACGTAATTGAATGTTCGTTAGATGGAACAAACACATAATTACTCATAGAGTATAATCCCAGGGCCCCTCGACGTTATTTATTTTTGAAGTAACGAATTTTACAGTATTATAGTATATAGACAGTCTTATATGTGTTTAATAGTGTGTGCATACTGGCTAGAAAAGATAGACAAAAACATACCGAACTTTGGTTAAATTCGAAGCACTGATTTTTTTATGTCACGCAAAATATTATAAAAAAAAATATTTCATATTGCCAGACAGTTTCCGTGGGCCGTTATTCCTCCCAGACGCTTTAAATTTCATTTAAAAAAATTCCAATTAGGAATATTGTTGCGAAATGGCCAGATTCAGCACTTTTGTTAAATTCGAAGCACTGATTTTTATATATGTCACGCAAAATATCATAAAAAATAAATATTTCATATTGCCAGACCGTTTCCGTGGGCCGTAATTCCTTCCAGACGCTTTAAATTTCATTAAAAAAAAAGAACTTTTCTTACATCCGAAGAATTTTGAATATAATCCTTGGGGGGTTATTTTAATACCTCTTGTGGAAAGCTAGACCAATCCCAAGGGCCAAACATTCTGTCAGACACAATCAAAATTTTCATTAGGTCCCAAGAAACTATTAATTTTTCTGCCTACAAAGTGGCCCAAAAGACCGGTTCTACCAACTTGAGGAAATTTGAACCGAACCCATAGTTACGAAACCTTTATCAATGAAATTATTGTAAAAAGCCATGTACAGGGTGATTCACTTATCTTGGTAACCCCAATTTTCTCAAAAACGTCCGAATATTTTTTCATTCTGTGATTGGCGTTTTGAACAAGTCAATGTCGACTTGAGATGAGCATAAAAATCTGCGGAATAAATAAAGATGCCAGGCGTCGCGGCGCTATCAAAAATTTTTTCTCCAGGGACATACCTTTTTTATCATGTCATTCGAAAGGTAATTTTATTCTGAATTTTTTTTTCGAAACAATTTTTATCCATTTCTTACCGTTAGCGATTGCGGCGTGTTTTATGTCGATTCTATTCCATTTATTTTTTTCTGTATTGTGGTAGAATGCTTTTATTTGGAGACATAGAGATTTTGTGATTTGAATTCAAGAAGGCTAGTTTTCTAGTCAATGTGCCTCTTCAAATAAGATGAAATATATGGCTATAGCAAGATGGGGCTTCATGCCACAACGCTGCCATTGTCAAGAGATATTTAGATCAAGAATTCGAAAATAAATGGATTGAAACCAAAGGACCCATCAGATATCGCCAGACCTAACGCTCATTGATTACTTTCTGAGGGGTCCCCTTAAATATATGGTATACCAAACTGAGTCTAATTACTTGGACTATTTGAAAATGAAGATAAGAAACGCATTTGCCCAAGTAGACCCTTATATTTTGACCGAAGTAACTTATAATGAAATAGGGGAATGATATAACTTATGTATGGATCATAATGGCCGTTATATAGAACATATGATTCGAAATGTTTCGTTTGTTATTAAATAAAATGTTTATTGATATAAGATATAATATTTAATGAATAAAATAATAGAAAAATAGTTTGTTACAGAGCCTCCGTCATTTTGCGAAACAAAATCAAATCTTGGTCATCTAGCCATTATGATCCATACACAAGTTATATCATCTCCCTATTTCATTATAAGTCACTTTGGTCAAAATATAAGGGTCCATTCATTTTCAAATTCTTATTCTCAATATCTCTTCACAATGGCAGCGTTGTGACATGGAGCCCCATCTTGCTGTATCCACATATTTAATCTCATTACAGAGGCAGATTGTTTAGAAAACTAGCCTTTTTGAATTCAAGGCACAAAATCATATCTATGTCTCCAAATCAAGGCATGCTACCACAATACAGAAAAAAAATAAATGGAATAGAATCAACATGAAACACGCTGCAGATCGCTGACGCTTAGAAATTAACCAAAATTGTATTCGAAAAAAAAGTTCAGAATGAAATTCTCTTTCGAATGACATGATAAAAATGGTATGCCCCTGGAGAAAAAAATTTTGATAGCGCCGCGACGCCTGGCGTCTTTATTTATTCCGGAGATTTTTATGTGCATCTCAAGTCAACATTGACTTGTTCAAAACGCCATTCACAGAATCAAAAAATATTCGGACGTTTTCGAGAAAATTGGGGTTACCAAGATGAATGAATCACCCTGTACGAGTTAACCATCGAGTGAAGCTGACAATGAAGATAAAGATTAAGAGACTAATGAAAAAAAATATATTTTTTGATTTCTGTTATAATTATAATAATAAATTGTCATTTCCCTAATTTGATGCTGAAAACATACTCTTTGTAGGCAAAAAAATGTATAGTTTCTAGGGACCTAATAAAAATTTTGATTGTGGGCAGAATGTTTGGCCCTTGGGATTGGTCTGGCTTTCCACAGAAGGTATTAAAATAATCTCCCAAGGATGATATTCAAAATTGAAGACTTCGAATGTAAGAAAAGTTCATTTTTTTAATGAAATTTAAAGCGTCTGGGAAGAAACGGTCTGGCAATATGAAATATTTATTTTTTATAATATTTTGCGTGACATACATAAAAATCAGTGCTTCAAATTTAACAAAAGTGCTGAATCTGGCCATTTATATATATATTTATATTATATTTATATTTCTAATTGTGATTTTTCTAAATGAAATTTAAAGCGTCTGGGAGGAATTACGGCCCACGGAAACGGTCTGCCAATATGAAATATTTATTTTTTATAATAGTCTGCATGACATATGAAAAAATCAGTGCTTCGAATTTAACAAAATTTCGGTATGTTTTTGTCTATCTTTTCTACCTGCTACCTGTGAACAGGCCGCCTAGCCAAGCTAGCGAGTATGTACACACTATTAAACACATATAAAACTATCTATACTGTAAAATTTGTTACTTCAAAAATAAGTAACGTCTGGATGCCCTGGGATCTTAGACTATCAAAATTTTCTCGAGATTCATCGTTTTGAAATTTTTTTACCAAAACGAATATTATACATACATAGGTGTAAAGTTATAAACACCATTGGATTATCTTTGGTTTTATATTTCTTCAATGCACAGTTCGAAAATTTTTTATGGTTTTCTCACCTAAAAAATTTGGTTTCGGCCCGTCCCTCTTACGGAGTCCTCACTAATGTTCGATAACCACTAGTTCAAGTAATTTCTAGCCTGAATTAAGCCTGAAGTCCTCGGTCACTCCGAATCATAAGAGTTGAAGAGATCAGAAGTTCCTGGATAAGAAAAATGTGGGAGAAATCGCCTGCGGAGAGAGCGAAGCCATGAAAAATGCAAAGAAAAGAAGAGCACGACAGGTAACGCATCATCGAACTGCTAAGAGTTTCCAGTGCTAAATCATCAATTAGAATGAAACATAATGAGGAGTAGGTATGTACTTAAAATTCCTTAAACGTAGATTTTCCTATTATTTTCACCAAAGCATTTCTCAGTGCGAATAAGAGGTTGAATATTATTTCGTTATGATGAGTTTCTTTTCATTTTAGTCGGGCACCAGTTTCAGGAAGCATTCAAATTAATGGATTACTTTGAGTCTCCAGAGAGTTTCGAGAAAATTACCTCTTACAGATGACTCTTTTGTACATAAAAGCGAAAGGACTAGAACTGCTGCCGGATAACTAGGAATTTTTTCATGGAACCATCTGTTTTTATAGTTTTTCAAACAGTTAAGAGAATGCTCTTCTGTTGCTGCGAAGTATCCTGAATTTTTTTCATATTTTATGATTATACCGAAAACTTCTAATTCGGATTGCGAATCACCTTGAGAAACTTCAAGTCCAGATGCGCAGTCAATTTACCATTATTTATAATATTCTTCAACTCTGGCCGTTTCTGACAAACCAAAAATGGACTTAAAATCCATCTGCTCTGTTTTAAGTCTTATTCGGATTTCGGAACAGTAAATTTGTACGGGTAACAAATTGGCGAATGAGTAGACAGTCATTGATATTTTCGGTATGAAAATAACCTCCTATGATAACCAGTACAAATTGTGTTGAATGAACGATTCATTCAAGCGTTGAAGTTAAGTTGTGAACATAACTTTCAATGTGGATAACACTCTTCTTCAGGAATAATATTACATAATTGACATTTATCCGGCCAAAGCTATAGGGATTGATTGGAAATTCCCCTAAAAACATAATGATCACTGGAGTGCAAATGTGCTGACATGTAAAATTTCAAAAGAATCATTCCATTGATGATAATATATGACTGAGGAAACGTTATGGTAGACTTCACAAAATTTTAATTATCTGATCAGAAAGTCCAATAACGAAGTAGTTGAATTGAGGGATTTAGTGACTTCATTATTCATTGGTGCTTGATTGAGGAATAAAGATGATATGAAATTATAATATGAATTATATATCAATTTTTGCAAAATAAATATGAAAATCACAGAATTGTAGCTAAGCTGGCAATGTTTACAATTCACTCCCTTCGCCTCCCAGACGGCACCCTATATTCTCGGAATATTCCTCCAATCTGCCATTAAGCCAAAAGATATTGCAATATGCGAGGCATATGCCAGATATATATCAAATATATCTGCTCTCAAAGGAATATTCCAAATATATGCCATCCCAGATATGTCTGGTATATGCTATGGGAATATCTATATGATATGCGTTTAGAATATTATTCAATAGTATTTATTGGTATATATACATGAATCTTCATGGAATATTACAAACGTTACAAAACCCTTTTTGAACGATAATTGTGTGTAGGCACTACCACTACCTCGATTTTGCTTTTGTTCCGAACTCATCAATAATTGATGAGTTTGCTATTTTCCAGTAAACTGTTAAAGAACTACAAACTTTCTATATAGATTATATTTTCGAGGAATCGCAGTTATCATCAAGTTAATCATAGTTGGATTCAAGTTAAAAAATAACACTTTCATTCGCTTAATAATTTGATCTTATTTATTAAACTGAGTAAACAATGGAATCAATGATTTGTAATTTATTTATATGATTGATACAATGAAATGAAAGAGCAGGCAACAAATTAAACGTTTTTATTTGTGAAAAATGGACATGCTATACTATATCGTCTATCGACTGAGAGTCGAGTGACTTTTTAAATAATTGAAATGTTCGATGAAACAGAAAAAGAGGTCCATTATGATTTTGATCTTATAGGAAAGAGATCAAATATATATTTTCAATAAATGGAAAAACAATATATGATATTCGAGCAGATATGTGAAAAGGGCGTAGACAAGTTGTCAAAAATCATATATGATAATCAAATATTAGTGAGCAGAGGTGAGAGTAGCTTATTCCACTGGAGGATCGAATCACTTTTGCTCATATTTTTGTTTCCATGAAGCTGCCATGTGGTGACAGAGATGTCTGGATCTTAGAATCTTTCTAGTTCAACTTAATACTTCTTGCTTTTCATTGAACCAAATACATTGCATTTCAAACATTTCAGAGCCATTGTAGGTTGAGGAAGTTATGTGGCCACTTCGAACCATATTTTCGCCCTTTCTAGATATTTCCTTGAATTTTATCAAAATATCTGACAGAAATACCAATGACATTATTTCTTTACAGGAATAAAACTACTCCTTTATAAATAAAAAATTAACTATTTTCTGGCCTCTACCCATTCTTAACTCCTGCAATTTCGTTCCCTGAATTTACCGATAAGAATATCAAATTTCGATTTTACTGAGATTTGATTTTTTCTTATGGATGTAAACATTACGTCACGACGTTTTCAGTGAAAATATTCATATTTTTGTTTTGTGGTCTTGGATTGAGGTTATTTGTGTTCTGTGATTAGCAGTTTCAGTTTGGCGTTCCAAACTTCCAAAATGGTCGTCACGTCACCGTGGTGACATGACTTATGGAGCTCCATGAGTTGAAAGAGTCTTATTGAAAAATTATTAAATTGTGTGTGGAGTTGAAAATATGTTATTGTTTGAGTATTATGTGATAAATAGTTTGTGATGCAGCCGAGCACATGATAAAAGATAAGACAGGCAGACAAGAGCATGACTGTAGGAGCGTGAATATCAAATCAACGTTGGTAGGTACTCTTATATATTTGGAATGCTTGAAAAAGGTTTTCGTAATATGCCAATCACTTGTCAGTGCTTTATCTTTGGTTATGTGTATTTACGTTTTTTCAGGTCAAAGAATTGAGGACTTTACAGTGAGGAAGTGATGGAAAGGATATTTCCTATATTTTAGTTGGGTTGGGAAAAAGGCAAAAACTAACTTTTCATCCCTAATAAAATTGTGCAATGTTCTCAAAGGTATCATATAAATAATTTCAGTGATCATAAAACCCATTTTATGTTTTATTAATATTTTCAGAGGTTCTTAAACAGAATGAAAATACTAAATTTGTTACTGAAAAATGGCTCCACGTTGTGCAGATAGCTTAACCAAAATTTTGCTTTCAATCCAAACGTAAAAACTACAAGAGCATGAGTGGAGGAGCTTCTCAGGTGCAGTAAGTCTCACCCAAGCTGTATATCGTAATTTTGTTCCTGCAAGCAAAAAGGCTGTACAGGTCGAAAATATTAGTGGCATCAATACGGATTTAGGCCCTAAAAATCAAAAAGAGGGATCGTCTTCGAGAAGGAAGGTTGCCTCGATATAAATTGCCAACACTGCTTACTAAAATTCAAAGTAAGTTTATAAATATTAAATAATCAGAACAGATTCCACTATTACTATAGCAGTAGACAGCCTCTTATCTTGAAAATCTTAGAATCACTGTTTTTTTTCAGGGCCAAAATCAAAGAATTCCAAGGAAAAAGGCGAGGAAGACCAAAAGCTACCTGGATGAGCGGCATACAGAAGACGATGTCTGAGAGACTGGGAGAATGGGTGTTGATAGAAGGGGCTGGAGACTGGGAATTGGAAGGCCTGGGATGTTATAAACACGGATATCTATATCAGCACCCCAAAGGTAAAGTGTGTCAAGTCACAATATCAAAATTAGACAAATGAGAGATTTTTCAGTTCGATAATTGTTTCAAAGAATGTGTACTGCCATTACTTGGCGTCTTCTTAAACCTAGGGAGTCAAAAATGTGTTCCACTAGCTAGAATTTACTAATGTGAATCCAATATTCTAGATAGGTCGTGTCTGAAAAAATGTGACTTAACACACTTTACCTCTGAGGTGCTGATATATAGATATAAGGTTGGTTTTACAAAACTTTGTTAGTACCATTTAATTAACTGGAGCCACCACGATTCGTAGAAATTTCAAAACGAGTAATTCGATTTGTGAAACCGACCCATAATCTGATGAGTCGATTTCAAATGGCTGTTTTGGTTGGTTAACGGTTGACCGCTCGGTTCATAAATGACAACGTCAAATGAACTGCGCTTTCGAATTCTGTTCAAATTTTGGAGAAACATCTGATTTGAGACGTCACCAGAATGTCATTCGAATGCGGTTGGTCCAAAACTGACGGACCAATCTATGAACCAACCAAGAACCCGTCAATCGAAATCGCCTCTAGTTCACAAACCAAATAATTGAAGTTCACAGTTCAATATTTATATCATTTAAAATATTACCTCATTGTGTTTTCCCTATTTTTTAGTTTAATTCATCAAATGTTAATTTTTACTTATTCTTAGTATTGTTTTGTAAAATACCTAGTTGATTTATATTTATATTTTAACTTTATGTTCATTTTTATGATTTAATGTGATAATTTTGTTAATTATTGTTATTGTACAAAATATTCTTAAAACTGTAATAAATTTTTTTGAAACAATCTAATCAATGCATTATTATTTAGTACCGCTACAAAAATTTACATATATTTAAATATATACAAAGATATTACCAGCATATGGCATGGACAAATCAGGAGATAAAAAGATATTGCCAGCATATATGTAAGGGAGATATTCATAGATGAATTTGTATGGCATATGCCATGGATATATTTTTGAAGATTATGGGATATTCCTGGCAGATGTTTCATGGTGACCTTGGATATTCCTGCTATCTGCCAGGCTTATGCCCTGGGAGATTTGGAATATGTTTGGAATATCTCAATATGCCAGCGGTATATTCATTGAATATGCATGGAATATTTCTGTGCCGTCTGGGCTCTCAGCAAAGGTATATTTTCCTTTGATTAGTTTGCTGATTCAAGATATATAAGGTCACATGTTTTTTGCTATAAAAACCATAAATGAGTTCACCGAACAGAAAGTACGCTCACTGATATTGAATCATAGAAATCTGCGGAATGTTTCTTCCTAGAATCTCATAGAATCGGATATTATTTTCGATTTGCTAATTTCCTATCTTTATTTCAATTCATTCAGTTTGTTCTTGATATATATGTTTCATAGTTGGCATTTTCATCGTTAGCAGAAAAATGATCCGGATGTAGCAGATGCAGCTCTTGCATCTATGAATACTGAAATTTTCAATCAAATTTTCCGTAGCTCTCAACATTTAAACGAAAAATTAATAGGAAAAACTCACTGAAAACATGGATGATTCCAAGAGGCAAATAAGGGAAAACAGTTGACGTATTGTCAGTGTGGATTCAACACCTAGTAATTTTCTCGTGTTAGGACGAAGCCACGAGGAGAACAATTTTCACAGAAGACCGCACAAACGCGCACCTCTGAACGTCCACCGACAAACTGGAGAATGCGGGAAACACGAAAGGGTTTATATTGGTAAGGGTTCTGCAGCGCAGAATCTTTAGGTCCATGATCAGAAAAATAATTTGAAAAAATTAATTAGTTTTGTCTCAAAAGAGCCCTGATTACGAATATTTTCCGGGATTTTCCTTTTCGATACAACATTTCCGATCCATCGAGACTTGATAATTGAGAATGCGACTTTATTCCAGAAAGAAGGGAGGAATATCTCTAGAGCATAAACATTTCACAGATAATGTATATGAGCTATCCATGAAATATAGATGATAAATCTGAAGATGGAGCAACAGATAATGAAGAATGATCAAAATAAAGATTATAATGGCATGTGCTCTTATTGACAGATAACTATATAAAGGAGGGATATCGTCGAGCAAGGAAACGGTTTTGACTTGAATCGGCCATATTGTAAAACCAATATTGATTCATTTCATCATGAAACTGTCAAATTTGAGTTGGTGATTTGGTAATTTTTTCCAGGCCCGGATCTGGGGGGGGGGGCAAGCGGGGCGCTTGCCCCGGGCGCCAGAAGAAGGGGGCGCCAAAATCAACCAGCGGTTAATTTTTGATTTTCTCGAAAGAAATTAATTTCATAGTGCTAAAAACGAAACAGTAGAATAGAAACATGAAAAACCACCACTATGCCAAAAATCTTCTAAATTACTTTGATTAATTTTTCAGTTCTGCTATCGTTTTTCAACACCCTCAATGTAACTTTTGTAATTCAAAAGGCAAGGAAAAAGGGCGAAGAGTTGGATTCACAACAATTTTCTGGTTTCCAATCAACTTAGCTATTATGTAATCGGCAGAGGTTTTTTATGAATTGATAACTTCCTGTGGCACGTTGAGCACTTTCTGGTTGAACAAAAATCATGGTAAGCTTTCGGCGAAGATGAATTTCATGAATTTTGTTTACCCAAAAAGTGCTCAATGCGCCCCTAATGGAGTCGTAAATTCATAAAATACCCCATGCGCGACGGCATTCTCTTCAATCGTTACAAGATGATCGTTTCATTGGCGGTTTTTTTAGGAGGCTTTTTTGATTTGGGTTTCTTCATGTGGCAAGTGCGGGTACTCTCATATTTCAATAATTATTATCCATTCTCCAACAAGGATAGTTTTTTCGAGAAGGGGATAAATATAGAATCTTCTTATGTTTATTTCTATTCTAGAGATTGAAGTATTCGAATTCTGATTTCAAGGTCTATTATTATTCATATTTTATATTCGTCTTCATTTATTAGCAATTGTTATATTTATTCCACTCCTTTCTTCATAATATTTATATTTTATTTTTCTGTTAATATTGTTTCATGGAATGTGGTTTGTTTCGAAGACAGTTACCGTGGAAAACTTTATCATTTTTACTTTTCCCTCTCCCACCTGAGAACAAAGTCTGCAAAAACAGAAAGAAAGGAAAAACTAAAATCGCCTGCGCCTCATGGTTTTTCGAGAAAAATTTCATTCTGCGGGTACCTATGCAACGCAAGCATAGATCCAGTAATTTCTTCGCCTGGGGAATTACCGACTCTTCCTAATCGCATGCATCTGGAACTAAGGGCGTTGGCAATAACGGTTTCATTCGAATTACGCTCTTTGTATGTCTTTCTCGGTATTTGTGTGAACTTGTAATCAGTTTCACAATTTATTTTTGGTGAATCTTCAAAATTTTGCCGAAATTTTTCAAAAATTTGATTGGAGATATTGCTTTCATTTTAAAAAAAGTTTAAAATTTCAAAAGTTTAAGATGATAATAACCGCCAGCATTAGCGTTATCTGAAGCCTACCACGTGGCTGTTGCGAGTTCGGATTTTCGGTTCATTGTTTGTGTATGTGCGTTTTTGTTGAAAGCAAGAAGATTAAAAAAAAATCTGTTTAATTATGCGAGTTCCTATGTATTCACGAAAAGTAGACAAAAGCAATCTCCGAACAGCAAGTTCCAAGAAAAAAAGGAAAAGTGACAGCAGCTTTCTGAATTTTTCTTTACATATTTCTTTTTTGAAAATTTGAGTTATCTACAATAAAACTGTGGAATAGCATGAAAAAACTTTCTTTCTCATGTTTAAAAGCTAATGAGCTTTTCAGAACAACAAATGTGATATTATTTCAAAAACTCGATCGACTTTAACAGAAAAACGGCTGGCTGGATTGATCTGGCTTTTGGTAGAGTTTACGTGAACATATTGAACTGTAAAAGGCACATTTAACATTCTTAGTTTTTGTTTGATCCAACGCATGATGTTACAAAACCGGAACCCCCCTTTTCGTTGCATTTTCAAATTCTTGTAACAAAAATTTTCGAAAAAGCAATGAACAACCTTTGAAGGGAAATCATTCAGGTTCTCGAAACCCACTGTTAACTTTTTGTGTGATTATTGATTGCCGATATATCGATAGTTGAAGACAAAAGGATCTTTTTTTATTTGAGGGTCGATATCTCCATGATTAGTAGACGTATCAAGATCTGGAAAAAATTGGCTGAAAAATTAAATTGAAAATTTGTTTGTTGTTGGTTTTTCTAATGGTACTCAAAAACTCATGACGTTACAAGATTTCAAAGTAATAAATCCAATAACAAGATGGGTACTAGGAGCTACAATTCCTTCTTTTTTTTCTTGTACGACAATTCCTCTCGAAGTTATGGCCTGTTGAAAATTGCTCAAAAAATTTCGATTTTATTTTGATCCTTTAATTCATTCTATTTGTGTAGATATAAATTTCAAAAACTTTCTATTCTTATACCAAACTTAAGAGGGGGGTGCCATCATTAATTTTTGCCCCGGTCGGAAAAAATCGTAGATCTGGGCCTGATTTTTCAGCGTTTATCATTAGTAATGTTTGGAATCGAGGATTAATTTAGTGTTTTGAACGATTTCTGTTGTGTTGTATTCGTGTTTGGTAGATATTTTTAGTTTTTGATGTGCAAGATGCATCCCGGTCAACAAAAACAATAGAAATGCTCCTTCCTCTATATCCTATGGTCGACTCTTACATCAGTTGATACCGGTACCAATTTTATTTCCAAGAGCGAAACAACTTGAAAAAAACTAGAATACGATTTCACCGTCACCATCCGGGTCCAACAACTGTACTTTTAGACAATCCAGGTACCCATTCAGAATTCAGACACATGCATTAAAATGAGTGAAAATGTGGATAACATCTTCTCAGGTACTTTTTTCGTTTTCACGAAACCCCCCCCCTGATTATCTTCAGGGTATCGAAAAAAGACCTTTGTGAAAATATCAGATCCAAATAATAACATTTAGAGGTCGCTCATCAATTATTTCTATTTTGCCTACTAATAGCAGGGGAAAAATTTTTTTTTTCAATAAAAAATTCCTAGAACACAAACCAATAGGCGGATTCCTTTGTGTGATACATTTTCGAGTAGGCAATCAGATACTTTACAAATATATCCCTCACGATATTTCGATAAAACGGCCGCTTCAAAAGTTATTCGATTCGATGCTAATATTGAGGTATTTTTGAAGAAAAAAATTATTTAAAAAAATCGACTTTACTTGTTTTCACGCAACACGCCTTCAAATCATCTTCAGGGCATCGACAAAAGCCGTCTGTGAAAATATTAGCTTTGAATATTAATATTTAGAGGTCGCTCATCGATAGTTTCTATTTTCGCTGCTGATGGCAGGAAAAAATTCTTTTTTCAATAAAAAATTTTTTGTTCACGGACCAATAGACGGATTCCACTGTATGATACATTTTGGTGTAGGGAACTAGATACTCTACGAAAATGTTCAATACGATATCTCGATAACACCACTTATTTGAATTTTTTTTTCAAAATACCTCAATATAAGGTATTAATATCGAGGTATTTTTGAAGAAAAAGTTCGAATAACTTTTCAACAAGCGGTTTTATCGAAATATCGTATGAGACATTTTCGTAAAGCATCTAGTTCCCTACACGAAAATGTATCACACAATGGAATCCGTCAATTGGTTCGTGAAGAAAAATTTTTTTATTGAAAATAGAAAATTTTTTCCTGCTACCAACAGCGGAAATAGAAGTCATCGCTGAGCGACCTCTAAATATTAATATTCAAAGCCAATATCTCCACAGACGCCTTTTTTCGATACCCTGAAGATAATAAGAAATGGAGTTTCGTGAAAACAAACAGAATCGATTTTTTTGAATAATTTTTTTCTTCAGAAATACCTCAATATTAGAATAGAATCGAATAACTTTTGAAGGGGCCGTTTTACCGAAATATCGTAAGAGTCATTTTTGTAGAGTATCTGATTGTCTACACGAAAATGTATTACACAATAAAATCCGTCATTTGGTTTCTGCTCTAGGAATTTTTTATTGAAGAAAGAAATTTTTTTCCTGCTATTAGTAGGGAAAATAGAAATAATTGATGAGCGACCTCTGAATATTATTATTTGAAGCTGATATTTTCATAGAGGTCTCTTTTCGATACCCTGAAGATAGGGGGGGGTTTCGTGAAAACAAAAAATGTCGATTTTTTTGAAACAGTCTTATATATATATATATATATATATATATATATATATATATATATATATATATATATATTGGATAAGATTGATTGGACACAACCCTCTGAAACTGAAATGAACCGTAGACAGCTGCTTCGGGCTTTCGGCCCGGTTCATTCAATAAATCTTATCCATGTATTTTACCGATCCCTCAATATTCATATCTTTCTTATATATATATATATATATATATAATATATATATATATATATATATATATATATATATATATATTTATATATATATATATATATATATTTATATTCACACAGTTGTGGGATTCACCAGATTACCCGGACTCGTGAGCCAAGGGCAACCTTGCTAGTCACTCAATAAGGATATATAACTTGCCGGATTATTATGCCAACCGTTCCCAGTATTACGGCCTTCTGCATCCATGCTATGGTGTTTGGTGGCAGGTTGAGTTCTTCTATATGTGTGGAATACCTCAATATTAGCATCGAAACGAATAATTTTGAAGCGGCCGTTTTATTGAAATATCGTAAGGGACATATTTGGAGAGTATCTGATTGTCTACACGAAAATGTATCACACAATGAAATCCGTCTATTGGTTTCTGCTCTAGGAATTTTTTATTGAAAAACGAAATTTTTTCCCTGCTATTAGTAGGGAAAATAGAAATAAATGATGAGCGACCTCTAAATATTAATATTTGAAGCTGATATTTTCACCGAGGTCTTTTTTCGATACCCTGAAGATAATTAGGGGGGGGTTTCGTGAAAACAAAAAAAGTCGATTTTTTTGAATCAGTCTAATATATATATAATAAATAGTTATTTGCTGGACAGTTAATAATAAATATTTGTTTTTTGGGAATAGCAGCAACTGATATGAATACTCTTTTTCTTACTCGAGCTTTCGAGATTTATTTATCTCTTCTTCAGGAGAACTACAAAAATATACAATATAATGAAAAAGGTTCGGGTATAAAATGAATTCATGAAAAACTTACGAAATTGAGGTTGTACAGAAAGATGGAATCAAAATAATTGACATCAATAAATACGGAGAATAATTATGGTAAAATATAAATATTGGGAAGGAAAATATTGAAGCTTGCAAAAATTTTTTTATGACATGGAAAGTCGAATTGACAGCTCATTCATATCTAGATTCAGGAAAAATGAAATCCGAATATTTTTCTAACATTAGATAGAATTTATGGAATCTAAACTAATGAGATATGAAAATATGGAACTGAGACCACCTATATCTCTTCTAGAATTGATACTGTTCTCATGCTGTGCGATTCTCACCATTTCAAGAAAATTTCTCTTTTTAGAATTTTTTTCTACATCTATGATTTCTACATTATCAAAATTTGGTTCATGATGGTCTTCTATGGAATGAGCAGCAAGAGCACATGTATCTTTTTTTGTTCTAATGTTACTTTTATGAAGTGAAATTCTCTGTTTTAATTTTGTAGTTGTTTGACCTATATAACATTTATCACAATCATTACAATTATTTTGTATATCACGTTGTATTTATTATTAGTATGAAGTTTATCAATTTCGTAAGTTTTTCATGAATTCATTTTATACCCGAACCTTTTTCATTATATTGTATATTTTTGTAGTTCTCCTGAAGAAGAGATAAATAAATCTCGAAAGCTCGAGTAAGAAAAAAGAGTATTCATATCAGTTGCTGCTATTCCCAATACACAAATATTATATATATATATATATATATATATATATATGTATGTATGTATATACAGGGTGTCCCGTAAAGACCACGTCAAACGAAAACAGAATGTAGATCAGAATGTGCTCTACCTGATGTGAAAAAATCGTTCATATAAAAGTCTCACAGTTTTCGAGATATTTGATGTTTTATGAAAATGTTGAATTTTTTCACTTAAGATGCTTCCTCTCTTGTGGAAGCTACAATTAAATACTTTTCGAATCAGTTTTTTTTCTGTAAATATTGTTGAATGATTACTTCGATTCATGCGATGAAAAATAGCAGAAAATTTTATACAGGGATTCTGAAAAATAGTTGGTGTCGTTTAATGATTGGCGGCAATTCTGTCGGACCGAATATTTTTCCATCGTATATATGCCAGTCCATAAATTCACCGTAAATCGATATTGGGATCTATCTTGCCTTACATTGTGCGGATTCTCGATGTTCCAACTATGAAGATTATGCAGATTGATATACCTGCTTTGAGTACAGGAAGACTCATCAGTCCAAAGGATATTATTGAAAAAATTGGGATTTTCTGTATGTTTCAGCAACATTTGTTGACAAAATTCTACTCGGGCTACTTTTACGACTAGCAGGAACTCTTCCTTCGACAATTGCATTATGGGTCCGGATGAAAACTTCGTAATTGGGATGTCGGCGATTGGGGTACCGCTCTGAATAAAGCCTCGATGCTGCTCTAGCATTAAGACGTACTTCTCCATAAATAAGGTGCATGTCGGCACATTTTCTGTAGACATTTAACCCAGTAAACTGCTACGCATTAACTTCCACTAGATGAAAATGAACGTTTCCATAGATACCTTAAGTACCTTAAGTTTGAATCATTAAATCGCATCACATCATATCAATGTTCGAGAGTTCTTTAGGCAAAGAAAAAGGAATAAAAAAACTTATTCAGTGAATTGGCATCTTAATAACATTTTATTGATTTTTTGATTGATTATTTTCAGCAGGAAGTGCAAAATGAAAGTTTTTATGGAAAAGGTGAAAAAATCAGTTTTTCACAGGAATGCTCCATTTTCGATAAATATTCAATAATCTTTTTTTCTGAAGAAGGTTATCACCTGTATTTTACTTTTTCGGAATCCTCACGAAATGGGCAAATTTTCAACGTAATATGCAGAAAAGGTCTAGTGTCTTTTTTTACACCATGTCAGATAGAATTCAGTACAAAAAAACACTTCTTTCGAAACATGAATTTAAAATTTTTTTTTTCAGAATACCTGTATAATATTTTGTGTTATTTTTCATTGCATAAATTGAAGTAATCATTCAACAATATTCACGGAAAAAACTGATTCAGAAAGTATTCAATTGTAGCTTCCGCAAGAGAGAAAGCATTTTAAGTGTAACATTTTCATAAAACATCAAACTGTTTTCACGTTTCTGAAGGCGAAGAATGTGGAAATATTGTACATTTTCAGAATTTTGAAAAACCCGTCTCAGGGTTCTAAAATTGGGATCAAGATTGACCCATAACTTTCGTTTTTCAAATTAGAACCCCATTTTTTTATGATTGCATGGATTGTGCGAAGAAAAATGATGATAATGTTCAAACATGTTAATGCTCCTAAAATTAATAATTCTTGAGTTATTCAGGATTTCCTGATTTCATGTCGTACGTACCGTCAAATTCATAGAATCTGTTTCATATCAACAATGACCTTGGTCATAAGATAAATTACTCAAATAACTCACTAGTGACTTCCTCTTTTCTGAATTCATTTATCATTGTTGATCTAAAACAGATTTCATGAATAGAAACAGAAAATCCTGGATAACTCAAGAATTAGTGATTTTAAGAGCATCAACATATTAGAACATTATCATCATTTTTCTTCGCAGCATCCAACGCAATCATAAAAAAATAGGGTTCTAATTTGAAAAACGAAAGTTATGAGCCAATTTTGACCTCAATTTTTGAACCAACATTTGGAACACGGGTTATTCAAAATTCTGACATTGTACAATATTTCCACAGTCTTCGCCTTCAAAAATGTGAAAACAGTTTGTGCTTACGATATCTAGGTTAGGAATAACAAACATAATACCGAATACACTTATCCCCCTTTTTTCTTCAGTTTTTTCTCGATATTTTGACGAATGCAACGATTTGAGTACGAATGTATTCAGAATTGCATACTCTATCAAATTCGAAAACAAAAAAACAGAAAAAAAAAATTTTTGAAAATTTTTTGTTCACTCCCTGTATAACTAAAAGTGGTCGTTCTCCAAGAATATTTTAGAGCGGTAGATAATGTCAAACAATAATATAATCCCAATTTTCAGATTTCAAATAGGTCCAGTTCTCTAGAAACGCCTAATAGGCCGTCGAACTTGGTACACCCTGTATACATTGTGACACAGACTCATGGTACACCTCCATTTTCTCCTTTGTTTCTGTAGTTATATTTTTGAAATTTGGAACATTGAATAAACTCACTATAGGGCACTTTTTGAAATATTCAGAAGAAAAATCCATTTTCTGGTTTTTCCGGAAATGACATCAACTTTCGATTTTCGAATGGGACACCCGGTATATTTTGACATTTTTGAAATCTCTATAATTTTCTCAATCTAATGATACCTCATAATTGATATTTGATCAGTCAGAACGCCCATTTTATTTTTCGATCTAGAGAGCCATGAACTAAAATTATTCCAAAAAATCAAAATAATGCTACACTTCGATTTAAAAAGTATCGTGGTTCGAAATACGTGCCAAAAAAGTAAACCAAAACCTTTTTTCACTCGAAACACCGTTTTGCCAAATGGTAGCATAAAGCTACTCTGACGTCATTCGAAAGTACCATCGGTGGGGTATTCATCCATATCAACTATTTTTCTATATAACCAATACGAACACGATAATGGAGTCAAGACATGTTTAAGTATCTTCTCGGTTCAATCCAAAGTTGATGTCATTTCCGGAAAAAACGGTAATTGGATTTTTTTCTAAATATGTCAAAAAGTGCCCTATAGTTAATATATTCAATGTTCCAAATTTCAGAAATGTAGCTACAGAAACAAGGAAGAATATGGGGGTGTACCATGAGTCTGTGTCACCCTGTATAGAGCCAGTTCTCAAGTTCGAATGAATCAATTCTATTTAATTTAATATATTCATTGGTAACGGCGGACGTAGATTTCGCTTGAAAATATATTACAATTCGAATTCATGTAGTCTGAAACAAAAATGCAAAATCTTGAATTTGTATTACAATTTCTTCTCCGAAAATATTCAAATGAAATACTTGAAAAAATAACCCTGTATAGATAAAGATACCATTATTTGTATCCCTAATGTTTAAATATATCACTCATGTTCGAATTGGATATCGTGCTCCAATGATAAACTCAGAAAAAATAGAATCAGGAACTTCATATTTAAACAGATATGGTCTTTGTATTTCATTCTCAACAAGACTGCATTCTTCCGTTAAGCCACTTAACATCTGCTAGGCACAAATGGTTAAGCTGGTTATCACAACCTTCTCCGGTCATTAGATGCCGATTGACCCTGGGTTTTAACTAGAAATAATTTCGACTTATACAAATTTTGTGTTCTCATCTTGTAGAAATTCTAGATACTTTCATATGGGATCCAAAGATTGAATGAATTTATATTTTTCTATTGATCATGATGAATACTCAAATTCATAAAAAACGAATGATTCCTAAACAAAATGTTTTAAAAACTAAATACGGTCTACATGTTCCATGTTGTATTGGTATACCTGTCAAACAAAATTAATTTAAAATAGCTTTGTTTGTAAATCTGTGAATTTGGAAATCTTCATAGATGTTATAGATCAAACCGCGTTTATCAAGCGATGATTTTGAATTGAAGAAAAGTGAAAGTACGGGAGAAGTACTTTTCATTTGAAATTGGCCGTGCAGTGAATTCAGAACCAGATTGATGCGTTGGTAACTGAAATCTTGAATAATTTTTGCTTCGAATAATTGCATATAGAATGGAGACTAGCATTTCACAATGTACGCCAGACTTTTACTAAACCTTCAGGTAAAAATACTTTTATTTCATACAATGAATAAGCTGTTTCGGCAATGTGGTTTTATTTTATTTTGTTTTTAGAGCAGGTTTACGTCATGTAACATGTCATTTCAATAATTTCTTCTGAAAACATATAATCAAATTATTGAATATAATTCAACGAATTATATTTCTAATATGAATATAACGTACCTACTAAGCCTAATTTATAGCTAGTGAGGAATATTCTAATCAAAAGTAATCATTCAAATAATCAGTGATTCATCTCTATACAACGCATTATCAGTACACAATAACCTAATGGTACACAACCGGTGCAATAAAAAATATTGAAATTAAATAATGATTAAATGTATAACATAACCATTATGAAAATTGCAACAATATGCTCTCGATATTTTCTACTGATATTGATGCAACGAATTATTTATTCTAACTCATCAATCATGATGATTTAATGAATTATTTCAATTATAATACTTTACATTCTTGCAAATAATCTATATTGGGAATTATATTCGGGAGACCTTCAGCAGAATGTTGTGCAGAAACTCTAATCGACAAAACCCTCGCTTGAAGACAAAGAAAAAATTCATTCTAAACTGAAAGTTCATTAATGTAGGAATTAATTTCTCCGAAATATTTTTTCTACACCACGACTCGAACCACTTTCACTTCATCATCAACAATGCAAGATATTTTTCTATTCATTGGAAAGAACTAGGAACGTGTTCAGTAGAATACCCGGGATCAGGTAAAGTTTGACAATAATTACTTCCTCCGTTACTTTCGAACCGAATATCAATATAAACATCGTAAGACCTTCGGTAAAACCATAAGGTCTCTTATCGCGTCTTCGGTCATCCAAACGTGATGGAACAATTATTGAAATATTTTATTGGAAGTTTGTACATATTTCTGACAGTTTTTTTAGGGCTGTTCGTTTGGGACAGATCTCCTTGAATAGTCCAATAAACGAAGGTCTGGAATAACTTTTTTCCGGAAAGAGCTACATTTTTGAGATGATGATTGTCAGTAGAGTACTCATGGTCAAAAATGCAGGTTCCTAAATTTTCAGGAACCTTGGAGAATTCGTGAAAATGTCGAAAAATTCACGTTTTCTCGAAATCCAGAAGATTTATCATTGTTTTTGGTTCTTACACATTCAGAGGTCATATGCCCATTTTTCGAATAAATTCAAAATTTTTCTTGTTGTTGAATTAAAAAATTAATTCGACTAATTGGTTTCTGAAACCTATCTTTTTAGTATGACTTTTGTAAGTAAAAATTTTGATAACAGGGAATCGTTCAAATGTAAAATCGTCAACATGGAGGCAATATCCAAAAATATTGTAGGAATTATATGTCAATGAAATATTGAAATAAGGTGACCTGGATAGCTTTATATATAAATAAAGTATAAAATTTATCCTATAATTACATACATATTATGGCACCTTAAGTCAGTCGATTCCAAACTTAATGTTACCACGACATTTTCACGAATTTTCCGAGGTTCCTGAAAAATTAGGAATCTGCTATTTTGATCATGAGTTCCTACTGTAGTGACAATCATTATATCAAAAATGCAGCTTTTTTCGGAAAAAAGTGATTTCAGACCTTCGTTAACTGGACTAAAAAATATATAATGGGAAAAATGCTGAAAGAGATTTTGACCATTTTTCGGTGTATCCAGTATAATCCGAAAATGTGGAGTAGCAAGGATTGGTTCAGGTATATACAGGGTGTTTGGTAATTCGACGTGATCCTTCAAAGGGGATTTGACGTCATTTGCAGGGAATTGAGTCGAGTGGAGCCTAGTCTGAAAATCTTACGAAAATATGATGATTTTTCAACTTTTTTTTTAATCACCTGCTTCATTATCGAAAATAATTAATGTTCTGAAAACTGCTTAACTCTAAGTTTTCAATGAATATTTTTTCAAAGCTGAGATTGTCATCTTTTCTTGCGAAAAAGTGTGTGCTAAAAATTCAGATAACCCGAGAAAAAAAGGTCATAAACTGTTCTTGTCATAAAAACTGACGAAAGAGCTGAGAATAATAAGCTAAAAATTTTATGAACTGTGTACAAATATAGAGAAAAACTTCCTTGGTTCATCAGATTTAGATATATAAGAAAAGTACATTAGATATATTTAGATTTTAGCAAAATGTGGGTTTTTCTAGAAGGTTGAATACGATGCTCTCATTTTCTTCAATGCTTGTTTTAATGAATAACGCATAACTAAAATATTTATACCAATTCGTCGTGGTATGACAAGTGTAAAAAATATATGTTGAATTAAAAAATTAATTCGACTAATTGGTTTCTGAAACCTATCTTTTTAGTATGACTTTTGTAAGTAAAAATTTGGATACCAATTAAATATCCAATGAATTTATCCAATACATAATACTTCAGTACCGGATACTGAAATGTATTCAAGTTGCACAACACTACCCCGAACTGCTACGAGCTGTTAGAACTGGGACTTTTCGCCTTCAATCAAACTGACCATAACCGGCTCCTCTTTCACTCGGTAAATCCCAGAAAGAGTCATATATGATGGATTTTGCAGAGAAATTTTCTATACAAATATTATAAGAAACCACTGTTTTCAATAGAAAACAATGTTACCGGGTAATCAGATGTTACAATTTTTTCATCGACATATTTGGAATTTTAGAAAATAAAGAAAATGAAAGAAAATTCGTTGATGGCACACCCCCAAGAATTTTTCAGAAATATGATGCACAATGTACACTACTCGTTTTTTTTTAATATAATTTTTTCTTGTTAAGAAAAAAGTGAAAAGTGAGTCCAAGTCATAGTACAAGATGGAATTTTTTTCGAATTTTACCCAGGTTAACACTGTAATAAAAAAATTCAAAAGAAATGTTCTGCTCTGAACTGACCTTTTTGGACTTGAAATAGTTCTGCATTCAAGCGACGACATGCGATAGTATAGGCAGTAACAAAAATGATTCGATTTCGCATCAATGCCTAATGCAAATGGATATTAATATTTCAACGGATTGATTAAGAAAAAAGGTCGCCTAGTGATTTTGATGTGGAAATATCGTTAAATTTGTAGAAGTTTTTCAATTGGAGGAGTTCAATCCCCTCCTAAATTTACCGAAAAGGTCGTTATTTCTCTAGCACCAGATTAAGATTATCATGCTACATTACTACAGAAAATAATAAAAAATGTGTTTTGCATTGTGATATGTATATACCTTATCATGTTCATCGACAGCATTTTTATTTTTAGTTTGGGTCCTATCCTTCATTTGATTTGAACACACATAATGCAGCATTATAAGAACGATGTGAAAGTGGGATAATTTCGATATGCATTTTCGGCAATAATCTCACTGTATTTCTGTGCACTGATTTTGTAAATTCCTAAATGACTCATTTTGATAACAGGGAATCGTTCAAATGTAAAATCGTCAACATGGAGGCAATATCCAAAAATATTGTAGGAATTATATTTCAATGAAATATTGAAATAAGGTGACCTGTATAGCTTTATATATAAATAAAGTATAAAATTTATCCTATAGTTACATACATATTATGGCACCTTAAGTCAGTAGATTCCAAACTTAATGTTACTACGACATTTTCACGAATTTTCCGAGGTTCCTGAAAATTTAGGAACCTGCTATTTTGATCATGAGTTCCTACTGTAGTGACAATCATTATATCATAAATGCAGCTGTTTTCGGAAAAAAGTGATTTCAGACCTTCGTTAACTGGACTAAAAAATATATAATGGGAAAACTACTGAAAGAGATTTTGACCATTTTTCGGTGTATCCAGTATAATCCGAAAATATGGAGTAGCGAGGATTGGTTCAGGTATATACAGGGTGTTTGGTAATTCGACGTGATCCTTCAAAGGGGATTTGACGTCATTTGCAGGGAATTGAGTCGAGTGGAGCCTTGTCTGAAAATCTTACGAAAATATGATGATTTTTCAACTTTTTTTTTAATCACCTGCTTCATTATCGAAAATAATTAATGTTCTGAAAACTGCTTAACTCTAAGTTTTCAATGAATATTTTTTCAAAGCTGAGATTGTCATCTTTTCTTGCGAAAAAGTGTGTGCTAAAAATTCAGATAACCCGAGAAAAAAATGTCATAAACTGTTTTTGTCATAAAAACTGATGAAAGAGCTGAGAATAATAAGATAAAAATTTTATGAACTGTGTACCAATATAGAGAAAAACTTCCTTGTTTCATCAGATTTAGATATATAAGAAAAGTACATTAGATATATTTAGATTTGAGCAAAATGTGGGTTTTTCTAGAAGATTGAATACGATGATCTCATTTTCTTCAATGCTTTTTTAATGAATAACGCATAACTAAAATATTTATACCAATTCGTCGTGGTATGATAAGTGTAAAAAATCCCAGTTCTAACAGCTCGTAGCAGTTCGGGGTAGTGTTGTGCAACTTGAATACATTTCAGTATCCGGTACTTATGTATTGGATAAATTCATTGGATAGTTAATTGGTATCCAAATTTATACTTACAAAAGTCATACTAAAAAGATAGGTTTCAGAAACCAATTAGTCGAATTAATTTTTTAATTCAACAACAAGAAAAATTTTGAATTTTTTCGAAAAATGGGAATATGACCTCTGAATGTGTAAGAACCAAAAACAATGATAAATCTTCTGGATTTCGAGAAAACGTGAATTTTTCGACATTTTCACGAATTCTCCAAGGTTCCTGAAAATTTAGGAAGCTGCATTTTGACCATGAGTACTCTACTGACAATCATCATATCAAAAATGTAGCTCTTTCCGGAAAAAAGTGATTCCAGACCTTCGTTTATTGGACTATTCAAGGAGATCTGTCCCAAACGAACAGCCCTAAAAAAAACTGTCAGAAATATGTACAAACTTCCAATAAAATATTTCAATAATTGTTCCATCACGTTTGGATGACCGAAGACGCGATAAGAGACCTTATGGTTTTACCGAAGGTTTTACGATGTTTATATTGATATTCGGTTCGAAAGTAACGGAGGAAGTAATTATTGTCAAACTTTACCTGATCCCGGGTATTCTACTGAACACGTTCCTAGTTCTTTTCAATGAATAGAAAAATATCTTGCATTGTTGATTATGAAGTGAAAGTGGTTCGAGTCGTGGTGTAGAAAAAATATTTCGGAGAAATTAATTCCTACATTAATGAACTTTCAGTTTAGAATGAATTTTTTCTTTGTCTTCAAGCGAGGGTTTTGTCGATTAGAGTTTCTGCACAACATTCTGCTGAAGGTCTTCCGAATATAATTCCCAATATAGATTATTTGCAAGAATGTAAAGTATTATAATTGAAATAATTCATTAAATCATCATGATTGATGAATTAGAATAAATAATTCGTTGCATCAATATCAGTAGAAAATATCGAGAGCATATTATTGCAATTTTCATAATGGTTATGTTATACATTTAATCATTACTTAATTTCAATATTTTTTATTGCACCGGTTGTGTGCCATTAGGTTATTGTGTACTGATAATGCGTTGTATAGAGATGAATCACTGATTATTTGAATGATTACTTTTGATTAGAATATTCCTCACTAGCTATAAATTAGGCTTAGAAGGTACGTTATATTCATATTAGAAATATAATTCGTTGAATTATATTCAATAATCTGATTATATGTTTTCAGAAGAAATTATTTAAATGACATGTTAAATGACGTAAACCTGCTCTAAAAACAAAATAAAATAAAACCACATTGCCGAAACAGCTTATTCATTCTATGAAATAAAAGTATTTTTACCTGAAGGTTTAGTAAAAATCTGGCGTACATTGTGAAATGCTAGAGTCTCCATTCTATATGCAATTATTCGTAGCAAAAATTATTCAAGATTTCAGTTACCAACGCATCAATCTGGTTCTGAATTCACTGCACGGCCAATTTCAAATAAAAAGTACTTCTCCCGTACTTTCACTTTTCTTCAATTCAAAATCATCGCTTGATAAACGCGGTTTGATCTATAACATCTATGAAGATTTCCAAATTCACAGATTCACAAACAAACTTATTTTAAATTAATTTTGTTTGACAGGTATACCAATACAACATGGAACATGTAGACCGTATTTAGTTATTAAAACATTTTGTTTAGGAATCATTCGTTTTTTATGAATTTGAGTATTCAAGTCATCATGATCAATAGAAAAATATAAATTCATTCAATCTTTGGATCCCATATGAAAGTATCCAGAATTTCTACAAGATGAGAACACAAAATTTGTATAAGTCGAAATTATTTCTAGTTAAAACCCAGGGTCAATCGGCATCTAATGACCGGAGAAGGTTGTGATAACCAGCTTAACCATTTGTGCCTAGCAGATGTTAAGTGGCTTAACGGAAGAATGCAGTCTTGTTGAGAATGAAATACAAAGACCATATCTGTTTAAATATGATGTTCCTGATTCTATTTTTTCTGAGTTTATCATTGGAGCACGATATCCAATTCGAACATGAGTGATATATTTAAACAAACAATGGTACAAATAATGGTATCTTTATCTATACAGGGTTATTCTTCCAAGTATTTCATTTGAATATTTTCGGAGAAGAAATTGTAATACAAATTCAAGATTTTGCATTTTAGTTTCAGACTACATGAATTCGAATTGTGATATATTTTACCGGAAACCACTGTGAACTTCGTTATTTTAAATGTAACATCCTGAATATTTTGACATATTGCAATTCTTCGTTTCATTCAACAATAATTTGATGTATAATATGCGCAACCACAAAATTTGTCAAATTTTTTGTCATGAAGTTTATATCTTCAAAATCTCTCATTGTAAACTGTTTTTTTCACAACAGTAAAATAAAATGAAGTATGATGATGCTGTTGCTGGTATAACTTATGAAGAAATTTCATACAGGGCGTCATTTTAGTTTGTTCAATTGATACCGTGTTCTGTGTTAATTTTTTTCCAGGATGAGAATGCAAATTATGTGAAGACATTCATCGATCATCTTTAATTAATTGGTGTACCTCATAACAAACGCATTTCGTGAACAATATCACATATTCATTATATCAACTTGCACAGCCTCAAACTTTTCCATATCGTGATAATGAATATATTCATTCAAAGTAACTATCTCAATGAATATATTAAATTAAATAGAATTGATTCATTCGAACTTGAGAACTGGCTCTATACAGAGTGACACAGACTCATGGTACACCCCCATATTCTCCCTTGTTTCTGTAGCTACATTTCTGAAATTTATAACATTGAATATACTAACTATAGGGCACTTTTTGACATATTTAGAAAAAAATCTAATTACCGTTTTTTCCGGAAATGACATCAACTTTGGATTGAACCGAGAAGATACTCAAACATGTCTAAACTCCATTATCGTGTTCGTATTGGTTATACAGAAAAATAGTTGATATGGATGAATACCCCACCGATGGTACTTCCGAATGACGTCAGAGTACCATTATGCTACCATTTGGCAAAACGGTGTTTCGAGTTAAAAAATGTTTTGGTTTACTTTTTTGGCACGTATTTTGAACCACGATACTTTTTAAATCGAAGTGTAGCATTATTTTGATTTTTTGGAATAATTTTAGTTCATGGCTCTCTAGATCGAAAAATAAAATGGGCGTTCTGACGAATCAAATATCAATTATGAGGTATCATTAGATTGAGAAAATTATAGAGATCTCAAAAATGTAAAAATATACCGGGTGTCCCATTTGAAAATCGAAAGTTGATGTCATTTTCGGAAAAACCAGAAAATGGATTTTTCTTCTGAATATTTCAAAAAGTGCCCTATAGTGAGTTTATTCAATGTTCCAAATTTCAAAAATATAACTACAGAAACAAAGGAGAAAATGGAGGTGTACCATGAGTCTGTGTCACAATGTATACAGGGTGTACCAAGTTCGACGGCCTATTAGGCGTTTCTAGAGAACTGGACCTATTTGAAATCTGAAAATTGGGATTATATTATTGTATGACATGATCTACCGATCTAAAATATTTTTGGAGCCTGACCATTTTCAGTTATACAGGGAATGAAAAAAATATGTCCAAAAAATTTTTTTGTATTTTTTTTGTTTTCGAATTTTTTTTCATGTCCCCGAACTTCTTTTCACTGTCCCCGAAAGTACGTTAACTGTCCCTGAAAGTAGCATTACTGTCCCCGAAATGCAAATGTCCCCAATCTGATACTTAGACATATAGTTGCACTTTGAGGACAGTCCCCGATGTTCCATTTTGTCCCCGAAGTTATACACTTAGAGAAACAAAATGTCCCCGAAGTGACACTTTGCCATACATATATATATAAATATATATATATATATATATATATATATATATATATATATATATATATATATATATATAATAAATTTCAGGAATGAATTATTGTTGTAACGGATTCAAAAGTAACCAATTCATTCCAGACAAAACTAGCTAATGAATTACTCATCTAAATTTGATTCAGTTCACATGTAGCTGAGTGAAAGTCTTGATTATCGTGATTCAATGGAAAAATCATGAGAATTCAATGGCATTTTTTTCAAACGCGCCTTGATGATTGAAATCTGATTCAACAGGGGTTCGTTAGTTGCAGAACGCTGAAGAGGAAACTTCGTTGGAAATTCAGTGCGTAGAGTGAGTCAATTTAAAAAATGCGTGAGGTAGGTTATTTGTAATGGGCGAACTCGAGTATTTCAGACCATTAACCTTGTGCCATTATGATAAATGACATATCGTGACCCACCGAAAAGTTGATGACCTGAGTTTTTTCTACCATGGCTAGAGCAAAAATCTGCGAAATTGAGAAGAGTTACGACCCCAACACGAAGAAACGTTAAGTTTTATTTTCCTGAAAACTTAATTTGGGTTTTTCTCTCCCAGTCTCTGAAACAAGAAACAATTAGAAAAAAAAAATTTTAATAATATAAGAAAGGCCCCTTCGTAAAAATTTGAGCACTAATTTGTCAGGGGCCAAAACTGATTTTCATTCAACTTTATAGAATCAATCAAGAAAATTGTCACGATTCTACAAAGTTGAATGAAAATCGGTTATTGTCTGACGAAGGAGTCTGATTTAGGCTCCGAAACGTTACGCTTAAGATTTCAAAGTGTTTTCATTTTCTTTCTGTTCATTGTTAGGCAACATTTTTTTCTCGTAAAGTTTTGGCCCCTGAGAAATTAGTGCTCAAATTTTTACGCAGGGGCCTTTCTTATATTATTAATTTTTTTTTTCTAATTGTTTCTTGTTTCAGAGACTGGGAGAGAAAAACCCAAATTAAGTTTTCAGGAAAATGCAGAGACCTCCCAGAAGATATTTCAATAGATATCGTTGAGTTTCATGTCAGGCATCGAAAAACTTTGTATTTTGTTTCTGAATGTACATAACTCATATAATATTTAAAAAACCGCGACTTTTATTCACGTCCACGTCGTTTCTTCTCGAAGAAATTTTCGAACGGAACTGAAAATTCTATGAATTTATTATATGAACTAAAATATGAGTAAAAGAATAAAAAAAAATTGTAGACTGCTTCAGAATGTAAACAGACGATAATGTAACAAATGAACTTTACCCCTAGGTATACGACATTTTCGGAGAAAAACCTGAATCATGATGATTCATGTTTTAGACAAGACAAGTGAGAACAATAAACAATAACTTTGAGATTCAATGGAAGCAGGAATGAAAAACTAGTCTTTGGTTTGGGTCCTGTAATTTGGACGAAAGCAAAGAGCAATTTTTGAATTTTCTACTTCTTTAAAGATAACTTCATTCTCAAAAATTTTTTCTGAAATAACTTCATGAAATACAGTAATTTTGAAACTATTGAATCAATTGTCAATGGAACTAACATCCTCCAGCTTTAGGAAGTTTAATTTTCTAAATTCTTCCAAATCTTGATGTCCTCATTTCTGGATGCCGTTTGGACAGACATTCTTCATGGTCTTTTGGTTTCCATTCATCATATTCTTTTCATTGCTGATCCAATGATTGGACCAACCTTGATATTTGATTGTTAGGCTTAACGTTGGTATAACGAATTAAAATCCCTTCTTTCAATGACTCCAACTTAACATCTACTTTTCATGAGATGAATTTGTTTTCTCTGATGATACTGTTGAGGTCGAAAATTATTTTTGCTTTATCACCAATAGGAATTTGACAAATTCCGACCATATTATCATCCACCGATGCACTAGAACTGGAAAACATGTACGTAATAATTTTTAAATGTAGGATTTTATCAACGCAGTGCTATTCGATTGCAAGCATTTAATTTGGAAAAAAGAAGGAGGAGACAATTTGAATTTATTTAGTCACAATTTTGCTCAACGGAATATGATGTCAAATTTAATAGTTTATGAATGTTCACAACAAGTATCTCATAATAATCTTTTGATATATAATATGAATGACATTTATTGGTGTTTTGTTAAACGGGTATTATTCAACATGTATTAACTAAAATACAGTTGCGTATATACAGTGAATTGAATAGTTTTGGTATCTCTTAGTATTTCTTTGTCCTGAAGCATGAATAGAAGTGAGGAGAGAGAAAAAAAAAGTATTGTTATAACACAAAGTACCTACATTATTTAACGTGAGGCAGAATTTGTGTGAGAAAGCTAATGAAGTAGAAATAGTATATTCTAAACCAAGTTGCAGAATGAGCTCCTATTCCAACACAAATGCGAAGTTCGAAAACTTCGCGAAAATAGAGAAAATATCGTCTAATACGAGTATTAGACGGCTCAGAGATCTTTTATCATGAGGTTGGAGAAATGATATTAGATTTTGTCACTGAGATGAGAGATATACCGGTTTCGGCCTTGATGGGCCTCATCAGTATCCCGCACATCTCAGGACAAAATCTTCATAAAAAACTTCAGAATTTATAGCAATTGTTTGTGAAGTAATGAGTAAAATATTACAAAGTACTAAGGTGGTGACATCCAATTGCGTCAAAATGAAGTTTCACATCTCCAATCAAATGCAAAAAAAGAAATCTGTACTTCCTCTTTCACTGAATGAGATTTTAGCAGTGGCTCTATTCAGGGCCCGCTTGAAGTTTTTTATGGAGATTTTGTCCTGAGATGTGCGGGATACTGATGAGGCCCAACAAGGCCGAAACCGGTATATCTCTCATCTCAGTGACAAAAACCTAATATTATTTCTCCAACCTCATGATAAAAGATCTCTGAGCCTGGGAATTGAAAATGGTATTTATTTCGATGATTACTATTTTGAATTCATCTATGTTTCAAAAATGTTCTCGATGTGCCTTCGTAAAGGCAAAGAATTTTCTTTTTCTTAAAAACATCTTGGCAGTTGGTGTGACTTACGAAATTTGACAGATTTCGGAATTTGAATTGATTTGATTCGAAACTTGATTCGACCGGAGGTCAGTACTGACAGCTACAAAACGAAAAATATAACTCAAACAATGATGTAATGAGTTTCATTGCAGCACTACTTTTAGAACTGTAATGAACTCATTACGATACTGAAATAGAGAAAATAGTTTATCGGAATCGGTCACATTTGCTGCTCATCGCAGTATGAGGAAGAAACTTTCTTCGGGGTATTATTATTGAATAAATTTCGGATGCACTTAATGCAAAATTGAGGATTTGTTTCTGGTGCAACTTACCCATTCTATGTAAGTCCTTCTCGAGGTGTTTTTCACAAGCCTTTTTTTTTGGGGGTGGAGAAAAATGTGCAGTCACATTCCCTGCAACTGTGCTGGCACTTGACGGTTGTTCGTCCGACCAGCTGAAAAACTCCACAATGGCACATTCTCTCTCTTTATCACTGCCCTGATGCTGCACCGCGCAAGCATTTCGTCACATCAGGATTATGGAATTTCAACGACTACGTTCTTCGGTCGTCGCTTCTCTCGCCTCTAACCCTTGTTCCTTCCGCTAGTCCCTTTCTTTATGTCTCATAATATTGGTCAGCACTCCAGTTATATAATCGCAGTACTCTGGACTCTTCAGCATTTCAGCTATCATATTCTCATTCTTCAGTTCGACGGCCTTATCCTTTTTTCAAGATTCACTCTCCTATTTCCATGTAGTGCACTTGAATATCGTGTGATCTTCTGTGTCAGCATCGTCACAATATCTGCATCTATCGCCCCTTCTTATGTTCATCCTAAAGAGGTATGCGTTAAAACATCCGTGTCCACTCAAGCACTGTGATAGGATGTAGTTCACTTCCCCGTGCTTCATGTTCCTCTATGGTGCTATCTCGCTGATAAGTTGGAAGGTCCAGCGCTCTTTTTCGGAAATTTGCCATCTCCTTTGCGATTGATTGACCGTCACGACTTCATTCTTCGCTTTCTGCTGTTTGGTCAGTCCGTACGTTTTTGGTCTTACTTGAACCAACAGATCTAATGGTGGTACCGAGCATATCACATGTTTTGCTTCCGTAACCACTGTTCTATATGCAGTTGAAATACTCAGTAAACTCTTCCTCTGCGGAGACAAGAGGCAGTTTTTATTTCGCGTTTTTTCGACTGCCTGGTAATGGGACCGGTATCGCGTACAGCATTATCGAGTTTGTATCCGACACCAGAACTCACCTCTTCTTCTCTTCTGCTCCAGATGTCCTTGGGAGCAATTTACCTAGCCTGTTTACAAGTGTCTCTGCTTTCTTTGTCACTGCTCTTATGTGGGCCCTGAAGTTAAAATGTACGTCCAAAGTGACTCTCAGGTACTTCGCCTCTCTAGTAAGCTCTATCTTTCTTCCCATCACTCATATATCTGGCGATCTATACCTTTTTCTTCCTGACAGTAATGTGAATTCAAAAATTATTTTCATTAACTAGAAAATCCGATCAGCGTTCGACTCTGGTATATCGTTGAGGAAACTGGAAAAATTATGCGCAGAAAATAATATATCAGAATTGTACCCCATAAAGCTAGCTATTAACGAAAAATTTTTGAATATGTTGACAAATTATGAGGAAGAAATTCTAGGAACATCCTTAAAAATTGATATAATAAGAGATCTAACGCGAATCGAAGACAGAGAATTAAGGCAAATAATTCTGAACGATTTTCACATGCTTCCAACCGGTGGACATAAAGGTATCGAGCGAATGTTCAACAATATCAAAAAGGAGTATTTTTGGAATTTCTTAAGATCTGATGTTTAAAAATTTGTAAAGAAGTGTGATGATTGCAAACGTCATTAACATTACTTACCTAGAAAAGAACCTTTGACTACCATAGCTTCGTCTGCCTTTCAGAAAATTTTTCTAGATCTTGTAGGTCCATTACCCACTGACATTGAAAATATTAAATATATACTCACAATTCAATGTGACTTCACCAAATTCGTAGAGTGTTATCCACTTCCAAACAAAGAAGCAGAAACAGTTTCAAAATCTTTTATTCAAAACTTTGTTTTAAGGTATGGTTGTTACAGACCAAGGCACAGAATTCTTATCAAGAATATTTAGTAAATCGTGTTATTTGCTCAAAATTAAACGTTTTAATTCAACAGCTTATCACCACGAAAAACTAGGTGCGCTTGAAAATTCGCATAAAAACTTAGGAACTTTCCTTCGTATGCACACAGCTAAGGAAAGTAACAACTGGAGTAATTGGGTTCCGTATTGGTGTTTTTCATATAACAGTACCGTGAACTCTTCAACTCGCTATAATCCTTAGGAATTAGTTTTTGGAAAACCTAGTAGATTTCCACAAAATTTAAAAAGCCGAGTAGATCCAATCAACAATTTTGACAATCATCCTCTTGAACTAAAATATAGATTACTGTTGGATAAAGTATTTCATTGGTTGAAATTATATCGATATCTGCACATGTGCGCAAGAGGCATTTTTCATGTATCAATAGCTTTGTTCGCGGGTCGAGTTCCGAACCATTGCAGAACTCTTCTCAAGACATTGTGTAGAATCGCTTTCTAAACTGTGCACAAGCGCAGATCGACTTACACCGATAACGAATCGGTTCTAAGAGTTCCGGGGTTAAAGCAAGAACTGGTAGTTCCAAATTGATTCTTACCTGGGTTTGTTTTGTTGTTGTGTCTCGTGAATGTGAGACATATCTTTTATTCATAATTAATCGTCAAGTGACGGAGAACTTCAGGAAATATCAAGAGTTGATGAAGTCCCAAGAATATAGCATATTTTGAAGAGGTGCTCCTAGACTTTAGCGATGCCCAATTATCCAACATTTTCGACTGACCAATATAGCTAAGGAATTGTATCATGAAAATAAACACACAGACCTTTTTTGATTCCAAGAACGTTCGCAGTGAGGTTAGATCAGAATCTGTTCGGAAATATAGCCTAGTTTATTAATTCTGGACTGGGTAACGAACCGGTTCAGAATTGGACCCGCAAACAAACCTAATGAAGGCAGTCTGTTCATGGAAATAAAGGCGTCAATATCGTGTCGAATTTCTTAATTAACAAAATTAACAATCCTAATTCATATAGTTCATAAATACCACTTATGAACAAAACATATTTATTACATGGTGTCAGGTGTTTCAAGAACGAAGAGACTGTGATCATATATATTAATTATAACTTGTTCTGATAAAATCACGTTAAAATTCACAATATGTCCAACGATGGTGAAGCGAGAGTCGAATACGTGAAAAACTTGAAGCCGGTCAACGAATTGATTATTTCATCGAGTGAAAATAATTCATCAAATTGGAAAGAATGTTGGGAAAATTTCGAAATATATTTATTAGCAACAGGATTAATCGATTCTTCAGATGGCCGAAAAATTGCTGTGATGTTGCACTCCATTGGTTCGAAAGGTAGACAAATTTTCAACTCATTCAACATAAAAATCTCAGATACAACTTTAGATGATGTCAGAACTAAATTCGATAGATATTTTGAACCTCAAAAAAATCTCACTATGTTACGTCATACTTTTTTCACTAGAACTCAAAGAGTTAATGAAAGCATAGATAATTTTATAACAGACCTGGAAAACTTGAGCATGAAATGTGAATTTAAAGATCTTCGAGAATCTTTAGTCAGAGATATATTCATTGCAAACATGAATTCTCATCTAACGAATATACGACAACGTCTACTACAAGAAGTCAATATTTCTCTTCAAAAAGCTGTCGAGTTAGCCAAATCTGTGGTTCTGGCTCAACAAAATTCCGAGAAAATACAAAAAGATTCAACAGGAGGAATCGAACAAGTTCTATACATCAATAAAAGGAGTTCCACATCAGGATATCACAAATCCAGACAATCAAGATCAAGAAGCAACAGTCAATCATCTAATGGGTCCAGACGTGAATACCATGATCGAAGATCATCGCCTACTACCAACAGTATTTGTGGAAGATGTGGTCAAAAACACATATAGGCCAGTCAATAAAGCCTCTGAATCGCAAGTAATTAGCAACAGCGTAATTTTTTGATATGTTGTTGGGGACGGTAAAACATGAATGTATAAAATTTTTCTACCCTCTGGGGGGAACGCTAGGGGTTAAAAGGGGTGAAAAGGGTTTTTTGTTCATAACTTCGGGAAAAAAATTGTGAATGGGTAGAAATTTTGGAGGATGGTGTAATAAATATTTATCAATCTTGTATAAAAATTTCCACCTTTTTTGTTCGGTGCAAAATTTGTTATTAATGTAAAAGTACAATTTTTGAAATAACACTGGTAAAAAAATTCTGACAAGGTGGAAAAGTTAATACAAAATTGTTAATGATAGGATCATTCAGTTACTGAAGTTTCCACCTTTTTTGACCAGTGGAAAAGCTGAAAGCAGCCACGAGATTGCCTCGGAGTCTATCGAGGCGTTCGGCGCGCGATCAGGGGATCGCGATGAAGACTCAGGTACTAAAATGGCATGGGGAGAACCCGAAAATGTTATGCTACGTAATAATTTCGCTCGAGCGGGATTGAATAGTCAGTCTCTGCGCCATTCCCAATCATTTGAAGGAATAAATATCGAATGGGTCAATGTGATTCCGGGAATATTTCTGTTAATATACAAAAATACGTACTCATTTTTCTTTCAAGTATTAAATTGAGCGTATTGAATATTTGCGTTTTGTACGCATTTTTTTCAGTGAGCTATATGAAAATATTCAAACACTGGATTCATCATACAAAAATTTTAAGAAATTATACCTTATGAAAAAAAAACTTTTATTTCAGTTTTGACAAAGTATCCACAATTAACCAACTTCTTCGATATTAGCCTTTTTTCCTCGTGGAAGGTCCAGATAAACTGGAATCATCCAGCGGTCCGTCATCCTGAGGTTCTTCAAGGGTTGTTTCCTCATCTGGTTCTGCCTCGATGTCTTCAGAATCAAGAAACTCATGCTACGGTTCACCAAATTGATCATTTTTCGGCTTTGAAGATGCTTTTTTGAACTGATTCTATCTCAATATCATCCTCTATTTCATCAATTTCAATAAGCTTGGCGTTTGTACACGTTTGTCCATGACAAGCAAATTTCCGAGCATTTTAGTCCATCTTTTCTACAGCCGCATAATCGCCCGCATCCTTTTTCGCATTTGCAGGATACCAGTTTCAGCAGTTCGTCTGGCGCAGGCTCCAGTGTTGTCAATATCAGACTTAGCCCATTAGGATATCGTTTCCAGCCCCATAAGGTAGTTGGTACGTTTCGCCCTATAAAGGATTAATAATGTTAAAACAGATATTGTTAACAAGCAGTCAAAGAAAAATGAAAAAAAACTTTTTTAGGTAATGAGATTCAATTAGATCTCAACTCAACCATCCACTGCTGGACCTGATGGTAAACGCGATACGAATGTTGTGCTGCAGCTGCTTTGGTAGGTGGTAATCCAGCAATGTTGAATTTGCTCTTTGTTATAGAACGTGCGAATCCTTCGTACCGTAGGTCGTCCAAGCATTTGAGCGATTTCCCTCCATACATTCTAGCCATGATTTTTTTCTCCGGCATCGGCAATGATGACTGGGTCTGCGTTGGCAATCTTGGATCAGTCAAGGGCTGGACGGATGTCTTCATGTTTGGCAACAAGGGACGTCAATCCTTTTTTTCCTCGATTGAAAACAGATGAGGTTGTTTCATATCCAGTAAACGCGTGGCACGTCAGAATGTACGGTCTTAAAGTTTTGCCTTTCAGACTGTCACTGGAATATACATGTTTCGAGGACTTTCCCTTCCCGGGCTTCATAAGGTAGACATTGCGTTTCATTTCTTCCGCGCCAGTTAATACAACGATCAAGTCGACATCTTCTCCTACAATGACGACTTTCTCGTAGACTGAAGATAGATTCAGAGCAGTTGCAATGATCAATGTATCAGCATCTTCGTTGCTCTGTATAGCATTGTATCCAGTATGTTGCAGTTTTGACATCAACATAATACACAACATAATATACAAATGTCCAGCTTCAAACGTCAAATGCAGGTTATGTAAAAAACAGGGTCATTTTGCAAAATTTTGTTTTAAAAATACAAAATCAGTCAATGAATTAGAATCAGGGATTTATTCTAGTACTGATTCGAATATTCCTTTTGTCGGTATGATAAAGAACAATAATGTCAATCAGAATAAAAGTTATTGGTCTTTGAATATTTTCATTAGTAATTTCGAAATTGAATGCATTCTTGATTCAGGTGCTGATGTTAATATTATGTCATATGAAACTTTCAAAAAATTAAATTTACCAGATTCATTGCTGATAAAATGTCAAATCACAATAAATAGCTTCGGAGGCAATAAAATACCAGTAATTGGAAAATGTGATCTTAAATGTTTTTTCAATAATACATATGAAATCATTTCATTTATAATTGTCAACATATCATGTCAAACTGTCTTGGGTTTACCCACATGTCAAAAAATTGGAATTTTAATAGTATATTCTAAAACAAGTTGCAGAATGAGCTCCTATTCCAACACGAATGCGAAGTTCGAAAACGAGCGATGAAGGAGCGAGTTTTCGATAGCATGAGTGTTGGAATTACCTTCTGCAACGAGTATTAGACGATATTTTCTCTATTTCAGTCAAGTTTTGTGAAATACTCTCGAAATTTAAATAAAAATTCAGGTTAGTGACTTTTATATTTCATCTTGGCAGTTGGTGCGACTTACGAAATTTGACAGATTACGGAATTTGAATTGATTTGATTCGAAACTTGTTTCGATCGGAGGTCAGTACTGACAACCCAAAAACGAAAAATATATCTGAAAACAATGCTGTAATGAGTTTCATTACAGCACTACTTTTAGTACTGTAATGAACTCATTACGATACTGAAATAGAGAAAAAGAGTTTACAATCTCACAAGTAATAATGATTATGATAAAATTCTCAATAATTTTCAGGATGTATTTGAAGGTCTAGGATGTTTACCGCCAGTCTGCCATATCAAGTTACGTCCAGATGCTGTTCCACATGTCGATCCACCACGAAAAGTTCCGTTTGCTTTACACGACAAACTAAGAAAAGAATTAGATAGAATGGAGAGTATGGATGTCATATCTAAGGTGTCAAAACCTACGTCTTGGGTCAATTCTATAGTCATTACAGTCAAAAAGTCAGGTTAGTTGAGAATATGTCTCGATCCAAGAAATCTGAACAAAAATATTTTCCTCTGAAAAAATTTGATGAAGTCAGATCAAAATTAACTAATGCAGCATACTTTTCACATTTGGATGCTTTTTCCGGATTTTGGATGTTAAAATTAGATGAAAAGAGCTCAGATCTATGCACGTTTTAAACTCCTTTTGGTAGATATAAATTCAAACGTTTACCTTTTGGTATATGTTCGTCATCTGAAAAATTTGTACAAGTTATGAATGATCTATTCGGAGATATTGAAGGTGTACTAATTTTTGTAGATGAATTTTTAGTCTATGGGGAAACTTTAGAAATACATATAAATCGTCTTAAAAATGTTTTACAGAGAGCTAGAGAAGTCAATCTTAAGTTTAATAAAGAAAAAAGTAAAATAGCAGTCACTCAAGTATGTTTCTTAGGCCATATATTCAGTAAAGATGGTATCAAAGTCGATAATGAAAAAATGGAAGCAATCAAACAGTTACCTTCTCGTTCTAACACTAAAGGACTTCAAAGATTTTTAGGAATGATTAATTTTCTGGGACCTTTCATCAGTAATTTATCACAAAGAACAGAAATACTTAGAAATTTATTGAAATCAAACAGTCAATGGATCTGGGATGAAAATTGTGAAAATGCATTCATTAATCTGAAAGATGTTATTACGAAATCCCCAGTATAAACTCACTATGATCCTAATTTACCTTTAGTCTTGTCTGTGGATAGTTCACAATCTGCTATTGGAACAGTGATTATGCAAAATAATCGTCCTATTGCCTACAGTTCAAAATCTCTCACTTCTTCACAGAAGAACTATGCCCAGATTGAGAAGGAGCTATTTGCCATACAATTTGGTTGTGTAAAATTTCATCAATATATTTTCGGTCATAAAATCACAGTGCATACAGATCATAAACCGTTAGTTTATCTTTTTGAAAAACCTCTTTTTGATATTCCAGCTAGATTACAAAGTATGATGTTAGCTTTACAAGCTTATGAATTAGATGTCATTTATATACCAGGAAAACATATGTATATTTCAGATACTTTGTCAAGGTGTTAAAAATTGAGCCCCTCAAACGTCATCCTCAACTACGCCTATGGTCCGAACGCACCGAAACGTCAAGACGATTTCTCATCTCTATGGACAGTCAAGTTACCCTAATTCTATGTACTAATCAGTTGACAGATCAACTCATGCTCATTATTAATTGTATCAATTAATCAATCCCTTTTTCTTTTCTGTATCGAATCTCTCTGAAGATCAGACCTCTCTTGTGCTTCTCTTGTGAAATTAGAATTTTCAAAGAGTCACCTCGCAAATTAATTGTACATCTCGTTCATTTTTGGAAGCAATCAATTGGATAAGTGAGCATTTCTCAAAGTCATCTCTCATTAATGCATATTTAATGTAATTTTCTGCTTTTTATAAAGTTTGAAAATGTGTCCACGTTTTAGATCATAAAAATCTATAAAAATACTGGTAATCCTCTCTCAGTTTACTCTCAGAAAATCTCTATTGCATTTAACTACTGGAATTGACTCCTCTAAGATATATATTTTGATATATTTTGCTGTTCTCATGATTTTCAGATTTCTCTAGACTTTTCACATTGGAAATAATAATTGATTGCTCCAGAAATGAACAATATTTGTGGTAAAGAATTTTGATTCATTATATTCTCATGTGCACCTCATTATCTCAATGTAGTCATCTCATTTCTCAATTATGCACTTCTCATTACACTTGCTAATTATTGTTCTCGAGTTTCAGATGAATGAACGATCTCAAGCGTAAGGGTGAATCATGGAATCAGTCTTCTCTCTCAATAAAATCAAGTGAACTTTTCTGAAGTATTTGAACGATCAAGTAATTCACACATTGAACCTGATTGACAGTCTCAATCCCTGCTTCACCTTGAGCAGTCTCCTCAAATATTGCACACATGATTAAATTGGTATGATCTCCTCATTATAACTAAGAAATTCTCAAGTTCATTCATCGGAAACACTTAGCAAGAGTGATTTTTGCACTCATACAATGTACTCTCATATTGTCATTCTCATAATTATCAATTGTAACTCTTATTTTTCTGATGAACACTAACCCTGCTTGCAAAAAGTAGTTTGTCACTGTAAATTTTGTCTCAATTGATTAATTAGCCTTCTCGTTACAGAACTACGTTATAGATCATAATTATTGATTTCTCAACCATGATATTCTCATATTGTAATAATCTCAATGAAGACCAGACTTAGACTATTAAGTTTTCAATACACGTACTCCTCTAAGGCCTAATCTCACTTTATTACAACTCAGTCTACTCTAACAATTCATTATTGAACCTTTTGTTTTTCTGATGAGATAAAGAGGCTCTCGCAATAAATTTCATTTGCATCATCACTGTAAACTCTGTGTTCAATTTTGAATTAATGGAACTCTCTCAAAGTCTAAGTCTGACTTCATCTGACCTCTCATTTTGAACTTCTCTAGAATACCTCTGTTTTTAGTAGAATTATCACTCTGAGTTTATAGATGACTTTAATATTGTATTCTTTACTATATTAACTTCATGCGGGTGACTTATTCATTTTATGATTGTGAATGATGTCAATAAATGTTTTTACAATACCATCTCTAACTCAATTATCTGGATACAGTCCTAAACTTTATTTTCCAAAATCAGAACAACCCCGATTTTGTACATTTGGTCCTTCGAGCCGGATCGTTGAGTTAGAATCAGTACCATTCACAATCATATTTCTCAGTACCTGATCATAGTTCTCATACTTCTCGTATATTTCATATTTCTCATACCTCTTTACTCTCTCATTCCCCTCAAATTTCTCAGACTCCTCAACTTTATCCTACTCCTCAAATTTATAGTTCTCCTCAAATTTCTTATACTTCTCAAATCTCATTTACCTCTTAGGCTCCTCATATCTTTCGAATTTCCTAAACTCCTCAGATTTCTCTTACCTTGTTAATTCCTAATTCCTCATACCTCTCAAATTTCTCATACCTCTAAAGTTTCCATTACCTCTGGAATTTCTCATACCTCTCATATTCCTCAGACCTCTCGAAATCCTCGTACTCCTCAAGTTCCTCATTCCTCTCGAATTTCTTATACTCTTCAGATTTCTCGTACCTCTCCCTCCTCATACCTCTCAAGTTTCTCATACCTCTGAAATTTCTCATTCCTCTCAAGTTTCTCGTTTCTTCCAAATTTGGTATACTCCTCTTATTTCCTCATACCTATTGAATTCCTCAAATTCCTCATAGTTCTCAAGTAATAGCATCTCATATCAAAATTGTCCATCTCCAAGAAAGAACACCTCAGAGAAGAACAGCTCAAATCAGCTCCCCTCTGAAAAGTTCAGCTATGATCAGGTACTCTTGCTCCTACTCTGTTAATGTAGTCTCCTCTGATTTCGAATGATTCCTCAAATGTCGTCCTCTTCGTCCTCCGACAAAAATGGCGTCAAAATCAACTGAAGTTTCCTCATCCAATCCTCTCCATGACCACCTCCACATGACAACCTCACTAGGGCCACCTCAACAAGTTCAGCCACCTCTTCGAAGACTCCTCAAGAAGTCAGTGACGCCAAGCAGCCACCTCCAAGAAGGCCTGAAGCCTTCAGGCAGTCGTCAAGGCCCCTCCAAGAGTCTACGCCTCCAAAAGAAAGCTCACTTCCCTCGCCACCGCTCTAGCCACCATCATCACTCCAGTGACCTCGCACACAGTAAGACTTCTCGTCGACTCTGGATCAGAACTCTCGTTCATCTCTGAAGACCTCGTTCGTCAACTCAGCCTGCCTCGAAGCCAGTCCAAGCTCACCATCGTTGGAATTGGTGGAGTCACCTCAAGATCAAGAGGATCAGTTTCAATTACGTTGAAGCCTCTTAACTCTCAAAAGACCGTGAATATAAATGCCTATATTTTGTCATCTCTTTTTACTAATTTACCATCTGTTAACTGCTCTACAAGACCCTCTCTGCCTCATCTCTACAATTTGAAGCTCGCTGATCCAGACTTCCTCACTTCAAGGCCAATCGACATTCTACTGGGTGCTGATGTTTATGGTGCCATAATTCTTCCTCAACTCCGAACAGGGCCGAATGAGTCAAATCCAATAGCCCAGTTGTCTATATTTGGATGGTTGGTCCTAGGTCCAATATGCCCTCCTCAAGAAGCCTCCTCAAGTAAGCCACAACTATATCATGCCACTCAAGACTCCGACCTTCACCGTCAACTCGCAAAGTTCTGGGAACAAGAAGAAGTCAAGTCCTCCTCCATCGCTCACCTCACTCCTGATGAACAGGAATGTGAAGACCACTTCAAGGCTACTCATTCTCGGCTTTCCTCTGGCAAATACATGGTAAGACTCCCATTAAAGTCATCTACTAATCTTTTGGGATCTTCTAGACAACGTGCCTATCGATGCCTCCAAGGACTCCTCCGCAAGTTCGAGGGAAACCAAGAATATTGCCGCCTCTACAAAGAATTCCTCTCCGAATATGAACAGCTCAGGCATATGAAGGAAGCTCTAACTGTCATCTCGCCTCCCAGGTACGTTTTGCCACATCATGGTGTCCTCAAACCAGACAGCGCATCCACCAAACTCCGGGTTGTGTTCAATGGTTCCAGTCCTACCTCAACCGGTCTTTCTCTGAATGACATAATGCATACAGGAGCGAAACTACAATTAGACGTCATTGATGTATTATGTTGGGTACGTCGTTTTAAATTTGTCTTCTCCACAGACATCACGAAGATGTACAGACAGATCCTGGTGGATCCAGACGATTGGGATCTCCAAAGTATTCTCTGGTTCGACCCAAATGATGAGATAGCGACGTACCACCTCACCACCGTCACCTATGAAACCAAGGCAGCTCCGTTTTTGGCCATAAGAGTCCTCCTCCAACTCATCGAAGATGAAGGTCACAAGTTTCCACTCGCCATTCCTCCTCTCACCATTTATGACATTTATGGTGGAGCCGACACGAAAGAAGAACTCTCAGACATCGCTCAAGAGTTGAAAAATCTCTGCATGGCTGGCGGCCTTCCTCTAGCAAAGTGGCAATCGAACGCTCCAAGTATTCTCAAGATGGTGACCGAGGAAGAAATGGATTCCTCTCCGATCTCATTTGACGACTGTCCTACTTCGACGAAATTACTCGGCCTCCTCTGGTATCCTCAAGATGATTACTTCCCATTTAAGATACAGTCATCCTCTTCTGGGTCTGTGGTAACTAAACGTACTATGTTATCTCATATTGCTCAAATCTTTGATCCACTTGGTTTAGTATCCCCTGTCACGATCAGGGCCAAAATGTTGTTGCAGGAACTCTGGCTCCAGAAACTTTCATGGGACGAACCACTGTCGCCTCCAATTATAAATAGATGGTGCAACATCAGAGAAGATCTCAAATCTTTGGCCAATGTACGAGTTCCTCGTTGGGTAGGCACCCAACAAGACACCTCTGTAGAACTTCACGGCTTCTCTGATGCTTCTCAACTTGCCATGGCTGCAGTTCTCTACCTAGTAGTCCGCTCTCCGTCCACAGGATCCAAAGTCACCCTGTTCTCCTCCAAAACTAAAATAACGCCTTTGAAACGCCTCTCAATCCCGAGACATGAACTCTCTGCATCTCTAATTTTGGCCAAATTAACTAAGTACGCTCTTCGTATTCTAGATACCAAGGTACACTCAACGACTTTGTGGACGGACTCAATTGTGTCTCTATCGTGGATCAAATCTCATCCATCACGCTGGAAGGACTTTGTTCGAAACCGAGTAGAGCTCATTCAAGACCTGACTCCAACTGCCCAATGGAGATACGTTCCCGGCAAAGAAAATCCAGCTGATTGTGCTTCTCGTGGCCTCTCCTCATCTCAACTACTGAACAGCTCTCTATGGTGGACGGGACCACCATGGATTTCCAAGTCACCAGATTCCTGGCCAAATCGTCAGCCGGCACCGACTATTGACCCCGAATCTGAAGCAAGACCCACAAAGACCATCCTCGCAGCTGCAAAACAAGACTACTCGTGGGATCTGATATACAGGTATTCTTCTTTATATAAACTCTTAAGAATTACCTCTCTTTGTTCAAGAGTCCTCGCCCGACTCAGATGCTCCTCAAGTCCGAATATGTCATCTCCGCTCACCTCAGCTGACTTGGAAAAATCAAGAATCTATTGGATCAAGGCAACTCAAGAAGTATATTTTCCTCAAGAACTCAAGGCTCTTCAAACTGGTATAACTCTATCCTCTTCTTTAATGTTATTTTCCTGCTTTTTATGAAGTTTGGAAATGTGTCCACGTTTTAGATCATAAAAATCTATAAAAATACTGGTAATCCTCTCTCACTTCACTCTCAGAAAATCTCTATTGCATTTAACTAATGGAATTGACTCCTCTAAGATATATATTTTGATATATTTTGCTGTTCTCATGATTTTTCAGATTTCTCTGGACTTTTCACATTGGAAATAATAATTGATTGCTCCAGAAATGAACATTATTTGTGGTAATGAATTTTGATTCATTATATTCTCATGTGCACCTCATTATCTCAATGTAGTCATCTCATTTCTCAATTATGCACTTCTCATTACACTTGCTAATTATTGTTCTCGAGTTTCAGATGAATGAACGATCTCAAGCGTAAGGGTGAATCATGGAATCAGTCTTCTCTCTCAATAAAATCAAGTGAACTTTTCTGAAGTATTTGAACGATCAAGTAATTCACACATTGAACCTGATTGACAGTCTCAATCTCTGCTTCACCTTGAGCAGTCTCCTCAAATATTGCCCACATGATTAAATTGGTATGATCACCTCATTATAACTAAGAAATTCTCAAGTTCATTCATCGGAAACACTTAGCAAGAGGAACTTCAAGCCTTCAGCTTCAAACAAATCAAAGGGTTGGTGATTTTTGCTCTCATACAATGTACTCTCATATTGTCATTCTCATAATTATCAATTGTAACTTAGAGCCAGGGGAAAAAACCTCAGCCGAAAAAACCTGCCACCCCGTAAAAAAAATAACATAAAATATTAAATATCAGGAAAAATCTTGAAAGACATCAGTGTGAGATCATCTGCATGTTATCCGTCGATAGATTCTTCCCAAAAACGGCTCGCGATTCTTAATCTGAAATGAAAAAAGAAAAAAGCAGAAAAGAAACTGAATATTCAGAATAAATCAAATAATTTTGAAATTAACCACCCATTTTAGAAATGCATTCGTTACTTTATGTATAGCCTCGAAACCATCTTGAAATTTATAAATGGGACAACTATTTATAAGATGTTCTATAGTCTCCTCATTTTCCCCACACTCACAACTAGGACTCTCAACCGAATTCCATCGGAAGAGCATGCTATTGCAACGTCCATGGCCTGTTCTAATGCGATTTAGAACAGACCATATATTTTGATAATAAAATCAATCTAGTAGTCACAGATTATTATTCAAAATTTATAGAAATCGCTTTATTAGATCATGGCTATTCCGCTCAAAATGTGATAGTCAGTCTCAAGTCAATATTTGCTCGTCATGGAATTCCGATGCAACTAGTTTCAGATGGTGGCCCACCTTTCAATTCACTTGAATTTAAATCATTTTTGTTTGATTGGGATATTGAACATCTCTTTTCTAGTCCTTATCATCCTCAATCGAATGGTCAATCAGAAAGTTCGGTCAAAATTATCAAGAATATTCTCAGAAGGTCTAAAGAATCTAAAACAGATCCCTATTTAGCACTTTTACATTATAGATCTACTCCAAAATCAAATTTACCTTCACCTGCTCAGCTACTAATGTCAAGAAACTTACGGAATAACATACCAATTTTAACGAAAAAATTAACACCTAAGCCCAGACGGCACCCTATATTCCCGGAATATTCCTCCAATCTGCCATTAAGCCAAAATATATTGCAATATGCGAGGCATATGCCAGATATATATCAAATATATCTGCTCTCAAAGGAATATTCCAAATATATGCCATCCCAGATATATCTGGTATATGCTATGGGAATATCTATATGATATGCGTTTAGAATATTATTCAATAGTATTTATTGGTATATATACATGAATCTTCATGGAATATTACAAACGTTACAAAACCCTTTTTGAACGATAATTTTTTAAAGTGTAGGTACTACCACTACCTCGATTTTGCTTTTGTTCCGAACTCATCAATAATTGATGAGTTTGTTATTTTCCAGTAAACTGTTAAAGAACTACAAACTTTCTATATAGATTATATTTTCGAGGAATCGCAGTTATCATCAAGTTAATTATAGTTGGATTCAAGTTAAAAAATAACACTTTCATTCGCTGAATAATTTGATCTTATTTATTAAACTGAGTAAACAATGGAATCAATGATTTGTAATTTATTTATATGATTGATACAATGAAATGAAAGAGCAGGCAACAAATTAAACGTTTTTATTTGTGAAAAATGGACATGCTATACTATATCGTATATCGACTGAGAGTCAAGTGACAGCAGAGGTGAGAGTAGCTTATTCCACTGGAGGATCGAATCACTTTTGCTCATATTTTTGTTTCCATGAAGCTGCCATGTGGTGACAGAGATGTCTGGAACTTAGAATCTTTCTAGTTCAACTTAATACTTCTTGCTTTTCATTGAACCAAATACATTGCATTTCAAACATTTCAGAGCCATTGTAGGTTGAGGAAGTTATGTGGCCATTTCGAACCATATTTTCGCCCTTTCTAGATATTTCCTTGAATTTTATCAAAATATCTGACAGAAATACCAATGACATTATTTCTTTACAGGAATAAAAATACTCCTTTATAAATAAAAAATTAACTTTTTTCTGGCCTCTACCCATTCTTAACTCCTGCAATTTCGTTCCCTGAATTTACCGATAAGAATATCAAATTTCGATTTTACTGAGATTTGACTTTTTCTTATGGATGTAAACATTACGTCACGACGTTTTCAGTCAAAATATTCATATTTTTGTTTTGTGGTCTTGGATTGAGGTTATTTGTGTTCTGTGATTAGCAGTTTCAATTTGGCGTTCCAAACTTCCAAAATGGTCGTCACGGTGGTGACATGACTTATGGAGCTCCATGAGTTGAAAGAGTCTTATTGAAAAATTATTAAATTGTGTGTGGAGTTGAAAATATGTTATTGTTTGAGTATTATGTGATAAATAGTTTGTGATGCAGCCGAGCACATGATAAAAGATAAGACAGGCAGACAAGAGCATGACTGTAGGAGCGTGAATATCAAATGAGCGTTGGTAGGTACTCTTATATATTTGGAATGCTTGAAAAAGGTTTTCGTAATATGCCAATCACTTGTCAGTGCTTTATCTTTGGTTAAGTGTATTTACGTTTTTTCAGGTCAAAGAATTGAGGACTTTACAGTGAGGAAGTGATAGAAAAGATATTTCCTATATTTTAGTTGGGTTGGGAAAAAGGCAAAAACTAACTTTTCATCCCTAATAAAATTGTGCAATGTTCTCAAAGGTATAATATAAATAATTTCAGTGATCATAAAACCCATTTTATGTTTTATTAATATTTTCAGAGGTTCTTAAACAGAATGAAAATACTAAATTTGTTACTGAAAAATGGCTCCACGTTGTGCAGATAGCTTAACCAAAATTTTGCTTTCAATCCAAACGTAAAAACTACAAGAGCATGAGTGGAGGAGCTTCTCAGGTGTAGTAAGTCTCACCCAAGCTGTATATCGTAATTTTGTTCCTGCAAGCAAAAAGGCTGTACAGGTCGAAAATATTAGTGGCATCAATACGGATTTAGGCCCTAAAAATTAAAAAGAGGGATCGTCTTCGAGAAGGAAGGTTGCCTCGATATAAATTGCCAACACTGCCTACTAGAATTCAAAGTAAGTTTATAAATATTAAATAATCAGAACAGATTCCACTATTACTATAGCAGTAGACAGCCTCTTATCTTGAAAATCTTAGAATCACTGGTTTTTTTCAGGGCCAAAATCAAAGAATTCCCAACTTGCTGTGAAATAGAGAAGGAAAAAGGCGAGGAAGACCAAAAGCTACCTGGATGAGCGGCATACAGAAGACGATGCCTGAGAGACCGGGAGAATGGGTGTTGATAGAAGGATCTGGAGACTGGGAATTGGAAGGCCTGGGATGTTATAAACACGGATATCTATATCAGCACCCCAAAGGTAAAGTGTGTCAAGTCACAATATCAAAATTAGACAAATGAGAGATTTTTCAGTTCGATAATTGTTTCAAAGAATGTGTACTGCCATTACTTGGCGTCTTCATAAACCTAGGGAGTCAAAAATGTGTTCCACTAGCTAGAATTTACTAATGTGAATCCAATATTCTAGATAGGTCGTGTCTGAAAAAATGTGACTTAACACACTTTACCTCTGAGGTGCTGATATATAGATATAAGGTTGGTTTCACAAAACTTTGTTAGTACCGTTTAATTAACTGGAGCCACCACGATTCGTAGAAATTTCAAAACGAGTAATTCAATTTGTGAAACCGACCCATAATCTGATGAGTCAATTTCGAATGGCTGTTTTGGTTGGTTAACGGTTGACCGCTCGGTTCATAAATGACAACGTCAAACGAACTGCGCTTTCGAATTCTGTTCAAATTTTGGAGAAACATCTGATTTGAGACGTCACCAGAATGTCATTCGAATGCGGTTGGTCCAAAACTAACGGACCAATCTATGAACCAACCAAGAACCAGTCAATCGAAATCGCCTCTAGTTCACAAACCAAATAATTGAAGTTCACAGTTCAATATTTATATCATTTAAAATATTACCTCATTGTGTTTTCCCTATTTTTTAGTTTAATTCATCAAATGTTTATTTTTACTTATTCTTAGTTCATATGCCTTGTATTGTTTTGTAAAATACCTAGTTGATTTATATTTTTACTTTATGTTCATTTTTATAATTTAATGTGATAATTTTGTTAATTATTGTTATTGTACAAAATATTCTTAAAACTGTAATAAATTTTTTTGAAACAATCTAATCAATGCATTATTATTTAGTACCGCTACAAAAATTTACATATATTAAAATATATACAAAGATATTACCAGCATATGGCATGGACAAATCAGGAGATAAAAAGATATTGCCAGCATATATCTAAGGGAGATATTCATAGATGAATCTGTATGGCATATGCCATGGATATATTTTTGAAGATCATGGGATATTCCTGGCAGATGTTTCATGGTGACCTTGGATATTCCTGCTATCTGCCAGGCTTATGCCCTGAGAGATTTGGAATATGTTTGGAATATCTCAATATGCCAGCGGTATATTCATTGAATATGCATGGAATATTTCTGTGCCGTCTGGGAGGTAGTCACATTCGAAACATACAAAAGAAATTTTGAAAAATCTCAAAAAAGTCAGAAATATTATTATGATAGGAATAAAAAATCATTACCACTTCTTAACCCCAATGATCATGTATATTTTAAGAAAAATAATAAATCGGACTGGTCTCCAGTTATAATTAAAGAAAGACTCAAATGTCAGAGATCTTATATAATTGAAGATACAAATGGAGTAAGATACCGTAGAAATAGAATACATTTGAGATTCCGGTCAAATGACACTTGTAACAGATATGACATCGATCATCAAATTTCAACAGACAATGTATTGAACTCTGAATTGGAAGAAAATAAGGAAGGCATATATAGAACTAGATATGGTAGAGCTGTGAAACCTCCTGATAGATTTAATATTAGTTATTAGTAATTGAAAAGCTGAAATTAAAAGTTCGTACAAATAATATTATAACTAATAGATTCTAAAGAAAGTGTTAATTGCTTTATGTAAATTGTAATTTAGATTTAGTGAACATATTCTGAAACAGACATAATAAAGAAAAATGAAATTGAAAAAGGGAGTGTAAGAATAGTTGAAAATTTTAAATGAATATTTTGTATTTTGTATGAAATGATTTGCGATATATTATAAACTTAAACTTAAGGAAAGGGATGTTGGATAAAGTATTTCATTGGTTGAAATTATATCGATATCTGCACATGTGCGCAAGAGGCATTTTTCATGTATCAATGAAGGCAGTCTGTTCATGGAAATAAAGGCGTCAATATCGTGTCGAATTTCTTAATTAACAAAATTAACAATCCTAATTCATATAGTTCATAAATACCACTTATGAACAAAACATATTTATTACAATTACAAACGGCATGAAAAGATGCTAGAGAAAACCTTTTAAAGGTAAAATTGCAAAGAAAGTTTCGACAGACAATGTAATGAACTATGAAGTAGGAGATAAGGTGCTCTTGAATAATACCCAGCGAACACGTTACATCGCCTGACACTTTTGTGGAGTTACATTTTCAACATGAAATAAAATCTTCATTGTGATATCGCATATGCCTCCAAAATCTAGTAGTTTCGTGATATCGCTTTGTTAACAAATTGTGGAACAAAAATTATCAACATTTCGACGAGGAATATAGATATCTCAAATGTGATTCCCATGCGATGCAAATATTCGTTCGTATTGTGACTCATAGCCAAAGAGTGTTGAGTAGGATTTCTTCGATCTTTAAGTGTACAGAAACTACCGCATCTGGGTTTTATTGCCCCTAATTACATTCGGCCGGGATATTTTTCTCTCGAGAACCCGGTTTGGACCTTGGAATTCGCAGTGGTGAGAAGAAAGGCGGGTGGGTTTGCGTCTTATAGATTCAACGTATAACAAGTTTTAGACTTGAGTTTTTTTTTTTTTTTGATTCATTTGATTCATCATTTTGTGACTGGTGTTCGATTCGAGAAGTTCACTAGTGTTCGATCCGATATTCAATTTTTTTTGTTTTCAGCAATTTGAGTGCATTAACTGGTAAGTAAATTATTTTAGTTATTGTTGTAAGCCAAATATTTTGATATTTCATTCTAGCTACGTATAATTAATAATTAATAATAATGAAGTTTTTATATGTGTGTTGGGGCAGATTTTGAAAAAAAATATTTTGTTCTGAGAATTGTGTTGATTTTTGCCGTTGAATATTTTTTTATTTCATTTGGATCTAGAGATATTTCAAAATCCATAAAATAGGCAATACCAGCACTTTTCAAAAAATTGGGTTTTAATTAAAGGGTCTGAAATAGTTTCTGCTGTAAAGGGTTAGCAAAATTGGTGATGTTTTCTCAATACGAAATTTACAACAACACAGTTGAAGCATTCGAATGAAATGAAACTTTTGTTATTTAGAAAGTGTGTATACTTGAAAGAAACTACTCCTTCTAGTGTTCCTTTGGTCTAATTTTTGAGAAATTATATAATATAGGTACAGATTTTTCTTAGTAATTCATATCTTTTTCATATCACCATATTAGGAAAGCCTAGATTTCAACTAATTACATATTTCTCTAGTGAAACTGCTATCAAATCCGATCTCATTTGGAGTTTTTATGTCTTTTAATTCAAAAAACGGAATTTCTAACCTTATACGAAATTCAACCTTTTTCAGTACAAAACATATGAAACCGTTGGGGGTAACAGCAGCAAGGATTTCGTGGTGAAATGTCTCAAAAGGACTCTCACCGTTGAAACGGCTAAACTTTGTTAACCGACATGGCAAGGGTTTAATTACAAAATAGCTGAAAGTCCCGTTATGAAGATTTTATTCAGTGAGTATTTGATTTGAGGTGTAGCCGAGATACTGTCAAACACAACCTTTGGAGTTATTCGAATATTTCTTGTAAATTTGTTGTCCAGAAATTTTTCAATGATTTTGACACCTCTACGATTGAAAATGAAAAACGTTCGCAGTTATATCTTTATCTTCACATCAATTGAAATAAGTTGAACTAATAAATTGAATCGTTGAACAAAATTGTTGAACTTGCTCAAGTTAGAAATTACTGTTCCTTAATCACTCATCGAAGGATGGAGAAGAAAAAAGTACAATACTTCTATAATCTAATATTATTTCTCAAATAATCGAACTTGTTGCTATGTTGATAATTAAAAAAAAAATCATTTTAACTTTTACTTTCATTCCTTTCAGATGTGGTGAGGAAGAACAGTGGAATTTCGGAGATGGACTTCGAAATCTATGTGAAGGAATAGTTGCGACATGCCAGACAGAGGAAGGAAAGGCAGATTAAAAAACTAACTACATAATTCATTCTCACAGTTATATTGTACATTTTTTTGTTTCTTTTTTTTTTTTTTGTATTCTAATGTATTCTATCTTGACCTTACTAATTATTATATTTTCCGTTCGAATACATGTTTTCGGTATCCTCCTGCAATCAATGATTTAATCACCTGCATTAAAAATGGTATAATATTTATCAACGCAATGAGTATAACAAAATATGTCTCAAATGCGATGAGAAATTGCTTCCTATTTGAAGATGTCTTTTAGTATCATTTCAAAATTTCTATGCGACGATGGAAGGAAATAAAGAGAAGTGGTCTCAAGATTAACTTGCATGAGCGTCACAAATGTGACAAGAAATGGAGTATCATTTGTGATCAATTTAACGATCGCATATTCAACTACTCATTTTTCCGAAATGCTTACTTGATGTGGAGGACATTTGGATGCAAATGTGAGCACGTGCAGAGGTAAACAGTACATCGCATAAGAGTTACATTTGCATCGCCGTGTTTGCTGGGTAAGAACATTGACAATAAACTTGACCCCTTATTTAACGGTCCTTACTAAATGGTGAAAGTGCGAAACACGAACATTATTGTGAAAACGGACAAGAACAAACTCAAAGAAGTTCACAAGAACAGAGTGAAACCGTATTTCTCATAAAGACTAATACTAACTAATCAGTGATTAGAATTAAGAGACTGATGTAAAAATTAGATTAAGAAAATAACGCCCTGTAAATGTAAGATCCATTGAGATTATGAATTATGATAAGTTTATGTATACAGGGTGTCCCGTAAAGACCACGTCAAACGAAAACGGAATGTAGATCAGAATGTGCTCTACCTGATGTGAAAAAATTGTTTATATGAAAGTCTCACAGCTTCCGAGATATTTGATGTTTTATGAAAATGTTGATCTTTTACACTTAAAATGCTTTCTCTCTTGCGGAAGCTTCAATTGAATTCTTTTTGAATCAGTTTTTTCCGTAAATATTGTTGAATGATTACTTCAATTTATGCAATGAAATATAACACAAAATATTTTACAGGTAGTCTGAAAAAAAGAATTTTAAATTCATGTTTTGAAAGAAGTGTTTTTTATACTGAATTATATCTGACGTGGTGTAAAAAAAAAACACTAGAACTTTTCTGCATATTACGTTGAAAATTTGCCCAGTTTGTGAGGATTCCAAAAAGGTATCATACAGGTGATAATCTTCTTCAGAAAAAAATATATTTGAATGTTTATCGAAAATGGAGCATTTCTGTGAAAAACTGATTTTTTCACCTTTTCCATAAATACTTTCATTTTGCACTTCCTGCTGAAAATAATCAATCAACAAATCAATAAAATGTTATCAAGATGCCAATTCACTGAATGAGTTTTTTTATTTCTTTTTCTTTGCCTAAAGGACTCTCGAACATTGACATGATGTGATGCGATTCAATGATTCAAACTTAAGGTACTCAAGGTATCTATGGAATCATTTTCATCTAGTGGAAGTTAATGCGTAGCAGTTTACTGGGTAAAATGTCTACAGAAAATGTTTCGTATACTGCAAGAGAATACGCCGACATGCACCTTATTTATGGAGAAGTACGTCTTAATGCTAGAGCAGCATCGAGGCTTCATTCAGAGCGGTACCCCAATCGCCGACATCCCAATTACGAAGTTTTCATCCGGACCCATAATGCAATTGTCGAAGGAAGAGTTCCTGGGAGTCGTAAATGTAGTGGCCGGCCCTCGATCGTGGAGGATGACACCATTTTGAATGAAGTCGCAAATAATCCTTCAGTATCAACCAGAATGATAGAGCTCATGACAGGCATATCAAAAACAAGTGCCCATACAATCCTGAGGAAACACAAATATCACCCCTACCATATTCAGAGAGTTCAACAACTACTTACCCAAAGACGTTCAAGCCCGAGTAGAATTTTGTCAACAAATGTTGCTGAAACATACAGAAAATCCCAATTTTTTCAATAATATCTTTTAGACTGATGAGTCTTCCTGTACTCAAAGCGGGTATATCAATCTGCATAATCTTCATAGTTGGAACATCGAGAATGCGCACAATATAAGGCAAGATAGATCCCAATATCGATTTACGGTGAATTTATGGACTGGCATATACGATGGAAAAATATTCGGTCCGACAGAATTGCCGCAATCATTAAACGGCACCAACTATTTGAATTTTCTAAGGAACAGTATACCCTTACTCTTAGAAGATATACCACTGGAAATGCGACGTAATGTATGGTTTCAAGTTTCAACACGACGGGTGCCCAGCACACTACAGTCGTCATGTTAGTTTGTATGGTTTGAAAAGGTCATTTCTCAATAGATGCAGGGCATGTATTAGCGAAGGAGGTGGTCATTTTGAGCATTTGCTCTTATAAGAATCCTGAATTTTTATTATTGATATTTTTATAAAGTTTCTTCAAAATACATTTGTTGATATTGAGGGTCCTGTGCGTTATTACATTATATCATCGCAATCAATGAATAATTTCACTTTATCAGTAATTTAAGGACAAACTGACATTTTTCAAGAGTATTATTCAATATGTTACAGCAGAATCTGCAAAATGAAAGGACTTATGGAAAAGGTCACAAAATCAGTTTTTCACAGAAATGCTCCATTTTCGATAAACATTCAATTATCTTTTTTCGTGAAGAAGTTTTTCACCTGTATTTTACTTTCTCGGAATCCTCACAAAATGGGCAACTTTTCAAGGTAATATGCAGAAAAGGTCTAGTGACTTTTTTTTATACCACGTCAGATAGAATTCAGTACAAAAAAAAACACTTCCTTCAGAACATGAATTTTAACTCATTTTTCAGAATCCCTGTATGATATTTTCTGCTATTTTTCATTGTATGAATTGAAGTAATCATTCAACAATATTTACAGAAAAAAACTGATTCCAAAAGTATTTAATTGTAGCTTCCGCAAGAGAAAAACCATCTTAAGTGAAAAAATTCAACATTTTCATAAAACATCAAATATCTCGAAAACTGTGAGACTTTCATATGAACGATTTTTTCACATCAGGTAGAGCACATTCTGATCTACATTCCGTTTTCATTTGACGTGGTCTTTACGGGACACCCTGTATATGTGTGTAAATATAATTATTATTAAGCTATAGATAAGTCAAAACGAAAAAAAATTTTCATACTTTCATAGAAAAAAATTTTTTCCCTCTCAAAGAGGGAAGGTGTAGTATGTATCAATAGTCCTGTATATTTTTGTATACTTGAGACAACAAGGTCTCAACGGTCCGAGTAACCTCACATCATTTTAAAAACGTGATGAAGATGTATACACATTGTTTATATCCATGGTCAGTATAATTATCAATTCATGATATTGTTTTAACAAGAAGTAAACAATGTAAATATATATAATATCATGCCACAAAAACAACAAGCAGAGTTGAACTGAAGTTATTGATTGAATGATTCATTCATTGTGTATCTGTGTAACATGGTCTTAGAAATAAACACCCCTGATGAGTCTCCAGAGTATAATTTACCATCCATCTACTGTATAACGATTGACCGAACCAACCCTAGCTGGGTACATCACAGTATGATGGCCTCAGTCTCATGAGGAGCGAGTTTCAGTTCCATTTTCCAAGTTGATCGACTATTTTAGATATGGCTGAGTTGGCTTCCGTTCCTATCTCCGCCGTTGTTGTTCGTTTACGAGGACCGCTAGGTGGTCCGCGAAGGCCAGGTTTGAGCATTTGAAACGCACTATTCGGTCATACAGGATGTTCCAAAGTAGGGGGGCTAGTACCGATCCCTGTGGAACTTCACTCGTTACTTCGGTATTCTCTCCATCATAATGAATTCCTCTATTGCGGACAAAATTAATTGCCTAGGAACCTCAGTTCCACAAGACTACTCTAATTGTAGGAAAAAACGCTGGTATTGAAATTATTAAGAGTAAGGACGACTGTAGCACCTATCCATTCCAAATCGGAATTGCTTACCACGATGGTTTTCTACGTCGGTATATTCGTCTTGATTTCTTGAATTTTCTTCGATGGAGGTCTTCTTCAGTGCAATGAGTGTCTAATTATTTGAAAGTTCACAATAATGAAAATTAACAAATTGAAATGGTTGATTGTAATTCGAATTCACCTATTATAACGGAATTTGCGAATTTTTCGATATAGCGACAAGGAAGGTTATAATTGTACTGAACGCACACAATTACATATGTATTTTCTTCTTCCATTCGACCCTCGCAAACACAAGCAGTTGTCCATAGACTAAAAACAGGTGATCCGAGGACGCGTAACAGAGAAAATGAAATAAAGAAATATCGGAGGCATTTTTAAGTTAGGCCATTCATCAAGTTTAAAAAGCCCAACTACGGAACTTCATTGAAGCAATAAAGGTATGAATCTATAATTCATTGTTTCAAAAATATTGACTAAAAAAAGTGGTTCGTTTTTTTCATGAAGTATGAATATTAATTTAATTATAGTTAAAAAAACTTACATCTTTCCCTGCGTTTTCTTCCCAAAATGAAAATGATTTGAACTGGAAGGATTTCCTTTACTTTTTGTCAGTTATATTGCATGTTGATAAATTTTATTGCAAATGACACCCGCTGCTATCAAAAACAAATCCTGTTGGGACGGACTTCCTATTCCAAATTCAATTAGCTTTCGAAATACAGATCCCCGGACAAACTATAAAAACGGTTCCAATACTGTTCTTCCTTCCGGACCTTAGTCCGGAATTAAGTAATGCTCAGGAGGTGGAAGTCTATACCCCACGGGCTACGTGACGGGGTTAGCGAAAGACCTGAACTGGAAGTGGCTCGGCCTCCCACCTTATTGAAGCCACATCTACCATTGACGTGATCGGCAAATATTACAGGCGAGCATTGAAGAACAATTTGTTCCCCCTGCGAAGAATGTTAGGCCAGTCAATAATCACGTCAAGAATGTAGAAACAGAAACTTTCAAACAGTAAAAACGGAACTCTGAACTTCCCATGATGAGATAGTTCCGGTTACGTGTATCGTTGACCGTGGTCCTAAACATAGCCTTCATTAGGTAGGCTTCATCAACACCAACACCGCTATTTAGTTATACAGATAATGAATCGCATTTAATAAATTGATTGTAATTTAATATAGATAAATCAATCCTTAACAAAGAGTAATTATATTCAGGGTCCTAATGTGTCAATATTTCCCAATATTTGAACGTTTCGACCGATATCACAATGGTCTTCCTCAAGCCGGGTTGGGATGGGGGTGAACGATTCCGCCCCCCCATGTATTGAAGGAATTTGGCAAATTTTCAAAGCAGTCGAAAAATTTTCAAAGCTGTTGGAAAAGTTTCATAGGGGTCGGAAAAATTCGATTGCAGTTGGATATGTATCTGAAAATTATTAATAGCGCATGACAAAAATACTAACAATACATATACATGATGTAGATTAGGAGCAGGCACTTCCTCTTCAAGTTAAGAACTTCATTTTAAATATTTTGATATAGTACCTCACTTCTTCTGTCAATGAATATTGAGTAATTTCACACATTATTCATAAGCTTAACATTTTCAACTTATTTCAATTCAATGATATCCGTTTCAATTCATTCTGTTCTAGTCATAATACTTATGAAAAATGGAGAAGTTCATGAAAACTTATCGCTAAGGAAAAATTATAAAAATGCTTTGTTTCAAATCTTAAATTATTCGATAAGCAAAACTTAGATTAAGTGAAACTTCGAGATACACTTTTTGTTTTATTCCTTCGCTATGTAAATTTTCTTCATTTTATGGGCTCTGAAGGTAAGGGTGAGGCTCATTTTTCATAAAGGGAATTTCTGATCAGGATATGGCCATTCTGCAACCATACGAACTTGTATTGTTTATAGGAAAAAGAATAAAACAGTAAACAGGAAATTCTTTGCCTTTACGGAGGTCACACCGAAAACATTTTTGAAACCTACTTGAATTCAAAATAGTAATCATCGAAATGAATACCATTTTCAATTCCCAGGCTCAGAGATCTGGAAATTGATTCTGTATATGAATTTGTGACTGGCTGCATGACCACCGGTCTAAAGCCAAGTAATAAACCAAAAAAAAAAAAAAAAAATCTGGAAATTGAAAATGGTATTCATTTTGATAATAACTATTTTGAATTAATTCATGATTCAAAAATGTTTTAGGTATGGCCTCCGTAAAGGCAAAGAATTTTCTGTTTACCGTTCTATTCTTTTTCCTAAAAACACTTGGCTTCGCGGTCGCGAAAAGAATTGGGCGTTTCCATCACTCAGAAAAACCTGCATAAGGGACCTGATTTAGGGCCACTGCTAAAATCCCATTGAGTGGAAGAGGATGTACAGAGTTCTTTTTTCGCATGTTATTGGAGATGTGAAACTTCATTTTGACGCAATTGGATGTCACTACTTTGTAGTATTTTACTCAGTACTTCACGACTAATTGCTTCAAATATCGAAGTTTTTTATGAAGATTTTGTCCCTGAGGTATATGGGATAGTGATGAGGCCAAACGAGGCCGAAACCAGTATATCTCTCATCTCAGTGACAAAATCTAATATCATTTCTCCAACCTCATGATGCAAGATCTCTGAGCCTGGGAATTGAAAATGGTATTCATTCGATGATTACTATTTTGAATTCATCCATGTTTCAAAAATTGTATTGTTTAGTTTGGGATATTTCTCTGGTTTTCTTGAATAGTAGCTTCATTTCGAGCGATAAATGGTCACTGACGTAGAACTTTTCAGCGATGTTATTGATGCTGAAACCAAAGCGATTATCATTTTTCTTATCTAGCTAACTTCGATGCTTGAAGAATGGCATCTGTAGTAATTTTTTTCGTTTTAAATTCAACAATAAACATAAACATATAAGTAGGTCGGGAGGGTACCTTGGAGATAGTATCGACTGACTCTAGATTAAAGGGACATTTCAGATAATTTCCCACCTCCCTCAGGATCACCATTAGATTTTCACCTTCCTTCTCTGGAACATTCTGAAGATCAACATTATTCAACCTATTCAACGACTCCAACTTCTCCACTCTCCTGGCAAAGTGTGACAATTCTGATATTTTTAAACTGAATAGTTTCAAATAGTCATTACCTTGGAAATTTTACTTTACAAAAGGCGATATTTAGCTTAAAGCTGAATATAAGTGAAAACTTCATTCACCACACTCTTGCTCCATCAGAATTTACATGTGAACTCCTAATCATTCAAGTATTTTTCTCTTCATTCCCCATCGTCATCTCATCAATTTATTGTAATAATTCCATATCGCTATTGTCGCTATTAAAGTTCTTCATTATTACTACAATTCCATTTCGCTTAGGCATCACAGAAAACAGCAATAAAATGCACTTTAATGAAAATTCTCAACACTTATCCATAGTTCTTACTACCCGAACTTCACTGGTAAACAAACAACGCTACCGAAGATTCTTTCAACTATCTTTGGTTAAGTTTGAAGTTCTTTGAAACGCCGGTAGGCTCATTTTCTTCGAGTGTTTGGTAGGCCTATCTGACCTCTTTCCGAAACCAGCGATACACGGTACCACCCGGTAGGAATCGCCGACTGCAGATAGGATATTGAAACCGAAGTAGGTACAAATGGATCGATTTCGCTAACGCTGGTATACAAATATCGGCTATCTTCGGTTGTTTATTGAAAACGGCCGTTAGAGTATTAACAGCCCTGCAACCTGCAACATTCGTAAAGCGTGGACAGTTTTCTCTCGAAGTCAGTGATTTTTTCCGAACAGAAGTTAACTGACTCCTGCAAACCCTGCATTTCTTTAGTCATCGCTTTGATAAGCTCTGGCAAGTCGTCCGACATGAATGACGGATCAGATAAAGCTGATGAACATCGGGACAATTCCGCAGTAGACCCGATCGAAATTCTTCAATCGAATCGGATATCGTTGTACACATCCATTAAACTCCAGGTGAATTCTTCCTGACACCAAGCTGATGCTCAAACATATCACAGCATGTGGAGTTCGCATGATAAGTCAATCCACATGGACCACTACATTCAACTACCGGGCTGTTTTTTGATGGAGATTTCGAACAGGTGAAAAGAGAAACGTTTGGAAGCAGAACCACTGCAAAAACTATTCACAATACGAAATCAATGATCTTGAAGAATGATAATAACAATTCACTTTCTCATGAAAGAAATATATTCAAAACTTATGTTTGCTGAGATAAACGATGTGTAGCGACAACGAACCACATATACGGGGTTATTCACGAATATGGCTCTAGAAAATATTTTTAGAAAAGACACAAGATTCAGAATTGAAATTCTAAAGGTGAGCTTCATATGAAAAGACGACTTCTCGTTTATTTTTTGAAGGTTCTAGAACTGTCGTTTTTCACGTGGAAAGACGAATTTTTATTGCATTAATTGATTCTCCCTTGAGTTCTGAGTCTTTTTGATTCTGAAAGTTTGAATTTTCCCTAGAAAATTCTCTTCAAATGAGGAAATCTCAAAATTGAACTTCGAGGTTTTTCCATTAAAAATTCTCATTTTTAAGAATCTCCGAGATGCTGATGCTTTTTTTCCGATAGCGTTATTTTCATAATATGATACAGGAAGGAGGTCACAAATTCTTTGTCAGAGTCAGAAGTGATGAAACGTCAGAAAATCGTTTTTTTCGAATTGGAACCCCATTTTTTCGAAGCATTTTCGAAATCTTCTTCAAAAATAATAGAAGCATACGTCCAAGACTTTTATCCCAAAATGAATTTCTTTCGAGATATTCAGGTAAAACGTTTGTTTCTTCAATTTTCAATCACATTCCGAATGTGTTTTTCTACTGAAATATAATTAGCGATGAAGAAATATTTTGGGAAATCTCTGTTATCGAGAAAATATTTCACATAGTTCAGACCAGTTTAGTTCTTGAATTATCATCTGTAATGCGAGAGCAACAATTGGTTCAAAGTTCTCAATGTGAGTATTAGTGAAGTCACTAATATAATTCGTAATCATGGGCGCCCGCAGGAGGGGCCGTGACCCCCCCTGAGATTTTGATCCTTCCTTTCGATTTGCGCACGACAGCCCCAATATAATTTATCTAATCCTAGGAGCGAGGAAAAAGTGCTGGATTCACAATAATTGTCCTGTTTCTAAAGGACCTACTATGTAATCGGCAGAGAGCACCTTTTGAATGAACAAAAATCATGGAAAGTTTTCGTTGACGATGAATGAATTTTTGTTTACCCAAAAGCGGTCAACGCGCCCCTAAGAAAAGTACCCATGCGACTCGGCATTCTCCTCAATACTTACCAGATGATCTTTTTATATTACGGACGGCTGTTTTTATTAGGCGGTATCTTTGATGCGGAGTTTTTCAAGGGGCAAGTGCAGCTACTCTTATATTTCAATAATTATTGTCCATTCTGCAATCAGGATATTTTTTTCTGAAAAGGGGAAAATACAGGGTGTTCTACAAGCTCTATGACAAACTTTGACAGAAGGTTGCTGTACTTCTTTTGAACATTTTTGTTCCTATGAACATAGGTCCGATTCTTTTTCGTTTCGGAAATACAAGCATTCGATAGTGCACAACCAGATAGAGGAAGACAATTAGTCAGTTGGCTGAATGAACATTTCCCGAATAAATGGATAAGTCATTGAAATCGAAGATGGACATTTTGCACAATTTTTATAGTCTCAAAATTTCCATTTATTATTAGATTTTAACATAAAAATATAATTTTCAAATGCTTGTATATTCTGAACAAAAACAAATCGGATATATGTTCATAGCAAAAAAATGTTCAGAATAAGCACAGCATCCATCTGTCAAAGTTTGTCATAGAGCTTGTAGAACACCCTGTATATAACCTTTTCATTTGTATTTCCATTCTAGAGAAAGAGTATTTGAATTCAAAACCCGTTGAGACTGTGTTCAGGGAGTATTTCTAGTTTTTAGTGTCTTTGCCTAAAATTGTGTTATTGAAGGAGTTCTATAATTATTCAGGTAGATTTCTCCGTAAGGCGCCTCTCGTATGTTATAATCTACTTTTTGCTTTTAATATAAATTTTCTAATAGATAATGAAGATCAGTAAAGTAAAACACAATTTTTTTCTCCTAATTGGGAACATGAAATGAACTCATCAATGTGACCTTTCAACTATTATATTTTGGTTTATTAATCAGAAGTGTAAGAGAACAGGAACGTGGTAGACTTCGGGAACTGCCGATAGAAATGAAAACTAAGTAACTTGTGAATTATGTAGTAGAGCGTCGAGCTATTAGATTATTATTTCCGAATAATTTTTAATTTATAATGAATTATTAATAACCGATTTGAACTTCCTTCATGCTCGATGATAAAAACTCCTTTGTAAACCAAAAATAATTGAAAAATAATAATCGAATAGTTCGACGATACAATTTACATAATACTTAGATTTCACTTTTATCAGCACTCCCGAATGACTGCCTTTTTTGTTGAGAGTCACTTTGACTTATGTTTATATTTTTATGCAAATTTACCTTTGGAAAATATGGATGTTCGAAAATTTTTCAAAAGGATATCAACTCCTCCAAGAAAATTTAGCTTCATACACAAATGTAGAAAAAGAAACAATACAAGAAGAGTATAGCGAACCGGACCGTGCAACAACTGCGTATGAATTCTGTGAGACTAACAGATATACCTACTCTGTGGTTCAGTGTTTTGTTTTCAGAATTGAAAAATATTTGTATGTGTTGTGTCTCTTTTATTTTTTAATTTGATAATTTATTTCTTGATTTCATTTTCTGGAACAGTTTTGTATTATTTCGGATAATATTTCAGTTTCTCGTTTCTGAAGTCATTGCTTGATTCATTTAATGGTCCATAATTATTCATATATGATTTTCATGAATATCGTTTTATCGAGCGTTTATGTATATTTGTTTTTATTTCGTTATTACTTCTCGTCATTCATTGGCAATTATAATATTTTTTTTATTCCATTCTCCATATTATTTATGTTTTATTTTCCTCATTTTTCTGTAAATATTCTTTCATGGAATTTCATTTGTTTCGAAAACAGTTTCAGTTTTTTTATACACATAACCTTATGTTGTTGACGTTAAAAAAATATTGAGGTAGAAAATTTTATCAATTTTACTTTGACCCCTCCCACTTGAGAACAAATTCAGGGCCGCCTCTGCATGAATATAAAAAAAGAAATAGAAAGAAACGAAGCACTGATGTCGCCTGAGCCTCATCGTGTAGCGAAAATTTTTATTTTGCCCCCCTGAAAAAATATCCTGCGGGCGCCCATGTTTGTTATAATTTTTAATCCTTTTGAAAGAACATGTAACATGTGAAAATTCAAATTTCCCTACCATGACGAAGGGCGGATATAGCTTCCTTTTGTGGGAGGGGTAGTAATCATTGAGAACGAATAATTAGAGACTTCCGGTTTTTTGAGCTTGAAAGGTATTTGCTTACCACAAATTTAGGAAGTTTTCATTGCTAGTACAGTTCGCGAAACAATTAAGATAACAGAAAAAATTCTCAAGATTTTTTTTTTTTTCAATAGGCTGTATTTCAGTGAAAAATGGTCGTATAGAGAATAAAAAACCAGCTTCTGAAGCTTGAAAAATTTAGTTTCAGAAATTATTGATTAACAATAATATTTCAGAGTACCGGTGGTCATGCAATCACAGGATAAAGCACGAAAAAAAAATTTTGAAAAAGTTTTCGAGTGTTCATTTTTTTGCTCGACGCTCAATTTTTTCTTGCTAGACCGATGAAAATGTCGCATAACCTGTTCATTCAGCTCTAATTTGCTTTTTACGACTTTTGAAATATTCAGTTTTGAATGCAAAAGGATCCTTTTTCATCCAACTGCCGATGTCACCGGATTAACTGGTCGCCTAGCGCGCCGAAAGGTTATCTCTTTTTCTAAAGAACATTTTCTACGAAAATCTGTTTGGTTCAATAAAAAAAAATTTTTTTCACCTGTCACATAATCTTGGAAAAATAGCACACAAATATCATTTTGCCATTTTTTGGTTGATGGACTGTATCATCTTCAATATTGGGGGAAAGCTTAGGTTATAAAAAAATTTGACAGCCTGATGTTCCCAAAGTCACTCCAAATCGATCGGTTCAGCCGTTTTCTTGGACCTATTGATTGAACATTTGAAAAACTTAAGAGAACGAGGTTTTTTTTTCCTTAAACTTGACAAAAACCTTGATCCCTTAATTTTTTCAAAATTTCAATCAATCGGTTCAGGAAAACTGCTGAACCGATCGATCTGCCGATTCAGAGGGTATTTCGGGGAACATAAGGCTGTAAAATTTTTTCATAAACTAAGCTTTCCGCCAATATTGACGAAGATAGAGTCCATTAAACAAAAAATTGTAAAATGGCATTTTTTTGCTCTTTTTCCAATTTTATGTGACGGGTGAAAAAAATTTCTTGTAAATTAAAAAAAAACAGATTTTTGTAGGAAATTTTCTGTTGAAAAAGAAATAGCCTTTCTGCTCGCAAGGCGATCAGTAGCTCCGGAGATATCGGCAGTTGAGTGAAAAAGGATCATTTTGCATGCAAAACAGGATATCTCGAAGACAAATGGTTATATCTGGGAGCCATGAAAAAGAAATTAGAGCAGAATGAATAGGTTATGTGACATTTGTATCGATCAAGCTCGACATTGTTTTATATTGACACCCCATGTAAATTTTGATGGGACACATTTTATTCATTTTATATACCTATGTCTTTTGCGTGAATAAAGTTTTTGAATTTGAATTTGAAAATTTTTCATGCGCGTAGATGAAAATTGAATTTTTTTCCGATGATTGCATGACTACCGGTACTCGGAAAAATTGTGAATCAATAAATTCTGAAACAAGAGTCTTCAGTAGTTAGTTTTTTTATTTTCTATAAGACCATTTTTTCACCTTTTTTTCAGGTTTTCAATACTCATGGGGGGGTAATTACCCCCAATTCCCCCCCCCCCCCGTAAATCCGCCCTTGACCATGACAAAAAAAAAATTCTCCAGAATTAAGAATTTGCCGAAATTATTTTAAGCTTTAACAAGTAAAGAGCTTCACACAATATGAGGTGAAATAGAAGAAAAACGGTTCATTGAAGCAAATGTTCAAAATGTCTTCCTTCTTGTTCAAGGCACTTCAATATGCGATATCGAACAGACTGTGTCGCATTCCAAATTTCCAAATGATCTAAATTGTGAAACGCTTCTATTATTTTGTTACTCAGCTGTTCTCTGTTCTCAATTGGATTTGCGTACACAATGTCTTTTATTCTTCCCCATAAATAAAAGACCATGAGGTGAGATCTGGGGAACGAGGTGGCCAGAGTATAGGTCCTCTATTTTCACACCAGCGGTCCTCAAACAGATTCGTCAGTTTAAAATCTATCACTTTTGACGAATGAGCAGAAGCACCATCAATTTGAAACCATCTATCGAAGGCCATTCCAAGAGGCAGTTCATCCAGGAAATTCTCAACTACGTCAGTTAAGATTCTCTGAAACCCTGCAGCATTCAAGTTTCTATCATAAAAAACAAATTTCACCTGATTATCCATGAGCAGACAAAATATAAAATATAATATAATATAAAAAAAATAAATATTCATTTATTCATTTATTCGTTTATTCATTTATTCATTCATTCATTTATATATTTATTCATTAATTAATTTTTTTATTTATTTATTTATTTTTATTTATTTATTCATTCATTCATTTATTTATTCCAAAACAGAGATATAAACAGGGAAAAATCCCATAACAGATCCATTCATAAACTAAAAAATATTCAGAATTAACCAGCATGATTTTCAGATATTTTAAACAAACAATAGCCAATATTCACATTAATTATAAGTACTTATAATAATAATAATATTCATATAATAATATATTTTTCACAGTAGGTACATTCGCATGTTACATGTGAAGGAATTATGACCCATCAAGAACTTACATGTGGAGTCAAAGTTAGTATAGAAACATTTAAGTTAAATTGTATAAAAAACTAAACAGATATATAAAATTGTATAAAAAACGAATAAATATATAAAACTGTATATTCACTCACACTCCAGCATCGGGACAAAACGAAGATTCAAACAAATGAACCGGTCAGGAATTCTTCCCCACTGTAAAGAGGCCTTTGTAATAAGTATTTTTTAACTGCATATTTAAATTTTGTTTTATTTAATTGCTTGAAATGTAAGGGAAACTTGTTATATATTATTATTACTGCATAAATCGTAATCAATTGGGCGCAGTTTATTCTATGGAACGGAATCATATGCCTGTCTCCGTTTCGAGTATTGTAATAATGGTGGTATGGGTTGTTTTTCGGAATTTCTTCCCTATTTTTGTGGATGAAGTCTGCACAGGCAAGTGTGTACATACATGGAAGTGTCAAGATTCCCTCTTGGATGAATAGTTTCCTGCAGATTTATCTACTTCCTGCGTTGTATAGCAGTCGAATGACAATTTTCTCACTTTCCAATGTTCCACCCTAAATTAACAAACAGTATTGTAGAGTGAGCAAAGTAGGAACTCTTGGCTGCCTCAACACCAGCTATTTGCCTGATCCTTCTGACCATGAATGTTGCAGACGACAGTTTGGAAATCATATCATTTATGTGACAGTTAAATTTTAGGTCCGGTTGTAAGGTCATCCATAGTAGTTTCATGCTTGCAGACCCAGTCATCGGTCGTCCCTCAAAATTTAAATGTTGTGTCTTGTTCTCATTCATGCACAGTTTATTTGTGTCAAACCAGTTTTTTGCCTCAGCGAGTGTTGCTTGAACTCTTTCGTCCAACTTTGTATGATTTTCGTCGACATTCAAAAAACTCGTATCATCAACATATTGTACTGTATTCTCGGCGGTAATGTTGACCGGTAGGTCATTCACGTACAGTAAGAAGAGCAGAGGACCAAGAACCGATCCTTGTGGTATTCCGCATGTTGAAAGTATCCAATTTGATCTTTTTTCTTGAAAGTGCTCGTATTGATATCTGTTCTTTAAGTAGCTTCTTAATTCCAGTGAAACACCTCTTATCCCATAACATTTTTGAAATAATATTTCATGTATAATGCTATCAAACGACTGAAGATAATCTACATTTTTTTCATTGTCAAAAACTTTCGCTATTCTGTTGAGAATTGTAATTAAAGCGGTTTCAGTTGATTCATTTTGCAGATATCCATGTTGTTCGGGAATTAGTATTCAAAATTTATTTAAAAAGGGTAACATTCTAGAATTAATTGCTGCTTCGAAGATCTTGGATAGGGTCGGCAGAATAGATATGGGCCTGTAGTTTGGAGGATTGCTCGCATCTCCATTCTTATGAATTGGAAGTATTTTTGCCTTCTTCAGCTGATCCGGAAAGTAGCCCTCACATAAGCATCTTGATAAACATATTGCCAAGGGATTGACGATGCTCGGTGTTAGTTTCTTCATGGAGATTGTTATCATTCCATAGATGTCTTTAACGTTTTTATTTTTTAGTTTCTTGATAATTCCCATCACCTCCATTTCCGTCACCTCCCACAGGACGATAGAGCTTATCTTCGTACTCCTATATTTCAAGGTTAGATCTACCGGATTTGACTGGGTTTTATTACATTTATTTGCGTATTTGATACCAGCCTCAAGAAAAATTGATTTAACTCATCGAAAGTTATTGTAGACTCACAATTTCGTCTTCAAAAGAAATTGTTGTATGTTTGATTTCTTATCACATCCCATACTGCTTTATTTTTGTTTAGTGATTTCCCAATATACTTAGAATTCAGCTGTTTTTTCCTTTCTGTGAACTTCCGTGAATATGATCTTTTTATTTCATTATATGCTAGTTTACTTTTCTCAACTCTCATAACCTCATTTATGGTCTTAAGCGCCTCTAGTCGTCTTTCAGTCTCTAACTCCTTGTTTGCCGTTATTCTATTTTTGTGGTTGTCTTCTTTTTAATTATACGTTTTTGTATTTCAGGACAATTTCGGTCGAAGGATCTAGTTAAAATCATCCAAAACTCGTCGAAAGCTTGACTTGCCGAATTGGCCCGATGAAGATGTTCCCAGTCATGACTGTCAAGATCTGATCTGATTTTGATTATGCTCTCTTCCGATATCTTTCGCATCACTTTATTCGTATACGTTTCGGCTTATTCATTGTGATTATTCACTTTTAGCATTTGGCCCATATGATCTGATAAGAAATGGTCGAAGATGACCAAATTATCTACTTTTAAATCATTTGTGAAGACATTATCGATCAATGTTGCTGCGGATCACATGCACCGAGATGGAGAAGCAAATCCAGGTTTCAATCCATAATCAGCCAGAGCTTCAATCAGTTCATTCCATGGAACTGATTGAAGCTTGTTGGTATTCATTATATCTTTATTAAAATCACCTGAAACATAGATATACTTTTGATTCAAGTTCAATTTGAAAACTTTGTCCAAGCATTCTTTTATTAATTGAATAAAAATGTCAATGGATCCCCGAGGGGGTCTATATACAACTATTATCACCTTCTTGAGTCTTTTCAACCATATTCCTGCAAACTCCGCGATGCCCTCCTATGAGCAATCAGTTAGTAGAGGCAGTTCTTCTACGTTGAATTTATTGTGGGCTAGAATCAGGCTTCCTCCGTGTCCTTCCTTCCTGGAAAAGCGTGCACTGACATAATCTTTCAGATGGATATAGTCCGTACACATCTTTGGTACCCAGTTTTCTAATATTGTAGCTACGTCTATTTCTTGATCTAACAGAATAGCTTCTAGTGCATCTAATTGGTCCTTAATTGATCTTATATTTAAGTTTAGTAATTTCAAAAGTCTTGTCTTATTCTGTTTTATTTTTATACGTTCGAAAATCTAAATCTACTTAGTTCATCACTGTGTAAATGTTCTATTATTACATTTTTTCTGTAAGAATTTTAGTACATCGTTTTAGTCGCATGATTTGTCAACTTTTCTCACATAAAGCCAAGCTCTACGACCTGCTGATTTCAATATTTCATCTCGTTTACCAGTTCCTTGTATGACTGATATAGATTTCTGTCTCAGTTCATTTGATTCTCTACTTTTATCTTAATTTGAATGTAGATTTCTTCTTCTACTTGTTTCATATTTGTCGCCATTAGATGTCGCTCCTTCCATGTTTGTTTCATTCCTTTCGAGTTCAGAAATCGCTTCTCTTATGTCTCGTCATTCGACTTGTTTTTATTTATTTGTTTGTTTTCTTCCGTTCTGTCGTCTACAACCTCATCCAAATAGGTTAGTTTATTTGATTTTTTCAGCAAATTTATGTATTCTTTCGCCCCTCCATTCGAACTATCAGTGTGTTTTTCATGTTTGATTCCATTTTTGAGTATTGAATATGTAACCTTGCATTAATACAATTTCCAGAATCTTCTGGGTTAGATGTGGCATCCTGAAAAATTTCATCATCCTCTGCAAGGAAGTTATTTATTATATACGTCACAAGATGGATCTTCTGTGTTCTACTTACAACACAAGACAGACACAAAATGTTATGGTTGGAGGTTTCAAGGTTATTAAGGAAAGTGTCAAATCATCTGCCCTTTATAGATTACCACAGGTCTATAATATAATTCCCACTCTTTTGAAGATTCCACAAAGTTACCATTCCCTGAAGCGAAGAACAAACCACTGGTTGCTTGACTGTTTTTCGAGACAGAGCGTTCATGAACTTTTCTAATGATTATTACGTTAATATTTTGTTGAATTTCATGGTTTATATTGGTCTGTTGTTTTGATTTGAGAGAGTTTATACACAAGCCTTAAATGACTTTTTAAAGCTGTCTTAAATTTTTGAATTTTTTTGTATGCTATTGGGTACATAAACTTATTATTATTATTATTATTATTTAATGCTTCCTTGTAGTGTTGGGTAGTACACGTTTTAAAATTGAGTTTGTAAGAGGAGCCTCACTTTTGTACTTAAGCAGAACATTGTACCACTTCCAATGAGACGAGGCATTCCGGGCGTTCATGACGCGATAGACAGTCGATACAAAATTTGTTCCACTACATACTGTGTCGCGCGCAACTGGACCGATAAAAAGGGGGATAACGTCGTTACGTTAGACGTTAGAGTTGAAGCCTTGAAGCTTGAAGCGCTCATTGTAGTACAAACTCCCTGTATAGTCCAGTAAACGAAGGTCTGAAATCACTTTTTTGCGAAAAGAGCTGCATTTTTGATATAATGATTGTCACTAGAGTAGGAACTCATGGTCAAAAATGCAGGTTCCCAAATTTTCAGAAACCTTGGAAAATTCGTGAAAATGTGAAAAAATTACGTTTTCTTAGAAACTAGAAGGTTTATCGAAAAAAGTTTGGAACGAAAGTTGTAGAGCGGAAAATTCTAGTACACATGATGGCTTTTCGCATTCTCGTGGTGTTCATATTGACTAATTAGAGATGCATTTATGTAATGGCGTTCTCCGTTGCTAACTTCATTACGTTCGCATAGCCGAAGATGCGGCAAGGAAGCAGGTAGTTTTACAATTCCCATTTTATCATGTTCACGATTGTAAACAAAAATGACAAATACAGCCGTGGATGAGAAATTCATATCCCGGACTTCTCTCAAATTGTTTTGAGTGCAAGAGAATATGTTGGAAGAAATAATCATTTTTGTAGTTGCATTTTGCGTTTTGTGTGCATTCAATTTGGCTATATCTGATTTATCTAGTTTTTTTATCAAAGGGTTGAAGTTTGCCAAATGCGAACCGAACCTTGAAATAGGGATTGAATGAAAGAGTGTGGATTTATTCGATCAGCGTAGATTGAAAATTTTGTAGAGCTTCCTAATCGAATGCTACCCAGAACTACTGTTGAAACTAAAATTAATTTAATTGAAAATGTGAAATGAGTGAGAAACGTTTGGTTTTTACTCTGAACAGAAAAACGACTCCCCATTCGAACTGTAGTATGAAAGTATGAAATTTAGTATAGCGATTATAGATTAGAGATTCGCTTTTGCAATCATTGTAATATTTCGTACAACTCGTCGAGACAAACCCAGAACTTCCATCAGGATGGTCCAGAAATCGATTGTATCCAACTCGAATAATTATTAGTTTGACCAATATATAACAACATCTAATATTTGACGAACGACTAGTTCTTCGATCGAAATCGATCGAAAAACTTCGATGCACTAACTCAGCAATACTCAGAACTTTTTTGGCTTTCTAAAAGTTCTTCGAAGTTTGATATTCACAAGAGTCAATGATAATTGTGATTGTTTTTTGTCACACTTGAAAATATTTTGTCAGAACACGTTGCCACGTTCATTTACAAGAAATTACCTAGTTCACACAAAATAAATATTAGGTACTATACTGAGGATGAAAATTTCAAACAATTTTACAATACCACATAAATGGCTCAATAGTCCGGGTTGGGTCAGGATAATATGGTCCTGTAGAAAACTAGGTGGCAAAGAAATTCTCAATTTGATCGGTTTATTACAATCTTCAAAGTTATGAAATAATTCAGCAGATACATATGTGTTACTAAATCTAAATCATTCAGGAATCTACAATGAATACCAATTACAACATTCTGATACTGTCAAATTTAAATTCAATATTCACGATGAGAAAGATTCACAGCACAGTCTGAATATTATTCAATCGAAGAGTCTTAGATTCAGAATAAAATAGTAGGTAGAAGAAAAGGTGAGCAAGCAAAAGAGATATTGGTCGCATAAAAAATAAAACAATGAAGGACTTATCTCGGTCGTGAATGTCTCCACTGAGTTTCAGCGTTGATTGAAGTATTCTTGGGAAGATACCCAACCAATGTGTTTTCAGTCCTCCTTCCCCTCGCATCCCTCGTCTATCAATTCACTGCCGTAATGTGGCGCCCTCGCAAAATATCGAATCCGAATGTATTTTAAAACACAGATTTCTGGATTTCTCAACTCTCGGTAAATTTCAAACAGAAACCCGATTTGGACGAGTCGTAATACCAGATGTGGAATTTTTATGATGAACAGATGTTCCATTTTGTCTTAGTATTTGAGCGTACTTCAAAAAACGATTTGAGTACCTTCACTTCGTCTTTTATATATTTTCTTGATACTCAATATTCTGTTGAAATATGAAATTCGTTTTTAGGATAAAATTTTGCTTGAATATTTGTTGATGAAATTTAAGGATAGCCCTCAAATTTTCCAACATGATACTTAAATTTCAAACAGGAATAGTCGAGTTTGGAATTTTAATTTTTATAAGACGGCGGTATTATAAAACTTTGATTGCACCTTAAGGATTCGTTGGAATTTTCAGATGAAAGAATTCGATTCCTTCGAATTTACGTTAATATTCTTGAGTTGAGTGGAACATTAAAAAAAATTGAGAAAACAATAAACTCTTCAATTTGAATAACATTTTTTATTGAAGTATACTTCAATCAACTATAATACACTTACTTTCGAAGCTTGAAAATTTTAGTTTCTCAATTCATTAGTTCACAATTTTGCGGATTCTTGGTAGCCATACAATCCTCGGATGATTCAGGAAATTTTTTCGAGCTAGACCGATGCAAAGGACGCATAGCCTGTTTATTCAGCTCCTATTTGCTTCTTACGTTCCTCGAATTTGATCTTCAAGATATCCATTTCGAATGAAAAATTTTCTGTTAATTTTTTCAAAATTTCCATAAATCGGTCCACCGATCTACCGATTCAGGGAGATCTTTGGGGAACATCATGCTGTAAAATTTCCTCATAACCTAAGATTTCCCCTCAATATTGACGAAGATATAATTCATTAACCAAAAAATTGCATTTTTTTGGTCTTTATTCACGTTAATTAAGCATATCAGATTTTTGTAGGAAATTTTCTGCTAAAACAGAAATCGCCTGTTGGCTCGCTAGGCGATCAGTAGTAGTAATTGAGTGAAAAAGGATCTTTTTGCATTCAAAATCGGAAATCTCGAAGACAAATGGTCATATATATATATCGGATATGAATAAACCCTATACCTATTAAACCGTTGATTCACCGTCTTGTTCACAGAACACTAATATTTTGTTATTATGTCAAAAGTTTTAAATTATAACCAAAAATATGGGAAAAGAAAGCAAAGAGTTGCATCTCATTTTCTTCCTTACTCTATGGTTCTGTCTTTTGGGATAGCTATGAATCAGCGCCATCTATGTGCCCCTAGTCACAATTTTTTTGCTAGAAAAGTTGCGCGGCGCCATCTCTGTGTCTTTAGGTAAAACACAATACGCCATCTATCCGTCTTTTTAATTTTGCACCCGTTTTGTCCCGTATGGTTGGGTATCTTCCCAAGAATATTTCAATCAACGGTTTCAGCTGCAAATTTCTAGAATAAGTGGTTGGCTGGAATTCTAGGAATTTTGATTTTCTAAATCTTCTGAGTGTTGGAACCTCGCTGTCAATGGTGGATAATGGTCTCAAACTCGTGCCCTGGTTCAACTCGAAGAAAGTAGAAAAAACTGCCAGACTACTGTAGATCTTCGTCCACAAGAATTTCCAAAGTAATTGAAGGCTATCCGAATTGAATCGTAAATTAAATTGCCTCTACAGCAAAATTCATCCAAATCTACTAATTTTCCAATAATTTGATATCGATAACAAAATTACTCTGCTGTATATAACTTTATTACTTCTTGTAGCGATCTCCGAAAACGAATTGAAAAATGAATCGTATGTAACATATCTTGATTCACGGAAAAAACTCATTCTTATAAAAAAAACTGATAATACTCGTAAACAATTTGAACGATAAATACACGAAACGACCATCAGCGACATCCACCATCGTGACAACGAACCTCCACACGTCAGGAAAACATTTTAATTCAAATTGAAGACAACTGTAAAAAAATGAAAGTTAGAAGGCAAGAGACAATATGATATGAAAATCTGCATTACAAGCATAGGTATCAGGAATTATAAATAGCGTGAATTACAATATAATTTTGAATGATAATCAAGAGTTTTAACAAATTATACGAATAATGGGATCATATCAAACCAACCAAATTATGAACTGTAACATACTCCCCCTTCTTACGGCAAAAAAAAATCGCAGATTTTTTTTTCCTTCCAAGAAAGGTACATTATACAACAGAAATCATACAATCATTAAGTACAATAACAAATGGACCAACATTCACACCGAGCTCTTATCACTGTCCAATGTCTTATCAGGCTTGAGCTGAGATACGTGCCAAACACCTTTTAACTTATTCGAATCATCTACAAGTTCATATGTGTTCACACCAAGTTTCTTCGATATCTTATATGGTCCACAAAACTTATTTCCTAATTTTGCAGAAAAATCTTTCGCACTAGAAGACAATGCATGGTTCTTAACCCAAACATAATCGTTAACTTCAAATGAATGAGGTCTATGTCGTAAATTATATTGGTGCTTAGATTTTTCATGAGCTAAAGTCAGTTTATCTTTTACATATTTTCTCAGTTCTCTCAATCGTACCAATTTTTTTCCAATGTCAAAATTAGAATTACTTTCTCCGTTATCAGTAATACTTGTTCTGGTTTTGTCAAAGTTATATTCATTACCATCAGTGATCATTTCACATCCGAAGTTAATTGAATAAGGACTATTTTTGGTAACTTCATGCTTCGCTGTCCGATACGCACACGCTAGTTGAGGCAAATATTTGTCCCATTTTTTATGGTTTTCATCGACATAACTGGCTATCATCGTTTTAATAACGCGATTTGATCTCTCTGAAAAGTTAGGCTCAGGATGATATAATGGATTGTAAAATATTTTCACATTGTACTCTTTCATAAGTTTCGAAAATTAACGACTTTTGAACTGTGTTCCATTGTCGCATTTCAAAATTTCAGGAACACCAAATAATAAGAATACCTGCTCTTCCATAACTCTTATAATAGAACTAGTAATGGCCTTTATGAGTGGAAATAACATTGTGAATTTACTTAAGAAATCGCAAACAACAAGTACATGTTGATAGCCTTTACTGCTACGGGAAAATGGCCCAATTAAGTCAATGGCTATGTACTGCCAACACCTATCAATATTAGGTTTACTACCCATTTCTCCTGTTTTGAGTTTTTGTTCAGGTTTATTTGCTGCGCAAATTCTGCATTTATTCACATATTTCGTAATATCATGTTTCATTCCTGGCCAAAAATATTTCGCAAATATTCTATAATAAGTTTTATAAATGCCGAAGTGTCCGCCTGTGATTGGATTGTCATGAAACTTTTTCAGAATTTCTAAACGAGTTCCCTTAGGTAATACCTGCTTCCACGCAGAAGCATCCGAAGAAGTTCTACCTGTATTTTTAAATAATACTCCATCTTGGGAAATTCGAAAGTTTGGATATCTAAGAGGGTTAGATCGTACTTGAACGTAAAGTTTATTATACCATCTGTCTTCAACATTTTTCAGCGTTATTTCAGATAATACATTATTTTCCGGAATAGCTCTAGATAAACAATCCGGTACCTGATGATTTTTTCCAGGTCTGTGTAAAATTTTGAAATTATACATTTGAAGTTTCAAAACCCACCTTCGTAGCCTACCATGAGGATCTTTTAAATTATTTAACCACAACAACTATGGTGGTCTGTAATAACAGTGAACTGAGGAGCACCCTCCAGATAGCATCTTAATTTTTCAATCGACCACAATACACTCAGACACTCTAATTCTGTTGCTGAAAATTTCCTTTCTGACCGAGTCAAACTACGAGAGAGATAGCAAATTACATGTTGCCTACCGTCATATACTTGAGTCAACACACTCCCCAGTCCGTATCCGCTAGCGTCGCATTCAAGAACAAATTCCTGAGAAAAATTAGGGCATGATAAAATAGGTGCGCTTATTAAAGAATCCTTAATTTTACCGAAAGCTTGTTCGCACTCTGCTGACCATTCGAATTTTATATTCTTTCTAGTAAGTCTAGTAATAGGCTCAGCAATTGTCGATAGGTTAGGAATGAACTTACGGTACCACATAACCATTCCAATGATCCTTTTTGCTTCCCTAGGAGATTTAGGACTTGGCATGTTGACCACTGCACTTACTTTCTCCGGGTCAACTGCTAAGCCATTTCTGTTAACTATATATCCGAGAAATTTGAGTTCTGGTCTGCAGAAAACGCATTTTTCCCTATTCAAAACTAAATTCGACTCAAGGAGTCTATCAAGAACGTGTTGCAGGACTTTCAAATGTGTTTCGAAATTTGGGGTAGCTATGATTATATCGTCCAAGTATCGAAAAACATTATCTGAAAATTCTGGTCCGAAAAGATCATTCACCAATTTCTGAAATGTGCCAGGTGCATTCGTCAATCCGAAAGCTAATCTTTTAAAATGGAACAAACCACGTCCAGGTATAGTGAATGCAGTGTATTGTCTACTTTTCTTTGATAATTTTATTTGTCAGTTGGCATTTTTGATGTCTAAAGATGTCAAATATTTAGCGTTACCCAAACTGTCGAGAATCGAGGAAATATGAGGAAGCGGATAAGCACATTTTTCGGTAACTGCATTTAATTTTCGGAAGTCAACGCAAAATCGGTAGGTATTATCTTTTTTTGGCACCATAAGAATTGGAGAACTCCATCCACTAGTCGATGGTTCGATCACATCTTATTCGAGCATTTTGTCTACTTCGTCATTGATTTTTTTCTGCATGTAAGGACTAACTGGGTAGTATTTCGACTTTATAGGAGGACTATTCGTTAAAATTTCGTGTTCTATCACATTGGTACATCCTAATTTAATATTCTTTACCGAATCGAAATAGCCGTCAATGATAGAATTGAGTTCTTCTTGCTGAATTAAAGTTAAATCTCCGGTTGTTCTTAATGAATTGAGGGTTTTCTTACAAGATTTTTCACCACTAAAACTCCAAAATCCTTTTCGCAAATCTGGGACTAAACCCATTTTTATCCAAAAAACCGTTCCCAGGACAATATCGTGATGCAATTCCGGTAACACAAAGCATTTGAAAATATGTACTTTATCTTCCGAAACGATTGGCACATTAACGTGACCTATACAATCTAATTCGTGACTATTAGCCAAAACACAAGATGAATTATTATCAGCTATCAATTTTATTCCCAATCCCTCGACATATTCAAAAGTATTTGCATTAATGAAGATTTGATTTGCTCCAGAATCTAGTAAACCATGAAATTCTTCATTGTATATTTTAACTGTTACGTACGGACATTCTCCCTCCGAAAGACCCTCTAAAATGAAATTAATTACCGGTTTGTATTTATTGTTGAAATTGTCTATATCTGTTTTATTGCAAACAAAATTTAAATCATTTGGATTCAACTCTTGTGAATTAACAACACTATCCGAGTACATCTTCAGATAGACAGATGAAAGCTGAGAGGTCGAAGCTCGGTCTACACTTGACTTCTTGAGCGGTTTAAATTACAAGTGGGACATGTTCTTTTAGTATAGCCAAACCTCCCACAAGTGAAACATCTTAACGATTTTAGTGTACAATATTTCGCGATATGATTTTTGCCATTACACTTGAAACAAAGAACTGAAGTGCTACGTGAATCAATATAATTGGTCTGTTCACCTGAATTGCCAACACTCAGATTAGATGAAGCATTATATAGCCGGTTTCGATTACAGTGGAACTTCCCTACAGCGAACGTCTCTACAACGAATTTCTCTGTACAACGAATTTCGTATCTGTCATTGCACCTTGAATCCAAATACCCTGTTAAAAGCACCCTCTAAAACGAAGTGAATTCTCTCTATAACGAATTATTCCAAGAAAATCTCTCTAAGTGCGTATTGGTAAGGAGGTTTTTCCCAGAGAATACTTAGGGATGGTTTTTTCCGTAATTCTGTCGGACGTAGGAAATAAATCCCGATCATAAACTAAACCATTACGGCGGACGGAGAGTTCCTTCTGAAACAGTTGTAGAAGCACCCCTGGCTATACAGATTGTTCAGTTTTCAGTTTCGCTCTGATCGTTAATGAAAATAGTAGTGCGAAAATATCTAGAAGTTAAGTTAATTACGTATAATGTATTCAAATAAAAAAATGCAAGTGAATGTTGCTTTTTTTGACACTTGACACAATAAAAAAAAAATTTCTGCATAACGAAATTTCTGTATAACGAAATTTTTTTGCGGATTTAGCGTATTCGTTATAGGGAAGTTCCACTGTATTTTCTCTACTAACAGATCTGTTTGAATTTCGAGGTTCATTGAAATTTCTTCTCTGATTTCTATATTGACTATCAAATCTACTTATACGCTGGTTATTAGTTTGTCGACTATTACTACCAAAGTGGAGTTCCGAACAATAATTTCTATTGCAAGAGGAGTCTCTAGATAGGGTAGACGTACGAGAATTCGACCTTCTATTTCTACTGTGTGAATTTGACCGACTTCTACTCTCAGAGGTTCTTCTGCAAGAACAATTTTTACTATCTGCCCTAGATTGACCCAACGATGATTCAGGAAAATTAACATGTTTTGTAGTTTGCAAAGTACTCAATTTTCCTTTATCTTCCCGCCTATATTGTAAATCGACTTCAATCGCATTTTTGTTAGAAGTAGGTGGAACAAATTTATCAATATTACGTTTCGTGTCCTCTAATTTGCGGCCTAACCTTATTAAAGTCTCGATCGAATCAATATCATTAATCAACCTAAACCCCAACTGATATTCTGGTCTTATTCTGCTCTTAATTAATTCTAATTTCATTGTTTCATCAACTGAAAACGATAGTCTGTTGAATAAATTCTGCATATAAGCGACGTAAATTGCTATACTTTCCGTTTCCCCCTGTGTTCGTTCTTTAATTTGTTCGAAAATTTTTTTATCGCCATCCCTGAAAAATTCTTCTCTGAACAGTGAGATCAATTCATCCCAGTTACTAGCTACATTTTTAATGGATCTATAATAAACCAACGCATCACCTTCGAATAATTCTGAAGCAGTTCTGAACATGAGTTCTTTCGAATAACCTCTAGCTTCCATGAGATCATGAACTCTCTCAAAAAAAGCATTCAAACTCAAGGATTCATTCTTCCCTGAATACTTGATATTCAGGCTCTTGAAACAATTTTTTCCATCCGATAAATTCAAATTCTGTAGTAAATTGTTTGCTACTGATACGTCACTTAAACTTTGATCAGAACTGAAAGATTGTGAAACACGAGTAGGAGAAAAATTTGCACCATTTTTGGTCAACAAATTGTGTTCGAAAGTAACCTCCGCAGGAATTGCAGTTTTATGTTTCGGAGTTGACATCAATTTATTTTCAAAAGATGAAATCAACTGTAAACAACCTGTAAGTAACTTAGACCTCAATTCACATAATACTTTGTCACTTTCTGGCGGTTTAATTCTTTCAAGTCTACTGACAAGATGACTCAATTTAGTTCTTATTTTTCTTTGCATAGACGCAGTGAATGGCTCATCAAGAAAACCTTTTATATCATCAACTTTTACTGAACAAATTTCTAACTCAGTCTTAACGTCTAATTTTAGCTCCTCTTTGAAAGATTGGCCTTCGCTTTCTAATTTCAATAATCCGCGCAAAATTTTAACTAATTCAGAAACTGTGCCCTCAAGCTTCAAGCCTCGTAAAGATATTTCATATTCTAATTCTTCTTTATTCAACCTATCTGGTTCTATTTTGAAGAATGATGAGGACGCCATTATATGAAATCAATGTATACCTTGTCTTCTAGTCGAGATAATGAGTTAAAGATTACAGGAAAATATATCGAACAAACTAGTGAATCAAAATCAAAAGTATACTATACCAGGCACTGACACGAATCACAACCCAAATACTGATATCCAGTGAATCCTTCAGACTAGCTGCTCGAAGAAATGAGCTCCTTACAAGGACTGCTGATGAGTGAATCTTCCTCTCACAGAAGTAGGTACTGGAATTTTTCCTTTTGCTCGGGCGCCAAATTGCCACGTTCTTTTACAAGAAATTACCTAGTTCACACAAAATAAATATTAGGTACTATACTGAGGATGAAAATTTCAAACAAATTTACAATACCACATAAATGGCTCAATAGTCCGGGTTGGGTCAGGATAATATGGTCCTGTAGAAAACTAGGTGGCAAAGAAATTCTCAATTTGATCGGTTTATTACAATCTTCAAAGTTATGAAATAATTCAGCAGATACATATGTGTTACTTAATCTAAATCATTCAGGAATCTACAATGAATACCAATTACAACATTCTGATACTGTCAAATTTAAATTCAATATTCACGATGAGAAAGATTCACAGCACAGTCTGAATATTATTCAATCGAAGAGTCTTAGATTCAGAATAAAATAGTAGGTAGAAGAAAAGGTGAGCAAGCAAAAGAGATATTGGTCGCATAAAAAATAAAAAAATGAAGGAATTATCTCGGTCGTGAATGTCTCCACTGAGTTTCAGCTGCAAATTTCTAGAATAAGTGGTTCGCTGGAATTCTAGGAATTTTGATTTTCTAAATCTTCTGAGTGTTGGAACCTCGCTGTCAATGGTGGATAATGGTCTTAAACTCGTGCCCTGGTTCAACTCGAAGAAAGTAGAAAAAACTGCCAGACTACTGTAGATCTTCGTCCACAAGAATTTCCAAAGTAATTGAAGGCTATCCGAATTGAATCGTAAATTAAATTGCCTCTACAGCAAAATTCATCCAAATCTACTAATTTTCCAATAATTTGATATCGATAACAAAATTACTCTGCTGTATATAACTTTATTACTTCTTGTAGCGATCTCCGAAAACGAATTGAAAAATGAATCGTATGTAACATATCTCGATTCACGGAAAAAACTCATTCTTATAAAAAAAACTGATAATACTCGTAAACAATTTGAACGATAAATACACGAAACGACCATCAGCGACATCCACCATCGTGACAACGAACCTCCACACGTCAGGAAAACATTTTAATTCAAATTGAAGACAACTGTAAAAAAATGAAAGTTAGAAGGCAAGAGACAATATGATATGAAAATCTGCATTACAAGCATAGGTATCAGGAATTATAAATAGCGTGAATTACAATATAATTTTGAATGATAATCAAGAGTTTTAACAAATTATACGAATAATGGGATCATATCAAACCAACCAAATTATGAACTGTAACAACGTTAAGCGCTTTTCTGAAATTTTTCTTAAATTAGATAATATTATCAATATTTCGAACTTCAAACATTATAATAGCTAATCGTCGATTAGTAATCGAAGATTCTGTTTTTCGGATTATTCCCCATTCGTCTATTGGTTATGTGGGTCTGCAGAATGGTACTTAGTTCGATCTCTTATCTGGTCAGAAAAATATTGCATTACTCTATTTATTTCGAAATAGAAGTGTCAATAATCAGTCCCGTTGATCATGATTAAATTTGAAATATTTGAATTTATTTTCCAAAATTCCTAATGACAGATATTTCGATGAAAATTGTGTACTCCTGCATGTAATGATAACATCTGATTTCCCGGTAGCATCCGATTTACGCCATTACATAAATGCATCTCTAATTAGTCAATATGAACACCACGAGAATGCAAAAAGCCATCATGTGTACTAGAATTTTCCGCTCTACAACTTTTGTTTGAAACTTTTTTTGATAAGCCTTCTAGTTTCTGAGAAAACGTAATTTTTTCGACATTTTCACGAATTTTCCAAGGTTCCTGATAATTTGGGAACCTGCATTTTTGACCATGAGTTCCTACTCTAGTGACAATCATTATATCAAAAATGCAGCTCTTTCCGCAAAAAAAGTGATTTCAGACCATCCTTTAATGGACTAGTATATTCGGTCGGTAAGAACGGTCAATGGAGCAACCTCTGAAAAAACAAACCTAATTTTGTTATGAGGAATAACCACAAATCTGGTGATTTATGACAAGACACATTAGTTAAAAGGAAAGATGGAAGTACCCTCTATCAACATGAAAGCAATTAACTATAGGGTCACTGTATTTTTATTAATTCAGTAGGGCGTTCGGCAAAATACATCTGATAATCAGATCGCTCGGATTGCACTCCCGCTCCGGCCCAGATGGTCGAGATTTCTGACTACCTGATTTGGTTTCGCGTCTTTCGGCTCTCCTGATGCGTAGTCATTTTGTGGGACATTCGAAATGAGGTGATACATTTTTTCAAAGTGAGCCGTTCTTACATTTCTGCGTCGTATCCATGACACATGAACCGCCTCTTACAAGAGTTACCCATAACTACTTCCTTGCCCATTACTACGTCTTTTGGAATCTTTCTGTTAGGAATGATATATACTAGTTGTGGTTTCTTCAGTTTAAATAAGCTTTCACTTAACAACGTTGCATTCACTTCGGCCATCTTTACAGCTCTCAAGATGAGAAAATGTTCTGCATGTTCTGCTTAAAAGTGGACAGAGTAATAATAAAACGGCGGTCCCTTTACAATATTTGCTGAATGAAGTGCATACAGAGAAAACATACATAGTGCATATTCGGTGAACCGGTAAATTCTTACCAACTTATTGAATTCACTCTCTGAGAGCAAAGTCCGAGAACGAGTTGTTCTCGAAGGGACATGAAAGAGTATCATTGCAACCAAGTCCGGTGAGTCAAAATAATCCCTCATCAACTTAAAAGCGAATATTAAATCATTTTTTTATTCTCCGATATTTAAGAAGTTCGACATGGTATTGAGAACGGATCTGTTTTATGTCGAGAGTTACATAAAAATTTGCTGTGTAGAAATCTTGCGAATTTGTTCTGAAGTCTCTCAAGTCTCGCCTTGTGGACATTAGAGAGTTATCGAAACACAAATAGTGGCCTAACATTATTAAAGTATCCTGTTATAAAAGATCCTCTAACATTGGTCGGATATTTGAGCTATCGAAATGATTTTATTTCTTGACAACTTTATCATGACATTTCCTTTATTTTGACAGTTGTCAGAAGTTGTTTAACCTTGAATATTGGGAGAACTATCAGAATAAGGGATCTCTTAGCTGAATACGGCTGTCCTTTATTCATGTTAAGTACAGGAGGCCCGTATTTCATTACAGGCCACCTTGAAATCTTTTGTGAATGCGCATGAGTATACTTTATTTAAGTTAGGCCTCTATTCGCGTTTCAATAACTCTCTATTATACAATGGGTTCCAGACAATGCTTGCAAAGTTTACAATAAAAAAAAGGCGTAATATGACGACTTAATAGACTCATCGAAAGTTTTACACATACGACGTAAAAAACCCAAAGATCTATTACACAATGAGATGAGACGATCCAAATGTGGATTGAGAGTCCCGCCTCAAATATCACTCCTGAATCCCTAACCCTAGTGACCCTATTAACGTTGATGAAATTTAAGCAATACTGAAACTCAATGGGCGTATTATTTTTTGTGAAAGATATAATCATGCATTTATCAACATTCAACTCAAATTTATTACGACAACAATAATCCAACCAAAAACATTTCCATGTTAAATATTGCCAAGACGAGGCTGTAATTATAACATTATCAAAAAGTTATCAGATCTCATGTAGGGCCAAGCTGTTAACTCTACAGTCTTCAAATGAACAAGTTCTCATTTCTCAAAATCTATGCCTTGGTCAAAATTAGTGACTCGGCTGTTGCGCTTCCGCCACGTGAGCGTAAGGTGAAAAATTCATTCGATGTTCATAACTTTTTTGTTAATCCGTTATAAAATAGTTCCTATAGTTACCAAACGGCCAAGTCACTTATTTTGACCAAGGCATATAGTTTGTGAAATGAGAACTTGTGAAGTTGAAGACTGTAGAGTTAGCTTCTTGGCTTAACATGAGATCTGATAACTTTTTGACAATGTTAGAAATACGGCCTCGTGTTGGCAATATTTTGCACGGAAATGTTTTTGGTTGGATTTCAGTTCTTTTTGTTCGTTGCTTACGACAAATTCTTTTTATTTTATTTTTTTTTCCTCAAAAATAATTCAATAAAATATAATTACTGCGAGATCTATTTCAAGTCAGACTAATTCACAATCCATGTTCAAAATCAACAATGTACGAAGTAAAGAAAAATACTTTTATCTACCTAGGTTACAGCTGCGATCGCGATGTATTTGCGAGCTGCCATCACAACCATTGTATAAGGAATCTTTTCTTCATACAATGATCAGAACGGGAAATTGCATAGTGGAACTGTGGTTGAGGATATTACAGAGAAAGTTTATTGGGCGTGAATACACATGGGGAGTTTTATTCAAAATATGTGGGTGATTTTCAACGATAATTCTTGAATATTTTTTTTAACATTCGTAACAAGCAGTCCTCCGTTTATATCAATTTTTACACCACTATAGCTTCAAACTTATACAACCCCTGGTTCTAAGGGTTGGAGGGTGAAAGTTTCAAGCTTTAGAATTCTTTCGTTGTTTGTGTACTGATACTAGCTCACATACCAAATTTCAACTTCATAGGACATCGGGAAGTATCCTAACAGTTTTCATGATCATGAGTGAGTGACGAAATCGGGAGTTTTTGGATATCTATAAAGTCTAAAGTGAACGAGCTATGCATTTGAAACTTCGACGTTTGATAAGTTCACTACTGCCATTAGATCCTGAGAATTTTTTCATCTGCTATATTCCAAACTCATGATATGAGGGTACAAAAATACAATTCGTCTTGGCGGGGGCATTTCGTGTCCCCAGATCAGAAAATGCATCAACATTCGACTGGATTATAACGCAATCTCTTATACTGACTATCTCTCTCATCTGCATACAGGAGTATGAGACAATGTCTGAAAATATCCTTCAAGTCATTCATGAATATTAGAAAAAGCACACACTGAAGCAATGATGAATCTGGCGGTACGGCCTAAAATCATTCCGAAAAAATCTAGCAAATAAATTACTTATATCCCCACCGCAGACTCATCATCATAATACATTCTGTCTGGAATTTTTGTCTTTGCAACTTCTCTCATATTTCCAGAAGTTCTCTGGGTATGACTTCGCGTCTCCCTGAACGGACCTAATGTGATGAAATTATCTTAATCTGATGAAATAAATACTCTACATTGCCTACGTAAAATTAAATATCATTCGTAATAACGATTGTGTCCAAATCTGTGTTACGCAGAAGCCTTTCTTCTATTATTTGAAATTGTTTTTCTAATTGTTTCTTGTTTCAGAGACTGGGAGAGAAAAGCCAAATGAAAATTTCAGGAAAATGGCTTCTTGAGGTCTACAATGCCCCCGCAATAATGAACGAAGTTGACAAAGTTACTAAGCAGTCGGAAAAACTTCAAAGCTGTTGGAAAAATTTACAAGCAGACGAAAATATTGTATGGGAGGAGTTGTGTTGTGTATATGTTATGGACCAAGTGATTAATTGGGCATTATGAAAAATGCCCGGGCAGTATGAATAATGCCCAATATGAGAGGGCAATGTGATAATAAGTATTGAAATAATCAAATTGCCCGGGCATTATTAATAATGCATATTTCATATCGGGCAGAGTGATTCAACCCTGGTTTTAATTCTCATAATTTTATTTTGAACATATGTTTAACAAAAAAGAGAACATTAATCACAAAAATAGATAATATTTCCTCTTTTTAGATGATATAATTATTAGAATCTTCAAACTTAACGAATGCGAAATTCGAAAGCATGAGTGTTGGAATTGCCTTCTGCAACGAGTGTTAGACGATATTTTCTCTATTTCAGTCAAGTTTAATGAAATATTGTCGAAATTCAATGAACAATTGAGATTATACATCCTATTAACTTTTGTATTGTATCTTGGCAGTTGGTGTGACTATTACGAATACTGACACATTATGGGATTTGAATTTGATTTGCAGGTATTCTGATATAAATTCAAATTATGTCATATTAACAATCGACTTTTGTTGGAATCTGATTGGATCGAATGTCAATGTAGACAACCAAAAAACCAAAAATATAACTGAAAACAATGGTGTTATGGAGTTCATCACAGCACTGTTTTTAGAAGTGTATAAACTCATTCTGAAGTAGAGAAATGAATTTTACTTTGAGCAAATAGTAAAACTTAGAGAAAACCTCAAATTTTATTGGAAACATATATGTAACAAAAAACAAAACAATAATCACAAAAAAAACATATTCTTTCTCTTCCTAGATGATATCATTCTTAGAGATTTCAAACTCAAAATGACTTATACTTCAAAAAAATAGAAAAACACAAAATAAGTCCTAATTATTTATTGAAACAATTTCTGCTTACTTCGAGTTGCATAATTTTGCATTTGTTGGACTCACAGCCACCTTTACAACTATAACGACTTTATCCTTGTCCGCCACATTTAGATGACTAACTCAAAACCTCTCTCAGTGAAATCTCCTTCTATAGATGATCAATTTTTTCACACCATATTTTGTTCCTAATCTATAAAGACTAGCGGTTGTCATTTCCATTACTTTCTTTGTTTGTCTGTGATTATGTGTGTTAGTATATCATTTAAATGTTTATATTTCGAAATTCATGATTGTTATATTGTTATGCTATATATCTGTATATAATTGTAGCCTTGCTTGACATTCCCTGTAATTATTCGAGGGTCATTAATAAATTATTATCATCATTCTTCGCCCATACAGAAGTGTATTATCACATTGCCCAAACACGACTGGGCAATATTCATAATGTCAGGGCAATGTGATAAATAAGAAACTTCAAACCATAATTAATCACTTTGCCCGAAATGGTTTGTCATCCATCGAAAATTTTCCAAGTGGACATTGAATTAACAGAAAACCGTTATACATATTATGGTATAATATTTGTTCCAGTAAAAAAAATTCAAAATGATGAATTTCAACACAGTGAGGGGTAATTAACTTTTTTTCCATCTATCGAACATTCAATTAAGTAGATTTTAAGGAGTTTGTTTTTTCGTGAAGAGTATCTTGATGAGCAGATACCATAAAATAAGAAAATATACATGATTGAATGTTGGGTGGATGAAAAATCAAAGTTAATCACTGACCACTTTGATGAGATTCATAATATTGAAACTGCTCATGCCTAACATGGGTCCATTTCACAGAATAAAAGGACAAAATTTTCAGAAAATATATTTCGTTTGATAAAAAATGAGCCTTACTTTTGCTTAAAGATTCCATGAAATAAAGAAAAGCAACATAACTAGGGAATAAAACAGAAAATGTATGTCAAAGTGTGTGTCATAAATCAAGATACCTCTCAAAAAAAACAGATTCCCAATTTAGTAGGGAAACGGTTTTGACCTAAATCAGTCATATTGAAGAAACAATTTTGAACAAAATTTCCTAATTAGAGTTGGCGATTTCAATGTCTTTGCAGCGTTTATTGCAATTAGTGTTTGAAATTGAGGATGTATTTAGTGTTTCGAACGATTTTTGTTGTGACTTCCGATATTCTGTGGTCTTCTTCTTCTTCATCTTCGGTGCCTTTTCTGGCAGAACCGAGGCCTGGTGGCCTGTAGACACGTCAACAAAAATGTCGCGAGTCGACAGGGAGGGGTCCCTCTCACCATGGAAATATTGGGTGTAGGGTTTACTAGGTGTGTTGACCTTAACTCATTCAGGTTGCTTCAGTTGAACAGAATTCTGTGGTCACTATACCCATAATTTTCTCTCACACACAAGTGTGAGAGAAAATTACAGAAAAAGGACAACAATGTCCTTTTTTTGTAATTTTTATAATGCATCACATAACTCACACATCACTTTGAATCTAATTTGGTTCATTATTAAAATTTATTTACACATATTGTTTATTTGCAAAACTATAAGGCAAGGTACGAAGAGACGACCTATTAGGCGTTTCTGGAGAACTGGACCTATTTGAAATCTGAAAATGATTATATTTCAGTTATACAGGGAGTCAAACAAAATTTTAATTTTTTTTTCTGTTTTTTGTTTTCGAATTGGATACAGTATACAATATTGAATACATTCGTACTCGTATAGTTGCATTCGTCAAGATAGTTTCCAAAATATCGAGAAAAAACTGAAGAAAAAAAAGAGTATTCGGTATCAATTTGTTATTCCTATTCTAAATATCTTGAGCACAAACCGTTTTCACATTTTTGAAGTCGGAGATTGTGGAAATATTGTACATTTGCTGAATTTTGAAAAATTCGTCACAGGGTGTTCCAAATGTTGGGTCAAAAATTGGGATCAAGATTGACGCATAACTTTTTTTTTTCAAATTGGAAAACTATTTTTTTATGATTTCGTTGGAGTGTGCGAAGAAAAATTATTATACCTAATGTTCTATCATGTTGATACTCCTGAATTTAATAATTCTGATTTTATGTCGTACGTAGCGTCAAATTCATTAAATCTGTTCCATATATATATATATATATTCTTATGAAAATAGAGAGCTAAAATAATACAATAAATGTTGAAACAAAAAGTACCTAAGCTGAGGTAAAAAAAGAACGGGGTATCATAACATTCTTCGTATGATACTATAGAATCATACGATACTATCATCACTAGTATCATAGATACTATAGAGCCAGGGAAAAAAACCTCAGCCGAAAAAACCTGCCACCCCGTAAAAAAAATAACATAAAATATTAAATATCAGGAAAAATCTTGAAAGACATCAGTGTGAGATCATCTTCATGTTATCCGTCGATAGATTCTTCCCAAAACGGCTCACGATTCTTAATCTGAAATGAAAAAAGAAAAAAAGCAGAAAAGAAACCGAATATTCAGAATAAATCAAATAATTTTGAAATTAACCACCCATTTTAGAAATGCATTCGTTACTTTATGTATGGCCTCGAAACCATCTTGAAATTTATAAATGGGACAACTATTTATAAGATGTTCTATAGTCTCCTCATTTTCCCCACACTCACAACTAGGACTCTCAACCGAATTCCATCGGAAGAGCATGCTATTGCAACGTCCATGGCCTGTTCTAATGCGATTTAGAACAGACCATATTCTCCTGGGAAGGTCAAAACCAGGAACTCTGATGGAAGGATCAGAAATAAGATCTTTATTGAAAAAATTGGATACATTCCATTCAGATTGCCACATTTCTTTGTCGCTTCTATTCATATTAGTCAGAAAATTTGACCAAAAAGGTTTACGCGACTTCAATCTGGGGACCCTATTATCTGGAATATAGGTGAGTATGGGAAAAGAATTTGGAAAGGAATTGAATTTTTTCCAAAAATTCAAAGCTGTTGTCTCTCTGCGAATATGGGGGGGGACAATATTTGAGAGGACTGGTAACCAAGGAGTAGGTGTAGACTTGATAGTACCAGTTATAATCCTCATAGAAAAATTTAGTTGGGCATCAATTTTTTTTACATGAACACTGTTCAACCAAACAGGACAACAATATTCAGCAGCAGAATAAACCAATGCAAGCGCTGCTGTTCGAAGTATTGTTGCATCAGCGCCCCATGAGGAACCAGCTAGTTTCTGAAGAATATTGTTTCGAGTTTTAAGTTTCAAATGCAGATCATCTAAATGGGCGTTGAAATTTAGAGAGGAATCAAGTTTGATTCCCAGGTATCTAGGATTGAAATTATGTTTTAAGGTAGAAGAACCGAAAGTTACAGTCAATTTTCTATATTTCTGGTGATTATTCAAATGAAAACACGAAACTTCGGTTTTATTTTCATTCGGGCACAAACGCCACTTCAAAAAATAATTTTTCATTATGTCCAGATCTGCGGAAAGGGTACTTTCTAATGTTTGAAAATTAGAATGATGAAAAGCCAGAGCAATATCATCAGCATAAATAAATTTCTCCGAAGAAGTAGATGGAATGTCACACAAATATAAATTGAATAGAAGTGGTGCTAAAACTGAACCTTGTGGAAGACCATTATTCAAAGTTTCGAAATTACCACTGTTATTATCGACAAAAACTCGGAACCTTCTGTCGGATAACATATTTTCCAATAGTCTTACCATTTTTCCACATTTCAAATGATTATATAGTTTGAAAATTAATCCATCTTTCCATACTGTATCATATGCAGCTGATAAATCCACAAATGCTGTCCCTGTTTTTAAGTTTTTATTGAACCCTGATTCAATAAATGTGGTGAGGCTAAGAACCTGATCGCAACTATTCCTATTCTTCCATATCAACTATCAATAATGATAAATGAATTCAGAAAGGAGGTGTGTCACTAGTGAGTTATTGGAATAATTTATTTTCTATGACCAAGATCACTGTTGATATGAAACAGATTCTATGAATTTGACGCAACGTAAGACATGAAATCAGGAAATCCTGAATTCCTCAAGAATTATCCAACGCAATCATAAAAATTAGGGTTCTAATTTGAAAAACGAAAGTTATGGGCCAATCTTGATCTCAATTTTTGACCCAACATTTGGAAAACCCTGCGACGAGTTTTTCGAAATTTTAAAAATATAATATATTTCAACAATCTTCGACTTCAAAAATGTGAAAACGGTTTGTGTTTAAGATATCTAGATTAGGAAAAACAAACATAATACCGAATACTCTTATCTATCTTTTTCTTCAGTTTTTTTCGATATTTTGGAAATTATTATGACAAATGCAACGATTTGAATACGAATGTATTTACAATTGAATACTCTATCGAAATGAAAAACAAAAAAATAGAAAAAAAATGTTTGAAATTTTTTTTTCATCCCCTGTATAACTGAAAGTTGTCAGGCTGCAAGTTGCAAGAATATTCTAGCTCGGTAGATAATGTCGAACAATATTATAAGCTCCATTTTCAGATTAAAATAGGTCCAGTTCTCCAGAAACGCCTAATAGGCCGTCGCACTTGGTACATCTGGAAGTAACAGCTGAAATTTATGATACCAGATGGTTTTTTTATGACACAGTCCATGCGGCGTAACTGAAAAATTTACAACTAGGTATCTACTTCTTGAGGCCACATCTCTCCCAACACTTGATGGTAAAAATATTGGGTTGAATACCATTTATTGCCGGCTATACATATATTGCCAAGTACTGATTGCAAACTTGTTTTTTCTAATTCAGATTCCTTCGTATTTCATAACTCTCTCGGCATTATGTATTCCAACTGCTTTGAAATTTTACCAACTGCTTTGAACTTTTTCCAACTGCTTTGGAATTTTTTCCAACTGCTTTGAAATTCTGCCAACTGCTTTGAATTTTTTTCCAACTGCTTCGAAATTTTTCCAACCGCTTTGAAATTTTTACAACTGCTTTGAAAATTTGCCAACTTCGGGGATCATCCAAAAAGGTCATTTGGCGCCCATGTGCCCAAACAAAAGAAAGAAAAACAATTTCAATAATATGAATAATTTTTTGGAAACAGAAAACTTAGCATTGTTCAATATTGATGGCAAAATTGATCCAGTAATGATTGAATTATGCATAGAAAATAAATTGTTTTCCTTTCAACTAGACACCGGAGCTAGCTATTGCGTTGTGTCTGATTCATTTTATGACAAATATTTCAGCGACAAATTTTTGCATAATACGGATAAATATTTTAATTTATGTAATGGAAGTAAAATCAAACCCTTGGGATATTTCGAATGTAAAGTTAGTTACAAACAAAATTCAGATGTACTGGAAATTTATATAATAGAAAACGAAGTTCCACCACTTCTGGGACGTGACTTCTTCAATCGATTTGGTTTGAGCATATTTCATGTCGATTCTAGCATTTCTAGGGATTTACATTCCATAGTGAATAAATTTAAAAATTTATTCTCATCTGAATTAGGTACTTTCAATAAAGGTAAAATTTCTATCAAGTTGAAGTCAAACGGTGAAGTATCACCTAAATTTTTAAGAGCACGACCGTTGCCTTATGCCATGCGAGATAAGGTGGAAAGAGGGTTAACTAGGTTATGTGAAATTGGTATAATTGAACCTGTTGAGTTTTCAGAATGGGCTACGCCTATAGTTCCGGTTCTCAAAAAAGACGGATCTGTACGAATTTGTGATGATTCCAAAGTCACTGTCAATCCATTTATTGACATTGATTATTATCCATTGCCAAAAATAGAGGATTTGTTCGCACAATTGCAAGAAGGTGAACATTTTAGTAAGCTTGACTTGTCCAATGCGTACCAACAAGTTCTTTTGGATGATGAATCAAAAAAATTAATCACGATGTCAACACATAAGGGCCTCTATCGGTATAATAGAGCTCCCTTTGGAATAGCGAGTATTCCTGCGAAATTTCAGAGAATAGTAGAGTCACTACTACAAGGTTAACCAGGAGTAGTTTGCTTTCTGGACGATATTCTCATAACCGGAAAAGATACGAAAGAACATTTGGAACGTCTAGACGAAGTGCTTAGGCGGTTGAAGAATGCCGGTTTGAAGTTATCGTTAGAAAAATGTGAATTTTTTAAATCCAAGATCGCCTATTCAGGTTATGATATTGATAAAAATGGCCCTTGGACATCTGATTCTAAGATAACCGCAATTGTTAATGCTTCTGTGCCACATGATGTAACTTCTTTAAAATCTCTTCTGGGTTTAAATAAACTATTACGGAAAATTCGTTAGAAATTTATCCATTTTATTATATCCTCTGTACCAGCTATTGAAATCAAAAATTAAATGGAATTGGACATCAGATTGTCAAGATGCCTTTGAAAAGGTAAAAAAAATTTAGCTTCAGCCCCAGTTTAGGCACATTACAACCCAAAGTTACCATTACGTTTAATTACAGACGCAAGTAGGGGCTATGATTGTAGGTGCGTCAAGTTGGTGACTCACTAGTGGAATTTCGATATGAAAATATTTTGGGAATTTTGTGCTCATTTTGTGCCAATTTGTGCCGTATGTTACGAATTTTGTGCTCATTCAGTTTTCGAGATATTTCGAAATTTCAATATGAGTCACCAACTTGACGCTGTGACTCATATGTGGAATTTTGATATGGAAATATTTTAGGAATTTTGTGCTCATTTTGTGCCAATTTGTGCCGTATGTTACGAATTTTGTGCCCATTCAGTTTTCGAGATATTTCGAGTTTTCACTATGAGTCACCAACGCTGTGACTCATATATGGAATTTTGGAAATTTTCTTTTTTCGATGAATTGTGTCTATTTTGTGCCAATTTTTGCCGTATATTATGAATTTTGTGCCCATTCAGTTTTCGAGATATTTCGAGTTTTCTTTGAGTCAAGCGTCAAGTTGGTGACTCATATATGGAATTTTCGAAATTTTCTTTTTTCGATAAATTGTGTCTATTTTGTACCATAAGTTTCGAATTTTGTGCCCATTCAGTTTTCGAGATATTTCGAGTTTTCATTGTGACGTCACCACCTTGACACTGTGACTCATATATGGAATTTTGGAAATTTTCTTTTTTCGATAAATTGTGCTCATTTTGTGCCGTAAGTTACGAATTTTGTGCCCATTCAGTTTTCGAAATATTTCGAGTTTTGACTGAGTCAAGCGTGAAGTTGGTGACTCACATATGGAATATTTGAAATTTTCTTTTTTCGATAAATTGTGTCTATTTTGTGCCAATTTGTGCCGTAAGTTACGAATTTTGTGCTCATTCAGTTTTCGAGATATTTCGAGTTTTCACTATGAGTCAAGCGTCAAGTTGGTGACTCACATATGGAATTTTGAAAATTTTCTTTTTTCGATAAATTGTGTCTATTTTGTGCCAATTTGTGCCGTAAGTTACGAATTTTGTGCCCATTCAGTTTTCGAGATAGTTCGAGTTTTCACTATGAGTCAAGCGTCAAGTTGGTGACTCACATATGGAATTTTGAAAATTTTCTTTTTTCGATAAATTGTGTCTATTTTGTGCCAATTTGTGCCGTAAGTTACGAATTTTGTGCCCATTCAGTTTTCGAGATAGTTCGAGTTTTCACTATGAGTCAGGCGTCAAGTTGGTGACTCACATATGGAATTTTGGAAATTTTCTTCTTTCGATAAATTGTGTCTATTTTGTGCCAATTTGTACAGTAAGTTTCGAATTTTGTGCCCATACAGTTTTTGAGATATTTCCAGTTTTCCATGTTAATCATCAACTTTATGTGACTCACATGATAGTTAAACAATCCCCAAGTGAAAGCCATGCTCATGGTTGTCAATTCAGCATTTTTAATACTAAATTTGGCATATTTTATTCATGTTCAGCATATATTTTTAGCGTTTAGCATAAAGTATATTATTGAGCATATTTTCGGAAGGAAAAAGAAAAACAAATTATTGACGGACTTTTCTAATATTTCACAATCAACAAATGCACAAGAACCCACTGAGTTGGTACTTCTTTCCATGGAGGTAGAAGAAAAAGGAGGAAGCATATCCTATGTTTCCCTTGCTATGAAAGTGTCACCAAAAATCCGCCATGTTGCGAAGCCAAATTTATGGCGATAATTTTGTATATTTCAATTTTTACAATTCGAAGTTTGTTCGATTTTCTTTTAATGACCAAAAGATGAATAAATAATGATCGAAACAAATCAAGGGGTCAAAATATCATAAACAATTGCTTCTAATGAATTGGTGAGTTGAATTACGTATGGAATGAATAATTTGTTCCTGTTCCATACATTCTATTTTTTTCAATTAAGGTAAATACAAATTCAGATAATATGCAATGAAACAAATAGGTAAATTATCTCGTGTATTCCTATCAATTAAAATTGTAGCTGTTTGCCATCCATTCCTGAATGAAAGCCTCTTCCATACTCTTCCACATTCGTCTATGGCTTGACTCAGCCAGTTCCTACCCGCTATCTCTCGAATGTCGTCGAATCTTTAGCTCTTTCACCTATGTAATCTGGCGATGTAAGATCAGCATATGCTGTACAAGAAAGCATTTCTTATGTTTTTCCACTACATACAACTGCCAAAACCAACGAACAAATAATAAATAAGGCTAAAATTGCAGAACCTACAGTTTAAAATACCTCGAAGTTGGCCATCTTGGGGTGCCAAATCCGGATTTGTTTCGGTGACACTTTTCAAACGGTATGCCCCCTCCATTTTCTTTACCTCCATGATTCTTTCACTGGTACCCTCTTCAATGAAACGAACGAAGGAAGCGCGCAGAATTTTATAGCCCCAATAAATAGTTATGAGCGTGCAACAACCGATATATTAACAGGAAATATGTAAACAAACTTTTAGTCGATCCGGCCGGACTCAAAATTTCAAATGCTTTGGAAAATCCATGTACCGTAACTTTTTTATCGTATACTTTTTCGGGAACTGAGAAACCATAAAATGAAGAATGTGAAACATTGGTTTTTGTGAAGTATCAAAGCTTGAATCACCGAGATTCAAATTCAAGTTTGGATTTAAACGAACAGTTCTTCTGCATTCAGAAGTTTTCAGTAATTTGCATATCCATTTGTGAATATTAAGATATAACATATTTCATTTATATCTATACCACAACTAAAGGTATTTCAATTTCTTCAAGTTTGAGAAAAACAGTTCTTATAATAAAAAAATGAAAATTTAACCCAGGAATATTTTGAAATCTGATAACTCAGAACCCCAATATTCATTCACATTCAAGTGTTGAGAGTCGAAAAAAATTCATATTTCAGAAATAACTATAGAAAAAAATATCAATGAAAAACTAGCATTTTTTTTGACACTTTCCGAAATGAAAAAGCATGTTTTTGGCATTTTCTGAACGCAAAACTAGCATATTTTGCTTTCCCTGAGATGGCAACACTGGCCATGCTTAATCCAACAAAAAAACACACCCACAGAGGACCAATAGCTACCCGTCTTTTACCAAACACGTGCGTCGTTGAAGACGTGGCGGAGGAGATCCTATTTCATATTGAATATGAAGAAGATTTGAAACGTCGAATATTATATCAGACTAATATTTTTTATATTAATCATTGAGAAATACAAATAACGTTCGTAAATGATTTCCTAAACGAGTATTCATCTATCTTTCACAAGAAAAACTAGGAATATTCCGAAAACTGAAGGAGCACACAATTCGTAACATAAAAAAATTATCAAATTTCCAAATGAGTGAAACACAGTAATAATTCGAAATATCTCGAAAACTGAATGGGCACAAAATTCGTGACTTACTGCACAAAATGGCACAAAATAGACACAATTTATCGAAAAAAGAAAATTTCCAAAATTCCATATGTGAGTCACCAACTTGACGCTTGATTCATAGCGAAAACTCGAAATATCTCGAAAACTGAATGGGCACGAAATTCGTAACTTACGGCACAAATCGGCACAAATCGGCACAAAATAGACACAATTCATCCAAAAAAGAAAATTTCGAAAATTCCATATGTGAGTCACCAACTTGACGATTGACTCGTAGTGAAAACTCGAAATATCTCTAAAACTGAATGAGCACAAAATCCGTAACTTACGGCACAAATTGGCACAAAATAGACACAATTTATCGAAAAAAGAAAATTTCCAATATTCCATATGTGAGTCACCAACTTCACGCTTGACTCAGTCAAAACTCGAAATATTTCGAAAACTGAATGGGCACAAAATTCGTAACTTACGGCACAAATTGGCACAAAATGAGCACAATTTATCGAAAAAAGAAAATTTCCAAAATTCCATATATGAGTCACAGCGTCAAGGTGGTGACGTCACAATGAAAACTCGAAATATCTCGAAAACTGAATGGGCACAAAATTCAAAACTTACGGCACAAATTGGCTCAAAATAGACACAATTTATCGAAAAAAGAAAATTTCGAAAATTCCATATATGAGTCACCAACTTGACGCTTGACTCAAAGAAAACTCGAAATATCTCGAAACCTGAATGGGCACAAAATTCATAATAAACGGCACAAATTGGCACAAAATAGACACAATTCATCGAAAAAAGAAAATTTCCAAAATTCCATATATGAGTCACAGCGTCAAGTTGGTGACTCATAGTGAAAACTCGAAATATCTCGAAAACTGAATGGGCACAAAATTCGTAACATACGGCACAAATTGGCACAAAATGAGCACAAAATTCCTAAAATATTTCCATATCAAAATTCCACATATGAGTCACAGCGTCAAGTTGGTGACTCATATTGAAATTTCGAAATATCTCGAAAACTGAATGAGCACAAAATTCGTAACATACGGCACAAATTGGCACAAAATGAGCACAAAATTCCCAAAATATTTTCATATCGAAATTCCACTAGTGAGTCACCAACTTGACGCACCTTATGATTGTTCATACTTTTCCGGACGGTTCGGATAGAGTCGTATCATATGCATCTCGCCTGTTGTCTGAAAGGGAACGTAATTTTTGTACTTTAGAAAAAGAAGCACTTGCAGTTATTTACGGACTTTGTTAATTTCATAGTTATTTATATGGAAGGCATTTCACAATTGTCACGGATAATAAGCCTCTATCATATATATTTCATTCGAAGAAAAATATTCCACAATACTCAGCAAATAGATTAAGACGATGGGTCATGATCCTATCGAACTATAGTTATGAAATAGAAGTTGTCAAATCTGATAAAAATTTAGCAGATATGCTGTCTCGTTTACCTCAAACTCGGGAAAACGATTTTCAAGTAGACGTAGAAAAAAATTATGCGGAGTATTTTTCTAAAAATGATGATTTTCCTATTGATTTCAACTCTGTTCGGGAAGAAACGTTTAAAGATGAATCCTTATTGAAAATAATTAAATTTGTTGAGTCGGGGTGGCCAATTAAAGAGTGTAAGAATTTAAATTTTTATCGAAATTTCCATAGAATTAGAAATGAATTGAGCATCGAATGTGATTGTTTGATGTGGAATAATAGAATCGTAATTCCCTCAGCATTTCGAGGAAATATGTTGAAAAGCTTACATCTTAGTCATGTGGGTGTAGTGAAGATGAAAAGCTTGGCCCGATCTTATTTTCGGTGGCCTGCTATCGATAAGGACATTGAAAATATAGCCAATAATTGTGAGAAATGCCTTGTTAATAAGAATTCTCCGGAAAAGGCAGTTTTGAATCCTTGGCCATGGTCTTCTCAACCATGGAGTAGATTGCACCTAGATTTCATGAGACCATTTATGGGTAAACAATTTCTGATAATTTTATGTGCTCATAGTAAATGGACGGAAGTATTCCCGATGCCGTCAATTACGTCGAATTCAACGATTGAAATACTCAGATCTTGTTATTTCGCCCGATTTGGTTCACCTTCTCAAATTGTGACAGATAATGGTACTTCATTTTGTTCTAAAGAATTCGAACAGTTTTTATCAAATAATAATATTCGGCATATTACTACACCTACTTTCCATCCTTCCTCAAATGGTGCTGCAGAAAATTCTGTAGGTACAGTGAAGAAAGCTTTGAAAAATTCATTTGCTAAATATACATCTCCTGGTATTTCATTGAATATAGCTTTAAATAATTTTTTATTTGATTATCGATCATCACCACATTGTACAACCAAAGTAAGTCCAGCGAAATTGTTTTTGGGAAGGGACTTAAGTACACGATTTGACCTTTTGTTACCTAAAGATCAAACAGCCTTGAAAAGTCAAATTTTAAAAGCACAGAGGACACAAAGAATGTATTCTAGAGGTAGGAGATACATTGTTTTCCAGCCGGGTGAATCAGTGACAGTGCGCGATTATCGGAACAAAAATAAACCTGAATGGATTCAAGCAGTGATTGTAAAGCGAATAGGGAAAGCAATGTATATTGTAAAGATTCCAGTGTAGGATAATATTTAGTGGAAAGGCCATTTGGATCAGATTAATAAATTTCACTGGTCAGAATCAAAATTGATTGAAAACATTGACAAGGTAAATGGTCAAGAAACTGTTTCCAGTGACGTTTCACCTGTTGTGAGATCTGATATTCCAGATAAAGATGTCCTTACTGACATTGTTGTAAATGCGAGACCAAAAAGAATTGTAAAACCACCTGATCGCTTAGTATATGACAAATAATGTATTTGAATATGAAAATGTTGTCTTGTACACTTGTAGATGAAAAATGATTTTAACTTTATTTTCTTGGGGGGAGATGTTGTGTATATAATAATACCAACCCTGTATATGTCATTCCTCCGGATGATTGTGATAGAACATGTGTGGCGTTCAATACCATGTTTAGTCGTAATGTTAATCAGTATGAAAATAAACCATTTAGAGGAAAGTTAGTTTTTCATTCTTATTCGAATATTAGAATAATTACGATATCTCCTTCATATTAAGGAACAATATATCACAAGATGAAATACATATTTTCAAGAAGTTAAGAAATATAAGAGAATTTCAATTTTTTTAAATGAATTTTGCAATCAGTACTCATCTTACCGGCGGAAACAAGGCATTGTTTGGCTTGCTGAAAGCATGCAGAGAACATAGTCGGTATAACATAAAGCAATGCCATTTGTACAAATTAGTGATTCATGCTGACATAGATTTAGGGTTTTTTCCTCTTATAGCCGCTAATAAATGATATTTATCCCAATATCGATCCCAAGTGTTTGAGAAGATTAATCTGCGACCGCACCAGGTTCTACGCTTTCTCGGTTACGCCGCCTACCATTTAAAATAAAAATTCATTTGGTATGGATGAAGAGAAGTATTGGATTGTCATGAAAAGGCCTCAGATATCATGCAAAAATAAATCTTGAAAATTGTGTACGGGAAAGAGTTTACATTCCCTAGTCGAGAGATTTATGAGATATCGAAAGTATTGGATACAAGAAAGATATTTGCGAGTAGAATAATAACAACACACAATAGAAAAAGGTATCTTTGGTACTGAAATAACACAATTACTTGACAAGAATAAAAAAGTAAACTATGAAAGACCGGAACGAGAAATGAGATTGGAGCAGAGAAGCTGGGCATACCTAACTTCAAGACTTTACCCATAAAACCTCAGTCGAATAAAAGAATTGAAAAGTATAAAAAAATTTCAAAGAGAAATAAAAAACTGGTTGATCGCAGAAAATATATCTTCGATTCATAGAATGTTCAACTTTTCATGGAAAGTTGAAGTAACAAATTGGAATGATAATGACAAAAATTTCCCGAGCTAGACGAGAAAAATACCAAATCATGAGAAAATATCCCGAATGCGACTCTATTCTTAATCAATACAAGAAAAAACCGATCGTGATGAAGAATAACATATAAAAGAAATATTTTTTCAACTTGAATTTTGTTACTAAATTAATTTGTCATTGGAATCTAAATCATTTTTTAACAACTCTAAACAGTTATAGCATAACTCAAAATTTTTTTCAGAGTTTTGAACTCTATCTATCTATCTATCCATCATCAATTTGAGCTGTTTCACTCAGTCGAGCAGAATTCATAATTAAGCTCTTCGTTCATTGTTTTATAGTTTCGAGTATTAACAGAGCTAAAATCAATGAAAAAATGAACCGACAAAAGTTTCAAAGTGGTGCCTTTGTCTATAATGACTATACCAAAGTCATGAAGATAAATTGTATGAAAGGCGAGCAAAATGAAAATTTTCGAAAAACGATGAGATGCAGGCAAAATCGGTATTTCGCTTTTTTTATTACTTTTTCATATTTATGCATGGGCGCTCGCTAAATTTGATTAAATTTTATACTTCAACATTTTTTTACTACGTCGATAGCATAAGATCATTGGTAAAAAATAATACGATAACTGTTCTCAAAACAAATCACATTTCAAGAAATAATATTAACAGAAGTATAAAATATAGATAATATGGAGAAAGGAATGAAATAAATATTGTAATTGCTTATAAATAAAAACAAATGAACGAGTAATAACGAAATATAAAAACAAATAAGCATATACGCTTGATAAATGATAATAATAATATATAAATAATAATAGACTTTGAATATACATTTAATGAAACAAAAAAAATTTCAAAACACAAAACTGAAATATAATTCGAAATAACCCGAAACTTTTTTAAACATAGAAGAATTCAAATTGGTAATCATCGAAATGAATGCCAATTTCAATTCCCAGGCTAACAAATCTTTTTATCATGAGATTGAGCAAATGATATAAAATTTTGTCACTGAGATATACCGGTTTGAGCCTTGTATGTTCATCATCAGTATCTTATACACCTCAGAGACAAAATCGTCATAAAAAAACTTTGATATTTATAGCAATTGGATGTGATGTTATGAGTAAAAACTACAAAACAATGACATCCAATTGTGTCAAAATGAAGTTCCACATCTCCAATCAAATGCCAAAAAAGAAATAATTTCGTGACCTTCAGTTTTCAATATTAGAGAATATCTTGATAATATTACTCGAACGAGAAAATAAATAAGGAACTCAGCTCATGATCATTATCGAATTCATGGATTTCCATCAATTTTCTGATGTAATACTTGGTCAGGGTTTGAAGGGCAATATTTGAAAATTTTGAGAGACTTCGTATAAATTTTTAGCAAAATCAGTATTATTATAGTCAACAGGCTGAAGAACTTAGGTCGATGGCTATTTCATGATATCAATAAAGTACTGTTATCTTTCTTCCTTTAGTCGAGATAAAATAATTGAAAGGATATTCTATTGAAACTTCGGCCAAAACTGAAACTATGCCGTATCATCATTTACAGCACCATTTCACTTTCACAGACATACTTAGTCGAAAGTTCTGAGGTAACGAAGATACTGGTGTTAAAATAAAAATTTCAAATCGAAACACCATTTAATGCTTTTTCGCATAAGCAGCATCTCATTTCCAGACATACCCACATAGACATTGTTCGAACTGAGCTCTCACTGCTCAAGAAAATCCAAATTGACACCTGGTGTTCATAATATCACAAGTGCTTCACGAAATCTTGGACCGTTGACTAAGACACATTAGATACGAATATTTTTTATCGTCTGTGGACCACTTTAAATTCGATATTTACGCGCAGATGTTCGAGCCGGCTTCGTTTGACTGGCATTTCGCAATCCGCTCAATAGATGGCTTGGCCGTATAAAAACATATAATTGTTAATATCTAAAAAACTATAAGGGTGCTATCAAAGATTTATACGGCACCAATTAGCACTATTAAGGCACTAAATATTTGAGATAGTATCAGAATTAGTGCTTCCAACTTTTCGTCAACTTCACACTTGCTGAAAAACAACACTCGATTACTATTAAACTAAAAATGATATCGCAGCAATTTTAACGGCACTAATAGGCACCAATTAGGCACTAAATATTGGCATATAAATTTCATGGTAATTTGAAACTTTCGGTGCTGAGCATGAAGTTGGCACCAAAGTAAATAATCCCGGATATTTGAAAACTATACTTTTTTTTCATTGGTTCCAAAAGCACTAATAGGCACCTAAATGTTGGCATATAAATTTCATTGTGATTTGAAACTTTTGGTGCTGAGCGTAAAGTCAGCATCAAAAGCTTCAATCGTCAATTTCTCTAAAACTACAATGGTGCTGTCATTGATTCAAACGGCACTAATTAAGCACTAAATATTTGACATTGTTTCAGAATTAGTGCTTCCAACTTTTCACTAACTTCACACACCCAATGTAGACTTTGGCGCAGTCTCGTGCTATTCCTCAGGCGAAGAATTCTCTGAAGATGCTACCGCAGATGTAGGCGAAACATTAGGTGGAATATTTCCTAAAAGACCATAGCAAATGAGCCCGGAAGACTCTCTCAATGTCAATAATAGACTTTCCTATATCTAAGTGATCAGTATACAAAAAACCATGAAGATAGGAGAAAACTATTGATGCCATTAATTATTTGTCCTTTTTTTCATGATATGTGTTGATCATTTCATTCTCATTGTTTTATTTCGGCTGGTATGGAATTTTTCAAATATTTGGTTCCTCCTTATACTCATTCCACTAGTAATTTATTCAAGTTTTGTTATTTATATTCATAAATATATGAGAAAGTAGGAATATACAATGCTTTCAATTCTCACTTTATATCTTGATATGTTCTAGACAGGCCAATATGGCCCCAAAAAAAGCTGGAGTCGCTACTGGCTTTGCGCACCTCCTTACCCTATTTTTACAATTGAATCTCTCGATCAGAAGAACGGATGCCTAGACAAATAAAAGGCATTCACAAAATCAAAAAAATTAACCCTGCCAAGAAAATTACATAAAGAAACTTCATCCAAATCAAATTATTGCATGACAATAATATAGGAAATCCTAAAAAAAAGTATAACGATAAAACTCAAAACAGGTTACCTGCATAAAAATGTATCAACATAAAAAATATCGCAATGAGAATATGTGGACCAGATGAAAACGATCACTTTTGAACTGACAAACACATTATGCCGTGTTGTGATATTATTTAGGTATGATATTAATGATTTTTATGACAATTCTCAAAAAATTTCAAAAAATCATATTAACGCATAGGATACAAATCACTTAGCAACAAACCAATATTTTTTAATGTATCAATGCAGCTTGAAAGTATCCAGGTATTTGAACGTGTGCTTTTTAAATATTTTCGTGACATTTTGATCCATCGAAAACAATATTATTTGAGGTCATTGTCAAAAAGATTTCATTTATTCGAATCACAGTTAGGATTTGAACAATAATGATCATTATTGAATTTTTTATGGAAATAGTCTCTCATATACCACTCGCAGTCGCAAAATTATCGAATATTATTCCCTCTCCACTTCGTATAGACAGGAAAATATTCGAGTATTTAGAAAGTTATCTCATCAAATCAGCTCTCCCATTCGTGGGGAGCAAGCGAGGACGTGATGATACCAAAGCCTTATTCGCTTTAGATTGGACTATGGTAGTGTGATTTACCAAACGGCTGCGAAGTCTAACATACGATACCTTGAGACTATACACAACACTGCAATGAGACTGAGTCTTGGAGCTTTCCGCTCAAGCCCGGCTTTGAGCCTTTGCTGTGAAACTGGTGAACTTCCACTACGACTCCGACGCCAACAACTCACCCTGTCGTATGCATCTCAAGCTCAAGTATCTGGAAATCGCACCAATCCCGCATTCCAACTTATAACTGATCATAAGGATCTCACTGATCATCGCCCCATACATCTACCACCTATTTCCCAAATAGTCCATTCGCTTGGCGACGACATTGACCTTTCATCGTCGAACGTAATTGCACCATCTAAAATTCCACCTTGGACAGTAACTCTCCCATTCATAAACGTCGAACTTCTCAAGCACGATAAACACGAAATTGCCAGCTCAATAATCGCTCAAGACTTCATCCTCCTTCTGAACTCAGAAAACTTTGAAAAGGTTTTCTACACAGATGCCTCTAAATCCAACAAGCGGTGGGATGTGCAGTCATAAATGACACAATCTCGAAGTTCCGCCCCCACTTCATTGTAGTGTCCACACGGGAGAGCTGTATGCCATTTATTCAAGCCCTAAAATCTCAAATGGGAAACTCAATAAGGATTGTTTTTCCTCTGAAGTAAATAATAAAAAAAATTGTTATAAAAATAATTTTTATATACACGGTGTTTCCTTAACATGCGGCAAAAATTCAGGGGGCTGTTCCTTGGACTATTCTAAGAATATTTTGTCCTTTGATGATTTTTGAAAAACCTCTTTGTTTCGAAGATACAGGGCAAACAAAATTTTAGATAATAACATTTTATTATGAAAAATTACATGAAAATTTAACTTAACCTACAAAAACTGTTGAAAATGACCACCTCCAGCCAGCATACAAGCATCCAATCTTCTCCTCATTGACTGCCGAACCCTTTCAAAAACACCGGATCATTTCTTATTAAGTTACACCCAGCAATGATCCGATTTCGCAAGTCTGAACTTATCAATTTTAAGTCAAAAAACTGGCCGTTTTTTATAGTTGTCAAACACATTTAAAAATAAATTGTACCTACTTAGTAAACACAGTGCGGTACGCATTTTTATTTATACTATTATCAATTTTAAAAATATGAAAAATGTTGTTCGCCCTGTATCTTCGAAACAAAGAGGTTTTTCCAAAAACATCAAAGGACAAAATATTCTTAGAATAGTCCAAGTAACAGCTCCCTGAATTTTTGCCGCATGTTTAGGAAACACCCTGTATATATTGAATAACAAAAATTTCTAAACAGAATTATATAAATTCTGATATTAAAATAACTAGAAACACATCAATGTGGTAAAAACTTATTATTCAACAAAAATACATTCTTCTTTTTTAATTTTTTTGTGCAACCATATCTATCAACGTGTCGATGTCCAAGCTTCTGGCCACTTCTCGTCCGAAGTTAGGTAAACTCAAAAGTCTGATAGACGTGTTTGCGATACGTTTAAGGAGAATGCCGAAAAGCTTGACAATATATTAAAAAACCCTTGAAAACAGGGTAGCACATGGAGTAATTCACCGGACGTAACCGTTGTGCAACTGTTCTGGAACAGTGGGCATTTTTGGGAGCGCTTTCAATTTATGCTAGGTAGCGGTAGTGGAATGTTTGTCCGGTGAATGTGGCCATTGAGTGATAATTCAAACTTCGAATGGAATTACTGGAAACCTCATATGTTTTTTTCATAATTTAGGAGTATTTCTCTATTTTTGAAGAATGATAATTGCACCTTCTTTGTGTTAGTTTTGTTCATTATATCATGGAAAAAATCTCGCGAATCGGCAAGTTCAATACAATGAAATGATTGGGGCCCGATTTGAAGCTTTAAGTTTGGTGCCGAGCCCCCCTGCACCGTGAATTCTGCGGGGCCCACTGATACGCCACTGATTTCTTATTGATTATGTAGTATGATCTTATGTAGTTGAATGGTGATTTCCTTGGCAGATTCCCAATGAATACAATAATACAAGAATGTGATCAACAACAAGATTCGGACAGATGTTTCATGGCTAACACAAGCAAATAATTGCTATCTGGTGTATGCCAGTATGGGAAAGGGTAATGAAAATTGGAACCTTCGAGAACTTGTTGATAAGAAACTGGGAATTCCAATTCATTTGAAATTAATGTGAATGGAAATTTCCGCTTTTTTACCTGTGGAAAATTTCCGTACGCGAAAGGGAATTTTCAAAGAAGGAAGCGTTTATGTTTTTTTGAAAAATTCTGTTCGATGTACCTAATATAAGGGAGTTTTTTATGAAGTAGGAATTTCCAAACGTCATTGAGGAAACCCTTTCGGTTCAGAACGATTGATCGCGGGGCCCTGGGGACTTGCCCAAAGTACCCTAAAGGAAAGAGGGGCCTGGTTATTAATAATAAAAATAAATCATTTCAACATCTATTTATCATTCAGATATTAGCAATAAGTGTTTTTTTCATAGGGTTATTCTATATTCATAAAGTTCTTCAAAATCGTGAAAACTTTTGATTTAACAATTGATAAAGTTTAAGAGTTCGAAATATTATTTTTGTTTCATGTTAGTTAACAAATTTTGAGAGGGTTTTACCCCTGTTAAATCAGTGCAAGAGTATACACAGGTTCTTTCTTCAATTATTTAAACAAATTTCGAATTGTTTTATTCCAAGCAGACTTTCGCAGTGTGTCACTTTTGAAGCGAGGGTGCGATATATTAGGATCTGTTGTTCTTCAAAAAATGCATTAATAATCTCACGATATTGGTTTTTAAAAATATTTATTTAGAGATGGCCAGACGCTTATTGGCGTAGGTTCTAGAAATATTGCAATTCTGTAATTTTCTTTGATATATGAATGAATTAATGAAATAGAAATAGATATTGCTTTTGCTAATTTCGCAAAGGAGGCACAGAACACTGGTTTTCGTCTGACGAAATCGATTAAAAAAATCAATATCATCCCATGATGAAAAATGGTGTTTTCTCCTCCTGTAGATTTTAGGCCTTCTTGAATATATTTCTTCCCCTTCATGGGACGATAAAGAACTAAAACTTATCGAAATTTAATCAGCAGACATCTTTGATTTGTATTAGAAAAAATTATTCACAGAAACACAGGACTCCTCTAAAAAACGCAAAACTACGAGGATGCGAACCATAGAAATACAACGATGCGAACTACGTACAAATATCAGAAATTGACACAAACACAAGAGAACGAGGTCAAGTTGGGTTGTCACAGAGGCTGCGCGAACAAAAAAGTTTAATTTCTTGCTATAAAGTGCCAATATTCGCTTACTTTAATCTTAAACTTGGTTTATTATGGAATATATGGAACACGTTTCATTTGTAAAGTAGGCTTCTCACGGAAAAAAAGACTTTACTCTCGTTTATGGAACTGGACCTAATAGTATATTCTAAAACAAGTTGTAGAATGAGCTCCTATTCCAACACGAATGCGAAGTTGGAAAAAGAGCGACGAAGGAGCGAGTTTTCGATAGCATCAGTGTTGGAATTACCTTCTGCAACGAGTATTAGACGGTTTTCTCTATTTCAGTCAATTTTTGTGAAATACTCTCGAAATTCAAATATAAATTCAGATTAGTGACTTTTGTATTGTATCTTGGCAGTTGGTGTGACATACGAAATTTGACAGATCACGGAATTTGAATTGATTTGATTCGAAACTTGATTCGATCGGAGGTCAGTACTGACAACCATAAAACGAAAAATATAACTGAAAACAATGCTGTAATGAGTTTCATTACAGCACTACTTTTAGTACTGTAATGAACTCATTACGATACTGAAATAGAGAAATATACATTTATGTCTGAAATTCCCATTATAACGACAAAACCTATGCCACATTTTGATTACCGTAAATTCGGGTGACTTGGGACGATTTTGAAATTCAACTTGTTATATTTCAAAAACAGAGACCTATTTTCATCTGAAAAAAAGGGTCTGACTATTGATATGTAGATATTCCATGGTTCAGGTTCAGAATTCTGATATAAATAAAAAATATAGATTTATACTTGTCCCAAGTCACCCACCGATTTGGGTGACCTCAATTCTCAAATGAAAGAAGTGACATAGAACGGTGTATATTTCAAAGAAATTATACTTCTTCATTCTACAGTTGAAATTTGGTAGGGAAATTGAATGAAAACCCTCTACTACAGGCAAAGTAGAAATATTGAACTCAAATGCAATGCAATTAAAACGAAACAAAATAAAATTGATTATTCAGTGTTTTTTTTAATGAAATAACGTAAATGATAACTTGTTGCTGAAGATATTTCCACTAATATTCAAAAATGTTCAAATCAATAACGCTATACTAACTGAAAAAAGTTTTTATTTTTTTAAGATCTTGTACATCTGCTTATACACTTGCTAATATAATTGCATCAGAAATTATGTTTGTTTCTTGTTCAGACAGTAGAGTTTGACCACCATATGAATTCATATTTTTTTTTGGTAATTTTTTTTTGGAAAGTATATTTAAGTATGTTAAATTTTAGGGAAGCTTCTCTGTAAATTGAATTATTTTTTTATTTATATGTCTTTAATCGCTTCGATAAGCGTGCCTGAGAAAAGTCGATATATTTTCTTGTGTCATTGCGCCGCTAGTGTATATTCGGCATTGTCCCAAGTCACCCTATAAAAAAACAAAATAAATAAATGAGATCTCTGTTGCCATTTGATCTGCAATCAACATTGTTTCATAACATTTCCATATCCAACGTATCCATAAAAAAATTCATATCTAAATGACGAAACGCATATATGGGGCACTAGAAAGTTTTAAGGTCATAAAAAACATACTTTCATTCACCTGAATTCGTTCAGTTTTTCTGTCAAATCAAACAAATTGGTCACGATGTCAATAGGAATTAATTGTTGAACAAACTGAAAAGGAGCAACATCCATTTTATGAATTTGTCCCGTCACTCATTCATGGTAATAAGAAAGAAAGAAATCTGAAATATTGATTATTGTCCCAAGTCACCCGATTGTCCCAAATCACCCGAATCTACCGGTATAAATTTTTCAAACTATTAAATACTATGGCCTCCCGATCAGAGGCGGCATGGTCATTCAAACCGAGGAGACTAAAATTTTTACGAGCCTTGGATTTAACTCTTCTAAGGAGTATAGACCCCTGGGATATTCTCTAGCAGGTCGGCTGAATTCATATTTGTCTCTTAGTTCGCGAGTCCGTGAAAGCAAACGGGAGAGCAGCCTCCTTTAGTGCCCGTACGGTGAAATAGTATAGCGCCACGGTAGTTGGATGTGATTCGAGATTTGAGATTTTTATGTGGAAAAATTAGCTGAATATTATATTTTCGTATCGACCAATCATTCTAATTTTAATTTTGATATAAATTTCTAAAAGTTATGACGGTCCGACATATTCGTATTCTATAGAAATTTTGCTCTAAACTGTATGAGGAAGCTAAGTTCCCTTGCCTTCCCTGCCGAGCCGCCCCTGATCCCAATTCAAATCAATACAAGCAGGATACGTAATACTTTTCAGAAACCACATATTATGAGTCAAAGGCAATGAGAACAGAAAGAAAATAATAGCTTTTGTAAAATATTGACATGGATCCAGTGCAAATTCAAAATTCGTTTCACCGCTGTGTTCGACAAATCGACTTCAACTGAAAGATTTGGGAGGAAACAACTGGGTTTTACCGAGCACACCAACTGTAGGCGACATAAAAGTGATTACATTATTATTCATTCCTCTTTCTCGAACCAGCAATAATCTGTCCATCCAATGCAGTTTGCAATCTGAGCACGAAATCGAGAAATTAAAAATTTTCTTTTAGACGTTGAAACATGAAAAATTCCTCCACCTTCGTCATACTCGTTTCATTTTAAAATGGAAGTTTATGCATGATCGAGCCAAGTTCTTTCCCTGGAATGTAATATAAAATATTTGTATTTAATTATGAATTCTTTCTGAATTCGAACCGTTTCTGTCGAAATTCTCAGTTTCAGCAAAAACTCGGACTAGCTTTTCACATCGAAATAAATACCAGGCCTCTCCTGGGAAGGAATGAAAGAAACCATTCGAAAACATTTTTGTTTGTCTCGGAGACCTCCATTGACTCTTTTGGAATTCATTTTGAGTTTAAACCGTTAAAAGATATAATTATACAAAAATCGACTCAGGATGAGAAGGACATCTAAGAGAAACATATAATCAAGCAACTATCTGCATTGCGGAGGTATCATTTAGGTACCACCTAGAAGCCTTGGTTTCCTAGAAAGCGGTACCGACAAATTACGACCGGCAAATGACGTCATAGAAAACTGTAACATGCATAACATCAGCAGTGGTTTTTGAGGATGCGTTGACGGTCATCGCAACGTAATATTTTGGCATAGTGGCATCACGGCGAGAAACAGTTCGTCAATGATTGCGGTGGTGAAGTATTGTGATTTCGATTGTTTTCATATCAGAAAACTGCTTTCGAAAAAACCAAGGCTTTGCACATTTGATAACTGCAATCAAGAAACCTGATTTCCCCACCGCAACTTGACGGCATTTGCCTTAAGCCTTGGTTTCCTCGAAAGCGGTACCGACAAATTCCAACCGCAATAATAATGCAAATGACGTCAGGTTGCGGTGGGAAAATCAGGTTTCTCGATTGCAGCAATCGAATGAGCAAAACCTTGGGATTGATGATTTGTTATAAATGCAGTGGTTTCAATCATGGACAATCAAAATGTTCTAATAACACATCCTGCCCAAAATGTGCCGGCGATCATACCTTGAACAATTATTCAAGCACTGTTTTAAAATGTATCAATTGTTTTAATGCTAATTTAAAGGATTTCGAACATGCTGTTTGGGATGCCGAAAAATGCCCTATTTACATAAAAAAATTCAACAGTTTGAAATCTTCTTTCTTCGCTGATGAATAGCAATCAATACCCTATGGGTCTTCTGGGGATTTTCTTGCATCTCACTCAAGTGTCATATATTTTTACTACCAAAATGTTAGAGAATTTAGATCAAAATTGTGTACTATTTATGATAGCTTTTCCCAGTATGATTACGATGTTATATGTTTAACTGAGACTTGGCTCTCCTCGGATATATCAAATTCGGAAATATGTAGTGATCAGTATATTTTGTACAGAAGGGATCGTAGCTTTGGCCTCACAACCGCGACAAGGGGTGGTGGAGTTATTATTGCGGTGCGTTCTGATTTAATGGTTACCTATCTCGATCTAGGCTATATTACTGAGGTCTTTCATAACATTGATATAGTTGATTTGAAGATAGCAAGGCGTGGTTCTTATTTAATCATTATCACCGTTTTTATCCCTCCCAGTTCGAGACTTGAACAATATGAGGAACTCTTCGAGGCCCTTTCAGGTTTGCCATGTTGTTATTCTTGGTGATTTCAATATTCCTGAATATGTGGATTATAAGTTATCTTCTTCCCATGTTGTTGGGAGAATGGAGGCACTGCAGGGACTATTGGATTACATGGACTTACGCCAGTTCAATGATGTGGTCAATGTGAACGGAAGGATATTAGATCTTGTCTGTTGTTGAAGTCAAGTGATTGTGAGGAAGTCTTACTCGTCTCTCGTACCAGTTGATTTACATCATCCTCCTCTAGAGTTTTGCCTAACCTTGTCGACAAAACAACCTGAAAATAATTTAAAGAGAGTTTATTCCAAAAGTTTCAATTTCAGGAGAGCTGACTTATCGCTACTCTACGACTGCTTGCTGAACACTAATTGGGATTTCTTGAATGAGTATGATGATGTTGATTTGGCCTGTTCAGGATTCTATGATCGTCTGAATGGTATTCTTGAGGCTTTAGTTCCTACAACATCAGGTGGTAGGTCCCTATACCCACCTTGATTTACCGGTGACATAATCTAAAAGCTGAGAGCCAAAGATAGATGTCGTCGTGCCTATAAGACTACAGATTTGAGGTTCTTCGAAGAGAACTAAAAAAAGATATCTCAAGTGCTCGAGTCACTTTCTGTCAGGAAGCTGAGACTAATTTATCGATGGATCCATCCAAATTTTGGGGTTATTTAAATAAAATTCGAGGAAGTTCGTCCATTCCGGGATCGATGAATTTTAATGGTTCCATTTTATCAGCTCCCCAAGACACCGCTGATGCTTTTGCAGCTTTATTCTACTCTGCTTTTGTAAGCCCTTCAGGTCAAAGTATAAACCATGATGGCCAGGACGGTCTTGTGCAAACTCTTTCAATTCCCAACATAACCGAGGATTGTGTGTTGTGTTGTTTGAAGGAATGCAAGGTTAGAATGACTGCTGGCCCTGATCATATTCCATCCTTTTTATTGAGGGACTGCGCCATCAATTTTGCTAAGCCCTTGACTACGATTTTCAGACTGCCACTTTCGAAAATACTCTTTCCTGGTATTTGGAAGGAAGGCAAAGTGTGCCCAGTCTTCAAGAAAGGCTGTAAGGAAGACATTGAAAATTATAGACCGATTGTTATCTTGATCAATTTCAGCAAAGTTTTTGAAAGAGCTTTGTATGATATAATATATGCACACGTAAAATGTCAAATCAATGATGGTCAACACGGTTTCATTAAGCGGCGGTCTACTGTAACGAATTTGACCTGCTTCACCCAGTTTGTCTCAACTGCTTTGGACGAGTCCTCTCAGGTCGATGTTATATATACTCACTTTTTCAAGGCGTTTGACAGGCTGGACCATGAAGTTATTTTAACAAAGTTGTTTTCTTTTGGCTTAACAACGGATTTCACGTTGTTCTGGAATCATATCTTGCAGATAGAAAACTGTTTGTTCAATGTTTTGGAGTCAGGTCTTTTGAGTTTTCAGCATCTTCTGGTGTTCCGCAGGGGTCCATTTTGGGTCCTCTGTTATTTATTTTATTCATGAATGATTTGAATTCATTTTTAGCATGCCCGTCTCTTTTGTATGTAGATGACTGCAAATTGTTTAGCCGTATTGTTTCCATCCAGGATTGCTGGAATCTTCAGGGTGACATTGATGAACTGATTGATTGGTGTAGGAGAAACCGGCTTCCATTGAATATAAAAAAGTGTAATGTGATGTCATTTGGCCGAGGAAAATCAAAAATTTGTTTTCAATACAACATTGAAGGCAGTGTTTTGGACAGGGTGACTGAATATAGGGATTTGGGAGTTTTATTTGATGAGGGGTTAACTTTTGTGCCTCATGTGCGTGTAGTTGCCACTGAGGTACTCAGAACTCTAGGTTTCATACTTAGGAACTTCAAGTACCTTTTTGGGACTCGATCTCTTTTTCTTCTGTTTACGACGCTCGTGAGGTCAAAGCTAGAATATGAGTGTGTTGTGTGGAATCCTGGTTATAGGGTTCATATTGATAATTTAGAGAAAATACAAAGGCGATTCCTGAAATGCGTTAGTTTTAGAATTGATGGCATCTATCCGATTCGTGGCATATCACAAAAGTATCTATTGGATATATTTCATGTGAACTCCTTAGAAGAACGCCGGATTTACTTAGGAATTCTCTTCCTTCGTAATATTCTTTGTTCACAAATTGATTGCCCTTACTTACTCGCGACAGTGAATATGCACGTCCCGAGATTGCCGGTTCGAAGTATAAATACTTTTTATTTACCATTTTCACGTACTAACGTGCTTCGGTTTTCGCCACTATTCAGAATGTGTCCGGATTTTTGCAATTTTAATCATGTTTTAGACATTTTTAGCTGCACTCCATCATATCTAAGAAGAGCTGTGTTGGGGTCATAATATTAGTGTGAAGCTGATTTCCATTTAGAATTATGTGTAATCATAGTTTATCTTTTCTTACTTTTCAACAGGTTGTTACTTGCAATTCTGTTTTTTTTCCAATCTGTAATAGGCTAGGGCTGTAGATTGGTGTAGTAATTAAATTAAATTAAATTTAATTTAATTTAATTTTCTTGGGATACGAAGATTGATTCACTTGAATAGTACCGTACGCTTCTTTCTGGATTTGGAGCCCAAGAAAGTTGGATGTCGGTTTTACCGTTATTTTGAATTCTGCTTGTAAACTCTTCAAAAATTCATTTTTCACGATATCATTGCTGCAAGCTAGTAGTCCATCATCAACATACAGAGTTAACAGTAGTATGTCAGTTCTTTGTTTCTTTATAAATAGGGATGGGTCGGCATCAGATCGTTTGAACCCTTCATTTTTAAGAAAATCACTGAAACGTTCGTTCCAACATCTTGGAGCTTGTTTCAACCCATACAAACTTCGTTGCCACTTGTATTTCCGAAACCTTCAGATTGTTTCATATACACTTCTTCTCCTAATTCACCATACAGAAAGTGTCTGAGAGACATATTTTTACTGGCATCTATGCTCAAAAGTGACCTTATTGTTCCTCCTTTTGCCACTGAACTATAGGTTTGATCATAATCAATCCCTTTCTTCTGAGAGTATCCTTTTATAACCAATCTTGCTTTGTATTTTTCAACGGAGCCATCAGGGTTTGTCTTGCGGTTGAATACCCATTTGCAAGGAATTGTCTTTTTTCCAGGTGATAATTCTTTCAAAATCCAAGTATTATTTTCCTTCAAAGATTGGAACTCCTGCTTCATAGCTGAAATCCAGTGTTCTTTTTCATTACAAGTTATGGCATCCATGTAATTTAAAGGTTCATTCGAGTCACATCATTCTGCAGCCACTGTCATAACAAAGTCATCAAAACGTGATGGCTTCCTGATGTTATTTCTGTCTCGTAACTCCTGTCTCATGTCTTCAGTACTCTGCTCACTTTCTTCAACTATTTCATCGGGTATCACTATTTCTTCCAGATTTTGATTATCTCCTTCAACTGACCCTTGATCTTGTTCAGCGTCAAAATTTGATGATTCGAGATAATTTTCACCATCTTCAACAACTTTGAAGTAATCAAAACTATTTTGAATTTGACTTTCACTGTCTTGAGTGTTTACTTCTGGTAAAATTTCACATTCATCAATTATGACATCCCTTGATCTTACTAGTCTCTTTTGTTCTATAGACTATATTCGATAACCATCATCATTTTCATAACCTATAAGAATACCTTTAGTAGCTTTCTTTTCTATTTTCTTCCGATGCCTCTTAGGAACATGAACATAGCAACTACTGCCTATGATTCTCAAATGACTCAATTTTGGTTTCTTCTTGAACCATATTTCATAGGGAGATATTCCTTCAACTCTTAATTTACTGGTGCGATTCAGAATATATGTTGCTGTGTTGACTAATTCTGCCCAAAAACTTTGATAGAAAATTCCTTCTCTAGCATGCATTAAAGCTCTTGCTGTTTCAACAACAGTTCGGTTTTCTCTTTCTGCACACCCGTTCTGTTGTGATGTATATGGCATGATGAGTCTTCGCCTTATTCCATAATGGTTAAGCATTTTTCTGACTCTAATATTGTCGAACTCACCACCAATATCTGATAACATTTATTTCACGCCATAACCTACAGCTTTAATTTCCTCTAGGACAATTTTCAAGCTATCTATCACTTCTGATTTGTGTTTCATGAAATATATAAAACGATAAGTACTATGATCATCCTTGAATAAGACATAATAACGATAGCCGGATTTTGATGGATCAAATGGACCACATACATCTGTATATAAAAGTTCACCAGGTGCATTGGCTCTACATCTAGTACCAAATTTGAGTACATGAGCTTTTCCATAGACACAACCTTCACATATTTCACTATCGAGTTTTACATCTAATTCCAGTTCCTTTTTAAGTATTGTTTTGTCATATCTCTTATTTTGATGTCCAAATTTTTCGTAATATAACTGTAGGACATAATCATTTTGAACTGAATTAATTTCTTTCGAATTTTTTGGCTTCAAAGATTTCATTTTAAGTTTATACAATCCTCCTGAACAATATCTGGATCCAACAAGTATAACTTCTCCTGATAACTTTAAACAACACTTTTCTGTTGTTGAAACAAATTCACTGTCTGGATTTTTATCTTGTGTTGACAATGTTGAGAACAAGTTTTTCTTGATTCTTGGTACATACCATACTTCAGTCAAATCAAACTCAAAACAAATCAAATCAAACTTTATTATCACCTCAGTACAAGTACATACAATATTATTTATATATTGTAAACAATTTAGGTAGTCTGCATAGTGCAGAGTACTGCACCTAAACACAGAGTGTTTGTTCTGTGTGTGCACCCTACACCAATGGACTTTAAGATGTTGGTTAAGTACCTATTGCTATTAAATGTGTCGAGATATAATATAAGAATCGAAAACATAACAATGGCGTTTTACAAACTGAGAAATCAATCGGAAAAAAATTAATAGATTAATAGAGCGACGAGAGAGGAGTTGGAAAAAGCAAAATTCAGATGAAAGTCCAGAAATGCACCGAGATCAAAAAATTTTCATCAATTGGGCTTGATTGGCTCTACTGAAACTATAAGTTAGAGACTTGTATTTTTCAACATTTTATATCAATTTAATTTCTTTTGGCAGGAGGTTGTATACTTTAGCGGCGTAATATGTTATGAATCTTTGAGTATGGGATTTCTTAAATATTGGTATTTTTACATGCAGTTCTTCACCAGCTCTAGTTTTCCTTGAGCATAGTTCAAATCCAGATATATGTTGGAAAATCCAGGATAGACATTTGCTTATATATAGGCTTCTTATATTCATGAGTCCGCTTTCTTCATAAAGTTTGATCGTGGGATATCTCCTCTTTTTCCTCAGCATTATTTTGATGATCGCATTCTGAGCAGTTTGAATATTTCTGAGATTGTTGTTGAAAAGACCACCCCAAGCTGCTATGCAGTATCTTAGAACTGATTCCGCCAAGGCAAAATATAGGATGTTTAGATTTTTTACCGATAAGATGTCCCTGACTGTGTAGGCCAGTGTTCTAAGTCTTTTTGCCATATATATATAGCGTGCTCGTCCCACCTCATATGCTGGTCGATCATCACACCCAGATATTTAATTTTTTCTATTTTACGTATCTTCGGACATGGACATGTGGCTGGGGTTTTACAATCATTTTCATGTATTTTCAGTTCTGTTAAGTGGGGCTGCTGTTCGCCTTTTTGTTAAGTGAAGGTAACAAAATGTGTTTTTGTAATATTCAGGCTTAATAGATTTAGGTCGAGCCATAGTTTCACATTTTTCATATCATTCTCCGCCAAATTCCACAGTCTCCGCTGTATACGAGTGCAGTATCATCTGCATATGATATCAGATGACCTGCCACTCCTCTTATCAAGCCCACGCTGTTTATGTATATAAGAAAAAGTAATGGTGCCAGGACAGTCCCCTGGGGTACTCCCACTGTAAGGTTCTCCGGTTCACTTATCTGATTGCCAATCTTTACTCTCTGTGTTCTGCCCGTCAGATAACTCCGCATAATGTCCCCAGCCGGTCCACGTATCCCGCACCGAGAAAGCTTATCCAGTAGTTTTTCATGTGACACAGTGTCAAAGGCCTTGGCGAGATCCAGAAAAATTGCCATGCATCTATTGGACCCATCCAAGGCCTCCATTATTTTCCCAGCAAGGTCCAATACAGCACCCTCTGTGTTAGAATTATTCAGAAAACCATATTGTCTGTCTGTGATCACGTTATTTCTGTTGAAAAATGCCATCAGTCTCTTTTTCATAGAGTGTTCAAACACCTTGGCAAAATTGTCAACCATCGATATGATTCTGTAATTGCTCATTACACTTTGTTCATAAGGGATTGTCTAGATGTTAAGGTGGTTGACGAATAAGAGCGGCTTCATGTCAACCCAATAAACAAAATTTGAGTGGGTACGGCCTTCTGCAGAAATGAGAAGGTCTTAGTGTTATTTTTCTTCCAGAGAGTTCTGAGTTTTAGGGATAATTGAAACCACTGAAGTAACTTAACAAAAAAAATCTATTTTCCAAAATACCTACAAAATATACTGAGGTAACAAAGTAAACCCTACGTCTGTACCTCAGATTATATAAGAAAATTTAATGAAGAAAATATAAGTTTCCCTGTTCCCTGGGTTACTGAATTACCCAGATTTCAAAATAACCTAATACTAAGAAATGTAAGTTGTGAGCTGATAGGAGATGAGAGATGACAAGACTTTTGGACTTGACTATTCTCATCAAATAAAATTGGAAAATTCTGACCTTGATCTCTTTCTTATAATTCGGTTTTTCTCCAGTGGTATCCACGAAACGATCCTTCCTCTTTGATCAACTTCCGTACACCGTCTTCTCTACACGCACTTCCGTTTCGGTTTCGTGATTTACCGACGAGTACGTGACTTTACAATACAAAATCTACAAGTCTCCGCTTGAGACTTAAAAACTGACTGTGAAATTTTTTATTTCACTCCCAAAAATAAACCGCGAGCCGAACTTCGCGAGCACGTCGATGAACCCTTTTGGTTCTTATCCCAGACTGTACTGATTATCCCTTGACGATAAAAATTAACTATTCCTCTACTTGTGGGTGTTTCTTTCCCCCTTCAAAAGTTGGCATTACCAATGAGATTCTTTTTTTAAAGATTCTTCCTCTTTGTAGGAGTTTCCAAAAAAAGATGCCAGTTGGCCCTTTTCAAGTCCCACGGTTCTAGATACCCTTTTTGACCCATAATCATAAATAATACCTTCTTATGTCTTTCTTAAGTGTGGAAGTGTTAGTTTTCATGATTTTGAAGATCATGAACTCTAATAAATCCACAACTTTTATTTATAATAAACTTATTCGAAAACGACCGTTTTCGAATATTTATGGTGACGGGGTGAATAGTTAATATTTGTCACAGTTTGATTTCTTTGCGTCTCGTAGTAAGATTGCGCTGACCGGATTTATTTTAGTGCGTGATGATTGAATGATGATAACGTAGCTGTGGAATCGATATGCATTCCTCGGTTACAGTGCCGTATTAAGAGGTTCCAGTATTGCATTGTTAATGAGGAAATTACCAATTTCCCCATTTATTACACCTCCTTTATATACTGGGGTGATTATACTTTGTTTCCATTTTTCGGGAATTGTACCACTTCTATAGCAGAGATTTATTATGTGAGTTAAAGGATCTATTAGATGTTGATGTACATACTTTATCATTTTTGAAGAAATCCCGTCAGGTCCTGGGGCAGTATTATTCTTGAGCTTGGCGATAATTTCGATTATTTCATTTGCGGTTACCGGAGCCAAGAAAACAGAAGAATTTATTAGTCTGTCCTTTATGAAACCTTCCGGCGGCGCATTAAGCTGCTGATTTATAATCTCACTCATTCGATGTCCAACTGTTGAAAAGTAACCATTGAAGGCTTTTGCTTTGTGGTGATCTTCAGTAAGCTCTTCTTCGTCCAGACCTCTCACAGTGGTGCCTGTTCATTCCCTCACTGATTTCGTTGTTGTTGTAGTTGTGAACTGGTAAATGAGCTTCCATGTTCTCCTAGAGTCTCCCCCCATCAACTTCAGTTGATCCCTGTAATAGTCATTCTTAGTTTTATTAATTTATTGAGGAGGTTTCTATAATCCAAGTATTCCCTTTGGAGTTGTTCATCGTGCTTTCTGATTAATTTCTTCTTCATTTTATCTCTTCTATGTATGGATTGAATCAGACCAATTGTTATCCATGGTTTTATTTTGTACTTTCTTCCGGATTTAACCTCGCATATATCAGTAGCTGAATTGATTATTTCAGAGAATTTAATGACAAAGGCATCATAGGCCGTCGGAAAGTCCCGACTCTGGATCACCTCCGTCCATATCGTTTCCCGCAACTCTCTATTCACTTTGTCATAATCTATCCTTTTGTAGGTTTTTTTATTTCTTCTTTTTTATCGTTTTTATTTGGGGGGTAGTCAATTGACAACAATGTTGTCCAAAGTGATCTGTAAGATCAGCCTCTATTACAGCTGAACTGAATCGAGCACCAAGTGTATTCTTTTCTTCATTCACAAATATGTGATCAATAATCGAGCTGCACTGATTCGTAACTCTGGTTGGAACATTTATATATGACAGAAATCCATTTCCAGACATTATGCTCAAATATCTATTCACGTGATTAGCGGTTACATCCAATAGATTGATGTTTATGTCCCTGATGAACATTTCCATCTCTTGCTTCCTTAAACTAGTGTAATAGTAGTCAAGATCTGTGTTGAAAGTTTCAATATTAGTTGAAGGCGCTCTATATGTAGCAGTAATGCCGATCCTCCCGTCCTTATATTGGAGATTAATTCTCAAAAGAGCTGTTTCAGTTATGGGAATGACCATCAGACGAAAGACTTGCATTCTACCATTCACGTATGTTTTAACTCTGATTTTACCTTTTCCTAATGCTGGTACCGACTCTCTATTTGCTGTAGTTATTTGGTGATGATTGTCAAATGGTAAATAGCTCTCAAACACATTATTTTGGTTGGTAATGTGATTTGTTGCGCCATTATCAACATACCAATTTTCTTCATCATTTTCACAAAACAACACAACATTTGAAACGGCTAATAATGAATCATTGTTCTTCGCATTACTTGCTCTATTAGTTTTGTCAGGTTTTGGTGGCTTACCATCTGCCTTCCGTTTGAGATATTATTTTATATCCTATTTACAGAATAATGAGCTTCTTTAGTTTGGTGTAAACAAAACTTCCTGTCAAGTCTCACTTCTGCTTGACAATGCTTTTTCATAAGCACACAATTGATTTGTCACATTATCTATTGTTCTATCTTTGTTGGACATGAGCGTCCAACTTGACTTGAACGAGAAGAATTCAGAAGGTAGAGTTTCTAATATTTTACAGATGAGTAAAATTTCAGGTAAATCGCACTTACACTTATTTCCAGCAGTCATTTTATCCTTCGAAATATGTTTCTGAAGATTATCCCAAAGATTCTTTAGTTTTGAAGTATGTGTAGCTATATCATCATCTGCTTGTTTTACGTAGCCAAAGAATTGAATGCATAGGTCATATGTCTTGTCCTCGACATTGCCATCATAAAGTCTGTGCAACTCAAGCCAAACTTCTCTAGCGGATGTGAAACGCATTACTTTTTCTAAAGTTTCTTGTGTCATATTTAGAGTTAAAACTAGTAAAGTATTACTGTCGGCTTGATTAAAATCGGATAAATCTTTCTCATACTTGCTTTTCTCAACACTTGTAGCATCTTCTGTTAAGGGTTTAGGGACTTCCAGTTTTCCTTCAATAATTTCCAGACCACCTTTAATTCCTTTCAACAAAATGCACAATTTATATTTCCAGGTTGACCAGTTTGACGTTCCCTCAAGCAAATCAATTTGTACTTTACTGGCATCCATCTTCTTAGTTCAACTCTCTCGCAATTTATGAATATCTTTACTTCAATTCTGTTTTTTCAACCTCGCTCTGCTACCATGTTGAAGTTGATTTTATTCATAATAAACCGAATAAAGACTTTAACATTTATATTCATAAATTGATTGACACTTCCAAATGTATATTGATCATTTTTTATTATGATCATAGAACCAAAATAAACTAATGCCTTAGAAAAATATCTCCAGCTTCAATATCGGTCACCTTATACGTAGCACCCACAAGATTCAAATCAAGCCGTGCGAACAACAAAGAGGAGTCCTCCAGCATTGACCATCCCCAACCAGCTGCTAAGCGTCAAGTTGATTCCGGAGGTGCAGCAACGTTTGAACTTGAACCCATCTACTCTCGAGTCCAGACATAAGCCAGAAGCAATCTATTATTTAAACCAGACACCTTACAGGTCATATAGTAAACAAAACGAGGAGTCGCCGATGAGAGTTCAAGGCCCCCGGAGTATGTTTAATTGCATCAAACATTTATGACCCAGTTACACGACCTAGTTTTTTCATCACCCATCATTTCGTAATGACCTCGTAGTAGCGAATTGCAGCAATCTACTACGAATCATACGAGGATGATGAAAGCCTCGATCAGCAAATATTTTTCCTATATATATATATATATATATATATATATATACCGACAACTGTAATCTCAATACAAGTTCGAATTCAAGTTCAGCTTCAAGTTCAACTTCACTCTGTACTTCGAAATAAATACCTGAAAACACCACCGTGTGTTTAATTCTCATTGTAGAGGATTTACGACCCTCAACAATTAAACCAACCCTGAATTCAGTAGCCTTACAAACTACTGAATTCTGCACTGCTACTTCATTGGATTTACGACCCAGTGAAGAAAGCAGAAACATCTTTTGAGATAATATTATCTCAAAAGATATAGTTTGTAAGGTGAGAAATATGACCTGACCACGTCAGATTTCCAGAAATGATAACACCAAGGTCAGAATGTTTTCAAGATTAAGAGGAAGGAGCCACTTCTTGTACCACTCGTACAGGATCTGCAGATCACTGTGAATCGTAGCAGCATCTGAAATGGGATTGGCGTATATCTTCTTTTCATCGGCGAACAGTGAACACCTGGACTTCAACAGGCCAAGCAGGTCCAAGAGTCCGAGGTGTAAAGAATAAATAACATAGGTCCAAGCACCGATACCTGAGGTATACCACCAGTTACACTTTTGAGATGAAATCACAAGAAGGGTGCCGCGAATGCTAAAGCTTTCAAGCTTTTCCAGAAGTCGTTTGTGTGGTACCCGGTCAAACGCTTTAGAAAAGTCCGAGTACACTATATTGACCGGAAAATCTCTGTCCAAAATACTAGATCAATCATCCACACATGTAAAAAGGTTAGGGCGGCCGTACACGAACTGCTCGAGCAGTTAGCGGCTGAGCGACGTACACGGACCGCTCGAGCAGTCGGTGTATGCCTCGCGACCGCTCGCGTGCGGTTGACGGCACGATGGAATTTCGTCATGCAGTTGACGGCTTGAAGCGGTCGCGACTGCTCGAGCAGTCGTGTGTACGGCAGCGAATGAATGACTATAGTTCACCGCGCGGTCGCGGCTTTAAGCAGTCGGTCTCAACAGCTTGAAGCAGTCCGTGTATTGCCGCCCTTAGTTACTATAGATCGACCAGGTGGAAAACCGTGCTGAGAGGATGGAATAAGATTGGCTGTCATAGCGAACGGAATTATCTGATCGAGAATAATTCTCTGACAGACTTTGCCAATAATAGCAAGCACAAAAATATCTATGAGATGGTAAAAGTAAGAGATTTCGAGACATTGGACATCCACTACGATGTTCTATTTACACATAAATAAAACTTTCATTTACATCAAATGTCCGCCGCAGGAGTCCATTATGATAATGTACACGGGATGTCACAAAAAAAAACCTCTTTGGGATGTCAGAAAATAAACTTCCCTAGAATGTCAAAAAAAGAACTCCTTCGAAGTTTTTTTGATAGCGTCTTTATGCACACAATAGAAATTTCACAAGGAATTCGCTCACATTTGAATTTCGGTTAATAAATATGTCATGAACTTATTTTCCGATTTCATAGATGAAAAATAAAATCTGAAATAGAGAATTCCTCGCCTCGCACACGGAATAGGGAATTTTTGAGGCAAAAGAAATTTGAAATACTAATCGTCGAAATATAATAATAATAATAATAATAATAATAATAATAATGAAATTTATTTTCATAATTAATTGTAAAAGAGTTACAACGAAAAAGAAAACAGGTCAAAAAAAATATTCCAGTAAAAAGAAGAGCACAAAAAAAACTATTCTAAAGTTTACGAGGACACCAAGTTTTACAAGCTGCCATGAAATTGTCGACTGTGTAAGGTTCAGCATTAATTAAAAACTTCAAGATTTCGTTCCTGAAACCTTTGAACTCTAACATTCGGATCTCTTGCGGTAAACAATTAAATAGTCTAATGCACCAGTATGTGGTGGCACTCTCACTCATGGCGAGGTGATGCACTGGAAAAAACAAAGGAAACATCTGCCTCGTATCATTGTGGTTCCGATACTTGTCAAAAAATATACCATTTTTATATACAAACAATAAACACCTAAAAATAAACAATGCTGGGAGTGTAAGAATACCCTTACTCTTGAACATTCCACGACATGACTCCCTAAAGCCCATGCCACACATGACACGGATTGCTCTTTTTTGTGTTTTGAATAAGGACTCCGCAGCGGTAGTACCCCCCCACAAAACAATATAGTAGCTCAACAGAGACTGCACGCTAGAAAAGTACACTGTCTTGAGAGCAGTGAAATTTAACTGCTTTCTCAGCACTCCTAGCATATAGATGACCGAATTTAATTTTTTGTTGATAAAATCGACTTGGGGACACCACTTAAGATGTCTATCGATATAAATGCCAAGAGTTCTGGATTGGAAAGCAATATCTATTGGATGCCTCGATACATTTAAATTGACGGGAAGTGTCATCTTAGATCTGGTTGTTGAATAGACAACACACTCTGTTTTCGACACATTGACTGAGAGTCGATTATCACGACACCAAGCCTCTACGAAAGTCATTGCCCTATTAATATCATCTGGCAGCGACGTTACGCTGTCAGAGATCAGGAGCATATTCGTGTCATCAGCATAGATGAAAGGAGACACACCGTTTGCTAACAACAACTCAGGTAGGTCATTAATATAGACCAAAAACAGTAGCGGTCCCAGGATGCTTCCCTGGGGAACTCCCCTATTAGTCAGTGCTGGTGACGATAGATAAGTCACACCCTGAACCGTCATTGAAACTATCTGTTGCCCTCCAAATATGATTTAATAACTCTGAGTTGCTCGTTACGAATCCCGCAGTTCTCCAACTTCCTCAATAGGATCGAATGGTCCACTGAGTCAAACGCTTTGGAGAAGCCAACGAATAATCCAGTCGGGATATCACCACACTCCAAAGCCTCCATGATCGCCGTAGTGAAGCAGTAAAGGGCTGTTTCAGTACTTCTTGATTTCAGGAAACCATGCTGACCACCACTCAGGATTTCAAACTTGAGAAAAAACTTCATAAATCTCTCCGCAAGAACTTTCTCAAAAATCTTGGCAAAAGTTGTTATCAAGCTAATAGGCCTATAATTATTCAAATCGTTAGGATCGCCCTTTTTATGTAATGGTTTGACAATAGAGATCTTCAATGACTCAGGAAAGATACCTGTTACAAAAGCATTATTCATAATTTTACATATAGGTTTTACAATATGGTTAATGCATCTCTTGATAATAATTGTAATAATGAAATTAATATCACTATCATAAAATTTACGGTTAGCAGAACCTTCAACAGAAAAGTCCGGGACCCGGGACCATAAAACAGATGAGAGCATTTAGATCAGTGGTGTAGTGGCAACATTTTCAGTATGGGAACGCTAAATAGTGATTTACCAATGGGAGAAAGGTGCATGGGTGCTGGCTGATGCCTCAAATAAATATATGAGGTAATCACATATTTTTTGAAATATTGTTTTATTTACTTGCGTAAGTGATTTTAATTTTTTTTTGTTATTATTATTTTTTTTTAATTAATGAAACCAGTGTGAGAACGCCGTTCCCACACGTTCCCGCTCCACTACACCCCTGATTTAGATGACCGATTTCGGCCTTTCAGAGTAACATTTACAAATCACGACATCTAGCAGCGCCCGAAGAGAAGTTTTATAATCACAGCTCGAATAAACTTCGCATGGCAAACTATGTGATGTAAACATTATTTTAACCTCGCCAATACCCCTCAGTAGACAAACAAATAAATGCCACAGATGGCACAGTTCAGAACAAATGAAGATTCGCAATAGCCCCCGAAGACCTCTTTGGGAAATACATATTACGTCTTACGTCTCAACAAAACGTGCCAACATTTTCGAAACATCGCAAAACATCCCAGGGATGTTTGTGCTCGCTGGGTAGTACTGCAAATGATGGATCTTCGAGTGCAAGGATTTGATGTTGGTATAGAATATGGACCAGGTGACAAGAGTTCTCTCCAGTTTTTTAGGACGGTATTTCTTTGGTTACAATAGAGGTTGATCCGTTTACATACTTGATGTCAAGCAAATTATTTTCGCCTGATTTTTTCTTTCGTTGTAATTCAGCACGTAGATCATTCAACTCAGCTATCTGCTTTGGCATTGTGGCAATGGATACAGAAATGTTCTTACAATCCGGGAAATTGATCAACGTTTTCCTCCTACGCAAGATCTTCCGAACAACTAACGGATTAGCGAAAGAAACTTTTTAAGGTCTCGGGCGCAAGAATGAAGCAGATGAAAGCTTGCCTAGTCTAAACTGGTCCAACTTGAAACTGTTGTATGTTGCGCCGCAGTGATCGATGATCTTGGTTACAGAGCCCGCATCCACTCCTGGATCGGCCTCAGGTAGACCACGAATGATGATGTTATGTGATCGCCGAAACCGCTCAAGGGTCTCCTGCTGGCCAGGACCAGCAGATGTAACCGAATGGCTGGACTCGGAGAAAACTGCACCTCCCCTGATATCAGCCAATGCAGACTCACAAAGTTGCAAACCAGCTTCAACAACATTGGTTCTACTTGATATTTCCGTCAACTTTTGACTAAAAGTCACTATATCAGAGCCCTGCCTGTCCAAAGTTGTGTCGTCCCTAGAAAGAGCCCAGCTAACCAATTTCGGTCACAGGGAAGTTGTGGGGAATTCACATTGTGCGACTTCACAATGTTAACCCGTAACTACAGACGAGGGGTCAAATTGACCCCGTCAAGTTTTCGAATTTTTTATTTTTCAGTAACTATGATAGATACGGATTCGCCAGTCTATGTACCTGTCAATGGTTCAGTTTGAGTCTCGGTTTGAGTACATTCGCGAAAGAAAAAGTTTTTTCATAGCTCAGATTTCAATATCTAAGATCGGCATATGGCGAGCGAGTGAGTTAGACGTGCTCTCTGTGTTCCTACAAATTTAATATTTTACGAGGGAAAAGTCCTCTTTTTTCGACACATTAATTAATTAAGGCATTGATAAACTAGTGCCCCTCAGTTATTTAAGTTTCTCCTTTATTGTGTAAAAGTCGAGATTAGATCCTTAACCTACAAAATGGTGCTGCTGAGGAACGACATTGAAGACATTAGAAAGATAGTTTCTGAACAAATAATCTCAACGATCATGAGTGAGGAATTTCAGAATCGCTTCATTTGTTCACTCATGGACAAGATTGATGCTAAGATTGATGCTAAAATCAATGAAAAATTCTCGGAAATCGAGAAAGACTTCAAACTTCTTCCGCTGGAAGTAGCCGAAACAAGGGAGGAAAATGAGGAACTAAAAAGGTGCCTCGATAAGCAGGAGCAGCATTCAAGAAATAGGAATCTCCGCATCTTTGGGCTGAAGTATGAGAAGAGTGAAGTCCTGTTGGATCGTATTGTTAAATTATTCAAGGATAAATTGAAGGTTGATATCAGTCCAACAGACGTTGAGAATTGTCACCGAACAGCGGCAAAAAGTGCATCACCTGATAAGCCGCCGGCTATATTAATACAGTTCCGGGATGTAAAGAAGCGAGCCGCCGTCTTGAAAGAACGTAAAATTTTGAAGAATACGGGAATTGCTGTCAAGGAGGATTTAACTCAGTGTCGAGTGAAGTTATTAAAGTTGGCTGTAAAAAGTTTTTCAGGAAAAAATGTGTGGTCTCACTATGGAAGCATTTATGTGCGTTACGGTGAAAAAGTTCATCGCATTGAACGGGAAAGTGACCTGGATAAATTGAAACAATTTTAAACTGTATGTATTATGATTTATTTTACTCATTTTGGATTGGTTATTCAGGGGATCTTTATGGTTCACCTCTGGCAGATGAATATTTGTTTCTTTGCCCTGCAAGATTTGTCTGTATTTGGGTGGTTGTTTGTTTTTATAATAATTATTTTTTTTCGGAGCCTGGTAAATTATAGTTGATATAATAGTGTATTTTCTATTGTTGTGTTGACAGATCTGAATTGTTCACAATATGTTTTCACAATTTCATTTGTTCATCAACGTAATATTGTACGACTGATACATAAAACTGGAGATCATTTAATTTTTAATTTAAATTTTTAATTCTCATTTATCCCCATGATCACTGAAATATTCATTCTCTGTGGAGTAGAATACATGCTCTGCTGAAGCAGATCGTAGAAACTTGACGTCATTTGTCACCCCATTTCGTTGATCTGTCAATTATCACTTTGTTCACGAATTATTCGAGCTATTGATGTCATTGAATGGGGAATGGTCGTTTTCTCTTATAAAAAAAAAATATGCGGCTACAATAATGAATTCATTTGTGCTTTGCTGTATGGTTGATATGGGACTCTTTCTCGTATATTTTGTAGAAAATTGGTTCATAATTTGTGAAGTTTGGTACACGGGGCATTTGCTCTGATTTATATTCTTTTGCTTTCTTGCCTACATTTGCGACTGATTTGAATCATTGCCTTCTTAAACCCTTTTTCCCTTCATCCCTTTTTTTTTGTTGTCTGATTGATATTTTATTTCCATCCAAAATTGTTTCGTTATGCAATCTTTGAATGTTGCCCATGTGAATGTAAGATCGTTGTTAGGAAATTTTGACAGAGTTCAGGAACATGTCTCTTGCAATAATTATGATATTATTGGAATATCTGAAACGTGGTTGGGTGAAGATTCTGTGAGTTCTGCCGTTGATTTAGATCAATATAATTTTTTTCAACAGAATAGAATAGATCGACGGGGAGGTGGTGTTGGTTTGTATGTCAAAGACACGTTTCGTTGTAGATTACTGTGCTCAAAAATACTTGATCATATTGAATATATTTGCATAGAGGTACAACTTTCGAAGTAAAAACATCATCATTTGTGTCATTTATAGACCTCCAAGTGCATCATTAGTCACGTTTTTCGAGAATATTGAGGAGCTTTTATCCGATTTGTATGCTAGGTTTGATAACATAGTCTGCATGGGAGATTTCAACATTGACATGTTGAGAGATTCATCTCCGTCGACCAACCTGGAGAATGTTTTTCTGGCATTTGAAATGCAGCAGCTTGTTGGTGAGCCTACTCATTTTACGCGTACGTCCATGGCTCTCCTCGATTTAGTCTTTACCAATTTAGAGTCAGTTTCAACTAGTGTCGTGGATGCGAATATAGCTGACCACTGCGTGACGTGTGTAAGGTTGGAACTACAAGCGCCGGAGAGTACACCCATCAGTTTTCGTTACCGATCTCTTGGAAGGATTGATCTCCTTCAATTTCAGACCGATCTTGAGAACCTACCTCTGAATAATATTGCTGATATTGTGAGTATCGATGAAAAAATTGATTTTCTTAACAGCTGTATTCTGGGACTATTTGAGAAACATGCGCCGTTGAAGAATTTCCGTAAAATAACCAATTATACCTATGCGCCTTGGATAACTGAAAATATAGAATTTCTACAAAAACTTAGAAATAAAGCGTTGCAAAAGTTGAAAAAAACTAAAAATCCGTCTGACTATGACTACTACAAGCAGCTGCGGAATTATACTACTGGAGCGATAAGGACGGAGAAGAGAGTATTTCTTAGGACGAAACTCCATAACTGTAACACGAGAGAAAAATGGAAAGAGCTGAGGAGGCTGAACGTTACCGGAAATAAGAAGACCAAAATCCCTACCAACTTAGACAATGTCGATGAAATTAACAATTTCTTCGTGAGCTCTATTGTAGACAATGTGCCCAGACGTGAGGTGTTGGACTTCTATGACAGCCATACATTTCCTATAACAACTGATAAACTTAGCTTCGAACTAACCACCGAGTATGACATAATGAATATTTTGAATAGCATAAAAACTAAAGCCTCTAGAATTGATGAAATAAATATAACTCTCATACAGTTGTGTTGTCCGTTCATCATCCCGTACATTACCCACATCGTGAATGAGTGCTTGGCGAGTTCTTATTTTCCTATTCTCTGGAAACAAGCCCAGGTTGTTCCTTTGCCTAAGGTCAAAATGCCCAGCGAGTATGGTCAGTTGCGGTTTACTAGTATTCTTCCTACATTCTCCAGATTGCTCGAGCGGACAATGGAAAAACAGATAACGCATTTTTTGAATGTTAATAATATTCTGCCATTGAAACAATCAGTTTTTAGAAGAAAGCTGTGAAAGTGCCCTTGCTGATATCAATGACGATGTCTTCAGAGCATACGATAAAGGTGATATAACGTTGTTGGTCCTGCTAGATTTTAGCAAGGCATTCGATACGATCAGCCATGAGATCTTGCTTGCGATACTCCGATATATAGGTTTCTCAGATAGCTCCCTCCATCTACTAGCCTCGTATTTGTCGGACCGTGCGCAAAGGGTTGTTCTTGATGGCCGGTGCTCGTCGCCCTTGACTCTGCACAGAGGAGTTCCTCAGGGTAGTATACTCGGACCTCTGTTGTTTATTGTCTATACAATCATTTTTCGTTTATACCTCCAATACTGTAGCTCGCATTTCTATGTGGATGACACTCAGATTTACTATTCTTTTCCTGAGGGGGAGATTCATCTGGCTAAGGAGAGGGTTAATGCTGATTTAAAATCTTTTTCTGGTGTTGCGCGGGACCATCTTCTGCAGCTCAATCCTAAAAAATCTTCAGTGATAGTGTTCGGTAGTGATGCGCAGATCTCCCATGTTAAACAAACGATCAGAATCAAACTTGATGATGAGTATCTCCCTTTTTCAAACCACGGCAAGAGTCTTGGTCTTATTATAGACTCCAAGATGCGCTTTAGAGAACATGTCACCAGTAAATTGAGAGTGGCCTATTGTAATTTGAAGATGATTTATAGCCATAGAACTTATCTGTCTCAAGATATGAAAAAAAATGCTTTGTGATACCCTCATCCTCTCACACTTTAATTTTTGTAGTAGTGTTTTTATGCCTTGTTTAGATGGCCTCGATCGATATCGAATACAGAAAGTTCAAAACTCGTGCTTAAGGCTAATATACGGTGTGAGACGTAGGGACCACATTACTCCAGCTCTACAACAATCGGGTTGGCTGAATATGAACAATAGGGCTCAGATACACATGGCCTGTTTCTTTTTCAAGATAATGAAATATGGGACTCCGGCTTACCTCCTTCAGAGGCTAACATATCGAACCGATGTTCATAATTTGAATCTTAGAAGAAGAGCTTTACTTACAGTACCTCAACATAAAAAACAGATTTTCAATAGGTCTTTTTCCTACAATATTTCTCATGTTATGAATTCGATATCTTTTAGTCTTGAACAGTCACCAACTACGTTTAAAAAACAACTCAAGAGACTACTTTTGCAATCCCAGAACTAACTACGTTTAAAAAAGTAGTTGAATTGCTAACACTCAAATCTCCTTTGTTTTTCTCCTTTCATTTCCACCTCCTTTTCCTTCCTCCTGATGATTCAAATTTCATTAGTGCGAAATTATGCCCAAGTTTTCTGAGCTAAATTGAGGCCTGAACAGTTTCTGGAATCAGATAACTGCAACTATTAAGGCCTATTGTATTTTTTGGTGATTCAATGATTTTCTAAGAAAAAGTTGTAAGATTTTTATGTCTACCGGAAAACAACAATAAATGTATTATTATTATTATTATTAATATATCGAGTTCGAAAATTTTTTAGGGGGTCAGAAAGACCATAGACCAAACGTCTGTGTTGACGTAAGTTTTTCGTGATACAAATGGAATCGTTTCACGTGTTGCTTTCTCAATTTTGAATATCTAACGATGCGGAATATTGCCTGTTTTAAAGAACTGTGCTGAAATGGGCGGCAGAAATTGGTAGTGATAGAAGTGACTTGGAATCCGACGATGATTTCATTCTGAGTGAACAGGACAATGAGTGTGAAATTGATGAAGATGAAGATGTAGAAATTCTGTCGAATGAGAATGATGAAAAAATACAAAGTGTTCTTTGTAGCTCGAATTTCTCATTTGTATGGAATGCACAAGAAGAATTTACTTAGACTATGCAACTTGAAAAATGGGTGAAAACATGCGATGCAGTTTTCCAAAATATTTCCATTTTTGTTTATTAAATCTTTGATTTATGTTCATCCACACCTATATTTTAATATAAAGCCAGAAATAAGGAAAAACGTGAATAATCGACTCCGTTTCATAAGTATAACTAGGTATATTTACCAAATGCATGGATAAACATCTTTTCAACCCTCGGCTGCTCGCGCCAAATATCCTAACGTTGTTACTCGCGTGGCGTCTGATAGACGCACATGTGTTTTCTTTTCATCTGTTGCATTTGAACTCAGAAAACAAGTAAAATTTTGAACATTTTCCATTCATGTAAAAGAAAAAGTATGAATAAATTCATCCTTATAGGGTTTTCGAGATCTGTTCATCATCTCTGGTATCATTGGCATCTGAAAGTTCGTCTTCATGTTCCCAAGCAATACGACGCAAATATTCTACATCTGCTTCCACTAATGGGTCGAATTTATTTTTGCGGTTCATCTGGAGATTAAGCGACCAATTGTCGTGATTTTTGTCCCTAAATTCGAAAAATATCAATGTATATAATAATTGTTACGCTAGCAATGGCGTGGTATCTGAGAGATTCGATACCAAAAAAAAAACGATAAAAACAACTCTGAAACTAATCGTATACTGATGCGCTTACTCCTTCATAATCACGATGCAGTTAACAGCTATAGAACAGATCATGCCAATTCTTCATCGCATTTGGAATATACAGAAGTCAACAGTTCAGGTGGAGTCTAATAGACGCCACGCGAGTGACGGAGGGTTAAACGGGATGACATTGAAGATTTGATTGTAATATAATAGTGAATGCCGAAAGAGATGGAAAATTTTTGGATTTTTGGAATAATTCGAAATTTCTAATGAAGGGGTCAAAATGACCACACGTCTGTTACCGCGTGACAAACTTTACACGTCTGCGGTTACGGGTTAATTTGAAAAATGGCCACCAGTAGCTACTTACTGGAGAGTGCTTAATATCCGCATCATCGCATAGCGCGGGTAATCCCAGTACATCACATAGGGGCCTATTCTGTTTGAGCATTGCTATGAATCTTTTTGTTATAGTCATATTGCTATCTTCTTGTTTATGACAATATGGCTATGATGTGATTATGGATATGATTACGTATTTTGTTCCTGGCGTTATTGCAATGTTGGCATGGGCGCCCGCAGGGGGAGGCCAGGGGGGGCCGTGACCCCCCCTTAGTTTTTGATCTGCTCCTTATTTTCGAGCAAAACCGAATACTGATTTCGCCTACGCCCCATCAAATCATTATTTGGCCCTCCCTGAGAAAAAATTCTGCGGGCGCCCATGAATGTTGGTTATGAATCTCCGATAGCAATATCTTTATCTTAGCAATATTATTATGATGAAACAGAATCGCACTAATTGTAGTTGTATCAAAGCTACCATAGATAGCAGCATTGCTACTTCGCATGTTGGCTCATTTTGGAAAGATTATTAAACAAAATAAATTACTGAACTGCAACTTCTTTCAAAGTTTTATTTAGGTTTGAATTGTGAATTACGTCGGCAAATAGGCTATGGAATTTAGAACTTCAATATTCCGTGTCTGAACCTAGTTCAGATAATAAAACCTTCAAAATTCCATAGCCTACCTACTTGATGACGAATTTTCTTGAACGCTCGTTTTATAACCACTAAATGACAATGGCGGTATTCTGCTTTTTTTCTGTAAGCTACGAATCTGTAGGGTACGATTGATCTGTAATTTATCTATGGATCTGTATGTGGCTGACTTACAGATTCGTATATTATGACATTCTGGAAGTTTTTCTGTAACTCTCGTATTAGAAGTGTCAATTTTGAACTACTCCCTAATAAGATCGTAACTACTTCGTAATAAGATCATAAAATAGAATTTATTTTCCTTTCATTTTGGCTCGTAAGTATTGATTATTGAATATATTTATGTTCAATTCGTGTTCGTTACAACGAGAAAGAGAAATTAACAACCGAAGTACAAAGATGCATTACAAAAGTAGTTGAGTTTAGTAAAGTATTTTATATTCTGTGACTAAAACTAATCATTCAACATAACCTCACAATATACCTTTCGATATGTTTCCGATCACCTGTAAGCTACAGATTCATAGAATGCGTCGAGAATCGTAGTTGTCCTGTAAACTTATGAAAAGTTACAGATTCGCTTACAGATGAAAGCAGAATACCGCCATAAGTTATACATATATGCTCGAATTGAAATCGCACAATAGTTCACTTCAATTCACATGATATAACCATGCTTCAGAAAATTAAAAAAAAATATATAAAATTTTTCATGAATATACGAGATGGGGATATTTTTCCCAATTTACACGTCATAACTGGAATAAATACCTATTCCAATTTTCTAGAACCTAACGCGTAAATCGAACTACCGATTGATATGAAATTTCCGTATTGCAGCTGCAAGTGATACGTGTTGCTATAAAGCATTCTCGAATGGTACTGAGAGGTTGTTTTTCAAAAGATGTCGCAGCGTTAATTCATTCATGGTACGTGATTCCGCTTTCTAATAACATCACCTATTCAACATTTAAAAAATATCAACAGATATAACTCCCAATGTAGTAGCAATGTTAACCTCAATGGAACGTCTCTATATCATGATAAATGTTACACTAAAAGTATAAGTGGATGTAAATGTCCACAATGTGAAACCCTCAGTACACCTATGATAATTCTCAAAGATGTTCTTCAATGTAATATTATTTTGTATTCCCTGAGAACTAAGTGACTTAACTGGTTGACTGGGAGCAAGTGAGTGCTCCTCAATTGTGAGAGTGTGTTTCTCCAGTATAGTTTCACACGGTAAGACATCATACCTCAAAAGATTTTATTATTATTAATATTAAACTACAATAAGAGAGGAGGTAAAACCTATGCACTCAATACAGAAACAAAAATATATATCCATATCGTGGATGCTAGCAGAAAAATCGATTTAAGAGCTCCTTCTCCATCGGTCGTACATATTCTTGAACTCGTTGACAGTTGCGACATACACCACCTCATTCGGGAGACGATTCCAAGCGTCGAATATTCTGTTAGACAGAAAGTTCATCCAACAGGTGGTCCTAAACGATTCCTTGGCAAGTTTGAAACCATGTAGATGATTCGTATTTAGACGGAATAAGTGCTCAAGGTCTACATCGAAGAACCCATGCATCGCCCTGAAAGCCACTATCATGTCACCCCTGGCACGACGGTCCTCGAAGCTGGTCAATTCTAACAATCCCATCCTTGCTTCGTAGCTTGATCGAGTAGAGTATGAAAATGGGATTCTTGTGCACCATCTCTGAATAGCCTCTAGATGCTGTGAGTCACGTCCTAGAGCTACCCACCAAACTGGTCCGGCGTACTCTAGAACAACGTACGTTGTGTACAGCAATCTTGCAGTCTGTACACTACAACCTCTGAAAGATCGCTGAATGAGGAACGCGGCCTTCTTAGCTCTACTGCAAGTATCCGTTATGTGTTCTGACCAGTCAAGATAAGAATTGACGATCACCCCAAGATCACGATGGCTCCGAACCACAGTAAGGGGCTGTCCTGCCAGCTTATACGGAAGTTTGGGGTTGTTTCTGCCGAGGTTCAAAACACAGCACTTGCTGATATTGAGGGGTAACAGCCATTTTTCAACCCAGGGGACAATACTATCCAGATCGGACTGAAGCTGGTTAGCGGCAAGGGACGGAACACTATATAATTTGGCATCGTCGGCGAACAGGAGGCACTTGGAAACTAGTGACTGAGGTAGATCTGCTGTGTACAGCAGAAAAAGGATCAGACCAAGAACAGATCCCTGAGGCACACCGCTTGGAACCTTCCTATCGCGTGTAGAAAGATCATCACCCACCCTCACCCTAAACGTTTTGTCATTCAGGAAGGTCCCCACCCATGAGAGCAATCCCCCGCGAATTCCCATATGCTCCAGCTCATACATTAAACGACCCTGTCGAACGCCTTTGCGAAGTCCAAATAAATAAGGACAGAAGACACAAGGCTTATTGGGCGGTAGTTGGAAGGAGACGTTTTATACCCACTCTTGTATATAGGCGTGACAGATGCCGAACGCCACTGTGAGGGAAGTGCAGATGACTTTTGAAATAGGTGGAAAAGGGATTGAGCAAAAGCACCAGAATATCGCGACAGGAGGAGACAAGTAATTCCATCACTACCAGGAGCAGCAGAGACCCTCAGCCCGGAAAGATATCTCTCAACAATGACAGGTGTCAGAGAATCGAGAAGTGAGTAAGGGAGGTATTGCTGTCATATATTCATCAGATTCATCAGTGAAGTGGAAGGAAAATGTTTCAGCGAGAACATCAGCTGACTCCGCATAGGTACTGCACAGTTCTTTACCAGAGGAATAGAGACCTTGCTATCAAAACATCCTCGGATATATTTGAAAAATCTTTTTGGTTCCCCTCAGACACCAAACTGCTCTCATAATTGGCCTTCGCAGACTGAATCAAAGATGCCAAGTGATTAGAGAAATTTCGATGATTTCGGAAGTCAGTATCGGATCCACTCCTGACAAAATGCTGCCATAGAGACTTTTTCACCCTGATAGCATTATACAGGCTATTGTCATTTTGACAATTCTCGGAATATGTCGTAGTTTTTTGCCCCGAAAAATATTCTGTTTTCTTGTGTTATAAAATGTTTGGTTTATCTATGGGAGATGATTTCCTTTCATTGGGGTCCCGTAGCGGTCTTCAAACATCTGAAGTGCCGAAAAATCATCACCTGGAAGGTCGTATCCGGTTTGAAAAACCCTCACGAGAGCAACAATTTGTGGATTTTGAATTTGAATATCGAAGGAATTCCGAAAGACAAGTGTGATGAACATGGTATCGAAGTGATTCTTCTGCAAGAAACCCACACGGCAACAGAAAAAAATTCCTCGTGAAAGAGGACAGTTGAAAGGTTATGTATTAATTGATTTTTTACAAGTTTAGCTTGTTATGTTGAAAAATTATCAGTTCGTAATTTTCACCAGATTCGGAAAGGGGAAATTGATGGAGTTATTTCATTTCTTTCAAATTTTGCGACATTTCTGTCATAAATATTTATAACCTCCGAACATCATTTGACCAAGAAATCTGAATGTTGATGTTTTTTGAAGTAGCAAATGCATTTGATTTATTCTGAATAATCAGTTTCTTTTCTGCTTCTGTCTTTTTTCATTTCAGATTAAGAATTGCGGGTCGTTTTGGGAAAAATCTGTTTATCCGAGCCCATCGGATAACATGAAGATGATCACACTGATGTCTCTCAAGATTTTCCTGATATTTAATATTTTATATTATTTTTTTACGGGGAGATAGGTTTTTTCAGCTGAGGTTTTTTCTTCTGGCTGTATAGTATCGTATGATTCTATAGTATCATACGAAGAATGTTATGATACCCCATTCTTTTTTTACCTCAGCTTAGGTACATTTTGTTTCAACATTTATTGTATTATTTTAGCTCTCTGTTCATGGGAATATATATATATATATATATATATATATATATATGTTAAAAATTGAGCCCCTCAGACGTCATCCTCAACTACGCCTATGGTCCGAACGCACCGAAACGTCAAGACGACTTCTCATCTCTGTGAACTCAAGTTAACCTAATTCAATTCTATGTACTACTCAGTTGACAGATCAACTCATGCTCGTTATTAATTGTAACAATCAATCAATCACTCCTTTCTGTATCGACTTTCTCTGAAGATCAGATCGCTCTTGGACCTCTCTTGTGAAATTAGAATTCTCAAAAAGTCACCTCGCAAATTAATTGTACATCTCGTTCATTTTTGGAAGTAATCATTTAGGTAAGTGAACATTTCTCAAAGTCATCTCTCAATAATGCATATTTAATGTTATTTTCCTGCTTTTTATAAAGTTTGAAAATGTGTCCACGTTTTAGATCATAAAATCTATAAAAATACTGGTAATCCTCTATCATTTTACTCTCAGAAAATCTCTATTGCATTTAACTAATGGAATTGACTCCTCTAAGATACATATTTTGGTATATTTTGCTGTTCTCATGATTTTTCAGATTTCTCTAGACTTTTCACAATGGAAATACTAGTTGAATGCTTCCAAAAATGAACATTATTTGTGGTAATGAGTTTTGATTCATTATATTCTCATGTGCACCTCATTATCTCAGTGTAGTCATCTCATTTCTCAATCATGCACTTCTCATTAAATTTGCTAATTATTTTTCTCGAGTTTCAGATGAATGAACGATCTCAAGCATAAGGGTGAATCATGGAATCAGTCTTCTCTCTCAATAAACTCAACTCAACTTCTCTGAAATATTTGAACGATCAAGTAATTCACACATTGAACCTGATTGACAGTCTCAATCCCTGCTTCACCTTGAGCAGTCTCCTCAAGAACTGCCCACATGATTAGATTGGTATGAACTCCTCAGTATAATTAAGAAATTCTCAAGTTCATTCATCGGAAACATTTAGCAAGTGGCAACTCAAGCTTTCAGCTTCAAACAAATCAAAGGGTTGGTGATTTACACTCATACAATGTACTCTCATATTGTCATTCTCATAATTATCAATTGTAACTCTCATTTTTCTGATGAACACTAACCCTGCTTGCTAAAAGTAGTTTGTCACTGTAAATTTTGTCTCAATTGATTAATTAGCCTTCTCGTTACAGAACTACGTTATAGATCATAATTATTGATTTCTCAACTTTGATATTCTCATATTGTAATGCTCTCAATGAAGACCAGACTTAGACTATTAAGTTTTCAATACATGTACTCCTCTAAGGCCTAATCTCACTTTATTACAACTCAGACTACTCTAACAATTCACTATTGAACCTTTTGTTTTTCTGATGAGATAAAGAGGCTCTCGCAATAAATTTCAGTTGCATCATCACTGTAAACTCTGTGTTCAATTTTGAATTAATGGAACTCTCTCAAAGTCTAAGTCTGACTTCATCTGACCTCTCATTTTGAACTTCTCTAGATTACCTCTGTTTTTAGTTGGATATTTCACTCTGAGTTTTAAAGATGACTTTAATATTGTATTTTTTACTGTTGTTACGCCCCTGTACTGATTTTCAGAATTATCTGAAGGCGCATCGTTCCGATGATTTCCACCAATAAAAACTCAATTGATTCGATCGACGCACGCATCTTTCATACACATTGTTTCCAAGATAATTGTAATAAATTCCTTCTTTTCATCTTCGACTCTCTTTCGAGCAAGATAAACGACCAGAGATTTTGTAGTTGAATTATTGGTAGATAATCGAATTATTTCGGATTTTACTTTCTCTGCATAATCAGATATTCTTGGTTTGGAAGAGTATCTAATCGCAATTTTGCGGATTGGAGTATATCGAGTTCGTCGAGAGGTGAGAAATTTTATTGTAGTGTGATATGCGTCGATCTTGTCAATTTTGTTTATCCATAATTTTTTTTTTTATTTTTTATTTAGAGGCCCAGAAGGATTGTTGGACGATCGTCGTTTTTTTTACCGACGTTTTTACCGTCGCTTGTACTGGCGTTTATACCGGCGTATTGTCCTGGCAGTTTGTCCGGCAAGTTTTCGGAGTCCAGTCCCTGGATCATCCCTTGGATTGAAATATTAAGCCCTTTGGTACCATCCAATTCCACAGTGTTCGTGCCTACCATATGGTGTAAAGCAGCAAAGTATTCATTGTATATGTAATATAAATAAAACTGTATTCGATTTCTTGAATAGGTGAGAATATATTATTTAAAAGTACATTGTCGTTCATTACCTATAGGATCAGCAATCAAAAAAAGAAACTCAAACTCGAACCTCCATTTTATAACGTAACACTGTATTAACTTCATGCGGGTGACTTATTCATTTTATGATTGTGAATGATGTCAATAAATGTTTTTACAATACAATCTCTAACTCAATTATCTGGATACAGTCCTAAACTTTATTTTCCAAAATCAGAACAACCCCGATTTTGTACAATATATATATATATATATATATATATATATATATATATATATATATAAATACAGGCTGCCTGTTATCCATGGTTTCTTTGGATTATGATTCACTGACTTGGAGTAAGTGTTAAACGAGACAGCATTCATCACAATTTTGAGAAACCTCTCCCAAAGAACATCAATGTTCTCATCTCCTGAAAAGAAGTCTAGCCAATCGTCCCCAATACTGCTGACACACCCCCATAATCCGTCCTCTTGAAAACTTTGGTCTGTTTATTTGTTATACAGGGATAAAAAAATTTCAGAGGGGAGCCTGATGAGGGGCCACTCTAGATCAGGGCAGTTGAAATCGCCGGTAATTATGATGTTACGGCGTGAAAGTAACAGGTCGTCCAAGTACTCAGCAAGGGCCCTATCGTCTATGCAAGGTCGAGGTCTATAAATGCATGCCAAAGTAAAGGATATTCTTGGATCCGACAGATCCATGAAGATATTGTCTATACCGTACCAGTCTCCGTAAAAAACAGATATCTTGAAAGAAGCGACGATATCATCCCTCAAATAAATGCAGACACCACCGTGGCCGATAGTTCTAAGACTGTCTCGGCGAAATATTGTGTAGACCGGTATGAGACAAGTTACGTCAGGAATGGAAGAATGTAACCAAGTTTCGGTTATGAAAGTAATGGACGGTTCCCTCATTTGGACGACAGTAAGCAGCACGTTGAATTTGGACAGAAGAGACTGAGCGTTAGTATAGACAATAGGCAAGGAATTTAGGGTATCTGGTTTTTTGCGGGAGAATTGGGTTGGGCTTTCGTTGTCGATGTGATGATTGGTCGACCTCTGTCGTATTTTATTGTGAGATTCTTCTCACCATCATCTTGCCTCCTACGTAGTTCTGCACAGAGTGCATTAAGCTCAGCTACCTGGTTCTTCGTTTTGTCATCACGTATTATTATGTCCCGGAAACGTGAATTACCGTGCAAAGATTTCTTGCCTTTAAGGATTTTTTGAACAATATCAGCATTGGAAGAGGAAATCTTGAGCCATCTCACAGTGTAATTTCTTATTATTATGTTATTTTGAAATCTGGGTAATTAAGTAACCTAGAGAATAGGGAAACTTCGACTTGCTTTATGAAATTTTACTTATACAGTCTGAGGTGCAGGTATTTTGGGAAAATAGATTTTTTTATTAAGTTATTTCAGTGGTTTCGATAATTCCTAATACTCAGAATTCTCTAAGAAGAAAAATAACACCAAGACCTTCTCATTTCTGCAGAAGGCCGGACCCACCCTCTCTCCGAAGTGGAGAGAGCCTAAATGTTGTTTGTTAGGTTGACGTGAAGCCGCTCTGATTTGTCAACCCCCTTAACATCTAGACACTCCCTTATGAACAAAGTCGCTTTTACACAAAAAGGACAAAGGATCATTTAGGAGTGCGTATGACAACTGGTGACAGCGGTGGGATTGTGTTTATTTTTCTTTAAGGGAGAGTTTTAGTTTTGGAATTTTTGAAATTTTTTTTTCGAAAAAAAATTTTTGGAAGAAATTTTTTTTTTGGGTGATCTTTTTTTTTGTGATCGAAGATTTTCAAGAAAATTGAAGATGTTTCATTTTATGAATAGGAAAGTGAATAAATAGAGTTCAGGAAAAAGTATTTTTGTGAGGTGATAGGCAGTATAGAGTGCCAAGTTTGATTTTGAGGTGTGGGAGATTTTTGGACGAAGGACCATCGTTTTTATGATTGAACGGAATATTTTATGCGGAATAATTATATCTATTGGTGCTATTTTGGCAAAAACGAATTTTATTGAGAGTGGAGTGAGGATTGTGAATTTTGAGAAGTAGAAGTAATTGCGGCGTTTAAGTGTTGAGAAAGATTAATTTTCAGAAACAGATTCTTTTAAGTTTTCGAGAAAAAACAAACTAAATCTAAGTAAAGCTTACGGTAAAGCTGAGTTAAATTTACAGGAAGTATTGATCTTCTCAAAATTCGATCCAGAACGAAATATAGTATACTTTCTCTTTCAGGACGCTGAAATTATTTTTGGGGATTCGTATTGGAAATATTATTGAATTGTATTTCAGGAACTATTTCTTTTTGGAACAATTTTTTTCAGGAACCATTTTTTCAGGAACCATTTTTTTCAGGAACTATTTTTTTCTTTTTCAGGAAATATTCTGTTTTTTCTGAGGTATTTTTTTTTTCAGGCATATTTGATTTAATTTTCTGTTATCATTGGGTTTACAGGATCTAATTGGTATCTTATTTCGTCATTAATTCAAGAAATATATATCTGCGCGAATTTGATTAATTTGATTAGATTTTCTGAGTCGTATTTTAAAGAATTGTTGAAGTTTTAAGAAGCAGGTCATTTAGTTGATTTTTTCTATCCGATATTTATTTCTCGTATTTTCAAAAAAATTTCGTAACCATGGCACAAAATCCGGTTGTATATCCGTTAGGAATGTTAGCGACTACACTTGACAGTTTCTCGGGAAAGGATGCAAATCGATATTTCGAAAATTTAGAATTACGGGCGAAATTAGATGGGTGGAGTGAGGATGACACCCTCACTTTACTCAAATTAAAATTAATAGGGGATGCGTATAATTTTTATGAATCAGACCTTACGTTTAGCACTTTAACGCACAAAGATCTGAAAGCGAAGTTTCTACAAAAATTCTCAGCGGTAAGGTTGCCGGGGGAATTTCAGTGGGATTGTGCCGTTGTTTTCAAGGGCAGGACGAAAGCGTTTCTTCGTTCTGCACGCGACTACGTACTCTAGGAGCGAGTTTATTGAATGAAGATCTTTCTGGAGCCACCCAGGAGGAGGAAGCTGGTATTAGAAAAAAAACCGGGACCTGATTCTAAACCAATTTAAAATAGGACTCAGGAAGGAGATTTTAAGAGAAACAGGAATACTTTTATTGAAAAAAGAAAATCTGGACCTGGAAAAAGCGGAGGAACTGGTGAAATGGTAGGAAATGAATAAGAGAATGCTACAGGGGAGGATGACGAATATGCGGATATCGGCAGTTGAGGCTGATCAGACTTGTCAACTGTGCGATAGACGAGGACATTCCGCTAGGGAATGTAGGAGCGTCCGGCAGAGCCAAAGGACTACGGGACAAAACACTGTATCAAGGTGTTTTTCGTGCGGCCAGGGGGGCCACATTGCCAAAGAATGTCGGAAAAGACAACATTCTAGGCAGGGAATGCAAGGTGCATGCCACACTTGTGGAAAAGGGGGATTTTGGGCCAAAGATTGTCCCCAGAACTCACACGGTCAAGGAAGACAGCGATCTAGGAACGGCGAAAACAGGCCCATCAAAGATGAGTCAAAAATGAACTCGAGAACTTGGAAGGATGAGAGTGCAAACCAAGCAAATACGTATCACAGGAAAGAGCAGAATGCATCGGGTCCGAACCCAGCTACAGGGGCGATTCCAAAAGAGTCGCGTTCGAATCCGGTTTTCGGAATGGAAAATTTAAACTATCGAGGCCAAACCCTTTCTGCCAAGGCGGAGGCCAGGAACGACTAGAAAGGCAACAAGTTTCTGGGTTACCGGGGGGAGAAGAAAAAGCAAAACCTCCGAAGGAACTTCCAGTCATGGTAGTTCCAGAAATCAATTCCATAGGAGCGACAGATGTACCCCATATTATTAAATTGAAAATCAACAGGAAGGATAGGATCCTGCCTGATAGATACTGGAGCGGCAGTTACCCACATTAGGAAGGGGTTGATCTCGAAAGAAGAAATCAACGAGAAGGAACTCAACTGCCAGCTTACAAGCGTATCCGGTCATAGGTTACGAACCTGGGGTACGTCCACAATTTTGGTGGGGCCGGTAGAGGGAAAATTAGGAGTAAATTGGTCAGCCATCCTGTGAGATGATGTAACGTTAGGAAACGTAGAGGTAATATTAGGAAGGGATTTCCTAAGGGCTAATGAAGCAATTATAGATTATAGGGAACATCCGTCGGTAACTATGTGGGGAAGAAGGTTTCAATTTTCGGACATAGAAGACTTGGAGGAGCCACCTACCGTAAGAACGGAGGACCGGCATTGCGGGGTTCAGGAGAACCAGGAGCTCATTGAAGGGAGCTCAGGGATTAAGACACTGCAGGACACTAGCGTCCAAACTGAGAATTAGGAAGAGGTAAAAGGGACCAAAGAAGCTGGAAAAGTAAGGAGCAGAATCGTCGAATGGGGAAATGAAGCCTCAGGGAATTGGGAAAACTACTGCGAAAATGCAGAAAGGAGGCAGTGATTTGTCAAGGACAAATAGGACATCTTCACAACAGGAGATGATCCCGGAAAGGAGTCAAGGAGACAGGAAGTATAACAACGAAACTGTCGTTTTTGAAGAGGAGGAAAATCGGTGGGAAACAGATCTAATACTGACAACAGGGATAACTATCCCTGCACGATCGGAAGCGATAGTAGAAGCAAGGTTGAAAAAGAAAATTCAAGGGGAAAATTTAGTCTGTGAACCATTGGAAGTAAGGATGGGCCAAATTCATGTTGCAAATTGTTTGTTATCGAATACGGAAACGCTATTGATTCGAACAATTAACGTATCAAACAGGGAAGTCAGACTCCAGAAGAAAAATAAACTAGCGAGAGCTATAGCTTGTGAAACAGAGAAGGACAAGAGAGAATTTCCGGTGATCGGCAGAATATCGCTGGAAGACACCGATTGGGAAACCAGTGGGTTCAATATCGGACACCTGGAGGGAAAAATTCAAACGGCTTTAAAGGGACTGTTACAGGAATACAGTGATTTATTCATTGAAGACAAGGATCGACTGACAAGTACCACCCTGGTAAAACAGAGTATTACGCTCGAACCAAATTATTTTCGATGGCATTTTATTGATGGTGTTGAATTACTTTTAAGGCATTATAAAAATATTGGCAAAGTTTGCCGTCATTTTGCCAACAGTTGCAATGCTCTACCAATGCTGGGCCGACCGAAGTGTGTTTGCTGGGATATAATTCTTTGTAGGCCCAACTTACATAATTATAAATCCATTACTCTGAATAGATTACAACAACGAAAATATGCTTGTAGAATGGGCATAATGGAATTTTGAAAATTATTCATATCCGAAAAAGATCATGATTTCTAAAGGTATTAATCTGAACAAAGAAAGACAAATTTCGCCAAAATGAGATTTCAGCGGAAGTAATCGTCTGTTTTTGCACAAGTGATTTCTTGAGCAACAATGGAAACGGGGATCACATGCTGTATTCTGAAAAAAATTAGACCGATTACCTCAAGAAATAATATATATATATATATATATATATATATTATATATATATATATATATATATATATATATATGTTCGTCAAAGTATCACTTCGGGGACATATATGTATATACGATTATACTTATACTGTCCTCAATGTGATACTTATATGAATAGTTTAAAGCAGTATATGAATTGTATAAAGCTATATACTGTCCTCAAAGTTACACTTTGTATCTTTATATAAATACATTTATACCGGTTTATACTGTCCCCAAAGTAGTACTTTGGTAAACAATAATATTATTTATACTCTCCCCATTATACGATCAGCCGCAGAATTATATGTTCAACCTGAAATGATTCGAAACGTTCCAAAGGATTTTTTACACTGATCATACCACGACGAATTGGTATAAATATTTTAGTTATGCGTTATTCATTAAAAAAGCATTGAAGAAAATGAGATCATCGTATTCAACCTTCTAGAAAAACCCACATTTTGCTCAAATCTAAATATATCTAATGTACTTTTCTTATATATCTAAATCTGATGAAACAAGGAAGTTTTACTCTATATTTGTAAACAGTTCATAAAATTTTTATCTTATTATTTTCAGCTCTTTCATCAGTTTTTATGACAAAAACAGTTTATGACATTTTTTTCTCGGGTTATCTGAATTTTTAGCACACACTTTTCCGCAAGAAAAGATGACAATCTCAGCTTTGAAAAAATATTCATTGAAAACTTAGAGTTAAGCAGTTTTCAGAACATTAATTATTTTCGATAATGAAGCAGGTGATTAAAAAAAAAGTTGAAAAATCATCATATTTTCGTAAGATTTTCAGACTAGGCTCCACTCGACTCAATTCCCTGCAAGTGACGTCAAATCCCCTTTGAAGGATCACGTCGAATTACCAAACACCCTGTATATACCTGAACCAATCCTCGCTACTCCACATTTTCGGATTATACTGGATACACCGAAAAATGGTCAAAATCTCTTTCAGTAGTTTTCCCATTATATATTTTTTAGTCCAGTTAACGAAGGTCTGAAATCACTTTTTTCCGAAAAAGCTGCATTTATGATATAATGATTGTCACTACAGTAGGAACTCATGATCAAAATAGCAGGTTCCTAAATTTTCAGGAACCTCGGAAAATTCGTGAAAATGTCGTGGTAACATTAAGTTTGGAATCTACTGACTTAAGGTGCCATAATATGTATGTAACTGTAGGATAAATTTTATACTTTATTTATATATAAAGCTATACAGGTCACCTTATTTCAATATTTCATTGAAATATAATTCCTACAATATTTTTGGATATTGCCTCCATGTTGACGATTTTACATTTGAACGATTCCCTGTTATCAAAATGAGTCATTTAGGAATTTACAAAATCAATGCACAGAAATAAAGTGAGATTATTGCCGAAAATGCATATCGAAATTATCCCACTTTCACATCGTTCTTATAATGCTGCATTATGTGTATTCAAATCAAATGAAGGATAGGACCCAACTGAAAATAAAAATGCTGTCGATGAACATGATAAGGTATATACATATCACAATGCAAAACACATTTTTTATTATTTTCTGTAGTAATGTAGCATGATAATCTTAATCTTGTGCTAGAGAAATAACGACCTTTTCGGTAAATTTAGGAGGGTATTGAACTCCTCCAATTGAAAAACTTCTACAAATTTAACGATATTTCCAAATCAAAATCACTAGGCGACCTTTTTTCTTAATCAATCCGTTGAAATATTTATATCCATTTGCATTAGGCATTGATGCGAAATCGATTCATTTTTGTTACTGCCTATACTATCGCATGTCGTCGCTCTAATGCAGAACTATTTCAAGTCCAAAAAGGTCAGTTTAGAGCAGAACATTTCTTTTGAATTTTTCAAAAATTCATATTTTTTTTATTACAGTGTTGACCTGGGTAAAATTCGAAAAAAATTCTATCTTGTACTATGACTTGGACTCACTTTTCACTTTTTTCTTAACAAGAAAAAATTATATTAAAAAAAATAGAGTTTTCTGAAAAAATTCTTGAGGGTGTGCCATCAACGAATTTTCTTTCATTTCCTTATATTTTCTAAAATTCCAAATATGTCGATGAAAAAATTGTAACATCTGATTACCCGGTAACATTGTTTTCTATTGAAAACAGTGGTTTCTTATAATGTTTGTATAGAAAATTTCTCTGCAAAATCCATCATATATGACACTTTCTGGGATTTACCGAGTGAAAGAGGAGCCACTTATGGTCAATTTGATTGAAGGCGTGAAGTCCCAGTTCTAACAGCTCGTAGCAGTTCGGGGCAGTGTTGTGCAACTTGAATACATTTCAGTATCCGGTACTGAAGTATTATGTATTGGATAAATTCATTGGATAGTAAATTGGTATCCAAATTTATACTTACAAAAGTCATACTAAAAAGATAGGTTTCAGAAACCAATTAGTCGAATTAATTTTTTAATTCAACAACAAGAAAAATTTTGAATTTATTCGAAAAATGGGAATATGACGTCTGAATGTGTAAGAACCAAAAACAATGATAAATCTTCTGGATTTCGAGAAAACGTGAATTTTTCGACATTTTCACGAATTCTCCAAGGTTCCTGAAAATTTAGGAAGCTGCATTTTTGACCATGAGTACTCTACTGACAATCATCATATCAAAAATGTAGCTCTTTCCGGAAAAAAGGGATTCCAGACCTTCGTTTATTGGACTATTCAAGGAGATCTGTCCCAAACGAACAGCCCTAATAGCTGCATTTTTGATATAATGATTGTCACTAGAGTAGGAACTCATGGTAAAAAATGCAGGTTCCCAAATTTTCAGGAACCTTGGAAAATTCGTGAAAATGTCGAAAAAGTTACGTTTTCTCAGAAAGTAGAAGGTTTATCGAAAAAAGTTTCAAACAAAAGTTGTAGAGCGGAAAATTCTAGTGAACTCGATGGCTTTTCGCATTCTCGTGGTGTTAATATTGACTAATTAGAGCTGCATTTATGTAATGGCGTCCTCAGTTGCTAACTTCATTACGTTCGGATAGCCGAAGACCGAGCTGAAGACGCTCCAAGAGAGCTTGTGGTTTTACCGGGGGTTTTATTATTCCCTTTTATGATGTATCTGTTTATGAACTGCAGGGCGAAATGCGCCAGCACCCTTACCCAATGCTATCGCGATTTCAAGAATGAAGACAGCTTTCTTTCAAATCTGTAAGAAAACTGCACTTATATTTGTTTCTCTTGTGATTTTACACCAGTTTTTTTTTAATCGGATGTTACCGGGTAATTATATGTTACCATTCCATGCAAGAATATAAAATTTCATCGAAATATCTGTCATTTGGAATTTTGGAAAATAAAGAAAATGAAAGAAAAATTGTTGATGGCACACCTTCAAGAATTTTTCAGGAATATGATGCACAATGTACAAAATTCATATAAGTTCTACAATCACGGAAGTTCAATCTGATTTTTTTTTGTTGAAATATAAATAAAAGTGAGTCTAAGAAGCTCATTGTACAAGATGAAATTTTTTTCGAATTTTTACCAAGCTTAACACTGTAAAAAAATAGTAATTTTTGGAAAAATTCAATAGAAATGTTCTGCTCTAAACTGAGCAGTTTTAACTTGAAAGTTCTGCATTCAAGGGACGACATACGAAGCGGAAGTTGGCAGTAACAAAAATGAATCGCTTTTGCATAAAACCCTAGTACAAATGGATATAAATATTTCAACGTATTGATTAAAAAAAGGTCGGATAATGATTTCGAAGTGAGAATATCGCTAATTTTTTAGAAGTTTGAGTTGTTTAACTCCTTGATAATGTAATGTATTTTTATATTTGAAGGAATTCAATCTGCTCCTAAATTTACTGAAAAGGTCATTATTCCTGTAGCACCGGATAAAGATTAACATTTTACATTACTACAAAAAATATGCTTCTTAACGTTACCTAAATTGAATGTGATATATACCTTATCATTTTCTTCGACAGGATTTTTATTTTTCTTTGGGTCCTAGTCCTTCATATTAGATTTGAACATTATATAATGCTACTTGCAGTAGTATAAGAACGATGTGAAAGTGAGATAATTTCCATATGCATTTTCGTTAATAATCTCACTCTAATTTTATAAATTGACATTTTGATAACAGGGAAACCTTCAAATCTACGCATGATCGAAGAGACTCATTATTGACACTTCTATTTCGAAATAGAAAGAGTCAGTGCATAATTTTTTGCTTAAATATGAGATCGAACTGAGTTCCATTCTGCTGACCTACACAACCAAAAGACGAATGGAGAATAATCCGAAAAAAATAATCTTCGATTAGTTATTATAATGTTTAAAGTTCGAAATATTAATAATATGAATTCGAGAAACATTTCAGAAAAGCGCTTAATGTGTTTTGACAAAATATTTTCAAGTATGACAAAAAACAATCCTTCTCGTTCATTTACTCTTGTGAATATCAAACTTCGAAGAACTTTTTGAAAGCCAAAAAAGTTGTGAGTATTGCTCAGTAAGTTCTTCGAAGTTTTTGATCGATTTCGTCGTTCGTCAAATATAAGATGTTGTTATTTAATGGTCCAACCAATTATTCGAGTTGGGAACAATCCTTATGGAAGTTAAGAGTTTCTCTCGACGAGTTGTACGAAATATTACAATGATTGCAAGAGCGAATCTATAATCGCTATGATAAGTTTCATACTTTCATACTACAGTTCGAATGGGGGCTCGTTCTTCTATATGAGGAAAAATCAAACATGTCTCACTTATTTCACATTACCAATTAAATTAATTTTACTTTCAACAGTAGTTCTGGGTAGCATTCGATTAGGAAGCTCTACAAAATTTTCAATCAACGCTGATCGAAGAGAGAGAGTTTGAACGGAAATTCAATCCCTATTTTAATGAAAAAAAAACACATAAATCAGATATAGCCAAATTCAATGCACACAACATAAAACGCAAAATGCAGTAACAAAAATGAATCGCTTTTGCATAAAACCCTAGTACAAATGGATATAAATATTTCAACGTATTGATTAAAAAAAGGTCGGATAATGATTTCGAAGTGAGAATATCGCTAATTTTTCAGAAGTTTGAGTTGTTTAACTCCTTGATAATGTAATGTATTTTTATATTTGAAGGAATTCAATCTGCTCCTAAATTTACTGAAAAGGTCATTATTCCTGTAGCACCGGATAAAGATTAACATTTTACATTACTACAAAAAATATGCTTCTTAACGTTACCTAAATTGAATGTGATATATACCTTATCATTTTCTTCGACAGGATTTTTATTTTTCTTTGGGTCCTAGTCCTTCATATTAGATTTGAACATTATATAATGCTACTTGCAGTAGTATAAGAACGATGTGAAAGTGAGATAATTTCCATATGCATTTTCGTTAATAATCTCACTCTAATTTATAAATTGACATTTTGATAACAGGGAAACCTTCAAATCTACGCATGATCGAAGAGACTCATTATTGACACTTCTATTTCGAAATAGAAAGAGTCAGTGCATAATTTTTTGCTTAAATATGAGATCGAACTGAGTTCCATTCTGCTGACCTACACAACCAAAAGACGAATGGAGAATAATCCGAAAAAAATAATCTTCGATTAGTTATTATAATGTTTAAAGTTCGAAATATTAATAATATGAATTCGAGAAACATTTCAGAAAAGCGCTTAATGTGTTTTGACAAAATATTTTCAAGTATGACAAAAAACAATCCTTCTCGTTCATTTACTCTTGTGAATATCAAACTTCGAAGAACTTTTTGAAAGCCAAAAAAGTTGTGAGTATTGCTCAGTAAGTTCTTCGAAGTTTTTTGATCGATTTCGTCGTTCGTCAAATATTAGATGTTGTTATTTAATGGTCCAACCAATTATTCGAGTTGGGAACAATCCTTATGGAAGTTAAGAGTTTCTCTCGACGAGTTGTACGAAATATTACAATGATTGCAAGAGCGAATCTATAATCGCTATGATAAGTTTCATACTTTCATACTACAGTTCGAATGGGGGCTCGTTCTTCTATTTGAGGAAAAATCAAACATGTCTCACTTATTTCACATTACAAATTAAATTAATTTTACTTTCAACAGTAGTTCTGGGTAGCATTCGATTAGGAAGCTCTACAAAATTTTCAATCAACGCTGATCGAAGAGAGAGAGTTTGAACGGAAATTCAATCCCTATTTTAATGAAAAAAAAACACATAAATCAGATATAGCCAAATTCAATGCACACAACATAAAACGCAAAATGCATCTACAAAATAATTATTTCTTCCAACATATTCTCTTGCACTCAAAATAATTCGAGAGAAGTCCGGGATATGAATTTCTCATCCACGGCTGTATTGAAGAGCCTTGTTATTTTCGTTTACAAACATGAACGTAATAAAATGGAATGGTAAAACTACCTGCTCCCTACTTGCCGCGTCTTCGGCTATTCGTACGTAATGAAGTTAGCAACTGAGAATGCCAATACAGAAATCCATCTCTAATTATTCAATATAAGCCCCACGAAAATGCGAAAAGCCATCTTGTACACTAAAATTTTCCGCTCTACAACTTTTGTTTGAAACTTTTTTCGATAAACCTTCTAGTTTTCGAGAAAACGTAACTTTTTCGACATTTTCACGAATTTTCCAAGGTTCCTGAAAATTTTGGCACCTGCATTTTTGACCATGAGTTCCTACTCTAGTGACAATCATTATATCCAAAATGCAGCTCTTTCCGCAAAAAAGTGATTTCAGACCTTCGTTTACTGGACTATAAAAAAACTGTCAGAAATATGTACAAACTTCCAATAAAATATTTCAATAATTGTTCCATCACGTTTGGATGACCGAAGACGCGATAAGAGACCTTATGGTTTTACCGAAGGTTTTACGATGATTATATTGATATTCGGTTCGAAAGTAACGGAGGTAGTAATTATTGTCAAACTTTACCTGATCCCGGGTATTATACTGAACACGTTCCTAGTTCTTTTCAATGAATAGAAAAATATCTTGCATTGTTGATGATGAAGTGAAAGTGGTTCGAGTCGTGGTGTAGAAAAAATATTTCGGAGAAATTAATTCCTACATTAATGAACTTTCAGTTTAGAATGAATTTTTTCTTTGTCTTCAAGCGAGGGTTTTGTCGATTCGAGTTTCTGCACAACATTCTGCTGAAGGTCTTCCGAATATAATTCCCAATATAGATTATTTGCAAGAATGTAGAGTATTATAATTGAAATAATTCATTAAATCATCATGATTGATGATTGATGAATTAGAATAAATAATTCGTTGCATCAATATCAGTAGAAAATATCGAGAGCATATTATTGCAATTTTCATAATGGTTATGTTATACATTTAATCATTACTTAATTTCAATATTTTTTATTGCTCCGGTTGTGTGCCATTAGGTTATTGTGTACTGATAATGCGTTGTATAGAGATGAATCACTGATTATTTGAATGATTACTTTTGATTAGAATATTCCTCACTAGCTATAAATTAGGCTTAGAAGGTACGTTATATTCATATTAGAAATATAATTCGTTGAATTATATTCAATAATCTGATTATATGTTTTCAGAAGAAATTATTTAAATGACATGTTACATGACGTAAATCTGCTCTAAAAACAAAATAAAATAAAACCACATTGCCGAAACAGCTTATTCATTCTATGAAATAAAAGTATTTTTACCTGAAGGTTTAGTAAAAATCTGGCGTACATTGTGAAATGCTAGAGTCTCCATTCTATATGCAATTATTCGTAGCAAAAATTATTCAAGATTTCAGTTACCAACGCATCAATCTGGTTCTGAATTCACTGCACGGCCAATTTCAAATGAAAAGTACTTCTCCCGTACTTTCACTTTTCTTCAATTCAAAATCATCGCTTGATAAACGCGGTTTGATCTTTAACATCTATGAAGATTTCCAAATTCACAGATTCACAAACAAACTTATTTTAAATTAATTTTGTTTGACAGGTATACCAATACAACATGGAACATGTAGACCGTATTTAGTTATTAAAACATTTTGTTTAGGAATCATTCGTTTTTTATGAATTTGAGTATTCAAGTCATCATGATCAATAGAAAAATTCATTCAATCTTTGGATCCCATATGAAAGTATCCAGAATTTCTACAAGATGAGAACACAAAATTTGTATAAGTCGAAATTATTTCTAGTTAAAACCCAGGATCAATCGGCATCTAATGACCGGAGAAGGTTGTGATAACCAACTTAACCATTTGTGCCTAGCAGATGTTGAGTGGCTTAACGGAAGAATGCAGTCTTGTTGAGAATGAAATACAAAGACCATATCTGTTTAAATATGAAGTTCATGATTCTATTTTTTCTGAGTTTATAATTGGAGCACGATATCCAATTCGAACATGAGTGATATATTTAAACAAACAATGGTACAAATAATGGTATCTTTATCTATACAGGGTTATTTTTCCAAGTATTTCATTTGAATATATTCGGAGAAGAAATTGTAATACAAATTCGAGATTTTGCATTTTTGTTTCAGACTACATGAATTTGAATTGTAATATATTTTACCGGAAACCACTGTGAACTTCGTTATTTTAAATGTAACATCCTGAATATTTTGACATATTGCATTTCTTCGTTTCATTCAACAATAATTTGATGTATAATATGCGCAACCACAAAATTTGTCAAATTTTTTGTCATGAAGTTTATATCTTCAAAATCTCTCATTGTAAACTGTTTTTTTCACAACAGTAAAATAAAATGAAGTATGATGATGCTGTTGCTGGTATAACTTATGAAGAAATTTCATACAGGGCGTCATTTTAGTTTGTTCAATTGATACCGTGTTCTGTGTTAATTTTTTTCCAGGATGAGAATGCAAATTATGTGAAGACATTCATCGATCATCTTTAATTAATTGGTGTACCTCATAACAAACGCATTTCGTGAACAATATCACATATTCATTATATCAACTTGCACAGCCTCAAACTTTTCCATATCGTGATAATGAATATATTCATTCAAAGTAACTATCTCAATGAATATATTAAATTAAATAGAATTGATTCATTCGAACTTGAGAACTGGCTCTATAGAGAGTGACACAGACTCATGGTACACCCCCATATTCTCCCTTGTTTCTGTAGCTACATTTCTGAAATTTGGAACATTGAATATACTAACTATAGGGCACTTTTTGACATATTTAGAAAAAAATCTAATTACCGGTTTTTCCGGAAATGACATCAACTTTGGATTGAACCGAGAAGATACTCAAACATGTCTAAACTCCATTATCGTGTTCGAATTGGTTATACAGAAAAATAGTTGATATGGATGAATACCCCACCGATGGTACTTTCGAATGACGTCAGAGTACCATTATGCTACCATTTGGCAAAACGGTGTTTCGAGTGAAAAAAGGTTTTGGTTTACTTTTTTGGCACGTATTTTGAACCACGATACTTTTTAAATCGAAGTGTAGCATTATTTTGATTTTTTGGAATAATTTTAGTTCATGGCTCTCTAGATCGAAAAATAAAATGGGCGTTCTGACGAATCAAATATCAATTATGAGGTATCATTAGATTGAGAAAATTACAGAGATCTCAAAAATGTAAAAATATACCGGGTGTCCCATTTGAAAATCGAGAGTTGATGTCATTTTCGGAAAAACCAGAAAATGGATTTTTCTTCTGAATATTTCAAAAAGTGCCCTATAGTGAGTTTATTCAATGTTCCAAATTTCAAAAATATAACTACAGAAACAAAGGAGAGAAAATGGAGGTGTACCATGAGTCTGTGTCACAATGTATACAGGGTATACCAAGTTCGACGGCCTATTAGGCGTTTCTAGAGAACTGGACCTATTTGAAATCTGAAAATTGGGATTATATTATTGTTTGACATTATCTACCGCTCTAAAATATTCTTGGAGTCCGACCACTTTTAGTTATACAGGGAGTGAACAAAAAATTTTCAAAAATTTTTTTTTCTGTTTTTTTGTTTTCGAATTTGATAGAGTATGCAATTCTGAATACATTCGTACTCAAATCCTTGCATTCGTCAAAATATCGAGAAAAAACTGAAGAAAAAAGGGGGATAAGTGTATTCGGTATTATGTTTGTTATTCCTAACCTAGATATCGTAAGCACAAACTGTTTTCACATTTTTGAAGGCGAAGACTGTGGAAATATTGTACAATGTCAGAATTTTGAATAACCCGTGTTCCAAATGTTGGTTCGAAAATTGAGGTCAAAATTGGCTCATAACTTTCGTTTTTCGAATTAGAACCCTATTTTTTTATGATTGCGTTGGATGCTGCGAAGAAAAATGATGATAATGTTCTAATATGTTGATACTCCTAAAAGCACTAATTCTTGAGTTATCCAGGATTTTCTGTTTCTATTCATGAAATCTGTTTTAGATCAACAATGATAAATGAATTCAGAAAAGAGAAAGTCACTAATGAGTTATTTGAGTAATTTATCTTCTATGACCAAGGTCATTGTTGATATGAAACAGATTCTATGAATTTGACGGTACGTACGACATGAAATCAGGAAATCCTGAATAACTCAAGAATTATTAATTTTAGGAGCATTAACATGTTGGAACATTATCATCATTTTTCTTCGCACAATCTAACGAAATCATAAAAAAATGGGGTTCTAATTTGAAAAACGAAAGTAGTTATGGGTCAATCTTGATCCCAATTTCTGAACCCTGTGACGGGTTTTTCAAAATTCTAAAAATGTACAATATTTCCACATTCTTCGCCTTCAGAAACAAAAAAATTTTTTGGAAATTTTTTTTTCACTCCCTGTATAACTGAAAATGGTCAGGCTCCAAAAATATTTCAGATCGGTAGATCATGTCATACAATAATATAATCCCAATTTTCAGATTTCAAATAGGTCCAGTTCGCCAGAAACGCCTAATTGGCCATCGAACTTGGTACACCCTGTATACTGTCCCAATTTTTTTTCATGTCCCCGAACTTCTTTTCACTGTCCCCGAAAGTACGTTAACTGTCCTTGAAAGTAGCATTACTGTCCCCGAAATGCAAATGTCCCCAATCTGATACTTAGACATATAGTTGCACTTTGAGGACAGTCCCCGATGTTCCATTTTGTCCCCGAAGTTACACTTAGAGAAACAAAATGTCCCCGAAGTGACACTTTGCCATACATATTTATAGATATATATATATATATATATATATATATATAGTTATGAAGGGTCATTTTCACCTCCAAAACAGAAACTCGTTTTACGCTCTGACCTCATATATAACGCTGTCACCTCCGATTTCGGAGGTGACAACGTATCGCCTTGTTTTTTAGCTTGTTGGAATCAGGATGACTCAAGGATCAACATATCAAAAAATCGTTTTGAGGTCACAAGGCACCCTGTTTATGTACTGAACAATCTTTTAGTTCGGGTATATATCACGGGCGCTAGTGTGCTGCGCCATATATGGATGAATAACTCTGAGAGACTCGAAAGACGTATCCTCCTCCGTAAATGGCAACAATGTGTACTGGTACACCCTCAGAGCAGATGTCAACAGGTGGCATATCTCAAAGGTTATTTTATCGCTTTTTCAAGTGGAATGGTGTGATGCATTAGGAAGACAAGCTTTAACTTCATCCTATGAGGGAATTCATATATGCTTTTTTTCCATCGTCCAACGTATTCATTTTGTACCATTCACGCATAACTGAAAGAGAATGAAAGCTTTTTACGTATCTATACGGGGAATATAGCTTGTCCCCAATATAGATGTAAAATATGAACATTTGTTTGATGAAATCTAAATTATTAAATTAGATACAATCCTTTTCTCTAATCAATCTGAATACATACGGTGTCTTCAAATGTAACGCTTTGTATTGACAGGTAATAGATCTCATCAACATGAAAACATTTTGAATATTCACTCTTCCCAATTTATTTGAACAGAGTTACCCGCAAATGTGAGAAATGCCAAGTCCAAATCTGACTTGAACGTATTGAAACTTCTTCTATATTGATTATGTTCGAACAACAGTTTTGGAATATGCTGCAGATTTATTCGAATAGTGACCTGTTGATATGATTCAAATTGATCGAATTCGATGATGAATTCAATTTGATCGAACAATGATCATTACGACCAATTCATGAAAAAAATTTAGACGAGTTTTATAGCTGGATTTGTGAATTTTTGTTTAACAAAGAAATTTTTCTGTCCCCACTTTGGAATTAACTATTTCTCTCAGAAAAAATCGCCAGATAGAAGTTGAAAAATAATTCTACATGTTTACTAAAAATTTAAGTGCGTCGAACAGATCGCAAAAAAGTCGAGTGAGTATTTTATTAGATGTTCAACTTCCTAAAAACGCGGCATTGATTCATAACAGGTGAGCAATATGGAAGTTTGAATGATTGATTTTGATGAGTTTCTACTACCTGTCAAAAAAAAACTTCTCCCTTAAAAAATACCCTGTGCATTTCGTCAGAAAATACTGGAGTATCTTTATGCAATATTATCGGTGGCACCTACATTCTGAACAATAACTGTCAAGTAAAATATCCCAACGTGCCATTTTTTCCAAGTAGCCTACTTGACACCGAATTTTTTTGAATGCACGTTATAACAGATTTTGAATTTTGGCCCGTTGGAACAGCCAAGGTCATCGAGATGTCATTGCGGTGACATTTGAATTTCGGGAATATAGAAGAAGTCCCAATGTATTTTGTGAACGGTTTTATGGGAAGGAGTGATTTCCCTCGGATTGCCCATTGTTTGAATGTCGCAGCTCATTTTTGTGAATATTGAAATTCAACACTTCGCGGGAAAATTTTTTGTTTGCTAACGTTATTCTTTATTTTACATCATTCGTATCATGTATAGTTTGAAAAAATAATATGACATATTCCCATAATTTTTTTCTCCTAGCGGATCCCCCTACGGATATACGGCCTCCCAAATGACGCCACTGAAAAACTAGTTTACTGGAATAAATTTTAAACTACCCAGTATGATTTGAAGAAAATCTATCCATATACTAATATAAATGTGAATGTCCGTTGATGAAACTTTCACTATAATGTACAAAATGTATTTTGGGGGGTTTTCATGTAGGTTTCACATTCCTATGTCACGAAGAAATGAGAAAAAATATTGAGCTTTCATGAAAAAAGTCGTTTTTATCAGGCTTTCACGGCCGACGCTGTGTAAACTATAAGGGATAGAGAAACATAGTCAGAGACAATTTTGTAGTGTTCGAAAAATTCTATATGAAAGACCACGACGGCATATGTCCAAATGCTGAGGACAACCAACGATAACCATTTTTTACATTTTCAATTCAATTCAGAATAATGTTCAATTTGAAGAGGAATCCCGACTGGCATGGAATGAATTCTTATAAAAATGAATGTGATTGTTATCTGCGACATTTATTCTTGATGAAAAATGCCCCTTGATTAACGAAATTGTTTCCTCGCTCAACACTTGGTGAAACATCTTTGGTCAAATGAAAAAATAAAAACACAAGACTACGTTCACAATATTTTAATAAATTAAACATCTAATAAGTCGACATGTTTCGGGTTTTATCCCGTTCTCAAAAGAAAAATGTCAGCTTTTCATTTCCTGGTACACCGTCTAATATCAATACTGCTTTCAACAGCTAATTTCGAAAAAGAAGTGGAAGTGTTAAGGGCATTGGCATTGAACAATGGCTTCTCTCCCAATATTATAGATAAATTAATTGACAGAAAACAATATCAAAAACTATTATCAAGTATATACCCCACCCAAATTAATAACTCTATTGATAAATTTGCTTATATGAACTATATCCCACAAATAAGCGACAATATTTGTAGTAGATTAAGACGAAATAAAATTGACATTGTATGTACCAACAAGAAAAACTTAAAATCATTGTTTTGTAATGGAAAGGATAGTTAAACAACTTTTGAAAAAAGTGGTGTCTATAAAATTTTTTTTGACGAATGCCCAGTTTTTCACATAGGTCAGACTGATCGTTCTCTCAAGATAAGGGTTGATGAACATAGAAAGTCAATTCTTCAAAACAAATTAACAACTGGTTTTTCTGATCATTGTATCACTTGTAACCATTTCATAGATTTTAATAAAACAAGAATATTGCATGAAGGGGAAAAAAGCAGACGCCTAGATCTTCTAGAAATTTTGGAAATATTTTCTGCGTCCAAATATAAACAACCAATTGTGAACGATCAATTAGATTTCCGCTTATCTCCGGTTTTAACATCTGTTGTTTGATGTTTATTTCTTTGACTTATGCGTTTACTTTTCAGTCTTGAGAATGGGAAAAAACCCGAAACATGTCGACTTATTAGATGTTTAATTTATTAAAATATTGTGAACGTAGTTTTGTGTTTTTATTTTTTCAATTGAAAAATGCCCCTTACCGTATAGTTTTCTAATGGATACCTTAAAAGTTACAGCAGGTTGAACGAATGCGAATTTATGCTAGAACTTGTTGAATCTAATCGAGATCGCTTTGTCACGTAGTCAAGTGCATGTCTCTGCTTCGATACGAGTTATGAATGTGTGGTTGTGGACCAATCAGTACTGTTTTGAATTGAAATAATACGCGAGCGGAGCCGCGGTTTGGAGCTACTTTGTTGTAATGAACAGAGTACCTTTTTCCTGAGCCTAATATTCAAGGTATTCAAATCATTCGTATGATAAGGTATCCCTTATCATACAGGGATAATGTAAGCTTCAAATGTACAACCTAGTCCGCCCCAGGTGCACTAAAAATGCAATTTCAAAGGTCAATATTTCAAGAGGTCCTTACTACTCAATATTCATCATATCAATTTTAATTTAATCATATTGCGAATTTAAAAAATAAGAGGGACCTTTTTCATTTGAAGTGATCATAGACGGAAAACCACTTTCAAGGTGGGATTCACAAAACTTTGAATGCCTGATCACGTACTGCACCATTTAGAAAACAATAGTTTAGAACAAATTTTTAGGTTTACGAAAACTGCATTTCCTAGTACTGAATTCTGAATGCCCATGGAAAATAGGTACGTCAATTTTGCTCATTTGAACTTTTTTTTACGACCAATATTAACCCTGTACACGTACACTATATTATGCTACTTTTCATTAGATGCTTCAACTTGCAGATATTGTGCATCAGATGAACGTGAGAACAGAAAATCAACAAATCTCAATATGGAAAATTAAATCAAAAAATAGTTACAATTATTATCGATATCAAAAAATCTTAAACCTCAATGATGGAGAAAACTTGAAACAATATCAAGTTATCAAATGATTCGTTAGAATCAATCAAATGAAGCGTTAAAACGCTTCGTTACGATAGATCGTAAATTTTATTTCTTGTCTAAATTTTTATTTCAGCCTCTCGTCATATCTCGGGAAATATTCTTCAGGAAACTATGCTTTGAAAAGCATTTTTTATAAGGAATGATAACAGTCATATTTATTTGAATTTTAATTCATTCCATAACAGTCAAAAGGTCCCTTCAAATTGAACATTGATTTGGATTGAATTGAATATGTTAAAATTGGTTATCGAGGGTTATCCCCGATGAGAGTTAGACATATGTAGTCGCGGACTTTTATGTATAAATTTTCTTACACTACAAAAATGTCCCTTTCGAGTTCCACTATCTCTTGTAGTTCATCCAGCGGCGTCCGTAAAAGCCATGAATCAAATGGTTCATATAACAACTTGTTCATGAAAATTCTATATTTGCCCCATTTCCTCGTTGAGTATATTAGAATCAATTCTACAATCAAACCGGACATTTGCTTCCCGATTTCTGTGAAGACAAATAAACAAACTAACGAAAACATAGACTTTCATATTATACTCGAAAGCATTATTGTTCTTCAGAGGTATAATATTCTTCATTGAATATCGTTAAAGATGTCCAGCAACGAGACGAAACCAAATTTTTGGGAGTTCGGAAACATCGAAAATTTTCCAACCGTGCATTGAAGGAATAGAAAACTGAAGGTTATCTAATGGTTTTTATAAAATAATATAACGTATAATATTTGTTTTGGCTAAAAAGGTTCAATTATGATTAATCCCATCAATGTTGTGAGTGATTAACTTTTCTTCATCTTTTCAACATTCAGTTGCATGTTTCCCAATTCAATAGAATTTGTTTTTTTCTGTAAAATGTATCTCGATTTATAATGCTTGAAACTTTGAGAAACCTCTCGTTCTACTTCATAGCCGTGTATAGGGACCATAAGTTCACGAAGCCTTTGTCAGGCACAAGACGATGTTTCTTTATTTATTCCGATGCTCCGGAATGAGCAGCGTAAAGCACTTATCTTTCCAAACATGTGTTAAAAGAACAGCTGCATTCCATATATGATTATTCCGAACTAATTTACCTTCTGTCCTCCGAAAATCTGGCATCGTTGCAGGAGGACACAGCGCACGACCCATACAAAATATAAGCGGAGGTAGCAAGGTCTGTCTCATATGAAAAAAAATTTTTCGAGCAAAATCTTTTCCCCTCTCAAGGTCCCTATATTTTTTGCCTTTCCCTCTAAATCTATTGACAAAAAAAATTTCAATCACACCACTCCTTCACCCGGAGGTCAGGTCGTCCACTGAACTTAACGGAGGTCACAACGCACTACGAATCCATATATATATATATATATATATATATATATATATATATATATATATATATATATGGTGTAATGAATCTCGGTTGTTTATTCAAGTAAATAACCGATTTTCATCTAAACATTTTTGAGTTAATTTTCTTGACTCCGGAATTATTTCAGAAGATGTGAGAAAAACCGTTTATTCCTATAAATATTGCTTATCTATCCAAAACATTAGAAAAACACCGCTAAAAAACACCATCAGTCACGTTAACGGCGTTTTTTTTCACATATGGTCTGATTTGAAGACGTATTATGATATCGAAAATTCCGGAAATTTTCGCCGACGCATGGGCCGCTGCACCTCCCCCCCTCAGAGGTTATAAAAGACGGAGCTCTCTGCTGCCAGAGGAGAATCGTGAAGAAATCGTTGAGAATCGGTAAAGAGAATCGTTAAAAGAAACAGTTAAGAGAATCGTGAGAAATTGTTGGTAATTGTTAAGAATTGTTCGGAACGATTCGTAGTTGTTGAGAATTATAAATTGTTAACCGTCCGCGATCAGTAAGAAATTCTGAATTGGGAATTGTTAATTAGAAACTGCAAATAATTCGTGATTGTTAGCTACCGCGAGTAGTGTTGAATTCAGTATTAGTAGCAACTAATTGATTGAGAGTTAGAGCCGTTTTTCTTAGTAAAATATTTCCTTAACACAGTCGTTTAAACTGGCATTCCGGATAGTAAGATACCGTTTTTTTTTTGTTCGTTTTGGTGAACAAGAACCGTAAGTAACCCGAGAAAAACAAGACTCCTAATCTGGCCTTGTTGAATGGACACCGACGTCGTCTCGTTGACCCCCTTTGTTTTAACTTTACCCGCGTCAGAGGTAGTGGTAGAGGTCAGGCGGAGGTTATATTCCGTGTCCACTCGATCTATCTCCAGACGTGTTACCCCTAACTAACGTCCTACCAATCCAGCACCTAACCCAGGCAAACACAACGAGTAGACGGACGATTGCCAGTAATACCTGTCCCCATAAGGGACAGAAAGTTTGAACCGACGAATGCTCAATTCAGACAGTTCAACTTGGCCACTTAGATTATCGTTCTATAAGTGAACATTAATTCTGGCTGACCAACCGGAGAATACTTTCGTCCGTGTAAAGTGCTCACATTCAGACCTGTTCCACGAAGTGTAATTGTGATAGTTATTCCTTTAGTTTTTATCTGTGTCATAAACTGAAGTTCTCAGCATTGTTGGTTTTGTATGTTACCTTCCCCCTTTATTCCTGATTACTAAAGGCATAGTCCCCTTCAGGGAACTTGAGTGTAGATCAGCAGTTACTTCACTCTCGACTGGAAGAAGAAGAAAAATAGCTGGCGCCCGAAGTCAATTTCACCGAGGGAAACTCCCGGAGCAGGATGTAACTAGAAACGTTACAAGATGGCGACTAACCCGTTACAAAATGGCGACCAAACCACGTCACAATGGATAAGATTTATTGGACATAACCCTCAATATTCATATCTTTCTCATATATATATATATATATATATATATATATATATATATATATATATATATATATATATATATATATATATATATATATATATATATATATATATATATATATATATATAATATATATATATATATATATATATATCCTCCTATCATTAAGGCTTCATTTAACATGCAACCACCATTCATTATGGCTTCAGTCGAATTACGGCTTCAGTATATGTGAAGCCATAATGTAATTCACATTTGCCGCTCATTGAGGCTACCGATTTGACTCTGGTTTATGTCAGTCGGAGCCCTGAGTAATACGAAAGAACCTTGAACACAAAAATCTGATTCAGTTGCAAAGATGCCATCATTATTACGAAATGAAAATTAATTCTTGTGACGCTCTAATGGTAGGAGAATGGTCAATATTGTATATTTTAGTTAGAGACTTTACCACCGGTACCGTGACTGTAGTATACATTTCGTGTATATTGTGAACTAGACCTTGTACTTTACGGACTCAGAGATGTGGCAACACCACCCTAGCTTTTTTATGCATATAATAGAGAATTCTCATTCAGCTGATGACTCGCATATATGTCTTGTGGAGGCAGAATTTTTATTGCGCTTCAGCGTAACTCATCTAGTGACGTTCCAAATCTCGTATTAACGTAAACGTCATTTATGGATGGTGATATTCTAATCGGTTGTAAAAATTTACAATATTTTTTATTAGTCAAATGCATATTTTGAGTGTATACTAAAAAATAAGAGATATTTATTTTTGAATACAACTTGATCTTTTGAACTTATAAACGTTTCGAATATAGAAGAAGTGATTATGGAAATTGTCTTTCTTCAAAAAAGTTTATAGATAAACTTAGTGTTCGAAATGCAACTTCGGTGCATTGCAATCGGGTGATTGACCAAAATATAATGGCTTCCGGAAATTGTTGTTTCGATCATTCGAAAAAAATCAGGAAAATCTTCACTCTGTGACGGTCTTCTCACTCCTGATGAAAGTCTTTACTTCTCCTTTTTTTTTCGTGTTCTTTAATACTGATTAATGATTCTTTATCCTATAGCCGAAATTTAGAGCCAGCCAATCCACCATGAAAGAAATTGACACTACCACGCTTCGCCTAGATTCTAGTATTCTCACTAAAAAAAAGTACTTTGCAACTTTGGGAAGTGAATTTAGTAACTGACGCATTGAATGAGGATTCCGAAACGGTATGACTCTTGGATTTTAATTCCTCAAATAGTGGTCAATGAAATTTTCTGCGAGAAAAACCACCTCCTTCAAAGTTGATTCTGTTTTGAGTGAGGTAATGAGAATCATTTCACGATGAGAGAACAAGATATATGACAATGCTATCAAATAAGATCCCCAAAAAATTATGCAAATTGAAAACAGTTAAATTTGTCAATAATGGAATACTCACCGATTCGATATCACGTTATTATCTGATGAAGTGTTATACAGGGTGTCCCGGGACGAATGCGACAAATGGATACCATGAATTTGTGTCATCAGGCTGGACTCATATCAAATGGTTTTAATCGCCTGCGTGCCTTCGTTTGGGGTATACAAGGTGATTATTGAAATTTTCAAGATCGATAACTTTTGGACTACTCGATCGAATGATTTCAAATTTCGAAGTTTAATCATACCTACTCGCGCCTCTTTTTAATATTTATAGAACCGAATAAGTCAAATTCAGTCTGTTTTTGTTTTTCGAATTTGGGAAAAATTTTAGGAGGGCAGTCGTAAAGAACGGCAAAACTATAAAATTTGAAATAATTTCATCAATAAGTTCCAAATTTCTAGAAGAGAATGTGTATTGAACACCCTGTATGACGGTGCCAAGCAGAAATTTTGAATTTTTATTAGAAAGTGATTATTTCTTTGTGGCACGGAAACGAAACATAGTGTTCACTTACAAGGTGATCCAATATTCACGAAAATAGGCGAAAATAAGAAAAGGTTGAAATTTTCCAAGTCTGAATGTGATTTATTCGGTTCCAGAAATATTGAAGGAAAGCGATAGTAAAGGGTGACAAAACTTCAAAACTTGAAATCATTTGTTCGATTAGTTCAAGAGATATTAAACCGTGAAATTTCACTCATAAGTTGAACACCACCCTGTGTACACCAAACGAATGCACTCAGGTAATTCAAACCTCTTGATACGAGATGGTATCCGTTAGTCGCATTCTTCCCGGGACACCCTGTATCATGTAATGTAACACATGATGAGATAAGATCGTGATATCAATTATCTGTTAAATCACTCCGAGATATTCTCTAACTGTCACTCGTGCAAGTTAAGCATGCTCATTTGTTCGAAAAAATTTCTCTAAGAATGGAGAATTTTTCTGATGTTTTTGTAGAATTTTTCGATAAGAGCTACACGAGTTTGACGGTCTCACAAATAGCAACATTTGTACTAGCTGTAAGTGCGTCTGATTTACTAGCTACACGTCTGTCTTGCTCCCACATCGTGAAATGACTTTCCCAATTTTAATTAAATTAGAATAAACCTCAATTAAGTTCCTGGGCACATCAGACTTATTTTCAAATAACTAAAGCCTTGGTTGTGTAGGTGAGCTAGTGGTATTTTTAAATATATGCCGTGAATTTTATTCGAGCTGAGAACATCGTTTCAAATTACAGGCCATATTATAAAGAATCGTTATTCAGTATAACATTACACACAAATAAGTTGACTATTAGCATCAGGAGATATGTTCGTTACTAAGTGTAGATTTTTCAGTTTTTTCTAAAATGTCAATATTTCTTAAACAACATGAGTGAATTTCATTATGAATTGGACATCTGGATCGCCTGTATGTATTAGAGCTCACTCTCTTGTCGCTATCATATCTTTAACAGTAATCGCAAAATGAGTAGGTATTTGGAAGAAAAGTAATGAAAAATTCGGAATGAGAGTAATGGTTCTTCATCTATAATTATTTGATTGAATCTTCATAATGTGGACCTCAGATTTTGTATATGAACGTTAGGAGAATACTCTAGAGAAGCAATGAGCAAGTTATAGTTATAACTTTTTTTCTAGTAATGAAGAAATTGTCTTTTTTTACACAGCTTTTGAGTGAGCATATACGGTTACTGTTCATATATTTCAGGGAGTGACTGTAGATGACAATATGAAACTTCTTACCAACTCAGGCCTAAGATGGACCATAACTTTCCAAACTTCACAAATACTCGATATAATTGTACGAACTTATTGGACGTTCAGTACATGTATGTTTTCGAATGAAATAAATCGTTTAGTGATAATAGGGGAGATTTTTTTTACAATGAATAGGAGCCGAGGTTAAACCTATAAAAGCTCAGACAATAATTACAAAAGATGTACATTTGAAAAATAAGCTTAGTCATAGTATATTCAAAACTCAAGATGGCTCCTAAATAAAGAAAACAAAACAAAAAGTCACTGCCGAGTACACCATGAATCGTATCTCGACTTGAACGCGTTCACAGAAGGGGCTCCAACAACATCTGTTGGTAGGTTGTTCCAGATGTTCCAGATTTGAATGAAAAAAACTTGGAATTTTGATTAGATCATCCAGTTTTTAAATCGGAATAAAAAAAAGGACTATGACTAGCTAGCACCTTTGCGGTGCATTTCAGGACCCAACTATATATGAAGTTAATTGTATTTCTTGACATCTTTTCATCGAGTTCTTCAACTAAATACACAATTAATATATTTGAAGAAAATGTAAAAAATTCGAATATTTTTCAGCACGACTTGTTCAGAATAGAAACACCGTTTAACTTAAATTTGGATACCCTATAGTTGATTTGGAAGTGATTAACTCCCACTATGAATTCGGGATGATCAGTTGGTCATAGGTTTCAGAAAATTTAGTTTTGTTCAGACTACTCCATCATTAACGTCTAAGTAATATCTGTGAACATTTGTCTCGAAAACAAAAATCATATCTTCCTCTTTTTTGTTTTATGACAAACGGTATAAAGGATTTTAAAAAGAAATTTGTGTGTTTTCTCCCTCTCCAAAAATTACGAGCTTTTGTAAATAGGAAGAAAAAAAACGTTAAAATTTTTTTTTCACATTGGCGAATTTAAAAGGTCAATTGATTTATTTCCAAATAAATCGAAATCTATATCAGCACCCCAGAGGTAAAGTGTGTTAAGTCACAATTTCAAAATTGGACAAAAGAGAGATTTTTCAGTTCGATTATCGTTTCAAAGTATGTTTACTGCCATTATTTGGCAACTTGATATACCTAGGGAGTCAAAAATGTGTTCCACTAGCTAGAATTAACTATTGTGAATCCAATATTGTATATAGTTCGAGTCTGAAAAAATGTGACTCAACACACTTTGCCTCTGAGGTGCTGATATTAATATTTATCGACATACTTTCCGCTAATTCATCCTTCTCATTTTCATCATCATTATTCTCATCCATAAAATAAATGTATTGTTACTATTAAGAAGATCATCATCATAAAAGTCGACAATGCTCATTCAAGTTTTATTTCCTGTTGATTGATGAAACTTGAAAGGCATTAATATCAGCAGGAAATTCGATGGACTCCACAGAAATGAATTTCATGAAAAATTGCTTCGCAATAGACAAAGTGTTTTTTTAGTTCACTTCATGAAAATGGTTCTCGAACAAAAAATTAAATACATTGTTTCCAAAATACAGGATATTTTGAAATGCATTTCGAATATCTGATTTCCTCGAAAATGGTCGATTAGAAAACGATTTAGAACAATCTTTCAATGAAATTATGATAAGTGATTAGTAGTATGGTCGAATCCTTTATTGGCGGAATTACGCAATTCAATAGAGATTTCATGACTGATGAATTGATACACAATAAAATGCTTCCATTGCGAAGTCGGGGCAAAATCAAATGATTGAAACTCATTTAAAAAAACAAAAATATTAAATATCCTGAAAACTTCGATTAGGAATGTTGGGTGAGCTAATTAGAAATAATTTCTCCACTTCACCTGAATGAAATATGAAAATTAAAAAAACCAAATGGCATAAAATTTTCGATTAAAAAAGTTCGTTGCGGTGACTGATGGCAAACGCCGCTCAAAGTTTCAAGTCGAATAAGCGCTTAATTTGCTTTTATTCTGAGTAAGTTGTGAAATTTCAAAAAAAACCAACAGAAAGATTTTCCAGAATTTCTAGACGAATAAAATGTTTCAAGATATTCAATTCAAACACCCAGTATGTTGAGAACGATGCATTTCGGTATCCTGAGAATAAGTTGAGGTCTTCTCGAATGAGTACAATTTTGTTCAAAACAAGGAAAGTTGAATAAGTTGGATACCTGCAGAAAAAAATTTGAAATTATATATGTACGATTGAATATTTTATTTTATTTGTGCTCTTTCGTGCAAATAACATTATTTGGGAGCCTCAGGAAGAATTTCTTTGAACGATTTAAATACTGCATAGGATCGCGCTTCTAACAACATGATACACAACTTAACGTGGATATCCAATTCAAACTGAGAACTGTGAAATCATTGCCATAATAGTCGGGAATAGTATACTCATCTGACAACGCTGTAAGGGAATCGAACGCATATTATGTGAGTCCGTAATATAACCTTCTTATACAAAAATTGTATATTTGAAGCCACAATGGTAGGAATTTATAATGAAGCCATAATATACGCTAGACATCAAAAATTTGTATATTTATTTTCTCATCGTACGGTATTCATCGTGAAAAGGGTGCTTAATTTGCCGTGTCTGTTGAATATACACGAATCAGAACTGACATTGGTCTTCCCGTTCTATGTGACGCCACAATGGTTGGTATATGGTTTGAAGCCATAATGTTCGGAGATGTAAATATATATATATATATATATATATATATATATATATATATTCTATACTTTTCATTAATACATTGGTTTTTTTTCGAAAGCTCACCGCTCCAAACAAAAACACACGTGGTAGGTACGCTTTGTATAACGCTAATGCCGGCGGTAACTATTTTCTTTATATTTTAGAATTTTTGGTTTTTTGGAAATGAAAGCACCCTCTGCATCGAAATTGTGGAAAAAGCTAATTTTTAGACTTAGGAAGACTCAAAATGAGCAATCACATCAAAAATTTATAAGTTCTTGCTGTCTGATAAGCCTAATACCTCAACAATTTCACAAATAATTTTAAATCTATATAAATATATAACATTAGCAGAAAATTAGTTTTTAATATCAATTGTATCTTAAAAAGATGAAGAAAGAATTACATAAAAGGTTCAACAACCTCGCGGAACAGAATGTGTATTGAGAAAAACGGTGTTACTTTCGAAAACCTTCTGTGGAATCACTCAACGGAGTGTTTATGTTTCTTTATTCGTTTATTCATCGTTGTTGACTCCAAATGAATATTTCCCAATCAATAATGTTCATCTGAAAATACGTTGAAATGGTTACTCAGAATATTATTAAATACAAATGTGCAATTAGTGGGACAAAAAAATTCAATTTGATCTCAAGGCACGATTTTCCTGAGAATTCAGTGGAATTCCAATATTCAATATTCTTTCCCTGAAGCTTTCTTTGAGCAAAATTACGTGCGGGACAATGAAATCTACTGAACCCCAAAGAAAATTTTCAATCATATCCCAAAATTTCAATATATAAGGTGTTGAATTTGAGTTTGGAAGTGGTCTCATATTTTTCGAAAACAGACCTGGAATTTTTCAGGAATTTAAATATAAATCGATCGACCTGTAGAAAAGTTTATTATATGTTCCAAGTATCAACTGAATATACAAGTTGGTTCAAAAGTTATTAGCAATTGAAATTTTTGGTGAATATTAGAACCACATCTTGGTTATGGAATGGATTAGATCAGTGCTTCCCAAACTGTGCGTCGCGACGCCCTGGGTGGGCTTGGTATAATTCCATGGGCGTCGTAAAGCGATCTAAATTGACTATAGCTTTTGTCTTTTTTTGTTTGTTTCCAAATTTCAGGTTTTTTCTTTAGTTTTCTAATAATTTTCTTACGATTTGGTATAGGGCCAGAACTATAAAAAGAAGGTGAATAATGTATAGTATGAGAAGGCTAAGGCGTCGCAAAAATATGGCAACTTTTCAAGATCGGCACAGTTAAAATAAGTTTGGGAACCCTTGGATTAGACATATCATATATCGGTTTTTCGGAGTCACCTATTAGGGTAGCTTTAGCTGAGGTTACCGTATGTTCATTTACCAATGAAACACCCTGCAATTCTCAAGATCAAAAGGTAGAATTCGCTCCGCAGTTTCTTGGGAAAATATTTTATGAAGTACCTTCATGAAAATAAATGATATAAAATATATCTATGAAACACATGAAAACAAAATAACACTGGCATACGAGAATGCATACAACGATTGATTGAACAGAATAGTCATCATTCGTCATAAAAATGACTAAAATAAAGCATAAGTGTCTATCAATATATAATATAATATATAAATTTCTAGAACAACAGTTCAAACGAGTGCAAAAGTACAGGAAAACTGACGTACTCCACGAGTGAAAAACTATACTACATAGATCTCCGTTATATTGGTAAACAAACTTCTTTCGACATCTCACAAGTCATAAGTGGAACATAAATCTGATAACCTAACCAGGCGTTTCGTCCATCTTCCAGTAGGCAACCAGCAATACACTATGGTGTATTCTGCTGTTCCTGCTGCCTGACCTCAAAAAGCACTACCTACTTCAATCAAACGCTCTTGAGTACAAGGGCGCTATAATAATGTTAAGAAATAGTTCTTAAAAAACAATGTCAACAAACACTGAACAAACAACAACTTCTCAGAAAACTTCATATGTAGCAGCAGCAAAATCAGTTCCTAAAAGTGATTTCCCTAAAAAGAACGAGCCATCGTTATCCACGCCGAAGAAAATATGAACTTCAAGATTACGTTCAAGCAATTGGTAAAATCGTTCATTCGAAAAACATTTCCTTCTCCTCGAACAGAATCTGCATATATCTGGCTTCTGTAGAGCTTGTTGATCGACTTATCAAAAACCAATCCAACCGTTTCTATAGGAGATATAAATTTGAGCATAAGAAGGCCAGTCGCACCCATCAAAAGAATAGTGATCTCAAACATATCACCGTATATTCCCCATGAACTAGTTACCGAAGTTATACAAAATCTTGGAATACAGCTTGCCTCTCCTGTTTTGATCCTTAAAGCTGGCATTCCTGGGAAAGAGTACTCGCATATTCTCAGCTTCCGAAGACCGGTTTATATCTTCCCCCAAGTGGAAACTATGAATTACAAAGTCGACTCTAAGTCAATACGACAGCAACGACAACAGGATTTTCTTATCAACCGACTAGATGAAATGCTTCATCTGCTGACAAACTGGTCATAGAGCATCAAATTGTCCGAACCCACAACCAGAACAACCGGAAAAGATCCGACCAATAGCACAAAAGGCAACGAACGAAGTACAAACTGACGTTTCGCGTTCATTGATACCTCAAGTAAGCTCTTCAAAGAGAAATATCGGAGATTTTATCATCCAGTGACCAAACAAGCCAATCAGAAAGTTATATCGTAACTGACCACATAAAAGATGCATACATGCCTCCACCTCACCCAGCTGTAAAAAATTCTAGTGCTAACAAAAGAGTTCAGAAGAAACGCAAAATTGATTCATCACCTGAAGATCACGCCTTAAGCTAATTCACCAGTGCAATTTCAAGAGCATATCAAGAAGACCCTGAAAGCTTCCATCTTCCCTACGACAATCTCATTGCGTTCTTGGAAAATTCGTACGGTAGTCCCACTCCTTATACTGAAGCAGAGAAATTCACATCAGACGTTAAATCACTCCTCCAAGACTTACACAACACATACGCATTAGTAGAAAGATCCACAAAAAACAGAATAACTCGAATCTCTAAAAAACTTAAAGCCAAGCTGGTGGACGATGCTATATAGAGGTTAGCAACTTAAATCATCTTGATACCATAACTGATGACGATGACTTCTCAGATAACTCTTCACAACGATCCCACAATTAATTCAAACAAAAACAAAAATCATATTCACATTAACTCAGTGGAATTGCAATGGATACTACCAACGTCTAGAACGAATCCAAGAACTAATATCAGAAACATCACCAGATATTCTTTGCCTGCAAGAAACAAACTTCAAATCTGACCACAAACCAAACCATAAAAAATTACGCAGGTAACCATTTCATTAGAAATACCAACACTAGAGCCAGCGGTGGAGCATCCATATTTGTTTCGCCAGACCTATATTACAAGGAACTTTCTCTTAATACTTTGCTAGAAGCTGTTGATGTCACAATGTGGTGTCCCCGAAAACTCATAATTTGCAACATATATATTCGAGTACTTCGGCCATCACCTCAGGTTTACAGGTCACTCATTCAGCCCCAACCGCAACTCCAAGATCCTCCATAGAATTGTGACAAACAGATACAATATAAAGATGAACCTCTTGGAGGATATCGAAATAGTTCGGGAACTACGTTCAAACGAAAATTGTGTTAACACCCAGGTGAACTTAAATTTGAATAATAGTTTTACTCCGTTATTTAAGAGCTTGATTTGACTGAGTGTCCCTGCTTTGTATGCGTTTCGTTTAATTTTGTTTTTATTTCCTTGTTTGACGTCTAAAAGAATTTCAATTTGTGATATGACTTCGAGGTCCCCCTATGTCACTATGCCCATGACTTTCCATTTCGATTTGACCCCGCTGTGGTCACATTCAACAATGTGTTGATAGTTGGGATATTCATTTTTTGTTCTCCCGGGGTCTCGAGGTTGTAAACCTTTGTTGTTTTCACGGTTTTATATTCGGAACCTATAATTTTAGAGTGTCTTAAATTCACCCTTTTGTGAATCTTGTCCGTTAAATGCTGTGATGACCGTTTTCGCCTGTATGTATGTGATGGTTTCTTTGACGGGTAACTATTCTTCATCAAAGTGAAACTCTTCGCAGAACACTACGAGAAGGCATTCGATTATGAAAACAATGATGAATATGACAAAGACCATGAGAATGAGGTGAATAAGTGGTACGATAAGTGCTTCTCCACGATGGAGGAGGAAGACCCAATGTGCAAAGACGAAGTAAAAATTGAGGAAGATTTATACCTCTCAATAATAAATGGCTCCAAAAATAGCGCCCCTGGAAAGGACCACATACCATGGAAAATAATTACACAACTCAGCAGAAAAGTACACAAACACCTCATAAAAATATACCAATACTGATTAGATCAGAAAATCTTCCCCTCCATTTGGAAGGAGGGTGTTATAATTACAATACCCAAAACTAACCTAAACCATTCAAGAACCGCAAATTACAGGCCAATAACTCTTCTCCCTGTTTTGGGTAAAATATATGAAAAAATCATTAGAGAAATACTAAACAAATATATTGAAAACATAATCCCCATCACCCAATTTGGATTTCAGAACGGAAAATCGACCATACACCCACTCAACATCTTAGTATCAAACACCCAGAATGCCATGATGCAAAAATTTAAAACAGCAGCAATTAGCCTTGACATAAACAAAGCTTTTGATAGTGTATGGCATAAAGGCCTCTTATATAAACTCCATCGGCTCAAGATACCTCGATTCCTTCTGTTCATCATTAAGAACTTCCTAGAAAACCGAAGACTATGTGTCAAAATAAACAATAAAACATCAAACGCATTCACTCCAAAACAGGGCACACCACAAGGATCACCCCTTTCACCTATCCTATACAATATTTATAATAATAATAATAATAATAATAGCTCTTTATTTAGTAATTATACTATTGACAACATATGAATAATAATCAATTTACAAAAAAAATTACTTGAATTAGATTATAGACGCTCCTTTATATATGTTGTCAACAATTTTTTAAAAGACCTATGACTATTAGAACATCTAATTTCTTGAGGCAGAGAATTATACTCAACCATTGAGTATAAATATAACAAGAGGCGTAACGTCCTTATACAATTTGAAGCCGAATTTTTTGCCCGTCAAGTGGCGGTACATAGCATCTGAAATAGGAACTACAATCTGGCTGCTCAGTCATGCCCATTTTGGTAGCTATTCCTTTACAGCAATCTGTAGTAATATTTACTACCCTCGGATACTACGATACAAAAGCAGGGTCGGATTTGTTGCGGTTCGTTACGAACGCCGAGGAACGGACGCAGAGGAGTTTGTCAGGACCTAGTAAACCAAGAAACTATCCCTATTGCTTGTCAGAAGTACCAAACAAATCAAGGAATTGAGACTTATTTAATTTTTAAAGCAATACCATTTGAAGTTTGAATTTATATATCCGAGAAAAAATTATCAATTTTCACAAAGTAAATTGCTTTCATTTTTGTTCGTGATTGATCAATCAATGATAGACATATTCTATATGTGAAAATAGAAGTTTGAAAATCTCATGAGAACTCAAATTCAAGAAGGCTCTGTTTTTGAAAAGAGACTTTGAGTTACATTGATTGTTTTTGCTTCCTCAAACTATTAGTTTTTGCGAGTGAAATTCCCACATTCGTTCACGAGGAATAATTCAAGTGAAGCCAGTGACCTACTGAAATAGATAAATTGATTTTTTGCTTTCAGATTTCAATTTTTAGAATACGAAATCTTATACTCGTTTAGTTCACTGTTTCTGACAAACTCTCTGTATGAATGTATTTTAAAAGTTTCAATTCTACACAACACGTAATTACCATGATGAAAAATATTTATGGATAATTCTGCAAACCACAAACCCTTAACCTTTCGCGGCTGGCGAGCGGACTCTGACTCAGCATCTATCTTGAACACTCAGTAATTTTGAAACCACCCACTTGATTGTTTGGCCACCTTGTTTATCTTCTCACAGTAATAATATCTGAGTTAGGATAAAATATCAGTAGAATTGTGACAATGGTCAGAAATTTATGAGCAAAAATCCGAGTTCCAGCTGGAAACATTGAATTTTTTGAATTTCACATTCGTGTTGGAATAGGCGCTCATTCAGCAACCTTTTTTAGAATATACTATTATTTGAACGTAAAAGATAATTTCTTTGTTTCCCTCTTGAATGAAATTGATGTGGATGAAATGTTCATTATATTTTCGTGGTTGAAGCTTGAAGCCCCGGCGCTAATAGGTTGTAATTCTGTGGGCCCACATACATTGTACTGTCTTCACCGCTTTTTCGTCGGTTGATTGGATTTTGGATTTTTTGAATATAATATTGTGAAGACACATGACGAAAGGAAAAGTTCTCAACTGAATATAATGGACACTAGTGAAATTCTCAAAAACATATCAGTTCAAAATTGTAATAGGTGAGAAGGCAGCTATTTCCAGACTATTCCCTCTCGAGATTCTCGTAAGTTTACACCTGATGAAGAAGAAAACTTGCAAAAGAGTGAATAATTTTATTGCTCTATGACCCAATTAAGTCAACTTTGCGATAAGGAGAATATTGGAACACAAATTCTACCTGTTTTTCAAGTGCGTTACTCGTTTTTTCAATCGCACAGTCAAAGTTTTTTAAAAACCGACCCTACATGTATTTTTGACTATTAAAATTCCGTTTTTTATAATATTAAGGAATGTTGCGATTCACCTACTTTTATAAATCGAAATAGAATCTTTCAGGATCCACGGTAATTTGTTCAACATCTTGTTGAGTGCTTCCTTAAAATCCGACAAATATTACCTCTTTTGACTCGACGAAACTGCAGGCAATGAAATACAAGGGAAAGGGGACCAGCAATTTTATGACAAACGTTTTGCCGAGGTATTTAGTATTCGGGTTCCGAATTTCAGTCCAGTAAACGAAGGTCTGAAATCACTTTTTTGCGGAAAGAGCTGCATTTTTGATATAATGATTGTCACTAGAGTAGGAACTCATGGTCAAAAATGCAAGTTCCCAAATTTTCAGGAACCTTGAAAAATTCGTGAAAATTTCGAAAAAGTCACGTTTTCTCGGAAACTAGAAGGTTTATCGAAAAAAGTTTCAAACAGAAGTTGTATAGCGGAAAATTCTAGTAAACATTATGGCTTCACGCATTCTCGTGGTGTTGATATTGACTAATTAGAGGTGCATTTATGTAATGGCGTCAGTTGCTAACTTCATTACGTTCGGATAGCCGAAGACCGAGCCGAAGACGCTCCAAGAGAGCTTGTGGTTTTACCGAGGGTTTTATTATTCCTTTTTATGATGTATATGTTTATGAACTGCAGGGCGAAATGCCAGCACCCTTACCCAATGCTATACTATGCGAGTTCAAGAATGAAGACAGCTTTCGTTAAGCAGCATTTTCTTTCAAATATGCCCGAAAACTGCACTTATATTTGTTTCTCTTGTGATTTTACACCTGATTTTTTTGATCGGATGTTACCGGGTAATCAGATGTTAGCATTCCATGCAAGAATATCTTTTATCGAAATATCTGTCATTTGGAATTTTGAAAATAAAGGAAATGAAAGAAAAATTGTTGATGGCACACCCTCAAGAATTTTTCAGAAATATGTTGTGAGTCCAAGAAGCTCATTGTACAAGATGAAATTTTTTTTTAATTTTCACCAAGCTTAACACTGTAATAAAAAAAATAGTAATTTTTGGAAAAATTCAAAAGAAATATTCTGCTCTAAACAGAGCAGTTTTAGTTTGAAAGTTCTGCATTCAACGGATTTATTAAAAAAAGGTCAGATAATGATTCCGATGTGAGAAGATCGCTAATTTTGTAGAAGTTTGAGTTGTTTAACTCCTTGATGAAGTTATGTATTTTTATATTCGAAGGAATTCAAACTCCTCCAAAATTTTCGAAAATGTCATTATTTATATAGCACCGGATAAAGATTAACATTCTACATTACTACAGAAAATATGCTACTCAACGTTACCTGAATTGAATGTGATATACCTATTGTGATATATACCTTATTCTTTTCTTCAACAGGATTTTCATTTTTGTTCGAGTCTTAGTCCTTCATATTAGATTTGAATATTTCGATATTCCGATTAATTTGATCAACCAAATATCGAGTGAGGTCACACGCTTTAGATTCAGTTTCACATATCCTAATTTATTTCGACAATAGAGTATAAATATATAATATACAGGGTCTTTCACGAGGAACCTCACCCATATTTATACGGGAAACTACTGAACGTATTTTCATGAAATTCAGCACTTATAAGTATTTCACGATGCTGATGAAATCCAAAATATTTTCAAGGCATGAGCACCTCCGGTTTTTCCGGAAATGACGTCAACTTCCGTTTTTCAAATTAGAACACCATTTTTTTATAGCAGAAATAGATTTCTTAGAAAATTTCAAGTTATTTTGATGTAACATTTTGTAGTTTTGGTTGGAAAATTCTCTCTGAGCGGGAAAATTCGAAAAAAAAAATCGAAAATAGAGCACCGCTGAAACAAGAATAACTTCGAGGTTTTTGGATGGAAAATTTTCATTTTTGAGATTTTTCAAGATGTAAGATTGATGTATCCACTTTGAGAATCGAAATCGCGATTTATGATACAGGGGGTGAAAAAATCGCTTTCAAAGTTAGGGATGAGAAAATCGTGAAAAATAAATTTTTTCAAATTAGAACCCCATTTTTTTATGGCAGATATTGAATCTACGTTAAGAAATAATGTGAGTGTATGCATAACACCCTTGCCCTAAAATGGATATTTTCTGAGTTATTCACAAAAAACTGTTTTTCGTCTTGAATTTTCAGCTATTTCTTTTCCCTTCACGCCAAAAAGATGAAATTTTTAGGAATTGTTATTTGAACCATGCTGTAGATTTTTCACCCCTTCTTGAAACCCACTTCAAGTTACTATCAGGAGAACCATGGCAAACTCTCGCAGTTATAACTAGAGAAGATGCTCAAAGTTTTGACCGTTAATTTCTAGACATTTATTTATACGTCTCAGGAATGCTTCGTGCGTTGCTCTTCTTATTTCATCGGGAGGAAGAGATCTGCAAAAGTGTTTAAAAACCAAATTGAGTTTCAAAACTATGAATCTAAAAATCTAAACAAACCTGAACGCATTTCTGACTCGTTCTATGCAGTCCTCTTTATCAGTCAGGGGAGTTGAGTAGACAATATTTTTTTATCCTACCCCAAACATAATAGTCTAAAGGAGTTAAATCGGGAGAACGTGGTGGCCAAAGATGTGGATCATTGTTCGCCAACCATCGATCTTCAAATAGCCTGTAGAGGATATTTGACACATTGAGTGAATTGTGTGGAGGCGCGCCATCTTGTTGATACCATAAGTCATTATGGTTCTGTACTAGCGGCTCAATTATTTGAGTCAATATGTCAGAATATCTATCTCCTAAGGGAGAACATTCTTTAAATGATGCAAACATGTGTACTGTTCTATCTTATCAGTTAAAGTCCCATCATAAATGTGAACATCGAGAATTGCATTATTTTTGATGGCGCAAAAAACATTGAAACTCCAGGTCTCTTGAAAGTTCCATTGTCTGAAGTGGAGGTTGTTCTCTTCATCCCAATAATGACTGTTATGCCTATTGAAAGAACCATTCTTTGTGAATTTAGATTCATCTGTCCAAATTATACAGTCCAAAAAGTTTTCATTCTCTTGAAATCGAATCATCATAGCTTCGCAAAACTCTGTTCCCCTGACGAAATCAGTTTCCTTCAAATGCTGTACCCTATTGAATTTATATGGGTGCATTTCATGTTTTTTTTAATATTCTCCAAACACTCGATTGAGATAATCCCAGATCAATCTCGGCATCTTTGAGGGAATTTTGAGGATTCACACGAAAATATGCAAGAACTGTAATTTCGTTGTTCTCATCTTTTACTACACTTTTTTCTCTGTATATAGTTTTCTTAACGAAAGATCCGACATTTCTCAAGTTTGTTATGGTTCTGTTAATGGTATCTCTCGTTGGTCTGGGTCGGTCAGGAAACCTCTCAATGAACAGTCGAATCGTTCTATCTACAACTTTATTACATTCTCCATGAAGTAGAATGAGATTTAAATAATCTTCATTGGTAAAATTAGACATAGTGATCGATTTTATAACTTAATACGAATTATCACCAAATTAATAGTAAACACAAAATGCTACTGAATAAAGAGGAATTTGGCAGATGTAATTAATGATATCTATCATTAAAAAAAAAAGAATGTAAAACATGGTAAGTTTTTGCATATGGTTCATAAGGAATTATTTATTTATCACTGGAGAGAAAACCGATGGCCGATTAGTTGAAATAAAGAGGTTTCCGATGCAAATTCGAATCAAAATTCGCCATCTATTTAGGAACAACCTGTAACTTTTTTCTCTTGCATATTAGGGTAGTAAAATCTAAAACATGGTTTGAGTAACAGTTCCTGAAAATTTCATCTTTTTTGGCGTGAAGGGAAAAGAAATGGCCGAAAAACAGTTTTTTGTGAATAACTCAGAAAATATCCACTTTAGGGCAAGGGTGTGATGCATACACTCACATTATTTTTCAACGTAGATTCAATATCTGCCATAAAAAAATGGGGTTCTAATTTGAAAAAATTGATTTTTCACGATTTTGTCATCCCTAACTTTGAAAGCGATTTTTTCACCCCCTGTATCATGAATCGCGATTTCGATTTTTTAAAGTGGATACATCAATCTTACATCTTGAAGAATCCCAAGAATGAAAATTTTCCATCCAAAAACCTCGAAGTTATTCTTGTTTCAGCGGAGCTCTATTTACGATTTTTTTTTCCAATTTTCCCGCTCAGAGAGAATTTTCCAACCAAAACTGAAAAATGTTACATCAAAATAACTTGAAATTTTCTGAGGAATCTATTTCTGCAATAAAAAAATGGTGTTCTAATTTGAAAAACGGAAGTTGACGTCATTTCCGGAAAAACCGGAATTGCTCATGCCTTGAGAATATTTTTGATTTCATCAGCATCGTGAAATACTTATAAGTGCTGAATTTCATGAAAATACGTTCAGTAGTTTCCCGTATAAATATGGGTGAGGTTCCTCGTGAAAGACCCTGTATTAATACTCAATGGTTATATCAAGTTGAATTGAAATAGATTAGGTAAAATCTTCTCACGACTATCCACAAACGACGACCTTTATTGCGATAGTATACTGAATATCCTATGACGGTCCTGATTATCAACAGCTTGGAGTTCAGCTAGGGTATGAAATCGAACCTAATAGTTCATCTACCCACCACCAGATGTTAGGGGCTGAAATTTGCTTTCCTTGAAACACACAAGCGCCTCTATGAAGCAAAGAAGGAACTTCATCTGAAAGTAGCTTCAATTCCTTGAACTGGGTTGCGGCTCTAGTTATATTAATACTCAATGACTCAACCAAACCTTTTACTAATGTGGAACCTGTTGCCAAACTGGTACGAAAAGTATCAACAAAAAAGTTATCTCTAGATCTGGTGTAATGGTGATGAATTTCAGAAACGAAATTCATATTTTTCGACAGATAATTTGGAAGAATGCCATGCTTAATTTTATAAATTAGGTTTAACGTTGTATAAACAATTCTCTGCCGTACACTCATCAAATTATTGTGGAGATATACACTTACCGACTTTAAATTCGATCCATTCAAAATAATGATTTATTTAAAAATGCTATAATTTTCGAATGGGGAGGCTGATTTGTTTGAATTTTTCAGAAACTTTAAGATAAAATACTGTAGTTTTAAGGTTATTATTCGGACATCTAAAAGTAATTCAGTAATCGCCGCATATACAGGCTAGAACAGAAAACAATTTTGTCCTCTACATTTGACACACCCTGTAGGTTAATTCTGCTAGTAGATCTGCACAAAATTAACTTTATAAAGAAGACTGATTTGTTTCCAACATTTTGTTTTTTTATTTATCCCGATATCTTAACTTGTTTGTGAAATGTGACGGTTTAAAGACAATATAACATTTTTAATTTTGTTCTTCAGTTTGCAGAGTAATACATAATTTTATGAACAAATCAAACAACAAATGAACTAATTATTATTACAAATTAATAACGGGTATTTCCCCCACGAGCGCGAATAACTACCTCAATGTGTCGTGGGATACCCTCTATCAGATGTTGAATCTCCATCTGGTCAATTCGATCCCATTTTTGAACCAAAGCATCTCTCGAAAAATTTGAATTACTTGGAGAAGGAACTGGGTTACGAACTCGTCTGCCCATCATGTCCCAGACGTGCTCAATTGTATTGAGGTCTGGGCTACGTGATGACCAGTTCATCCTTTGAATTTATGTTTCCTCCAAATATCGAGATACAATCCTCGTGGTCGAGCGTTGTCGTACATAAACATGAATTCCTTTCCTATAAATGGTTGCAAATGGAATTACATGGGGATCTAGCACATCACGAATATATCGGTTAGCTGTCATTGATCCTCCGCCAACAATGACTAAATCAGTACGAGCTTCCATGCTGATGCCGCCCCAAGCCATTACAGATCCTCCTCCATTATTGAGTCTTCTTGGGTACATTCTTTCACGGCCATCTGGAGAACGAAAACAAAACCTTAACTCGTCAGTAAAATAAAATCCTACTCAAGTCATCGACAGCAGTAGTATTTCTTTCTCGAACATTTGTAGAACATCGTCTGCCAGATGCCCAGATCGTCTTCGTTTCGAAAAACAACCAGTTTCATTGAAACGTTGTACAGCTCTCTGGACGCTACACCTTGTAACACCAAATATTCTAGAAGCATAATACTGAGACCTACCGTCTTGTACCAGAGCAACTGCTCGTGCAGTTTTCATATTGTGAGTTGGTCACAGAGCACTCTACTTATTTTGTAGTTTATTCTCTACCGTCATTTAAATTGTGACCATTTCTAAAATTTATTTGAATTTTCGTACCTTTTTCATCTTCTGACTATGTTTTTTCCAGAGCCCTGATGATGCAAAAATAAATTTGCGAAACGTTAGCCTTCACATGAAGTGAAGCCTTCACATGAAGTGGTTTCTCTTATTTCTCCTACGTTCCCTAACCCAAAAAAACCAGCAATATACATTTCTAAAATGTTGCATGTTCTTTAAACCGTCACATTTCACAAACAAATTAAGATATTGGGGTAAATAAAAAAACAAAATGTTGGAAACAAATCAGTCTTCTTGATAAAGTTAATTGTGTGCAGATCTACTAGCAGAATTACCCTACAGAGTGTGTCAAAAGTAGAGAAACAAATTGTTTTCTTTTCTCCCCTGTTTATGCGGCGAGTCCTAAATTACTTTTAGATGTCCGAATAATAACCTTGAAACTACAGTATTTTATCTAAAAGTTGCTAAAAAAATTCAAATAAATCAGCTTCCCCATTTGAAAGTTATAGCATTTTTAAATAAATCATTATTTTGAATGGATCGAATTTTAAGTCGGTAAGTGTATTTGAGCCGAGAGCTCTTAGTAGTAAGCAGTACATTCTTCAATATGCAGGTGACACCTTGATCATATCACACGGTGAAAATAAGGAAAAATGCATAATTAATCTACAAGAGCTAATGGATAAGACTGAAATTTGGTTCCGCACCTGACGCCTTAAGCCCAACCCAGAAAAGCCACAGTTCATAATATTTGACCATAAACCTTCACCAAGTTCCCCAATTGTTAAAGTAAGTAACCAACACAAGACAATACAACAATCAATCAAATACTTAGGAGTACACATAGATCAAAAACTAAATTTCAATCAACACACCTACCTGATGAAAAAGAAAGCAATATTACGAGCAAAATGTTTCTCCAAACTGGTAATAAGAAATCAAGGTCTAACAATAAAAAATGCAAAGAAGATTTATACATCCATATGCAGGCCAATACTGGAATACGCACATCCAATTCTAATGAACTGCAGAAACCCAGCCATCAAAAACTTGGAAGTAGCAGAGAGGACAGCACTCAGAAGTATTAGTCGACTAAGACACCCTATTAACAGACTTTATAACCCACCCAACCAATTGCTGTACACATCAACGAACATCGAACCTATCTCAACCAGACTCCAAAAACTGAACAAGAAATTTTACAGCAGACTTCGAAATATGGAAGATATAATACATCTCTATCATGATGACGGGAACTCAAGAACGAAGAGGAAATTTCCGAAGGCGTCTCTAATACAAGAAATGAGAAGTGCTTACAATAATACAAACATCTAAGACTTTTGTTTTTGTAGTAAAGTTTAAAGTATATTAATTGTACTGAGCTGAAGGACCTAAGGTCGATGGCTCTTGGCTTTTTTTTTGGTCAATAAAGACATTTTCTCTCTTTCTCTCTCTACAGATCAGCCTCAAAGAGAGTTATGAAAGAAAGTAAACGCGTATCCTGGAAACAATACTTCTCCAAAATCTTCTCAGACACATCACCCAATCAAATTTGGAAGAAAATAAAACAAATAAAAGGGCAAAACACAAACTACAAAATATCCTATGTATTAGTTGAGAACAACGAACCAATCACCAATAGCCAAGATATAGCAAATACCTCAGCTGAATACAACTAGGATAAGACCGTGACCTTAGCAACACCAGAATACCTTGGAGGTGAAGTGCCTAATACAAACGAACCCGACCCTTCTCCTTGCAAGAACTCAACCAAGCTCTATTTTCCATGAAGAACACAGCAGCAGGCCCGGATAATATTCCTATGATATTTCTTAAATAACTGCATGTAGAAACATTAATCAAAGTTCTAGGAATATATAATATCATATGGACGAAACACTAGTTTCCTACTCAATGGAGACTATCGCACATCATATCAGCCAAAAAACCAGGTAAGTCAGACCCTCACCTAACACGTTCAGACCAATCTCCTTGACATGCACGTTATGTAAGGAGTTAAAGAAGGTTGTTAATAATCGACTAATATGGCATCCTGAGAAAAACAACCTATCGCATTCAACCCAATCAGGCTTCACACAGAATCCCGACACTATGGATAATCTTGTAATACTACAGACAGAAATTGCTAATGTCTTCGCCAATAAACAAGATTTAATTGCCACTCTAATAGACATTGATAGTGCATTTGACACTTCAAGTCGCGAAGCTATTATGACCAAAAAAAAAAAATTTCTCCAGCATGATGCATAGTATTACCATCTGCATTAGGGAACACAAATTGATTTGTTCAACACGTAAAGAAGAAAAACTTATCGCGAAACGGCTAACTGCGTTTGTTCGTCTTTTTCGAGGCGTCATTCGCATGCTATCGAGATATTAATCTGATAATAGTCTCTTGGGAGGATTTGTCGAATAAGAGTAGTTCCTGATTATTTCAATATTAATATTATTTAATATTATACTTGAAAAACCCTTTATAAAAGGTGAGTTTCACATCGATATCTTATTTTTTTTTGCTAAAGTTGTGGTTCGTTCCACAGGGTTTTTTTTTGTATCTTTCGTATACCCGAAAACTTTTCGAGTTGGAATTGGATTAATTCTCTACGACGTACCGAGTATTGGATCCACCGTCATAAGAGCCGTAGATATCGTCATTTCCGAATCAACGTCTCCACCAATACCCCATTTCAACCCTTCTTTAAAGTAAGTACTGATGCTGTGTCCGAACAACAGCAAAATGAATATACTTTATTTGTGAAGATTTTGTTCACCTTTTTACCATATTATATCCTCATCAACAAATACGAGGTGGGTAGACAGATTACGAGACATTCGTTTTTCTAATATTTTCTCGTATTTGTTGATCTAGAAAAAGCATACGACACGGTACCTTTGAAGAAACTTTTTGAAGTGTTGACAAGGGTTGGCCTGAGGAAAACGTATGTACACGCCATATGGAATATGTACAAGAACAGTAAGAGCCTGGTTAAAATGGGGAACACCCAATCAGAAAAATTCCACACAACAAAGGGGCTTAAGCAGGGATGCAGCTTATCACCTACATTGTTCAAAATATATATCCAGGAAGCTATTTATAACTGGAGAAGGAAAACAATGGACATGGGAATACAAATGAATGATGAATGTCTATCAACACTCCTATTCGCCGACGACCAAGTTATCATAACTAACGACGAAAGTTGAAAGAAGAATTTGAAGCATGGGGTCTGACCATAAACATGAACAAATCTGAATATCTCAAAGTAGGAGACCAACAAGAAGAAGACCCAGAACTGCAAATTCATAATCTGAAAAAATGTAGCCAAGTCAAATACTTAGGAAGCATCATTTCGAAAGATGGAACATCAAAAAAGGATATAGAAAACAGGACACAGTTAGGAAAGAAGGCAATCCGATTGTTAAACTCGTTACTCTGGTCAACCAGAATAAAACTTCAAACAAAGATGACTATCTACGCATCAATTGTAGAGCCAATTTTGACGTAACGGATGTGAATGCTGGCAACTCTCAGAGAGGGAGAGAGGGGTGATAGACACGGTGGAGATGGATTTCCTGAGGAGATCGTGCAATATATCCAGACTGCAACATATTAGAAATGAAGATATTAGAAGGAAAACTGGGCGGATATTAACAACAGCGGAAAGAGTAGAAACAAGTCAGCTATTATGGTACGGGCATGTGATGAGAATGAAGGAGACGAGATGGCCCAAGAGAGCTCTTAGGTACATACCAGCGAACAGGAGAAGAAGAGGAAGACCGATGACTCAGTGGATAGAAGGGATTAAGAAAAATATGAGAGATCGAGCCATCGAGGAGGAAGATTGGAAGGATAGGGAGGTGTGGCGATCAAAATGCGGGATGCGGCATAGGCTGTAGGACCCCCGCCAATATGATATATCCTCATCATATTTCTTAAATTCATGAATTTATTAGTTTAACACGAATTGAACCGGTGTAACTTGACTAAAACTAATTGGCGCCCTCATAAAATGTGTCATTTGAGTTAAACTAGTATTCAAGCCATGATTATTCTTAGCTTTTTGATCAAAAGAATAAAAAGTAGATTCACACCGTTGATGGCTCTCCGTCAAACAGCTGCCGTTCGCAGTGTAAATGCTAGATTTCAAAGACTGATGAAAGCTATGTTACAATATCTGCTTCATCCATCACTCAAAACGGCATTCCCCAAGGCTCTGTATTGAGTGCCACCCTATTCCTACTAGCTATCAACCACATATGCAACATTATTAAAACACCGACCAAACCAGTTCTATATGCCGACGACCTCTTACTGTTCTGCTCAGGAAAAAACCAAAACAGCACTTGCAAACTTTTACAAAATTTCCTTGTTTATATAACCACTCGGGCTAAGAACATCGGATTCAACTTCTCCCCCTCAAAATCAAAAGTAATTCGATTTACTAGAAGTCATCCAATTGTCCAACCCTTCCGCACTATCAACGGTCTACCCATAGAAATAGTTGACCACCTAAAATACCTTGGATTGACCTTGGATAATACACTCACCTGGACCCATCACATCAAAAACATCAAAGGCGAATGCGTGAAAACTTTGAACCTCCTACGAACTCTATCTCATCATCATTAGGGATGCGACGAAGAGATCCTACTGAGAATCTACAGAGCAGTAATTCGGTCGAAGCTAGACTATGGCTGCATTCTTTACTCTACTACAAGCCGATCAAATCTAAAACTGCTTAATACCGTACCTAATACAGCGTTACGCATCACCCTTGGAGCATTCCCATCTAGTCCATCCGATAGTCTATATGTAGAAGCACAAGAAATAGCCTTCAGCCTTCGACGACAACAACTTCTTCTAACATATGCTTCGAAGGAGTCTGCAATGCCGAATCACACCGCACATAATCTAATGGAAACACCAGAATACCCAAACTCATCACATTCTATGACGTTACCCACAATTCCACAGCTTATTCAACAACACTCAGAGTCTATAAATTTTAATTTGTCGGTTGCCATGACGTACTCAGAACATGCCCCGTGGTGCAGATATCAACCGAACCTCAAAACAGTGCCACATCGACATAATAAACAAGAAACTCATGACAGAATCCTAAAGCAATCCTTCCTCGAAATGAAAACCAACGAGAAATTCGATGAGGGATTCTAAACTGATGGATCTAAAGACGAAGACGGAGTTGCATGCTCAAGCATCGACAAGATGAACAATTCTGTATCCTTCAAACCTCCACCTATATCCAGTATATTTATATAGTGCCAAAATGTTCGTAATCTATAAGTCCCTGTACAACACCATGATACCAGGCCACCATATCGGAATATTCACAGACTCGTTATCCTCAATTCAAGCGATATCTAATATCTTCTCTAGAAACCCGCTAGTACAAAAAATTCAGAAACGATGTAATACACTCAAAATAAACAGAGACATCTCTTCGACCATAATGTGGATACCATCTCATGTAGGTATAGAAGGAAACGAAGCTGCAGACAAATCCGCAAAACAGACAGGGTCTTCTGACCTTCCAATCACGAATATTCAGCTCCACTCAGGCAACAATAAATAATGAATAATAAATAAAAAATAATAAATAATAAATAATAAATAAAAAATATTAAATAATAAATAATAAATAATAAATAACAAATAATAAATAATATATAATAAATAATAAATGTTTATTGATCCTTTAGGCTAACTCTGCTAGATAGGATATGTCATATAAAAAAAATATACAATAAATCACATTATCAATGTTATGTAGTATAAAATCTAGAATAACAGGAAAAAATAAACTCACAATGTAAAAAAAAAAATACACAATACACGACATAAATAGTACATACATAATAACATTGGGTCAAACAATCTTTCATATATCGCAGTCGCTAAGGAAATCAGTTGTTGTATAGTAGCATTTTGACAAAAATACGTTTTTTATGGCATTTTTGAACTGGTTGTCCCGCAGACTTCTGAGCCTCGATGGAAGGTGATTGTAAAACTTAATTCCCTGATAAATTGGGGAAGACTGATATTTCGATGTTCTGTGCCCCGGTATGCATCATATTTCACCATGTCTGGTGTTATAGTGATGGTAGCTAGAGAGAGTGTTCAGTCCATGTATATTTTCTCTCGCATTGATTAAACACCTATACAAGTACAAACAATGGACTGTCATGATCTTGTACTCTTGATATATGGGTTTACAAGAATCTCTTGGTTTCCGGTTAAATATTAGTCTTAAAATTCTCTTCTGACAGACGAAAACCCTCTGGATTTCCCCAGAGCATTCCCATAGTAAGATGTTATAATTTATATGAGTATATGCTAAACTGTAATAGATGTCCAACAGAGTTGATATGGGGAAGCAGTTTTTAAACTCTATTAATTGCAAAGTAGGATTTGCTCAGTTTACCGCAAACAGTATCGATATGATTCGTCCAACTTAAACTGTCATCAACACAAAGTCCCAAGAACTTAACGACGCTATCAGATGAAATCTCTTTATCGAGATGGAAAAATTGTAATCTTTCAGAGATCTCTTCAAAACTGGCAAATCTAAAGGAATAGCAGCAACAGCAAACTACATGCAGTCCAGTCTAAGGTCGATTCCCCGCTAAAAATCAATCTCAATAGAGAATACAAAGTGGTACTGAGAAGATTAACCCTGAGTTGCAGGAACGTCCATTAAATTTAAATTCCCTTTAATTCCCCATTAAACGAAGTATCCATGGCTATCGTCTATGGATATTTATTCCGTTTAAGGGAGAGTTAAGGCAGCATTAAATTTTAATGGACGTTGCTGCAACTCAGTGTAAGAATAGCTCACACCAGGTTGACACACGGCTACTTAATGTCATCATCAGAAGAACAACCTACATGCGATTACTGCCGAGATACTCTCTTAACGGTGAAACACATTCTATCTCACTATCCACATTACAATGAAGTTCTCCATCGACTGGGACTTGAAGAAAATATGAAGAACATCCTCAACTCAGTGACTCAAATTGAAAGAACACTAAACTTCCTTAAAGAATGTCAACTATATAAGAACATACAATCAATGTATCTATAGAACCATTCAATTGTTTCCATAACTTCTTTGTGTTCCATAACAAAAATGTATAACCGAACACTGTACCATGTGTCAATGGCTTAGTTACTGAAATACGTTAATTCAAATAAATGAATAAACAAAACCTTTTTATATTTCAATCAATTTTCTCTTGAATGCTCTCTATTTTTTATACTAATAAGATCCATTTTCGTCGAATAGAACGGTCCCATCCAGAAAAAAAAATATAAAAAAATAACATTTTTCTACCACTTAAAATTTTTTTTCAGTGATGTTTTCCATCTCATCAGAATCGCACTGCAAATCTTCTAACTGAGCTTCTTACTTAGAAGTATCATCTGAACCTCACTTGAAATATATTTCTCGGAATATTTAGGCGATATTCTTTCTATTTTAAGGTGATGAATACGTTCTCCGGTTTTGTTTTTTGTAATTTCTTCAACAGAAGCCCTCTCATTAAAGTCTTCTTATTCGATAAGTACTAATTTTTTTCTTCTCCATCTAAAAGCCAGATATAAAAGGATTTTTTTAATACGTTGATACTTTTATCTGGTAGTAGAACTTTCAAATCGTGGATACTTTTGCATATATATTTCCTTGACAATTTTATTCTGATATTCTTTCAATTCTATGTCTAATTTCAAAAAGTAGAAGCTTTTTCATTGCAGCATCTAGGTATTTGAATTATTATGGTTCATATTTTGATTATTTCCTTCTAAACTACCTTTAGCCGCTTCAGCTGTAAACAGGGCCGTCGCTATAGGGGGGGGAGGGAGGGGAGCCTCCCCCCCAGAACAGATTCAAAAGGGCGCCAAATTGATCCTTCATCATTGAATAACTATAGTAAAATTTCACAAGCAAATGCTCTTCGTTCTATTACTTGCAAAAGATTATTTATACATGAGCTGCTTGCAATGCCATCTAGTCCAATCATTTGAACTACAGCGACGGCGTTGTAGAAAACTTCGTTGCGGCAAGGAAGATCAATATGCTGTGAATCCCCGGCTATACGTCAAAATAATTGAATGACAAACATAACCTTTTATTTATTCCTGATTTAATGAACCAGTGAGTAGTGATTACTTAGTTTGTGAGTCTTATATATCGAGTTAATAAGTTTCAAATCGAAACCAGTTGAAGGAATACCTGATTATGAATCCTTGCCAGAAAAAGTTCAAACCCTCTGGGGCGGAATTTAGGAAGAGGGCGCAGAAAAGGAAAATTGAACATGAAAAAGCAGCAAATGTGATGAATACATGGCTAAAAGCCAGTTGCTCAAAAGAAGAAGATAACTTCGAATTTAACGAAAAGGGTGAGCTATGCTGAAATAAGATAATATCTTAGTTTGGAGTCAAAAACTTCACTTTCCAATTCCTTATTCATTCTTGTAATTTTTCACGTAAAGATTTTATTTGTTTTAAAGTTTATAGTTAAGGGAAGTCTTGATTTCACTCCATTTGCGTTTTTTTGTTCAAAAATTTTTTCAATTTTGACAAAAACTTGAATGATTTTTTTCGTGGGCTGATCATCATGTTTCTTTAGAATTACCGATGAAGTGTCTTCAAAGATTCAAATTTTGTGGTATTAGTTACCACACGCTAAAATTCATTAATTTAATGGCTACATGGCTTGCTGATGACATTATTGCAATGTCTTTCTTGAAAAGTTTTCTTTTATATTTCATTGTTATATCTGAAGATCAAAGTATAAAGTTTTTGCAAATTCTTTTTTCTATTCGTCTCGGTTAATTTGGGAGATGCCCACAATTTCACCTCTGACAATAATAATCACTCTGAAACGCAAGTCAATATTATATTCAGGCTCTTTTTTTTAGAAACTAACAATAATATTGAGATGAAACAAGCTGATTCTGAGAATATTTTTCACGAAACCGAAAATTATGAAATTCCCGATTCAACCCCAACATTTGAAATATCACAGGAAAAAGAAGTTGATAGTGCAGTTGAAGAAATTTCTTGGACGGCATTCTCCGCTAAGCTTTTACAGATCATTGACGACTTTAACAGTTTGAAAAAATTTGAAAAGACTATAAAATATTCGAACACAGAAGAAATTTCAATTATTATTGATGCTGTATCTGCTTTAAAAATGATGAAAAATGATTTTGAAAATTGTATTTCCGTCGGCGAGTCAGTGATCAAACAGTTCGAATCTCAAGAGCTATCTATCAAAAAATCTCGCGAAGATGAAGGAAGCTGCTTAGTTTCTCATGATCCGGGCTAAGAACTGAATCGTTGTCAGAATCTCAAAAAAAATACTTGATAACCCTGGGCCCTCATCAACCCAAACTAACAGTTTTTCCGAGTGACGGTAAAAACCGATTCAATTCTTCGTGGTACAAAGAATATAATTTCTTAGAATACAGCACAGTTAAGGACAGAGCATACTGTTTCGTTTGCTGTTTATTTCCACCAAATAAGTCTCTCAATTCAGAAGATAATTGGTTTACTGAGGGCGTGAAGGCTTGGGGAAAAATGAAGAGTAGCGGCAAGAGCAAACTCGGGAAACTTCCAAGCCATTTTGGTTCGCAACACCACATCGAAGCAGTTCAAAACTACTGCAATTTCATTAACAGTACGCATCATATCGATGTCATCATCGATAAAACTGCTAAATTGAGGCAAATTGAACAAAAAAAAAATCTTACAATACAATAGAAAAATAATTTCAATGCTTCTGGATGCATCTTTAACTCTGTCTCGCCAAGGCTTGGGATTTCGTGGAGATGCAGGAGATGAAGCAGAAACTGGAAATTTCAATGAAATTGTCCAGTTAATATCACGTCACAACCCATTGCTTCAACAATGGTTAGATAATACCAATATGCGGCCTTACCATATAACATATCTGAGCCCCACATCACAGAATGAATTTATAAATCTCCTCGGAGAAAGTTTACGAAAAAAAATCGTATCTGAGATCAACAAAAGTTATTTTTACACTATTATGGTCGACGCAACACCAGACCACTCTCACAAAGAAATTATTTCAATTGTTGTGAGATTAGTTGATGAGAATTCCAAACCTAATGAAAGATTACTAGAAATTATGGAACCTAGTGGAAAAAACTGGAATGGAAATTGCAACTGACATCGTTAATTGTTTCAACAAATATGAAATCGATCTGTCGAAGCTAACATTTCAATCCTATGATTTCGCCGCAGCGATGTCGGGTAAACACAAAGGTGTTCAACAAAAATTGTGTGAATTAGTTGGACACAGAATTCCGTATATTCCTTGTCAGGATCACAGGGTTAATACAGCGGTGGAGCACTGTAGTAACGCTAGTTTTCTGGTGAGGGAATTCTTTAACTACTTGGAGGAGTTGTATACTTTTTTTACTTTAAGTACTAAACGACATCAGTTGCTGAAAAACAAATTGGATAAAATTGAAAACTCCTTGAAGCTCAGAAGTTTGTCGAAAACTCGGTGGGTTGCTAGAGCAGAAAGTATAAAGGCAGTCAATATTTGCTACGATGAGATAGTTGAACTCCTCCAAGAAATAGCTGAAAACAGTGACTTCGATAACACGTCTAGAACAAAAAGTTCTGGATTAAGAAAAAAAATTTTGAATTTCGATTTTATTGTCACCCTATATTTCATGAAAAATATTATGTTCAAAATTAAGATTTTAATTGAATCTATAGAAACTCCAGAAATTAATGTTATCGATTGTAAAAATATTTTGGATTTTCATATTCAAAATTTGAAATGCATGAATGAGGACAATTCAAATTTCGATAATCTTATAACCAGCGCAATACAGTTTGCTGAAATGTTCAAAATAGACGTTGAGAAGGAGTTTCAGAAATTTCATAGGCGTCGCGTAGGGCCGAAAAAATTTGATAAAAAAAATGAAAATGAGGCAGTTTTTGATTTAAAAACATTTTATAGAAAGGAATTCAAGCAGGTATTAGATACTCTCATTAATAGTTTAACGATTAACTTGAAATCAGTAATGGAAACGTTGGACCCAATTTTCAGAGTATTTAATTTCCCATTGATGCCAAAAAATTTAAAAATAGAGGATTTGGAAGCACTTATTCAAATGATTCCGCCAAAACTTGTGAGACCAGACCCACAAGCGCTTTTTACGGAACTCACAATATATTTTCCGATTGCAAATCATGTGAATCGATAACGGAGGTTGCTGCTATTTTGGCAACAAAATATAAAATGTTGAAACTGGCTGACTATATACTTAAATTCATTATAACCGCTGGTTATGGTACCAGTACCAACGAGAGGACATTCAGTCAGCTGAAACTAGTAAAAAATGTTCTCAGGACAACAATGTCTGATGAGCGTTTGAATAATTTGTTACTTTTGAAATGCGAGAAAAAAATCGCAGCAACTCTTTCTCTCGAATCAATGGTGACATCTTGGAGTCTGTTAAAAGAGCGAAGAATAAAAATCTGATTCAATAAATCTCATTTTCATGAATTTTATTTTAGTAAAATGATTTTCAGTTTTAGTTAACTTGAACTATGTTAATATATAGCTAATTCACTGATGAAAAATATTTGTTATATCCACCAATATACAGGGTGAGTCTTTGACTTGTACATATATTCAAATTATATATTGTTGAGGTCAGAAGAAATACTTTTTTCTCATAGCATTTTTTTCTGATTCAGCCTTGATAAAAAGATATAGCCATCTTAAACTTTCAAAATAAGCTATGCCACCCCTGGAAAAAAAAATTTCCCGAGCTGTAGATCTACCTCCTGAACCTTCGAGAAAATGTAGCAGAAAATTATTTCCGCGAATCTTCTGAACAGAATTACATTCAGCCAAAGTAACCAATTGTTTTAAATTCCCTGATAAAGATTTTTCTGAATCATTAATTACTCGAATAGAGTGCGCATTTCACGAGATTTCACGAAGAATACTTTTATTTTCCAAAATGGCCAAATATTCATTAAATGTCGAGATCATAGAATTCCTGCTTTAATTATAGATTATTATATTGGTAATATAGTAAAAAATAAAACATGTTAGTTAAATTTTGTATTCGTAAAAGATTTGTCACATTAATAAGAACCTTTATTCTGAAAATCATTTCATTTGATGAAATCGTTCACGAGATATATTCGAGAATTACATTTTTTTATGGATTTTCAAGAAATGGTAGGGAAAAAAGTGTTTCTTTTGACCTCAGGAATATCACGTTAAAATACATGTACAAGTCAAAGACTCACCCAGTATATATTTCTCCCATATATTTGTAGTTTTCAGTAAGTAATAAATTTTTTCCAATGAGGGCGCCAGAATCAATTCTTCCCCCCCTAAGAGAAGCTTTTAGCTACGGCCCTGGCTGTAAAGCTTACATTTCTATCATCAATTTTCAAACCAGATTCTAATTTCTCACTTAAGATATCTATTTTTACTTTTCTTATGTAATTTTTTAGAGCAAAATATCTTCGTGATGGTCTGTCTACCTTTTAATTTTTTTTCATTTCTATAGAAAAACAATATTAGTTTTTGAATCTTCGACAATATTATCGACAAATGTAGTTCTTTTGATTTTGTTTTATAGTGAAATTAATTACTGAAGTGAAGAGTATGAAATTGCCAGGGACCTTGCTGCCTTGAATAAAGCTCAACAAGTTTGACTATTTATTGGCTATATACAGAGCAGAGGAGTTTAGTTTTGTTAATGATATTTCCTCTGGATCGAGTCCCTTGCGTAAAACGCGGGGTATTACCGACGATATTACTGTATTTGGATAACAATACTGTGCGGATGCATTTAGACACTCCGTATTCGCATTTGGCACCTAGCACAAATAGGGGCTATGCCTTTCGTCAAACTAGCACGAATTGAGAAACCAATCACAGTTGGAGTGCAAAATGTATGATATGTACAATAAAATAGAGTTCAATGCAAGTGCTTTATTTGGCTTTATTTATCATTTTGTTCGGCCATTACTTATATTCGCTAATTGAAGGTGGGAATTTTCCAATTGATGAATGGATCTTTACTGGTTGCTTTATTCAACCATTTGTTATTGTGAATGTATTGAGCCTAGCATGACATTTCCCAGTATATACAGGGTGACACAGACTCATGGTATACCCCCATTTTCTCCCTTGTTTCTGTAGCTATATTTCTGAAATTTGGAACATTGAATATACTCACTATAGAGCACTTTTTGACATATTTAGAAAAAATCCAATTTCCGGTTTTTCCGGAAATGACATCAATTTTGGATTGAACCGAGAAGATCCTTAAACTTGTCTAAACTCCATTATCGTGTTCGTATTGGTTATACAGAAAAATAGTTGATATGGATGGATACCCCACCGATGATACTTTCAAATGACGTCAGAGTACCATTATGCTACCATTTGACAAAACGGAGTTTAGAGTGAAAAAAGGTTTTGGTTAACTTTTTTGGCACGTATTTCGAACCACGATACTTTTTGAATCGAAATTACTATAGTTTAGCATTATTTTGATTATTTGAAATAATTTTAGGGAGTTCATGGCTCTCTAGATCGAAAAATAAAGATTTCAAAAATGTAATAATATACCGGGTGTCCCATTTGAAAATCGAAAGTTGATGTCATTTCCGGAAAAACCAGAAGTTGGATTTTTTTTCTGAATATGTCAAAAAGTGTCCTATAGTGAGTATATTCAATGTTTCAAATTTCAAAAATATAACTACAGAAACAAAGGAGAAAATCGGGGTGTACCATGAGTCTGTGTCACACTGTATAGTTGGCAGACAGATTTTTCGTCATTACCATAATATAGGTAATTTATATTCTACATCGTCCAAATGAAATATTTTTGGGATGAAGAAATGGTACCAAGTTCTAAGAAAAAACTATTAAATTTTGAAGCAATGAACCGAAAATGTCTAGTTTGAATAAGTTACAATCATTTCGTAAGTTTCCCAAATATGAAAATTCGATCAGTTCAATCACTTTCCAGAAAAATCCAGGATGCACTTTTGATTTGTTTGGTGGGTTGGAATTGTTGGGTTTTGTTCAGACTGAAAACATCTCTACCTAATTGAAAGATGAAATTAAGATGAGAATAATCAAACTATATTAATTTCCCTAATAATGTGTCAAATCCGTTCATTCCGCCACATCTCGTAGAACAAAACAATGTTAAAATATTTCATTCTAACACTGTTTTCAGTAATATTTATTGATGACATATTGGCCTCCTGCCACGATTTTATTTAACATCTGTCAAATTTTATGAGATGAAAACAGTTCTGCCAATCAATTTTTTTCAGTGCAAAAATCACTAAACGATATTAGTGGAAATATTTGATTTATTTTGATAAGAATTCAAGAAATTAGAGAAAATAATGTATGACGATATCGTACAGAATGATACTCGTTCATTCGGAAACTCGCCACTTCGTGGCTCATTTTTGAATATTCAACTCGTGTAAGAAAATCAATGCCTTCTGCACTTGTATCATAAATAACTAAACGATATTTACGGCAATATTTCATTAATTTCGATAAAAATTCGACGAATTAGAGAAAATAATATATGATACTCGTACAGAAGGCTCATTCTAACACTCGTTCATTCCAAAACTCGCCACTTCGTGGCTCGTTTTTGAATTTTGAACTCGTGTAAGAATATCAATGCCTTTTGCACTTGTATCATAAATAACTATTAATGAACTAGTTTATTAGCTTGTGAACGGTGCGAGCGCATTGATAGTTCAAGATCATCAATCGCTAGATTAATATAAAGAGGCCATAGACGTAACAAAGGGAAAGTATATATTGGGGATGCAACTCTCTGATTTTGCCTTTAAAATTATTTTAATGTTAGCAGAACAAAACTTCGAATTTTGTTGCGAACATTTTTGTTTTATTCTTTCTTTATTGTACCTATGTGTAGGTTCAAATGCGTGTTATCAAATTGGTAAATTCTCAAATAACGTGTTCAGTTAATATTGGCAAAAACTAAGACTTGCGAAGATAAACACGTACAAGGTTTAGCGCGGTGCTACAGATACGTTCGTTTCAATACGCTCAGCGCTCGAACAGAGCAGGTTTCGAGTCTACCAATGCCATAGCCGCTAATCGCTCTAGGTGCCAAATGCAGGTACCCAATGTCTAATTGCATACCTATTCCAATGGATTATCCCAGCCATTTCGGAAGATACAAATCTGAACATTTCATGTTCCCCAATTCGTTCAAAAAACCTTAAATTGAGAAAAACAAAAATGGAAAATCACTTCCGGTTTGACCGGAAATGTCTCTGACTTTTTTATTTTAAACAGCACCCTATATATTTTCTGCAATTTTTTATTTCTACACAAAATTACTTTTTCAACGATGTATCAAACTTTGTATTTTACTATTTTGATGGAAAAAACGACAATTGAAATTTCAAATTGAAAGAATTGCGGTAGTCTACAATATTTCATGTAATCTTGATTTTGGTTTCAATAATAATTTATGAACACGATACCAGATTTAGGTAACACTGGCTGAATTTCTTCCTTTTGGGGTATTTGAGAGAATGTGTGTACCCGATTCCGCCCTTTATTATTGATTTGGAAGATCTGAATAAAATTGGATTTTCAACTGAGATTCATAACGAAATGGTTTCATTAATACTTCTACTACTGAAAGAGTAAAATGACCATCAATAAATTTTGAATTTTAGGCAGAAAAAATTGAAGAAACAGTTTTATTCGAAAATCGTTCGAGATAAACAGCTGAAAATTGGGATGAATTATTTGCAATGGTTGACAAATCGACACCCTAAGTTCAAATCATAAAAGCGGCGGTGGCAGATGTTCCATATAAACCCGGCTGTACGTTTTCCCTATCAAATACATATAAATCTCATCAGTTGTACTTGAATGACTGAATGATCACTTTCCTGATAGGGGATAGGATCAGGAATAGACGCTTCTATTTCATGGCCCACTCGTTCACCTGACCTTAATCCACTAGATTACATGTAATCCAGCGTTTATGTAACTGAAATTAGAAATGTTGAGGAGCGGAGGCATAAAATTGTAAATTAATTTACTTTGTTGACCAACAAACTATGAACGGTTCAATGAATAATTCACGTTATGCCTCAGAATCCGTATTAGAGAGAATGGTAGACAATTCGAACAGTTAATTTAATTCATATTTATCACTCTTTTTTCATCCATAAATATACATATATTAAAACTACTAAAAATAATTATCCAAACCGTATGATTTGGCCTAATGGCAATTAGTTCAATTATCAAACTATACCTACTTTTCAATGTACTATCACCCTCGAAAACTTGTTACACATTTTTGGCTCACCCTGTTAACACTCCTGAACAATAAAAAAACGGACAAAAAAAATGTTCACCGAATTAATTTTATAATAACTTTTTGAAGTGCATCAATTTTGTTGACCATTCGTAGCCTATTTAATCACCTATAGTGTTGAGTATGCAGGAACTTCAATCGAATTGATATAAGAAACTCATATAAAGTCCAATTATTGCCTTATTCCTTCACAGGAAGTTAAGAAATTTAGAAGACAATGCTGTATACTGTAATATATATATATATATATATATATATATATATATATATATATATATATATATATACTGTATTCCATTAAATTCAAATGAAATACCAGCGAACTCGAAATCGGGCGATGAACTAGCTGAAACAGACGAAGAAATTATCGAAATCGTTCCACAACTTGAAAAGTTATTTTAAAATGAATTTGATGAAAAATTTTTCCGTCCGGTTTTTAATGTATATTTAAACGGAAGATTCCCGAGGTCTGAAGAAGCACTTTTTGTCCCTACCAATTCTTCTCATTCGGGTAGCTTGAAAAGATTTGGGCTGTTGGAAATCGATAAAAAATGTAATTTTCAAATATACAGGGTCAGTCTTGTAGACTGTGTAGACTTATACATATATTGTAAAGATAGATTCTTAAGGTCAGAAGATATACTTTTTTCGTATACCAATTTTTTTCCGAATCAGCCTAGAGAAAAATATAGAGCCATTTTAAACTTTCATAAGTTGGAAACATGCCACTAAAGTTTTTCCGAGCAATAGATCCTGAACCTGAAAAATGTAGTAGAAATTTAATTCTTCGAATCTTTTGAAAATAATATGTAGTTGCATACAGCCAAAGTAACCAATTAATTTAAATTTCGCTGAAATAGATTTTTTTTAATGATTAATTACACAAAAAAATCGTATTTCATCTTTCACGATATTCGGTGAGAATACTTTTATTTTCCAAAATGACCAAATGTTTAGTAAGCATTCAACTTACTTTTTACACTTGGGTCCTTTGAATTTCTGGTATAATAATGCATGTGAATATAAAGGTCGGTATAGGTCATTATGAAAAATATAAAACATGTAAGAAGAATAGCACATCCATACGTGCACTATTATCCTCAATACCAAAATCCACATTTCTAGCAGCCCCTTTTAGTCGGAGCCAATATAATTTTGAAAAAACTGTTTTTACTTGAAATGCAAAATGTGGGTGTCAACTCAATATATTCATCACTTTATCATTCTGCACAAAAAATTAACATAAAAACCATTGAGACGACTTTGAAATCTGAATAGCCCAAATAAGTATCATTGAATAAAACGTATTTTTTTTTTCATTAAAAAATAGCTCTACACTCAGACACTTTCATCAAATTGCAAATGCAAATTCGACTTACAAACAAATTTGTGTCCTTCAATTTACCAAATTGATTTCAGTTTCATCCCTTGCTTGAACCTTTTTTCTACCTATTTCGAGAACTTTCTATCCGAGATGAATCACTCACTTTAGACTTAATGCTAGTTACAAAAATAACTATGATATTATTCACTTTTCTACGAAATGCTGGCCAATCTTTAGTACCTGAGAGAAAGCAATACCTATTCTTCAACAGGAAGAAGTCAATATAATGAATAGACAAATAACCGTTCTGGCAAAATGGAACAAAAAGTTCAATAAGATAAGAAGTTATAAAAGGGATTTCATGTTTCTTAAGGGTGAAACCAACCTTCTAGTGGATATAAATAATTCTACTTCAGGGCTGAACCATTCAGTGTACACGACGAGTACTCGCATTGCAAATAGAGCGGCGTTAGTGAATTGCAGAAATAATCTAAGCAACGTGAGTATTGACTTTTTCATATATTTGTTTCCGATTCCTATTAGTAAATTGAAATTCAGAATTACATTTGAATTGTCATTGGAAGATTAACTTAAGAATACCTGATTACAAATAACCTAGTTTCCACAGTTTAAAAATATATTTCCAGATTTTTTTGTATAACTTTGGATAAATATTTTCAAAAAAAAAACTAGAAATTAATTTCCAAACTATCTTAAAAAACTGGAAACTGTTGTATAAAGTACTTATAATTTATTCTTTCATTGAAAATTCAAATGTTATTCAGAATGTATCGATTAAACTCGTTTTGGAGACCTTAGTTTTCTCTATTTCCCAGGAATATTAAAATTAATCTAATGAGACATAGTGAAAAACAGAATTGTTCTCACGGATCTATCAATCTAAGATGTTAATAACATCAGTTGTTGGAGACACCAAACGAACATTGAGAAAATTGTAAAATTATTATATTTATTGATTTCAGTTCTCATGAGGAAGAGACAAATAAATTTTCGAAAGATTGAAAGAAAAAAAAAGGTTTTATTGATTATCGCTGCGAACCCACTAACAACAGTTCCTATTGAAAATTCAGCAACGACTTTCTTTATATAAATTTATAATATAACGTACGTTACTAATTTTTGTAAGAAAATAAAAATTTTTCTCCATAGTTCCTCATTTCATCATAAAGATCTATGAGATGTGTATTCAAACCGTATCAATCTAGAAAACCAGTGATATACGATACTAATCAAATCAAATCAGGAGTCAGCTTGCCCACCATCATTCATGAATCTCATTTTTTTCCTAATTGAAAGTGGTACTTCATCAAAGCTCAACCAGTGTTGTTTTTTTTTAAACACCATTTAATTAATTTTTTATCTAGACATTCAAAGTAAATCATTATATTTCATTATTCCTCGAAGTTAAGCTTCACTTGTGAACGCACTAATTCAGGGCGAAGCGAGGGATTTTACGCAATTTTCCTGAAATGCTATCTTCAAGAAAACTGGTTTCAACAATTCTATGATTCTTTAATGCTCTACGTATCTATTTTTATTTTTCATGTCCTTATTCATATTTGTATTTCGCCATGTCTTCTGGGTTTCTGTGAAACCCCTTATGCTAAAAGCTTGTGCTAGTATTTCTCGATAACCTATCACTAATATTATTTTTATTGTTGCTAATTTGTTTGGAAAAAACAATGACTTTAGTATAATTATTATGGAAAGTGAACTCATCACTGTACATAACATAATCAGAAAAGATTAATCATTTTATGCTTTTTCAATACGCACGAAAAGATATCAATAGATTTTCGGACTATCTTCTCCGGAGATGTTAGGAAAGATTTGTTCCAACTCAAGAAATTACCCTACAATGTATCGTCAGAATTCGGCGCAATGAATGATTTTCAGTCACTGCGCTGCGCAACAAATGAAAATCATTCATTGCTCTGAATTTTGACGATATTTTGTACGGTAATTTCTTGAAATGAAAAAAACACTACGTAATACCGCAGAACTTTCACAATTTCTCAGAGCAATGCTAAATCATCCCCCATAACGAATAGAAGTATTCACAAGTATTCTAACTAAAGAATAAAAAAATATATTCATTTTAGAAATGTGATTGCTTGAATTTTTTCGATAAGAAATTTATCTTCTTGATTCTTGAAATTATATTAGATGTTGGGTGTTCTACTTGATTCAAGCTGGTTAAGGCTTTTCAATGTTCGATAAACTCTTAATTGAATTTCAAAACACCCATGGGAGTGTTGTAATCCATCTTGATGACGAATTGGTGATGTCTGAGGAATGATAAAACTTTTCATCATCGAATTCTTTACCGAACCCTGTTTTCAAATTAATTTTGAAAGACACTTGGTACGATTCAAGTTCTAATTTATGAATATTTTTTTTCAGAATGAACTTTCCGCTGATTACTTTAGTAACATTAGCCGTCATTGGATACGCATTTTGTATTCCAACAGCAGCACCAACCACCGAAAAGCCAAAAGAGAAGAGTGTAGATACATTCGTACCCCATGCCACATATTTGAGTGCCAATAGTTACGTTGACAATATTCCTTATGGAGTTGCTTTCAATCCTCAACCCAGTAAACCTCTACAAACAGACAATAATGGATTCTTCAAGGGAATCATGCCATCAGCTATAGTGAGTAATTCAGTCTTAATAACATTGGTTTTTTCTCAAATTGTTACATATAATTCCTTGAAATATTGCAATTATTCATATGTCAAAAAAAAGTTTATTCCCAGGAAAAAACAATACTGAAAATATAAGAATGAATCACATATTACAAAGGAATAACGGAATAGGTATATATTCATGTTTCGATGTTTCTTCCATAAGTTCCAACGAAAGGATTCCAATAAAATTCTTTCAAGGATATAAGAAAAAACTTCGCCAAGCCTGAAATTTTTGAATCGAAATTTTAGAAGTGGGAAATATTCAGAATGGAAATACTAGTAAAAGTTTTCATATCAATTGATTAAAAATAAAGACAAATTTCGTAAAGGGGCAAAATCATCTCTCGGATCTCCTTGAAAACTGCACTTACTAATTAATTCCTTACTTTAGTAATTTTCCTCGTAGAATTATTTTCATCTAAAGAGAAGCTAAAGTACATATTGACGTTTCCATGCCATGCTGGAGTGAAATAGTTTCCAAATTAACATTTGGAATGTTGAAGGATATGGGAAATTAAATCGTTGATGGCACACCCTATTGTTATTCTTTTATCGAACTTCAATGATTAAAGGGTAGCTTTGAATCCTGGAGCCGTTTCGTATTTTGCTCCGATTTTATTCAAAATTAGTCACTGGAAGTTTTCGGGGTAGAAAATTTTGATTTCTACAATACTTCGTTTCGTCATAAATCTTGCAAGTTGAACTCAACAGACATCTATTTGTCAGCGATTAATTTCAAATTTGCCGATGTTCAATTTGGATGCATTTTGAAATTCTTGTTGAAGATAGTTGAAACGATGTAATAATTTATCTTACAGATCTGATATTACTTTATTGGAATGTGTTTAGAATAATCGCGGTTTGATATGTTATCGTTCGGTTCGATAGGATATTCACCAATATTTTGCACCCTAGTTCTATAAAATTATATATAGATTATACTCATTGCCAGCTTTTTTTTATAAGGAAAATGTGTATATCAGTGTGATGATTTGAATGTGCGTCCTTGAATAAAATCTACCTACCTATATTTCTGAATAAATTGATTTTTTTCGTTGATATATATGATTATAATTTCGATTACATAGGATTCTCAAAATCTATAAACGGTCAATATTAAACATTCCCGAAAACAATGTCACTATTATAATTTGAAAGAAACACTAAAGTATTCCTTATACACAATAGAAATTGCACAAATTATTCTATGTACAAGTAATACCATGGAGGAAATTTATGATTGCTCATTACTAGAAATCGTTGATAAGAAATAAAAAACTTCCACAAATTGTTTATTTTCTAGTGGTATCGAAGTTTTTCGAGGTTTGAAAATGTTGGTAACGAGTGTGAAGTTGAACCTGGAAACCTTATTCTAGATGACTCTGAAACTGTATAAAAATAATGAAACTTCTCGCTAAAATCATGAATTATCTTCCGATAAAACTATCATGATACGCTAAACTCGATTGATAAATAAGAACAAATTAAATTGAATGACATATCATATAAGGTGACCGAAAGATTGACGATATGCCTGATTCTTCTCAGGATTAGTCAATTTGTACTGGGAAGAACAAAAGTTAATTAATAAGGAGAGTTAGTATTCTGATAACAAATTTACCGCAACGTATGAGCTCCTTAAGCTATCATTTGATGGCAAATGGGGAAAGAATAACATACCGCCCTATATTTCTGTATCTCATTGAGAACATTTTGAAGTGTTGAAGAACGGCAAAAGAAATGTTATATCTCTGAAGCACCGTGAACGTTTTCCTTTTACCCACATCTTTCACTTAACATTTCTTTTGTTGTGATTGTCGTTGATATCAATGAACTTTGATTTCATTATCTTCAAATATTTTTGAAAAAATTTGTTGTTACTGAAATTGAATTTGGTTTTCAGTCTTCCCTGGGAGTTGTCGCATGGTTATTTACAAGAGTTGGAGCGGTTGTTTTGGGGTCAACCATACTTTTCGTTCTGGGTGGACTCTTCAATGCCTTAGTTTGCAGTATGACTTCGTTCTGTAGTTACGATTTTCAAAGTCTGAGTTCATTGGACCAAGAATCAGTAAGAGCCCTCATTACTCCGGAAAAAATATCTACAGCTGCTGCTCTTGTGCAAGATGCTATTGGGAAATACAACAGACTTCAACGAGAAATAAGAAATTGAGATTTCTCAAACTCATATTTTTATTTTTGTAATACAAAATGTAGATTTCACAAAACGTCGTTCTATTACGAAACCTTTCATAAATTGGAATCAATTCAATGAGTTGAGTCGAACAATGACGAATCCATCTAACATCGCTCAATCGAGCAATCGACGGTTTGCGAATTCTACTGCTTGTCTGATAAATTTAAAATATTGTATAACGTAAGATATGTAGAAAATATTTCTGTATATATGTAGAAATTCAATTGTGATATCTATGTTGATGTAAAAAAACAAATTAAATGATTCTGTGAGAATTTATTCAAGATATTCTAATAAAATTCTGAATAAATTTATAGAAAAAGAGTATCATTCTTTCTTACCCTTACACAAACCTATAGGGATAACTTCGAAAGTTTTTTCATTGAATACCCACATTTTATGATTGTAAACGTTATGAACAGAAATTGTAAAATCTTTCATAGTTGTCGTCACTTTTGGGTTGATCTGCCAATATACTCCTATATTATTGCATTAAATATCGAATTATGATATTCTGAAGTTTTTTAGGGATATTTTCTATTTTGTATAAATGCAAAGATGATAATAGTTACTTGCCCTTTGAAATGTAAACTTTTCGGGTACTATTATTGAAGCTCGTTTTAATTTGTCTTCACATTAATAATGAAAGAGCTCTATAAATAATTTACGAAAAACGCACTTCTTTATTTCAAGCGGGAATCCATATTTCTTTGAAGATATTTAATCAAACCATTAATCAACCATTCACCACTTTTATGATATTTAACAAATACCTAACACGTTCAAAATATAAAGGGAGCAGTTAGTTCTGATAAGATACATATTTACCTTATAATTCAACATTTCAATACAACATCGATTTCTTGAAAATATTACAGAAAAGTTTACATCAGCCGAGATAGTTTCGAAACAATGTTGGGTGATTTTGTCCGATTCGACCGATTTTTCTTTTATTTATGACTTAAGTATGGCTTGATCAATTTTGATGAAATTTTCAGTGTAAAACAATATGTCAGTGTACCCTCAATACCTTTTTCCAACACTTTTTTAAAAATACCGGGTGAGAATTGTGTTAATTTGAGATTAATTTTGCAGGTTTAAAAAACACCCTGCACATTCCGTTTTCAATCATTCGCTACCTGTTTCAGATTCTACAATAATGTGATATTACTCTTCCTGAGTTGTTTACAAATTCAGAATTCATTCTTGATCGCCTGTAGGTATTGTGATGTTTAAATCATTTGATTCAGAAAATATCTTTATACTTACGTGAACCAAAAAAATTACTTTTATTTAAATGAAAACTAATACGGAATAACCACATGGAAGGCAAAATGAAGGATCAACTGAAAATTTACATAGAATTCTCGGAATGGCTTTTTAATACATATTTTTTATTAAATTTCCAATAGACCTTCTACTGATACACAACACAGATTTTCTCTCAATATTTGGCTTGGGACAATTAGTTTGCTGTCACATTTTTGAGAAAAGATCGAGAGGTGAAATTTAAATTAACTATTTAGAAAACATTTCACCAAATCTATTGGAACATGTAGGTACATATCCGCTCTATGACAGAGCACCACTCCATTTCGCTTTGAATGTGATCACTCGAATATAAATTATGCGAACATATAAATTGGTCGTGAAGGCCCTGTTGCCAGGGCCGTTTTTAACCTCTTGGATGATGGGGCTCCTATGACTTCGACACAACCAGTGGCGGATACATATGAGCGCGCAGAGGGCGAGCGCCCCCCTTGAGGATCCCACATTGGATTCCTCCCTCTTGAGTTTTTTCTTAATCCGCCGGTGGACACAATACTATTTTATTAGAATAGACAAAAAAGTAGATAAACAATTCATATATTGAATAACAAAAATTTCTAAACAAAAAAATATAAATTCTGATATGAAAATAACTAGAAACAAATTAATGTGATTTAGAACTTGAAAAATTATTCAACATAAATGCATTTTCCTTTTTTAATTTTTTTGTGCATACATATCTATCAACTTGTCGGTGTCCAAGGTTCTGGCCACTTCTTGTCCAAAGCTGAGTAAGCTCAAAAGTCTGATAGACGTGTTTGCGACATTAAATTCCTAAGATAATTCTTGATTATCTCAAAAATGAATAAGAAATTATTTTTCCAGTGTGCTTGGACTATTATCGGAAGGGTAGGAACACGCAGGATGGATTCGAGAAGGGGGAATGTTGTATGGTGGTGTTTTTCGATCTAAAGTCGGGCTTTCGATACGCTGGATACATCGATGCTGCTGACCAAGTTGGAGTGCAAAGGGCTTCGAGGTGTGGTATTGGAGTGGGTCAGATCATACCTCTGTGATAGGTTGCAGAGGGTCAGACTTTGTGAGGACGGAGTGGAGGTTTCATCTGGCTTGAGGACACTAATGTCTGGTGTAGCTCAGGGGGGTACTCTCGGTCCCGCGTTGTTCGATCTGGGTGTGAATGACATGGTATATTACCTGAGAGAATATGGATTCGTCACTCAGTACGTTGACGACACATCTGTTCTCATAACTGCTGGGAGCATTGGTGAGCTGGCTGTGAAGGCACGGCGTTGCCTTGTCAGAATGAGGGAGTACTCCTCAGTGAACGAAATTGTGCTGAATGAGGGTAAAACTGCCGCAATTATCTTTTCTCCCAATCGAACACTCTATGATGAGGCCCCTTTAATCTGGTCTGATGGTGCAAGTATGCATTTGTCCAGCGAAGTTCGATTCTTGGGCGATATGTTTGACGCTCATTTGTGCTGGAGGGAACATATGGTGGTCCTGTGTGGAAGGCTTGCCTCGAGGAATTTTGTGCTGCGTCAGCTGAAGCGATCTTGTGACCTCGACGTGCTCAAAATTTACTATCACTCATCGGTCCGTTCATTACTGGAGTATGGAATTCTATGTTGGGGTAATGGCACTGATGTGGATATGGTTTTCAGGATGCAGAAGCGTATAGTGCGATCTATATATGGTCTCAGTAGACGTACTTCCTGTCGTGAATATTTTAAGGGCAATTTTCTAACCGTCCCATCTCTATTAATCTTGCACTGTGTTGTTTATGTTGAGAAGAGGTTTGGTACCGAGTTCGCACAGGGGATAAATAACAACTACAACACTAGGAGTATGACTGACAAAAAAGTGAATATTCCTTTTACGCGCTTAACTCAGGTACAGAAAAGTTTTCGAATTATTAGTTTGAGAATATTCAATCACTTACCCAGTGGTAATCGCGATATTGAGGGATTAAACTCGTTTAAAATGTCTGTTAAAACGCTGTTAATGCAAAATGTGTTTTACTCACTGAACGAATATTTCGGTGTCAATTTTTCCTTGTAGTGGAATGGTAGTTCAGCCCATTGTCATGATGTTTGTATGATGTATTTGTATTTTACATTTTTTACATTTTATATTTGTGACTATTTTGATGATACTTTCCCATACTATACATTTTCAGTCAGTGGAAATAAAATTATTATTATTATTATTAAATTCATTGTGTTCGGTGTTTCGGCCCATAGCCATCCTCAGAACACAATATGAAGTCCAATGTCAATATAAATTTCCAAATTCATTAAAAGCTTCGAAAGGCTTTGCCTTCCATATGTTCGTATGTTCATTCAGTAGATATTTGTTTTCATTTATGTAGATTTTTTTGGTTTCTCTGCGTATGAAAATTTTTTCTGAATTTAACCATTTTATACATGATGGAATATAAATTTCGAATTTGGAAAAACTATTTTAGAACTCAGAAAGAGCTATTCATCATTGGACGATATAGAGCTTCATTATCTCGTTCGGAATATTCTTACTGCTTTGGATCCAAATTAGGATATTGTTCTTCTTTAGAAAATTTTTCTAGGGCAAGTGAAGGTGCAATGTGCCAAAAAAATTAATGTCACATTATGGTAGAATCTGAAACAGAAAGCGAATTTTTGTAAACGGAATGTAGGGGGTATCTTTTTAACCTGAAAATTCCTGATTTCCTTCCTGTATTTTTGAAAATGTGTTGAAATTATTGAAAGTTTTTACATCATTTTGTTTTACACTGATAATTTCATAAAAATTGATCAAGCCATACCAACGTTATGAATAAAAGAAAAATCGTTCGAATCGAAAAAATCGCCCTATAGACTCTCAATTAAGGCCCCAACCATAAACCAAACATTGCTTCGAAGCTGTCTCGACTAGTTCAAACTTCACCTAGAATCTAACGGTCTCCTTCGGCAATTACCCTGTATAATAATATATTAGATATATTTAAGAAAAAGAAAATTCTTTGCCTTTACGGAGGCCACATCGATGTGCGGGATACTGATGAGGCCCAACAAGGCCGAAACCGATATATCACTCATCTCAGTGACAAAATCTAATATCATTTCTCCAACCTCATGATAAAAGATCTCTGAGCCTGGGAATTGAAAATGGTATTCATTTCGATGATTACTATTTTGAATTCATCTATGTTTCAAAAATATTAGATATAAGTATATGCAGTTTTGTGAATCAATGCTGGCTCGGAATCAAGAAATAGAAAAGCTTTTTGGACAGCAGAATCGAAATTCACCATGAGAAGAACATTCAATTGGACTATAGTCATTATTGGGATGAAGTCATGAAGTTGGAAGGATTTTTTGTTCTATGAAATACTAGTTGGTTGCCAAAATCGGTTATAAAAGCTTTATGTAGGCGTAGAAACTAGGTTAAAATATTTTGAAATATTTTTTGTGACGTCACTAGTTCAAACATCGCTAAAATATTTTTTGAAAGCTTTACGTCGTCAAAGTAATAAAAACGAAAATCAAGGTAGAACTCCGCAACGAGTATTAAATGATATTTTCTCTATTTCAGTCAAGTTTTGTGGAAAACTCTCGAAATTCAAATCAAAATTCATATTAGTGACTTTTGTATTATATCTTGGCAGTTGTAATGAGTTTCATTACAGCACTACTTTTAGTACTGTAATGAACTCATTACGATACTGAAATAGAGAAACCTGCTTTTAATTATCACCAAATATTTTCAAACACTCCTTTGTTTGACGTCACCGTTGCAACGTCAGAATACTTATCTTTCGAAACCCACGAAATATTTTAACAAAATTTGCACGCTAAAATACAGCACCACTGAGTAGGGACTGTCAGAGTGAGTTTCTTTTTTGATTATTTTTCTGCACTATACCTGAACTTTTCGAAACCGCAAGAAATAAAGTGATTACAGTTATTTTGCCGGTGAAATTCTGCAAACTGTTGTGAATTGTGCATTTTTCGATTTGACATTGACATTCGCAACTATTTTCTTTAATGCTTGCGTTTTCTGGTATAAGGAAGTGAAACCTGTGTGAAATAAATTTGAATATCTGTGTTTTATTTCCCCTTTATTATCTCATGAACTGTTTGAATATTTTGATTATTTTTGGAGTGCTATAGTGAATTGAAAATTTATTGAACCATATTTTCAGAAAGTTTTCAGTTTCAGGGTAATTGTTGAATAGGGCATTTTTTTAACATTCATCTTGAGTATTATTGTCCTATTTTTCTCAAATATGTAGTATATGTAGTGGCTATGAGGACTGGGGGAATGAAAAAATTCTTTATGAAATGCCGACGTTTCGACCTTTATTTCTGGTCTTTTTCAAGGCTAAACATATAAAATTTACATTGAAAATGTTTCATAGTAACAATCAACGATACAAATTAAAAACACAATTACAAAGGTGATAAATGAATAAGATAGGAGGCGACACAATTGGACAACACAAACTTACCCATTCACGTTGAGTAAACCCCCTACTACATAATGCGGAGGCATAAAACTGTATCATCAAATTGTTTAATTCGTTAATAAAGGCTTTAGTCAATAAATTAAAACTTCGGAAACATAATTTTTAATAACAGGGAAAGCAGTTAGTTCGTTATCAGAATTCAGTATGAAACATTAGAAACTGGTTTCCGTATTCCGTATCGTCTGACATAAACAGAGTGTCGAGCGTCATATAGTCCACTGAAATTAGACTTTTGCTTCAGACCAATTCATACAAAAGCAAATGAAGGTTTTTTGGGTACGTCTCGGTGTCCCGAATGATGCCCCAAAAGTCCCCTAAGCGGGAGTGACCGCATAACATTTGGCAACGCTGTAAAGGGCTAAAATCATGCCTCAATTTCAATTTTCGTCAATATCTCGGTCCGTATCGAACTAATGACAAAAATACCTGGTAGACCCTATTTTTGAGGTACTGTTTGGTCATACCTACATAGCATCTGTTGCAATCCATACAAGGGATTTTGTATATCAGATTTGATTGCAAACCATCTGGAGTTTTATCCTTGACCTTGGAGAAAAGTGAACCGACGCACTTAAGTGGGTAAAATGCCAATCTTGAAGAAGGGTTAGCTAGTTGCAATGCTCTATTTATATTTTCTGACAAACTATATATATAAGGAAAACGGTAAAATCTGGTTCTTTCACTACCATTGGAGGTTACATTGTTAATAATCACCCTCCGCTTATATTGAACAAGGATGCGATTGACCAAAGTTGTTGGATAATTATTTTTGGATAGCAACGTCATTATCTTCTTCTCATTCTCCCTATGAAATTTTTCATCGCTTAAATGAATAGCGCGAAATATCAAGTTCATAATTGTTGCTATCTTTTGGGATGTGGAGTGTTGTGAGCGGTAATTCAAAATCCGACCAGACGAGGTGGGTTTAGTACACCAGTTGGTGCTTACAGTGCCATCTCCATTCCGAATCAAAAGCACATACAAAAAAGGTATTGTAACTTTGGACTCCCGCTCAATTGTGAACTGCAATTTTCGAGTCGAAAATGTACACTATTATTTTACAAAATAATCTCTGTGGAATTATTATTATTATTATTATGGTGGCCAGACATAATTGGGAGAATTGTGAAATGGCGGCGGCACCGTTACAAAATGGCGAACGAAACTACGTTACAAAATTTCTTGTCTTAAGTCATCCCTATCGACCCAGAGAAGTGAAGAGTCTCAACATAAATCCATTTCCTGTCTATATAACAGCAATGCCACGTAACTGTTCTTCCTGTGATATATATATATATATATATATATATATATATGTATATATATATATATATATATATATCGGATATATAAATATATCCGAACGAGATCCGTTCATGAAGTTTTTTGAACGGTCCGAGATCCATTTGGCAGAACGAGATCCGAAAACGGATCTCGTGTTTTTTTGCGTGTATATGGTTAGATCTAGGTCCACTGATCCTAAAATACTCATTTTCGAAAATTTCGATCGGATCTCGTTTCGGTCGAAAAACATCATGCATATATACCATAGAGATAGTATAAGAGGAGGAGCGATTTCGTAACTTAAACGGGACCAGGTCCGCCACATTGGTACGACACATTTGTCAAGCGGTCGTTAACCCTGAGTTTTGTGAAAATTATATATATTTGAAGGACAATCTTTGTAGAACTAATTGAACAAAATGGTTTCTTGTGCTGTGCGAAGGCGAAGTTGCTGTACCCGGGATGGCGTGGATAAGAAGAAATCATCAGGAATTACATTTCATAGGTTAATATCAACAATGTACAGGGTCGGTTTAAGTAGATTTGATGTCTGATACTAGAAATTCCTTTTTATATTCATTTAGAGATTTGAAGAATAAAAAGGGTCTTCAATACCCTTCAGAGAATGTCATCAAAATTTGCTTAAAGACCGAAAAAATCATGGATCGAGAAATCATTATAGCTGGTCAAAACTGTGTTTCAATTGCAACTATTAATAATAGGATTATATAGGACATGTCCTCATCCTTTATCAATTTAAATAAATAAATAAATAAATAAAATAAATATTTAATGAATTTGTTTCATCAAACATCTTCTCATTTTTAATTGATCACAAGTTTGATCAGTTTTTTGGATAATCATCGATTATTATTAATCAGAAGCATAATAAGAAAATATTACAATATAAGAATGATTTCTCTCTTCAAGTATGAAGTTGACAAATCAACTAGTATTAGGCACCAAAATAACAAAATTGTACTGTTTAAGGGACAGTAAAACTGTTAATTGGGTAAAATTTTTGTTTGTGAAAGGAAACTTAGTTATTGAATATGAGAGAATGTTTGGAACATTCAAATATTTCTAAGATTTGATGTAAAACTTTCCTGTCATCATATGAATTGGAAATATAAATTTTGTTTAACTAGGTGTACATATTTTAATATATATATATATATATATATATATATGTATATGTATATTATATAATTTTTTATATTCATCATTTATATTTTAAATAAATTTTTCACCTTATACAACTTCCAAAGATGTTATTGAATATCACTAGTTGTTTCTGCTAATTAAAGAAGACAAAATTTCCCTTAACATTAGAAAAACTCAGAAGAATTCAATCTCCATTAAAAATGTTCTCAAAATAAACTAAGTATTGTTTTAGTATATAAACTGTTGAAATTCATTTTTATTTCATGAATATTAAAAATCATGATGTTTATTCGGCTTCATCCATAAATTAGCCTGCAATTTATTTACTCCGACCCTGTCCAATTTGTGGTTCTGTGGCCGAAACCGCCACATTGGTACGACACTTTGCCCCGCCCAGTGGACCCGTTTTATGTGGAAATCGTTGAATGCAACAGCGTCTCCTTCTATACTATCTCTATGATATATACAGTTTTATTTCCACGATCTGACGGTTGGCGGCGACAAAATCGCCACACCTGTATATCGAGTCTCGTTTATAAGGACCAGATACATTCGAGCCGGCAACGCCGGGTACTTGCGACGGCTGATATCATGGAGTTTCGAATCTTCGCGATATGCTTATGGATGCGAATTCTTATCATTGCAAACGATTGTTTATGGATATATTCTCATATCATTCGGAGAGTATCGAATTCAAGATTGAAATCCAAACGTCTTGCGAAGTTTAGGTCTGATTCAGTGTCCCTTGATTAAAAAAAAAAAAATGCATGAATGTGATTCACACCCTATCCCAACACATAATTTCAATGGTCTGACATCTTCAACTAGTACTGGAAAAATTTCGTTCACTCCTCTGGTGTCTTTTTCTTATTTCTTTCACGGATTCGAATCCTACATTATCTGGGATGGATTTTCAGACATTTGAAATTTATTGCAGAATTTGAATTCAGCATCTCAATTTCGTTTTGAAATCTATATAAAGTTGAGAACGACCTGCTCATGTTATTCTGGCTATTTAATGATTCTGTGAAATGTTCTCATATTTATCCTAAGCATCACCTTACAATGACTGAGAAAGGTTGTCACTATTCTTGCTTGAAAATATACAATAAACTGCCAAGTCACATTAGGAGAGAAACAAATATTAGAAAATTTAAAAAAACTATATATGAAATGTTAATGACATAAGAGCCCTATGATTCAGGAGAATTTTATAATAAATTGTAATTTTTTTCTTTTTTGACACTATTATCTTCTGCTGCTTGTAGTTACTAGAAATAGAGATTTTTTCTATTCTATTCTATTCTATTACAAACTTCCTCAGATTTTCCCAAAATATAATTTAAGTTTCATAAATTTTTTCAGCCATTTTATCCGGAATGATATTTTGCGGATTTGGGAAATATTTTTCAAAAATGAAATTGAAAATTTTCAAAGAATGAGACACAATTCAACGTGACTCATTTTTTCCTGATTAAATCTGAAACATTGATTCATCGGAGTAACTAACAGATTCGGCAATAATTTTCATATTTTACCTCAGAGAAATTTAACTTTGAAAAGTTATTGAGCTTTCAAACCAATGTTTCCAGTTTTTTTCCCGTGATGGTAGACAAAAATATATATTTCAAGTATCAAACTCGGAACATGAAACATAATCATGTTAAATTATTCCAAGAATGAAATAAATGTGGGGAAAGATATGAAAAAGCATAGTGACAGTGGAAGATTTCATCTCATTCAAATCTATCATTTTATTATTAACGAACACGTTTTAATTTTTTAGGTACTGTTCCTTAAATAGTATCGCAATTCGGAAGGATATTTCAACACCGGGCGATTGTTTCATATGTTTCATCAGAATAAGAATTCAAGATTTTGCATTTTGGTTTCATAGTCCATTCTATCAACGAATGTGAAGTAAGTTATTTCAAATGTAAACATCTCTGAGTTCTTCATTCAATTCTACACAAGTTTGATGAAAAAAGGCTTCGAAGTGAGCATTGGTCAAACTATAAAATTTCTTTTTTTCGAATGGCAACCAAATAATTTTATAATTCCTATAGATGGCTCATCAAAAAGTAGTAAGAGAATGCCCAACAGTTCATGGTTTTAAAATTAGTAATTTTGAAGTTATTGAATGAAATTCGAATTTGGGATTAAAGAAAGCCAGGTTTCTTAGAAGAATATTAGATTTATTCTGATAGTTTTCATGTTGACTTTGTCAAAAATAAATATATTAATTTATTTATAATGCATTGTTGAGAATTGTCATTCATACTCGTTGTTTGATGAATCGGGCACTAAGCAAAATCAGAATTGTGTTAACAGTGATGTATTGAATATGTTCTCCATTCATACTGAATGTAACAAAATATGAGAGGTTCGTAAAAATAGGAGTTTGAAGTTGGGGTGCAGGTTGCACTGCGGGATTAATCTCACCTACAGATAGTGGAGTTCGTAGAAGAATTAATTAAATTGAAAATTTGATTGAATATGTATTATTGGGTGAAAGTTTCAAACTGAAATTTTTGTTTGTTTATTTGATCATTATGAAAAAAGTCAGATTGACAGTTCTTAACACAGCCTACTAAAAACACAAGCATACAAATGAATTCGACTGAGTGAAACCTGGCTTTGGTCGTGAAACTCGAATTTTATTCAATAACGGCACAAATACTGACTTCAAAGGCATGAAATGTTGGGCATACTCTAACTAGTTTTTGCTGAGCAATCGATCGGAATTACAAAGTTGTTAGGTTGCCATTTGAAAAAAATTAGGTTTCATTATTTTATCAAGTCTCACTTTGAAGCTCTGTTTCAGACACCCTGTATAAAATTTCCCCATAAGTTATACTACCAGCAGCATCATCGAACATCGAATGGAGTGTGATGAATATATCTAAAACGAAAAATTTTCTTCAGGCGTTGATGATAATCAGAAAACAAGACTTACTTTACCGTGATTAATTTTTTCTTGGATAAATCTGGAGTATTCATATCGTGGGAAATAGGTATGCCGAAAATTTTTCATATTACTCCTCAGGGGAATGTTCCAAAAATCTATTGAAAAGTAATTGAATTCGAAAAAATTAGACATCCAGGTCATTTCTGTCCATTTTCGCTTGAACTATAATTCAAACGTCAGGTTCGCCAGTGAGCGCCATAATTTATAAATTCGCATGAAGCAGCCCTAGTGGCTTTAGTAGAAAATCTGGAGCTCGAAATGTCTACTACAAGACAGAACGTAAGTAAAATTTCATTCAATCAATTCATTCAATCATTAATGATGTTCTCAAAGAATATATATTTTATCCATCTCGGAACAATATTTTGTTGAAGTAAATTTTTTTTTCGTTACAGAAAATCATTGCTGTTATTTATTTGATAAACTGCATTTGGCTTATGTCATCGGTGGTTGTCATGGTGAACTTACTACCTTGCACAGAGGACGTTTCACAGGAAGATGAAGCTAGGGCAACTGAAATTATAAAGGATGCAACACCACCTGGCTCCACCTTTGTTGGAGTCAGACCCGAAGTGAGGCTCGGGAGAAATCCCCACAGATGGATAGGTATTTTTTTAGCTGACAGTGACTCCTACGAAACTGGATGTCAGTCTATGAGATATTTAAAACAACAGTTCAGGAGATTTGTTCCTCCATGATCAGATATTTCTGCAGTCAAAATTACCACCAGCACATCAATGAAAACGATTGAAGTGGAATATCCTGTGAATTGCTACTGCTCCAAAGTATCTCGAAGAAGACGAAGTCTATATCCGAGGTTCCAATTACAAGGCTATACCACAGAGTTAGGTGTATGTAGAAAATGAATAATTTCAAATTTCTGATTGATGTTTAAATTTCGTATATTTTATTTAACGTTTTTCTTCACTTACCATTTTGATTTTTGAAATTACTGTTAGATTTAAGACGTTTATCACGTGATACCTTGTATATCCACTTTCTATGTGAGTTTAGTTTTTAGTACCAAAATTTACAGAAAAACATTCTACGCCTTCATTGTGACACCTCAGATTTAAGGTTTTCAAGTTCTAGACGGTTTTTCATTTCTTCTGTAAAATTGGCGAAAAAGTATATTCAAGGTATCAAGCTTTAACAATCGATATGTAGAAGTGTTCATTGAAAGGACCTATTCTTTGAAAAACTGTTGTAACTTCAAGACAAAATATGAATTTCTTATATTTCAGTTGAATTTCTGATATTCAAATATGATCAAAAATTTAGTACTATAGAAAATGTATGTTATGATTGATGGTAATTTTATTTTCTTCATCAATGTGTTCTAACAACTCCGGTACTCATCGTTGAATGGGAATTTTCCAAAAAAATCAAATGATATTTTTTGTCCTTTTGTACATTAGAATAAACAGGTCATAATACAATCAGAATAATTTTAAAAAATTGCTCAATTCGAAATGAGTGAAAGTATTGCAATCAGGATGGAAAAATATCAGACCGAAATTGTTGGTAGAACATAGACGAATTCAATCTACGGATTTACTTCATTCATGATCATGATTATATACTACAATATAATGGAAATTGATTTAGTTGTTTCAAGGAACACCTTTAAAATTGGATTTCAATAATTCAATAGGTACAATTTTTTACGAATGAATGGAAATTTTCAATGAAATCAATGATGCATGTCTAATTGACGATAATTTTTGACATTATGTGAAATAACTTCAGAAACGGTGGGCTTGAGTCACCCATGTGGTATTGTTTTGAATTTAGCCACTAGACCTTTATTCAGAGTCTTTATTTGACCATATACTCTTGCTTGAAGCACTCTTTATTATGACTGAAATATCTTGCTTTCTTGAGAATAAATATTCAGGTTAGCAGTCTATTGATAAAATTTCTACCCGAATAATCATTCACATGTAAGTTTACATTGTATCAGTTGATATCCCATATCCCACACATACTAAGAACTGTCCTTTCATTAATGTGTGGTTGTATCTTGAAGGGAAGCCCCTATCATCATCGAACTTGAATTAATTTTCAGAAAAGTCGAAATTTTCAATAAATATGTTCGAACTCACTTTCAAAAGTTGGGTTCATTGAATTTCTTATATCCTATCCTTCCTACTAATATTATAAATGCGAAAGTTTGTGAGGATGTGAAGATGTTTGTTACTCTTTCACGTGAGAACTACCGAACGGATTCAAATGAAGTTTCACATCAATATAGTTTATCTATCCGAATAACATAATATCCAAAAATTTTGTGGTATTTCAGCATAAAACAATGAGAAAATATCAAGCGAGTCGGAAAATGCCTGATACAAAGATTAGAGAGTTAGAAAGATAGGAAACGCCCTTGTATCTGTGGTACTAAAATCCGACTACGATTTTTCGCTAGTTTCTTACTTGTGACACATAGATGACGCTGAAAACATTATTCAGAACAGAAAACTATTTTAATAGCCGCGAAATTCGAAACACATTTCTCATAAATTTTCATTTAACTAAATACTTTGTAGAGCTTTTAAAAAAATATCCTGATCGACAAAAAAAAGCAGGGCTCCGCTTTTTGATCAGGATGATCTTTTCTTCTGCATATTGCTTTGAATCAAATGAAATACGCTTCTGGATTCTTTATATTTTTATTTGAAATGATTGTGTAAAATCAACTACAATACAATAATTATGAAATTGAGTACATTTCAAAAATTTGTTCACATATTAGAGAATTATCATAACAATTTCAAGAACTTATTGTGAGTGAACTCTCGATAAATCGAACATCGATAAGTCAAACAGTTGTTCTGGACCCGATTCATACATATCTTACCCAGTGTATTTTAACCTCAATGAGTCTAGAGGGTCTAGTAGATGAGGCGAACTGCTGGAAGGGTCGTCAAGAGAACCACCACCTCTATAATCTGTAAGTCGTTCTTCTGACCACCATTGGCTCAATGAATGGAACTTTTTGATCTAATGAATGAGACCGAAGAAAATTCGGTGCGCAAACAAATTATCCAGAACAATATATTTTTACCCCGAAACCTCTATCCATTTGACAACACTGAAAATAAAAAGCAATGAACAAGACAATTACATTATACGAGTTTCAAAACTTACATTTCTATTCTCTTTGGTAATGAAAAGAATGCACATTCAAGATTTTTATTTCTGCAATTAATCACCATGCATTCCGAATGTCGGCCAGTTTTTAACACAAAATTTATGATAGAAAAACACACGAACCAAGATTATGGAGTGAGCTAAGTGATACTCTTGTAGATTTCGAGTTATTTCAGTGGAAAATACGCGAGAAAATACAATCATCATTCAGAAAAAATATTTATTCAAGTATTTCTTTCAAGAATGACAACAGCCTACTAATAATCTTTATATAATCTATGCCAAATGGACCCTAATTAAATATTTTAACCATAACCCGATTACTTTTGAAAAACAGATGTCGCTGACATCACTATAGTCGCTTCGTTTCCCATCTTTATACTCTATAATCTTTGGCCTGATATTTATCCGTTTCGTCTCATCGATACGTCGCGTAGTCGCGAATCACCCATGTTATTCTTACGGTGATATGCAAAACTGACCCTTAGGCCTGACGGTTCTGCCGATTATCCTTTATCAGCTGTCGAACTGATGACTTATAGCAAAATTGATTCTTTTATCGTTTTCAGTTCTAAATGTAGATGAAATTTGTCTTTTACACAAATTAATTCGGACTCATAGTTAAAAAGTTATCACAATAAATATAAGATTGATCCGAAATCCGAATCAAGAGCGTGTGTTGCATAGAAGGAATTGAGGGGAGTTAAAAGTCATAAATACAAGTTTGAATACGAGTGTCTGACACGAATCGAGCATATGGCTAATCTTATGCATGGAGAGTGGACACATGGATAGTGGATGAATTAAATTGTCTTCGAGAAGATATCGTTTTATATTTCAGTGCTTTTTAAGCATCTTCGCAAATTTTAGTAAATTTATAAATATCCTTGATATATATCAATCCTTATGAATATCGGTATATATCATGATATATATCAGGATAAATATCCGCGATATATATCGGTCGAACCCCGATCTTAGGTATGCCTCTGCACGAAAGACACCCAGCCGACACTCATCTCGCGATTCATTTACCTAATGGTGAGAGGTTTCATTTCACAGAAAATAATTTCAGAGAAAGATTAGCAGCACCATCTAAAACAACACTGACTTCGTTTTTCATGTTGTGCCAAACTGACCCGTTTGCGCAATCCTTACTATACATTGACGTGCCTCGCTACTATTCTTGGAATTCGGGAAGAAAGGGATGGAAACGTCGTTTACAAGGAAGGGTCCCACCAGTTTCTTGGATTTGAAATCAATTGACGGTCAGGAATTTGCCACTTTTCGTCAGACGTGTGAGAAAATGGGGTTGTTGGAAGATGACAACCACTGGGATGCCACTATAAAAGAGACCGTGCTGTGTCGATCACCGGCACACGTAAGAGAGCTTTTTGCTCTAATGATATGCACATGTGGTTTATCTGATCCTCTGCAACTATGGCATAAGTACAGAACTGCGTTATCAGAACATATCATTCACAGATTTGAAAGAATGGATCAGGTCAACGATGATGTTTCTTTCGATGAGGTATTGGGGATTATCGAAAGAAATTGTCCGATTTTGATATGCCCTCACCACGTCGTAGAGGAGAGCTGTCGAATGATTTGATAAGAAAGCTGAGCTATGATACCTGAGCAAAGAGATATATATAATAAAATATCAGAACGAGTAGAGAGTGGCGAAGGTGGCCCTTTTTTGCCTTGATTCTCCGGGCGGTACAGGAAAAACTTTCTTGCTCAATTTGCTTCTAGCAAACATTCGCAAGGCCCACGATGCTGCATTAGCTGTGGCTTCCTCTGGTATCGCTGCAACATTGCTGAGCGGTGAACGGACGGCACATTCGGTATCCAAATTACCTCTCCATCTGGCGAACGAAGAAACCCCAACGTGCAACATCAGTAAGAGTAGCGCCCGTGGCATCCTGTTGCAACAGTGTAAGCTGATCGTGTGGGACGAGTGCACTATGTCACAAACGCGCCATTGAATCTCTTGATCGCTGTTTGCAAGATATTCACTACAAAAAAAAGTTAATGGGGGGTGTGGTAGTTTTATTGGCTGAAGACTTCCGGCAGACTTTGCCTGTTATCGAGCGAGGCACTGCAGCAGATGAAATAAACGCATGTCTGAAGTCATCATATGTATGGACTTAAGTTGAAAAGCTGCATCTCACCACTAATATGCGTATCCAGTTATTTAGTGATATGGAGTCAGGAGCATATGAAACTGCTCGAGATAGGTGAAGGTCGAATAGAAACTGACCAAGAAGGTATGGTTCTATTCACAAACCAATTTTGTCATGTTGTAGATTCGGAAAACGCACTGATTGCTCATTTTTTTTCAATTTACAACAAAATATCCAAGATGAATATGAGCTTTGTGAAAGAACCATATTGGCACCGAGAAATGAGACAGTTGCAAAATTAAATAAAAAAATTCTGAACGAAATAACCAGCGAAACATCAACGTTCATCTCTATCGTCACAGTTATGTCATCCGAAGACTGTACGAACTACCCCGTGGAGTTTCTGAACTCTTTAGGGCTATCCGGAGTGCCATCCCATAAGCTGGACTTGAAGGTAGGCATACCCGTTTTGTTAATGCGTAACTTGGATGCACCAAGATTATGCAATGGTACTAGGTTGCGAGTGACAGAACTAGGGAGGCATATTGTAAAGGCCACAATTTTAACTGGAGAAGGTAGAGGTGACAATGTGCTTATACCACGTATCCCAATAATACCCAATAACTTACTCTTCAATTTTAAACGTTTGCAGTTCCCACTGAAAGTAGCATTTTCAATGACGATCAATAAATCGCAAGGGCAAACTCTAAATGTGGCCGGGATACATTTAGGCACACCATGCTTTTCCCACGGACAACTTTACGTAGCTTGCTCAAGTGTTTCTTCATCAGAAAATCTCCATGTTTTCGCTGAACAAAACAAATCACGTAACATTGTTAACAGAAGTATATTACAGTAGGTGGAAAAAACCGATAAACAACGAATGTCATTTCGTTTCATTTTGTTTTTTGTTGTTGATCCGGATTTCAATAAATTTCAAAATACCTATGAAGACTAATCCTCATCTGACATAATTTCTACAGTAACTTCTAAATGTCTCTCCATTTTTTTGTGTTAATTCATATTGCTAGACTAATATATATCGTGATGAAATATGAAATTTGATATCCTAAATCGCAAGCAATGATAAAGGCTATTTTTCATCAACTGTCTACGCGGGCGAAGCCGCAGGTATAAGCATATAACAGCTGTTTCCAGACGACATCATTTGGCGCAACACATATATATTGTACAGGACAATTTTATGTCCCCTTTCAAGGTATTATACAATAATTGTTTATTATAATATTGAAGTTGCTTTTTTTATTTATCGATTGAGGCAGTACGAAGTCTGCCAGGTCAGCTAGTGATTATATAATGTAATGATATATAAAGGTGATAATGAGGAGAATATATCATATGGGTCGTGTGATCCATCACGTCAATGGAAACCTTTATTCCAGAAATAATTTCATGCGATAAAATTATTTACGTGAAATATTAGAAAATTTTCTTCTTCAGCCTGTCTCTTTTCCACTAAACTGATTTGGAATGACGAAGTGTGTTTTCTTTGAACTCATGAATCGTTATACGTTTAAAATATACAATATGTACATATCAGAGGTATTTTTCAGAAGATTTCCATTATTTTCATGTGAATCATACAAATTATGTGAAACGTGTACTTGTAGTCTTAGTCCGATATATAAAATCTTCCTGAAACTGAGTTTTGGTTTTCAACAAAAAATTCCAATCCCTTCGATTAATCTGACACCTCTACAGGTTTTAATTATTCGAACGTGGTACCTACTTTTTTATTGTCCGTAGAAAATGAATCAATGTTTGGCAAGTGGATTTCTGTTTTTGTTATCCCAGCTGCACCAATTCGAACTTTTATGTTTAATTAAAAGAAAAATAACGTTCTGTCATGAATATGGATAATCTTTCATCAAGCAACGATAGAATGTCGTCAAGGAGATATATATGACATGTTCTTCTCCATGTACCCAGTACATTGATTTGGGAATACAAATATTTGATTTGATTTGATTTATAAATAAAAATTCAAATAATATAGCAATCAATAATAAAGGCGAATGTTGTCCAATAGATATAAATGAAATATATTATCATTCAGATTATTGTGATATATATCATTCAACTTTTAGAGTTGGATTGATTGAATTTCTGGTATAATTATTTGAGTATAATGTAATGAAATTGAAGAAGTCTCCGGGGCCTATTGACTCTGGTCCATACGAAATTATTTCACCCAACGTTTCACCTACAATACGCCGAACCCTGAATTTCTGAGAGTGTAGGAAATCGTGGCTCATACATACGGACAAGTTACATGAAGAAAGATGTCACAATTATTATTATATGATTAGAAAAACAAAAAATTCAATGGGAAGAATGAAATATCGTAAAGCCTATACACTAAACCGAACCTTTTTTTCTCCGCGAATTTCATTACTTTTAAAGACACATATGTTCGAGGTCGAAACAATTATTGTATGAGGCAATTCTACCCCGTTTCCGGAAAATCTGTAAGAACCCATGCTACACTGTGTATTAGCGTTGATCAACGTTATTACTCAAAGACCTTTTTTCCTATGATTAGTCTATGGTATTACACCTTGGCCGGTTGACAAGCGAAACCTCGGACGGGCAAACACCCTCACCATGTGAAACCAGGCTGAGAGTTCAAGCTGGTTGCAATCGAACATTTGTCATACAAATATTCCACTCAGAAAGGATTATTGAATCTTTTTCTAGTTTGTAGAGTGTGTTTGGTGTGCATTGAATTCGAATGAAAATTCTAGAGTCTAGGTGTTTCGATTTCTATGGCAAAGTCTGCCGTCAAGAAGACATCAAATCTTTTGGACCTTGTTTTTCCAAATGGGATGGAATTAAATATTTTATTGTCCGCTCAGTCTACGTCGAAAAATAGTTGATTAGGGTAATATATATATATATATATATATATATATATATATATATATATATATATATATATATACAGGGTGTACCAAGTTCGACGGCCTATTAGGCGTTTCTGGAGAACTGGACTTATTTAAAATATGAAAATTAGGATTATGATAATGTTTGACATTATCTACCGAGCTAAAATATTCTTAGAGCCTGAACACTGTCAGTTATACAGGGAGCGAAAAAAAAATTTTCAAAATTATTTTTTTCTGTTTTTTTGTTTTCGAAATTGATAGAGTATGCAATCCTGAATACATTCGTACTCAAATCGTTGCATTCTTCGAAATACTTTCCAAAATATCGACAAAAACCTGAAGAAAAAGAGAGAAAAGAGTATTAGGTATTATGTTTGTTATTCTTAATCTAGATACCTTAAGCACAAACCGTTTTCACATTTTTGAAGTCGAAGACTGTGGAAATATTGTACATTTTTAGAATTTTGAAAAACTCATCACAGGGTGTTCCAAATGTTGGGTCAAAAATTGGGATCAAAATTGGCCCATAACTTTCGTTTTTCAAATTTGAACCCTATTTTTTTATGATTGCGTTGAATTGTACGAAGAAAAATGATGATAAAGTTCTAAAATGTTAATGCTCCTAAAATTGATAATTTTTGGGTTATTTAGGTTTTTCTGATTTTATCTCGTACGTAGCGTCAAATTCATTAAATCTGTTTCACTTCAACTATGACCTTGGTCATAGAAGATAAATCATTCCAATAACTTACTAGTGACACACAGTTGAATACTCAATTTGTTGCATTCATCAAAATACTTTCCGAAATATCAAAAAAAACCTGAACAAAAAAAGGCAGATGAGAATATTCGGTATAATGTTTGCTATTTCTAATCTAGATATCTTAACTGTTTTCACGTTCTTGTTGTCGAAAACAGTGGAAATATTTTACATATTAGAAATTTTGAAAAACTCGTCACAGGGTGTTCCAAATGTTCGGTCAGAAATTGGGATCAAGATTGGCCTTTAACTTTCGTTTTTCAAATTAGAACCCTATTTTTTCATGATTGCGTTGGATTTTGCGAAGAAAAATGAAGATAATGTTCTATAATGTTGATACTCCTAAAATTAATAATTCTTGAGTTATTTAGCATTTTCTGATTCCATGTCGTACGTTGCGTCAAATGCATGAAATCTGTTTCATAACAACAATGATGAATAAATTGAAAAAAAAAGGGTGTCACTAGTGGGTTATTGGAATAATTTATCATCTATGGCCAAGGTCATAGTTGATATGAAACAGATTTAATGAATTGGACGCTACGTACGACATAAAATCAGAAAATCCTAAATAACTCAAGAATTATCAATTTTAGGAGCATTAACATATTAGAACATTATCATCACTTCTCTCCGTACAATCCAACGCAATCATAAAAAAATAGGGTTCTAATTTGAAAAACGAAAGTTATGGGCCAATCTTGATCCCAAGTTTTGACCCAACATTTGGAACACCCTATGATGAGTTTTTCAAAATTCTAAAAATGTACAATATTTCCATAGTCTTCGACTTCAAAAATGTGAAAACAGTTTGTGCTTAAGGTATCTAGATTAAGAATAACAAACATAATACCGAATACTCTTTTCTCTCTTTTTCTTCAGGTTTTTCTCGATATTTTGGAAAGTATTTCGAAGAATGCAACGATTTGAGTACGAATGTATTCAGGATTGCATACTCTATCAAATTCGAAATTAAAAGAACAGAAAAAATTATTTTGAGAATTTTTTTTTTCTCTCCCTGTATAACTGAAAGTGGTCAGGCTCCAAGAATATTTTAGCTCAGTAGATAACGTCAAACCATATCATAATCCCAATTTTCAGATTTCAAATAAGTCTAGTTCTCCAGAAACGCCTAATAGGCCGTCGAACTTGGTACACCCTGTATATATATATATATATATATATATATATATATATATATATATATATATATATATACATCCACCATTGTAGGGTGTTTTGAGCATACCGGGTCAAGAAGACTAACGCATGCTCATTTACTGGTTAAGAATCCTCTTACTATTCGCGTCGTCCACAAAATGACCTCCCGTTGTGCATCGATGATCAACCGTTCCAGTTCAAGGCGAGCGGTATTTTCAATTAAGTGCCCCTCGACAAGTTCATTTGTAGTGATCACACGTTAGTAGTGATATATATATATATATATATATATATATATTATATATATATATATATATATGTATATATATATATATATATATATATATATATATATATATATTCTTTTGAATAAGAGAGCTAAAATAATACAATGAATGTTGAAACAACATTCTTCGTATGATACTATAGTATCATACGATACTATAGAGCCAGGGGAAAAAACCTCAGCCGAAAAAACCTGTCTCCCCGTTAAAAAAATAAAATAAAATTGTTGTATCTGAATATTCTTTATAGAAGGACATCACGATTAGCGGAACGGCTCTTCGGAGGAAGGATTTCCAAACACAAACTCCAACCTGAAAATAAAAAAAGACAGAACAGCAAGAGAATTCAATTTATACTTCATCAAATTGATCTAAAATTTTCAACCCATTGCAAAAATGAGTTTGATATATTGTGTATGGCTCTAATGCCATCTTGGAATTTATAAATCCAATTATTAATTATTAATACAATTATTAATTAGGTGTTCAACTGTTTCCTCTGATTCACCACATTCACAATTAGGACTATCAACTGAATTCCACTTGAAAAGCATGCTATTGGTACGACCATGACCTGTTCTTATTCTATTAAGAAGGGACCATATTCTCCTGGGAAGGGACTTTATTCGATGGATCAGATATTAGATCTTTATTAAAAAAAGAACATGAATCCCATTCGGATTTCCAGATTTCCTTGTAGCTGAAGTTCAAATTCAGAAAGTTATTCGACCAAATAGGTTCACGGGATTTCAGTCTTGGAATTCTATTTTCTGGAAAGTAGGAAAGTATCGGAAAAGAATTCGGAAATGAATTGAATTTATTCCAAGAATTCCAAGTTGCAGACCGTCTTCGAATATGGGGTGGAACTATATTTGATAGGACTGGTAGCCATTGGATAGGTGTAGATCGGATGGTTCAAGTAATTATTCTCATTGAAAAATTGAGCTGTGTATCGATTTTCTGAACATGAACACTATTGAGCCAAACAGGGCAACAATATTCAGCGGTGGACAAAAACAGGGCAAGGACGTACCAGCAAGTTTCTGTAGAATGTTATTTCTCGTTTTCAGCTTCATTCGTAAGTCATCCAAATGTGCTTTGTAATTCAGAGAGGAATCTAATTTAACACCTAAGTATTTGGGAGTAAAATTATGTTTCAAAGGAAAGTTCCCGAAGAGGAATTTTTGATGGTTATTCAAATGAAATAACGAAACCTCGGTTTTATTCGGATTTGGACACAAACGCCATTCGAAAAGATAATTTTTCAAAATTTTCAGATCAGAAGTTAAATTTTCCTCAATACTTTGAAAAGCAGACTGACGAAAAGCGAGTGCAATATCGTCGGCGTAAATGAATTTTTCAGATGAAGTACAAGGAATATCGCTTAAATATAAATTGAATAGAAGGGGTGCCAAAACAGATCCTTGTGAAAGACCATTGTTCAAAGTTTTGAATTTACTACTATTATCATCAACAAAAACACGAAATCTTCTATCCGACAACATATTCTCTAATAGACGAATCATCTTTCCACATTTAAGATGTGTATAAAGTTTATAGATCAAACCATCTTTCCATACCGTGTCGTAGGCAGACGATAAATCTATGAAAGCTGAACCTGTTTTTAATTTGTTATCGAAACCTGATTCGATAAATGTGGTCAAACTGAGAACCTGATCATTGCAATTTCTATTTTTCCTGAAACCGCCCTGACAATTTTGAAGAACATCATCTATAGTAGGTTCAATCCTGAAGAAAATCAACCTTTCTAAAATTTTCATAGGAACACTCAATAAACTAATTGGCCAATAAGTAGTGATATGGATGTGGAAATGAAAGGGCTAAATATTAGTATACTTCATTTATTCATCATTAACGTTTCGGACCATCACTGGTCCTTCTTCAGGCTTCTATAATGACTATACAAATGTATAGTTTTAATCATGTGTCATACCGAATAGTTGTAGTAGAATATAAACTGTGCCCTCAAAATGATAATGTTTTTAAAAAAAAAATTAAATCTAATAAATCCTTGTGATCTGAAGAAATTTCAATTATACAAAATCTTCATAAAAACATACATTCAAAGATTTCACTAAACTTAAAAATCATTGTCAAATTAATAAAAAATTGAGGAATGACATCGAAAATTTTTCTTTATCGGTTTGATCTATTATATTGGTGTGATATTATGTGGCTGTAAATATTGCTGATATTATTTATATCTTGTCTTGAGTTCATTGTATTTTCTATCCTTTTTATGATACATATCTAAAAAAGATCTTCTATTCATGATTTCTTCAAATTCTAGTACTTCTGATGATTCCCAATTCATTACGTGGTCTGTCCTGCTTCGATGTTCTGCCAACGCATATACTTTGTTCGGGTTTTTAATATCCCTCTTATATTGTGAAATCTTTTTTTTTATTATTGTGAAGTTTGGCCAATATATTTCAGATGACATGATGCGCATGGAATTCCGTAAACTACTAATTTTTTGTTTTTCTATTCAATCTTTTACTTTTACAAAAAGTCATCCAATGTTGAATTAGTTTCTTATTGAAACTCTCAATCCAGTATCCCATGAAAAGTTGATAATTTTTTTTGTCACATCTGGGTATCAGAGGTAAAGATACGAACATCATCGGCTCAGTTCTTTCTCTTGATGAATCATTAACAAAAACAGGTCTGCCATCATCTATAACACGAACTTCTGTCGGGAGATTCTGATCCATTGTATTGAAAAGTAACCTACTGAGTAGAGATTTTGGGTATCCATTTTTTGTAAAATTTCATAAAAAATTTCGAAATTTTTTAATTTCAAAAGTTGGATGGGAAATAGATTTTATCCCTTTCTTCATCCCCAATATAATATTTAATTTTTGTGTCGTCGGATAGTTCTATAAATAGATGACACCAATCAACGATCAATATATTATCATTTCTTCTTATTATCTTTCTTCTTCTAAAGTTAATTCAATCAATTCATCAAAACTGTTGAATTTTTCTAGAACAAATTGGGTTTGCTCTGCAGGTACAGAACAGAATATATCATATTCATATTTTTTAATTATGGAAACCAAATTAAAGAGACCTTATTTTTCCTGCCTACCTCATTGAGTTTGCTCCGGCCCTCCGAAGTCAACTTTGGGTCAATGACATAGGAGCTCAGTGCTTTGATTACAGCTTGACTATCTGAGTGAATAGCTGTATTGCACTTCTGATATTTTCTCTCTAGGTTGATGTCTATACATCTTTCGATTGCAAACATTGAACATTTTCTCCAAGTCCAAACAATTGACGTACATGTACCACGGGTCATTCAAGGGTTGTAACGTCAGAACATTTGGGATATTATTCAAGGCCTACATTCACCCCAAATTTGAGTACGGTGGTCCAGATTGATAGTGCATAACAAGAGGCAGGGCTGACCTACTGGAGACCACACAAAGATGGGCTACTCGTATTGGCTATGGACTTATTCGACTCACTTACCAACAGCGTCTTTTATCTATGGGGATGACAACTTTTGAGGAGAGGAGAGCTCGAGGGGGATTGATATTTACATATCAATTGGGGATATTAATTATTATTATTAATAAATCAAGCTATTCACGGATTTCTGGCAGACATGTAAAAGACATGTTCTCTCTTAACACCAACAACTTCAGTGGTCATGTATACAAACCTCGATACAAACTCGGGCGAGAAAACTTCAAAACAACGCAGCGTAAGAATTTCCTTCCTAACAGAGTTTTCGCGAATTGGAACAGTCTTCCCTATCGTTCAGGCAAGGGCGGATATAGCTTTTTTTCGTGAGGGGGGGTAATAACCATTGAGAACGAATAACTAGAGACTTCCGGTTTCTTGAGCTTTCTTGATGCTTACCACATATTTAGGAAGTTTTCATTGCTAATACAGATCGCGAAATAATTAAAGGAACAGAAAAAGGCGTATCTCAGTGAAAAATGGTCGTACAGAAAATAAAAAACCAACTTCTGAAGCTTGAAGACTCTAGTTTCTGAAATTATTGGTTAAAAATTTTTTAGAGTATCGGTGGCCATGCAATCATCGGATAAAGCACGAAGAAAAAATTTTGAAAAGTTTTCGAATATTTATTTTTTTTTGCTCTAGGCTCACGGAGAATTTTTTCTAGCTAGACCGATGAAAATGTCTCTAATAGATGATCCAACGTTAACTGCCAACCTTCATAGCCTCGATCACCGCAGGAAGGTCGGAGACTTATGGCTTTTTTACAGATATTACCATGGAAGAAGTCCTGCTGCTATTGCCTCCATAATTCCACCAACAGCTCAATTTGGTCAGCGAACAAGGCTAGCCGATAATAGTCACCGGTTTGCCGTGCATCTTCCTACAGCTAGGACATCAGTTTATCAGAGGGCTTTTCTTTACAGAACTGCAAGGCTATGGAATACCCTACCACAAGATGTATTTCCTTCTGGTTACAACTTGCAGCAGTTCAAGACGCGCACTAACCAATTTTTACTGAATTCATCTCGGGACGCGTGAAAACGCGCTATAAGCTCAGCCTTTTCCCGAGAGTTGCATATAAAAAAATAAATAACCTGATTTTCGAGATTCAGTTTTGAATGCAAAAGGATCCTTTTTCACTCAACTGCCGATATCTCCGGATATCGGTCGCCTAGCGAGCTTCGGCTCGCGATTTTTTTTTCTACAGAAAATTTTCGGAGTTAATTGCACAAGTGCATCAAAATTACCGATAATTTTGCATTACAGCGTGTTGTCTAAAAACTGCATGAGTTCATTTTCATTTTTGGAGAAAGAGCCGAATGCAGTTTTTCAAAGACAACACGCTGGAATGCAGAATTATCAGGTCATTTTGATGCACGAGTGTAATTCGAGTGAATATTTCCCGAAATTGCTATGGATACGAGCAGTGCAATTATCGCAGGGATCTTTCGCTCTCTACAATGCAATGATTGCTGTAATTTTCGATAATTGCATTCTATTTACATGAAGTTTTTGACAGGAGGGAAATATTCGAAGAAAATCTGTTTTGTTCGATTAAAAAGGGAATTTTTCACCTGTCACATAAAAGTGAAAAAAGAGCACAAAAATGTCATTTTGCCATTTTTTGGCTATATCATCTTCAATATTGGGGGGAAAGCTCACGTTATAAAAAAATTTGGCAGCCTGTTAATATACAAGGCAGACAACACACTTTGATGAATTTTGTCAGTTTGTTGAAGATAAGGAACCCATGGTATGTTGTTTAAGTGAAACGAATTTGACCTCTGACATCGAAGAAAATGAGTATTTCATTGAAGGGTATACTGCAATAAATTGTTTATCTAATAGTAGACATACTGGTGGAGTGACTATTTATGTAAGAGATTATATATCTTTTTCCATAGTTCTTAATGACTCTCGGGATTACAATTTTTGGTTTCTTGTTGTGAATTTGAAGATTTCACTGGAAAATATTTTTGTTGGCGCTTGCTACAGATCTCCAAATGCAGATTCAACTATTTTCCTTCAATATTTAGAAGATAAACTGGATGATATGATGTTTCATAGACAGCGTACAATAATGCTAGGAGATTTTAATATATGCTGGTTAAAAAATACAAGTGACACAAGAAAAATAAAAAACATCATTGATAGTTCAGGATTTAAGCAAGAAGTAACTAGGCATACTAGGATAACTAACACCTCTTCTTCCCTTATCGATTACATAATATCGAATGATTTCAACCTACAAAAAATTCAAAGAGATTTTCCAATACTAAGTGACCATGGAACAAAAATAAAAATATTGAAACAGCCAGAAGAAAAACCACAACCGGTACAAGAAAACAATGCACTGGACAATTCACTGAACTTAAATTCGAAAATTGTAACGATTTATTAGAGGAAACTTCAACAAATAGTAAATGGCATTTTTTTGATCTTTTTCCACGTTTATGTGACAGGTGAAAAAAATTTCTTTTAGATTGAAATAAACAGATTTTTGTATTAAATTTTCTGTAGAAAAAGAAATCGCCTTTCGGTACGCTAGGCGATCAGTAGTTCCGGAGATATCGGCAGTTGAGTGAAAAGGATCATTTTGCATTCAAAACAGGATATCTCGAAGACAAACGGTTATATCTGAAAGTCATTCAAATTAGAGCTGAATAAATAGGTTATGTGACATTTAAATCGATCAAGCTCGAGAAAATTTTTCCATGCGCGTACCCCATTACCTACCCGTAAATCCGCCCTTGCGTTCAGGCTCCTTCCATCAACGCATACAAGAACAGATATGACGGATGGGGTCGGCTCATCTAGAAGACACTGATCTCAAACCCACAGTTTGTAACATTCAGTAACATTTTCAGTGTTATTTTTCTTTCCACTGGTTTCCGTATTGATTCATTGTAAGTTTATTATTATTACCAGTGAACTAATAACACATTCACTGATTATTACACACACTTCATTGATTTTTTCTTTTCGATATACATGTAATATGATAGTACAATAGGTGGACATATCGCTACTCGATATCTTCCTGTGAACCTCAATAATAATAAGTTCACAATAAGGCCCGGTTTCACAATCGAAGGTTAACTTTTTGTTAAGGAAATTTTGTAGGTTAGGCGTTTTACAATCCCACGAAACGTGGTTAACTACCAGTTAACTTAACCAACACCGAAAGAGTGGGTAAACCTGAAGTTAATTCAAGAACCATAGAATCATGTATATGTATATAACAAATCACACATTTGTACAAGAAATCTCGTTGAGAGAAAGTGTGTGTAGAAACGTCGCTTTCTAGCCATTGTCATGGGAATGCATGTCAAATTAGATACAGCTCAGGCTATGTTAGTCATTCTTAATTCATAATACAGCTGTGACGTGGTTTGGTCGCCATTTTGTAACGGGGTTAGTCGCCATCTTGTAACGTTTCTAGTTACATCCTGCTCCGGGAGTTTCCCTCGGTGAAATTGACTTCGGGCGCCAGCTATTTTTCTTCTTCTGGAACGGCTGAATAAGGGAAAATAGCAAACCTACCTGGGTAGTCTCTAGTCGAAGACAGGATTCGAGTTTATCTAGGATGTTAGCGATAATTTTCTAGTCGAGAGTGAAGTAACTGCTGATCTACACTCAAGTTCCTGAAGGGGACTATGCTTTTAGTAATTGGGAATAAAGGGGGAAGGTAACATACAACACCAACAATGCTGAGAACTTCAGTTTATGACACAGATAAAAACTAAAGGAATAACTATCACAATTACACTTCGTGGAGCAGGTCTGACTGTGAGCACTTTACACGGACGAAAGTATTCTCGGTTGGTCAGCCAGAATTAATGTTCACTTATAGACACGATAATCTAAGTGGCCAAGTTGAACTGTCTGAATTGAGCATTCGTCGGTTCAAACTTTCTGTCCCTTGTGGGGACAGGTATTACTGGCAATCGTCCGTCTACTCGTTGTGTTTGCCTGGGTTAGGTGCTGGATTGGTAGGACGTTAGTTAGGGGTAACACGTCTGGAGATAGATCGAGTGGACACGGAATATAACCTCCGCCTGACCTCTACCACTACCTCTGACGCGGGTAAAGTTAAAACAAAGGGGGTCAACGAGACGACGTCGGTGTCCATTCAACAAGGCCAGATTAGGAGTCTTGTTTTTCTCGGGTTACTTACGGTTCTTGTTCACCAAAACGAACAAAAAAAAAACGGTATCTTACTATCCGAATGTCAGTTTAAACGACTGTGTTAAGGAAATATTTTACAAAGAAAAACGGCTCTAACTCTCAATCACTCGGGTTGCTACGAATACTGAATCAACACTACTCGCGGTAGCTAACAATCACGAATTATTTGCAGTTTCTAATTAACAATTCCTAATTCAGAATTTCTTACTGATCGCGGACGGTTAACAATTTATAATTCTCAACAATTACTTCACGATTTCTTCACGATTCTCGATTCTTAACTATTTCTTCACGATTCTCTTTACGATTTCTTCACGATTAATTCACGATTCTCTTTACGATTTCTTCACGATTAATTCACGATTCTCAACTGGCAGCAGAGAGCTCCGTCTTTTATAACCTCTGAGGGGGGGAGGTGCAGCGGCCCATGCGTCGGCGAAAATTTCCGGAATTTTCGATATCATAATACGTCTTCAAATCAGACCATATGTGAAAAAAACGCCGTTAACGGGACTGATGGTGTTTTTTAGCGGTGTTTTTCTAATGTTTTGGATAGATAAGCAACATTTATAGGAATAAAACGGTTTTTCTCACATCTTCTGAAATAATTCCGGAATCAAGAAAATTAACTCAAAAATGTTTAGATGAAAATCGGTTATTTACTTGAATAAACAACCGAGATTCATTACATCCCCCTCTCGTCGGTAAAAGAAAAGGCTGACAAAGCCCTTTTCTTTTGCGTCCTATTCAGTTCGGTACGAAAGCTCACAATCAGACTTACAAATAATTTTATTCCGGATGCTCCCAGTGGTAGCCGTCAGGTGGCGCTTCTAGGTTGACTCGAACGCAGTGATAACTCGGTACTGCTGGAACGCACCGATGTATAACCTCCATCTGTACTCTATGGTCTTAATGGACCGAATTAGTCGTGACGTCACAAGATGGCGACTGGATCAAAACAAACTTTTGTTTACTTCCATTCCTGTGTAATTCGCCATAAGAGGCAAAAGGCTTTCAGTAAATTCGAAATTAAATATAGTTATCGGTGTATTTAAGGGACGAGATTGCTATATTTGGAATCTACAAGAGTTGTAGAAGAGATAGAAGTCAAAAAATTGTTGGTTTTGATTATATAGCATTATTTTTCTTCGTGTAAAGGTAAGTTACCTTCTGTCTTCTCTTCGTTAACCATAAGAGACAAGAGGCTCTCAGTAAAATCGAAATTAAATATAGTTATCGGTGTATTTAAGGCACGACATTGCGATATTTGGAATTTACAGAAGTTGTAGAATAGGTAAAAGTAAAAAAATTGTTGATTTCCATTTATATTGAATTATTTTTATTCGTGTAAAGGTAAGGCAACTTATGTCTTCCGTTTGTTCTTATAATCCATTCTATTGAATACATTTAATAATGTATGTAATTTCCAAGTATTTTCAACAAGAATAGTGAGAAATATTGAAATAGCGTTCTTTAACGAAATGGATAGAAAAATCTCAAAATATGATTTAGAATAAATTGAATATGAAATGTTATTCTATCGAAAATCAGACTCGGTAATTTGTTGAATATAAGCTTTTTCATTTAAGAAATGACGTCTGTGGTGGCCCTATCAGACATTTTTGAGAAATTCCAAGGAGAAATGTCTCTTTTCAAGAAGGTTGAGAATGCTGTTGAGAGTGGCCACATAGCTTCGTTGAAAATTTTGAAGGGCAATGTATTTGCTTCGATGAAAAATAAGAGATATTTTGTTGAGGTAAGTTTAAACATTTTATGTATGGAAATGCTTGTGACATTAGTTTTATTTTTCAGATCCACTTTTTTCAAAATGGGAAAATTTGACTTTCGACTTGTGAATGTCCCAGAGGCCAACATCTTTGTCATCACATGGCAGCTCTTCTTATCCATGCTAATAAAAATATCAGCAAAACCGATTCTGTCTGTCAATGGAATAAGCCCTCGTCTTTTTCACCATTCTATTGGATATTCCCAAAAGAACCTGTTCCGATGAAAAAAACCCATAACATCAATTCAGGAACTTTTCATAGAGTACAAAACCATATCAAATGTTTTGGAGCATGCAAAAATGGAACGAAATGTTATAGAGAAGGTGGCAAATGGAACAATTGGCCAACGGGACAATTGCGTAATGGTCACCTCACAGCAAGCAATTTTGGTGTTGTCCTATCATGCATTGAAAAGAACATGTACATATCATAACATTGATGATCAACTCCTTATTCACAAGATAAACTATATATTTCCTTCACTTTCATATTAATTCAGCTGTAGTTTGGCATGCAAACGGTGACGTCAAACAGACCCGCTTAAAAATATTTCGTTATTATTGAAAGTAGGTTTTGGAAATTCTCTCATAGTCCTGCGCTGATTTTCGTTTTTATTACTTTGAAAAAAGAGAAGCTTTCAAAAATATGCATTTTAGCCATCTTTAAAGTGCACAGAAAATATTTCAAAAAATTTTTGAACCTACTTTCAACGCCAAAATACAGCTTTAATATTTTCATATTATTATCGTAAATTATTCTAAAGCTTCCCAAACTATGTATTAGAAAGAATACTTGGTAACAAGAGCTTAGAAAAAGTCAAGAGCATTCAATGTGGTACAAGTCAAGAGGCATCAGCAATAAAGTGTTTTGAAGTTGAAATTATGATCAAAAACTTTTGTCTTTTTATTATACTGCATCATTCCTATTAATAAATTACAATCAAGTTATTTTATTGTTTATTTATTAAAAATAAGGAGTACAACAGTATTGTATTACTTGAGCCAATCAAAACTACTATATACAAATTTGAAATTTATATTTTCAATGTAATTCGGAATCAGTTGAGATTAATACAAATTCATAATACTCTTTATTGTAATGTTGGGTTTTCCAAGGTTATCTATTGAATTATTCTATGTTTTTGCAAAATTCATTTGCTTCATCAGACAAATAATACAATAAGGAAGAATTGAACATATGAAAAGAAAAAAGTTCTAATATTTCACTTACGTCAATTTGAAATTCTTAATTTCGTAATGTTCAATTATATGAAGAAATTTTTTTAATTTAACTGGTCAGAGATAAATCACACCGTTTTTCTCGAAACATAAAAAAAGCACATTTGTGACTTTGGCTTGACGATAAATATAAAATATATATAAATTATTCTTCTGCACTGGACTCGCTCTTGAAGGACTGTTCGTTTTCAGACTATATTGAAGATTCACTAGAGCAGCACATGTCTGAACTATTTTTGAGGAATGTTCTCTCATTGATACTCTTATGAAATCTAAAATCCTAAAAGATTTCAATCTTCCAATAGCATGCTCCACATGAATTCTTGCCCGAGCAATTTGTTGAATCTGTAAAACTTCTTCTTGGGAAAACTGTCTATTATATGAAAATGGTGGTTGATTTACTTTCACACCTAATGGAGCACATAAATCATTGATTAAAAATAAATATGAGTAAGAATTTTGCAATCTTGAGTTATCCGTTTGTCAAATAGGATTTGGTATGGCAGAATGACTTGGCCCTTCTCCAGGATCACTATCATCAATTTTTAACTCTTGCTTCCTGAAAATTGAAAAAAGGAGCTTCAAAACCATATCATATCAAGTTTTGTTTCAAAACAAACAAAAAGTTCGATTTACTGATCATACCTTCTTTTCTTCTTCTCAGGACTATTGAAATCAAATTTTTTTGAAATATTATATTTAAAAATGGTCGGTCCATTTTCATATTTTTTATCTACGAACACAATCTGTCCTTCTGAGTAAGTTCACGGTCTGCTCTCCTGAAACAACAGAATGGCATGACTTTAAAAATTCATCTTCTGAAAGAATTCTATATATTCTATATAAACATAATCTGTTTCCATTATAAAGTTTGGTGTTTGGATTTTAAATGAAATGTATTCCATAAATGAAAGTTAAGCCATGATAAATGAATGTTTTTCCACTCTGTCCTGTTAGTCGCAAACTCCTTCTCTTGTTCAGGTTCTTTCCCCTTTGGAAAATTTCTCATCATCCTCAGAGAGTTGTGGTATTTTTTTTGCTTCTTTTTTATTCTCGACTCCCATTCTTACACTTGTCGAAAGAATTATATGATATATAATTCATGTTGGAGGATGATGAATGATCAGCAAGGCAATGTGCCAGAAATATATGCTACTAAATAATGAAAATATTGCATTGGCTTACCTACAAGCTACACTCCATTTGGTGAACAAGTTTTTGTTTTTAGGAAATATATAGAAACTGCATCCATCTCTTGTAGCGTTATGATTGCAATCAGCAGCGTAGCAGTACGACATTTTTATATGACCAAAACTCGGCTATACAAATGAAAACCAAATATTTTTTTACTCCTACCTCTTCTACAACTCCTATAGATTCCAAATATAGCAATCTCGTCCCTTAAATAAACCGATTACTATATTTAATTTCGATTTAACTGAGAGACTCTCGTCTCTTATGGTTAACAAGGAGAAGACAGGAGGTAACTTACCTTTACACGAAGAAAAATAATGCTATATAATCAAAACCAGCAATTTTTTGACTTCTATCTCTTCTACAACTCTTGTAGATTCCAAATATAGCAATCTCGTCCCTTAAATACACCGATAACTATATTTAATTTCGAATTTACTGAAAGCCTTTTGCCTTTTATGGCGAATTATATAGGAATGGAAGTAAACAAAAGTTTGTTTTGATCCAGTCGCCATCTTGTGACGTCACACTAATTCGGTCCATTCTTAACCTCACGTGCAATCTCCTTCCTTCTGACATGAATGGAAAATGGCATGGAAAATGAAATATCTCGCTCGGAAAACCATGTGCGAAACAATAGTGCAGGTGGAACCAAACAAAAGGCCCCAACGGTGGCTAACTGTTCTCTCGGTAAGTTCATTCCAGATATCATGTTGACGTAGTATTATCTTTGTGGTTTTTTAGGTGATCAGTCGAAGCAGGGTGGCTCAAGGTACCTCTATTGTCGATGGTTGCATAGGAACCCTTGTTTGAAAAGCTGCCACAGACCAGGGACGAGTATATCTCACAGGTGGGTTGCATTCGTCCTTCTTTCATCTTTAATCCCAGTGTGGTAGCTTAAACACACAAATTTTGTATCATGTATAAAGACATCTCTCAATGAAAAAGGTAGATACCACTGAAGCATAACTTCGAACTAAACCGAGTGCACTTTGGTCGTTCCGGATGCTTATTTCCTACGTCTTCGATGGGTAGAACAGCCATGACATAATGATAAAGCATATAAAGGTGAGAGGGTTCAGCAGAAGTTTATGATTGAAACAGTTCAATGATTACGAGGAGGTGACAAAAGTTGAGGTAGTTCAATTACATCTTCTAACGATACCATATCATACATCGGTGACAATTCGGTGAAGGTCTGTAGTAAAGTTACTGAATAACAGTCATAAGTGGAAATGATTCGATGGAAGGTTACATACAGTACATAATGTGAATTTTCCTTAGAAAAAAAAAAAACAACTGGGAAACAACTCAATGAACATTTACAGTATATAACCCAAAATTTTACAGATAATAGTGAAATTATTCAATGCGAGGTTACAGTTTATAACTCAAAATGCTTCTCCGGATATATGTACAGTGAAATGACTCAAGTAAAGTTTACAATAAACAAAATTTTCTCGAAAAAGATTACATAATATAATTCAAAGTTCCTGAAATGATTCAACGAAAGTACACAATCAAAAATTTTCTCTGGGTAACAACAAGTAATAGTGAAATAACTTTCTGGAAGGTTACAATTCAATTTTTTTTTCTTTCTGGATTCAGATAGATATAACAGTTTAATTAACTCAACAACTATTACTTTCTTATACGGTTAACGACTTCTATATGTGTAACGAAAAGGTTATGTTTGTGCCAAGGATACATAGACATGTCTACTGATAGTGTCCGTGTCTTCTTCATTGAAGCATGAGAAAAGAACTATATTCCGGTACGAAGACATGCCTGTGTCCTTCCAATGTTACAGTTAATTAACCACGATATTAGATTTCTCAGTGGTTAGTTCAGTTAGTCAGCCTGTACCAGAATCCAAGTGCACTCAATCGGAACAGCGTATTAAGTGGGTTAGGTGTTAGATGGTAGTTATCCAATGGATTGAGTGGCACTTAGCTTCCAATACAGTGTGTCATGTTCCATTGTGAAAGATTTGAATTAATTGACTGATGGAACTTGGACACAGAATAGAAGTTACAGGTTTAATAAGGTTAGGTCGGTTAGGTTTAGAAAAGGTGGAACGGTCAATAAGGAACTATTTGGTTTACTGGTACAGAAATCTATAATGGTTATGTCCAAAAGGTGTTCTTCTGAATTCTATGCATTCAGGCAGGATAGTAAGGAAAGAATTTTCAGGAGAATACATTTGATAACGGTACTGAGGGCTTTGGGATCAGTTCAATTTTCAGCGTGAAACGGTTTAAGATCTTTGATATGAATATTTGGCCATCTCTTACCTTTCTCATCTTTCAGGTCGTAAACGACCGGAGACACTACCTTGACTACCGTGTATGGGCCAATGAATTTCGGTGCCAACTTGGCTGCAAACCCATCAACAGCAGACGACAACGGACGGTCACGTCGTAGCACCCTATCTCCTACAAAGAAGCGGGCTTCTCTACGGCGCAAATTGTAATGGTGGGCCTGCTGGTTGAATGCGTGCTGTAATCTGGTCCGGACGAATTCATAAGTCTCCTGTAGGCGCTGAACCTGGTGAGTCCTGTAATTTAAATTTGTTCGGTCTCCTGCTGCGTCACCATTCAATTCCTCTATTCCTTCACTGTGGGGGTTTTCCGAATAAATCGCCCTGGGGATTGTTAGCTCCCTTCCATAGTTAAGAAATGCTGGGGTGAATCCGGTGGACTCCTGTTTTCCGGTGTTTAAAGCAAAGGTTAACTCTAATAACTTGTCATCCCATTCCCTCTGATCTGATTCACAGAATTGCGCTATCATGGTCTTTAACGTTCGGTTGGCCCTTTCAACGGCATTACACTGGGGCGAGTACGGTGGGGTAAATCTATGTGCTATACCCAATTCCCGGAGGCTGTTTCTGAACAACCTGCTGTCATACTGCACTCCGTTGTCTGAAATAACTACTTTTGGACAGCCGTATCTCAGTATAACCTGTTCATATAGAGCAGAATACACTGTCTTCGCGGTGGCTCTCCTAAGTGCCCGACATTCAACCCATTTGGTGAATCGGTCCTGCATTACGACGATATAGGAATTCCCCTTCTTTGATCGTGGCAATGGTCCAATTATGTCGGTTGATACTTCTCTAAACGGTGCTTCTACTATTCTATGCGGTTGCATTTTTCCGGCAGGCTTTTGTTGTTGTGGTTTGTAGCGTTGACACGACGTACAGTTCCTCACATACTTTGCAACTTCTCTAAACATTCCTGGCCAGTAGTAGTTTCGAGCAATCCGAGAAATGGTTTTTGCAATTCCCAAGTGGCCTGCTAACTCGGAATCATGGTTCTCTTTCAGGACGGCCGGTCGTTGTTCGCTGGGTACACACATCTTCCATGGTGTGCCATCTCCATCCTCGGTGAAATCAGAATAATCCCAGAAGTGTCTATACAGTTTCCCCTCCATTATGGAGTAATCTGGGAAGTTCTCAGGATCCTTCTGTACTTCCTGTAGCTTTTTAGTATACCATTTACATTGGGTTTCCACTTCTGTTAGACACACAGAACTTACAGATGGCAATGGGTTGCGAGACAGACTGTCTGCAAGCTTGTTCATAGATCCTCTTCGGTATTGTACTTCAAAGTCAAATTGTTGTAGGAAGACGGCCCATCGTGCAATTCTTCCAGACGGTGATTTGATGGAATTTAACCATTTCAGGCTCATGTGGTCCGAAATCACTGTGAAATGGAATCCTTCCAGGTACGGTCGCAGTTTCTCTATCGAGAATACTATTGCCAGGCATTCTTTCTCGGAGACAGAGTAATTCTTCTCTGCCGGGTTTAAGGTACGACTAACGTAGGCAATCACTCTCTCTTCTCCATCTATCACCTGTGTCAGGGCCCCACCTAGTCCTATGTCGCTGGCGTCCGTCTGTACCACAAACGGTTTCGTGAAGTCGGGACAGGCCAATATTGGGGATTCGGTTAGTTTCTTCTTCAGTAGTTCAAATGCCTTTTGTTGATCTTCTCCCCATCTAAACCGATGTTTCTTTTTCAGCAACTGATTTAATGGCGATGTTACGTCTGAGAAGTTTTCAATGAGGCGGCGATACCAGCTTGCAACTCCTAGAAATCGGCGTAACTCCCGGATGGTTCGTGGTGCAGGAAATGACACTATCGAAGCAACTTTGTCTGGATCAGTACAGATGCCTTTGGACGTAACGACATGTCCCAGGTATTTTAAAGATTTCCTTACAAATTCGCATTTTTCTGGGTTCAGACGAAGGTTGGCTTCTTTCAATCGACGAAATACCTCTCTCAAGTTGTCCAGATGTTCGTCAAACGTTTCTCCCAGTACTACTATGTCGTCGAGGTAGGCAAAAGCTTTTGGTTCCATTTCTGGGCCAATTACTGTATCCAAAAATCGTTGGAACGTTGCGGGGCTAGCATGCAGACCAAAGGGCATCACAGTAAACTGGAACAGTCCTCTTCGGGGACCGTAAAAGCAGTGATCGGTCGGCTCGATTTCTCCAATGGTATTTGCCAGTACCCTTGCTTCAGGTCGATAGTCGAAATGTACCTGGCTCTTCGCAGTTTGTCCAGTATTCCAGAAATGTAAGGTAGGGGATAGGCATCTTTCTCCGATACTTGGTTGACAGCTCGAAAATCTATGCAAAAACGATATTTACCATTCTTTTTCCTGACCAGTACCACAGGTGAACTCCACGGTGATTTAGAGGGTTCGATAACTCCTTCCTCTAACATATGATCCACTTCTTCGTTGAAGATTTCTTGCATTTTTGGGTTCTGGGGCCGGTATCTCTGTTTGATAGGTTCAGTACCAGGTTTCAATTTGATTTTATGCTCAATCAAATCAGTAGTACCATGTAGTGTTTTGAATCCTTCCAATTCTCTGGCGAGAAAAGTATCAAGTTTCTTCTGCTGTTCTGGGGTCAGTTCTGACAGTTGTTTTTCGGTGGTGTGAGCTTCCAGAACCTGTTCTTTGACTGGTCTCGGTCTTGAAATCAATCTTCCCTCCAGGTAACATTCTGCGGTGTTGAGGTTAACTGAAAATTTGTAAGTCGAAAGAACATCCATTCCCAATATAATGTCTACCGGTAATTCAGGAATCAGCAGAAATCTTACATCAGCTAGTGTATAATCTTCTATTCTTACGAGGGCCGTATAACGTTTTGGCGTGATGGTGGTGGTGCCATTGGCAATCATAACTACTCCATGATCTACTGGTTCTCCTGGAACTCCTCGTTCCTCGAATAGATCTGCCACGGCTTGGCTGCAGAAACTCCTTGTTGCTCCTGTGTCTACTAAAGCTCGGAATGGCTCACCAGCTACGTATATCTCTACTAAAGGTCGGTTGTCGTTGATGATAGTCAGTGCCAACGGAGTCAGGGCTTCCGGAGATATATAGTTTTCCGAACATGGACAGTCTCTCGACAGTATTCCTTCTCTTTGGCATCTGGAACAGAACAGTCTCGCCCTTCCTCGGCATTCTCGACGCATGTGGCCATATCTACCACATCGGAAACACTGGGTCTGAAAGGAAACTCTCCTTCTCGGTCGTTCTTCGGTTTGATTTTCATTCGGTTCGGTTTGTCTTTCCTGAGGTGGAGTTGATGGTCGGCGACGATCGTTGTTTCGACTCTGGGAAGTTGGTTGAATTTGCTCGGTTTGGGTTGGTCTCGGTTGTGGTGAGATTGGACGGTTTTCTCGAGTTCTCCATTCCTGGTTCTGGTTATCAACATGTATCGGGAAGCTTGCTTGGTATCGGCTTGTAGTGCGTGAACTGTAGGTCAGGTGAGGTTCATCGATTAAGCCTGGTTTGGAGGGTGGTCCAGTATATTGTTTCATCTGCCATTGTACTAACTCAAATACTTTTCCTTTTCGCAGAAGTTCGTCATACGTGCGAGTTTCCTGGAAGGCCAAGGCTTGCTGCAGAGATGGTAATAGCCTTTGTCTTATTAGACGTATTTGTTCCTCTTCAGACGGTTTGTTTTCGGTTAATTTCTGGAACAAATTTTGCATGCGAGTGACATATAATAGAAGTTTCTCGTTCGGGCCCTGTGTTCGTCGCTTTATCTCTTCCAGCAGAGTTTCCTCATAATTCACAGGTAAGAAAGCCTCTTTCAGTTGTGTTTTGAAGTCTTCCCAATTGGTAAACGAACCTCGTCTGGGAATGAACCAATCTCTAGCGTCGCTCTTGAGTAGTTCGTATACTGACTCAAATACTTGTTCCAAGGGGGTCTTACGTGACTCAGCTAGTCTTTCCACTTCCTCTATAAAATTTGTCACGCTGCTCGTGCCATCAAATGACACTGTCCATTTATACACCGGTATTGCTGGCGCTAGGGGTGTCCGGACTTCATATTCCGGTTGAATAAATGTCTGGTTCACAGGTCGGTGAAGGTTACCTATCGGTATTTGTAGGTCAGGGAAAGATACCCTCCTAACAGAGCTTGTCCAACGTCTCGGTGTATCTTCCTCAGATCTCATTTTCGGTTGTTGAAGTTGCGTAACAGGAACAGTGGGTAATTGTTGTAATAATCCTTTACATGTTTGCTTTGTTTCGTCTAAAACTCTTTCTAATACAACATTTCTTTCAGGTGTCGCCGGACGGGGAACCTGGACTACTGGTGGAGGACCGATTCCATCTCCAAGGTCGATCAGTGATGGTTCCACTCTGGCTCCTGTGTGTGGTTGAATCGGAGACACTCCAGGAGAATCCGGAACTTCGGTATCCAAGAGGGATCCACTCCGGGGTTCAGCTTCTGTTTGCACTACCTGATTGCTGGCAGTACGGAGCTCCTCCAAAGCCTCCAAGGCTCTGACCGTTGTCTTCTTCATTTGTTCCACTGCTTGTACCTGTGTTTCATCTTCAGTGTTAATAAAGTTTAACCTCCCTTGTATGTGTCTTAACCTCGTGAAAATCCGTGGAAATTCGTTGACCGCGTTACTGTAGTTGAAGTTTTGAATGACTTCTACTAAATCGGTAAGTTTATTCTTACATGTCTCCATTTCCAGTGTCGGGTTATCGATAACCGGTGGTTGAACTGGTACTTCGGATTGAAGGACCTGACGTAGCAGACTCCGCTTTGCCATGACTGTGCTGGGAATCGGTTGGCCCCGCAGGTTCAACTCATATGTCAGCTCATCGCTGAGTAATCGGTACACATCCATATTTAATTTCCTGTAATTATCTATATCCCGGTATAATCCGCACTCTGATAATTAGCCTATCACGCACAATATGTCTCTAAAACTAATTCGGTGTCCAGTTGTGCTACCACCAATGTTCAATAAAATCTCACACAAATAACTATTTCTTGCCTCAAATTTTAAAGTTCTTAAATACTGTTTATGAAAGAAAAGGAGAAACCAGAATTCAAAAAGAAAATGTTTTATCAGTCTGACCAGTGTCCAGTGATCTGAGAATTCCAGGAAATATTGAAAATATAAGAAAACTAAAATATTTAACAACTCAGGACGGTTAACGGATCAATTAATTTCCTGAAGTTCAAACAGTATCAGAAAACACAGGCCGATCACAATATAAACTTGACTTATGATAACGGTTCAATAAAAAATTTGAAATTTTAAAAAATTATCAAATAACTTCGGTTATGAAAGAAATATTTAATCAGAAAACTGTAATAGAGTTCTTGAAATTGGAAAATTCTCAGAGGTTGCAGGGCAATTTTGGAATATCAGGTCAATTAACGGTTTAAACAAAAAAAAAATAATATTCTGAAATTCAAAACTAATAAGGTATGGCTTGACAACTGTAAAATAAATTGCCTATTCAACAATTACCCTGAAACTGAAAACTTTCTGAAAATATATCTCAATAGATTTTCAATTCACTATATCAGTTCAACAATAATCAAAATATTCAAACAGTTCATGAGATGATAAAAAGGTAATAAAACACAGATATTCAAGTTTATTTCACTCAGATTTTCACTTCCTTATACCAGAAAACGCAAGCACTAAAGAAAATGGTTACGAATGTCAAATCAAAGAAAAAAAAAATGCACAATTCACAATAGTCAGTAGAATTTCACCGGCAAAATAACTGTAATCACTTTATTTCTTGCGGTTTCCAAAAGTTCAGGTGTAGTGTAGAAAATAATCAAAAAAGAAACTCACTTTGAAAGTCCCTGCTCAGAGGTGCCATTTTGTGACGTGGTTTGGTCGCCATTTTGTAACGGGGTTAGTCGCCATCTTGTAACGTTTCTAGTTACATCCTGCTCCGGGAGTTTCCCTCGGTGAAATTGACTTCGGGCGCCAGCTATTTTTCTTCTTCTGGAACGGCTGAATAAGGGAAAATAGCAAACCTACCTGGGTAGTCTCTAGTCGAAGACAGGATTCGAGTTTATCTAGGATGTTAGCGATAATTTTCTAGTCGAGAGTGAAGTAACTGCTGATCTACACTCAAGTTCCCTGAAGGGGACTATGCTTTTAGTAATTGGGAATAAAGGGGGAAGGTAACATACAACACCAACAATGCTGAGAACTTCAGTTTATGACACAGATAAAAACTAAAGGAATAACTATCACAATTACACTTCGTGGAGCAGGTCTGACTGTGAGCACTTTACACGGACGAAAGTATTCTCCGGTTGGTCAGCCAAAATTAATGTTCACTTATAGACACGATAATCTAAGTGGCCAAGTTGAACTGTCTGAATTGAGCATTCGTCGGTTCAAACTTTCTGTCCCTTGTGGGGACAGGTATTACTGGCAATCGTCCGTCTACTCGTTGTGTTTGCCTGGGTTAGGTGCTGGATTGGTAGGACGTTAGTTAGGGGTAACACGTCTGGAGATAGATCGAGTGGACACGGAATATAACCTCCGCCTGACCTCTACCACTACCTCTGACGCGGGTAAAGTTAAAACAAAGGGGGTCAACGAGACGACGTCGGTGTCCATTCAACAAGGCCAGATTAGGAGTCTTGTTTTTCTCGGGTTACTTACGGTTCTTGTTCACCAAAACGAACAAAAAAAAAACGGTATCTTACTATCCGGAATGTCAGTTTAAACGACTGTGTTAAGGAAATATTTTACAAAGAAAAACGGCTCTAACTCTCAATCACTCGGGTTGCTACGAATACTGAATCAACACTACTCGCGGTAGCTAACCATCACGAATTATTTGCAGTTTCTAATTAACAATTCCTAATTCAGAATTTCTTACTGATCGCGGACGGTTAACAATTTATAATTCTCAACAATTACTTCACGATTTCTTCACGATTCTCGATTCTTAACTATTTCTTCACGATTCTCTTTACGATTTCTTCACGATTAATTCACGATTCTCTTTACGATTTCTTCACGATTAATTCACGATTCTCAACTGGCAGCAGAGAGCTCCGTCTTTTATAACCTCTGAGGGGGGGAGGTGCAGCGGCCCATGCGTCGGCGAAAATTTCCGGAATTTTCGATATCATAATACGTCTTCAAATCAGACCATATGTGAAAAAAACGCCGTTAACGGGACTGATGGTGTTTTTAGCGGTGTTTTTCTAATGTTTTGGATAGATAAGCAACATTTATAGGAATAAACGGTTTTTCTCACATCTTCTGAAATAATTCCGGAATCAAGAAAATTAACTCAAAAATGTTTAGATGAAAATCGGTTATTTACTTGAATAAACAACCGAGATTCATTACACAGCATATTGCAGAATTCACTAGTAATATTAATCTTTTAGAATTTCCTGATCAAAGGCATAATGCAAGTACCTCTACTCCAGATACTTCCATTAACATGTATTTTAATAGATTGTAAATTAGAAAAATAATTGATCTTATGTATACATGTACAATAAACGAACTGAGGAAATATTTATTCGAATAAAATATGAAAATTAATTATATTGAACTTGTACATTCCAATCATTGATTTTAAAATTTTAATATTCCTTTGAGGTCTTATAAATTCGTTAATGCGTCCGATTTAGATCAAAAGAACCATTATTTTCTACCAACTTAAGAAAATTTAAACAGAACCCATAGTTACGAAACCTCAATCGGTAAAATTATTGTAAAACGCCAGGTACGAGTTACCCATCCAGTGTCGGTAACCTAACCATAAAGGTTAACCTTCGATTGTAAAACCGGCCCTTAGTAGTTATAATCACAAATTAACTTAACTACAAATACATAAATTTCCAAGTGACCTCGAGTTTATAGTTCGTAACTTTTATATTTTTCATAATAAGGAACGCCAGCTCCTGTATTGGTTTTAGAACTGTCCGTTCACCATTTCACCGTATTTTCTTTAAGGTTATGGTCGGTGTATTTCCGCTCCCAGTACTTTCTTTATCATATCATTGTACTGAAGTTTTTCTCAGTGCTTACTCTCCTGATCATAACATCACTAGAAAGGTTAGCAGATGAGATGTGGTTATTCGAAGAGGACCAGAATCTATGACACTTAATTCTCTCATTACCTGTGGCTTCCTCAGAAAGTCTGAGGATGGCCGCATGGGCCACCCTATCAATCACTAGATGTAGAGGTGTGAGATTTATAATGATCTCAAGTGCCCTAGTTGGGCACATTCTCATAGCTCCCGTAATGCGCACACAGGCAAGCATCTGTACTTCATTGACCATTTTATTCGTACTGACTTGATTTAGCAAACCAGACTACTGTAACTGTCTGCCTCTGGTATTCCTCTTAGGGGTATAAAAACCAATCAGTGATAACTGCTCAGGAAGGACAGTCATAGTAGTTCGTTAAAATCTTAAATACAAAAATCAGGTCTGTTGAAATTCTTCCCTGCTCTAATGTGCGCAAATGATACAGGAAACGAATTCTACTAATACCTTTGGTGACATATATTCTAGTCAATTTAAAATGTAGAAACCTCAAAAACCTATTCTGCACTCTTTCTAATCTTAATTTATTACAATTATACTGGGGAGTCCAAACTATGCTGGCAAAGTTCATTTTACTTTAAATAAAGGAATAATAAACTGCTTTAATTGCATTTTCATCATTGAAATCTCTACACATTCTGCAGAAGAAACCTAAAGATCTATTACATGAGTTAACTATTTAATCAGCATGTGCGCTGAAAACAATTTTGAATCGAAGATAATTCCCAAATCCTTCACTTGTCTAACCTGTTTAATAGGTTCACCATTCAGATTATACTGAAACTCGATACTGGATATTTTTCTAGTGAAAGAGATACTCGCACATTTATCAATATTCATTTTTTTTTGTGTTCACAATATTTTGCCAAGGCATCAAGATCCATGACATGGTTAAAGCTTTCGCGGCCATCGTTCAATGTAACCTGTTTTTTCGAGCATTTCGGCCGTCGTCGTGGATTAGTTCTCGACGTTTCGCCAGTTCGAGTGTCTGTCATCTTCATGAGTTATATTTTTTTTTTCGAGCATTTCGGCCGTCGTCGTGGATTAGTTCTCTACGTTTCGCCAGTTCGAGTGCCTGGCATCCTCAGGAGTTATATTTCAGGAGATGTTCTCACTAGACTCAACTGCCTGAGTGAGGCAGTTCAGTGATTTCTAAACTGTGGGTAATAATCAGACTCAAAATATGGTGGTTCAAATCTTATCCACTGTGTACAGAGAGACTAGAGAAAGGTGATTCAATGGTTGCACCATTGTGCAACTGTTGCGGATTCGTCCGGTGGCACATGCGCTACTAACACAACACTATCTGGAGCGCTTTTAATTTGTGCTAGGTAGCGGTAGCGATCTGAGCGGAAAGTTGAGGTACAAATACTAGACAGATAGTCATTTAAACTTTGAAGGAAATGATTCGGTTTGTGCTTGAGGATAAGAATGATTTTCATTTCTCTGCAAACTAACAATTGACAGAAAATAAAAAGGGGTTGACAGCGAACGTTCAACATGTTCTTGACAGCTACCGATACTGATAAACCACCTCATTTGAAAGAATTGAAAGAAGTGACATGGAAAAACAATGTTTTTTTCACTTGTGTATATATTTAGAAAAAAAATGGATATTTTTATAAAAATATTAAGACGTTGAAAATATAAAACTATTAGAATAATTAAAATACATATTTTGTGGTAGATATTGGAAATCATATCGAATTAAATTCTTAAATTAATATCTATGGCACATATAAAATGATTAGATTATGAAGTCTTACTCTTATTAAATATTTGTACAGTACAATAACAATCAGTCTCTGCTGATTTTGAGCAACGACAATATAGATTTCCATACAATAATAAAATACAGAAAAACCAAAATGATTGTTTTCAATATAATAATTTCGAAATAAAGGTGCAGTTTAACTACTATGTTTTATGTATTTGTTTAGATGAAAATAATTAACTCCTATCTTTCGAACATTGTTTTTTGTTGTGGTAAAAAAGTCGTTAGTTCTTCCAATGATTCAACAAAACAGATGTAACAATATTTTAACTGAAAACTAACCTAGCGCCCAAAGACCATAGTAAATTATATAAATACATACTTTTTTGGGACTTATAAGTGATTTCAATTTTTCAATAATGAAAAACTTTTATGAGCTATTGTGAAAATGAAGAGCCATTCGATCAATTGCCTGTACAGCCTTAATTTCATCTAAATCTTCAAGAAAGCCTCGAATTTCTTTGATAGTGGCAACTTGTGTCTGTAAAATAAAAAATGATTTATGTAGAATTTCCAAACTGATTTAAATTATAAATATAGTACTTATAATATGGACTTTGTTTTCTTCCCAGAAATGTTAAGGGGAATTTCACCCATGGGCGTTTTTCCACTTAACTCTTTTTTCATAAAGGAAAAAATATACATTATAGTGTGCGCAATCCTTCCGAAATAGTAATAAAGAACAATAAAATATCAGAGTACACAAAATAAAAAACATATTCTTCCATTTTCTTACTATCTTAGAGAAAGAAAACAGTTAAAGAAAATTGAGCACTTATTCTCTGATTTATTTCTCAATTCGTGATATCTAAGTTGTTAAAATTCATAAAGAATATAAAACGACAACTTAACTAGGAAGAATTACTGATTGAAGCTCAACATGAGTAGCAAAAAAAAACTTCGAGAAAAAACTTCTATCTATCTTCCACAGTTAACCAAAACGACATTCCAACATGTTATCATGACATATATTCTATAGTGTTGAAAAAATGAGAACATCAGATCGTGCAAAAGGCAAGTAATAAGACGTTTTCAGAAACTTACTCTGGGTTACTAACTCGATCCATTGAGGTCACGTGATGGATCTTCTTGGATCACGGATATTATTCTAACTTTATGAATATATCAGGTTTAAGATTTGGAAATGTCAGTCCTAACAAAACATCACCAAATATTTTATGATTCTATTTACAGTTAATTTTTGGATGGTCTCTAGCTTTGCTTGAATTTATTGGCGTTTGTCAAATCTTAGAGTTTGGTTTGCCATATATAGGAGATTCTTGGCTAAGGAAACCGCATATTTCATATTGAGCCAAATTCTCTTCTCTTTCTATAATTATAAAGAATAGAGAAGGCTTATTCCCGCGTTTTCCAGATATAAAACTAAACTGCAGTGAGCATGTTTTGACTAGCGATTCGAACCGACCTTGCTTTTGTGTAGGGTGACGGCGTTGATTGAAGTATTCTTGTGAAGATACCTAACCAATGTGTTTTCAGTCCTCCTCCCCCTCGCCTATCATTTCATTGCCGCAATGTCGCGCCCTCCGTAAATAGCAAATCCGGATGTACGGTAAAACACAGATTTCTGGATTTCTCAATTCTCGGTAAATTTCAAACCCGATTTGGATGAGCCAGATGTTGACTTTTTTATGATGAACTTCGTGATAATATTTGAGAATCTACAGTATGTATTCTCTTATACATTTTTTGAGAGTCGAGATTTTGTTGAAATATGAAAGTCGTTGCTAGGAGAAATTTTTTCTTGCCTAAAATTCAGGGCTATCTATTCTAGTTTGAAAGATAATTTTCACAAAACGGCGGTTATCATAAAACTTCGATAGCACGGTCAAGTTGATTAGAGCCGTCGTTGAAAGTTCAAATGAAAGGATTGGATTGGTTCGAATTGACGTAAATATTCTTGATCAGACAATCAAAGTTTTGTGAAACCTAAAGCAACAGCTCACGTAAATTCGTACCAATCGAATCATTTGATTTGAAATTAAAACGAATCTTGATGGCTCTAATCAATTTGATATTGCTATCAAAGCTTCAGGAAACCCATCCATAAGTTGAAATTCAGGTGGAGTAACGACTTTATGGTGTTTGCCATATATTTATATGATCTCAAAGAAGCTTAATTTAGACGCAAATTTTGCCTGTCAGGAAATGGGTTGATTGGGAATTTCCATGTAGAGCAAGTAGATTTTTTACTGGAGGTTAATTTCGAGATGTCCCTTAACATTTTCATATACATTTCGAAATAAGAGGTCAGAAGAATAATGATATATATGTTCTCAAAGAAGCGTAACTTAGACGTGAAATTCGTTATTCAGAAAAGAGAAAAAAAAATTTTTGAAAATTTTTTTTAGCTCCCTGTATAACTGAAAGTGGTCAGGCTCTAAGAATATTTTAGCTCGGTAGATAATGTCAAACAATATCATAATCGCAATTTTCATATTTCAAATAAGTCTAGTTCTCCAGAAACGCCTAATAGGCCGTCGAACTTGGTACACCCTGTATATATATGAATATTCATGAAATATTACAAACGTTACAAAACCCTTTTTGAACGGTAATTTTTTATAGTGTAGGTACTACCACTACCTCTATTTTTCTTTTGTTCCGAACTCATCAATAACTGATGAGTTTGATATTTTCCAGTTAACTGTTGAAGAACTACAAACTTTCTATATAAATTATATTTTCGAGGAATCGCAGTTATAATGAAGTTAATTATAGTTTGATTCAAGTTAAAAAAATAACAATGGAATCAATGATTTGTAATTTATTTATATGATTGATACAATGAAATGAAAAAGCAGGCAACAAGTTAAGCGTTTTTATTTGTGAAAAATGGACATGCTATACTATATCGACTGAGAGTCGAGTGACTTTTTAAATAACTGAAATGTTCAATGAAATAGAAAAAGAGGTCGATTATAATTTTGATCTTATAGGAAGGAGATCAAATATATATTTTCAATAAACAGAAAAACAGTATAATATGATATTCGAACAGATATGTAAAAAGGTCGTAGACAAGTTGTCAAAAATCATATATGATAATCAAATATTAGTCAGCAGAGGTGAGAGTGGCTTATTTCACTGGAGGATCGAATCACTTTTGCTCATATTTTTGTTTCCATGCAGCTGCCATGTGGTGACAGAGATGTTGTCTGGAACTTGGAATCTTTCTAGTTCAACTTATTTCTTCTTGCTTTTCATTGAACCAAATACATTGCATTTCAAACATTTCAGAGCCATCGAAGGTTGAGGAAGTTATGTGGCCACTTCGAACCATATTTTCGCCCTTTCTAGATATTTCCTTGAATTTTATTAAAATATCTGATAGAAATACCACAGACATCATTTCTTTACACGAATAAAAATACTCCTATATAAATAAAAATTAACTATTTTTTTGGCTTTCATCCATTCTAAACTCCCTGAATTTACCGATGAGAATATCAAATTTCGATTTTACTGAGATTTGACTCTTATGGATGTAAACAAAGATTTTTCTGATCCAGTCGCCATATTGTTACTTTTTCAGTCCAAATATTCATATTTTTGTTTTGTGGTCTTGGATTGAGGTTATTTGTGTTCTGTGGTTAGCAGTTTGGCGTTCCAAAATGGTCGTCACGTTGAGATCAAAGATGTTATTGTTTGGGTATTATGTGATAAATAGTTTGTGATGCAGCCAAGCACATGATAAAAGATTAGACAGACAGACATGAGCATGAATATCAAATCGGCATTGGTAGGTACTCTTATATTTGGAATGCTTGAAAAAGGATTGTCAGTTCTTTATTTGGGAAACAAAACGACACTAACATATCTGTTTCCTGAATTCTTGTAATTGCTCTTGTAGCCGGGTACACAACATTTATTTGGCATGATTCGAAATAGGTCCTACAAGCAAAATAGTCTTGAGAAGTTTTTTTTCACAGGACACCAGATGAAATTTCACTTCATTAACACAGAGAATTTTTCTTTCGGGCAAAATTCACTTCACAAATAATGTGACCATTTCTTTCCAACCTGGAACCAGGACAAATTCCATCAATTCTCAAATTTTTTTTTCTTTGAAATATTCGAACTTGCTGCTGACACTGCTCGTTTGTGTTCAACTGTTTTTATGTGGGTTTCAATGTCGCTTTTTCCACTTTTTCAATAGAAAATGTATTTCCACATTTCGTGAACTGATTTTGTTTGATGACTAACCAGGAGTTTTGCCCGAAATTCAATACTGTATTGGTAAAATCAGTACGAACGGTCGCCATTAATTCATAAACACAACAAACAACAATGCGTCCAAAATTGGCGTTAGAAAGTTCTCGGCCTTCCGCTGCGTTGCCACATTTCAGCTGTTCACGGCTTGTTAATCGAAGGAGGCGCGACCTATGATATTTAACAAGCCAGAATGTTGCTTTAAAATGCGTCGTTGCTGGAACCCTCACATGGGCTTGTACCAGGCTCAGAGTGTTACGACTTTGCACTTGCAGTTCTGTTTTGAAGCGTAACATGTGAAAGTTCGCATCAGAAATTCGACCAGGAAACGTGTAAAAATGTTTGTGTTTTTTTCGTGTTCGTGTGATCGGTTTTTCAATCAATAAATAAAGTGAAAATGAGTATTGAATTTTTCTACTTTTAGTGTTCATATCTGGAAGGATTATCAACAGGAAGGTTTCTCATTTTAATATTTATTAAAATTTCATTTGTAAATCTTCGATTTGAGTAGTATGCCTCATGCCCAGTCGCAAAAGCAACCATATAAATCTACTAATCAGAAAATAATACCCAACCGCTGAAGGTTCAGTTATCAATATACCCCGAAAAAATCCTAAATTAACTGATGATGCATTTCCTTCAATTTTCCCAAATCGACCGAGTTACATGGCGTCTTCAGTTACTCCGAAAAGAACTGATCCCGAGGAACGGAGACAAAAATTAGTTGTCCATTATGATAACGTTTACACCGATTTGGACAAACAAGATCAGATCGATTTTCCGACTTTTATTGTCATTTCAAAGACAAGGCAATTTTCAACTTCTTTTCCAACGTTAAAGAAAATATACAATATAATTACAATATAAATTTTGAGAGGGCATTTCCGAAAATATCATCGGGGTTTAATATCTTGAGTAATTTGAGAATCGAAGTCGTATTTAGAGATGAAGTAAACGTACCCATTTCTAATTTCAAGTGGTTATTAAGTGATAGGTATTTTTGATGTTCATTCACCTACTTTATTTGCTTCAGAAAGTAAAATAATTTTCATTCTGATTGTAATCTTGTGGAACTCAATACTACAGCTACCTCCTCGTGGTGAGTTCTGGATTATTTGCGATAAAATATTAAGAAATTATCCGCACATAAATGAAATGCTGTTTTGTTTTCCTCCCTCATTTAATAGTGAATTGAAATAAATTCGAAATTATATCGAAAACAGTGCGAATTGCACAAGAAAACCGTTTACTTTCTATATCTACGCGTGCCACTAGACACGTTGCTGGTAACAGCGGCCCGTTAGATTTAGTAGGCCGTGAAGGAGGTTATGATCGATCGCAAAGGTTAAGGATCGAGTGAACCCGAGTAGGTTTCCTAAAGCGGCAATGGGTAGTTATATTTCTGACAGGAATCTTGGAGACATTTATATTCATCAACAATCAACTCGGTTGGCGTTTGTGACGCCAAGCCGAGAGATACGGTCGTGTTACGAGAGGGATAATTAATTGATAAAACGAGATAATTCGAACAAGTGGGTGAGAAACAGTTAGACAAGGTTCGGAACATCAAAATCTTTCAATTTTTATTGACATCATTTTTTTGAACCTTCAATTGAGTCGAGTCAAGCCGAGGAAATTTTTCAAAATTCAATAACTATATATATATATATATATATATATATATATATATATATATATATATATATATTATATTATATATATATTATATATATAATATAAAAAAGATATGAATAATGAGGGATCGGTAAAATACATGGAAAAGATTTCATGGACATAACCCTCTGAAACTAAAATGAACCGTAGACAGCTGTTTCGGGCTTTCGAATTCCAACTTCTCACCGTACTGATGAGGGCCGAAACCCCGAAACAGCTGTCTACGGTTCATTTAAGTTTCAGATGGTTATGTCCATGAAATCTTTTCCATGTATTTTACCGATCCCTCATTATTCATATCTTTTTTATATTTATATTCCTGGACTCGGATGTCACGCAGGTGGCTAAAGTTGCCTTCGTGGTTTCGTTGGATGTTGCCCTGGAATGAAGGGTCTTCCAACCGAAATCGTAAATGTGCGGCTGGTTCCCTCGTGTTGACTCCGTTATGCGTTTTCGAATTCCAACTTCTCACCGTACTGATGAGGGATGAGGGCCGAAAGCCCGAAACTGCTGTCTACGGTTCATTTTAGTTACAGAGGGTTATGTCCATGAAATCTTTTCCATGTATATAAAATATATATATGAAGAACTTATGACAGTGTAATATTTAACTATGATCAAATACCTATTAGGCCCGGTTTTACAATCGAAGGTTAGGTCAACTTTTGGTTAAGAAAATTTTATTGGTATATACAGGGTGTACCAGGGTGTATTAGGCGTTTCTGGACCCATTTTAAATCTGAAAATTGGGATTATATTATTGTTTGACATTATCTACCGATCTGAAATATTCTTGGAGCCTGACCACTTTCAGTTATACAGGGAGTGAAAAAAAAATTTCAAAAAATTTTTTTTCTGTTTTTTTGTTTTCGAATTTGAAAGAGTATGCAATTCTGAATACATTCGTACTCAAATCGTTGCATTCGTCGAAATACTTTCCAAAATATCGAGAAAAAACTGAAGAAAAAAGGGAGATAAGTGTATTCGGTATTATGTTTGTTATTCCTAACCTAGATATCGTGAGCACAAACTGTTTTCACATTTTTGAAGGCGAAGACTTTGGAAATATTGTACGATTTCAGAATTTTGAATAACCCGTCATAGGGTGTTCCAAATGTTGATTCAAAATTTAGGATCAAAATTGGCTTATGAGCCAACGAAAGTTATGACTTTCGTTTTTCAAATTAGAACCCTACTTTTTTATGATTGCGTTGGATTCTGCAAAGAAAAATGATGATAAAATTTCAACATGTTGATGCTCCTAAAATTACTAATTCTTGAGTTATTTGGGATTTTCTGTTTCTATTCATGAAATCTGTTTCACATCAACAATGATGAATGAATTCAGAAAAGAGGAAGTCACTAGTGAGTTATTTGAGTAATTTATCTTCTATGACCAAGGTCATTGTTGATATGAAACAGATTTTAGGAATTTGACGGTACGTACGACATGAAATCAGGAAATCCTGAATAACTCAAAAATTATTAATTTTAGGAGCATTAACATGTTGGAACATTATCATCATTTTTCTTCGCACAATCCAACGCAATAAAAAAAAATAGGGTTCTAATTTGAGAAACGAAAGTTATGGGTCAATGTTGATCCCAATTTTTGAACCAGCACACTGTGACGGGTTTTTCAAAATTCTGAAAATTGAACAATATTTCCACATTCTTCGCCTTCTGAAATGTGAAAACAGCTTGTGCTTACGATACCTAGGTTAGGAATAACAAACATAATACCGAATACTCTCCCTTTTTTCTCGATAGTGGAACAGTGGTACATATTTCGAAGAATGCAACTATTTGAGTACGAATGTATTCAGAATTGCATACTCTATCAAATTCGAAAACAAAAAAAAAAGGAAAAGTGGAAAAAAAATTTCAAAATTTTTTTTCCACTTTCTGTATAACTGAAAGTGGACAGGCTCCAAGAATATTTTAGATCGGTAGATAATGTCAAACAATAATATAATCCCAATTTTCAGATTTCAAATAGGTCCAGTTCTCCAGAAACGCCTAATAGGCCGTCGAACTTGGTACACCCTGTATATAAGACCCATAGACTATTAATAATAACTAGACCGAGTATGTTCACGTTTTGCTGGGAAAGAACATTGAATTCGTTTATTTGCGGTGTTGCCACTTGTATGCGACGTTCAGCTATATCGAATTTGTTTTAAAACCAGAATATTCAAAAACAGTCTAAAAATTGGACAAAAAGTTGCCAAGACGCAGATCGAATCGTATAGGTAAAATTAAAATTTTATTATGTCAAATTTAATAAATTAAAAATTTGTTATCATCAAACCATTGAATATTTTTTCCTGAAATCTTAGTCGAAAAGTAAAACATCTGAAATTCAACGCAATTTGGCAATGCTGTACTCTGGTAATGTTTACCTGTTGAATGTGTCAAAGTTTGAAATTATTTGCGAAGTATTCGTTGTAGAAAGTGTGTTGTAGTCTGAATCCTCTGATATTTATTGTCAAAAGTATCAAAAATGGTGAGACACTGTTATAATTGCAATATGAATCCTAAAGATCTTGGAAACGAAATATCGTTACATACGTAAGTATAGGTTAACTTAATGTTTGTTTTGCTATTCAGGGTCGACTCGTACCTCGAGGAGTTCAAATTCAAAAGCTTTAATTTTAAAATTTCTCATAGATTTCCCAAAAATATCGAAGTAAGGAATGTTTTGTTTTCATTTCTTGGTTTGGATAAAGATGGGATATATCCTTAATGCTCGAGGCATTGCAATTGTAAGGATATAATTAGGAATAATATTGGAAAACGCATATTAAAACCAAATGCTCTTCCAATTCAAATTTATAATTTATTCGGGCCCTGAGACACAAAATGTGAATATTTTCATTGGTATTAGAAATAAGTTTCAGAAAGGAATTAATAATATTAATAGTCATATTGACATTTCAGCACTTCTCCCAGTAGAAGTGCTGGGAGTATGTGATCGATATCTGATATATCAGAGGGCAGTCCCCCAAAGAAGCAACTCAGGGTAGAGGTCTGTCTGATATCGATGTGTAAGTATCAATATTCAATTTCTTGCAACTATGTATATAAATATATTTATATATAAAATAAAAATAGTTATGATGAGAACTTTATTGAATCATCCAAAGAACTAACGACCTAGGTCTTCCTGCTCATGTACTGTTTTATATCTTACTTCGATAAATTTAAATAAAATGTATAATTGAAACTTTCAATCTTTCGACGACATCCCAAAATGTTGGAACTTCTCCAGAAGTGGTATTAGAATACAGCAATTTGAAGGAAACTTCCAGCCTTAGGATGAAATTATTCTGAACTATATGTGTTAATTTGTAAGTGTTTTTTATTCATTGCTATTATGTATTATATATATTTCTTATGTTTTGGATCTTCACCTTCCTTTCAAAATTTTTAAAAATTCATTGTATAAGAGGGTTTTTTTCTTATAGAAAATTTAGGTTCTCAGAAATAACTCTAAAACACGTTAGCTGTAAGATTCGTTTATTTCCTGAGATTCAGGTCACACGTAAAAATGAAATGTTTAGATTTTCGAATAAATAAATAAAGGGTTTTTTTCTTATAGAAAATTTAGGTTCTCAGAAATAACTCTAAAACACGTTAGCTGTAAGATTCGTTTATTTCCTGAGATTCAGGTCACACGTAAAAATGAAATGTTTAGATTTTCGAATAAATAAATAAGTTAGGCGTAGGCGGGTTGACTCTCCGGATGACTTTGTTCCACTGAACAAATTAGGGCATTTGGTTTCTTTCTGCCCCGCACTTAGATGTTTCAAGTATCAATATCCATAAGAGTCTCCAGGGCCGGCGTGAGGAATGGTTTGTTACAATTGATTATTTTGAAGTGCCAGAAATATTACTTAAGTTTAATTTCCAGACCTTCCCTAACGTTTTAAAGTGTTGCATTGTCGTCAACAAACACACCGGTGTGAACCTACCAGACCAAATCCATCAGACCGTTTGTCGGAAACGCCCGAACGCGGTGTCCAGTGGCGTACGGATCTGCAGCAAGATGAACGGTGTAACACGGCTGATTCGCATAAATAATGAACAAGGGATGTCAAACTTTATTGAATTTCTATTAAAAAAAGACTTCTAGAGGAAACGAGGGTTGATTTTAACGGAGCTATTTCGGAAAGATATGAAATGTCAGTGATCCGCTATATAGGGAATATTTCGTTGGATCATTACATTATCACGGAAAATATCCGACGAGAGCATAATGACACTCGGCATGCGGAATTGTTATTTTGATGTAAATATTGCCTGGACATTTCGTTCCCTTGCACAGGGATCCAGGGGGTGAAATTTCATCCCCTATCTAGAAAAATTCGATATCTCGGAAAATACTGAACGGAGCACAATTAAACTCGGTATGTAGTACTGTTATATCAATTCGAACATGTGGTGAAAATTCCGTCCACTTGCAGAGGGATCCAGGGGGTGAAATTTCATCCCCTATTTTGGAAAATTCGATATCTCGGAAAATCCTCAACGGAGCACAATTAAACTCGGTACGTAGTACTGTTATATGGACTCGAATATGTGGTGAAAATTTTGTCCACTTGCAGAGGGAGCCAGGGGGTGAAATTTCATCCCCTATTTTGGAAAATTCGATATCTCGGAAAATCCTCAACGGAGCACAATTAAACTCGGTACGTAGTACTGTTATATGGATTCGAATATGTGGTGAAAATTTTGTCCACTTGCAGAGGGAGCCAGGGGGTGAAATTTCATCCCCTATTTTGGAAAATTCGATATCTCGGAAAATCCTCAACGGAGCATAATTAAACTCGGTACGTGGTACTGTTATATGGATTCGAATATGTGGTGAAAATTTTGTCCACTTGCAGAGGGAGCCAGGGGGTGAAATTTCATCCCCTATTTTGGAAAATTCGATATCTCGGAAAATACTAAACGGAGCACAATTAAACTCGGTAGGTGTGACTATTATATCGATTCAAACATTTGATGAAAATTTTGTCCACTTGCAGAGGGAGCCAGGGGGTGAAATTTCATCCCCTATTTTGGAAAATTCGATATCTCGGAAAATCCTCAACGGAGCACAATTAAACTCGGTACGTAGTACTGTTATATGGATTCGAATATGTGGTGAAAATTTTGTCCACTTGCAGAGGGAGCCAGGGGGTGAAATTTCATCCCCTATTTTGGAAAATTCGATATCTCGGAAAATCCTCAACGGAGCACAATTAAACTCGGAACGTAGTACTGTTATATGGATTTAGAACATGTGGTGAAAATTTTGTTCACTTGCATAGGGAGCCAGGGGTGAAATTTCATCCCCTATTTTGAAAAATTCGATATCTCGGAAAATACTCAACGGAGCACAATTAAACTCGGAACGTAGTACTGTTATATGGATTCGAACATGAGGTGAAAATTTTGTCCACTTGCAGAGGGAGCCAGGGGTGAAATTTCATCCCCTATTTTGAAAAATTCGATATCTCGGAAAATACTCAACGGAGCACAATTAAACTCGGAACGTAGTACTGTTATATGGATTCGAACATGAGGTGAAAATTTTGTCCACTTGCAGAGGGAGCCAGGGGTGAAATTTCATCCTCTATTTTGAAAAATTCGATATCTCGGAAAATACTCAACGGAGCACAATTAAACTCGGAACGTAGTACTGTTATATGGATTCGAATATGTGGTGAAAATTTTGTTCACTTGCAGAGGGAGCCAGGGGACGAAATTTCATCCCCTATATTGAAAAATTCGATATCTCGGAAAATACTCAACGGAGCACAATTAAACTCGGAACGTAGTACTGTTATATGGATTCGAACATGTGGTGAAAATTTTGTCCACTTGTAGAGAGAGCCAGGAGGTGAAATTTCATCCCCTATTTCGAAAAATTCGATATCTCGGAAAATACTAAACGGAGCACAATTAAACTCGGTAGGTGTGACTATTATATCGATTCGAACATCTGATGAAAATTTTGTCCACTTGCAGAGGGAGCCAGGGGGTGAAATTTCATCCCCTATTTCGAAAAATTCGATATCTCGGAAAATACTAAACGGAGCACAATTAAACTCGGTAGGTGTGACTATTATATCGACTCACACATTTGATGAAAATTTTGTCCACTTGCAGAGGGAGCCAGGGGGTGAAATTACATCCCCTATTTTGAAAAACTCGATATCTCGGAAAATACTGAACGGAGCACAATTAAACTCGGTAGGTGTGACTATTATATCGATTCGAACATTTGATGAAAATTTTGTTCACTTGCAGAGGGAGCCAGGGGGTGAAATTTCATCCCCTATTTTGGAAAATTCGATATCTCGGAAAATCCTCAACGGAGCACAATTAAACTCTGTACGTAGTACTGTTATATGGATTCGAATATGTGGTGAAAATTTTGTCCACTTGCAGAGGGAGACAGGGGGTGAAATTTCATCCCCTATTTTGGAAAATTCGATATCTCGGAAAATCCTCAACGGAGCACAATTAAACTCGGTACGTAGTACTGTTATATGGATTCGAATATGTGGTGAAAATTTTGTCCACTTGCAGAGGGAGCCAGGGGGTAAAATTTCATCCCCTATTTTGGAAAATTCGATATCTCGGAAAATACTAAACGGAGCACAATTAAACTCGGTAGGTGTGACTATTATATCGATTCGAACATTTGATGAAAATTTTGTCCACTTGCAGAGGGAGCCAGGGGGTGAAATTTCATCCCCTGGCTCCATATTACAGTACTACGTACCGAGTTTAATTGTGCTTCGTTGAGGATTTTCCGAGATATCGAATTTTTCAAAATAGGGGATGAAATTTCACCCCTTGGCTCCCTCTGCAAGTGGACAAAATTTTCACCACATGTTCGAATCCATATAACAGTACTACGTTCCGAGTTTAATTGTGTTCCGTTGAGTATTTTCCGAGATATCGAATTTTTCGAAATAGGGGATGAAATTTCACCCCCTGGCTCCCTCTGCAAGTGGACAAAATTTTCACCACATGTTCGAATCCATATAACAGTACTACGTTCCGAGTTTAATTGTGCTCCGTTGAGGATTTTCCGAGATATCGAATTTTTCAAAATAGGGGATGTAATTTCACCCCCTGGTTCCCTCTGCAAGTGGACAAAATTTTCGTCAAATGTTCGAATCGATATAATAGTCACACCTACCGAGTTCAATTGTGCTCCGTTTAGTATTTTCCGAGATATCGAATTTTTCAAAATAGGGGATGAAATTTCACCCCCTGGCTCCCTCTGCAAGTGGACAAAACTTTCGTCAAATGTTCGAATCGATATAATAGTCACACCTACCGAGTTTAACTGTGCTCCGTCTAGTATTTTCTGAGATATCGAATTTTTCAAAATCAGGGATGAAATTTCACCCCCTGGATCCCTCTACAAGTGGACGAAATTTTCATCAAATGTTCGAATCGATATAATAGTCACACCTACCGAGTTTAATTGTGCTCCGTTTAGTATTTTATGAGATATCGAATTTTTCAAAATGGGGGATGAAATTTCACCCCCTGGCTCCCTCTGCAAGTTGACGATATTTTCATCAAATGTTCGAATCGATATTATAGTCACACCTACCGAGTTTTATTGTGCTCCGTTTAGTATTTTCCGAGATATCGAATTTTTCAAAATAGGGGATGAAATTTCACCCCCTGGATCCCTCTGCAAGTTGACGATATTTTCATCAAATGTTCGAATCGATATGATAGTCACACCTACCGAGTTTAATTGTGCTCCGTTGAGGACTTTCCGAGATATCGAATTTTTCAAAATAGGGGATGAAATTTCACCCCCTGGCTCCCTCTGCAAATGGACGAAATTTTCACCAAATGTTCAAATCGGTATAACAGTACTACATACCGAGTTTCATTGTGCTCCGTTGAGTATTTTACGAGATATCGAATTTTCCAAAATAGGGGATGAAATTTCACCCCCTGGCTCCCTCTGCAAGTGGACAAAATTTTCGTCAAATGTTCGAATCGATATAATAGTCACACCTACCGAGTTTAATTGTGCTCCGTTTAGTATTTTCCGAGATATCGAATTTTTCAAAATAGGGGATGAAATTTCACCCCCTGGCTCCCTCTGCAAGTGGACAAAATTTTCACCACATGTTCGAATCCATATAACACTACTACGTACCAAGTTTAATTGTGCTCCGTTGAGGACTTTCCGAGATATCGAATTTTTCAAAATAAGGGATGAAATTTCACCCCCTGGCTCCCTCTACAAGTGGACGAAATTTTCATCAAATGTTCGAATCGATATAAAAGTCACACCTACCGAGTTTAATTGTGCTCCGTTTGGTATTTTATGAGATATCGAATTTTTCAAAATGGGGGATGACATTTCACCCCCTGGCTCCCTCTGCAAGTTGACGATATTTTCATCAAATGTTCGAATCGATATGATAGTCACACCTACCGAGTTTAATTGTGCTCCGTTGAGGACTTTCCGAAATATCGAATTTTCCAAAATAGGGGATGAAATTTCACCCTCTGGCTCCCTCTGCAAGTGGACAAAATTTTCACCACATGTTCGAATCCATATAATTGTACTACGTACCGAGTTTAATCGTGCTCCGTTGAGGACTTTCCGAGATATCGAATTTTTCAAAATAGGGGATGAAATTTCACCCCCTGGATCCCTCTGCAAGTTGACGATATTTTTATCAAATGTTCGAATCGATATGATAGTCACACCCACCGAGTTTAATTGTGCTCCGTTGAGTACTTTCCGAGATATCGAATTTTTCAAAATAAGGGATGAAATTTCACCCCCTGACTCCCTCTGCAAGTTGACGAAGTTATCACCAAATGTTCGTATCCTTATAACAGTACTACGTACCGAGTTTAATTGTGCTCCGTTGAGTAATTTCCGAGATATCGAATTTTCCAAAATAGGGGATGAAATTTCACCCCCTGGATCCCTCTGCAAGTAGACGAAATTTTCACCACATGTTCGAATCCATATAACAGTACTACGTACCGAGTTTGATTGTGCTACGTTCAGTATTTTTCGAGATATCGAATTTTTCAAAATAGGGGATGAAAATTCACCCCCTGGATCCCTTTGCAAGGGAACGAAATTTCCAGGCAATATTTACATCAAAATAACAATTCCGCATGCCGAGTGTCACTATGCTCTCGTCGGATATTTTCCGTGATAATGAAATATTCCCTATATAGCGGATCACTGATATTTCATATCTTTCCGAAATTGCTCCGTTAAAATCAACCCTCGTTTCCTGTAGAAGTCTTTTTAATAGAAATTCAATAAAGTTTGACATCCCTTGTTCATTATTTATGCGAATCAGCCGTGTTACACCGTTCATCTTACTGCAGATCCGTACGCCACTGGACACCGCGTTCGGGCGTTTCCGACAAACGGTCTGATGGATTTGGTCTGGTAGGTTCACACCGGTAACAAACACTGCATCTAAAGAGGCCAATTCATCTAGCTCCACATTAACAGCTTCAGAAACAGAAGAGTATTTAATAAAAAAACCACATCCACAGAAAATGTCAACAAAAAAATCCAATAAACCTGCAATGAGACGAAGAAGGTAAGCTTGGCGTCACATTACAAAAGTTAGTATTGAAGTACTTAGTTCATGCGGAAATAAGAGATCTAGATACCGGCAATGTGAAGAAGGCTCACGTTAAATGAAGAGAATGAAAATGTTTCAAATAGCCCAGACTATATGAAATTTGAAGAGAGCATTACACAGCAAATGGCGAATTATATTTTTTTCATCTGCTGTGTGGGATTTAACTCCATATTGACATGGGCGCCCGCAGGGGGAGTCCAGGGGGGGCCGTGGCCCCCCCTGAGATTTTGATCTGCTCCTTATTTTCGAGCAAAACCGAATACTGATTTCGCCTGCGCCTCATCAAATCATTATTTGGCCCCCCCTGAGAAAAAATTCTGCGGGCGCCCATGCATATTGAGAATATGTTGTAGGATTCATATCCAGGTTTGTAGTGCGTTACTTGCATCAAATGCAGAAGTTCACAAGAATCTACACAGATAGTTTCCCAATTACAAGAACGGAAACAATATTGGAAGTTAATTCAAGCTTCTGCTACAATTGTTAATCTGTGAAAAGTTGCAGAGAAATGCTTCAGGCACTTTGATAAGATGATTGGCATCTTCAATATATAAAATAATTAATTTTGAGCGTATATTGATCCAGAATGCAATGAATATCTTGTCAACCGATGTTTTGCCTACATTTCAAGATCATCTGTATAAAGATCATCCTATAGATGGTCACTTTTTTCATCTGATGGAATTAATATTTTCCAATTATTTTCAGCTTCGCATTCATTCTGAAACGGCAGAGAATTCAAAACAGGATAGATTGAGGAGTGTGCTCACCAAAACAATTCTGTTCAGAAAAAAGTGATGAATTCAATTTTTGATTTGAACCAGGTTACCCAGCTGCAAAGGTGGTGATGATACCCGAGAAAAGGGGAGGGGTGATTTAGTGGGTTAGAGTGCCATACAAATCCGCAAGCACTTGTGTTTCAACATCCAAAGGCCCGCTACGTAGATGGCTTTTTAGCTTCCCCTACCTCCAGGCCGAAAAAAACAAGAAAAAAACTCATGGAGTCTTTTATTCATAAAAAAGAAAAAAACAATTTTTTCTATTATTTTAATTGATTTTTGTTTCAGAGACTGTGAGAGAAAACCCTAGGAAAGTTTTCACAAAAATTTAAAAACTTTCCATAAAATATTTCAATAGATATGCAAATTTGTTTTGTACTCTTTACTTTTTCAATCCAATTTGGAGCCGTTTTTGTGTTGTTCGAATATCGTTATTGTCTAGTTGTGATGAAATACTCACACCAGGTGTTTTTAGACAAACTTCAGAAATTAAAAAACTTGGAGACACCCTAGACAAACTTTATGTGATTTCGTTCTGTAAACCGTAGTTCAAGGATGTTTATAGGTCCATTAAAAGGAGCTATGATCGTCTTTTATCCACAACAAAGAAGGAATATTTCAACGAGATCATTAAACATTCTGAAAATAAATCGAAGGCTTCGTGGAAGATAATTAATTCTCTGACCAAAAATAAAGTTCATAACGAAATATCTTTCAATCAGAGTGATCACTCATCTCTGGCAAATGAGTTCAAAGAGTATTTTGCAGGTATTCCAGTCAAGTTAACTGAAGGTTTAACCAAATCTCTCATTACAGATTCTCAGAGAAAACTTGATAAATCTTTTTTCATGTTTGATATCACACATGACGAAGTTGTACTCGTTGTGAAATCTTTGAAGAACAGTATATCATGCGGACACGATGAGATACCGATTAAAGTGATTAAGGTATCCCTAGACTATATCATTCAACCATTAACTTTTATAATCAATCGTTCTTTCACAGAGGGTGTTTTTCCAGACAATATGAAAATTGCTATAGTCAAACCCCTAGATAAAAAAGGTAGAATAAATGACCTTAACAACTATAGGCCTATTAGCATCCTTTCTTCATTTTCTAAAATTTTTGAAAAGATTTTGAGTAACAGAATGTCGAAATTTTTCCACAATTTCAATGCTATCTCAGTGGTTTTGTAAAAAACAAAAATATTGAAACAGCAATTTTTGAGCTTGTAAATGAAATTGTACATGCTCTAGAGTGAGAAGAGGTTCCAATGACTCTGTTTTTGGACCTTTCAAAGGCTTTCGACTGTGTCGATCATCGGAAGCTTTTAGAGGTACTTGAAAGTTGTGATATAAGAGATAATCAGCTTAAACTTTTAGAAAGCTATTTGAATTCCAGGAAACAACGGGTGGTCCTTGAGGCCGATGGTGAAATATTTCTCTCTAATGAGATTGAAACAAATTTAGGAGTCCCTCAGGGTAGTATTGTTGGCCCTCTTTTATTCGAAGTTTATGTAAATTTCCTACCTAATGCAATCAGATGTGAAAGTGAACCTCTAAATGAGGAAGTGAGGAGTAATACCAACACTCTGAGATTGTTTGCAGACGATACAAATATTTTGACCCGAACTTCTTGTATTCCGTCAGCCACTAATAATGCTTGTAATACGATGGTCAACTCGATAAAAACATGGTTATGTAATTATAATCTTATCCTCAACATTGAAAAGACTAAGTGTATGATTTTTCGCGGTGAAAATTCTAAATTGCACTATCCTGAAACTGTGGACATTCTTGACAGCTGGGTTGTGGTTAATGGTAATGTGAAATTTTTGGGTTTAGTTCTGGACAGTCAATTAAAGTGGAGACCTCACACCGAACAACTTAGGGCGAGACTAAACTCTGCATGTTACACATTATTTATGTTGAGGAGTCAAGTAAATTTCGATGTGCTCAAACTATTTTATTTTGCTAATTTTCATTCCATACTTTCATATGGAATAATTTTCTGGGGTATTTCATCACATATTTTCATTGTTCAAAAAAAGGCATTGTGTACTATGTTACGATTGGATTTTAGGGAATCATGTAGAGGTCATTTTGTAAAAAATAATATACTCACTGTCTATGGATTATACATATACAGGCTCTTAATTTTTTTCCAAAGAAACAGTTATTATTTTGAAGCCTATAAAAATGTTAACAACACCAGAAGGATGTTTCCGTACATTGAACCTATTCATAGAACAGTACTAAGAGAGAAATCTGTTGAATTTATGGCAATATCTTTATATAACGGGCTTCCAAGAAATATCAGAATGATCAATTGTGATAAGAATTTCAAGAAATCCTTATATGATTTAATTTTAAAATCTGAGCCATATAGTATATCTGAATTTAGGTCGTACTGTAGGAAATAAATTATTGTTTGGATGTTTTCTGTGAAAATTTGGACTTATTCCATTTTTATATCTATTGTTTGGTGTAATTTCTTGGAACTAATAAACATATTATTATTATTATAAAACCTCAATTTCAAACTACAAAAATTATTTCTATTTCCAACGGTTTACCTTGAATACCTCAATACCTCTCTCTTTATAGTGTATATTCAATAACTCATTAATAAATGCATACTTCTGGATGAAAATTTATTTTATTTATTATCTTCATTCTTCACCTAATCCAAATTTAAATTATTCATTATTGTTCAATGTGACATGTTCTTTCGAGCATTTAGGCCGTCGTCGTAGATTAGTTCTCGACGTTTCGCCAGTTCGAGTGTCTGGCATCTTCAGGAGTTATATTTCAGGAGATGTTCCCACTGGACACTACGACGACGGCCTAAATGCTCGAAAGAACATGTCACATTGAACGATGGCCGCGAAAGCCTCAACCAATTCATTCATTATTGTTATTTAGACAACATTCTGAAGCAATTTTCATGTAGCTGGGAAAAACAGTTATATAAGTTAAGTATGTATTCTGAACCGACAATCTAATCTTACACTAATATTTTCACAATAAATACACAAATCCGCCTATGGCGCGACCCAGGAAACGGCCATTTCTATTTGTATTTCACTCCAACGGATGTGCCCATCTCTTACTATATGTTCTTTCCCAAAACAAACCCGCTATTGAATGACTTGCTTCGTCTATTTATTATTAGTAGTCTGTGGTGCCAACTATCGTGCCGAAGTGCACGCGAGTTGATTACGTATGCCCCTTCAGGTTGAAGTCGTCGTCAGTGTCCAGAAAATCCCAGCTAGTATGCAATAGTCTATCATTAAGACTACAAAAAACGAATTTCTCGAAATTAAAACTCTCTAGGGCATAGGCAGGTCTCAGGAAAGTAATTCGGTCTCGATGATGATGTCAAGAACAACCAGGTTATCGACTTCACTGAGCAAAAGTGGAATAGGGGATATAGCTTTGAATATTTCTTTATACAATGTGACCTCTTTAATTCGGACACATTTAAATCTGGACATCCAGTACTCCGGACGCCTGATTTCAAAACCCATAGTCCGGACGTATGTCTATAATCCGGACGCACATAAGCGACCGCGTCTGAAATTTACGAGTTAAGACACGAATCAGACCAAAGATTATAGAGAACTCTATAATGTTTGATTCGGTGTACCAATGTGCAAGAAATGAATATGAAACCTATGATTCCTTTACTGACGGTGACGATGATATAGCAAAGGTCGAAAAGGAAATAATGTAAAAAACAAAATTTCAGATGAGCAGATGAGAATGCTTTTAGAAATGGAGAATAAAGCAGTGACGAATGCTCACTGTAAAGTTCAAACCAAAATTTCAGATAGGAACAAAGTTGAGTAAAATTTTAATGTGATCTCTTGATTTTACAGATTCAAATTCAAATTATTTTTGTTCCTTTTCGGAATAATGCTATTCATTCAATAAACAAATAACAACAAAAATAAACATATTATTTCTATTGTGATACGAGCTTTGATATCCTGTGTTTGAAAATTCGAACTAATCAAATATTTTTTATTACTTTTATGGATATTATATTTTATTCAACAACTTTTAAGAATAGTTCTGTTTTTCTATAATCCGGACAAACCGAAAATCCGGACAACTGCCTTGCCATCAATTGTCCGGATTAAAGAGGTTGCATTGTACTGGCTTAAGGTAGAATCAGAACCTCGGAACCATGAATTGATAAGGAGGTATCTATGTGGAAGATACACTGAAATAGGAAGAACATATTCCCGAACTAGGAGGCAGGTTAGCTTCGGTCTGTTATGCTTTGAGTGAAATGGCAAGTTATCTGGATACATAAATGAAATTTGATATTTCATAATTTAATGTGTGTTTTTCATCTGCAAGTATTTGGCGGCGGAAGAGTCATCACAACCAATGAGAATCATTCATCTTATATGTGTTTTTTATAGGAGACACTAAGATTCAGGACTATAGGGTCAATACTTTTCATGATATCAAGTATGATTTTCGCATTCCTGTGAATTCTTAGGCGTATATTATATAGCTCAATGACAGGTTTTTTTTCAAAAAAATTTCGAACATTGCTCTGAACGAGCCAAACATTCCATTGAGTTTGGCGTCGACGGAACTTTCCATATGCTTCTCGTCTTTCTTCCGAATCTTTAAACAATCCGGGCAATACCAGCAAGTTTTCAAACACAGTAAACTGTCTGGGAAGATTCTAAATTGTTTCGCTTGATAAGATTGTGCACATTAGGCAGAACATATACTCCATTCACTTTTATAAAATCACATAGGAGGTCATGGTATCGTTTTCAGGAGTCGGTGCCCCTGATGAAAGGTCAGTGCGCACACAGAAAATATCGTTAATGACAAAATGACGTTGCGAGTTTGTTTCTTTGTTTACATATTGTTCGAAATCGAAATATTGCAAATAACTAGAAAAGGAATCCTTTCAATCAATTCGTATAAACGTTGATGATTTTCGTTTATCACATCTTTTAAAATTCAATCATTTTCCGAATAAATTCACATTCTGAGAATGCTAAGAATGTAGAAAGGGCAACATAGTGTTGACTTGGAACATAAAAATATTTTGACAAGCGTCATAACCTCCGTTTTCGTTCGATACAGAGTGGAATGTGTCAAATTTCCAAGGCCAGAGGTGTGATTGTATATTTGTGAATGAAGTATATGCTCGGCGATTTGCGATGATCGAATGGTTCATTGCAGTGACTGCATGTAGACATCGTTCATAATTCAGTTCCTATTCACGCAACTGAACACAAATCACAAATACGAGTAACAAACAAGGTATTCAATTGAATACTTTGTTTGTAATGGAGTCATTACTCACGAGAACTGTTTGGAGCTGCGAAAATATAGATTTTCGGAAGAGTAAAAATCGCACAAAAACCGCTCGAATGAGGACCATCAGTCACACATGCTTCATATTGTTACGACCTTGGCTCCCACAGAAGCTACTGAATCTCACGAGTCAACCTCGAGTCTGGAATACGCTGGGAAGCGAACCGATTGTGACTTTTCATTTTTACAATTCACATTAGAATAATTTAGTTGATGTTTAGCTTTAGATCTGAAACGTTTGTTAGTTGGATTCATTAAACACAATCCTTTCTATTTGAGTTTTCAATTATTGCAATAGATAACTCTAAAAAAGAACTCTTTTTAAAAATAGACTTTGGGATCCGTGTATCATAATTATATAGAAACTCATCTGTTATGTCATTTATGGAATTATAGGAATTACAGCTTTTTCGTGCAGCAATTATGTAAGTGATTTCTCGTGCAAAAAAGCCATTTTGTCCTCTGTTTAGACTGTAGAGTGTATGGATTGCTAATAGGTGTTAGACGAAAGTCACTGCAATATACAGGGTGTCCCACTGGGAGTGCCCATTAGAAGTTTATGGAGAAATAATTATTCGATCAATTTCAAATTTTGTGTGGATATATAAGCCAAAAAGACCTTCATTTATGATATATTTTCAAATATCAATGATTTCTGCTTTCACCGGAAATGGTATCAACTTCCTTATTTCAAATGAAACACCCTGTATATTATGAGTTTTTTTGGATAGATCTTCAAATGCCACATTCATTTTATGTATCATTCCCTAGAGGCATCTAAAGTCGTTTTCAAGTTATTCACTGTTTTATGAAAAAAAAAATACAAATTGAGCCTTGTAGAACACTGAAAATTCAATGAAAGCGCAACGAACAATCTCAGATCTGTTTTTTGAAATGGGTTACCGATAAGATATTCGTAACCTATTTCAAAAAAAAGATCTGAGATTGTGTGTTGCGCTTTCATTGAATTCTCAGTGTTCTACAAGGCCCAATTTGTAAATTTTTTCGAAAAACAGTGAATAACTCAAAAACGGCTCTAGATGGCTATAGGGAATGATACATAAAATTAATGTGGCATTCGAAGATCTATCAGAAAAAGTCATAATATACAGGGTGTTCCATTTGAAATAAGAAAGTTGATACCACTTCCGGTCGAAGCGGAAGTCATTGATATTCAAAAATATGTCATAAATGAAGGTCTTCTTGGCTTATATCTTCACACAAAATTTGGAAATGATGGAATTATTATTTCTCCATAAGCTTCTAATGGGCACTTCCGGTGGGACACCCTGTATGTTGAATAGGAGGGCCATTCTTTACTTTCTTGGATAGGTAGTTCTTGTACCAAGCTCTTTTTTTTCCATTTTTATTTTTTTATCCGTCTCATATTGGTTGGTTTGATTAGGGCGATGAGCGATAATATAACCGTTTTTATTTTATTTTCTTTGTCATTAGTAAGAATTGTAAGAATCTGGTGAAATTTATTGTACCTATTGTACACTTTCATGATTTGTTTAAAGAAGCTTTTTCCTTCGAATTCGTTAATCAGTTGAAAGCTTCAGTCCAATTATGTATGTTTTTTTTACTCTGATTGGAGTGAATATACAGAACCGAAATTTGTAGCCGATGTATTCATCTACAAACTTTGTTTGAAAAGTTTTTCTGTAAATTTTTCTAGATATAATTCTGAACAAATTTTTATGCTCACCTGTTTATATAGATGCAATTTGGTGCATTTTAGCTTAAAGCTATTCTTACATATAACCTTACGTATACCTTTTAGTTTTTATTTTTCATTCATTAATACGTGTATCTTATTATTAATTTTTCTTTTCTATTCTCGTTGGTTTTATGGGTGACTGGGAATTATTATTTTGTGGGTTTTTTGTTTTCATTCTCGCGTAAAGGAAAAATAAAGGTGCGACATTCCGCTGAAGAGGAACATAGCACATATGGACAACATCAGTATCGCCTCAGATGTTGACAAGAGTGTTCGTTCTCCGCTTAATATTGCTAGTGATAATTGACTATTTAGAAAACCGCTGAAATTTACTTAAACATCGCTACCATCCACGTATTTTTCTCGCTGACAAAAAGAAGAATCAAGTTGGGAGCAAATATGATATCCATCACGCTGGCCAGCGCAAGTCTTCACATTGTGTACCTATAAGGTAAGTCGTATCTTTATTGTCGAACTGTATAATATTGTGATTTTCATTCACCCTATAATACTTCCCATAGCCCGACCACGGATTCAATTACAGTCAATTATTAGCTTTTCTCAAGTAATCGAGTGGTCCTTCAAAATATATAAGTTTCAAGTCTGTCATTTGAATAAAAAACAAAATAGAGAGACCAGTGAAAAATTATACAAATTCATTTAACCGAAGTCAACTTAAATCTAGTATTGACTACATAATTTCCAAGCGAAAGTCGAACATGAAAATAGATTACACCAGGGTTTACAGGGGTCTAGACTGTAGATCTGACCACTTTAGTGTTAAAACAGGTGCAGTTATTTTATTTAAAGTATCTCCGTAAAAGCCAAAAAATTCTGATGTCAATGGAATTACTTGGTCTCGCAGTGTTATTCCCTTTATTGTTCTTACTATTTTCATATCTGTGCTCATCATACTCTCAATGTTAAATATCAAAGTCATAAAATTTTGACTGTAACTGATTTCAGCGAATTTTGAAATAAAGTAGCAATAGGCGATTTCGATTGACGTTGGTTCTTGGTTGGTTCATAGATTGGTCCGTCATTTTTGGAGCAACCGCATTCGATTGACAAATTTATGACGTCATGAATCAGCTGTTTCACCGAAACTCGAATCGTACTTGAAATCGTGGTTCGTTCTCCGGTTATTGGTTCTATGGCTATAGTACTATCTCTTTCTATTCTTCCTGTGAATTGCCAATTCATGAACAGAGCGGTCAACCGTTGACCAATCGAAAGAGGTGAGAAAAATCGCCTTATGTAACCATTATAGTAATTAATATTAATCATGTATTGACAAATGTCAATTGAGAAATCAAAAATTCTTGCGATTCCGAAAAGCTCATGTTAAGAAATTGTCTGAAGAGGAAGTCTGATATACACTCCGAAAGGTTACAAAGCTTGAGAGTTCGGAGTGTTGCCTTTATGAAGTTTCAGCGTTTCTCAAAAACTCCCATAGTAATTGAAAAATCGCTCAGTGTATTTTTCCAATTATTGATTGTGGAGATGTTTGAATTCTCCCAAAGATTTTCTGGCTCTGAAAATTGGGTGCATCAAATAACATCAGGACCTCTGTGTTTCCCGTCGTCTTTTGACTAAATAACTTGACTCTAGAATGTACATTCATAGCATATTGCTCTCAATACTGAAAGAATACGAACGTGGTCGTTTTCGAAGAGAAACTATGGTTTTTCTATCGGGCAATCCGTTATATCACTCAATAGAACGCAAGAAGCCGCAACCGTCGCCGCTGCCAGTGGACGAATTCTGCAGCTCATTGCCGCCTGTGTTGTAGCAGCTACAAACGCTCGTTTCGCGTGAGCGCGAAGCCGCTTGAATATGCTTCCAGTGGACGGCCGGGCTAAAACACGTATGCCAAATATAAAGAAAATATATCGGGTGCTTAGTCTGATATTGTCTCACGAAGAAACGGGCAAAATTCATAAAGCAGCCTGCATCTCGGTGACTAAGACAATATGAGCTTATAAATATGGTATTTTTAGAACCACCTCGATGCCACCTATCCGCCTGTTAAGCATTTCAGTTTCCCAATGAAACACCCTGTATAAATAGTATAAACAAATGTTCTGATCAGTGTAAGTTCCTGTAATTAGCGAACGACTTGAAATTTATTGCAAGGATTCAGAGAATCCAGGATCTCAAGAGTGATTTGAACAAGATTTTTGTGAAAAAAAAAACACAGCCAAGTGTTGTGTGGTTTCTTTCACGCAAAATAGGTTTGTGATGAACTATCAGAACTCTATGTCTGGAACTGCTCTGCAACACAAAGATAAGTAAAGGATTTGGGTGTTGTGCTGGATACAAAGCTCCTAATTCTATGATTAATTGATTTTAATGTTCCTGTCTGAGAAGACACTCTTTATTTTACCTGACCACCTATTGAACCAATAGTGCGAAGTATTCACCAATATCGAGAATGTTGGAGTTGTGCAATTCTCATGTAGATAATCATTTATTTTAAAGAGGAAGTTTAACTTCATGTTGAAAAAATGTAAATGGTATATTCAGGTAGATTTATAAATTGTGTATGAACGTTTGTTTTTCTCTCATTATAAACTTATTAATGCATTAGATCAATCACAATGTCTAGTGGGCACTTCTTTTGGCTATTTCCAATTCTTATTTTTTGCAAAATAAAAAAATATTAAAAAATAACAAATTATGAACGAAGTTGATTCAGCAGATAGAATGTTTCAGAATGTGATCCCTCAGATTTAAAGTCTTTCCGTACAACACTATAAATTCTAAAAGGATCAATGGAATGACAATTATAATACATATTGGATAACGCCGTACTACATTATGAAGCTACATATATCATAATTATCAAATTATACTTACTGCAATCGCGAGAATTCTTTTACCAGGACTTTTTTCACCAATTGTCTCCATTCTTATCAAATGTTCAATGTCTAATAAGCGTGCCAAATCCTGCCATTTTCCTGAAGTATCAATTTCTCTGGATATTTCATCGATACATTCGTCAGTGAAATGAGTTATATTTTTAAAAAAACTCTGATAATCCTCTCCTAGAGGCAAGGGTTCTGCTTTGACTTCTTCTTCCTGCAAATGCAAATTTATATACAAATTTTTTTTATTATTATTTCATTTTGTAGAGCGTACAATCCTTCCAACGATTCAAAGAATGAAAAATTAACAATTCATGCCTAGTGCACAGCACTGTTAATTGTTCGAATGGCTCGGCGAGTTTTCAATACTAGATGGAGCCGTCAGCCTTAATAATAATAATAATATCTTTTATTAGTGTATGACATTTTTTCAAAATCGTCCCATCGTCAACTCAAATACATGCAGTTAATAATTAAAATATGTAGTATAAATAAAAAATTACAACAGAACAAAACTTGAATCCATAAAAGAAACAGTTGATAAACAATCACAGGAATTACGTGCAGTTGTTGACAATATGAAATGTGTACAGGAACATATCGACGTGAAAACTGATAGAATAAAAATCTTGGAAGGTAAAATAGAAACGATGCAACGAAATGATAACATAAACAACGTTTGTGTTCATAATTTGCCCGAAGATGAGAATCAAAACTTGAAGGAGACATTTATTCAGATGTGTAGAAACAATCTTAACGTCGACGTTTCCCACGACGATATCATTAAATGCTATAGAGTTGGAAAAAATAAAGAAACACCCCGACCTGCCATTTTTAAGTTTGAAAAACTCTCTACAAAAAATTTGATTCTGAAAAACGTCGGTAAACTCAAGGGTACCACTGTAGGCATTGCTGAGGATCTCATGAAGAAACAGTTGGAGGTTTATCGTGCAGCACAAAAAATAACAAACAGAAAAAGTGTATTCACGAGATTTGGAAATGTATTTGTGAAGATAGATGGAAAAGTTCACAAAATTTCGGATATTTCCTTGTTGAGGAAAATAGTTGGAGTAAATGAATGAGAAATAATTATTTGTATTATATAAACTTCTAAATATCTTATTTTAGTTTATTTTACCATGAAATTTATGTTATTTGGAGTGGCACATATGAGTCTTTATTGTAAAATTTCTTCTTTTTTGGATTTTAGTGATGAGTTGGGTGAATATGGCAGGGTGAATGCAGATGAGGTTGATGATATGGGGATGATAAGTCTGATGTTTTCTGGACTAGACAAATTAAATATTATACTTATAAATATTCGTAGTCTTCAAAGAAATTATGAAGAACTTCTAATTTACTTGGGGGAGATTGGACTGGAGAAAGTAGACGTTTTGGTTTTGTCTGAAACTTTCCTGATTCAAAATACAGGTAGATTTTCATTACCAGATTTCGATTTATTTTACAACATATATAATAGGAATGATGGAGTTGTTGTTTTCGTAAGAAAATGTTTCAAAGCGACATACAATATAATTGAATTTTCTGAAATAAAAGTTGTAAGATGTACTTTTAGTATGGGTGGCAATAATTTTGGCATCACTGGTATCTATAGACCGCCTTCAACGAGGTTGGATATTTTTTTACAAGATTTGGGGAGTTTAGTTTTGTCACTTAGCATGAATGATAGTGAAGTTATACTAGGAGATTTGAACATAAATATTTTGGATGAAGATGATTTGCATGTCACACAATATTTGAACATTATGTCGTTGGGTGGGTTTTCACAATGTATAAACAAACCAACAAGGGTATCAATACATTCGTCTACATGTATTGATCACATTTTTCTAAAAATTTAAAATTATAACACAAAAATCAACGACTTGAAATCGGCAGTTTTGAGAAGTGCATTGACTGATCATTATTTTGTTGTTTTGTCTGTCGGTGATGTCCTCAACAAGCGAGTAATGTCTAACAAACGAACAACTGTCAATAAAATAAGATATGTAAACTTGAATAGGGACCTAGAGAAAGAGCAATGGAAGGAAATTTTAGATATTGGTCGAGATGTTGATGTGGCCTATAAGCTATTTATAAATAAACTTGGCCAGTACATTGAAAGACATACTTTCACCATTGAAATTACAAACAAAAATCGTAAGAGAAAACCATGGATGACACAGGAAATCTTAGATACTATTAAACTAAGGGATTTGTTGAAGAAAAAATTGTTGAAGAAATCTCAATGTGACTCTGAGCTTTTGTTGCAATATAGACGACACAGAAATTTTACAAATAAAATAATTAAATCTACAAAAAATCAATATTACAAATCAAAAATCAATGAATCAAGGGGAAATTATAGAAAAATTTGGGAAGTTATAAATGAAGCTACTAACTCGCAAAAAAGGACTCAAACGGTAGAACATAAGTTGAAAATAGATAATAGATGTGTAACTGATGAAAATTAAGTTTGCTCAGCCTTTAATGATTATTTCATTAACGTGGGATAATCGATTCAAAATAAAATTACAACAAATACAAATATTGATAAAGTGATTAACAGAAATAGTACCACTTTTTTTTTAAGCCCCGTCACACAAGAGGAATTAATTAAACATATAAATACCTTAAAAAACTATTCCGCTACATATTCAATATGTAACGTATGTTGATTCAAATATTAGACTGGACTATTGTGGATTGTTATTATTTTATAGTTACGACGAAACGAAGTATAATGCTTTCTGTCTTATTTTCCCAACAAATTAATAGACCTTTTAATTAATGCTTAAAATTGTACTGATAACCGTAAGATTCTGTAAGTATCATGAAAGGTTCAGCTCGTTGTTTTGGTTTAATGTAGTATTTTTCTTGTAGTAGCCCTGATGATGGAATGAATTATTCCGAAAGCTTGGTGTAGAATAGAAGGTTTTTATTATTCAATCAGTGTTTTGATCGACCACCCTTAAACGTTTTACACTATTTATATATATATATATATATATATATATATATATATATATATATATATATCGTTCAAATTTTTTTTTCTCGAAATCGTTGGTAGATACGACAAAACCGACAAGACCTAAAAGTTTAGTATAAGAACAAAGCTTCTTTTTACATTTTTTCAAATTAACAGTTGCTCAACAAAAAAAAGTTCTGCAGAAGAACAGGTAGCAGTGTTCCAGAAAAAATATCACCCTGTAGATTTTCTATCGAAATTGTCATGTCACGTGGTGAGAACTCTCAAATGTAATATCTATGCCAAATTTCAGTTGAATATCTTGTGAAGTGTAGATAATATGAGAAAAAAACTTGAAAAAAATTCAAAGTTCAACACTCTGTATCTCGAAAACGAATCGTATGCGACCCCATGTTTATTAGACTTTTTTTCTTAAACTCACTTAAGGAATCTCCCCTTTTCGTTTGTACGTTCAATTTAGGAACACCCTGTATACATCATGGTGCTAATAGACGTCCCGTATAAATCCAGGCTTTTGGGGTCCATTAGAAATAACGGAGTTCTCGAAAATCTAATCATGTATATGATGAAACCAGTCGTTGTAGGTTCTAGTGTCGTACTCAGTTTTTCTTATTCACCAATTTTTTTTTCACTCACTTCAGTGCTATCTCACGTCCGTTCATGTCCGTAGAAATTGACGACCGAAAGTATATCTTACGTATATCCCACGTTTTTTAGACGACCAATAGCGTTGCCATTTATCGTTTGAACCAATTCTCTCAAATGAATTCAGTGAGTTTATTCGAACATAAACACAGGTTCATTCCTTTCATATTATGCGAACTTAACACATCGGAGCTGGCGCTCATTGCTGGTACATGAGGACTGGCGCGCGGAGTGAGAGTACGAATGTTTTTTTTTAATTTTTCTGAGATTTTTGGAAAAAGCTTTGGGGTTGTCCCGCACGTGAATCTGCTCAAAGGAAGCTTCAGGGAAAGCTCCTATTGAATATTAGAGTTCCAATAATTTCGTAGAAAACTAGTCCATTGTATTCAAATCGGAACAATTTTTTTCGAATTGATAGAATATTCGCAATTTCCAATATTCTATTCGAAAAAAAACGGTTTGATTGAAAGAAATTCTTTTGTATTTGTTGTATCCCCCAAGGGTTGTTTGGAGTAGACTACGACTATTTCTACATAATAAATTTTGACAACTGGTACCTTCAATTGAGGAATTTGCATGAATGGGCTGAAGAGAATCCATATGCGGTCAGGCATACGATATCACAATACAAATTTTCTACAAACGTACGGTGAGGCGTTTATAAAAATCGATTGATTAGACCTTAGATCGCAATTCCAACCGCGACGGCTTACATATGATTTTTAATTAATTTCCTTCAAAATCATCTTCCTGTATAACTCGAAGGTAAGCACATTGTAGGAATGAATTTTCAGCATGATGGAGCTCCACCCCATTTCAGAGTAATGTTCAGATATTTTTGAGATCATTACTTTCTAAATCTGTTGATAGGAAGTGGTTGACTGCATTCCTGTTCCGCTAGATCACCAGATTTCAATCCTGTTGATCATTTCATTTGATGTAATTTGAAATGTTCAAGATATTCATCTGACAAAAAAAGTGAGGATATTGAAGTCGCCTGTAATAAAAAACGTTATAATCCAGATATGATCAAAAAAGTATGAGACATATTTTGAAGCATGTGCATTGAGAATAGTGTTACTTTCGAGAACCTTCTGTAAATCACGTTGAGTGGTTATGTTCTTTTATTTTTTTTTTATCTATCGTTGTTGACTTCGAATAAATTTTTCTTAATCAATAAATTTCTTCCGAAAACACATTGAAATGATTCTTCAGAATATTATTAAATAAGAATTTCCAATTAGTGGAAGAAAAAAATTCAATTTGATCACAATGTACGGTTTTTTCAGAGAATTTAGTGGAATTCCAATATTCAATTGGATCTTGCCCTGAAGCTTTCTTTGAGCAAAATCTCGTGCGGACAATGAAAACCATCGAACCCCAAATAAAATTTTCCGCTTTTCCTAAATCTCTCTAAAAATTCCAAATTTTTAATATACAGGGTAGGGTGTTGAATCTCAGCTTGAAAGAAGTCGCAAATTTTTCGAATACGGATCTGGAATTCTTCAGGAATTTGAAAATGAATTAATAGACCTGTGCAAGGTTACTATACGTTCCAAGTATCAACCGAATATACCAGTTGGTTCAAAAGTTATTAGCAATTGAAATTTTTGGTGAATACATGAAGCACCCTGTATCTCGGTTATGGAATTGATTTTCCTGAAAACTAAATATGGGTTTTCTCTCCCAGTCTCTGAAACAAGAGAGAATTAGAAAAATGTTTTTATTATTATTATTATTATTATATTAAGTTTTCAGGAAAATGCAGAGTCCTCCCAGAAAATATTTCAATAGATATATGGAATTGATAGATGGGTTTTTTGGATTCGCCTAGGGCACTTCTAGTTCAGGTTACCGTATGTTAATTTAGCAATCTAAATAGTCTGTTTTTTTATTTTATGGAAAAGTTATTGTTCGAAGCTTTCCAGATTCACTTTATACAGAGTGGACTCTTTATATGTTTCCAGCTGAAACTCGGACTTTTCCTTATAGTTTTCTAACCAATGTCACAATGCTTCTGATATTGTCTCTTAACTTTGATATTACTACTTTGAGGAGGTATTTAATGTAGCCAAACAATCAACAAGGCGGTTTCAAAATTACTGAGTGTTTAAGATAGCTGCGGAGTTATAGTCCGCGCGACAGCCGCAGAAGGTTAATAATAGATTACTAATAGATTTGTTATCTAATATTTATTTTTTCTCGCTCTTTCGAAGGATGTATATAAATACGGAATCATCCTCGTACCAACTACAGACTCCTTGATTTCGCTACATTTGATTCCGCGAAGAAGTGCTTCATGCGAAAAAACTGACGATTTTCTGATTTTTCAAGAATCCGGGGTGGAGACACTTATTGGTTAGCTGTTTACAATTTGACTTAAAAAATTTGATTATCTCAAGGAAACCTGGGACACAAAGTTTCTTGAATATTTCTGCAGAAATACTATTTTCGAATGAATCTTCTTCATTTTCGATACAACCGATAGGAAGTATAGACGGTTTGCGGTCTGGGCGAAAAATGTGTAGGGCGTTTGTGAGAAAATCATTACCTTGGAACACCCAGATTCAACGAAATCTAAAATTTCTCTTTCAGATCTTTATGAGTATGTATCTGTACATCCTCCATCTTTTTTCTTTACAAAATTTTAAATGAAAGTAAGGCTATAAAGTTGTTGTTGAAGAGTTTACAGAACAGAAGGTTAAGGTTTTACAGATGCATGCTAATCGTTATAATGAAATATTCACGAAAAAGTTATGTTTAATCACCCTTTGATCAGATGATGAATTTTAATAGGCACGTGATATAATTTCAATTATTTCAATACAGCAACCAATCAAATTTATATCAATAGACATTTGTATTAGACGTTACCTTCAGTTCGAGAAGGGATCATATGACGACAATTCTGGAAATATCTGCCTTCAAGCACAGGATTGAAAAATTGAAAAACAACAAATTCAGTGATAGAAAAATATGTTCAAACTGAAATTTTCATTTTCCTCAATTAATCAAGTCTGACAATTTGATTGATTATTTTTTGATGAATAATGCCGTTATCATTATTCATTAGTTCATCGGAGAAAAACAAATGAATCTATAGCAAATCACATCGAAACCTGAACAAACTTTATTGGGTGACCTTCTAAATTCACGCTGAAGTTCCGCTTGCAAGCAGTTAATTCCGTTTTCAAGGAATTATTGGGAATATTCAACATAGAGATAACGTAAGAATTTTATATCCTTATTTTCAGCATGAGCATAGTTAAAAAATCTATTTTTTTCGTGAATATTCATTAAGGAATCATTAGAAACATGAAACATGCTTCTGATATCTTCTCGAAATGAATTCATTGGTAATCGCTTTCGACTAGGTTTGACGTCTGAAAATGGACATATAAAAGTTCATCCAAGAAAAATGGCTCTCGAACAATCTGACTTCTGGGAGCATTTCACTCGAAGAGCCCAGTGAAAAACGTGACGATCTGAAATTTGTTCATTTTCGGCCCACTTGATGTTCATTTGTCAAGTTATTTCCATATGAAAAATTGTCGATATTGAAATTCATGATTTTGTAAAATAGTTCATCGAATTTAAAAATTTATTCCGCAATATTGAACATAGTACCTATTAGCTGTTCCCTTTTGAGATTCTACTTCAATGAGCAATTATTCAGCTGTTTTTTGGCACATTTCTGGGAGACCTATTGCTTGAACACAATGATTGACTGATTCGAATTCTCGATAATTTTTTGTAGAGACAACTAAAAACGAAATTTTATAAGGTTGAAATCGAAATGAGAGAAAATCTAATCTGAAGAATTTTCGGGGAATGTAATATCATGAAGCAAAATAAAACTCTCAGTAGAATGTCAATTGAAAATTTAATAAAATGACTCTCTCAAACTTCATCTAAAATCTGATCTCCTCCGGAATCACACTGTATATTTATTGTCTTGTCATTGGCTCCTTTATTGTGTCTGAATTTCCTTTCTACGAATTAAGAGAATCAAATAATAATATGTGCTTCTTCTTCTTAATGTAGGTATATGAGAAAAATGGATTCTTTTATGATTCATGACAGATGATATATGAATCAGGGCTGAAATTTTAATTGTGAGTGTTTTTCAAACACTGGTTCCATCCCAAACAATTCCACCCCACTCTCTCTCGCTTATGTATAGTTTGAAGTTGAAAACATAGAAAAGAAAAATTTCAGATTAATAATCCTCGTGTTAAGGTGGTAGTGTACGAAAGCGATCTGAAACGTTTCGACCGAATTACATAAAACTCTTTTGAATATTTGGTTGATAGAATAGTTCGTGATCCATATTCCCTAGCAAAATTCATGAGTTATTAAAATCTTCTTGAAATTTTTTCCACTATTAATACTGCACGATAAAAAAACTATTCCTTCTGAAAATCCAGAATGAAAAATGTTGCTTATGTCAAAAAAATACATCGAATTGAGATGATCAATAGTTGTATTCTTTGTTTCTATCGACGTCTGAAGCGCGTCATCCGTATTTCAGCGATGAATTTCCCCCCTCACATACGATTCCCCATTGTCGATTATTATCCATAATATTCCCTAAGAATAATTTGTATGGCAAAACGGAATTATCAATGAAAAAAAGGTTTACAATATTTTATAACTTGAGACTACATGAAGTTTGCCGCCAAGCAACAGAGATATCTTCATTCACAAATGGGTGAAGCGAAAACCGGGGTCTTGCAAAGAAAACAGAGTTTTTTTAAATAAACACATATAAAAGACGTCTAGTAATCGCACCGTATAAAAATAATTATGAGACTATGTTGCCAAACCTCATGTCGTCGTATGCTCTCAATGTGAAATAGGAAAAACGTATATATCATATACGCATCCGGTGGTAGTCAGCGCCACCATCGTGCCTTGGTTGAACTGAAATATACGGTTTTGTACAAGATGAGAGTATCTGACGTCATCGGCGAAATTTGGCATAACGACTCAGGACGTTCCATGACGCCGAAAAACACTGAAAATTTCTCGAGACAATCCGTCGTCCGTATATCGGACGTCAGATGGCAAGCGGACGTCGAAATGATGGTAAATTGTCAATGTATGTCTCTCCAAAGGCGGTGTACTGTATATATATATATATATATATATATATAATATATATATGGAAAAGATTTAACGGACATAACCCTCTGAAACGAAAATGAACCGTACACAGCTGTTTCGGGCTTTCGGCCCTCATCAGTACGGTGAAAAGTATGTACTTCACCGATCCCTCATTATTTATCCTTATATATATATATATATATATATATATATATATATATATACAGGGTGTTTCATCATAAACTGGACAAACTCATATGACGTATAGAGAACATCGGGAGAATCATTTTTTTCTTATGACATATTTCCCGTTTTCGAAGCATAAGGGAGATACACGGTGTTTAATGTCATTTTCGAGCGTTATTATATTGAGTGTGGTCGGTTATGTATAAGACTGGAAGTAATGGTTTCTTGTCATATCGTAGTATTTTTGGATGCTTCATTCAGAAATGGTGTAGAGCTCCGAAAAAAAAATTACAAAATGGCGGAAAACCTGCAATGTTCGTGATTTTTTTCGGTTGCCAAATTGATTTTCATTTCCTAAATTAGCACAATTTTTAAAGGATATCTGTGAAAAAATTTTTTCAAAAATCGAACACAACTTTTTTTTTACATGTCTACAGCGAAAAAAAAATTTCACTCGAAATTGATGAAATTTTTCACGATTGTACTTACTTTTATACCTAACACGAATATGAAAACAGAATCGAAAAATATCAAACGGTTTCGTTTTTACAGCCATTCAAATGTCCCGTTCGAATATCTGAAATAATAAAAAAACACATGACACAGCTTGTGTTCTTAGGCCCATAATTTTTGAATTTGTATGTCGAAACATTCCAGATTGCAAAATGAATTAAAAAAAATCAGTGAAACTTCATTGAGAGTTGAACTCCCTACTCTGAGTTAAGTATTAATGTGAAATATGAGTCTGTTCTAAGGTTCTGAGTATATTAATTTTCGTTGCCGAGCAACAGTAGCTGATAGAATTTGACAGGTTATTTGAATTTTACTGAATAATTCGAGTATATTGAAACGACTTGTTAGCAAACAAAAATGAAATATTCACTTTTAGAAAAAAATGATATGGTTCAGGCTTATTATGAAGCGAATGCCTCAGGGAGAAAAGCAAGGGAAATTTACGCTCGCAGATTTCCAAGCCGAAACGTTCCTAATTTTAAAACTTTCATAGAAACAGTGCGTAAATTACGTGAAGAAGGTATTCTTCACCGCAAGAAGAAGGAAACAATCCGAAATAACGAAGAACGTATCCTGGATTTAGTGAGTGAAAATCCGATGGTATCAACGAGAACTCTAGCAAATCATCCAAGTGTGAATAAGAGTAAATCCACTGTATCGGGAGTTTTGAAAAGAAATAGCTACCATCCGTACCATTTCCGTTCATGTCAAACCTTAGAAGAAGGTGATTTTGAGAAGAGGAAAGAATTCTGTGAATTTATTTTAAGAAGGACACGTGAGAATAGGAATTTCCTACGTCTCATACTGTTTACGGATGAAGCAACATTCCACAGAGATGGTTTCTTCAACAACAAAAATAATATAATATGGCAAAGGGAAAATCCACATGCAACAGTAGCAAAAAATAGCCAGAAGAGATTTTCTGTCAATGTTTGGGCGGGAATGAAGGATGGATTCATTGTAGGACCGTACATTCTTCCTGAAACATTGACTGGAAATGGCTATAATCAATTTTTGAGGGAAACTCTGCCCGATCTATTGGAAGATATTCCTTTGAGTCACTTTCAAGGAATATGGTACCAGCATGATGGTTGCCCTGCTCACACAGTGAGGAGTGTACGAGAATTTTTAGACTCTCAATACCCTCGCCGATGGATCGGCCGATTGGGACCTGTCGCATGGCCTCCTCGTTCTCCAGATCTTACACCTATGGATTTTTATTTCTGGGGTCATATGAAGAGTCTTGTTTATGATAAGCGAGCTCCAGTGACTTCGAGAGAAGAACTGATTCAAAGAATCGAATCAGCCGCCGAAGAGATTCGCCGAAACCCGGAAATGGTTCGTTCAGCGGTGGATAGTGTGGCGAAAAGGTCGAGAAAGTGTATCCGGAAAAATGGCAATATTTTTGAGAACGAATTATGAATAAATTTTATACTAATAGGTTTTTTTGTTGCGTTTGTGAAATTGTGGAATTATTCGTAGAAATTTCCGCAATAATGTCATGCCATTAATATCTGGGAAGTATTGACCGCCAATTTCTACTCAAACTGCATAAATTGGTTTCAAGATACTTGCATTATTATATTCAGTTAAATTCAAATACTCTGTCAAATTATATGAGCTGCCATTGCTTGGCAACGAAAATTAAAAACCTTTGAACAGTCTCAATTCAGATTCCACATTTATTTTAATAGGTACTTAACTCAGAGTAGGGAGTTCAACTCTCAATGAAGTTTCACTGATTTTTTTTAATTCATTTTGCAATCTGGAATGTTTCGACATACAAATTCAAAAATTATGGGCCTAAGAACACAAGCTGTGTCATGTTTTTTTATTATTTCAGATATTCGAACGGGACATTTGAATGGCTGTAAAAACGAAACCGTTTGATATTTTTCGATTCTGTTTTCATATTCGTGTTAGGTATAAAAGTAAGTACAATCGTGAAAAATTTCATCAATTTCGAGTGAAATTTTTTTTTTCGCTGTAGACATATAAAAAAAAAGTTGTGTTCGATTTTTGAAAAAATTTTTTCACAGATATCCTTTAAAAATTGTGCTAATTTAGGAAATGAAAATCAATTTGGCAACCGAAAAAAAAAATCACGAACATTGCAGGTTTTCCGCCATTTTGTAATTTTTTTTTCGGAGCTCTACACCATTTCTGAATGAAGCATCCAAAAATACTACGATATGACAAGAAACCATTACTTCCAGTCTTATACATAACCGACCACACTCAATATAATAACGCTCGAAAATGACATTAAACACCGTGTATCTCCCTTATGCTTCGAAAACGGGAAATATGTCATAAGATAAAAATGATTCTCCCGATGTTCTCTATACGTCATATGAGTTTGTCCAGTTTATGATGAAACACCCTGTATATACAATATCCTTATATACAGGGTGTTTCATCATAAACTGGACAAACTCATATGACGTATAGAGAACATGGGGAGAATCATTTTTTTCTTATGACATATTTCCCGTTTTCGAAGCATAAGGGAGATACACGGTGTTTAATGTCATTTTCGAGCGTTATTATATTGAGTGTGGTCGGTTATGTATAAGACTGGAAGTAATGGTTTCTTGTCATATCGTAGTATTTTTGGATGCTTCATTCAGAAATGGTGTAGAGCTCCGAAAAAAAAATTACAAAATGGCGGAAAACCTGCAGAGAGTTCAACTCTCAATAAAGTTTCACTGATTTTTTTTTAAATTCATTTTGCAATCTGGAATGTTTCGACATACAAATTCAAAAATTATGGGCCTAAGAACACAAGCTGTGTCATGTTTTTTTATTATTTCAGATATTCGAACGGGACATTTGAATGGCTGTAAAAACGAAACCGTTTGATATTTTTCGATTCTGTTCTCATATTCGTGTTAGGTATAAAAGTAAGTACAATCGTGAAAAATTTCATCAATTTCGAGTGAAATTTTTTTTTCGCTGTAGACATATAAAAAAAAAGTTGTGTTCGATTTTTGAAAAAATTTTTTCACAGATATCCTTTAAAAATTGTGCTAATTTAGGAAATGAAAATCAATTTGGCAACCGAAAAAAAAAATCACGAACATTGCAGGTTTTCCGCCATTTTGTAATTTTTTTTTCGGAGCTCTACACCATTTCTGAATGAAGCATCCAAAAATACTACGATATGACAAGAAACCATTACTTCCAGTCTTATACATAACCGACCACACTCAATATAATAACGCTCGAAAATGACATTAAACACCGTGTATCTCCCTTATGCTTCGAAAACGGGAAATATGTCATAAGATAAAAATGATTCTCCCGATGTTCTCTATACGTCATATGAGTTTGTCCAGTTTATGATGAAACACCCTGTATATACAATATCCTTATATACAGGGTGTTTCATCATAAACTGGACAAACTCATATGACGTATAGAGAACATGGGGAGAATCATTTTTTTCTTATGACATATTTCCCGTTTTCGAAGCATAAGGGAGATACACGGTGTTTAATGTCATTTTCGAGCGTTATTATATTGAGTGTGGTCGGTTATGTATAAGACTGGAAGTAATGGTTTCTTGTCATATCGTAGTATTTTTGGATGCTTCATTCAGAAATGGTGTAGAGCTCCGAAAAAAAAATTACAAAATGGCGGAAAACCTGCAGAGAGTTCAACTCTCAATAAAGTTTCACTGATTTTTTTTTAAATTCATTTTGCAATCTGGAATGTTTCGACATACAAATTCAAAAATTATGGGCCTAAGAACACAAGCTGTGTCATGTTTTTTTATTATTTCAGATATTCGAACGGGACATTTGAATGGCTGTAAAAACGAAACCGTTTGATATTTTTCGATTCTGTTCTCATATTCGTGTTAGGTATAAAAGTAAGTACAATCGTGAAAAATTTCATCAATTTCGAGTGAAATTTTTTTTTTCGCTGTAGACATGTAAAAAAAAAGTTGTGTTCGATTTTTGAAAAAATTTTTTCACAGATATCCTTAAAAAATTGTGCTAATTTAGGAAATGAAAATCAATTTGGCAACCGAAAAAAAAAATCACGAACATTGCAGGTTTTCCGCCATTTTGTAATTTTTTTTTCGGAGCTCTACACCATTTCTGAATGAAGCATCCAAAAATACTACGATATGACAAGAAACCATTACTTCCAGTCTTATACATAACCGACCACACTCAATATAATAACGCTCGAAAATGACATTAAACACCGTGTATCTCCCTTATGCTTCGAAAACGGGAGATATGTCATAAGAAAAAAATGATTCTCCCGATGTTCTCTATACGTCATATGAGTTTGTCCAGTTTATGATGAAACACCCTGTATATATATATATATATATATATATATATATATATATAATATAATGTTTCGTGGGATAGCAACACTAAGTAGGTGGTGAATCAAGAAAACTCTTTTTTAGAACTTTCACTCGAGCTTTCGGAATGCTTTATTCCATCTTCAGGAGCTACAAAGAAATGAAAAAAGGGGGATGAGCTAACAATCACAAAAAGGTAAAATATCAACAAGTTCTTTTTACCTTGGTCTAAACTGAGATTAAAATCATGATAACATACATTGGAACAAAATTTGGGGCACACATTTACATTATTGAATTGAAATTTTAAAAATCGTCAAATACATCAAATTTGATTTAAGTTGAAAAACATAGAATAACTATTAATCATAAGATTAAAGGAGAATTCTTTAAGAATACTTAACTGATCCATTTTTCTCATATACCTACATTTTCAAAAGGAAGAAGCACATATCATTATTTGATTCACTTAATTCGTAGAAAAGAAATTCAGACACAATAAAGGAGCCAATGACAATCCAATAAATATACAGTGTAATTCCGGAGGCGATCAGATTTTAGATGAAGTTTGAGAGAGTCATTTTATTAAAATTTCAATTGACATTCTACTGAGAGTTTGATTTTGCTTCATGATATTACATTCCCCGAAAATTCTTCAGATTAGATTTTCTCTCATTTCAATTTCAACCTTATAAAATTTCGTTTTTAGTTGTCTCTACAAAAAATTATCGAGAATTCGAATCAGTCAATCATTGTGTTCAAGCAATAGGTCTCCCAGAAATGTGCCAAAAAACAGCTGAATAATTGCTCATTGAAGTAGAATCTCAAAAGGGAACAGCTAATAGGTACTATGTTCAATATTGCGGAATAAATTTTTAAATTCGATGAACTATTTTACAAAATCATGAATTTCAATATCGACAATTTTTCATATGGAAATAACTTGACAAATGAACATCAAGTGGGCCGAAAATGAACAAATTTCAGATCGTCACGTTTTTCACTGGGCTCTTCGAGTGAAATGCTCCCAGAAGTCAGATTGTTCGAGAGCCATTTTTCTTGGATGAACTTTTATATGTCCATTTTCAGACGTCAAACCTAGTCGAAAGCGATTACCAATGAATTCATTTCGAGAAGATATCAGAAGCATGTTTCATGTTTCTAATGATTCCTTAATGAATATTCACGAAAAAAATAGATTTTTTAACTATGCTCATGCTGAAAATAAGGATATAAAATTCTTACGTTATCTCTATGTTGAATATTCCCAATAATTCCTTGAAAACGGAATTAACTGCTTGCAAGCGGAACTTCAGCGTGAATTTAGAAGGTCACCCAATAAAGTTTGTTCAGGTTTCGATGTGATTTGCTATAGATTCATTTGTTTTTCTCCGATGAACTAATGAATAATGATAACGGCATTATTCATCAAAAAATAATCAATCAAATTGTCAGACTTGATTAATTGAGGAAAATGAAAATTTCAGTTTGAACATATTTTTCTATCACTGAATTTGTTGTTTTTCAATTTTTCAATCCTGTGCTTGAAGGCAGATATTTCCAGAATTGTCGTCATATGATCCCTTCTCGAACTGAAGGTAACGTCTAATACAAATGTCTATTGATATAAATTTGATTGGTTGCTGTATTGAAATAATTGAAATTATATCACGTGCCTATTAAAATTCATCATCTGATCAAAGGGTGATTAAACATAACTTTTTCGTGAATATTTCATTATAACGATTAGCATGCATCTGTAAAACCTTAACCTTCTGTTCTGTAAACTCTTCAACAACAACTTTATAGCCTTACTTTCATTTAAAATTTTGTAAAGAAAAAAGATGGAGGATGTACAGATACATACTCATAAAGATCTGAAAGAGAAATTTTAGATTTCGTTGAATCTGGGTGTTCCAAGGTAATGATTTTCTCACAAACGCCCTACACATTTTTCGCCCAGACCGCAAACCGTCTATACTTCCTATCGGTTGTATCGAAAATGAAGAAGATTCATTCGAAAATAGTATTTCTGCAGAAATATTCAAGAAACTTTGTGTCCCAGGTTTCCTTGAGATAATCAAATTTTTTAAGTCAAATTGTAAACAGCTAACCAATAAGTGTCTCCACCCCGGATTCTTGAAAAATCAGAAAATCGTCAGTTTTTTCGCATGAAGCACTTCTTCGCGGAATCAAATGTAGCGAAATCAAGGAGTCTGTAGTTGGTACGAGGATGATTCCGTATTTATATACATCCTTCGAAAGAGCGAGAAAAAATAAATATTAGATAACAAATCTATTAGTAATCTATTATTAACCTTCTGCGGCTGTCGCGCGGACTATAACTCCGCAGCTATCTTAAACACTCAGTAATTTTGAAACCGCCTTGTTGATTGTTTGGCTACATTAAATACCTCCTCAAAGTAGTAATATCAAAGTTAAGAGACAATATCAGAAGCATTGTGACATTGGTTAGAAAACTATAAGGAAAAGTCCGAGTTTCAGCTGGAAACATATAAAGAGTCCACTCTGTATAAAGTGAATCTGGAAAGCTTCGAACAATAACTTTTCCATAAAATAAAAAAACAGACTATTTAGATTGCTAAATTAACATACGGTAACCTGAACTAGAAGTGCCCTAGGCGAATCCAAAAAACCCATCTATCAATTCCATATATCTATTGAAATATTTTCTGGGAGGACTCTGCATTTTCCTGAAAACTTAATATAATAATAATAATAATAATAAAAACATTTTTCTAATTCTCTCTTGTTTCAGAGACTGGGAGAGAAAACCCATATTTAGTTTTCAGGAAAATCAATTCCATAACCGAGATACAGGGTGCTTCATGTATTCACCAAAAATTTCAATTGCTAATAACTTTTGAACCAACTGGTATATTCGGTTGATACTTGGAACGTATAGTAACCTTGCACAGGTCTATTAATTCATTTTCAAATTCCTGAAGAATTCCAGATCCGTATTCGAAAAATTTGCGACTTCTTTCAAGCTGAGATTCAACACCCTACCCTGTATATTAAAAATTTGGAATTTTTAGAGAGATTTAGGAAAAGCGGAAAATTTTATTTGGGGTTCAATGGTTTTCATTGTCCGCACGAGATTTTGCTCAAAGAAAGCTTCAGGGCAAGATCCAATTGAATATTGGAATTCCACTAAATTCTCTGAAAAACCGTACATTGTGATCAAATTGAATTTTTTTCTTCCACTAATTGGAAATTCTTATTTAATAATATTCTGAAGAATCATTTCAATGTGTTTTCGGAAGAAAATTATTGATTAAGAAAAATTTATTCGAAGTCAACAACGATAGATAAAAAAAAATAAAAGAACATAACCACTCAACGTGATTTACAGAAGGTTCTCGAAAGTAACACTATTCTCAATGCACATGCTTCAAAATATGTCTCATACTTTTTTGATCATATCTGGATTATAACGTTTTTTATTACAGGCGACTTCAATATCCTCACTTTTTTTGTCAGATGAATATCTTGAACATTTCAAATTACATCAAATGAAATGATCAACAGGATTGAAATCTGGTGATCTAGCGGAACAGGAATGCAGTCAACCACTTCCTATCAACAGATTTAGAAAGTAATGATCTCAAAAATATCTGAACATTACTCTGAAATGGGGTGGAGCTCCATCATGCTGAAAATTCATTCCTACAATGTGCTTACCTTCGAGTTATACAGGAAGATGATTTTGAAGGAAATCTAATTAAAAATCATATGTAAGCCGTCGCGGTTGGAATTGCGATCTAAGGTCTAATCAATCGATTTTTATAAACGCCTCACCGTACGTTTGTAGAAAATTTGTATTGTGATATCGTATGCCTGACCGCATATGGATTCTCTTCAGCCCATTCATGCAAATTCCTCAATTGAAGGTACCAGTTGTCAAAATTTATTATGTAGAAATAGTCGTAGTCTACTCCAAACAACCCTTGGGGGATACAACAAATACAAATGAATTTCTTTCAATCAAACCGTTTTTTTTCGAATAGAATATTGGAAATTGCGAATATTCTATCAATTCGAAAAAAATTGTTCCGATTTGAATACAATGGACTAGTTTTCTACGAAATTATTGGAACTCTAATATTCAATAGGAGCTTTCCCTGAAGCTTCCTTTGAGCAGATTCACGTGCGGGACAACCCCAAAGCTTTTTCCAAAAATCTCAGAAAAATTTAAAAAAAAACATTCGTACTCTCACTCCGCGCGCCAGTCCTCATGTACCAGCAATGAGCGCCAGCTCCGATGTGTTAAGTTCGCATAATATGAAAGGAATGAACCTGTGTTTATGTTCGAATAAACTCACTGAATTCATTTGAGAGAATTGGTTCAAACGATAAATGGCAACGCTATTGGTCGTCTAAAAAACGTGGGATATACGTAAGATATACTTTCGGTCGTCAATTTCTACGGACATAAACGGACGTGAGATAGCACTGAAGTGAGTGAAAAAAAAATTGGTGAATAAGAAAAACTGAGTACGACACTAGAACCTACAACGACTGGTTTCATCATATACATGATTAGATTTTCGAGAACTCCGTTATTTCTAATGGACCCCAAAAGCCTGGATTTATACGGGACGTCTATTAGCACCATGATGTATACAGGGTGTTCCTAAATTGAACGTACAAACGAAAAGGGGAGATTCCTTAAGTGAGTTTAAGAAAAAAAGTCTAATAAACATGGGGTCGCATACGATTCGTTTTCGAGATACAGAGTGTTGAACTTTGAATTTTTTTCAAGTTTTTTTCTCATATTATCTACACTTCACAAGATATTCAACTGAAATTTGGCATAGATATTACATTTGAGAGTTCTCACCACGTGACATGACAATTTCGATAGAAAATCTACAGGGTGATATTTTTTCTGGAACACTGCTACCTGTTCTTCTGCAGAACTTTTTTTTGTTGAGCAACTGTTAATTTGAAAAAAATGTAAAAAGAAGCTTTGTTCTTATACTAAACTTTTCGGTCTTGTCGGTTTTGTCGTATCTACCAACGATTTCGAGAAAAAAAAATTTGAACGATATATATATATATATATATATATATATATATATATATATAGTCCGTTTCAAAATGATTGTCATCAGAGCAAGCCATGGAACTCCAGCCGGGGCTTTATTTCTAGTTACAAAAAGTTACTAAAAATTTATGTGGGTTCATCATAGATTGAAATATATCAATATAACCTATAAAATGATTGAATATTTTTTCAAGGCAAATAAATTTGAAGATCTTTTGTGAAATAATATTATTTTCGTCATTGTTGTATTGACACATTTTCAATCTTAGCTTCAATTACAAAAGAAAAACAAGCTGATATGATGACTAAAATATACAGACCCACACTATATCGCTGTAGATCAAGCTTGGGAATTGGAAATTCAGGATTGATAATAAAAATAGCGTGGAATACTTCAACATGAAATCTTGCAGGCTTTTGAGGAACTCCAATGTAGAGATATCATTCATTAAATAATCAAGGATAACTAAAAGTTCGTTCTCTATGAAGACTTTTCAGCAAATTTTGGAATCTTGATTACTATCGAAAATTCAGCAAAGTTCTCACCCTGTGTCATTTTTCCTGAGTATTGAGGAAAAGAAAGTATAATAAAGCTGACATAACTTCACGATTTCATAGCCAAGTTGTTGAAACAAATAGAAAATATTTGTTGACAAATTGTGAATCATTGGAAGTGTGATATGCTATAAAATAGATCACTATTATTCGTATTTTTATTAATACTGTCTATATCATGATTCATTAAATAATATACCAAATGTTGATTTTGATTAAAACTCAGTTACTTTTCAGGCAGTTCAAAAAATATGTACAAACTGATTTATTCATTGTTTCTGATTTTAGAAAGAATAACGTCGTATAATGTCTCTTCGAAGGTATAATCATGTGGAATAGGTTTCCCTCCACTGCTCACTTCTGACCGTAATGATTTGTCTTGCCTTCTTTCTTCTCCAAAATTCATCTGACAATTCTAGGTGAAAACTGAAATTTGAGATTTATTTATTTATTCGAAAAAATCGAAAACACCTCGAAATGATTGTTACCTGAATAACTAGCAAAACGCGATTAATACTGACAGAAACCTGCTGAATTGTTGAAAAACTCAAAATACCGACGATAAACTGCTTCACGTTTCCAGTTAGGCGGGGCGAGAGGTATCTTGATGAATTCTAGCCATTTTCAATACTTGAGAAATATTCAAATCCAAAACTAATTTGTCAATTTAATCAAGAACATAAGCATACAGAAATATATTCAGGAGGTTAATTCAAACTCTGAAATGTCAAAACTTAGTGTTTTCAATCAACACCAACCTAAATCCTAGAACTCAAAAGTTACTGATGGGATATTACCAACATATTTTCGAGATTCCACAGCCGCCCGAGATGCCAATCATTTTGAAACGGACTATATATATATATATATATATATATATATATATATATATATATATATATATATATAAATAGTGTAAAACGTTTATCTAATTATCTTCAGGGTATCGAAAAAATAACTTTGTAAAAATATCAGCTCCAAATAATAACATTTAGAGGTCGCTCATCAATTATTTCTATTTTGCCTACTAATAGCAGGGGAAAAATTTCTTTTTTCAATAAAAAATTCCTAGAACACAAACCAATAGACGGATTCCTTTGTGTGATACATTTTCGTGTAGGCAATCAGATACCTTACAAATATGTCCCTTACGATATTTCGATAGAACGGGCGCTTCAAAAGTTATTCGATTCGATGCTAATATTAAGGTATTTTTGAAGAAAAAAATTATTCAAAGAAATCGACTTTACTTGTTTTCACGCAACCCGCCTTCTAATCATCTTCAGGGCATCGACAAAAGGCGTCTGTGAAAATATTAGCTTTGAATATTAATATTTAGAGGTCGCTCATCGATAGTTTCTATTTTCGCTGCTGATAGCAGGAAAAAAAATTCTTTTTCAATAAAAATTTTCTTGTTCACGGACTAAGAGTATCTTGACCTTACTGATTACTGGTTACGTCCATGTTTTTGGATAGTGGAATAATATTCACAGGAATTTGGACAAAATATGTATATCAATTTAATTTCCTATTAATACATCGCCAACGTTTCGAATCTTTTGTGATTCTTTTTCAAGGCTAAAATATAACATATAAACATTAATTCTGAACAAACCTAAGTAGCAAAGATCTGCAACTCACCTCGTATTTTCATGGAATTAAGTTTGTTTAGTTTTACTAGAGATTTTCCGTTTTGATGTTGAAAGAAAGTCATAATATTCAAATTATAGATCTGAAAACATCATGAGTAATGTGTTGTTGATGTGATAAGAGAGAAACAGATCTGTCTACCGGTGAGTTCCGCAAGTCAAATCGAGCACCATGCAGATGGTATTCAATTTTTCTGTACACAATCATTACCTCAATCGTTTTTATTTTTTCCGTTCTTCTGCAATGGTCAAAAATTAAAATCATCAAAACAAGATACTAGACACAACTTAAAAACAACGGTAAAAAGTCAGTAAAATTTGTTAAAAATTATGGTGGATACGCCTGTCAATGAAATAATATTCCGAGTTATCACTTGAATTAACACTTCTCAAGTGACAGACCCATCGTTAGTGTTCAGAATCAGACCATCATAAATTACACTCAAATGTTGGACGTCTTCCCTATAGTTCTCTGTGTTGTTGGACCTTATATGGATCATCTCACTGATTAGGCGTCTTCTGTAGATAGGTTCATAATCCAGAACTTTGACATTCTCGAAGTTGATTTTGTGTCCATCAGTATGGGCGTGTGCCGCAATGATACAGAAAAACCATACTGAATGACACAAAATCAACTTCGAGAATGTCAAAGTAGTGATTGTGTACAGAAAAATTGAATACCATCTGCATGGTGCTCGATTTGACTTGCGAAACTCACCGGTAGAGAGATCTGTTTCTCTCTTATCACATCAACAACACATTACTCATGATGTTTTCAGATCTATATAATTTGAATATTATGACTTTCTTTCAACATCAAAACGGTCAAATCTCTAGTAAAACTAAACAAACTTAATTCCATGAAAATACGAGGTGAGTTGCAGATCTTTGCTACTTAGGTTTGTTCAGAATTAATGTTTATATGTTATATTTTAGCCTTGAAAAAGAATCACAAAAGATTCGAAACGTTGGCAATGTATTAATAGGAAATTAAATTGATATACATATTTTGTCCAAATTCCTGTGAATTCCTTGATCTTACTATTTGCAGATGATACATCGTTTCTCGTCACTGCCCCTAACCTGCAAGAATTACGTGCGAGATGCGAGATGCTCGTTCAGTGCTTCTCTGAGTGGTGCAAAAGTAATCTTCTTATACTCAACATCGAAAAAACGAGATTGCTTTATTTCCAGACTCGAACCTCTTGCAAGGATCTTGCTTTAGCTCTCCCTAGTGGAGAATTGAAGTCTTCTGATAGTGTGGAATTTTTGGGTTTACGAATTGATAACACGCTGAACTGGCGTACCCACTGCACTTATGTTTGTACCCGATTGAGTAGTTCATTTTTCGCATTAAAAAGACTGAAGAATATTTTGCCAATGGAATCATTAATAGGGGTGTACTATTCTCTAGCCTACAGTCATATGAATTACAATACTATTCTTTGGGGAGGCTCTCCAGGTGAAAGTGAGGTTTTTATTTCTCAGAAGAGAATCATAAGATTGATTTTCGGCTTGACACCCAGGGAGTCTTGTAGACCCACATTTATCAAGCAAAAAATGCTATGTTTTCCTTGTATATATATCCTAAACTCTTTGCTGTACATTCGAAAAAATATACATTTACTGAAAAGGTGCTCTGAATATCACAAGTATGATACCAGACATAAGGACATAATCTGTCTACCAACCCACAGAACCACGAAATTTCAACAATCGCCTCTATATGCTGGAATCAAACTTTTCAATCACCTGCCAGAGCGAATTAAAGAACTTGAATATTTTAGGTTCAAGAAAATCATTAAGAATCTGTTGCTGGAAAAATGTTTCTACAGCAAAGAGGAATATTTCTATGCTAAGTTGAATTGAATTTTCATTGTAATTTATTTTTTTTTCTGTCCAATACTTTTTACCTGTCCTATACGAATGTTTATTTGTCTTATGGGATGCAATAAATGATTATGATTATGATTATGATTATCATAGATGGATTCCACTGTATGATACATTTTGGTGTAGGGAACTAGATACTTTACGAAAATGTTCAATACAATATCTCGATAAAACCACTCGTTCAAAAGTTATTTGAACTTTTTTTCCAAAAAACTTCAATATAAGGTATTAATATAGACGTATTTTTGAAGAAAAAGTTCGAATAACTTCTTAACGAGCGGTTTTATCGAAATATCGTATAAGACATTTTCGTAAAGTATCTAGTTCCCTACACCAAAATGCATCATACAGTGGAATCCGTCTATTGGTCCGTGAACAAGAAAATTTTTATTGAAAAAAGAATTTTTTTTCCTGCCATCAGCAGCGAAAATAGAAACTATCGATGGAAACTAAATATTAATATTCAAAGCTAATATTTTCACATACGCCTTTTGTCGATGCCCTGAAGATGATTAGAAGGCGGGTTGAGTGAAAAACAAGTAAAGTCGATTTATCGTAAGGGATATATTTGTAGAGTATCTGATTGCCTACACGAAAATGTATCACACAAAGAAACCCTTCTATTGTTTTGTGTTCTAGGAATTTTTTATTGAAAATAGAAATTTTTCCCCTGCTATTAGTAGGCAAAATAGAAATAATTGATGAGCGACCTCTAAATGTTATTTCTTGGAGCTGATATTTTCACAAAGATCTTTTTTCGATACCCTGAAGATAATTAGGGGGCGTTTCGTGAAAACAAAGAAAGTCGATTTTTTTGAATCAGTCTAATATATATATATATATATATATATATATATATATATATATATATATATATATAGCGTTATCATCAATTGTTTTGTAAAAATTCACTAGTTTTTCATTGTCGCTATTTTTTTCTAGCCTATTAGAATAATAAAATCTCTTCACTTTCCATGGGCAAGGCATATTTCTATAAAGTTCGATGAATTCGTTTATAAACTGGGTCCCACTAGCTGGATTGCCAATTTTGGCTGTGAAATATCAAATAGTTTTGAAGTTCTGAACTGTGGATGTGATCGTAAGGAATCGCTCTACACACGGCAGTTTCACAAGCGATCTGGCGAAACTGCCAACCGGAACCTGTCGATTGTCTGTGCGTGTATTGAAAACAAAACTGTAGATCTACGCTTCTGCAGTTTACCGGTGCGTGTATAGACACTTTAATTGGTGCTACGCATATTTGTGGAAATCATTTTGTTATGTACACACTCATGAAGAAAAATATTGAAATAGATAAATAGAAATCCAAAACATACAAAGATCTCCTTTTCATCTTCGGAATTCTCATCATCTGGTTCTTCCTTTATGTCGATATTATCATCACATGAAATATTATTTTCTTCCTAGAAAGAAAAAATAATGAGAATTTAGTATAAATACAACACAGGTATTGATAATTCAACATATAGATTCATGAAATAATCAAAATCCATTATCTATCTCTAGTTCACAGTTGTCCAAGTTTCCTTTTTTTGTTCTTTGCTATTTTCTTGACACATAGTTATTTTGTTTTTCACTAAATATTTTCAGGATGGAAATTCTCGGGTTTATAGTTCAAATTGAACTATAATCCCGAGAATTAACATCCAGATTAGATTCCAAGTTCGATAACCCCCTTTGAGATTAACCACAGTATAGAAACCAATCAGTAAGTGAACTCCGTGGATTTCTTTACACCATTTCGGACTCGCGCATACCTCAGTGAGTTTAACCTCAAATTCATTTGAACAAGGGCAAATGACTCAAACGACGAATTCATTGCATTACGTAGTTGAATTTTCTCGTTGAACACTATGTTGATCACACTAAATATAAACTTTTTGTTTTTTTCAATTTCATAATATAGAACTGGGGTTTCTAAAGGAATTAGATGGAAGAATTTATTGAAAGGAAAAAAGAAGAAAAAGAATGTCTGTTGTTGCCTTCAATAATTTTTGTTTTTATTGCGTTAATTTTTACGTCTGTTGGTTTTTTTTCTTCGTTATTATTCCCATACACAAGGTATTTCCCTTCTATGGGATAATTTGAGGCTGACATTAATAGACTCTTTTCATAATCGTTATATTGTTGTGCTCATTGTATAAGATTTTTGAAATTGTTTGAATGGTGGAATTATGTCCCTTTTGTTTATTTTGCTGCAAAATGTTGAATATTCATATTTTTTTTAAACTAGGTTTAAATGAAATTTTTTGTATTTTTTACATTTAACTAAGAATTGTAAATTATTGATTGTAGATTAAAAATTTCAGTTCATTTTATCGAGAGTGCACCTACTGTTTGGTTTCTATACTGTGGATTAACTAAATATTTTGATGTACTGTAAAACGGAGCTACTTGAAAATGGCGGGGAAAATTCCAGACCCCACTACTCAAGTCATGTGAGGCGAGTCCTTCGACACTTTTTAGTTTGTAGATTACATGATACTTTGTTGTGCTGATTAGTACAAATTGTTTAACTTTAAAATAGGTTTTGTGCTTAATTTATGTCCTTATATACTTCCAATTACACAAAGACACCTATGAGTATTGTAACACAGCCAATTTTTTTTTTTCGAAAGAGACTGGTATTCTCTTTGACACTCTTAATCTCAAAATCTGAAAACATATATTTTGTCAAGTATGAAACATCACGACAAAAATCCATGTTGAGAAAAGAACAATAGTCCTATCAACCCTGTTGAACTAGTTTAGTTATTTACAAGAAGGACGTGAAATGTCTAACTCAATAATGAACAGGTTGTACTCGTGAATTATTTTATTTTTACGAACCAATTCTACATGTTTCGCCTCATCAGCATCATCAGGAGAATAAGAATTAATTGACAACTTTTTTGTATATTTCCTCGTTTTGAATGGATGATAGAAAAGAATGAAATGGAAAAACCAATGCCAGGAAATATACAAAAAAGTTGTTATTACTTAATCTAAAAATTATAAACTGAATGAGGCTCATCTATATACAGGGTGTCCCACCGGGAGTGCTCATTAAAAGTTTATGAAGAAATAATTATTCAATCAAATCAATTTCAAATTTTGTGTGGATATATAAGCCAAATAGACCTTCATTTGTGATATACTTTCAAATATCAATGACTTCCGCTTTCACCGGAAATGGTATTAACTTTCTTATTTCAAATTTAACACCCTGTATATTATGAGTTTTTTGGATAGATCTTCGAATGCTACATTCATTTTTTGTATCATTCCCTATAGCCATCTAGAGTCGTTTTCGAGTTATTCACTGTTTTGTGAAAAAAAAATACAAATTGAGCCTTGTAGAACACTGAAAATTCAATGAAAGCGCGACGCACAATTTCAGATCTGTTTTTTGAAATGGGTTAGTGAAAAGATATTCGACGTCACTTTGTAGAGAAAATAACGTTTCGATATACTGCGAGGTAAAATGAGAGTGTCAAAGTTGGAATTAGAAAAAAGCCAAAAACTCGATTTTTTCAAGTGGAAACCGTATTTTTTCCACTCACATATGAATTTGTGGGGTAAAAATAAGTGGAGTCTATTCAGGGTTCCCTATATCTAAAATGTACCATTTTCGAGATATTCAGAAATAACGGCTACGAGCTTAATATTATTATAATATGATCTATGTTCGCCCTTTCATGAAAATGTTTGACTTTATTCAGAATGTTTTTCCATGCTTCTGTTGTTGATATTCCTCAAAACTTATTTCATTGTTCAAAGAAAACGACCAATAGTTTTTTTACTGCTCATAATGAAAATAACGAGTTATTCTTCGAAAAATATGTCATACTTATCGAAAGCTTAAATTGTAATGCAAAACTTATAAAACAAGTTATGAAACTTCCCAAACTTTTATTCAGATATATTAGAATAGAATATTGAATCATAACACATTTTGAAAATTTCGTCCACCTACTTCCAAACATTTTTCGCACCTTCACATTATTTCTTGGTTGGTGGATTTCCTTATTTATTCTGGAACAGAATTCTGCCAATACATTGTACGATAAATTCTTCATTTGGAACTAACCTGGATTATTTTGAATAAAGTCATACAGATTCTTATGAAAAGGTGAGCATACATCATAATTGATACCCCACATATTATAATATGCTCGTTGCTAACAGTTATATCTGAATATCTTGAAAATGGTACATTTTAGATATAGTGAATCCTTAAGAGACTCTACTTATTTCTTCCTCACAAATTGAAATGGGAGTGAAAAAAATACGGCTTCCATTTGGAAAAATCTAATTTCTGCCTTTTTTGGAATTCAAACTTTGACACTCTAATAGTTTTTCCTGAATATCTCGAAAATGGTACATTTAGGGAACCCTAAATAAACTCTAACTATTTTTACCTCACAAATTGATATGTGAGTGGAAAAAGTATGGTTTCTATTTGAAAAAATCGAGTTTTTGGCTTTATTTGAATTTCAACTTTGACACTCTCATTTTACTTCCCAGTATATCAAAACGCTATTTTCTCTACAGAGTTATGTTGAATATCTTGTCAGTAACCCATTTCAAAAAAAGATCTGAGATTGTGTGTTGCGCTTTCATTGAATTCTCAGTGTTCTACAAGCCCCAATTTGTAAATTTTTTCGAAAACAGTGAATAACTCCAAAACGGCTCTAGATGGCTATAGGGAGTGATACATAAAATTAATGTGGCATTCGAAGATCTATCCGAAAATGTCATAATATACAGAGTGTTCTATTTGAAATAAGAAAGTTGATACCACTTCCGGTGAAAGCGGAAGTCATTGATATTCAAAAATATATCATAAATGAAGGTTTTCTTGGCTTATATCTTCACACAAAATTTGGAAATGATCGAATTATAATTTCTCCATAAACTTCTAATGGGCACTCCCGGTGGGACACCCTATATATATATATATATTGTTTGGTATTCTCCACCTATATATATATATATTGTTATGGATATTACGATTCATTAGAGTTAGTTCATATGATTATCAGGAAATATTTTATTTTGAATGTTGTGTAAAGGTACTTGAGAGTGAAACATTGTTGCAATTGATGTTATTATCGATGACAAATATATTTGCATGGTAAATGATCCAATTATTAAATTGATGTCATTGTAATTCATTATTATATGCATTGAAACTTTCCAAAGAAATAAGAAATTAGTGAGTAATTAGAATAAGAATTAGTGAGTATTCAGTTCTTACTTTACTGCATCGTATGATCTGTAAATAAAAATAAGAGTGGAGAACATTCGAAGAGAGATTCGATTCATTCAGCATTATATTCTCTCAAGTAACATGTGAAATATACAGAGCGATTGATAGAAAGGAATAAAAGTGGATTTTGGTTGTTCAAAGTGGTTTTATTTCAACGACATTGTAACAATATATATATATATATATATATATATATATATATATATATATATATATATATATAATCTATTAAAGGAGATTTGCCGTAAATATCAAATTTTCAAAATTCTTGTTTGGGTACTCGGCATAGGGCTTCAATTTATTCAATACAACATTTGTTCTTTTAACATCTATATTTCGGTCCTTAGTTAACTAAGGTGGAGAATACCAAACGCCTGAGACTGGATGTCAACCTGATTAGTCGAGCCCAGAGGGAGGTTATACTAGCCACAACGCGAGTTGTGCGAAAGTTCCTCACAAGCACCTGAGAAAGCCTTGTCTACAATGTGGACCGGCGATCCCAGTGTTGACCCGTATATCGGTGGAGAAAAAAAATATATATATATATTTATATAATAAACTTTTTGTTTTCTTGGGATTGCAGCAAAATCAAAGACTACTCTTTTTCTTTAAGCTCAAGCTTTCGATATTTATTTATATCATCATCAGGAGCACTACAAAAAGTGGATCATGAAAATCAGGAATACAATGAATTACTGAATACTTACAGATTTGAGATTTTTGACAATGATGTTAAGCGAATGAAATATTAATAAGTTTTCCATTTATGGAATATTCATCAAAAGTGGTTCTATTTATTTGTAGTGCTCCTGATGATGATATAAATAAAGATCGAAAGCTTGAGCTTAAAGAAAAAGAGTAGTCTTTCATTTTGCTGCAATCCCACGAAAATAAAAAGTTTATTATAAAAAATACAGCAAAGAATTATCTGTCTATATATATATATATATATATATATATATATATATATATATATATATATTATGTATTTTGGGTTGAAGACACCGTTTTTAAAAACAGTTTTATTTAGGAACAATGAGATGATACAGCAATGATACAATTATTCTTAAGAGACAGAGTACGTGTGCTCAGTCAGCTAAAGTTAATATGGACATATTCAATAACGAATGAAGTTACAATGTATCGGGTATTTCAGAATACAGGGGGTGTATTATGTAATTATATATATATATATATATATATATATATATAATCAAAAGTTTAGTTTTTTGGAATTTCAGCAGAAGGTAAGTGAAACTCTTTCGTCTTAATGCTCGAGCTATCTTTGGTAAAAATCTCAGTGTCTGTAAGTATTTCATGTTTTTTAAGCAAATAACTCACATGTGCTCATGTTGTTGAAGAACTCCTGAAGAAGAGAAAAATATATTCTCGAAAGCTCGAGCATTAAGACGAAAGAGTTTCACTTACCTTCTGCTGAAATCCCAAAAAACTAAACTTTTGATTGTAAATTATTCAGCAAAAAATATTCTATATATGCTTTCTATATGATTTCTTGAATTACTTGTGACAAAGTAAGATGTGCTTATGCTAGATTCTATATTTGTATTTTAGAGTAAACAAATTTCATCTCCTAGAACTCTTGATGACGCCGATGAGGCGAAACCTGACAATATTACGGTGAGAAAGAGCCTACAATTCGAAAAATGCAAGATAGATAAGGTCAACCAAGATATGGCACAGTTCATGGATTTACATAAAAATACGGGAATAGACGAAAATTACATATCCTTATTCAACAATGAACTGTCCGATTCCATCAGAAGATACATACCTCTGAAAAAACACCACCCTTTTCTGCATGAACTACCTTCCTTCCTAGTAGGGATAATAAAGAATAGGAGAAAAATGTACAGAGAATACCAACAACGTCAAGATCCAGCTCTCAAACCTCAGATTAAAGAATACAATAGGTCAATACATCGAATGATACAACAGTTCAAACAACACACCTGGACCGAGGCTTGTAACGCAATTTGCGAAACCAAAGGAAAGAGCTTTTACCAAGAAATAAAAAAATTATCCAAGTACAAAAAATTTCACAATATCCCGACGATTCTAGACAATAACAACAAATCACATAAGTCAGACACCGATATCAATACGATAAAAACCCAAAATTTGATGCTAAAATAGAAGAGAAAGTTGAGAGTTGGTATGCAGAATACTTCTCTAAGGAGGTGAATAACACAATATTCGAAATAGAAGAAAGTACTTATTACGAAATCCTACATAAGTCTAAGAACAGTTCGCCAGGAACAGACAACATTCCCTGCAAGATCGTCAAGAAATTGGATCCGTTCATTCACTCGCACATTATAGAGATATACAAATGGAGCATTAATAACTGTATATTCCCACAAATATGGAAATCTGGAACTGTCATTCTTATAGGATAAAGTAATCGAGACCACTCCAAAGTAAAAAACTACAGGCCAATAACCCTCCTACCAGTTCTAGGGAAACTACTTGAAAAGATTACCAAAGCTAAATTAGAAGAACATTTTATTATTATTGAAGTAAACAAAAATATACATATAAGATGCATCATTGAATGGAAGTAATATAAAGGGCGAGGTTCAGTTCACTCCAAGCGAAGTGTCTGCTCTTCCACCTAACCCGAGAAGAACAAAATATTAAACAAATAAACAAAACAAAAAAGATATACACATACCTATAAATTCATTCAATACGAAATAAATACAATTTCAATTACGAAATGAAAATCTACCAGCCCAACGAGAAAAAAAAAGTTTTCATTAGCCTAATTTGCAGGAAAGGAAAGAAAAGATTGTGAAGACATAAGGTTTTCAACAATTTTTACTTTGAATCGACTCCGTGAACTGATCTCCAAAGTATCAGCAGGCAGTTTGTTCATAAGACTCACAATCTGGTAGGAAAAGGAGCGCTTAAATAGTTGCAATGAATGTTTTGGCATCGATAGTCTACCTCTTGACCGTATATTAATATTGTGGACGTCAGATCTGAAAGTTATTTTGTTATAAAGGTAGACTGGAGTTTTAGTTTTTAGAATATTTCGAAAAAAACAGATCGTGTGCAAATATCTGCGTTCACTCATATTGAGCCACCCATTTAACCTGAGATAATGACTAATGTGCTCGTATTTTCTCACACCGAATATCAGTCTTAGGCAGGAATTTTGCAACTTTTGTATGCGCTCTTCATCGCTTTTTAACAAACATGAGCCATATATTGTGTCACAGTAATTGAGCTGTGATAAGACCAATGAATCACACAACATGGATTTGAGTTGACGCGACAAAATGGCTCGATTTTGATGAATTAGTTTAAGACTAATATATCCACTTTGTAGTTTTTTGTTTATGTGATCCGTGAATCTCAAGTCCTGGTCAATTGTAAGCCCCAAACTCTTGACATTTTTTCGGAATATAATATCTTCACCATTTATTCTGATGCAATTTTTGTATCTATCCTCAAATTCGTATCTCCTACTACCAAATACCACAACTGCTGACTTAGATACATTCAACCTCAGGCAATGTTGTTTAGAGACCTCAGAGATGGTATTGAGGTCATAATTGATTGCTGCGATTGCCTGATCGGATTCCGATGGAAAAAATGACAAATACAACTGCGTATCGTCTGCATAATAATGAAACAAACATGACAGAAAACATTGCGAGAACTGGCTAACGTATATGATATACCGAAGGGGACCCAAAATGGAACCCTGTGGGACTCCCTTGTTGAGGTCCAGAAAAGAGGAAATAGCACCATTAATGAAAACTGCTTGGTATCTCTTACCAATGAAGTTACCTATTAGTTTTCTACTGTCCGGCGAGAGACCGATGAAGTGCAGAATAGCATCCAGAAGTTCATGATTCAGACTATCAAACGCTCTTGAATAATCTAGAAGCATCAAGGCAGTTGTTTTACCTTGATCAGCAGCATGGAAAATGTCATCAGTAATTTTAGACAGAGCCGTCATGCAACTATGGCCCCTGCGGAATCCCGACTGATGTTGGGGAATAATGCTCTTGTCATTGACTTAATTATTGAGTTGGGTTTCCAAAACCTTTTCCAGAATTTTTGACATAATCGGCATTATACTGATAGGTCTGGTACCTTGTTCACAGGTATGACTTTAGCCTTCTTCCACTCTTGTGGAAAGACACGACTTTTTTATTCAAAAGTTGACAACGTGAGTAATATAAGGCAATAGAAAAGGAATGCATAAATGTAGAATGAAGAGATTTAAACCATCAAGTCCCACAGCCCTCGACCTGAGTTTTGAAATAATGTTCAAAATGTCAATTTCCGAAACTGGCGAGATATTGAATTCTCTTTTGCGATTGAAACTACGAGATTTATAGAATAACAACACTGATGGATCGAGAGGGAGATCGCTTCCATGATTTGCGAAGCAATTATTAATTTCATCAGGATCATTCATGTGATCAGGTAAATTTTGTGTTTTTTTGCTTTTTGTGATTTTTAAAAGCTTCAATGATTTCCACCTATCTGACTGGGAGAACTGCCGACCGTAGTATAATTCCTTATCCCTCTTCAATGCGAATGTCACTTGATTTCTAAGGCGCTTATATGCAATAAGATCGCTCGAATTTTTGTTTTTTTTTAATCTTCTTAGGAATCTATCCCGATCTGTCATCATGTCACGTATCTGAGGTGTCAACCAGGGAGCACTCTTTTTAGGAATACGTACTAATCGTGCAAATTCAAGACTGCTCTCATATTATCTGTGATAAACTCAACTTTCCTATCAACATCATCGATATCATATATACCGCGCCGCGGAATCGATTTAAGATCACTTTCGAAATTTACAATATTGATGTATTTATAATCACGGATAATTTTGAAAATATGGGGGCTTTTGCAGGTGTTCGTCCTGAACTTACAGAAAACGAGTTGATGATCTGCTATTTTATCAGCAAGTGTACCACAAGATATCGTCTCGATATGGTCATTAGCCAAAATTAAGTCAATCATTGTCGCAGAATTGTCTGTGAGTCGAGAGGGTTCATTTATTAACTGTTTGAGGCCTAGCACTTCGACGACTGTATATGCATAACGAGAGTTAGGTGCTTCCGGCCGCATAAGATCTATGTTGAAATCGCCCATACATATCACCCGATCGACTTGAAGCATTATCTCAGATGTAGTCTCTTCGAACCTTGAAAGAAAATTTATATAAGACTCTTCTGGGGGTTTATAAACTATACCAAATGCGATGGTGAAGTCTTTAAGAAATAGTTCAACCCACAACTGTTCAATTTCATGGAAAGTTTTAATTATATCGAACCTAATATCGGATTGTATATACACTCCTAGACCCCCTCCCCTCCTAGATAATCGGTCCCGCCGTACGAATTTATAGCCTTCAATCTGAACTATGTCCGATCCAATCTCTGGCCTAAGCCAGGTTTCAGTCAACCCTATTACTTGAAATAATTCTCTTTTCAAAATATCATGAAATTCGGTTAAATGAGCTATTAAAAAGCAAATATTAACATGTGCTGTAAAAAATCCTTTATGCATTTTCAAAATTTAATTCAAATGAAAAACATTGATTCAGGCCAATAATAAAAATGAAAACAAAATTTGAATATGAAATGAAGCTCAAACTTATAAGGAAATATGGAATGAATTATTCAATTTTGAGCAGTGTTGGGCTGGAGAATAATGAAATCAAAAGAGTCACAAAATCAAGAAAGAACAGCGAGAATATGAAGCTACAAAACAAAATTCTTGGTAAAGTCCTGCTGACGCTCATAGTCGTATTTCATGACAACAAAATATAAATATACATATATGTTATTCATCACTAATTCTATCGATATCAGATTGAAAGCGAATTTGATGTCTTACTCCATTAATGCAAGCATAGATTCTACCATTCCATGTCCAGCATTGTTTCACACCTAACTCGGAACACACTTTCTTGTACAAAAGTAGGTTCTCCTTCACCAGGCACTCCGAAATGAAAATTCCACTATTTTTGAGCTGTTTTTTAGACTTGAAAACTAAATCCCTCACACGGCGGCTCACAAATGAAACTGACACTGGCCTCACTGAATAATCAGCACGAATTCCTCCCATTCTGTAACAATAGTCGAGATCGGAAACGGAGATGTCGCATTTCATCTTTCCATATTGACAACTTTATCATACATGTTTTCATCCTTTTTTTCGGGAATCCAGCTGATAATGATTGTCTTGCACAGATTGGACTGACATACCGCAACATTCCGAGTTTCCATCCTCGCGATCTCCGACCTTATTTCAGAAATTTCGTTTAAAACCTTTTTCTCAAAACTAGCAATAGCTAGTAATAACGTTGAAGAGATCCCTAACAATTTCTGGAGTCTTAGGGGCACTGTTGATTTGATTCTTCAGATCTTGCATCCCCTGCTGCATCATTCCTTCCAGTTGATTTATAAGTGTAGAAACACTTCTTGTGCCAATTTTATTGGGTTTTTCGAGTTTTTCGGTTGGCTTATTAGTATTTTTCGACATCTTATCCAATTAATATTATAAATTACTTATAGGCAATTATGAAAGCTGTTTATTACGGTTATATATTATTATTTATTCAGAGCGCCAGTCGACACGTCTTACTCGCTCCGCGACATATACATGAATAATATACATGAATTAATAATTCAATACCAGAACACCAATTCGGATTCCGTAAAAACAAATCCACTGTACACCCACTTACGATATTCTTCAATAATATTCAAAACGCACAGTTGAATAACAAAAAAACAGCAGCAATGAGCATTGACATTAAAAGAGCATTTGATAGCGTCTGGATTAAAGGTTTACTATACAAAATTTACAAGTCAAATGCTCCTTCCTACCTCATCCATCTGTTAAAATCCTATTTAGAAAACAGAAAACTGAAGATAAAAATTAACGAGGCACTATCCGAACCTTTCATCCCCATGCAGGGCACATCACAAGGATCACCTTTATCTCCACTCCTCTTTAATATTTACTGCAGCGATATAAGCCCAATGCAACAAGGCAACCAATATACTCTACAATACGCAGACGACACGATGGCTATTTCTCATGAGAGAACATTAAAACATTGTATGGAGAAACTACAATTACACCTGAATGGCATCACATCATGGTTATCCAAATGGAGACTCAGAGTAAATCTAGATAAATCTCAGTTGATAATATTCAACCACAGCATTAATCAAGATTCCCCAACAATCTCCATAAACAATAAAAAAGTGAAACCTGCATCGACAATCCAATACTAAGGTATTCAGGTGGACAATAGAGCTAATTTACGTCTCCACGCCAACAATATGAAAAGGAAAGCTATCGGCAGAGCGAAACATTTTAAATGTTTAACTTATAGAGACCATGGAATTGACATGATAACTGCTTCCACCACATATAAAACCATATGCCGTCCAATGATTGAATATGCACATCCTCTGTATGCAAATTGTAGAGAATCAGTATTAAAAATACTACAAGTGGCTGAAACATCATCTCTACGAACAATAACAAGATTGAGACATCCCAGGAACCGGCTACACAACCCGCCTAATAATCTCCTATACCAATTAACCAAAGTAGAACCGATCAAACAGCGTATGAAAAAATTAAATATTCCCACATGCACACTATTGCAAAAACTGAATGTGTTAGATATTAATTAACCTATATTTGTATACTTTTATGTGTGTTAAATATTATATAAATTTTTATGATTGAAATATTTGAATTTTTCTTATTGAAATATTTAAATTTTTTCTATTCCAGTTAGAGGAACTAGAAATCCTGTTGAAAACCGATATGGGGTATGGAAACGGAGATTTCCTTTACTTGCAATGGGGCTCCGATTTGAGTTGAGGAGTGGCTGTTATCGTAGCCACTGTTGTCTTGTACAATTTTGCTGTTTAAGATAAGGAAAAAGAGACACAGCATAAACTGGGGCTTAATATTGAAGAAAATTTATATAATGAAGAGATCATATTTGAACTCCCAGAGTGAATTCCTGAATACCAGAGCCAGGCTTCTGACAGATTACTTTCCGCAATTTTTTAATGAATACTATAAATGATATGTATCAATTTTTGGCCAAACGTCATTAAGTTTACCTTCATTAAATTAAATAATATATATAAATGATGATGACCTTTGTTTTTTTGTTTATTATTCATGAATGTTACTGCAACTAATCATGTCATCTTATTTAATAATTGATCGTTAACATGTTCACACGGGGGACGTTTCTTTCGCTGAAGTAATTGCTTTTTTAGTGGTGAAAGTTTACAGAGTTTTTATATAAAAGTATACCAAATTGTGCATAAGAGACTCGACAGTTGTTTTGTGTAATTGGGATGACAAATTTTCGAGTGTGGATGGAGAAAAAGTGAGAATTTTCGGTGAATAACGGAAGATTCTAGCGAGATCATTATCGGGTTCCGATAAACATATTCCGCACTTATTGTTATTGACCATATTCGTTAGCTATCGGTTGCAGCTTTTTTAAGTGTTTTTGGGTTGGCGACATTGTGAGATTAATCATAATGACATTCATCGTAGTTGTCAATTGTCTTTATTTATTTACTTTTTTCAAAATTTGAATTTTGAAATTTTTCAAATCACCTATAGTAAACGGACATTCTTCAAAATATTTCATCAATCTAGTTAGGTTTCTCCCAGAATATACTACAATCATTTAAAACAGATATCAACAATTTTTATTGATAAAATAAATACATACTCTTTTAATAAAATGAATACTAGAAGGCTGTGAGTATATCTTGTATATATTCAACATGTCCAAGAGTACAATATTAGGTTCATGATTTTTCTATTTTAGCAACCACAATGGTGGAGGTGGCTGGAGCACTTTCAAAGTCGTAGCTCTACCGAAGATTCCAAATTAAAATTTCATAGGTTTGTTTGAGTCTCATAGGTTCCCTAAAAATAAAATACTTGCTAAGAAATGGTAACATTCTCTAGGAATGGAGCAAGATGCTCATTCATTAATTTCCAGAAAAAGAGAATATGTGGTTTACATTTCAAAAGGAAATGAAGAGAACTAAAGTTCCTACATTGTTCCTAAGAAAACCTATGATTTCTAGTAAGCTCTAAATTTTCATTTACATCTATCCACTCATTAACATTATGTTTATTAGCAGGTCAAAGCGAAAGCATTTCGAAGATGATAATATAAATGTGGTTGCGATGGAATATGAAACACAGGATGTGGATTTTTCAAAAAAAAAACATTACAGGCAGAGTTATTTTTCTTCATCGAAGAATTTTAGCAATTTTTTTGCATACTGTTTTTCATTATAGTTCAATTGTTATTTTGTTTTCATCCTTAATAAAAAACTCCTTGGATTTCCAACAAATTAAATAGTGTTGTGAACAAATTAGGTAATATTAGTGCCACATGAAAAAGATCTATTGGACATAAACCTCTTATTATTGATCCCTATATTAGTACTACAAATATCTCTGAAATCATTTTCATATGACCCAACTTGAATTCATAAAATTATTTGCATGTTTGTAGGAGACATTTCGAATTTGGGAATGAAAACAATTATTGAAATGGTAAACTTATATAATTACTTTTAAACAATTATTGAAATTGAAAACTTCAATATTGCTTATATACTTCTATCTAGAAGGGGTGGGTGCTTTGAAGAAACTGGGCATCAAACTTTCCATAGTACTGATGGGAATCGTAAATGTCAGTATATTGAAAGTTTTCACTTCTCCAATCTTCCTCTCAACATGAATTCTCAGATCTACAAAAATAAAAATTGTTCCTAGTCTGCATGCTCCAAGGATTCGTATGAATATAATAAAAGTTGAATTCCAGGAGCAAAAATTAAATTGTAAGTACTGTTTTTCAAGTTGGGCGTGAACTCAGTAGTTAATATCTTTGGTGACTTGTTCCTCCAACTCATCTAGTTGATTATTCTTAATAACAAATGATCAATGGATCCTATAAAATGAAAATTATGATATTCATGGGTATATTGGCGTTCAGATGATTCTTTTTTAAAGATTCACATTGGCCATCACAAACATTTATATTATCATCTTCAAAATGTCTTTCTGTTTGACCTGCTAATAAACATAATGTTAATGAGTGGACAGATGTAAATGAAAATTTAGTGCTTACTAGAAATCATAGGTTTCCTCAGGAATAATGTAGGAACTTTAATTCTCTTCATTCCATTTTGGAATGTGAAATATAAACCGCATATTCTCTTCCTCTGGAAATGAATGAATGAGCATCTCGCTCCATTCCTAAAGAATGTTACCATTTCTTAGCAAGTATTTTATTTTTAGGGAACCTATGAAACTCAAACAAACCTATGAAATTTTAATTTGGAATCTTCGGTAGAGCTACGACTTTGACAGTGCTCCAGCCATCTCCTCCATTGTGGTTGCTAAAATAGAAAAATCATGAACCTAATATTGTACTCTTGGACATGTTGAATATACACAAGATATACCTACAGCCTTCTAGTATCCATTTTATTAAAAATTGTATGTATTTGTTTTATCAATAAAAATTGTTGATATCTGTTTTAAATGATTGTAGTATATTCAGGGAGAAACCTAACTAGATTGATGAAATATTTTGGAAAATATCCGTTTACTATAGATGATTGGAAACATTTCAAAATTCAAATTTTGAAAAAAGTAAATAAAAAATGACAATTGAATGTCATTATGATTAATTTCACAATGTCGCCAACCCAAAAACACTTAAAAAAGCTGCAACCGATAGCTAACGAATATGGTCAATTGTCTGTTGGAGTCGAACGTAGACTGGTTCGATTCTGGATACGGTGTTGCCGGATTGTAATTTTCTTCGAGGAATTGGGGAGAATAATCATGGAGTGTATAGTATGTAAAACGGTCAATGGGCTAACTACAGTATTGTGTGATAGCTGTCAAAGGTCAACCCATAGGGAGTGTAGTGGTCTCAGTGCTACAGAACTGAAAGTGATGGATTTGCGTGGAAAGAGATTGCTCAAATATTATTGTGAAGAATGCCAGAATGGTTTAAGGGTGCTTCCAAGTTTATTGCAGAAGATTTATAAACTGGAAATGGAAATCCAGAAGATCGGAGATTCTATGGTTGAGAATTCGTGTGAAGTTCAAACGTCTGCAGATGAAAGGGAGGAAATTATTAGCGAATTAATGGACAGACAGAGCAGAGCATCAAATATAATTATTCTGAATGTCAACGAACCCAACATGAAGTCTCAAAAAGAAAGAATAGATGAGGATAAGAGAGCATTGCAAAAAATTTTAGAAAATTTTGACATTGAGAAAGAAAAACTCATACCCATAAGGCTCGGAAAATTCGTTGCGGGAAAAGTAAGGCCGATCAAGGTTGTTTTGCCGTCTCCGGAAATAGCAAAATTAGTCCTGAAGAATAAACAGCTTGTTTCAACGCCAAGTGTTAGAATATTTCGGGATCAAACGGTAAGCCAGCGTTTATATTTTAAAAATGTAAAGGAACAATTGCGGGAAATGCAAGAAAGAGGGGAAGTTGATAAAGTCATCAAATTTATCAATGATAAACCCACAATAGTATCCGGTACTGGTAAGAATGTTCAAAAAAACTAATAAAAAAGCCTAATATATTGTTCAATGCGGATTTACTATATCTGAATGCCCAAAGTGTTATGAACAAGATGGATCAGCTTAACTATGGTCTAACGAGTTTTAATCCTAAAGTAATTTTATTCAGTGAAACCAGGACTACTAGAGATATTGAAACATCTGAAATCAAAATAGAAAATTATAGAGTATATAGATGCGATTCAAAGAGTAGACATACGGGGGGCGTTTTAATTTATGTCAAGGACTGTTATGAGTGCTCTTGTGTTAAAAATTTTGTAATTGATAAAAGTTATTGGTGTATGCTATTGAAAGTAAATTTTAAAGCATCCGTATGGATTATAGGATGTGTATATCGTTCACCATCGGGTTCTGAAGCGGTTTTTTTGGATGAATTTGAAAATGTTTGTGACTATGTAACTTCTAAAAACTGTCGTTTTGTGCTGGTAGGAGACTTTAATATGGATCTTCTGATTGATAGTTATTATGTTAAGAAAATTAAGATTTTGTTTCAAAATTATGGTATTACACAATTTGTCAATGAACCTACCAGGATAACAGACGACAGTGAAACACTTGTTGACTTTGTAATAGGTAATGAAGATAATATTATTGCACATGTGCACGATAAACCCAAATGAAGTGATCACTCTGTTATATCTGTCAATTTTAGTGGTACGTCTTGGTCTGGTGCTGGTGTTTTGAGATTTTTCCGTGATCTTGGCGTCGACAATATGTTGGTACATTATTTGGGCTATTTCCATTATCTATACTGTTGGAATTTACCGACGTTTCGGCAAGCATTCGCCTGCCGTCATCAGGTGTTGTTGGTCCTGAGAAGGACCGGTCTTTGCCAAACTTGTTCCGTTTGTACTTTTGCGCTCCATACTATCCAACTGAGTTGTGGGAATGCAAACGCGAGTTGTCAGAGGTACAAACTCCGCAACTCAACCCACTCTGACTAAAAGTCTACTGAAGTAGGAAATTCTCATTGAACTCGAGTTGTTCTGACACTTGGACATAAATGTCATGAATAAATAATTAACATCAATGTCACAAGAAGGCTGATGACAGAATTGACAAGACTCAGTCTCACTTCAAGAAGAAGAAGAAGAAGTCATAAATCAACTGTACTTATCTCTTGTGTAGTTGGTTTGCACAGTAGGTTAGGCTACGTCAGGACTGGCTCATGTCAGGACTAATTGCTTCTTTGGGCCGCGTTCGTCCTCCTTAACTCAGATCTCAGTACGGGCATCCAGATATTCTTCATTTCCAGAGAAGGCGCGCTGATTGGGTTGGGAGTTATCACCATGAAAGCCGCTTCTTTCAATTTCCTTCTCCTCCATCCTTCTTCCTTTGATATTATGGAAGCTTCGTCCCATTTGACGTTGTGGTCCTCGTTCCAAGCATGTTGGGCTAGCCTGGATTTTTCTGTTTCTCCTAGTTGAACTAGTCTTTGGTGCTCTTTGATTCTTACTTTCAGAGGGCGTTTAGTTTCACCAATATAGGATCTGCCACATTCGCATGGTATTTCATAGATGCAATTTTTGGTATTTTGATTCTCGTTGTCAGGTTTCACCTTCGTGAGTTTTTCCCTGACAGTATCATTGGTCTTGAATGCTGTTCTAACGTTGTATCTGTTACCAATTCTTCTTATTTTCTCGGATAACCCCTTCACATATGGTATGACAGAAGTTATCGTTTCGGTCGGTTCATTGTCTGTTGGTTGTTGCTCTATTGGTGTTTCTCTTGGTTCTCTGGCTTTTTGAAGTATCTTCTTGGGGTAGCCGTTTCTCTTGAGGGTTTCTGTTATGTTGTGGAACTCCTCATCACGATCTTCTGGATTAGAGCATATCTTGGTTGCTCTGTTATATAAGCATCTGGCTACACCCATTTTGGTGTTCAAATTATGGTTCGATTCGAAGTGGAGATATTGGTCCGTATTGGTTGGTTCCTTGTAGACTGTAGTCCTGGGAGTTCCATTCTGTTTGTGAACAAGTACATCGAGAAAAGGTAGTTGGTTATTTGTTTCGATTTCCATGGTAAATTTAATCGATTCCTCTATGTTGTTCAAATGTTCTAGGAAACTGTCCAGGTTTTCACTTCCATGTTGCCAGATCACGAAAGTGTCGTCTACATATCTGCGCCATAGTTTCGGTTTGAATACGAATTGTTCCAATGCTCTCTTCTCGAAATCTTCCATGTATATATCAGCCAGAGCTGGAGATAAAGTTGAGCCCATTGCCAGACCAAATTCTTGTTGGTAGAAGTTGTTGTTCACCTGGAAGTAGGTGGTATTGATATAAGTCTCAAGCATTTCCATGATTGCTCTAACGCTCAAGGTGGTTCTCTCAGCCAATGTTGTATCTTCCTCGAGTTTAATTTTGACGATTTCGAGGGTTCGTTTGGTAGGGACATTAGTGAAAAGGCTCTTGATGTCAAAACTGACCATGATGTCTTGGTCCAAGATTTGTTCTTCACGTATGGTTTCTATGTCGACAATATGGCCAGGATAAGATCGGCTCTGGTAGGTGTCAACTGGAATTTGGGGTCGTTGGAGGTGAACGAAATTTATAGTAGATTGAATGAGAAGTGTCAGTGTGTAATAGATGAAATTGCACCGGTTAAGTCACGTGGATATAATCCACGTGTGCCTTGGTTTGATAGGGATGTCGAAAGAGAGATGAAGTGTAGGGATGAATTGTATAGGTCGTTCAAGTTTTGTATGGGAGAGCACAGAAATGAGGCCTGGAATGCATTTAAGAAAAAAAGAAATGAGTGGTGAATATTTTGAAGAGGAAGAAACGTGATTATTTTGTTAGAAAAATTGATAATTGTAGGGGCAATTCAAAGGAAATATGGAGAACCTTAAAAAAACTAATAAACGTGAGCGAAGTCGCGGGTGCAAATTCTATAAGGTTCGGTGATGTTAACGATGATATTAGGGGAACCACAGATGATAGCTGAGCGTTTCAATGTATTCTTTATTCAAAGTATTGCTGAAATTGTTGATACTATTGGTCATCATGCTCCTTGGTATAACAGGGACAACAATTTGTATAAACCCTTCAGCAATTTCGAGATGATTAGTTTTGGACAGCTAGAAAAGATTTTGGGAACTATAAAAAGTAAATTCTCTATTCATGAACCACTGAATGGACGGATGTTGAAGGAATTGTTTGAGGTCATGGGTGATGCTATTTTGGCGTTAGTAAACACTTCATTGGACAGGGGCCGAGTACCGGACTTGCCGAAGATTAGTACTGTTGTACCTATTCCTAAAGTTGTTGGAACGTTAAACGCATGTGAATTCAGACCAGTTAATACATTGCCAACTATTGAAAAAGTCCTCGAACGCACGGTGTATGAACAATTGTTGAGACATGTTGAGTCGAATGAGATATTGATGAGTAATCAGTCGGGTTTCAGAAAGGGTTATTCTTGTGAAGCGGCTCTGCAATTTATGATCAGTAAGATTAAAGTTGAAATGGATTCTAACAAATATGTTGTTTGTGTTTTTCTGGATTTGAAACGTGCTTTCGAGACTATCGATAGACGAATATTAATGCGAAAGTTACGGCAATATGGAGTTGGTGGTGTGGTTTATGACTGGTTTGATAGCTATTTAAGAAATCGAAGGCAAAAAGTCAGGTTTAACGATGTGGTGTCTGAAGAATTAGATGTGGACTCTGGTGTTCCTCAGGGGAGTGTGCTGGGACCTCTTTTGTTTTTGTTGTACGTGAATGATGTTGATCTGTTTGTGGAATGCGATTTGATAAACCTTTTTGCGGATGATAAAGTGATTGTTTGTGCTGATTGCAGTTTAGATGAGGCGGTTAGGAGAATGAATATTGCGCTGGAGCAGATTGGAAGGTACCTTGTGTTGAATAGACTCAAGTTGAATACCAGTAAAACTAAAGCCATGATATTCACTAGTAGATCAAAATATAGTCTCGTTGATGTTGAAGGTGTGAATTTGAAAGTATATGGGGAGAGACTGGATGTGGTTGAGTCTGTGAAATATTTGGGTTTTCATCTTGATAATGCTTTGTCCTTTGAGGCGCACTTCGATTTCGTTCGCGGGAAGATTTCAAAAAAACTTGGCTTCTTTACAAGATTGGCGACTGATTTGACCCCTTCTTCAAGAATATTAGTACACAATACCATAATACAGCCACATTTCGATTACTGTTCTACAATTATGTTTCTGTTTAATGATGGTAAAGTGGAACAACTGCAAAAACTACAGAATAGAGGAATGCGTGTCATTTTGGGAGTAAACAGACGCACGCCCATTTTGTCAATGTTGGATGCTCTTCAGTGGCTGTCGGTGAAGCAGAGATTATATTATTTTACCATGACTTTTATATTTAAGATTTCGAAAGGTTTGGCACCTGATTATTTTTGGGCGTTTGTTGATTTTCCGGAGAACATACACGGGTACCAGACTAGGACTGTTGGCAATTTTTACTTGAGTAGAGTAAATTAAAGTAGGAGCATGAGATCATTAATATATAGGGGGTTTCAAGAGTATAATGCTTTACCAGCCTATATCAAGGATTGTACTAATTTAAGAAATTTTAAATGTGAAATGAGAAAATATGCTAGGATTAAGAAATGAATTTTTCAGCAGTGTATTTGTATTTTTTAATTTATTTATTTATTGTTGTAGCGTGTTAGCGGATCGGAAATTGTGTTGTTGTTGTTAATATTTGTATTTATATTAGGCTTTCTGATTGAATAAAGTATCTATCTATCTATTCCGAACCGCTTAATCGTTTTAATAAGTTCCATCCAATATATGTTAATCTCATATTTTCGCGACAACATGTGCTGGAGGATTTGACGGATGTCGTGAGGAGTCAGTATTCATATGGCGCTCGTCCGATGAAGTATATGCTAAATTTCTCTAAACTCAACTTTTCTCGATTAATCTACAACATCGTATTTTGCGAAAGTGACTATTTTCGCGAGTGAGTGCCACGAAGAAGATTTCAACCCTACCGTGGACCAACAGGTAGGCAGAAGTCGGTACTCCAGCATTTTCTCTACTTTAGTATCTTTTCTCTCGATTCATTTTTTTTTCTCTCATTTTTTCACGGTCCTTCATTAGTCTACGGCCCTTGTCGTGCCAATGAAATTAAAAAATAAATCATTTCAATTACTTCAGCAATAATTTTTCATATTTGTAAAACTTCATTTTCCGTTAGCAAATGTTTCATTTGAACTTTGTGTTCATTGTTTTGTTTCTATCCATTGATCGAACAAACGAACTCTGTTCTAAGTTAACAATTCAAATATGCATGCTACATATTACATGCATTTTTGTTTGGAATTTGTTTTTATCTGTTATTTTCTCCTCGCAGATCAATGACCTGTTAAATATATAATAAATAAATAAATAACGTCTTTATTCAGAGAAATAGAATTATAATATGCCTGGCAATCATGACATCCAACCAGCTGGCCCGCGCAACTTCGTCTGCCCAAAGCGGCTATTAAAATCATTATTATTATTAGTGTGAATGTCCGTGTGTTTGTTTGTGCGTTTGTTTGTCCTCTATGGACTTAGGAACTAGATGACCGATTTTGATGAAACTTTCACTATATTGTAGAGAATTTTTTTGGGGAGGTTTTCATGTAGGGTTCATCCCTTTATAACGAAGAAATAAGAAAAAATATCGTTACTTTCCGGCTTTTACGGGTGATGCTGCGTAAACTAGAAGAGATAGAGAAACATGGTCAAAGACAATTTTGTAGTGCTCGAAAAGTTCTCTAAGTCGAGTTTTCTAATGGATACTTTGAAAGTTACAGTAGGTTGAACGAGTGTAAATTTGACCAAGAAATTATTGAATCTAAACGCGACATCGTTTTGTCATGTATACGCGTGCTGTCTCTCCTTCGATAAGAGGTTATGAATGTGGGGTTGCGGACCTATCAGTACCGTTTTAAAGTGAAATATAACGCGAGCGAAGCCGAGGGTATGAGATTGTATTCCTTCCTATAATCAAATAATCTGTCAACCCCCGCAATGCATGGGCCGTCCTGTGACGCGGTTTCTTATATCAGGTCTTCTTCTTGTCGACATCGCAAATTGAAATTAACCAAGTTGACAAAAAAGTTCTCGCACACTTTGAGGTGTTGTATCTATCACAAAAGATCAATTGCAAAAAGAGGACGTAACTTGAAATGTCACTTTCACAAATGATCAGCGAAGCCGCTAATGACATAGATAACCGAACATGATACTCGATGTTCATCGTATTATTAATTGATTATTTATTATTAATTGATAACATTAGTATTTTGTGCAAATTTTGTGTCGTCCTCACTTGAAGAAATCATTGAAATGGAGAAATAGATGTAACGATGTTATAATTAATGCAAAATCAATTTTGAAACATCGATGTTTAATTGTCAAACATCGATGTTTAATTATCAAACATCAATGATCATCGATAATTATTAATGATAATCGATCACCCCGATTTCTAAGGATGAACCAAATATGGTTCTTCCTTTATCTTTGATAAAATACCCTTGCATTTTTATATTTTCTCAACTTTTAAACCTTCCCTGGAATTTCACGAATAAGTCACGACCAAAATTAGCCAAATTGGTCCAGCCGTTTTTAAGTTTTAGCGTACTTAACGCACAGCAATTCATTTATATATACAGATGAAACTATAATAATACATGAGACATAATGGAGTTCAACATCTTAAAATGAATATGTAGTTGAAAATTGAAACATAATACAATATTTTTTCACCTGTTTCTTTAAGATTATTTCTCAATTCATGTGACTGCGGACTTGTTGGTTTGCTGTATTCAATGCCGGGTGTAACCTATGATACATATAGGTGAATATATTTCATTCAATTCAGGTAGATCATGAATGAATGTTTATTCTAATTATCATTTCTACAAACCCTTTCCTCTCCCATGCTTTGTCCACGAGACATCATGCTTTTTTTAATTTTCTTCAATCGTTTTGTCAATATCAGAAAAGCTTGCTTTTCACTGTTAATGAAATTCAACTGCGTTTTCATTTTCCTTCATTTATTATCTACAAATATAAATGCCATCTCAATAAGATGTTAGTCTTGTTTGCGTTTTATATACAAGGATTTTAGTTATCAGTTTTAAACTTGCGATTGATGTGCTGTTGTACTTGGGTTGGAATCTTCATAATCACAAAACAATTGAATATATTTAAGATAGAATAAAATTGCAAATTATAAAAGAGAAGTCGTAGTGCACAAATGTGATCAAAGATTTTAAATTTGAAAGTTTCGTAAAAATTTCGTCATCAACCAATTAAAACGAACGCGTGTGAAAAGTTATTGCCAACCTAACTTATTCGAAACTTAACTAATAGTTCTGTAACTAGGACTTGAAATGAGCATTGAAAATCTGACATCGCTATTTAACTGACAGTTACCGTAAACTGACAGCTTCATAACAGAAACTTTTGACTGATCATCGATAATGCGTCCCTAAGAAGGGGGAAATGAGTCCAAGTGGAACCAGAAAACTTCCCAAATATCTCATAAAATACAAACAATCAAAGCACAAAACAAAGTCTACAAATCGATGTGAAATTATCTTCTAACAATGGAAACAAGAAAGAAAAATAAACAAATAAAATCAATTTGAAAAAATGCACTTTCAACCGTTTTTGTGTGTCTCGATAAACCATCGAATTTTGAATGACCCTGTATGAAAAGAAGCATATTTCGTAACATCTGCATGATGCATAGAATCTTAGCATTCTGCATACGAAATTCCAGCTCCCTGAGATCAATAATAATGAAGTTATGGATATTGAACCAAAGCTATGTTTGCATTTAATTACTCAGGAACCGCTGAAGATAAGTATGAGAAACTGATACCCAAATAATCGTGTTACTACGATGAATAGACAAGTGGAATAATATACAGGGCGTGCCATTTGAAATAACAAAGTAGTTACTACTTTTTGACATAAGCGGCAACACCGCAGGACTGAAAATATTTTAGATCGACAGAGCATCTGTTCTTGTCTAAGAAACCAAATTTTCAATGAATTCTTGCTTGCCGTTCACCGTAAAGGTCTAACGTACCATCGCCCGTCAATCACCCTGTATACATCGTCACATGATATTGATAGTTTAAATTAGTGTTGTAACGGAGACCGTTTCAGGGAAGCGGATGCGGAGGTGAAATGTGTCTGAAGTTGGCCAAGCACTTTTTAATTTTTGAGACAATTTTTGTTGTTTTTGAATTGTTCTATGTTTCTGCTGCTTTGTGCCATTGAATTTTTTTTCTTTTTTCATGTGGTTGTTGAGATGTTTCAAAAACCAAAAAAATTGGGCTGCCTTGCACTTTTCGAAAAATTGGATTCCAATGACTGAAAAAAAATTACCGAGTGTTGCCGTTCGAATTCTTGGGAAATATTTTTTGTTCTCAGTTTTTTCGGTGAATTAGCGAAATATTAGAGAAAATTAGAACGGAAAAAAAGAAAGGTGCCGAGTGGACTTCTTTTCATCTTCGTAATTTTCCACAAAATCTGAAGAATTTTTGTGAAAATATTTACGACACAAGACAGCACGAATATAACAAAAATTTTTCCATTCATTTGTGGAAAGAAAAAACGACAGTACTGGGCTATTCTTCTTTTTTCAATTATGTTTTAATTTTTTTCCTTCAAAATGGAGAGGGCTAGATTTTTTTGAGCATCACACCTGATAGCCCCTTTCCCAATGTAAGCTAAAATATTTTCTGTTTCGATCAATGATGCTTTGAGAGCAAGGGGTAGGTCTTAAAATGTGGATAGATGTATCAAGCAGCTCCGTTATACGGTATATTACATTTTTCTATTATAGTAGGTAACCATTGGTGAATGAATAATTATTATGAATATGTGAATGAAAAGCATAAATTTTATGTGAAAACTATTTTTGCCTTATGGCTGCCTGAAAATTTGGTTTGGAAAAGATAGTTGTAGTTTCAGATTATTTATTCATCACAGATGCAAGAATAATATTTTCTGAAGATCAATTTATACTTACAGTGTATTTTTGAACCATTGTAACTATCTCCTCAAGATAATCAATTTGATTCACTACTTGAATTGGATTTATTCCAGTAAAGTCTGGCTCTGTGGGATTAGCATTTGTTTCATACATAAGAAATTTGATCATTTCAACATCTCTATTTTCTACTGCAAATCTTAAAGGAGTATAGCCATTATTTGGGTGACGACAGTTTACATCAGCCCCATATCGATAGAGAACTTCAACTGCTTTTATATTCCGTCTTTTGACTGCTCTATGAAGTGCAGTATTTCCATCTAAAAAAAATAGAGTTCTTGACAATTAATTTCAATCTTCCAATCTGTTGAAAAATGATGGGGATATCACATACAGGAAAAAATAAACTATTAATGAAGGTAAAGAAGCATAGTTTGATAGTCCAGTAAGCAGAGGTCTGAAATCGCTTTGCTCAGAACGTGCTGCATTTTTGATAAGATGATTGTCCAAGAAGTGGAAACATATGGGCAAAATTGTAAGTTACAAAATTTTCAGAAATCATGAAAAATTCGTGGAAACATGATAATAATTTCATTATTCTTTGTTCATCAAGAGAAGATTCAAACAAAGTTGTAGGGCAGATAATTTTAGTGAATCTTGTAGCTTTTCTCATTCTCGTAATGTTCATATCAACTTATTAGCGACGAATTTCTGTGGTAGCGTTCCCATTTTCTGAATTCATGACGTTCAAAAAGCCGAAAAAGAACGCTAAAATATAAAAAAATCTTCAGTACTCCAAATAACAGTTTCTTCAGTATAAATATTTCACTCTAGAAAAGCACAGTAATGTCAAGACGTTGTATCTCAATTGAATTCGCCTGTTAGTAAGGTAAGAAAGACAGTTCCTAACATAGCCTACTAAAATACGAGCATACCAATGAATTCGACTGAGCAAATGATTACCATTTGAAAAAAATGAGATTTTATAGTTCTAAGGCTCACTTTGAAGCTTTGTTTCAGATACCCTGTATGAAATTCCCTCATAAGTTATACCAGTAACAGTAACAATCGTACTTTATTTCATTCCACTGTTACAAAAAACCATTTCCTAATGAGGGATTTTGAGGATAGAACCACTCATTTGTGACAATCACTGTCATCCAAGTTTTCGGAATTTTCATCGGTAATTCAAATACAAAAACCTTATATAGTGTTGATAACAGAGACCTGGCTACAATCGAACATTCCAGACAGCATGTTCGATATTCCTAACTACACCCTATATCAGGATGATAACTACTCCTGGTTACAGAGGAGTATGTGTATATTTGAGCCAGAATATCACCTCATCATTCAAAGTGAAAGAAATTCGTTAATCGTAGTCAAGCATGAACAATATATTTCTCGAGATATCAAAGCAAAATTTTGTACTTTTCATCGGATGTATTTATCGACCTCGTCCCTTGATGATCTTCAGCTGACAGCTTTCTTGTCTGAGAGCTCTAGGAAATATGAAACTTCCTTCATAGTAAGCGACTTCAATTGTCCGGATTTGAAGTCGCCCATCATTCAGCAGCCCCCACCAAACTCTCCATCCCTACCATATGCTGATCTTATCATCAATAACAACAGCTAATTCTTCAATTCACCAGATACAGGGAGGGCCAGGTTCCTTCTTCGCTTGACCTTTTCATCTGTTCCGATGCCAACATCGTCTCAGACATTGAATAGTTACCTCCTATTGGAGGATCAGACCACGTTGTTTTATCAACGCAAATTCAGCGCAATACATTAACTAATGATTATAAACAGATAAGGCCGAGGAGCAGAATTGGCTACCCACAGGTTCGGGAGATCTTTTCAAGCTACAACTGGCATTCGGTTCTCTCGATAGAGGATGTTTGGGGGGTGTTGACTATTATAATGGATGACGCTGTGACTGCCTGCACTACTTTCCTAGTGGAAAGACTCAACCCTCTGAAACCATGGATTGATTAACTGATCCATACTGATTATGATTCGTAAAAATAAGTCACTGTGGCAGGGATACTTACGCAGTGGATCAATTGAGAACTTTCGCAACTATCGAGTGTTTTCAAATATCGTCTCATCAAAAATCCATCAATCTAAGAAACAATTCGAGTATGATTTGGTTCTAAAAACAAGAGAAGGTTCTACAAGAAGTATCTTCGTTCCTCCATGAATAGTAAAGTGGGATTACCATTCATACGAAACTCTTCGGGTGAAGCCTGCGATAATACCCTTGTTGAAGTTGCTGACGTGATGGCTGCAACGTTTGCATCTGCTTTTTTATCAGAATCTGATAATTTCATTTACGATCTTGTATTGCAGATGAAGATGGGGATATTGGGGTGAATGAAGAGCTGATTCTCATTTCTAAGATTAGGAGTAGCTCCACTCCGGGTCCCGATGGGATTAAATCGCAACTGTTACATTCTTGTGCCGAGGCCTTGGCTGTTCTACTCTCCATCATTTTCTCACATTCTATCCACTCATCTTCGCTCCCTCAAGATTGGTTAACCGCCTCTGTTAATCCTATTTTCAAAAAGGGCGACAAGCTTTCCGCTCAGAATTATCGACCAGTGACCTTAACATCAAGTGTTTGCAAGATCCTTGAGAGGATAATAAGCGATAGATTGATAGAATTTGCCCTACAACATGACATCATTCCGAAGGAGCTGCAGGGTTTCTTCCAGGTCGCTCAACCATCACAAATCTACTCTCTTGTGTCAACGACTAGACTAAGTGGGTTGATTCTGGCAGTCCAATAGATGTGGTATAACTTGATTTCGAACGAGCATTTGATCGTGTTCCCCACTGTCGCCTTCTGTGGAAGCTTGAGTATTTGGGGGTGGGAGGACCACTGCTCTCATGGATAAAATCATTTTTGACACTGCGAACTTTTCGATTTAGGGTTGGTGACTGCTTTTCCTCTTCCACCATAAAGGTCCTAAGCGGAGTTCCAGAGGATTCGGTGCTGGGTCCTGTTCTATTTGTACTATATCAGCACTTCAGAGGTAAAGTGTGTTAAGTCAAATTTTTCTCAGACACGATTTATCTACAATATTGGATTTACATTATCAAATTCTTCCTAGTGGAAAACAGATTTCACTCATCAATTCGCTGAAAAAATAGCGATAAGTATTCTTTGAAACAATACAATAATTGAACTGAAAAATCTCTCTTTTGGCTGATTTTGATTTTGTGACTTAACACACCTTACCTCTGAGGTGCTGATATACTTCTGATCTTTCTTGCCTTTTCCGATCCAACTGTGCAATGTTTGCATATGACACAAAGATATATAACTGTCCACTATTCAATAAACGTCACCTCCAAGAGATGCTGCCCCTCAATGTCGAGAAGTGTTGTGTGCTACATATCAGTAGAGGAAATCTCAGGACTCCCTACTTCATTGATCAGCAGATGCTAGCCTCTATCTCCCAACATTGTGATCTGGGCGATATCGTCACTGACAACTTGAGTTGAGCAGATGACCTACCGGTCATCTATATACATATATATATATATATATTAGACTGTTTCAAAAAAATCGACATTTTTTGTTTTCACGAAACCCCCCCCTAATTATCTTCGGGGTATCGAAAAGAGACCCCTATGAAAATATCAGCTCCAAATAATAATATTTAGAGGTCGCTCATCAATTATTTCTATTTTCCCTACTAATAGCAGGGAAAAAATTTCTTTTTTCAATAAAAAATTCCTAGAGCAGAAACCAATAGACGAATTTCATTGTGCGATACATTTTCGTGTAGACAATCAGATACTCTACAAATATGTTCCTTACGATATTTCAATAAAACGGCCGCTTCAAAAGTTATTCGTTTCGATGCTAATATTGAGGTATTTTTGAAGAAAAAAATTATTCAAAAAAATCGGTTCTGTTTGTTTTCACGAAACTCTATTTCTAATTATATTCAGGGTATCGAAAAAAGGCGTCTGTGAAGATATTAGCTTCGAATATTAATATTTAGAGGTCGCTCAGCGATGATTTCTATTTCCGTGGTCGATAGCTGGAAAAAATTGTCTTTTTTTAATAAAAACTTTTCTCTTCACGAACCAATTGACGGATTCCACTGTGTAATACATTTTCGTGTAGGGAAGTAGATGCTCTACGAAAATGTCTCGAACGATATTTCGATAACTCTGCTCGTATAAAAGTTATTCGAACTTTTGCTTCAAAAATACCTCTATATTAATACCTTGTATTGAGGTATTTCGGGAAAAAAAGTTCAAATAACTTTTGAACGAGTGGTTTTATCGAAATACCGGATTGAACATTTTCGTAGAGTATCTAGTTCTCTACAGCAAAATGTACCATAGAGTGGAATCCGTCTATTGGTTCGTGAACAAAGAATTTTTTATTGACAAAAGATTTTTTTTTTCCTGCCATCAGCAGCGAAAATAGAAACCATCGATCAGCGACCTCTAAATATTAATATTCAAAGCTAATATTTTCACAGACGCCGTTTGTCGATGCCCTAAAGATGATTAAAAGGCGAGTTGCGTGAAAACAAGTAGAATCGATTTTTTTGAATATTTTTTTCTTCGAAAATACCTCAATATTAGCATCGAATCGAATAACTTTTGAAGAGGCCCTTTTATCGAAATATCGTAAGGGAGATATTTGTAGTGTATCTGATTGCCTACACGAAAATGTATCACACAAAGAAATCCGTCAATTGGTTTGTGTTCTAGGAATTTTTTATTGAAAAAAGAAATTTTTCCCCTGCTATTAGTAGGCAAAATAGAAATAATTGATGAGCGACCTCTAAATGTTATTATTTGGAGCTGATATTTTCACAGGGGTCTTTTTTCGATACTCTGAAGATAATTCGGGGGGGGGTTTCGTGGAAACAAAAAAAGTCGATTTTTTTTGAATCAGTCTAATATATATATATATATATATATATATATATATATATATATATATATATGCCCTGAAGATATACGCCCTGAAGAAGGATTAAAATAAATCCGAAAGCTTGGCAAAGAAAACAAGAGTTTCACTGTGTGTTAACAAGGCCGATTCCCTTAAAACCAGATATTCAAATTTGCGACCGTTATAAACTTATAAGCTTTCGGATTTATTTTAATCCTTCTTCAGGGCGTCTACAAAGATAACAACAAACATTAATAATTAATTTTCTAGTAAAGATCGTGTGATCTTATTGTATTGGCAATAGAAGCAACTGATATGAATACTCTTTTTTCTCACTCGAGCTTTCGAGATTTATTTATCTCTTCTTCAGGAGAACTACAAAAATATACAATATAATGAAAAATGTTCAGGTATAAAATGAATTCATGAAAAACTTACGAAATTGAGATTGTACAGAAAGATGAAATTAAAATAACTGACATCAGTAAATACTGAGAATAATTATGGTGAAATATAAATGTTGCCTCTACCATTGTATGCAGACGTCCACATGAAAGATATGCTCAGTGCAATTTCCTGAATACTACTGGTTTCTGGGTAGGATCGATTATGGTATAGGGTGGAATATCTTTGACTGCTCGCACAGACCTAGTGGTCGTTGATAATGGAGCTATGAATGCTGATAAGTATATAAGAAACATTCTTGAAGAGCATGTAGTGCCATTTGCCCCATACATTGGTGAACATTTCATTTTTATGGACGATAATGCCAGGCCCCATCGTGCGCGCATCGTTCAGGAGTACCTTGAAGAGGTTGAAGTCCAGATCTCAATCCGATCGAGCTGGTTTGGGACAACCTCAATAGAAGGCTGAGAAGTTCAGAAAATTATCCAGCTACTCTTAATGACTTAGGAACCCAACTCGGAAAAATCTGGGAGGGATTAGATCAGAACATTTTAAGATCACTCATTTTGAGTATGACCCGTCATTGCCGAGCTGTAATTAACGCAAGGGGTGGAAATACCAAATATTAAATCATTTATCAGCATTTCAGTATTTTGAAAATTGTTAATTTCTCTTCTTATACATAAGATTCGGTGAAATCCTAAATTTTTCTTCCATTATTTTTTATGTTCTCTCGGGAAGGTTTTGAACGAAACAAGACACATTATATATATATATATATATATATATAGTCCGTTTCAAAATGATTGGCATCTCGGGCGGCTGTGGAATCTCAAAAATATGTTGGTAATATCCCATCAGTAACTTTTGAGTTCTAGGATTTAGGTTGGTGTTGATTGAAAACACTAAGTTTTGACATTTCAGAGTTTGAATTAACCTCCTGAATATATTTCTGTATGCTTATGTTCTTGATTAAATCGACAAATAAGTTTTGGATTTGAATATTTCTCAAGTATTACCGGATTGAAAATGGCTGGAATTCATCAAGATACCTCTCACCCCGCCTAACTATAAAGAAACGGGAAGCAGTTTTTCGTCGGTAACGAGTTTTTCAACAATTCAGCAGGTTTCTGTCAGTATTAATCGCGATTTGCTAGTTATTCAGGTAACAATCATTTCGAGGTGTTTTCGATTTTTTCGAATAAATAAATAAATCTCAAATTTCAGTTTTCACCTAGAATTGTCAGATTAATTTTGGAGAAGAAAGAAGGCAAGACAAGTCATTACGGTCAGAAGTGAGCAGTGGAGGGAAACCTATTCCACATGATTATACCTTCGAAGAGACATTATACGACGTTATTCTTTCCAAAATCAGAAACAATGAATAAATCAATTTTTTGAACTGCCTGAGAAGTAACTGAGTTTTAATCAAAATCAACATTTGGTATATTATTTAATGAATCATGATATAGACAGTATTAATAAAAACACGAATAATAGTGATCTATTTTATAGCATATCACACTTCCAATGATTCACAATTTGTCAACAAATATTTTCTATTTGTTTCAACAACTTGGCTTTGAAATCGTGAGGTTATGTCAGCTTTATTATACTTTCTTTTCCTCAATACTCAGAAAAAATGACACAGTGTGAGAACTTTGCTGAATGTTCGATAGTAATAAAGATTCCAAAATTTGCTGAAGAGTCTTCATAGAGAACGAACTTTTCGTTATCCTTGATTATTTAATGAATGATATCTCTACATCGGAGTTCCTCGAAAGCCTGCAAGATTTCATGTTGAAGTATTCCACGCTATTTTTATTATCAATCCTGAATTTCCAATTCCCAAGCTTGATCTACAGCGATATAGTGTGGGTCTGTATATTTTAGTCATCATCTCAGCTTGTTTTTCTTTTGTAATTGAAGCTAAGATTGAAAATATCTCAATACAACAATGACGAAAATAATATTATTTTACAAAAGATCTTCAAATTTATTTGCCTTGAAAAATATATTCAATCATTTTATAGGTTATATTGATATATTTCAATCTATGATGAACCCACAGAAATTTTTAGTAACTTTTTGTAACTAGAAATAAATCCCCGGCTGGAGTTCCATGGCTTGCTCTGATGACAATCATTTTGAAACGGACTATATATATATATATATATATATATATATATATATATATATATATATATATATATATATATATATATATATATGTATACAGGATGTACCAAGTTCGACGGTCTATTAGACGTTTCTGGAGAACTGGACCTATTTGAAATCTGAAAATTGGGATTATGATATTGTTCGACATTATCTACCGAGCTAAAATATTCTTGGAGCTTGACCTCTTTTAGTTAGTTTCACAAATTTTTTTTCTGTTTTTTTTGTTTCCGAATTTGATAGAGTATGCAATTCTGAATACATTCGTACACAAATCGTACTTACCAAAATATCGAGAAAAAACTAATGAAAAAAAGGCAGATGAGAGTATTCAGTATTATGCTTGTTATTCCTAATCTAGATATCTTAAGCACAAACCGTTTTCACATTTTTCAAGTCGAAGATTGTGGGAATAATGTTCATTTTTAGAATTTTGAAAAACTCATCACAGGGTGTTCCAAATGTTGGGTCAAAAATTGGGATCAAGATTGGACCATAACTTTCGTTTTTATGATTGCGTTGGATTATGAGAAGAGAAATGATGATTATATTTCAACATGTTAATGCTCCTAAAGTTAATAATTCTTGAGTTATTCAGGATTTCCTGATTTCATGTCGTACGTACCGTCAAATTCATAGAATCAGTTTCAAATCAGCAATGACATTGGTCATAGAAGATAAATTATTCGAATAATTCACTAGTGACTACCTCTTTTCTGAATTCATTTATCATTGTTGATATGGAACAGATCTCATGAATTTGACGCTACGTACGACTTAAAATCAGAAAATCCCAAGTAACTCAAGAATTAGAAATTTTAGGAGGATCAACATGTTAGAACATTATCATCATTTTTTTCTTCGCAGAGTCCAACGCAATCATGAAAAAATAGGGTTCTAATATGAAAAACGAAAGTTATGAGCCAATCTTGATCCCAATTTTTGACCCAACATTTGGAACACCCTGTGACGAGTTTTTCAAAATTCTAAAAATGTTCAATATTTCCACTTCAAAAATGTGAAAACGGTTTGTGCTTAAGATATCTAGATTAGGAATAACAAACATAATATCGAATACTCTTATCTCCCTTTTTTCTTCAGTTTTTTCTCGATATTTTGGGAAATATTGTGACAAATGCAATGATTTGTGTACAAATGTATTCAGAATTGCATACTCTATCAAATTCGAAAACAAAAAAACACTCCCTGGTCAGGCTCCAAGAATATTTTAGCTCGGTAGATAATGTCAAACAATATCATAATCCCAATTTTCAGATTTCAAATAGGTCCAGTTCTTCAAAAACGCTTAATAGGCCGTCGAACTTGGTACACCCTGTATATAGACACACACACACATACATACATACATAATGCATTCATTTTTCACACAAGATATTTTTGCAAGAAAAACCCACACTATTGAATTAATTTTTGAGAAATTTGATATCTGGTATAACACTTTAACCGTCGTTGGACGGTAACTGTCTGAAATATGATTTTTTCAAAATATTTACTCATTTGCATCGAGAAAATTGTAAATTAGCAATCGATAAATATAAAAAATTATTACTGGTGACTACTACTATTGATCGTATGGAGGACCTGAAATTGGGATGGATCAAACTAAGTCGAAAAAAATAAAAAAAAATTTCAGCAATATTACCTTGAAAATATTTTTTTACTCACTTTTATTTTTTATATCAATATGTAATTTAACGTTATTAGCTTTCATCAGGCACTTTGTCGAATTTCCTGTAGAATCCTCTGAAGCAAGATGTATGGGAGTATTCAAATTGATGTCAACAACAGATATATCTGCTTTACAATTTGTTATTAAAGCTTGTGTTAAATCAAGATCTCCACATAAAACTGCTATATGCAAAACAGTTCCCTGTCCTGTTTTTGTAGGAATATTAACTACGTCGAACTGTTCATACTCCATAATAAGTTTCATGAATAGCTGAATTGCTTTCACACAGCCGATAATTGCTGCCATGTGGATGGCACTAAAAATTAAGGAGTGTTAATGGTAAGTGATGTATTCGAGTTCATGAAATTCATTCCAAAATTACAATTCGAGTTATTTTTTGGAAAAATAATTTCATGACTGCATAAACTTACTTATATTGTCCATAAAAATTCAATAAGTGGTGCCTAATATGTTTTATGATTGAATTTCTATCATTCGGTTTTGTCCTAAGAAATTCTGTAATTTCTTCTACAACTCTAAGAACGTTTTCTTTATAAATGTCACTTTGCTTATGAGTCGTTGTTAGCCTGGAAAAATTTATTATGAAAAAATTTTTATCATAAAACCCAGACTCATTTCGGAGTGAATTAATCATACACTTTAAAATGAACCTAAAAAATTCTAGTCATGTTTACTTTTCGAACCACCTGTGATTTTGATGATATTTTTATATGTATTTTCTTCATAAGAAATTGTTATTCTGTCACAAATCTGTCAATCGTGCGGGAATACCTTAGTTTTCACACGAATTACATGGCTATACAGTGAGTCATTGACTTGTACACCCACGCTCATATATTATATTTTAACAATAAACTATTGAGGTGAAGAAAAACACTCGTTTTGTATACCTTTTTTCCTGATTCAGTCTAGATATAGCAGAAATTTAATTATGTTCATCTTTAAACAGAGTTAAATTCAGCTAAATTATCAAATTTTTCTGATTTTGCTGATATGGATTGTTTTAAATAATAAATTACCTGAAAAATGCGAATTCAATGAGATTCAACGTGAAATAATTTTATTTTTCAAAATGGATAAACATTCATTGAACTTACTTTCAAGAGTTTTTAAGAAAAAGAATAAAACGGTAAAAAAAACTCTTTGCCTTTGCGGAGGCCACACCGAGAACATTCTTAAAACATGGATGAATTCAAAAATGATTACTATTATGAATTAATCTATGTTTCAAAAATTACTTTCAAGAGTTGAGTCCCTTGAATTTCTAGCATAATTATGGAATGTAATGGTACGTATTGCTTATAAGGAAAAAAATAAAACACGAGAGTGAAATTTTGTGTTCCTAGCGTAGAAGATTCACCTCATTAATGAAAACGTATATTCCGAAATTTTTTTCATTCGAGTTTACACGCAGCAAAACTTGACATTGTTATCAAATCAATACATGATGCATGCAGAATAATCTGTTACTTATGAAATAGTCAAGTCAAATACCATTGGGGCATCTTATTTATCCTGTGAAAGAAATCAAAAAATGCAATTTTTTAACAAAAAGCATTCATGCTAGTGTAAAAATCCTCGGGGTAAAAGAAATTCCAAAATGTTTATTGACAAATAATATTCACTAAATTTGGAGTCTTCAGGAAACATCAAAAAAATTATCTTCGGAGTGGTGGAACTTTTCCGTGGGGGGTGTTTTCATAAAACTTTATACCATCTACCCCCCTTAATTTTCATCACAAAGGCACCTCTTACATTTTTTTGGGGTTATTCAGACACACTCTTTATAAGTATTTTCATCTGAATAATTCGCAAAGTAAACGTTGGATGGAATTTAAAGTTTGTAGTTGGTGGTAAAATAACATAACAGAGGAAAGTGTAAAAGTACTACTTTCATGATTTGCTGATTTGCTGTTAAATTGAAAGGTACAGATAGAAAGGCAACAATCGAACCCTTTGTGCAAGTATTATTTCCTAATAGGTTTTGGTTTATTCGAAAAATTTGTTTGCAAACTGCAAAGGTTCATAATATTCTGTGGTTCCTCTTCGGGGGTTTTATATTATAAAAATGTATTTGTTTTTGTTTAAACCTAAATTGTATCAAAAATATCCAAACCCTTATGTGGCCCTTAAGTAAACACAAGCTAAATTAAATAATTCAATCGATATGTACTTCAGTGTGAGATTTTTTATTGTGTCAAACGTTTTTGATACAATAAAAAAAAAACTCACACTGAAGTACATATCGATTGAATTATTTATTATTCTCTGGTATGCACAACCATCCTTGTTAACAAGCTAAATTGGTGGTATTCCTTTACAAATGTACTTACAATCTGTTCCGTTTGCTGATTTGATTCACTGAAAATTATAATGAAATTAAATTTCAGATATTGCAGGAATTGGATTGTAGTCATTACCTGGAAAGTCCATACTAAAATTGGTGAATGTGATTATATCATTACTATTGAAAATCGCAGATTCATATTCACTCTTGTTATCATTGTAAAGTTTGTTAAATTCTTTCGAATCAATATTTTCCATAAGTTTATTCAATTCCGCACTGTCAATGTCATCTATATTCATTTCATTCAGTCCTTCACTCACATTTTGTATGGTGCGAGGAATAACAGCACTTCCTACAGTACTAGATGTATCATAATCGTTACTGTCAAAATCATTTGGTCTTGATCTCTTTGAACCAGTTTTGCAATAGTTTGATACAGGAGTGTATGTGAAGGTCATCGGTTCACTTTTTGCATTGTCGGAAGGTCTCACCAGTTCCATAAAAACATTTACTTGTCTTCCTATATCTCTGTCTTTATAAGGGGGAGTTCTGAAAAGTACAAAACAATATAAATGAAAGGATCTCACAGCACTATTAGAACTTGATGGGAATCCGACTACTTTCTGATTTTTTAGAGATTTTCTGAAATTTCAAGTTTCTCTTTTGAAGAATGTAGAGTTTTGGCAACTTTTAACTCAGTATCTTTCAGTATTGATATTTTTCATGTTTCTCTTGTCAAACTTAAGAAATTGTTTAAAGAATTTGTTAATGCATGCTAGATTACTTATCAATGTATTGCTCTCGTTTTCTTCCCGCAATCAAATAACTGTTCTTGTTGGGTTTTTTCATAGTATTTAGTTGTAAGTGGGTACAGACTGAGTTAGGTTTATTTCTATTTCACCGAGATTGTATGATATATTTCTTTTGTTAATTTGTGAATACTGTTTTGGGCTGAAATGCCTGTTTGTGTTCTACTTTGGAAATATAATAAATAAATAAATTCTTGCTTCTGAGTCAACACAGCTCTGGTATGTTAGAAAAATTCAAGACCATGTTATTTGAATTAAAATAACAGACATGTAGATATTCTAACTGTTTTCATTTTGCGATTTGTGTTTGACCTCATAACATTTTCTCCCAGTAGTAATGTTCTCAAACATTTGATCAATCTAATGTAATAAATCGATATTGAAAACTCATCCGTCTCTAATAATGATTATAACAACAATATTATTTCCTTCTACTTTGACTGCTATCAAGTAAATGGAGAACACTATGCCTCAGTCAGGCATCTTTTCAATTCATTTAAAGGGGCCCTTTCGAATTGTTGTAACAGCGTCGCTTTAATATGCGTACTGAAGACGATCGATAAAAAAAATCAAAAAGAAACACCTACTTAGCGAAGAGAGCCATATACGTTTTATCGTTTAAATGTAAAATCTGTTGAAAATGTTGAAATTGAAAAATACGGAGTTATAGAACTCACCTTCAATTTAGGCTATTTAGCTAGGAATTCTGAACTCCAAAGATAAAGGAATATGTATGTATGTATGTATGTATGTATTACGAAAATATATAATATTTTATTGAGATGGCGACCGGCGAGTATGTTTTGGAATTAAATAAATTAAAAAAGGAGTTTTTAGTGGAAATTATATTGAATAGAAAAGTTCCCATTGGCGTAAACCTGAGTGAAAACCTGAGAAAGCATTTGGGAGATGAGGAGGAAGTTATTGATCTGGAATCGATCACTTCCAATTTGGAATTATTACCAAACGAAAACGTGAGGTTTATGGAATATAAACACAAAATTGAACTTCTGGAAATTGAACTCTCTGCACAGGTAAGATTGATAGTGGAGTTGGAACGCACAATCAATAATCAACAATTGGTTATAGATCTGGTTAAACAAAATAATATTCAGAACAACAAAAATAGGAGCTATCGCGATGTTGCCGTTTCTTCGAAAGGAGCAAAGGATCTGAGACCATCATCAAAGCCGAAGAAATCAGTTGAACACTTGACAATTTCTAACGAAGCAGGGCAGAAGATGCTTTCCTCTAATAATTTGGTAGAACCAAAACAAATAATACACGAAGAGAGAGCTCAAAACTACGAAGAAGGTTGGCATGTTGCACAGAATAAGAAAAAAGAAATCGCATCACTTGTATTGGAACTACCAAAGAGAATAATTCATCGTTGAACGCTGTTCCTAGAGAAGTATCTTTACATGTTTATAGATTGGACTATTGGACCCAAAACAGAAGGGAGCGATTCAAAAGGTTATTTCAAAAATTATTTCCTTGAAGTAGAATGCACTTTGATGAAATCAAAATATCCTGAGAAATATGCGTCTTTCAAAGTTACAGTTGCCGAAGAAAACTTCAAAAAGGCAATGGATCCAACAATTCGGCCCTATGGAACATGTCTACAGCGTTTTTAATACCTGAGGGAACGAATAACTAGCAAGGATTAATGTTTGATCCATCTATTTTTTTGCTGAACATACGAAGTCTATCTTCTGAAAAAGCAGAAGAGTTGGAATTGGACATATTTGGGTATGATAATTTAAGCTTTCTTTGTTTTGTGGAAACCTGGGAAAAATTGAATTCTATGAATTTTTTGCATGTAAAAAATTATAACTTGTGTACATCTTATAGTAGGTTAGAATTTGAAGGGGTGGTGTGGCAATATTTGCTAAAAACGATATTCAGTTCAAGCCAATCGATCTAAAATAATGTTGTATTGAAAAAACTATTGAGATTTGTGCAATATCTTATAAAATGAACAATACTACAATTTATTTGATTAATTGTTATCGTTCTCCTTCTGGAAACTTAAGAGATTTTCTTAATGCACTTTATGAAATTTTGAAATCAAAAGTCAATCCAAAATGTAGAATCGTTTTGACAGGTGATTTTAATATAGACCCCTACAATAAAGGTGACGACTTGGATTGTTTTCTGGATATGTTAAAATGTTTCAACTTGGGTTACCTAGTAAAATGGTCTACAAGAGTGACAGAAAACACAGTTAGAACGTTAGACAATATATTTGTAAATTTTGAAAATAATGGTACCTGCTGTGTATTTGATAACAATATCTCGGATCATAGAACTGCATGAAGAATGAGAATTTTTACAGGAGACTATTTAGTACTGAAAACATTGATCATTTCGAGATGATACTTCACAATGAAGGTTGGAACCAAGTTTTTGTCATATCAGATCTTGATGAAAATTCTAAAAATTGGGTTAATTCGGAAATTAAACAGTCTACAGTCTGTCCAAATCCAAGAGGCCAGGCGTAAACATTGCAGCATGCAGTGATCACGCATCAAGAACGTGATAACCCAGAGGTGTACTGACGACAACCAGAGACAACGAGAGAAAACTCCTACAGAAAGATTCGCATACAATTAAACGTAATGCGGTTCTGCAGAGGGTGCCGCTTGCACACGTGGCGTTCTTGAGGCTTCGACCAATAGGAGCATACTCATAATATGACCACGCGTTAGTCGGTTTGTTTACGATGGCCTCTCGGATTTGGATAGACTGTAGTCATAATTTGAAAGAGCTTTTTAGATTCAAGAATTTTTCTCCCCAAAAGTTACATGTATATAGAAATGCCAGGAAAGTTCATTATAGCCTGATACAGTTTTTGTTCCTGAAAAATATTCTGTTTTCTTGTGTTATAACATGTTTGGTTTATCTATGGGAGATGATTGCCTTTCATTGGGGTCCGGTAGCGGTCTTCAAACATCTGAAGTGCCGAAAAATCATCACCTAGAAGGTCGTATCTGGTTTGAAAAAACCCTCACGACCAGAGAGCAACAATTTGTGGATTTTGAATTTGAATATCGAAGGAATTTCGAAAGACAAGTGTGATTACGTCTCCAAATTAGCTGATGAACATGGTATCAAAGAGATTCTTCTGCAAGAAACCCACACGGCAACAGAATCGTCGTGAAAGAGGACAGTTGAAAGGTTATGTATTAATTGATTTTTTGCAAGTTCAGCTTGTTATGTTGAAAAATTATCAGTTACGTAACTTTCAACAGATTCGGAAAGGGGAAATTGATGGAGTTTTTTTTTCATTTCTTTCAAATTTTGTGACATTTCTGTCATAAATATTTATAAATCTCCGAACATTATTTGGCCAAGAAATCTTAATGTTGATGTTTTTTAAAGTAGCAAATGCATTTCCAAAATGCCTTTAATTTATTCTGAATAATCGGTTTCTTTTCTGCTTTTGTCTTTTTTCATTTCAGATTAAGAATTACGAGTCGTTTTGGGTAGAATCTGTGTATCCGAGACCATCGACGGATATCATGAAGAGGATCACACTGATGTCTTTCAAGATTTTCCTGATATTTTATGTTATTTTGTTTACGGGGAGGCAGGTTTTTTCCCCTGGCTGTATAGTATCGTATGATACAAGTGTTGATAGTATCGTATGATTCTATAGTATCATACAAAGAATGTTATGATACCCCGTTCTTTTTTTACCTCAGCTTAGGTACTTTTTGTTTCAACATTTATTGTATTATATATATATATATATATATATATATATATATACAGGGTGTACCAAGTTCGACGGCCTATTAGGCGTTTCTGGAGAACTAGACTTATTTGAAATCTGAAAATTGGGACTATGATATTGTTTGACATTATCTACCGAGCTAAAATATTCTTGAAGCCTGACCACTTTCAGTTATACAGGGAGCGAAAAAAAAATTTTCAAAATTTTTTTTTTCTGTTTTTGTCTTTTTGAATTTGACAGAGTATGCAATTCTAAATACAATCGTACTCAAATCGTTGCATTCGTCGAAATACTTTCAAAAATATCAAGAAAAACCTGAAGAAAAAGAGAGAAAAGAGTATTCGGTATTATGTTTGTTATTCCTAATCTAGATACCTTAAGCACAAACCGTTTTCAAATTTTTGAAGTCAAAGACTGTGGAAATATTGTACATTTTCAAAATTTTGAAAAACTCATCACAGGGTGTTCTAAATGTTGGATCAAAAATTGGGATCAAGATTGGCCCATAACTTTCGTTTTTCAAATTAGAACCCTATTTTTTTATGATTGCGTTGGATTGTATGAAGAAAAATGATGATAGTGTTCTAACATGTTAATGCTCCTAAAATTGATAATTCTTGAGTTATTTAGGATTTTCTGATTTTATGTGGTACGTAGCGTTAAATTCATTCAAACTGTTTCATATCAACTATGACCTTCGCAATAGAAGATGAATTATTCCATTAGTGACACACACTTGAATACATCCGTAATCAAATCGATGCATTCGTCAAAATACTTCCCGAAATATAAAAAAAAACTGAACAAAAAAGGTAGTTAAGAGTATTCGGTATAATGTTTGCTATTTCTAATCCAGATATCTTAAGCACAAACCGTTTTCACGTTTTTGTAGTCGAAGACAGTGGAAATATTTTACATATTTAGAATTTTGAAAAACTCGTCACAGGGTGTTCCAAATGTTCGGTCAAAAATTGAGATCAAGATTGGCCCATAACTTTCGTTTTTCAAATTAGAACCCTATTTTTTTATGATTGCCTTGGATTCTGCGAAGAAAAATGATGATAATGTTCTATCATGATGATACTTCTAAAATTAATAATTCTTGAGTTATTTAGTATTTTCTGATTCCATGTCGTACGTTGCGACAAATTCATAAAATCTGTTTCATAACAACAATGATGAATGAATTAAAGAAAAAGGTGTGTCACTAGTGAGTTATTGGAATAATTTATCTTCTATGACCAAGGTCATAGTTGATATGAAACAGATTTAATGAATTTGACGCTACGTACGACATAAAATCAGAAAATCCTAAATAACTCAAGAATGATCAAGTTTAGGAGCATCAACATATTAAAACATTATCATCATATTTCTTTGTACAATCCAACGCAATCATAAAAAAATAGGGTTCTTATTTGAAAAACGAAAGTTATGGGCCAATCTTGATCCCAATTTTTGACCCAACATTTGGAACACCCTGTGATGAGTTTTTCAAAATTCTAGAAATGTACAATATTTCCACATTCTTCGACTTCAAAAATGTGAAAACGGTTTGTGCTTAAGGTATCTAGATTAGGAATAACAAACATAATACCGAATACTCTTTTCTCTCTTTTTCTTCAGGTTTTTCTCGATATTTTTGAGAGTATTTCGACGAATGCGACGATTTGAGTACGAATGTATTCAGAATTGCATACTCTGTCAAATTCAAAAAGAAAAAAACAGAAAAAAAAAAATTTTGAAAATTTTTTTTTCGCTCCCTGTATCACTGAAAGTGGTCGGGCTCCAAGAATATTTTAGCTCGGTAGATAATGTCAAACAATATCATAATCCCAATTTTCAGATTTCAAATAAGTCTAGTTCTCCAGAAACGCCTAATAGGCCGTCGAACTTGGTACACCCTGTATATATATATACATATATATATATATATATATATATATATATATATATACAGAAAACTAAAAGACAATACTATGAAAATTCGATAACATCTTCGACTAATTCTTCACAGGCAGCATGGAAGGTTATTTCGGAACTATCCAATAGAAAACAAAAATGTAAAAATATCAATCTCAAAAAAAGATAATATTCTGCAAAATGATCCGAAAACAGTGGCAACGATGTTTTGTGAATATTTTATGCAGGCTCCACGGGATGTTATCAGTCAAATTCCGAAAACAGATGTCCTACTTAATTTACCTGTTAGAAAAACAAGGAACACAATGTTTTTGATACCGTTCACTGAACCTGAGATTTTCACGTTGTTAAATACAAAATTGAAAAATAAAAAGTCAGCTGGAATTGACGATGTTTGAATTTCCCACGTAGAATTCAAATTCTAAATTCCCTACATTTATTTGCGCATAACTTTTTCGGTTCAACTAAGCGACACATGTTGATAAGTCGTCCATCTCTTCTCGATTAACAGATTGATTGAGTATCTGTATGCATATGCACATGTAAAATTGCTCGCTGTATCTGAGAAGTGAAATAAATGTAAATACTGATATCTTCATCCCTGAAGACAGTGTTTTCTTGTGAAAACCCCCTTTTATGTACGAAGTGCAATTTTCGTTACATAAAATTTGGTGCCGAAACCCGGGATTATTTCCCATTAAACCTTCGAAGAAATAAGTTATATTTCGATTGATCTACGTACGAGAAGAATTCCAAGGACATCGTTCAACTGACCTAGGAGAAATACCTGGTGAGGAGTGCCTTCCTGTTGGGCTCCTGTTCTGCTATCGGATTCCTGTCAGCCCTAAGGTGTTCGAATTATACAGTAAAGGAATTAGGCTGGAAACGAATCGGTCGATATCATCATCGAGAAGAAGAAAAAACAAGTCAGATTGTTTCGATTGTTTCAGTTATCGCTATAGAATGTGAAAAAGTGAGTTCGTGGATGCGCGAATACTTCCATCTCTGTTCATAGCTAAGTGGACAAATTTGACTGTCTTCATTGCACTTTTCTCTTCATTCTTTTTTATCATCATTGAATTAAGCAGTATTTACTTGTTTTATTTACATCTGTTCTAACAAGTTCAAATTAATATTTTGGATTTTCTCTTGAAACAATTTTCCAATTTCGATTTCCACTTGTGACATTAATTGACTTGTTTTCATTTATCGAAAGTTCATTTGAAATCGACTTGTGATCTTCATGTCTAAGAATAATTAGATTGAAATTTTTATCAATATTCATTTGATATTTCATCGATTATCCCTTGAATTATTGTTGAAATGTGGTATTTCTAGTGAAATAAAATGGAAGCTTTGATTGAGCAAAGAACAGCGCAGAAAAAGACTATCGATCGTCTTGAAAGATATCTAAACAGAAATAAAGATAAGGAAGTAATTGTTGTTGAAGACTATTTGTCAAGACGTGATTGGTTAATTGAAGCTTTCAATAAATATATCAAAGTGCAGGATAAAATTGATTATATGAAGGATGAAAACCCTGATGATTTAGATACTGAAAATAGAGAAGAGATGGAGACTAAATATTGTCAATGTTTATCCGAAATTAAGAGCAAAATTAGTCAATACAATTCGAAACAGAAGGGAATTAACTCAACTGCTTCCGTTACTCTATCCGAAGATAAAATGCATGTTAAATTGCCGGAATTGAATATTCCCATATTCTCAGGGGATATTGGAAATTGGATTCCCTTCTTTGAATTATTCTCGACTTTAATAATTGAAAACAAAAATTTAACTGATATTCAGAAATTCATTTATTTGAAGTCCTTCTTGAGACAAGAACCCCTGAATCTCATTAATAATTTGCCTCTCATAAGCTCTTATTTTCAAATAGCAATAGATACTCTAAGAGATCGTTACGAGAATAGACTTTTGATAATAAACTCACACATAAGAAGCCTTTTGGACACTCCCCCTCTATCAAAGTATTCTGTTTTTCAATTAAGAGAATTTATAACTAGAATTTAGCAACATACAGAATCTTTGAAAAATTTGAAAATGCCGGTTGAAAATTGGGATATATTGCTCATTTATATTATCGATGTGATACTGATTGTGTACACGTTCAATCGAAGTGCTCCGCTTTTATACTAATTTTATCGGTTAATTTATCAGAATTTCAAGTTTAAGTTTGTTCATTGGAAGAGCAAGGTAGGAATAACTCAATTCTCACAATCTGGTTCGCTCCGGTCACTAGAAGGGTTTCGTTTCTTTATTTTGATTTCTTTGTTTTCATTCACACCGGTATCGTTATAAGTACGTCATCAGCGTATGTTCTGTGGCACGGGCGTCCAGATGCTCGTTCGTGTAGCCGGCCTGTAATCGGTATAAACTGCTCAACACTGAACCGTAACCTCTTTTATTTTTCTCCTCATCCTTGTTCCTATTATCCGCGGTCGTCTTTCTGTGATAAGTCTCTCCTATAGACCCAGGAGAGTGAAAAGTGTTAAATCCCCGTTTCCATCCCTCTTTCACCAATATGAGGTGTCATATATGTTTTAAGGATTCTGAAAGTCAACTTCTGAGGTGTACGGTTTGTTTCAAATATTTTCACATCAGTTGCCTTAGATTGCCTTACAACGTGATAGAGCAACTAGCGGGTAGTCGGGAGGACGGCTGGGTTTGCGGATATTGTGTTGGGGATGTGGGTTCTGCCTGCTGTAATGTGGCAGATGCCCAATCATCTCGTATGGACGATGGATTCAATAACTCTGCTGCAAATGGAGCTTGCCCCCAACCTTTGGAGACTAACCATTTTGGAGTGATCATGGCTAAGCTGAACGAAATATCTTTGGTTATTTCGGAGATTAAGGAGTCACAGAATACTTTGAGCTCCGAACTGTCAGAATGTAAGTCCTTACTCAAAGAGCACTCGAATGATATAAGACAGCACTCTACACTCCTGAACACTCATTGTAAAACTCTGGAAGAGCACGATTCTGACATTTCGAAATGTCAGGCCGAATTAGCTTTGATATCCCAGAAAAACTCAACTGTGGAACTCAAACTAAGCGCCCTTGAATCTAAGTTCGATCTGCTATCTTCCGGTAGTAAAACTGTGCCAGAAAACAGTTTTCCCTGTTCCTCTTCACCTCGGGAGATCATTGAGCGTGTCAAAAGGTCCCACAATATTCTGATTAGGGGAGTTGCGGAGGCTGAGTGCGATGATAGAGTGATTGCCCAACTTCTCGATCACGTCGACTCCAGAGCCAACAGCCAGCGTATCTCATTTTCCAGGATTGGTAGATCAAACTGCTCGCGTCCACGTCCACTCAGGGTAACTTTTTCTAACTCTTCTATCGTGTCTACAATTCTCAGACGAAAGAACAGAATCCACGACAAACCATCTTGGAAGAACTGCACCATATCTGATGACAAGACGCCTCAGCAGATGGAGGAGCTCGCACATCTTCGAGTTGAACTGAAGCGCAGAAGATTGGAGGGTGAATCAAATATTGACATAAAGTTTGTAAGGGGAGCTCCCACTATTATTGAGGTTCCACAGAGATTCGCTGCAAAAAACTAAATTCAAGGTTTCAGACATGGTGTGTGGCCTATACCAATGTCCAATCTCTTTGCTCGAAATACCTTGAGCTATTGATTTTTGTCAAAACCGAAACACCAGATTTTATTCTGTTGTCTGAAACCTGGCTACACGATGCAATTCCTGACAATACCATTCATCTACCAGGATATTCAGTCTTCAGGCAGGACAGTTTAACAACTGTTGGTCATGGAGGGGTCTGCGTCTTTGTTCGTGATGCTGTAGCTGACCAGTGTTCACTTACCTCATTTTCAGGCCTTTTTCCTGGAATTGACAATATATTTATTGATGTTTCAATTGGTGGGAGTGCTTTTCTCACAATTGGTTGCGTTTACAGACCGCGGTCTTCAGCCAACGACCCTCACTTTGTCAATTACTTAAGTAATCTTCAAAAAACTAGAGAAACCATTTTCATTGCTGGGGATTTTAATCTTCCGGATATCCACTGGCCACTTTCTTCAGCTACTGGCTGCCACCCTTCTTCGGAACCATATTTACGGCTTTTTCAGTCGTCTGCATATTCCCAGCTTGTTGACTCTCCCACTCGCTTCAGACTTAACCAAAATCCTTCTCTTCTGGACCTCGTTCTTGTCAGTGACACGGATCTCGTTTCGGATATTCTCCACCTCCCGCCTTTCGGTAAATCTGACCACATCACCCTACTCACCGAGCTTCAACTAAATATTCCCGGACCCCCGTTGAAGCAGAAGAAGTCTATTACAGTTACAAACTTCCAAGGTTTGAACGACTTTCTCGGAGGAATAGATTGGGACGAGCAATTTTCCTCCTGTGCAACTGTAGACGAAATGTGGGAAGTGTTTTATGATTGTTTTAACTACGCTATTGCCCAATATTCTACCACAAAAACTCTAACATATATTCCCTCGAAACCATGGATTAACCAGGACATTCTCAAAATGATAAGACATAAAAAGTCTATATGGCAAAGATATACTCGACATAAACTAGTATCTGATTATATCTCACACAGAAACTATAGCAATCACCTATCCAGTGTACTGTTGCAGGCCAAGAAAGATTATGAGAACGGAATTGCTGGCTCCACGAACCGAAAGCACCTTTTCAAGTACCTCAGATCATCCTTATGTTGCAAAGTAAGAACACCCTTAGTTCGTAACAGCAATGGTATGTTGTGTACAAGCGAGAAAGATAGCGCCAATGTTTTCGCTGATAGCTTCGCATCGGCGTTTACTTTAGAGGATGATCTGATCCCGACTCTGGCCACCCCTCGGTCGCCTGTTTCGATTTCTGAGGTTGATTTTCCTGTGGAAATCATTAGGAGACACCTCCGAGGACTTGATACCTCGTCCGCTCCGGGTCCCGATTCTATATCGGCTACAGTCTTGAAAAACTGTGCAAACACCATTTCCTACCCACTGTCAATTATCTTCAGAGAATCTTTCAGCTCCCATTCCCTACCAGCGTCTTGGCTTAAGTCCTTGGTTACTCCGATTTTCAAAAAGGGAGATAAACTCTGTCCCGATAACTATCGACCCATCAGTCTGATCTCCATTATTTCAAAAATCTGCGAACGTATAATCCTGGAGAGAGTGCGTGAGTTTGCTCTTGAGAATCACTTGATTCCGGAAAGCCAGCATGGATTCCTGCCAGGACGTTCAGTGATCACTAATCTCCTGAGTTGTGTTGATGTCTGGACACGCATGGTGGATAAGAATATACCCATTGACGTCATATACTTGGACTTTTCTAAAGCCTTTGACCGAGTACCATACAAGCGTCTTCTCCTCAAGCTAGAACATCTTGGATTGCGGGGAAGTCTGTTACGATGGATAGAGGCATTCCTTACTTCTAGAAGTTTCCAGGTGCGAGTGGGGAGTTCGCTTTCTGATTCGAGGCAGGTGACTAGTGGTGTACCCCAAGGTTCGGTTTTGGGGCCCCTTTTGTTTCTTCTCTACACATCTGACCTGCCCTGTACCGTGAGTTCCAAGCTTGCATTATTTGCCGATGATGCAAAAATTTTCAATAACGCACTACACAGCGGACAAGATTTGCAAGATGATCTGAACAATTTGTTTCAGTGGTCCCAACAGTGGCTACTGCCCCTCAACTTGACGAAGTGCGTTGTGCTTCACTTGGGTAAAAATAATCCACGACGCAGTTAATCGTTGGCGAACCAAATCATTAATTCCGAGAGAAGTCACCTTGATTTGGGTGTCACCATTAATGAAGATCTTTCCTGGTCGGAGCATATCACCAATATCACTATGAAAGCAAATCGACTAGTGTATATGCTAGAAAAGTCTTTCCAAGGATGTGACTCGTCAACATGTTCCACACTCCTGAAGACCTACGTACGACCAATTCTCGAATATGCTGGACCTGTGTGGAGTGTTAATTTAGTGCGCGACGAGGACCTTCTCGAAAAAGTCTAACGTCGGGCGACACGCATCCCCTATGGCGTTACACGACCCTCTTATAGTGAAAGACTTTCCTCTATGGGCCTTTCCAGTTTTTCTGAAAGGCGTAAACGCGGTGATAGGATAATCACGTATAGAGCCTTAAATGGCCTCTTCGGAGTAGATTTGTCGCCCCTCTTTTCGCTGAATAACGACCCGCGTCTTCGTGGACACAAGTTCAAACTGTGCAAGGAAAACTTCAGAACTACGACCAGGCAACACTTTCTTTCCAACCGCATTTTCGATGAGTGGAATCGCCTTCCTGCGCGCGTAGTGGACTCACTATCTGTTAATTGTTTCAAGAACCGTTTCGACGAACTGTTTCAGTGACATAACTTTCACTTCTTCTTCTCAGTGTTACATTTTTTTTTCTTTTGGTATATATTTTTTTTTTACTAAATTGTTATATGAGTTTATAGGTATCTTAACTCTTACCATGAATTAATAATAATAATAATAATAATATATATTTTCTCAGAAACTGGATTACAACACCAGGAAGGCCTTTGAAATAGATAGAGACACTGATGAACTTCCTACTTTGAAAGAATTTTTCTATTTTTTGGAGAAGCGTTGTGTAATTCTGGAAAATTTGTCATCGGCAGATAATTCGAAAAGTAAAAATGTTAAACTTTCTCACTACTCCGGGGAGTTTTCTTCCAAGTCGCATGAAACTAAAAACTGCTTATTTTGCAATTTTAAAAATCATTCTGTTTACAAATGTTACAAATTTAAAAATATTTCTTTGAAGGATCGTATTCAGTTGGTGAAGGAATAGTATATTCTAAAACAAGTTGCAGAATGAGCTCCTATTTCAACACGAATGCGAAATTCGAAAACGAGCGACGAAGGAGCGAGTTTTCGAAAGCATGAGTGTTGGAATTGCCTTCTGCAACGAGTATTAGAGGATATTTTCTCTATTTCAGTCGAGTTTCGTGAAATACTCTCGAAATTCAAATGAGAATTCAGATTAGTGACTTTTGTATTGTAGCTTGGCAGTTGGTGTGACTTACGAAATTTGACATATCTCGGAATTAGAATTGATTTTATTCGAAAATTGATTGGATCGGAGGTCAGTACTGACAACCATAAAACAAAAAATATAACTGAAAACAATGCTGTAATGAGTTTCATTACAGCACTACTTTTAGAACTGTAATGAACTCATTACGATACTGAAATAGAGAAAAGACATTATGCTTCAACTGTTTGGGTAACAAACACTTGACTATTAATTGTAAGTCACAAGGTTGTACAATATGTAAAAGGTCTCACCACACGCTTCTTCACTATTTCAGTTACAACAACCCCCCTTCTAGTTTCAGTAACCCCTCTTCCAGAAACCCAGTATGCCCTAATAAAGAAACCTCGAGGAATACTCATAGTAGTAGTCAGATCAGTTCATTACCTTGCTCCAACGGTAATCAGGAAACAACAATATGCTCACAAAGTGCCTCTGCCCATAAAGATAATTTTCAAATTCTCTTAGCTGCAGTTTTCGTAAAAGTTTACACCAAAAATGGTGATGTTACTAAAGCAAGGGCTCTACTTGACTCAGGAAGTCAAAGTTCATTTATCACCGAGAACTTCGCTCAAAAATTGAATTTACCCTCGTATCCTAAAATCGTAGAAATTTCTGGCATTTCAAACAACAACACATTAATAAATAAGATGGTAAACATTACTTTTTATGGTGAGGGTAGAAATCAAAATTTCAATGTTACTTGCTATGTTTTAAAAAATATCACTTGCAATTTGCCCCAATGTAAGATTGATGTTGAAAGGTTACAGATTTCTCATAATATTCAACTGGCAGACCCTGATTTCGCGACACCTTCAAATATTGATTTGTTATTGGGTTGTGACATATATTATAGTTTAATTGCTCCAGATATAATTAAGCTAGGTAAAAATGCTCCGATCTTACAAAAAACAGAATTAGGCTGGGTTCTCATGGGACCCATTTATAAGACCTGTTTGTCTCTCGACGCCACGCACAGTTTCACGTCCCATTTCATAACATCCGAAAAAGAGAATTTAAATAATATAATTCAAAAATTCTGGTTAACTGAAATAGATGTACCTTATACTTCATCATCAAATGATGAGTTAGCAGAAAAAATATTTAAAGATACTACTAAAGTATTACCAAACGGCCAATTTCAAGTGGACATGCCCCTCAAAACCGATATTCCTATGCTCGGTGAATCTTTTAGTTCAGCTAAGAAGCGCTTTCACAGTTTAGAATCACGTTTGCAAAAGAACAGCAATCTATTTCATATGTATAAAGAGTTTATAGATGAATATATTGAATTAGGTCATGCGAGATTTGTTCAATTAGAAAAATATGCCGAATCACATGACAATAAATATTTTTTACCTCACCACTGTATTTTGAAAAATTCCATCTCTGGGGTCAAAATAAGAGTTGTATTTGATGGCACTTCTGGCATTTCTCTCAATGATTTAATGTTGAAAGGATATCCTGTACAATCGGACTTATTTGATATTCTGTGCCGTTTCAGAACATTTATTTATGTATTTATAACCGACATAGAAAAAATATTTCGAAATATAGAAATCAATCCGCGGCAAAGACATCTTCAGAATATACTTTGGAGAGATCATCCAAACGAGGAAATCAAATGTATTGAACTATGCACAGTAACTTATGGCATTAAGTCATCTCCATTTCTCGCAACTCGCGTATTAAAGGAACTGGCCATCAAAAATGAGAATACTCACCCATTAGCGTATCGTTGTATTATGAAACAATGCTATATGGATGATTTTATTTGCGGTGCAAATTCATTGGAAGATTTGAAACAAATATATGAAGAACTTTACGACTTATGTAATTCTGCACATTTTTCTTTACATAAATGGAAATCTAATTCAGAGGAATTTTTGAAATTTTTCCACGATAGTCAGCAACAGAAAGATGATAATTATAACATCGAAATCACAGACTCTGTAAATAAGGTTTTAGGTCTGATGTGGAATCCTAAGAATGACAATTTCCTAATAGTAATTCCCGAATTCGAGAGTAAACATGTTCCTACGAAGCGTGATGTCCTATCCGCAATAGCGCAGGTTTTCGATCCAGTAGGGTTGATAGCTCCATTTGTAATCAAATTAAAAATATTTATGCAGAAAACATGGTCTTCTAACATTGACTGGGATGAGGAATTGAGCTTCGAACTATTAAATGATTGGCGGACAAATTTGAAAGGAATTGAACACCTGAAACACTTAGAGATTCCACGCTCTATTTGTTTAAATATCCCTCTTTTTAGAGTTGAACTAGTTGGTTATTGTGACGCTAGTACCAGGGCCTTCGGTTGTTGTATTTATTTGCGTGTTATCTACATTAATAGTACAATTTCTACTCGCCTTATTTGCGCTAAATCCAAGGTAGCACCTTTGAAAAGCTTATCACTTCCGAAGCTGGAATTGAATGCTGCCCTATTGTTGTCAAGACTAATTGATAAAATTATAAATATCTATGATAACTTGAAAATTGATGATACGTTTTTATTTTCTGACTCAGAAATTTAATTGGCATGGATCTCATCTCATCCTTCTTGGTGGTCCGCTTTTGTAGCGAATCGAGTTGCGATCATTCAAGAATTAACTTCTAACTGTCGATGGTCTCATGTAAGATCCGCTCAAAATCCTGCCGATCTGGTTTCGCGAGGTTTATCACCTAAGGATTTGATAAATAGTACAATTTGGTGGACAGGTCCCAAACTTTTATCGAATTACAATATGAACTTATACGACTTGAAATTTACCCCTCGTTTTAAGGACCTACCAGAGCAGCGAAAAATTACAATGCATGATTTGGATTCTCAATCAGAATCGTATTTAGAAAAGTTGTCCAAATCCTTTTCTAAATTTTCTAGATTCCATCGAACTCTGGCATATTGTTTTCGATTTTACAATAACTGTAGGTTACAAAAAAAAGTAGAAGGTCCACTCAAAGTTTATGAACTTCAAGATTGCCTTGCTTCAATTATTAAAATTATACAGAGTGCTCATTTTTCAAATATATTTTCACATCTCAAGGGCGGGTTAGAAGTCCATAATGGGAATATAATTAAACTAAGTCCCTTCTTAGAAAGCAATGATATAATACGTGTTGGCGGTCGGTTATCATTGTCCAATCTGCCTTTTGATCAGAAACACCCCATTTTATTGCCGTCTCATAATAATATAGTCAAATTGATGCTGAAATTAGAACACGAAAAACTATTGTAGTATGTATCAATAGGAACATCCTGTATATTTATCATACTTGAGACAACAAGGTCTCAACTGTTCCAGTAACCTTACATCATCCTAAAAACGTGATGAAGACCTATACACATTGTTTATACCCATAGTTATGAATACCTGCTGTTGTTTAATAACAGTAAACGATGTAAATATATAAAATATCCTCCTAACAAAACAAAGCAGAGTTGAGAGTTGAACTGAACTCATTGAATGAATGATTCATTCATTGTGTATCTGTGTCTAAGAAATAAACACCCTCGATGAGACTCCAGTGTGTAATTTACCATCCCTCTGCTGTATGACGATTGACCGAACCAACCCTAGCGGGGTACATCACATGGCGATCCTGCCAGTCCCATGCAGTTAGAGGTAAATATGGTTTCCATCATCAGTATATAATTTGGCACCAACAACAATTAAGACGAGATGGAATCAGGACAGTCAAGACATTGGGAATACTGGAAGGTGAAAAAAGGCATAAAGAAGAAGGTGAAGCTGGAAGTCTCAAGTATGATAAATATACAGGATGTTCCTATTGATACATACTACACTATTACATGCTGGTCCTCAAACGGTCCTTTCCAATTTTAGATTAAAATTCTGGCCATTAAATGGACTTAAAGAAACAAAACAAATAATCAATAAATGCATTACTTGTTATAGATTCAGGGCAAAAAATGCACAACAAATAATGGCAGACCTTCCCAAAGTGAGAGTTTCAGCCACAAGAGTGTTTTCCCAAGTGGGATTAGATTACGGAGGACCACTTTCAATAAAAGGTTTTAACCTTCGAAAGGCTCCAACAATGCGGTGCTATATATGTATTTTTGTTTGTATGGCTACGAAGGCGATACATATCGAGCTAGTGAGCGATCTTACAACTGACGCCTTTATATCTGCTCTTAAAAGGTTCATATCCCGTAGAGGTTGCCCTGTTTGTATCTACAGCGATAACGCAACTAATTTTCTTGGCGCAAGTAATGTGTTGAAGAGTATGACTTTTTTAATGTGAAAGACAATGTAAACGTATTGCAGGATTACTTAACTACTAGGGCCATACAATGGAAATTCATTCCCCTCATAGTCCCCATTGGGGAGGACTGTGGGAGGCTGCAATAAAAAGCGCGCAGCATCATTTGTATCGTATAGTTGGTAACGCGTCTCTCACCTTTGAGGAGTTATACACTGTACTCACTCAAATCGAGGCAGTGTTAAATTCAAGGCCATTGTGCCCTCTTTCGAACGACCCTACCGATTTATGTTGTTTGACACCAGGTCATTTCCTCATAGGAGCGCCCCTTACAGCATATCCGGATAAGGATATTTCCACGACACCCATAAACCGCTTGTCACGTTGGCAACTTTGCACAAAGCTACAACAAGATTTTTGGAAGAGGTGGTCAGTTGAATATTTAAATAACTTACAAAATAAGCCCAAATGGTTAAAACCAAACTCAAATTTAAAGGTTAATGATTTAGTTCTTGTCAAGGATAATAATTCTCCCCATTGAATTGGTGTAGAGCACGCATTTTGAATGTTTATCCAGGCCCGATGGCAGAGTTAGAGTAGTCGAATTAAAAACCCAGAATGGGGTGTTCACAAGGCCAATATCGAAAGTTTGTTCTCTACCAGTAACGACTGACACCTAATTTAGATATATGTTACTCCATCCATTTCACATAAGGATTAAGGTTTGAGTTATTTTGTTTGTTTGTTCTGAAATGGCGGGGGAGGATGTTTGAATTTCCCACGTAGAATGCAAATTCTAAATTCCCTACATTTATTTGCGCATAACTTTTTCGGTTCAACTAAGCGACACATGTTGATAAGTCGTCCATCTCTTCTCGATTAACAGATTGATTGAGTATCTGTATGCATATGCACATGTAAAATTGCTCGCTGTATCTGAGAAGTGAAATAAATGTAAATACTGATATCTTCATCCCTGAAGACAGTGTTTTCTTGTGAAAACCCCCTTTTATGTACGAAGTGCAATTTTCGTTACAGACGATATACCTATAGTATCGTATGATACTAGTGATGATAGTATCGTATGATTCTATAGTATCATACGAAGAATGTTATGATACCCCGTTCTTTTTTTACCTCAGCTTAGGTACTTTTTGTTTCAACATTTATTGTATTATTTTAGCTCTCTTTTTCATAAGAATATATATATATATATATATCTTAAAGAAAGTACTTTGTTTTCTAATTCGACCACTTACGTATCTGGTTAATGGTTAATCTGTCTTTTTCTAATGGCAGTTTTCCTAGTTGTTTGAAAAAGGGGAAAATAATACCTATTCTTAAGAACGGTGACCCAGAATCTATAGAAAACTAGCTGGCCCGGCGAACTTTGTTTCGCCTCAGAGATTCATAAAGTTGTATCAACAAAACTGGTACTTTTTCAAGTAGGAGGTAAATAAGACAAAATTAAAGTACAAAATATACATTGTTATTTACATGAATAGACTTCACTTTATTTGAGCGGTACCTTACTATTATTTAAAAATTGTCTCATTGTTCTACCTTATCATACACCACATTTTTAGATTTTTCGTCATAAAATTGTCCGTAGTGTTCGGAAGAAAGAAAGGTGTGATAACACATGGACTCAGATGAGTTGATGTTATTATTAAATGTAGTTCACTGAATTCATATCAAATATAATAATTACACGAAAACGCTATCAACCTTAGCGGAAGGAAAATAATTTCCTACTTTTTTTCCATTTCATCGAATTTTTCATTGTTTTAATGTATTTTATGTTAACCCCACCGTAGAAGAATCCAACAAAAAATCTTTCATAACAAACAGTTCATCCAATCTTGAGTTATAAATGGTGTAACCAACAATAAGGCCGACTGAGTTTTATATATTAAGATTATCGCCCGGTTTCAGTACCAATGAGTTTTTCGAAAATTTTTGAGTATTGCTTTTTGGAAAGTTTAAACAGTTTTTTTAGTAAATATGAAATATTGAATGAAAACCAACATGGCTGGTTTCAGGCAGCGTTATTCTACTAAGATAGCTTTGATTTCATTTTATGAAACTCTCTTGAATTATATCGAATCGGGCGAGTGTCCCGCCGCATTATTTTGTGATCTCAGCAGGGCATTCAATTGTGTCGATCACACATTTTTACTGGATGTCATATACTTACAGAATAAGGGGAAACTCCTTAAATTGGGTAAGGTCTTTTTTGCTGCGAAGGGAGCAGTCTGTATCATTAAACTTTGCTTCATCGAATGGTGTGCAGACAGGGTTCAGTTTTGGGACCAGTATTATTTTGTTTATTTCTCAACGAGCTTTATCTGTTGGACTGCAGTGTTTGTTTTTCGTTCTATGCGAATGATACTGCGGTTACGGTATCCGATCGGTCTATTGATGTTTTGAAGGTCAGATGTAACAAGTTGATGTCAAATTTGAGTGCATGGTTTTCGCAAAATCTTTTATTTTTGAACTTATCAAAAACGTATATTATGAGGTTCCATAATAGACAGAAATTATGTGATAGCCTGAGTGTTGTTGTTGACAATACACATATAAAGCAGGTCACTCATGTTAAATTTTTGGGAGCTCATCTCGATGAGCATTTGAATTGGAAGACTCATTGCGTAAAATTAATTTCCAAAATTAATTCACTGGCATATCTCTTTCTGAATTTGAGATGTATTGTTTCACAACAACTACTTTTGAATCTTTACTATGCACAGATAGATTCAAGACTGCGGTATGGTATCATTTTATGGGGGAATTCTTCTTCTGTGGGGGATTTGCTCTTAGCACAAAAGAGAATTATAAGATGTATCCTTAATGTTGCCAGAACGATTCTTGCAGACCAATTTTCAAAGGTAATAAGATTTTGACCATTACAGCTTTATATATTTATGAAATGTGTGTGTATGTTTGGTACAGAAAAAATAGCTTTAGCCGTGTAAGTGAATGTCACACTGTCGATACCAGACAGGGTCCAAATTTCATGTACCTTTTTCAAGAATTAAAATAGGAAAAGATTCACCAAAATGTATGGGGTTAGTATTATATAATGAACTACCAAATGATATAAAGAATATTTGTAGTCCTAGTCTATTTAAGAGGAAATTGAGGCATTATTTAGGAGATAAATGTTTGTATAGTTTGAGGGAATTTTTTTTTCTTTTTTTCTCTTGATCAATTTTCTGTAATTATTGGTAATCTTTTGTTGCTTTTTATGTTTTTGTAAATGACGACTTCTATAAGGTCATGTACTGTCAAAAGGAAAATAAATATATTATTATTTTTATTATTATATAGTTATTTATGATAAGACTCTTTGATTGTTTTCCTTCTGCCGGTATCACTATAGGTTTAATTAAATATTTATTCGGTTGTTTGTGTACAAATGTTGATTGTTTACTTCAGCAAGCTCAAAAAGCTGCCCCGAAGTCTTGACGTCTTTTTAATTTCACTTTCAATAACAGACTTTTGCTGCCGTGGCAGCGGACCTGGTTCTAACGGCCAATTCTTCAACTGTTCAATTGAAAGCAGATTTGAATATGTAGTTACCAACAGACCATTACTCTTTCATATGAATACCTCTGAAGTGCAAAAGCAGCGAAAGTAATGCACACAAGTTCATTTTAACAATATAATTTGGCACTTCTGTCTACAAAAATCGAAGTGCTGGAATGTCACATGCTTTCACGGGGAATATATTCCAAAGCAGCAAATATTTTCTTACCTTAGAACAATAGCATATTGATGATGGACATCCAAATCGTTGAAACGACCATAATCCTCCCATAGCACAAAATTTTCTTCATCCAATTCATAAAACCGTACTTTAATATTTTCTGTAGAAATGAAAACTTAGTATCAGATATGAATATATGGGATGATACATTTTTATTTCAAAATTTTTGTTTTTTTTAATATTTAGTTTATCGTCACATTTACATAGTGCGCTCTATGCCTTAGGAATTTGAAGAGATACATAAATCCAATCCTCAAAAGCTAATTTGGATTAATCTCATTGAGATAAGCATCCAAAATCGTTGCAAGATAGTTGATATATATGACATAAAACATGTCAATTTTAAATATGTAGTATGAAGTACTTCAAGAAGGCAGGCAAAAAACTATAGTTCGTAAAAGAATTATTGTCATATGAGCTGCTTTGAAATATTAAAATTATAACCGATTTCAAGCGAATAACCTACATTGAAAGCAGTAATAATTGGTCTTGCCCTTGGTTATAGCCCTTCAGGAATAACCACAGATAACCAATTTGTGCTTGAATACAGCCATTTGACATTTAATCTCACTTTTTTATAACAATAGTAAACCACAACCTCAACCCTTCTCGAAAGTAATTTAACGTTCGGTCATCAGCGGCCCAAAAGGTGAGATCTAATTCATGACGCCATAACCAACAGTGACCAGAAGCAGTTGATTATTATTGGTAATTATTTGCTTATTATCATCATATTATCATTAGGAACATTCTGTTTGAGTTAGTAAACTGAAAATTATTAAAATTTAGCAATTAACTTCTTTTTGTATATGTTCTAGAATTAATTGACATATAAAATAGAATAAAATAAAATAGAAATTTGGCTGATAGATCATTTTTATACCATGTGTTGGAGGATGTAAATGAGAACCAAATTGAAGAAATGGCCTATCAATCTTAATTTTCAATATTTGGATGAAGGTGACTGCCTTAGAATTAATATCATACATAATGCTCTTGAGCTTTATCATATGCAATCTGTGGTCTAATGATCTGAAGAGAAAATTCCTTAAAAAAATATTCAAAATGAAAACATTCTTTTGAGCCTGCTCTCAAAAATTTCAAACTATTTGCATTCAAAAATAATAAATACTCTTCGAGGTTATATTCATATATTTTTTGTGATGGTCCCATATAAATTTTCAGCTACAGGAAGAGCGAAACAAAAAGTGTGACAATATATTCTGGCCAATCTTGAAATAAGTTGAATGAAGAATTCCAAAACAATCGCTTATTATTGAAACATTACTTCGACAAAATGTTAAAAACGATACGCGGATGATGCAGACATAAGGATTGAAAGCGAAAAAACTTTCCAACACATCATACGGCTGAGGTTTTTCCCTGAGCTTGAATTGTATGGTTCCCCGTTTCACAAATCTCAGCTAGGTTCAATAGTTTTATATTTTTTTAGCTCTCTCAATCAGAAGAATTTCATTGAGAAAAAACAGAAGTATTAAAATGAATTTAGATCTACAAATCTTATTTCTATAATGATAATATATTTCAACTTAATGAGAAAAAATGGCTTTGGATACTAACTTTTTGTTACTCTCTCAACCAAAAGAAAAATTTCCCTTCCTCCATTTGCAGGACTTGTACAATGGTCCATTCGAACGATCTTGAGCTCACCAGTCAAGGCACTTTCTACACACACAAAAAAATGAGATTAGAAAAATAATTCTGCTATTTCCGATATACTTACTCAAATTATTGATAGCATGCGAAAATTTAGGGGGGCAGATAGGGAATCGAACGTCATTTTCCACAACATAGAAAGCATCAAATCTTAGGCAAACAACATTCAGATTAATAGATTTACTCTCAGCTTCTGCCAATCCCTTAATCTGAAAATTGAATATTGGAATACAGTTCAAACCTATGCAGATAGCTGCACTTTATCCAGACACATTTAGTAGAGATATCCGCATGAGGTTTGCAAGTGTAAGATTTTTTAAATGTAAGAAACTATAAAGACATACCCTGAGAAACATGTACTTCATTGTAATGAAAAAAACAAACCTCCAAAAATGCCATTTTTTCAATCATGGTACATACTGCTGCGGAAGGCAAAAATATGTATCTGAAATTAAAGCCTCCAAAAGTTTCAGAAATTCAAACCAGTAGGCTTGGAAATACAGTAAACAAGAAATAGAAATGAAGAAACTACATTGAAACTTCCGAAACTATCCGAATCGCATTATTTATAATCGACCCATGGTTTGCATATTTAGGTACTTTTTTGTTTCTATATGCATTGTATTATTTTTATTTGTTTCTTATTTGTAAACGTCAGTTTCCAAAAACACAATATTAATCAAGAAAGTTTATTTTATCGAGTCACTAACTTGTAAAACTGACAGTTACTTGCAAAATTTTTACAAGTTAGTAGTATTATTTACATCAGAAAATTATATGTTGAATCATATATGTTGAAAATCATGGTACAATTTTTATTTCCAGTAACACAGATTTTTGATGATGAAAGAGTTGATACTGATGATGATGAACCATCTGTTGACTCAGAAACTGCTGAACTCGAGGACTGCAGAACATTTGTACTCTCCTTACTACCAAATAATTTGCTAGACATTTCGATTTTTTTGTTGACCGAATCATCGACATAACTCATCGCAATTTCGGTTCTCTTCCACCCTCTTGCACGCTTTAGTGCTAAAATATCTCCACCCGAGTCGGCAACCATAGTGGCTCCAGTTCTGCGAAAAGGGTGGCCGGTGTATAACTCTGGGTCTTTTAAACCTAAATATTTCGCTATTTGCTTTGGAACACCACCAATAGTGTGCTGGCCAGCATTAAGGAAAATGCACTTTCCATGTCGATATATCAAAAAAAAAATCTTAAGCTTTCTGTTCCAGGAGGCCGAAGATTTACATATTTTCTGTACAACATGTAGTGCTTGAAGCTGCAGCCATCATCGGTTATCGTGAATCTTCTTGTTGTTAAATTTTTTGTTTGCCGCATCATTCATGTTTAAGGAGAGAATTTCGTCCAAAAATCCCAAATATAGTTACAATTTTCGCCAGCAACCACTGGTCATCAGGAGCATGTAAAAGAAATTGTTCAGCCTCTTCTTTACTTAATACTTTGGCCTTTTTTGGCGTATAACGCTCATTTTTTCGTTTCAAAAACGCTATTACCTTTTGAAATCTGCAAATGACAACTAAACGTCATATTTTTCAATAAATTTTTTAAGGAAAACAAACCTGCAAACAGGGGCATTTTCTTTCATTACCAAGCAGCTTTTCAGCATAGACCATTTTGCCCATAAAGTTTTAGGGCTGAATCTAGCTGATAGTTGATTCAAGTAGACCAACAAAACATCTTCAGTTACCCCAATCACACTATTTTTGTTTTGACACTTTTTGAAGTCGTCGTATTATCGCTCGTACCTTGAAGCTAATTTTGCAGATAATAAACTTGATGCTACACTGCCGGCTGCCTCACTAGTTTCTTTTGGTACATTCATTTTCGCTTTTGCCAAAACAAATGTAAAGAAAAATAAACAGACATGTTCATGGCAACGCTTCCATAGCTTACGATTTTTTTGGAATTTATCTAACCTTTTTACAAATGAGAAACAAATAAAATATAAAACAATACACGCAAGGTAACGGGTTTTACTGGCTCAAGGAGGTAACTAACTCGCCTGCGGCGTTATATCCTCCATTCGCCAGTAAAAACCCTCTTACCTTGCTAGTAATGTTATATACTATAGCTCTCTCAATGAAAGTGTATATATATAATTATGTTGTTTGAGGGAAAAATACCGTTTTTAAAAACAGCTTTATTTAGAACGTTTGATAAGGGACAATAGACACTAGTCTCACAATTATTACTACTATTCTTGACTGACAAATTATTCTTGTGCCTATTTATACCTTCGGTATTTACGATGTATTCAGCATAAGATAAGCGGCACGTGTGCTTAGTCAGCTAAAGTTAATATGGACATATTCAATAACAAATGAAGTTACAATGTATCGGGTATTTCAGAATACAGGGGGTGTATTATGTAATTCCTCCCCGCCTAAGTCAAAGGTATCACCTTTCGTAGGTGTAGCTTTGGAGGACCCTTTTCTAAAATAATAAAATAATAAAAAGCAAGTAATAAAAATTAATAATGCAATGATCAAATAAAATAAAAATCTTGAAGGTTGTGGACTCCAGTGGTAGATTTCTTCCAATTCTATATCTGGGGTGTCTTCCTTCTTGTTGGTTTCTTCTAAGGATTCATTGTGGGATAACGGCTCCATTTTTGGTAAAATAATAAATTTTTCTTCTTCCGTTGAAGTAGTCGGGGTAATCTCTTTCTTTTCGTTGCTCAACGTACATTTGGTTTTGATAATCGCAATTGGAGCAGTGAAATGATGTTTGATTTGATGTCAGTCTTCTTTTTGATTTTTCAAAAGATTTTTGATGCAGTTTGGTGCTTCTGTCAGAGAATCTTGATTACAGAGAAAGTCTTCTTCTACAGGATAACATCGTTGTGTTGACCATTTTAGGATTTCTTCTTGAGTGAGCCAGTAAGGATCGGAATAAGGAATGGTTAAATTATTTTGTGGTAAATAATGTAACTTGTACAGATTGAAGCTTTTCAAATTCACTAAAGGAATCGATATAAGAAATAGTAATATTCGATTTTTAAATACAACTTTGGTATGACATAATTGATAATAGTCTTTCAAATGGTGTAAAGGTATAATAGTATTATTTTTAATTAATTCTGAAAATTTGGAATAAGGTAAAATCGACTCATGTAATAGATGTAACCTTGCGAAGCTTACTGCTGTTTGAATTTCATGAAGGGTATTTTTGATCTCTCTGAGTTGAAAAGTAAATAAATGCATTTGCTGTACTTCTTGTAGTAAAGGTATATTTTGAAGTAATTTAAAGTTTTCCCACATTTTATTAAATTATCAATGTATTTATTTTTGAGTTCATTAACGATATTTGCAATTTTCTTTTGGTTTCTCATCAGAATATCCTCATTTTTGGAAATACTATCAAAGTAGTTCTTGTATAATTCTTCATCATCGGAATCTAGTGTTCCAAATAGAATCTTAGAAATTTTTCCTCCTATATTAATCAATCCTCTTTTGATCCTAATTTTTTCGTTCAATAATTCCTCCAAAGTATTAAAATTTATATCATTTGAATGTTTCAAATATTTATAGTTGGCCGTTTGGGCGAATCCCAATTGAAAATTAGAAAATTTATTAACATCTTTCTGATATTTCAATATTAAATCTGCTATTATGTTTAAATCTATGTGGTAAATAAATTGCAAATTCTTATTATTCACATATGCTTTTCCGAGTAATATTGGTAGTACGTTATTTTCTACAGGTATTATTTCCATAGAATAATTGTAGATTATCATCGAACATAAAATTAAGAATTTCGAAAGGTCCATTTTTCAGGCTGAAACAAAAATTATATTATTTCTTTCTTTGTTTTAAAATTCTTTTATGATAGACGTGTTTATTTTTGGAATCTTGTATTTTATGACTATCAATTTCGCGAGCCTCTATCTTTTTATAAACAGGATCAAGTTTTCTTGTAATGGGGGTTTTGATATAAGTAGGATTTTTATTTAAGGGATGATCTTTCTCGGCTTTACGTTTTTCATTAATTTTTTCTAAACGGTTTACATTTTTCAAATTCTTTGACTCTAAGTGTTTTCATTCAAGTTTTCCCGATAATTTTGAATATAATTTTCCACTTTTTCATTATGACTTATTTCAATTGGAAGAGAATAGTTTAAATCTGCTTTGATTATTTGCATTGGAGTCATATCTAGACTCGAGTGATCTGAGTTATTATAGCTCAATAGGGCCTGGGAAATTCTATTTTGAAATGTGTTAGTTGTTCCAATGGTTCTTAATTGCTCGATTAATGTCGAATGAAAACGTTCTACTAATGCATTTGAATTCGGATTATAATTAGTTATATAATGAATTTCTATTTTATGAGTTTTACAGAAATCTTGTACGACACTGTTTTTGAATTCTAATCCATTGTCGCATGTTATTTTGATTGGGACACCATAATGACGGAAGTAAATTAATAATTTGTCTAATTGGTAACATTTATAATAATAGATATAAGATGATTCTCAATGAAATTAGTATTCAGCTTTATAAGGGGTGCGTTCATATTTTTTTCAATAAATTTCGTATTAATTAACGTAATTCCTTCAATGTCAAATTTGCTAAAATGACTTGAAAATGTAATTTGATATTTGTGGTAATTCTCGGCGCGGTGCCTATACTTTTTCACATCAAGAAAGTTTTAGAAATTCAAGTATTTAAGGATGAAATAACAATAAGATGTCATCATCTTAGCAAATTAATGAGAGCTGTGTGATAAACTAAAAAGTCGTAAGGGTTAAAATCGTAATTGAATTTTTCTTGATACTTGTAAAATTGTCCGGAAATTCATATCGAATTTAATTTCATTAAACCTGATCCCGAAACTGGGAAGAATAAAATAAATATAGTTAAAAGCTGAAATGGTACGTCAGTACATAATTACATAATTTTAAAATGCTTTCATTTTGTATCATTCATGATATTGTGAAGCTAAATTTAATGTATGTTAAATAAAGTTGAAAAATACTTCTATAACCAGGAGATGATCTCTATAGTATAAAATGTAGAAAATCGCTTTATATTTCGGTCTGTGATAAAATTTATGAAAATCGTTTTGCGTATAATTCCTGAGTTACTTCCCGTACAAATGAGGCAGGTCATTTTTACAGTGTGAAAGGAATTTGATGAATCGCACTTTTTCTGCGATCCGACTTCTAGGTGCATCTGGCTTATCAGAATGAGCGTTACCTTGGGATATGATATGAATTATTATGAATCCAGTTTCGTCCTTAGTAAAATATCTATAATTCATTTCGTCACTTGGATCAACTAGAAAATTAGTACTTTGATTAAATTCTTCAGATTCGTCTTCATCACGATTATTCATTGAATCTTCATTGAAACCGTAAAAATTATTATTAAAATTATTTTCTTCATTGACTGATGAAACTATTTCAGTCTTAATACCATTAAACTCAATATTATTATCATTGGTTTTATTACGTAAAAAATCATTCGTTGATTCTAAGCTAATTCTATGCAATGCATCGGCATTATTCATCAAGCCTTTTTTATACTTAATTTCATTCTTGAATTCTCCTAGTTTGGATATAAGGTTATTATTTTCTTCAATAACATGTTTATATTTTGAACCTATTTGTTCATTATTTCGTAGTAAAGCATCTTTTTCAACGTTGATTTCATTTATTTTATTATTCAGCTTATTGAATTCTGATTTGAGCTGCTTATATTTCCTATCAACTTTATTCAATCTAGCGTAAGATTTTTGTAGACTTTGTTTTTCCTTATTCATTACGTTTATTGATTTTTTCAAATTTGAAATTTCTTTTTCCATTTCATACCTTGCTTTAGAGTTCAATTCAATCATTTTTTCAAGTTCTTTATTAGATATCTCGATCATAAAAAGTTTAGATTTCAATTGTTCATTTTCAGTTTTCAAATCTTCATTTGCTTTATCGATTTTATCAATTTCCTGCAAATTATTTGCAAAGTTTTTGAAAAGCTCATGTTTTTCCCGTTCAAGTTGTGATACTTTCTGAATTAAACAATTATTTTCAATCGAAGTTTTTCCATATTTGAATGGAATTCTACAATATTTATTCATCAATACTTGGTTTTTAAAATCGAATGTCAAACCGTATTTATTAAGAAAATCGGCTCCTATAATGCCATCGTAATTATTTTGAAATTTATAAAGTACAAAAGGGTGACTATCATTCATACGAAATTCTGAAAATAAAGGAAGTAATACTTTTTCATTTGAAGTATCCTGCTTCATGCATGCAGTTAACGTTGTTTCTTCTTGAAAAATATTATCATAGAAATTATTATAAGCAAATTTAGGATCGATTAAGCAAACTGAACAACCACTGTCAATTAATAATTTACAATAAGGGTTTCGAAATTGGATATAAGGTAACTGATTTTTATTATCTAAGGCATGATTCAGGTCAATTCGTTGCTTGGGCCTGCTTTTGGAAAATTTCGACTTGCATTTTCAGAATTTACATTTGTTAGTTCTTCAACGATGAAGTCATTGTTCGGATTATTATGATAATTCCTACTTCGATAATTATAAAAATTTCTTTGGGGATTTGGATTATATTGAGTTGAATACTCATTTCTTTTTTTAGGATAATTTCTAGTTTGAACAGACATTTTTTCTGGAGGGGTATTAATTCTCTGATTTGGATTTGGTTTGAAAACATTGGTTGTATTTGATTTATTTGTGGGACTAAACACTTGTCTTGCAGTAGGAAAATGAGGGTTAACATTTCTTTGTTTAAATTGGATTGGTTGCGAAGGGAATTGTTGATTAAAATTTGGTCTTGGATCATAGGAATAGTTAGGTGTTCTGAAATGATTATTTTGATACTGGGAAACATTATTTGAATTTCTAGATGGGGGATTAGTTTTCGATCTATTAAAATTATAATTATTCGTGGGCGGATTTCTCCACGACCGCATCATATCTAACTGCGATTTTTGTGATATATAATTTTCTACAATTTGAGTTGCTTGATCGAACGTCAAGTTCAGCGTAGTTATGAGAGTTGTCTGTAACTCAAAAGGACTATTACTTATTAAAACATTTTTGGCTAAGTCATTCGTTAATTCTTTATGCAGAGTTTTCATCTGAGGATTCATTAATGCGTCGGAATCTATTCTATAATGGATTCTTATTTTCAAACTTTTGATTTCTTCTATGAATAACAAAATATCTTCCTTTGGATGTTTTCTTAAAAATTGAAGTTGATTCTTCAAAACATCGAGATTCGCATGATCTCCAAATTTATTGACAAGAAAACTTCTGATACCTATCCACGTATTGGGGACATTCGATGTGTGGAATTCTGCTTCAGCAATTCCAATAAATTTACTCTTGATTAAATTGAGGCAGTAAGTTTTTTACGATTGCTTCAGCATTCTGAAATTGTGAGATATAATCGTCACATGCAGCTAAAAATGAATTCAATTTTGTTCTGTCTCCATCGAATTTCGGTAGGAGATTTCCAAATTCTTTAGGAAAAGTTAAGTCTGCCATATTTGTGTCTTCTATTTTCAACTCAGATATTGAATTTATCAAATCGTTCAATGCGATTGATATTTCTGAATCTATTTCACCTATTTTGAAATATGTAGATTAATTATCAATTATACAATAATATTTCAGTAAAATACTTAGTTTTTATATCAGAAAAAACTTTCAAAAACTGTACAAGTTTTACGCACAAAACTTGGGAAAAGAGTGAAATGACTTTGGACCAGGTCAATATAAAACTGGGAAGAAATAGAGTAAGGACAGTGATATTGCTCACCCTCTCGTTCTTGTATTAGGGGTCGTCGATGGCGCTACCCTGTCGATCGGACTCCGTTTTTCTCTCGTTCGGTTGTACCTTAGCAGTTGAAACTGCAGACTTCTGGAGTTCTGGATTGGATACTTCAGGAAGACTGGCACAATCCCAGACCTCGTCGCCAATTATGTTGTTTGAGGGAAAAATACCGTTTTTAAAAACAGCTTTATTTAGAACGTTTGATAAGGGACAATAGACACTAGTCTCACAATTATTACTACTATTCTTGACTGACAAATTATTCTTGTGCCTATTTATACCTTCGGTATTTACGATGTATTCAGCATAAGATAAGCGGCACGTGTGCTTAGTCAGCTAAAGTTAATATGGACATATTCAATAACAAATGAAGTTACAATGTATCGGGTATTTCAGAATACAGGGGGTGTATTATGTAATTATATATATTTTTTTTGTCCATCACCTTCCACAGGGATTTGGCTCAACCGGAGATGTCGGTACAATTCATCTGACCAAGACATCTTCAGCTATATATATATATATATATATATATATATATATATATATATATATATATATATATATATATATATATATATATATATATACATTGATTGAGAGAGCTATAGAATGTAACATTACTAGCAAGGTAAGAGGGTTTTCTAAAATTTGAAGCACCACTGAAAGTTCGATAGCACCGGTAAAAAGTACTGAAAAACTGCCACATTTCGAGAGCGTTGTTACAATACTGCGGAAGTTATAGACGATTGAACTTCATCTCGAAGTCACCTAGCGGCAAAAATTTCAACCACCTGTTTAGTGTTACTGGGTTTGAGATTGTACTGATTTCTTAGTGATTGTTCACGTATTTACATTTCCTACAGTCGTTGGTGAGAGTTGAAAACTTCAAAGTTCATTTTCTACTTCTGGTTGATTTATTTGTGTTTGAAAAAGAGTGATATAAGAAACAATATAATGAAAATCAGAGTTTATTGTTGTGTTTATGAATGCAAAAGTCGTGTTAACAAGGACCGTGTTAGAGGCTGCAAAGAAATGCAGTTCCTACTAAAAACTTCCCAACGGATCTCATGAAACCACTACTAGACAGAAAAGACGGACTATTATCAATTATGAGCCTGCACAGCCAATTGTGATAATTTTTATTTGAATTATGTTCTTTTCAACTAAAAGTAATTCATTTTCAGTTGAAAACCAACTATTGATCAATGGAAGATCAAGAAACTGATAAAGAACTCCCTACACAAGGAAAGAACTGAAATATTCTTAGAGTCATTACATCAAAGTTAAATTTCAGGAAATAACCAGAACAGCCGATGAACGGTTGGCTTAGGCTTAATGTGCTTTGGCAAAAGTTTAGTTTGAGAATGCTGCAGTCAAAGTTGATACTTTGAAAATTCGGACAATATGTGACAATATAATAACTGATAAGAACCTAAACAGCATAACAGGGCTCAATTCTTTTCAGATGCTAGACAGAGAATAGATATTTATGATACAAGTGCAGAAGGCACTGATATTCTTGCATGAGTTCAAAATTCGAAAACGAGCCACGAAGTGGCGAGTTTTTGAATGAACGAGTGTTGGAACGAGCCTTCTGTACGAGTATCATACATTATTTTCTCTAATTCGCTGAATTTTAATCGAAATTAATGAAATATTGCCGTAAATATCGTTTAGTGATTTTCGCATTGAAAAATATTAATTGGTAGAACTGTTTTCGACCTCATAAATTTGATAGATGTTAAATAAATTCGTGACAGGTGGCCAACATGTCACCAATAAATATTACTGAAACAATGCTAGAATAAAATATTCTAACATTGTTTTGTTCTACGATATGTGGCGGAATGATCGGATTTGACACATAATTAGAGAAAAGAAATTCTGCGGTAGTGAAAATGTCAACTCCAATTTTTTCAGATAATAGGTTCTGAAAGTAGTGCCTTATACAGAGTCTTTCACGAGGAACCTCACCCATATTTATACGGGAAACTACTGAACGTATTTTCATGGAATTCAGCACTTATAAGTATTTCACGATGCTGATGAAATCTAAAATATTTTCAAGGCATGAGCACTCCCGGTTTTTCCGGAAATGACGTCAACTTCCGTTTTTCAAATTAGAACACCATTTTTTTATTGCAGAAATAGATTCCTTAAAAAATTTCAAGTTATTTTGATGTAACATTTTTCAGTTTTGGTTGGAAAATTTCCTCTGAGCGGGAAAATTCGAAAAAAAAATCGAAAATAGAGCTCCGCTGAAACAAGAATAACTTCGAGGTTTTTGGATAGAAAATTTTCATTTTTGGGATTTTTCAAGATGTAAGATTAATGTATCTACTTTAAAAATCGAAATCGCGATTCATGATACAAGGGGTGAAAAAATCGCTCTCAAAGTTAGGGATGACAAAATCGTGAAAAATCAATTTTTTTAAATTAGAACCCCATTTTTTTATGGCAGATATTGAATCTACGTTAAAAAATAATGTGAGTGTATGCATCACACCCTTGCCCTAAAGTGGATATTTTCTGAGTTATTCACAAAAAACTGTTTTCAACTATTTCTTTTCCCTTCACGCCAAAAAGATGAAATTTTCAGGAACTGTTACTTAAACCATGTTTTAGATTTTACTACCCTAATATGCAAGAGAAAAAAGTTACAGGTTGTTCCTAAATATATGGCGAATTTTGATTCGAATTTGTATCGGAAACCTCTTTATTTCAACTAATCGGCCATCGGTTTTCTCTCCAGTGATAAATAAATAATTCCTTATGAACCATATGCAAAAACTTACCATGTTTTACATTCTTTTTTTTTAATGATAGATATCATTAATTACATCTGCCAAATTCCTCTTTATTCAGTAGCATTTTGTGTTTACTATTAATTTGGTGATAATTCGTATTAAGTTATAAAATCGATCACTATGCCTAATTTTACCAATGAAGATTATTCAAATCTCATTCTACTTCATGGAGAATGTAATAAAGTTGTAGATAGAACGATTCCACTGTTCATTGAGAGGTTTCCTGACCGACCCAGACCAACGAGAGATACCATTAACAGAACCATGACAAACTTGAGAAATGTCGGATCTTTCGTTAAGAAAACTATACACAGAGAAAAAAGTGTAGTAGAAGATGAGAACAACGAAATTACAGTTCTTGCATATTTTCGTGTGAATCCTCAAAATTCTCTCAAAGATGCCGAGATTGATCTGGGATTATCTCAATTGAGTGTTTGGAGAATATTAAAAAAACATAAAATGCACCCATATAAATTCAATAGGGTACAGCATTTGAAGGAAACTGATTTCGTCAGGAGAACAGAGTTTTGCGAAGCTATGATGATTCGATTTCAAGAGAATGAAAACTTTTTGGACTGTATAATTAGGACAGATGAATCTAAATTCACAAAGAATGGTTCTTTCAATAGGCATAACAGTCATTATTGGGATGAAGAGAACAACCACCCCTTCAGACAATGGAACTTTCAAGAGACCTGGAGTTTCAATGTTTTTTGCGCCATCAAAAATAATGCAATTCTCGATGTTCACATTTATGATGGGACTTTAACTGGTAAGATAGAACACTACACATGTTTGCATTATTTAAAGAATGTTCTCCCTTAGGAGATAGATATTCTGACATATTGACTCAAATAATTGAGCCGCTAGTACAGAACCATAATGACTTATGGTATCAACAAGATGGCGCGCCTCCACACAATTCACTCAATGTGTCAAATATCCTCTACAGACTATTTGAAAATCGATGGTTGGCGAACAATGGTTCACATCTTTGGCCACCACGTTTTCCCGATTTAACTCCTTTAGACTATGTTTGGGGTAGAATAAAAAATATTGTCTACTCAACTCCCCTGACTGATAAAGAGGACTGCATAGAACGAGTCAGAAATGCGTTCAGGTTTGTTTAGATTTTTAGATTCATAGTTTTGAAACTCAATTTGGTTTTTAAACACTTTTGCAGATCTCTTTCTCCCGATGAAATAAGAAGAGCAACGCACGAAGCATTCCTGAGACGTATAAATAAATGTCTAGAAATTAACGGTCAAAACTTTGAGCATCTTCTCTAGTTATAACTGCGAGAGTTTGCCATGGTTCTCCTAATAGTAACTTGAAGTCGGTTTCAAGAAGGGGTGAAAAATCTACAGCATGGTTCAAATAACAGTTCCTGAAAATTTCATCTTTTTGGCGTGAAGGGAAAAGAAATAGCTGAAAATTCAAGACGAAAAACAGTTTTTTGTGAATAACTCAGAAAATATCTATTTTAGGGCAAGGGTGTGATGCATACACTCACATTATTTTTTAACGTAGATTCAATATCTGACATAAAAAAATGGGGTTCTAATTTGAAAAAATTGATTTTTCACGATTTTGTCATCCCTAACTTTGAAAGCGATTTTTTCACCCCCTGTATCATGAATCGCGATTTCGATTTTTAAAGTGGATACATCAATCTTACATCTTGAAAAATCCCAAAAATAAAAATTTTCCATCCAAAAACCTCGAAGTTATTCACGTTTCAGCGGAGCTCTATTTTCGATTTTTTTTTCGAATTTTCCCACTCAGAGAGAATTTTCCAACCAAAACTGAAATATGTTACATCAAAATAACTTGAAATTTTCTAAGGAATCTATTTCTGCAATAAAAAAAATGGTGTTCTAATTTGAAAAACGGAAGTTGACGTCATTTCCGGAAAAACCGGAGGTGCTCATGCCTTGAAAATATTTTAGATTTCATCAGCATCGTGAAATACATATAAGTGCTGAATTTCATGAAAATACGTTCAGTAGTTTCCCGTATAAATATGGGTGAGGTTCCTCGTGAAAGACCCTGTATGTATGTACTGTCTAAATATCTTTTGACTTAACTATAGCAGGGGTTCCCAACCTTTTGTTGGTCAGGGACCATTATTATATTATTCTTGTTAGCAGGGACCACTATGTCGGTATAATAAATCTAAAACTGTTATAATCAAACTGGACCTTCAATGAGAGAATAACAGGAAATTTCATTAAAAACATGTTTTTAGTATAAGCTTCGGTAATTTTGCATAATTATTAATGTGATTTCTGAGCTTGCATCTGCTGTTCTCTTTCACTCGCGCTTGGGCACGCTAAGGCCCTTGAAGAGCGTCCTTTTCTGTCTTCGTCTTATGTGCGCGGGGTACGCCGTTTTATGCAGTTTCTACGCTATTGCACATAACGAACTTTACCTAATTTTTATCGTCTTAATGCGACCGAACATCTGCTTCACGAGTTCGGCTATATCAGGACTAATATTGTTGCTCAAAGCTACACGCAAATTATCAGTCACTCTCAAACGATTCCTTGCCTTGTCTTCAATTACCAACAAAGCAGAAAATCCTTGTTCGTTGAAAAAATCATAAAATAGCGCAAAGCGATTTTTCGAAGTTGGGTATAAGAAATTGCTTTTTTACACGAAAATGACTCGATTGAATTCGACTCAAAAGCATCCTTGCAGTTCCTATCATTCTGAAATTCAATCAGTTTTTGATTAACTTCAGCATCTGTGGTATTTTCTGGAAAGTAATGATCAAATTAATCAATCAGCATTTGTAAATGTTATCATATTTCGGGTCTTCCACAAGTGCTGTCAATGTCGTAAATTAATTATTTTCTTCAATTTTACGCATCCACAACTGAAGTTTGCGAAAAAAAGCTGGAAGTTCATCTTCAAAAATGAATATATTGGCGACGATTTCTAATTTTTCATTTCCATAACCTTGCAGTTATTGCATATTCAATTTTTTTAAATGTGTGAAAATATCCACATGATAAGCCCAATTCATCTGACATGCCGCATCAGTGATCAGTGAACTGTTTCAACAAATCATTAAGATTAATTTTTTAGTTAGCCAAAAAAATCTCAACCTCTGCAAGATATTATCTTTTGGTAACCACCGAACTTCTGTGTGAAAAAAAGTACGAAGTGCCTCATGGCCAGAATTCATTTCAGTGCATAATTTGTTGAAAAGGCGTGTTTGTAAGGCACTGCTTTTTATAACATTGACAACTTTTATGGCCATATGCAGTGCATCATTGAGGCACACAGGAAGAGTTTTAGAAGCTAATGCCTGGCGATGTATGATACAGTGCGTTGTTATTATCTTCGGATAATGATCCCAACACTGCACCATCAGTACAGAGGCCAACGAGTTTATCCCACATAAAATATTGCGTCTCAAAATATTCTGAACAGTTTAGTCCGATAGCAAGCGGTATTCGTTGGTGGTGTGGAAGGGAAATAGATGGCGTGGCGGATATTTCATGAAATACTGTGGAGCATTCGCGGATCATATTTTGGCTTCTGCGGACCACTGGTGGTCCACGGACCACTGGTTAGGAACCCATGCTTAATGTGTCTAAATTATATATACAGAGTGAGTCCAAGGTGTGTACTGAGCTTTCTGGGGTTAGTAGTACATTGGAAAATAAGTAAATTTTGATGAAAAAACTCATTGGCCAAAATGCATATTGAGGGAGATATATCCTTCTAAAGACAATTGAGCTTTATGAATTCCTTATGGTATACTATTGGTATTAATTGTTCTTATTAATGTGTATTAATGTGATGATAAAATTTTAAAAAATCTCTGCATAATTTCTAAACGGTGAATGCCACCAGATTGAAATCTCATGTATAAATGTACTCGAATACATTTTTTTTATCATACTTCTACATTTTTGTCCCCTCATATCAGTCCCAGAAAGCTTGGTACACATTTTTGACTAACCTTGTATACAAATGTCTTCTGATTCTTTGAATAAATTGTAAGTATGTAGGTATGTCAGCAATAGAAACCTGAAATTTTTTTACACATGTTTTTTCATTCGCTATTGTACAATTATGGGAATAAATTGATTGTTTATTTGGTTTGAAAATTAGTTCTTCCTCTTTATGTTAACAAGGTTTTATTAGTAACCTTCAGTTAATTGATGAAAGTTTTCATGAAATTTGATACAGATATCAAACCCCAATCACATGTTTTATATTTTGCATTATGACCATTACATCCCATAATGAAACCGACAATTCACGGGACCCAAGCTTTTGGGATTGCTTCTTCTAAAATGTTAAGTGAATGAAAACTATTTTCATAATTTATTTGTACCCATCTTCTGAGGCACTCCTACAATTTGGAAAGGCTTCCAAATATCTAAGGTATTCCTTTAAGGTAAGGAATACTCTATTTTCATATAAATCCATCCTTTCAATTAAGAAAATATTACGAAAGTAACTCGCTTTAGGATATCCATAAACAAGTAACGACACTAACGAGCTGTTTCAGCAAACTGAATGTTTACAAAGGGCGCAGCCTACCCTTGAATAGCCTATAGCCGATTATACTAATTCCCCAAATTCTAAAATCACCCTGTAGGTTTGCGGTGTTCAGCAATTTATATTTCTCGAAAAAAGAGAACATGACATGTATTAGTTCTTTTCTATCTCATTTAATTTTGGAGATGTAGTACTAAATCATCGAAATCTGACCACTCTGTACATAATTTTTCAGATTCCCTTCGTACCACCCTACGGCCCGACAATCAGTTCCATTGATTGGGAATGATTTTCATATCAACAAAATCTAAGTCAAGACAAGCGACCACGTCTTCTTTGGATTTCATAGAAGGTATAGATCTATTTTCAAAGTCCTTTTATATTTCCCCCCCACTTTTACATGACAATGGATTACGTCTATTGTTAATCCTTGTTAACAACTGACAACTTGAACTGAAAAGGTCCAACTTAATCTTCCAAGAACATTTCCGGCTCAAATTTCGTAAACAATAGGCATTTGGAAAAAATAACGATTTTGTTCAATGAAATAGAAGAACAAAAATGAATCTTTTTCATTCAATTGAAAGTTTTACTGTGTATAGGCGAAAACTAAGTTTCTAATATTCGAATTAAACTGAAATCTTTTTAGGTCACCCTATTTTCGAAAATGAGCCATGATCGATTATAATTCGTTATTAAATAAAATTCTTGAATACACATAGTTCCACTCACTTATTTCTAGCCCTTTCCAAAACTTTTTTTTAAATATACTACTCTTCAAAACATAAACAAACCGTTGCATAACTGAGAATTACATAGCTATATACCGTTGAACAATGAAATTCTCACGATTTGCTTAGGCTTTGTAGATGATTGAAAAAAAATAGTTGTTGCTTCCGCTGAAATTTCTGAAAACAAATAAAGTATATGGGTGATTCTCCAGAAACTGAGTCCGAACAGGTTACACATCAATAAATCTTCAAAATATTGGAATTTTCATGTTGTGTATAAATCTGATGTTAGAGATTTCATTCTTCTTCCAGGTACAAATAACTCAATTCAACATTCATTCATAATTTTTTATTTTTTAAGGTAAGTATCTCGAAATTGTCATTCCCGTGGTATGTAACTCAATGGTTTAAGAACTTGAGAACGGTCATAATTCACATTCCTGAAAAGATGAAAACCAGATGAGATACATTCACTGGAATATTGTACCAGGTATTATAGTCTGACACATTAGTTCGAACGAAATAGTGAAAATTTTTCTTGTATTTGAAAAGAGAAGTCTGTCACAGGCGAAAATGATCATTCCCGTGGCAGGTCATGAATTCCATCAAATGATCCGAATTTACCGCGTTAACCCCGACCCGGTAGTTTGAAAAAAGCCTAAAAGTCATTTCCGATTGTTTATAACGTCAGTTGTGCTTATATGATTGAACAGAAGAGTTCTGCTAGTTAGCGAAAGTGTTGAAATCGGTGTGTAACATCCTAGCAGTCATTCCCGTGGTGGAAAATTTTTCAGGTCAAAATTAAAATTTTGTGAAAATTCATTGCATTACCATTTCTTCATACCTAATATTCATAAAATATTTTGTTTTCGCATAAATGAAATATGTTTTTCTGGAAATACGAGAGTAAAATATCACTTTTGTCATTCCCGTGGATGTCATTCCCGTGTGGAATTCATGACACGGGAATGATTGCACTACCACGGGAATGAGTATAATGACTGGATAATGATGAACATAGTTTTTTCAACAGAAATATTGCTCTTCCTCGAATCGAACTTGAGAATAACTGAGGATAAAGGGAAAAAAGAAAGATGTCGTCGTGAAAGAATTAGTTAAAAGGCAGGAAAAATATATGAAGCACAACGAAGGAAATTTGAAGAAATTCTTACATGAAATGACTCCAAGGCAACAAAGGTTGCAAAAAAAGAAATGGAGAATTAATACAAAAGTTTATAGAACAGCAAAAAAACTTCAAATAGATATAGAGAAATTTAGCTGAAAATACTCCTCCAGAAAGTTCTGATGATTGATTTTGAAATTGTCGGAAAATTGTTCAACGCCAAAGAATGTCGAACAGAAGAAGAGTAGGAAGACACAGAGAAAAGAAGAAATAAATATAGGCAGAAGTGCCATAGAATGAAGAAAATTATCCGCAAAACTAAATCGCCTGAAGCCACCTTGTATATTTCTTATCCCATGGCGATTGGGAAAAGTTCCCGATACACGTCGATTCTGTTTTATCATGGTAACAGTAAAAAAAATTATATCTGCGTTTTTAAATCAAATTTTTCTACATTGACTTCCAATAATAATTTCGACTGAAAACCGTCTTTAACATGGTTCAGCATAATTGGAGTTATTTGATGACACACATTCACAATTCGTTGGCGTAGTTCGTTCAAATTTTGAGTCAGAAAAGTTTGAGGTAGTAAATTGATTTTTAGCGAAAATGATTCATCGAGACAACGTTATCATACACCGACGTTAAGAGACCTTTCAAATGAAGTATCACTCAACCCATGTCCCCTTTTCAATTTTGAGGGGTTGAAGCACCCCCCTTAGGGGGTTGCCCGTTCAAGCTTCCAATTTCCAATATTCGTCGAAAGATGTCCCGCCGAACAAAATCATTCGACGTGATTTTTCCAATCACTATGGGATAAGAAAATAACGAGGTAGCTCGTACGAGAACAAACACCTGTTTATTATGGTTTCTAGAATACCTACTCTGTTTTTTTTTATATAGGTATGTATAGTATATTGAAAGTGGAAATATATTCTGTTGGAATCTCATAAAAGTTTCGAATCACTTCATATCCAGAATCCTGATAGCATTATTTAGATCATTCCCGTGGAACATTGGTCATTCCCGTGGACTACCTTGACCAAACATTTTTCTTAAAATAGCTTAAATGCAGGAATTTTAGGTGTTATTCAATTTTTGTTGAACAGTTAGGTTTTGATTATAACAAAAATCCTCATTGGAATAAAATTTGTAAACTTTTTTGTTGAAATCAAAAGTATCGTTCAAAAGACACAGTTTCCAGAGAATCACCCATATATGTAAAACTTCCGTAGAATAAGGTTCATTTCTTCGAATTTGTTCGTAATTAAGAAATTTTCATCAAGATTATTTGTTCACGAAACTTGCAACAGATATTGGCAAAGGTGTGTCAAAATTTTTTTCATAAAATCCGACTACTAATTAGAAACGAAGATCAGCAAAACTTGATGCGACGCATATTCTAGTTTTACTTGAAAATATAATACAATATTTTGTGGATCTCAGTTATATATGTTCCTATATTTCCGTATAGAATAAAAGACATTACCTCGATATTGGCCCCCTTTTGAATGATAATCCGGTCCAAGTTAAACGGGAATTTAATTTGGAACGCAACTCTACTGTAAGGTACTGTATGCACGTCAATCTCATAATTATTCTCGCATATGAAAAGTTTGTCCGAAATTTCACTCCCAATCACGAGGGAAAATTCAGCAAAGATCAAGAATCAAAATTAAAAAAAAAACTACGGCATACCGATTCACTAACCATTTCATTAATTTTTTTCACATGAAAAAATATTCAATCGAAAACACACTATCTTCGTGCAAGTCGAAGTGCTGCAGAAACACATAACACATAACCCAATGATTCAATTAAATGAACTTGAAAATTGCATGATTGTCAAGTCTCAATGTAGAGATATGCGCACGTTAGGCTATGATTAGTCATCGTGTTCTAGGAAATCGGAGTCGATATCTCCACAATACAATGTTGCAAAAAGATAAGCAGAATAATTGTTATTATTATGGACCTGCCTTATCAGTTCAATTTAGTGGAACTGAAGTTACTATTTTCAGATCACCTCTTTTTTCATCGGGAAATATAACTCTCCAAATTGTATAGATAATAATCTGTAGGATACACAGGTGTTTCACCGGGAGTGCCCATTAGAAGTTTATGAAGAAATAATACACTTCTCGCAACAATTAAAGGAACAGAAATATTTTCCAAATTTTTTGGTGTTTTTCAACAGGCTGTATCTCAGTGAAAAATGGTCGTATGAGAAATAAAAAAATCAACTTTTGAAGCTTGAAGACTCTAGTTACTTAATTTATTGGTTAATCATTTTTCAGAGTACGGGCAACCATGCAATCCTCGGATAAAGCACGAAGAAATTTTTTTTTTTAATTTTCAAATTTTTATTTTTGCTCTACGCGTATGGAAATTTTTTGAGCTAGGCCGATGCAAAGCCCGAATAGCCTGTTTATTCAGGTCTAATTTATTTTTCACCACCTTCGGAAATGACCATTTGTCTTCGAGATATCCCATTTTGAATGCAAAAGGACCCTTTTTCACTCAACTGCCCATATCCCCGAAACTACTAGAGGCCTATCAAACCGACAGCCGGTTTCTTTTTCTGCAGAAATTTCCTACAAAAATCGTTCATGTTTAATTAAGAAAAAAAAAATTTTTTCACCTGTAACGGTTTTGTGAAAAAAGAGCAAGAAAATACCATTTTGCCATTTGTTGCTTAACGGACTTCATCTTCCATCAATATTGGAGGAAAAGCTAAGGTTTTAAGAACATGTTACAGCCTTTTGTACCCCAAAGGCCCCCCTAAATCGGTAGATTGATCGGTGAAGCGGTTTTCTTGGACCAATCGATTGCAATTTGAAAGAAATTAGGGAACAAGGTTTTTGTTCCTTAAACTTGAGTTAATCTTTTAAAAAATTATTAATTTAAATTTTTCAGTTATTAGTAAATTTTGTATTTTCTGAAGATAAAAAAAAATAAAAAAAAACATTTTTTTATCTCGAAAAAAAATTTGGAAAGTTTTAATGAAAAACTATTTTCTCGTTTTTTGACTAAAATTTTATTGATTGGTTTACCGCCGGCATCAGCGTTACCCAAAGCATACCACGAAGAGGTTGCACGGTCGGATTTACGCTTCATTTGTGCTCAAGTACGTGTGTTCATGATTCTTCAGAAATGAGACCCTGTGGTTGTCAGCTCCACAGTATTTTTTTTCGCAAGAAAAATTTTTCAAAAAATTCTAAAATTTGTAAAGGCCTTTTTTTTACGATTGAAAAGAAACAGTTAAATTTTGTTCTGAAAATATCGGAAAAAAAATTCTTTCAGTGAGAATTTCTATTTTTTTTTTTCAATATATCTCCAAAACATTCAAAATTCAGTTAAAAGTGAAGTCAACTGTAAGGAACGAAAACCTTGTTCCTTAATTTTTTCAGAATTTCAATCAATCGGTCCACAAGAACCGCTTCACCGTTCGATCTACCGATTTAGTGGGGCCTTTAGGGTACATTAGGCTGTAAAATTTACTCATAACCTTAGCTTTCCCTCCAATATTGATGAAGAAAGAGTCCGTTTTTTCACATTACCATTACAAGCGGAAAAAAAAAATGTTTTTTAATTAAACATGAACGATTTTTGTAGGAAATTTTCTGCAGAAAAAGAAACCGGCTGTCGGTTTGATAGGCCTCCAGTAGTTTTTCCATGCGAGTGGAGCAAGAATAAAAATTTGAAAAACTCAAAAAAAATTTTCTCCGTGCTTTATCCGAGGATTGCATGGCTGCCGGTACTCTGAAAAATGGTTAACCAATAAATTCAGAAACTAGAGTCTTCAAGCTTCAAAAGTTGTTTTTTCTATTTCTCATACGACCATTTTTCACTGAGATACAGCCTGTTGAAAAACACCGAAAAATTTGGAACATTTTTCTGTTCCTCTAATTGTTGCAAGAAGTATAATACGAGATATAAGAAAAGTAAACCTTCATTTATTCATATATTTTTGAATATCAATGACTTCTGCTTTCAGCGGAAATGGTATCAAGGCTCAAGGGACCTCCAGAGGCGGGAAAAAATTATGTAAACAAATTGTTTTGAATATAAGAAGTCCATTATTAATAGAAATAAAAAAAATTTCGGGTCAGTTCAAAAGTTTTATGAAATTCGAAAAACTTCGAATTGAGCGACCTCAGTTGAAAAGTCAGATGAAGATCTGGAATATTGTGAACTCGATTTGGCACCTGAATCCGTGGAAAAAATTTTCATGGTTTCTGCAATGACAGTGAAAAATGTTTCTATTTTTTAGCATGCGCTTTTTGCCCTTTTCAGTATTTTTAACTCTCTTTTGGATCAGATTTGTTCACTAACTTATACAGGTCTGGAATAAATACATGGAACCATAGGCATTTCCATGTCAAATTCGAATGTGCTCCGTGTCTAGTAGATCAGTGGAATAATCGAAACCTCATTGCGATTCGATAACAAATAAGGGACTGGACAGTTGGAATGGCAATTCTCGGCAGGAGTGATTCGCCATACCCGACTGGCCGGCGTCGAGAGTCGGGACACCGACTGGGCCCGAATCTCCAAATGCCCCGAATCAAGCCGAGCGACCAGCCACAACTCGGACACTCTGACGGTCCCCGAGATTTGCCATTCCAACAGTCTCTTATTCATTATCGAATCGCAATAAGGTTTCGATTATTCCACTGTTCTACAAGTCTCGGAGTACATTCGAATTTAACATGGAAATGGCTATGGTTCCATGTATTTACTCCAGACCTCTATGTAGCTTATAAATTTATCCTATCGATATCTTGAAAACATGTCTCAAATAAAAAGGTGTTTTCTAAGCTAAGAAAAATCAAGAATAGTCTCAGGTCTACGCCCCGCACTTCTACTACCCTACTTTATTGTTTCAAATGGGATTATGTATATTGATTGTGATACATCAAATGGAAGGTAATTTGATTATCTAATCAGTAATGTGGCTAAAAATAGAATTGGTTGTGACGTTTTTTCATTGAAAAATTTAGAAATAATTTTCAATTTGTAATTAGGGAGTATTGCAATCAGAACATTATTATTTTACTAATTATCTTCGGGCGAAATCTACGAATCCATGGATTTGTAATTTCGAAAGCAGCCCTACACTTTTTTTAATTTGAAATTTCCCACCCTTTTCGCTCCTCACACCTCTACTGTTTTTTCAAGAAAAAAACACAATCCAAAATTCATATATTCCTTTAGAGAAAAACAATAGAGGGGTGCGGAGCGTAAAGGGTGAGACATTTCAAATTCAAAAAAGCATGGGAGGACGTGCTTTCAAAATTACAAATCCATGGATCTGATCCATGGTCTGATTGCAGTACTCTCCAATCAGAAATTGTAAATTAATTCCTTAATCAAATTACCTTTCATTTGAAGTAGGTACCTATCACAATCCATATACTATTCCCATTTGAAAAAATTAAGTAGAGGGGAAGGGGCGTAGGGGTTGAGAAATATCAAATTCTAAAATGCATACGGAGAATTAATTGCTCTAGAAATTGAAAATCGACGGGTGACTGGATTTTTTTAACAATTCTCCGTACAAGAATTATTGACGAGTTTCGTTAATTTTTTGGCATGCTATAGAAAGATAATTATTGTTTTCTGGCTTGGACAAAGATGAGATAATTAATGTCGTGGCCGGGGACCCGTAACACAAACCGTACAAGTGTAACAAGTGTAGAATCTACCTGTAGCTACAAGTCCAAAAATCTCCACAAATGTAACCGTTTTCTGCAGCACAAAGTTTACTATTGTACAATTATGATACGGAATTTTCAACAAGTGTAGATAATGTTTCACCTACCTTCCAAGCTAGGTAAATCATACTTGTGATATGAAAATCCCCGTACTGGGAACACGTACAGGGTGATTCATTTATCTTGGTAACCCCAATTTTCTCGAAAACGCCCGAATATTTTTTCATTCTGTGAATGGCGTTTTGAACAAGTCAATGTCGACTTGAGATGCGCATAAAAATCTGCGGTATAAATATAGACGACAGGCGTGGCGGCGCTATCAAAAATTTTTTCTCCAGGGACACACCATTTTTATCATGTCATTCGAAAGATAATCTCCTTTTGAACTTTTTTTCCGAATACAATTTTTGTCCATTTCTTACCGTCAGCGATCTGCAGCGTGTTTTATGTTGATTCTATTCCGTTTATTTTTTTTTCTGTATTATGGTAGTATGCCTTGATTTTGAGACATAGATATGATTTTATGCCTTGAATTCAAGGAGGCAAGTTTTCTAAACAATTTGCCTCTTTAAATAAGATCAAATATGTGGATACAGCAAGATACACAACGCTGCCATTGTGAAGAGATATTGAGATTAAGAATTCGAAAATGAATGGACCCTTATATTTTGTCCAAAGTGACTTATGATGAAATAGGGAGATGATATAACTTGTGTATGGATCATAATGGGTAGATGACCTAAATTTGATTATGTTCCGTAAAATGACGGAGGCTCTGTAACTATTTTTCTATTATTTTATTCATTAAATATTACATCTTATAATAAATATTTTTTTTTATAACAAACAAAAAATTCCGAATCATATATTCTATATAGCAGCCATTATGACCCATACATAAGTTATTTCATTACTTTGGTCAAAATATAAGGGTCCACTTGGGCACATGAGTTTCTTATCTTCATTTTCAAATAGTCCAAGTTATTAGAATCAGTTTGGTATACCATATATTCAAGGGGACCCCTCAGAAAGTAATCCATGAGCGTTAAGTCTGGCGATATCTGATGGGTCCATTGGTTTCAATCCATTTTTTCCGAATTCTTGATCTAAATATTTTTTGAGAATGGCAGCGTGGTGGCATGAAGCCCCATCTTGCTGTAGCCACATATTTAATCTTATTTGAAGGAGCACATTCACCAGAAAACTAGCCTTCTTGAATTCAAATCAAAAAATCACATCTATGTCTCTAAATAAAGGCATACTACCACAATACAGAAAAAAATAAATGGAATAGAATCAATATAAAACACGCTGCAGATCGCAACGGTTAGAGATCAATAAAAATTGTATTCGAAAAAAAAGTTCAAAATGAAATTATCTTTCGAATGACATGATAAAAATGGTGTGTCCCTGGAGAAAAAATTTTTGATAGCGCCGCGACGCCTGGCATCTATATTTATTCCGCTGATTTCTTTGCGCATCTTAAGTCTACATTGATTTGTTCAAAACGCCATTCACAGAATGAAAAAATATTCGGGCGTTTTCGAGAAAATTGGGGTTACCAAGATAAATGAGTAACCCTGTACGTAACTAGCAATGCCAATATCTCTTTCGGGAAATATCCCAATAGGACCACTTGTAACTTGGAGTTACACTTGTAGGATTTGTGTTACGGGCCCCAGGAGTAGTGGCGAACCTACCATAGTAAGTATAGTAATATACAGGGTGTTTCATTGGTAAATTAACATACGGTAACCTGAGCTACTTTAGGCGAGTCTAAAAAAACCTATATATGATAGGTCTAATCAATTCCAGAACCGAGATACAGGGTGGTTTATGTATTCAGCAAAAATTTCAATTTCTCATAACTTTTGAACCAACCAGTATAATGGGTTGATATTTGGAACGTACGATTCACTTCCACAGGACGATCGATTTATGTTCAAAGTTCACTAAAATTCCAGGTCCGTAATACAAAAAATTGAGACTTCTTTCAAGCTGAGATTCAACCCTGTATATCAAATTTTCGGGATTTTATTGAAATATTTGGAAAGAACAGAAAATGTCCAATGGGGTTCAGTAAATTTCATTGTAACGCACGTCATTTTGCTCAAAGAAAACTCTAGGGAAAGAATTCAATTGAATATTGAAATACCAATGAACTGTAGACAGCTGTTTCGGGCTTTCGGCCCTCATCAGTACGGTGAAAAGTTGGAAATTGAAATCACATAACGGAGTCAACACAAGGGAGCCAGCCGCACATTTGCGATTTCGGTTGGAAGACCCTGAATTCCAGGGCAACATCCAACGTCACCACGGAGGCAGCTTTATATATATATATATATATATATATATATATATATATATATATATATATATATATATATATATATATATATCGAAACAACCCTCGTGGAATACACTACAACTGAATTTCTCTCAATTGATCCATATTTTTTTAGAAACTTATTAGAATATTGAGAAATGCAAATATTATATCAGTTCGCTAAACAATCCTTCCAATTTGATTACAATGAACTGGTTTTCTAAGAATTTATTGGAATTTCAATATTCAATTGATCCTTCCCTGGAGTTTTCTTTGAGCAAAATGACGTGCGGGATAATGAAATTTACTGAGCCCCATTGAAAATTTGCTGCTCTTTCCGTATCGCGAGGTGCGATACGCTGTTGCACCCCGTCGTCCACACTTGGTTACGCGACGTGGTACGGAACGATGATCGGAGCATGTTTGTACGCATCTTTATGGGCACTCCCGGCGGGACGCCTTGTATACCTAAATATTTTGAATGAATTCACAGAGATCCTTATGAAAGTGCGAATATAGATCATATTAATTTAATACCATTTGAAAAAAATCTAATCTTTGGCTGTTTTGAAACCCAACTCTGGGACTCTCATTTTACCTGGAGTGTGTATAGGTATAAACAAATGATTTCTAAATCAATTTGACAGCTTAAAATTGTTGAAATATCAAGTTCTATTACCTCCTCAGTTGAAATGAAATTAATGAAAACCTTTGAATTTGTTGATCGAAAAATGTTTTTTTAAGAATTTTTGATATTTAAACTGGTATATCATGATATAGGTATTGAAATTGTCACATCTCTTTGCTGTCTACTGTAATGAAGGTTCTGGAGAGAATATTATGTGACCACATAATTCAGTTTGCGACAGAAGATGATATAATTACTAGGGAGCAGCATGGTTTCACACCCGGTCGCTCGACTCTGACGAACATGATGTACTGCGTAGACGCTTGGACGAATTCATGGGACACGGGTTTACCAGTTGACGTGTTATATTTGGATTTTTCCAGAGCCTTTGACAGAGTACCACACCGTCGTTTACCGGTGTGAACCTACCAGACTAAATCCATCAGACCGTTTGTCGGAAACGCCCGAACGCGGTGTCCAGTGGCGTACGGATCTGCAGTAAGATGAATGGTGTAACACGGCTGATTCGCATAAATAATGAACAAGGGATGTCAAATTTTATTGAATTTCTATTAAAAAAGACTTCTATAGGAAACGAGGGTTGATTTTAACGGAGCTATTTCGGAAAGATGTGAAATATCAGTGATCCGCTATATAGGGAATATTTCGTTGGATCATTACATTATCACGGAAAATATCCGACGAGAGCATAATGACCCTCGGCATGCGGAATTGTTATATTGATGTTAAAATTGCCTGGAAATTTCGTTCCCTTGCAAAGGGATCCAGGGGGTGAAATAAAATCCCTTATTTTGAAAAATTCGATATCTCGGAAAATCCTCAATGGAGCATAATTAAACTCGGTACGTAGGACTGTTATATCGATTCGAACATTTGGTGAAGATATCGTCCACTTGCATAGGGATCCAGGGGGTGAAATTTCATCCCCTATTTTGAAAAATTCGATATCTCGGAAAATACTTAACGAAGCACAATTAAACTCGGTACGTAGTACTGTTATATGGATTCGAACATGTGGTGAAAATTTCGTCCACTTGCAGAGGGATCCAGGGGGTGAAATTTCATCCCCTATTTTGAAAAATTCGATATCTCGGAAAATACTGAACAGAGCACAATCAAACTCGGTACGTGCGACTGTTATATCGATTCGAACATGTGGTGAAAATTTCGTCCACTTGCATAGGGATCCAGGGGGTGAAATTTCATCCCTTATTTCGGAAAATTCGATATCTCGGAAAATACTGAACAGAGCACAATCAAACTCGGTACGTAGGACTGCTATATGGATTCGAACATGTGGTGAAAATATCGTCCACTTGCAGAGGGATCCAGGGGGTGAAATTTCATCTCCTATTTTGAAAAATTCGATATCTCGGAAAATACTAATTGGAGCACAATTAAACTCGGTACGTAGGACTCTTATATGGATTCGAACATGTGGTGAAAATATCGTCCACTTGCAGAGAGATCCTGGGGGTGAAATTTCATCCCCTATTTTGAAAAATTCGATATCTCAGAAAATACTGATTGGAGCACAATTAAACTCGGTACGTAGGACTCTTATATGGATTCGAACATGTGGTGAAAATATCGTTCACTTGCAGAGGGATCCAGGGGGTGAAATTTCATCCCCTATTTTAAAAAATTCGATATCTCGGAAAATACTAATTGGAGCACAATTAAACTCGGTACGTAGGACTCTTATATGGATTCGAACATGTGGTGAAAATACCGTCCACTTGCAAAGGGATCTAGGGGGTGAAATTTCATCCCCTATCTTGAAAAATTAGATATCTCTGAAAATACTGAACGGAGCACAATGAAACTCGGTACGTACGACTGTTATATCGATTCGAACATGTGGTGAAAATTTCGTCCACTTGCAGAGGGATTCAGGGGGTGAAATTTCATCCCCTTTTTTGGAAAATTCGATATCTCGGAAAATACTGAACGGAGCACAATAAAACTTGGTACGTACGACTGTTACATAGACTCGAATATGTGGTGAAAATTTCGTCCACTTGCAGAGGGATCCAGGGGGTGAAATTTCATCTCCTATTTTGAAAAATTCGATATCTCGAAAAATACTAATTGGAGCACATTTAAACTCGGTACGTAGGACTCTTATATGGATTCGAACATGTGGTGAAAATACCGTCCACTTGCAAAGGGATCCAGGGGGTGAAATTTCATCCCTTATGTTGAAAAATTAGATATCTCTGAAAATATTGAACGGAGCACAATCAGTCCTACGTACCGAGTTTGATTGTGCTCCGTTCAGTATTTTCCGAGATATCGAATTTTCCGAAATAGGGGATGAAATTTCACCCCCTGGATCCCTCTGCAAGTGGACGAAATTTTCACCACATGTTCGAATCGATATAACAGTCGTACGTACCGAGTTTAATTATGCTCCATTGAGGATTTTCCGAGATATCGAATTTCTCAAAATAAGGGATGAAATTTCACCCCCTGGAGCCCTTTGCAAGGGAACGAAGTTTCCAGGCAATTTTTACATCAAAATAACAATTCCGCATGCCGAGTGTCATTATGCTCTCTTCGGATATTTTCCGTGATAATGTAATGATCCAACGAAATATTCCCGATATAGCGGATCACTGATATTTCATATCTTTCCGAAATAGCTCCGTTAAAATCAACCCTCGCTTCCTGTAGAAGTCTTTTTTAATAGAAATTCAATAAAATTTGACATCCCTTGTTCATTATTTATGTGAATCAGCCGTGTTACACCATTCATCTTACTGCAGATTCGTACGCCACTGGACACCGCGTTCGGGCGTTTCCAACAAACGGTCTGATGGATTTGGTCTGGTAGGTTCACACCGGTCCGTCGTTTATTACACAAACTTCGACATCTTGATATCAAATGCAGAATTTTGGCTTGGATAGAGGCGTTCTTATCCATCCGTTCATTTCGTGTGAGAGTGGACAAAACATTATCAACAAGGGATTACCCTGTCACTTCTAGTGTTCCTCAAGGCTCTGTGCTTGGTCCGGTTTTGTTTTGTCTCTACACCTATGACCTACCCCGTCTGATTCGCCCAGATTGCTCGCTATTTTCTGACGACACGAAGATTTACAACTTTCCACTGAGTCATTCACATATTCTACAGCATGATCTCGATAACATTTCTGCTTGGTGTAAAGATTGGCTTCTTCCTCTGAACGTGGATAAATGTTGTGTCATGCATATGGGGAAGAATAATCCTCGTAGATCGTACAACATCGATGGGAGAACTCTCGAGGAGGTATCCAGTCATTGCGATCTTGGACTAACAGTAACCGGGATCTGACATGGTCCGAACATGTCTCCACCATCTGTGCCAAAGCCAAGCGGATGACATATGCTATCCAGAAAACCTTCAGGGGAAGCGACCTTACCACTATCCGGATGCTCTACACCACGTATGTGAGACCAATTCTCGAGTACGTGGGACCAGTATGGTGGCCTTCTACCAGGGGTGATGAAGATCTACTGGAGTCGGTCCAGCGGAGGAATACCCGCATTCTGTACCGAGCATATCGTCCCTCCTATGAACACCGCCTTCGCGTGTTCAGCCTTTCTTCTTTAAGAGATTGACGCGAAAGAGGAGATTCAATCACGACCTACAGATCCCTTCATGGTCATTTCGGAGAAGACTTCTGCCGCTTGTTCGAAAGAAATACCAACAACTTGAGGGGCCACAGTTACAAACTTCGCAAGGAAAACTTTCGAACAACGCAGCGTCAGAATTTCCTGCCTAACAGGGTATTTGAGTCTTGGAACCGTTTGCCCGTTGGTGTGGTCGAGGCTGAGTCTGTGAATGGTTTCAAGAACTCTCTGGACGAGTGGACACTTGTTGGAGTGAATACGTGCATGTCTTTTTTCCTTTCTTTCACTTTGTATTCTCAAACATGTGAACGATTAGTTTAAGTTTGTTTTCTGAGTTTATAGGTTTGACCTAAACTCTTATTTGTATGAATAATAATAATAATAAAGGTTATTGAAAGTATCATTTCAATTGCTCTTAATTTTGAAGCGGCACTGAAATTTCGCTATGTGTCACAAACTCCGGGAAAACAGTGTGGTGCGGAATATTCTGATGTTGAAGATGCAGTAAATACATGGTTTTTACAACACAGAGCCCGATACGCGCAAATTGAAATGAATCTATAATCCGGACGTGTTAGGATTGTGCATATCATTCAATATGATTTCTGTAATCCGAATGATTTGATAAATCGAACAGATCTTGCCAACTTTCTGTTCGGTTTATCCATACATTACTGTATTAGTTTTTGTCTTATCTCCTTTAATTTAGGAACAGTACAAAAAACATTTGAGAAAATTTGTTTTGGGGTGTGTGTCAAGGCTGGCACCTGTATGTTAAATTGAATTCTTAATTAACGAAAAAGGAACATTGATATGTCTTCCGATAGAAGCTTCTTCTTCTTCTGGTGCCTTGTCTGTCTTCAGACGTTGGCTATCATCATAGATACGATATTTTGGAATCCTTCTCTATCGGCTGCTGCGCGAAATAGTTCCTCGGCCGAAAGACCACACCATTGCCTGATATTGCGAAGCCAGGATAGCTTTTTTCGTCCTATCCACCTTTTACCTTCAACTTTTCCTTGTATTATGAGGCGCAACAGCTGGTATTTAGATCCTCTTATTATGTGTCCAAAGTATTCCGTTTTTCTCTTCTTTATGATATTCAGCAGTTGCCGTTCCGTATCCATCATTCTGAGGACATCTTCGTTGGTAGTGTGCGAGACCCACGATATTTTTAGGATCCGGCGATAGCACCAGAGTTCAAACGCTTCTATTTTGTTCATCATTTTGACCTTTAGTGTCCATGTCTCGCAACCATAAAGTAGGACAGACCACACATAACATCTTAAGATTCTTTTACGAAGATGCATTGACAGATTTCTATTACATAGCACTGGTTTCCATGTCATGAATGTTTTCCGTGATATTTCAATCCGTGTTGTTATCTCTTCATCAGAGTCCGCACACGCATTAAGCCAACTGCCCAGATATTTGAAATGGTCTACACGCTCTATCTTCTCCCCACCGACCCAAACCTGCCGTCGACTTACATTTATTTTTCCAACTGCCATCCACTTTGTTTTCGCAGTGTTGATTTTGAGACCTCTCCGACGACTTGCTTCATTCACTAGATTTACCAATGTTTGAAGGTCTTCTATATTCTCTGCCAGAATGGCTGTATCATCAGCGTATCTGATATTGTTGATAGTTTCTCCGCCGAGTCTTACACCTTCTTGTCGTCCATCCAAAGCTTCTCTGAATATTTCTTCCGAGTATAGGTTAAAAAGGCTAGGCGATAGAACACAGCCTTGTCGTACTCCACGTTTAATGGGCAGTTTTTGGGTTTGATTGTCCTCAATTTGGACGGAGGCTACTTGGTTGTAGTATAGGTATTTTAGTATTCTAGTGTCATAGTTGTCTAGTCCTGTTGCTTCTATGTATTTGAAGAGTGGGTCGTGTTTTACTCGATCAAATGCCTTTTCGAAGTCTATGAAGCAGACAAAGACATTTTTTCGGAATTCACAGCTTTTCTGGAGCAGAACGCGCATACAAAATAAAGCCTCTCTGGTCCCCAAACCATATCTAAATCCAAATTGTTTGTCACTCATTCTACTTTCGCATAGTTGGAATATTCGATTTTTTATTATTCGCAAGAAGATCTTGAGCGTGTGACTCATCAGGCTAATGAGTCTGAAATCGCCGCATTTAGTGGGTCTGCTTTTTTTTGGTAGAATTATGAAAAGTGATTCTAGCCAATCGTTTGGTATTTTTCCTTCGCTGTATATCTTATTAAAAAGTGTGGTTAAGCACGTGATACTCTCTTCGTCTAGAAGTTTGAGCAGTTCAGCAGGAATTTGGTCTGGTCCAGGCGCCTTGTTGTTTTTTGCTTGTTGTATTGCTTTCTTGACCTCTGCCTTCAGTATACTGGGGCCTCTGTCTACCTCGTTCTCACATACAGTGTGTGACATGTTTCCTCGGCTGGCATCATTGAAGAGGTCTGTAACGTAACTCTCCCATTCTCTGCATTGTTGTTTGTGATCAAGGAGTTCTCCGTTTGAATTTTTAAGCAGGTGAACATGTTTTGGCTTTCTGATTCTGGAGGTATATTTGAGTTTTTTATGGAGGTTGAAGCTGTCGTGTTTTTTCAGAAGATCCTCTATTTCTACACAGGACTTATCTAGCCATAATTCTTTGGCTTGTTTAATTTTCTTTTTGATGGTTTTATTGGTATCGTTATATCTGACAGTGTCTTTATTTTTATATTTCCGCCGCGCTTCCATCAGGTTCAGAATTTCTTGTGTCATCCATTCATTCTTTGCTAGTCTCTTAGAAGGTTTCAAGGAATCCTTCGTTACTTCTATGATCGGTCTTTGTATATCATGCCAATATTCATCGATGGTTCTGTTTTCATTTGGTGTTTCCTTTATTTTGTGTATTTCAGTGTTTATTTGTTGAGATATCCGTTCACGTACTTCTGAGCTTCTGAGGGGATCGAGGCACATTCTGCTTGGTTTATATATCTTTGTTCGTCTTTTTAATTTAACTTGAATTTTGGAGCACAGTAAGTTGTGGTTTGAGTTTATGTCTGCGCCTGGGTAGGTTTTAACGGTTGTAATACTGTTACGGAATCGGTGATTTATCAAAATGTAATCTATTTGGTTTCGTACTGTCCTACCTTGATGTCCATCTTGAGGCGATTTCCATGTATATAGGCGTCTTTCTGGATGCTGGAACCAAGTATTCGTAACAACAAAATCAGCCTCTTGACAGAATTCGATTAGTCGTTCTCCCCTTTGATTTCTTTCTCCCAAACCAAAATTTCCGGTAATTCCATCAGTAGCTTTCTGACCTACCTTTGCGTTGAAATCTCCCATAAGTATTATTATTTCGTGTTTTTTTGTTGTTTTTAGTACTTCTTCTATTTGATGGTAAAATTCTTCGATTTCATTGTCATCCTTATCTGCAGTAGGAGCATACACTTGAATAATATTTACGTTTACTGGTTTGGCGTTTAGTCTCACTAACATCACCCTGTCTGACAGTGGAATGAAATCAGTGACATATTTACTGATATTCTCTTTCATGATTATTGATACTCCGTTTCTGTGCATAGGGTCTTGGTTTCCAGAGAAGTAGACAGCGTATCCATCTGTTATATAGTTTCCAGTGTTTGGCCATCTAGTCTCGCTGACCCCCATGACAGTGATATCTAATCTGTCCATTTCAAGGAGTAGATTTCTTAGTTTACCTGCCTCATAAAGGGTTGTTACATTCCATGTGGCTATCCTATGCAGACTTCTGAGTTTCACTTTTTGTTCAGTAGTATTTAGTTCACAGGGATTTCGCAGGATGACGACCTGGGAGGCCCTGTGTTCTGGGCTTTGTTCACCTCCCCTGCCGGATCTTGGATTCCGAACTCCATGATCAGTAACGATATTTACTTTTTCTGTAAGAGCCATGATGATTGTTCTAGGGAGTATAATGGGGTGGTTTCCCGTTGTCTTCCCCATCGCAGTATCTTAGCCGATAGAGTCCAATATAGTGACTGTCGCCTGAGAGTATCCGTGTTAAGCTGTTCCGAAATAATCATTCTCCACCTTAAGACGGCAATGAAAATGCTGCTTCCCATTCTCATGTGCTAGATTTTGGTCCGCCCCGGGTATTTCATTTCCCCGATACCACCCATATCTGGGAGGCATTCCCCTATCCGCCACCTGGGGAGGCGCCCGATGGAGGATCTAGCAACCCCTCACAAAGACTTTATGTCCACACAGACTGTATAGACTGTCTGATTTTCTATTGGTTCCGTCATCTTTTGTTGGACGACAAAGTGAATGTTATTTGCATAGATTTTCTAACCTATCTTGTTAACTTCATTTAGCGGAGCGTGCGAAGCTCTTCTTAGCCGACAGAAAGTATTTGGTTTTTAATATGTCGTTCCCGAGTGTAGACGCACTAGAGAATCGCTCCGCGGTTCCTCATAGAATTGAAGATCAAATCGATAAGATATGTAATTTTTGCAATCGGAATTGATTTCGTTCGATGTTCAAAATGTATCGAAATTTCTCATCCGTCCTGCCTAGTTAGAGATGCAAACCGAGGATCAACTGAGTGCCAACACGAAGCCATCAGATCCGAAGAAATGTTAATGCCTGGAGATTTAAATATGGAAAACAAACTACTAAAACAGCAAGTAGAACATTTAAATGATAAATTAAAAGAAGTGAATGAAAAGAATAAAATTCTCCATGAAAACAATAAATTATTGCAGACTGTCATCGAAAATTTCATTAACATCAATGTAAAAAATAATGATAAACAACAAAAAAAGACGAACAACGTAAATAACAGGGAAATCGTATCGTACGCTGACAGAGTAGCAGGTAAAGGAGAGACAGAGAGAGCTGAATCTAAGAAATACGCAGAAGTCACAGAAAATCGTAAAGTGACACTTCCCAATTTGAGGTTAAGCGGTGAAAAACAAATTTTCAACGACGTAAACGTGAATGTAAACAGAATATTGGAACAAGATGAAAATTCTGCTGATGTGGATAGTGAGAAATGGAAACGAGTAACATATCAGAAGAGAAAAATGAAATAGTCTGCAGCGGATCAAAAACAAACGATCAACACAATACAATTTCAGGGGCTACAAAAAGAAAATGGCTATATGTGGAAAGAATTGCAGGAAGAGATGTAAAGGAAGAAGATGTGGAGCTTTTTTTAAGGAATACTGATGGACTAGGGGATATATATATATAGTGAAAAAGCTGGATACAAAAGGTTCAAATTCTTCGTTTAGTGTAGGTTTACCAACAGAGGAAGCCTATAACATTGTTTACAATGAGAATTTCTGGCCGTCAGGAGTAGTCTTGAGAGAATTCTCATTCAAGAATTTTTTTTTTCAAAAAGAAAGAAACAAATTTCAGACAGGTAATACATTCTCCAAAAATTTCTGTATAATCCAACAAAATGTTCAAGCCTTAAGTACAGCTTTCAATAAATTTGACTTAGTTATAAAAGAACAAAAACCAGAACATTGGCAGGATATCACTGAACTCAAAGCATACCATTTTGAGCAATATAAATTAGCATCAAGTTTTTGTAGAGAAAAAGGTAAACATGGAGGTAGTGCCCTGTATGTACACAACTCCTATACTTTTAATGAGAGACTAGATATAACATCAACTAGTGTTTCTAATATTTTTGAGTGTTCAGCAGTTCAATTAGACTTGGGATCGAACAGAATCATTGTATTGCGTGTTTACAGGTCTCCCCAGGCGGATGTTAACATATTCTTCGAAAAAATAACAAATATAAAAAGCGGAAATTGTAATAATGGGAGATTTCAATATCGACATACTCTCTGATAACAGAGAAACACGAGAGTTCATTTCTATTGCAGAATATTTCAGTCTAAAGTTCACTACACGAGAACCTACACGTCCAGTATCAAGATCATGCTTGGATAACTTCATCACAAGTATAGATGGAGAAACAATCATTACTGAAAATCATATATCGGATCACTCTACCTGTGTTTTCAGGTTTGTTGAAGATGTAACTGCAGGGAATAGCAAGACAGAATATATCCAACGAAAAATAAATGAAGAAAAAACAAAAAAATTTTTGGATTTACTCTCAGAGCAGGACTGGCATGATATTTTTGAATTTGGCACACAAGAGGTGAATGAGATGTGGATTAGTTTTGAAAATAAATTCAAAACGTTATTCAATGAATGTTTTCCTCTGGTAAAAAGAAATAATAAATTTAAATCTAACAAATTCATAGAAACTCCTGAGTTGAAAAAAATTAAAAATGTTTTAGACTATTTACTGGTTGCATCGACAACGAAACAGGAACTGAAGGGCAGTTACAATGAAATGAAGAAAAAATTTGATAGGGCTATTTTAGCAGCTAAACGAACGCACACAAGCAAAATACTGGAAATATCAGACAATAAAAGCAGGGCAACATGGAGGTTAGTAAACTCTATAACAGGAAAACAACATAAGAACAACGAATGTGCCATAAAAACAGACGATCCGAAACAACTGGCAGAGAAATTTAATGAATTCTTTGTTAATGCTGCTTCGCCATTAATTAAAAACCTACCATTGCAACCACCTCATGAAAAAACTAGGCAGAAAAACGTAAAAAATTCCTTTTTTGTCTTCGATATCACAGAGGCAGAGGTGATATCAGCTCTAAAGAAATAAAAAAATACTAATGCATGTGGTTATGATGATATTCCTATCAGCTTGTTGAAAACATGCAGCTCTCAGATAATAACTCCACTTACACATATCTTAAACTGTGTTCTGAAGGAAGGAATTTTTCCAGATGCTCTAAAGGTAGCTATTGTGAGACCTATATTTAAGAAAAGTAAGGAAGAGGAATTTGGGAAATACAGACCCATAAGCTTACTCAGTTCATTTTCCAAGATCATTGAAAAGGTTATTGCAATACGATTAATGAAGTTCTTCAATAAATTCAATATCATTTCAAACTGCCAACATGGTTATATGAGAAACCGAAACACAGAAACTGCCATTTATGAACTAACTCTAGCTATTTTGGATGCCTTGGAAGAAGGAGATGTGGCCCTAGGCTTGTTTCTGGATCTTCCTAAGGCATTTGACTGCGTTGACCATCAACTGCTTTTGGACAAGCTTGAAACGTATTAATGATAAACAACTTAACCTAATGAAAAGTTATCTGCGAAACAGGAAACAGCGAGTGGTAATATCTATAAATAGTAAGAAGTATACATCAGAAGACATTGATGTGAACATGGGCATCCCACAAGGCAGCATACTGGGACCTCTACTATTTCTAGTATATGTTAATGACCTAGGACTAGCACTAGCTGAAAATTGTGACCTCGTGAATTTTGCTGATGATACAAACATCTTGTTAAGGAGTAACAACCTCCAAACATCAGTTGATCTATTCAGTTCAGTGTTGAATGAGATAGGCGGCTGGTGTTGTGAAAATAAACTCATCTTGAATATGCAGAAGACCTGGTTGAGGCTTTCGCGGCCATCGTTCAATGTGACATGTTCTTTCGAGCCGTCGTCGTAGATTAGTTCTCGACGTTTCGCTAGTTCGATATTGGGTGCCGACAAAGGGAACGCCACGGTAGTCATGAACAAGAGCGACTACAACAAAAAGATCAGTGAGCTCTTAAAACCACCAGTTTACAGAAAGCTCAAAAAAGATCCAACACAGGCATCCATCAGAAAAGTCAACAAACTGATAAAAGCATCTTCGTTGGAGGAATCACTACAGAAAAGATTGTGCCGAAGCGAGGCCTCGCTTCCAAGATTTTATGGATTACCTAAAATCCACAAGAAAGACATACCTCTCCGTCCAATTGTCAGCACAATAGGTTCTCCAACATACAACCTAGCAAAACATCTTGTCACAATCCTACAGCCACACGTCGGAAAAACAACCACGTACATAAGAGACTCTGCTCACTTCATAGAGAAGATCAAAAATATCGAAGTCGACACCAATGATATTCTGGTCAGTTTCGATGTGGTTTCACTGTTCACAAAAGTCCCACTGAATGAAGCAGTGGTAGAGATAGAACAGAAATTTCCAAGGGACATCAGCGAGCTGTTTAAAATATGCCTCACATCATCCTATTTCACCTTCAACCAGGAAATATACGAACAAACCGATGGAATATCAATGGGTAATCCACTGGCCCCAGTGGTAGCGAACTACTTCATGGAGAAATTAGAAGAGAAAACTCTGAATACCGCACCTCTCAAACCGAAAGTATGGTTTAGATATGTAGATGAAACATTCGCCATATGGAGTCATGGAAGAGAAAAGCTCAATGAATTTCTGACACACATAAATAACATGCACCCAAGTATACAGTTCACAATGGAATTAGAAGACCAAAACAGAAATTTGGCTTTCCTTGATGTACTTGTCACACGGAAGGAAACTACTCTAGGACACACTGTATACCGAAAACCTACACACACGGACAGATATCTACACAACACCTCAAATCATCATCCATGCCAACGTAAAGGGATAATCAAAACGCTAGTCGACAGAGCGAGAAGAATTTGTGAGCCAGAACAACTAGCAACCGAGTTAGAACACTTGAAGCGCGCTCTCATGGCTAACGGCTACACGAAAAACGACATAGATAGATACATCAAACAAAGGCCTGAACACAACAACGACAATGTATCACGTCGCCAAGAATCGGAAACAAAAGCATTCTTGCCGTTCATCCCACGGGTGACAGATAGAATCGGACGAATTCTGGGGAAACATAACATTAAGACAATATTCAAACCGTCGAAGAAAATCAAGGACCATCTCAACTCCCCAAAGACAGAAGGGATACACTCAGTACACCAGGTGTATACCGAATTCCGTGCAGCTGTGGAAGTGTATACATCGGTACAACGAGGCGATCCATCAATACGAGGATCAAGGAACACAAGGCCAATTGTAGACTGGGTCATTCAGAGAAATCCGCCGTCGCAGAGCACACACTGAACAACACGAATCATGCAATAGAATTCGACAAAACCCAAGTGTTGTGCACCACTACCGCATACTACTCCAGGCTCTACAGGGAAGCAATCGAAATTCATAAACACCCAACGAATTTCAATAAATCGGAGGAATCTTTGAAAATCAATAGAACATGGGTGCCAGTACTCAAAAACACAAAACCACTTCCCTATAATAATAACCGGGTTCATGAAGTGAATGAAGATCGGGAACCGGTTGTGAACCGGTCGGACACCGGCGCGCGTTCGTTATCGGGACGAGACCGGTCAAGCGCAGCCACGCCCCCGACCGAGGTTATATAAGGAAGTACAATCTGCGTCCCCGTCACACTCAGGCAGTTCAGTCCAGTGAGAACATCTCCTGAAATATAACTCCTGAAGATGCCAGACACTCGAACTGGCGAAACGTCGAGAACTAATCTACGACGACGGCCTAAATGCTCGAAAGAACATGTCACATGCAGAAGACCGTTTGCACTTTTTTCTGTACAGATCGATCTACACAAGTGTTTCCTAATGCTCTGAGAAGCAAAGATGGTGATGTCAGCGTCAAGGAGGTGGTGTCTTTCTTGGGGGTGGCAGTAGATAGAAATCTGAAATGGAATGATCATGTGGACCAGCTAGGAAAAAAGTTGAACTTGGTTGTGTATACTTTAAATGTTTTCAAAAGACAGGTTAATGAGGATGTGTTGAGAACAATATACTTTGCAAATTTTCAGTCTTTAACAACTTACAGTATCTTATTCTGGGGTAGTAGTTCCGCACTCATGAATAGAGTCTTTTTGAAACAAAAATGGGCGATTAGAGTAATATCTGGTAAAAAATATCGAGAGAGTTGTAGATCTCTTTTCAAGAAGAACAAAATCTTAACAATTCCAGGTCTATATATATACCGATTAATGCTGTTTTTTCTCAAGCATAATAACTATTATTCAAAATTTAAAAATTTAAATAATACAAGACGTATGTGTCCTTGGTTTTTTCCTGAACACAAATTAACTTGTTTTGAGAAGCATCCATTATATATGGCAATAATGGTTTTCAATGTGCTACCAAGAAAATTGCAAGAAATTCAGGACTATAAAGCATTCAGGAGAGAAATATTTGATATTTTAGTAAATTGTGAACCTTATGATATAGGAGAATTTTTTTTGTATTGTAATAATTAAATTTGACTGGTTTCAACTATGTAACATGTAAATGTTATCATTTATTGAAATAAACTTATATCTATCTATCTAACCTATCCTCTTCTAGACTACTGGACTGATCACCATGAAATTTTTCATGCTTGAAGAATAACATTAAAGGATGGTTTAGATTCAATAAAATCGAACATACTATCGAGGAATCATATATAATATCACTAGAGACGAAATTTTGCCGGCAAAATTTCTCGGTTGTAATATGAAAGTTTGTTGTTGAAATTGTAGACAATTTCAAGAATGGCATTTGTATCCAAATCACGAGCTGTCAGGCGGAAAATTTCAAAATTTATGTTCAAATCTCATTTTCAGAATTTTCCAATCTATGTTTTGACACATTTTACACTATTTGACACAAATAAGTGTTCAACATAAATTAATTAAACGTTTTTGTTTTCTCTCTGGTTTTCTTTTTTGATGACATGTATTGAGGCCGTTTGATTTCAATTCACCGAGTGTAAGCGAGGTGCGCCTATGGCATGTCGCAGATCCAAACGCCTCTCCGCTCAACATTTGCAACAGAAGGATGCATTGCATACCTATTTATTATATGTCAACCTTCTCTTGTGCTCAAGTGTTATATTCAGCAACGGTAATATATTATCTTTGGGGCCTCATACATTGTTCTTTCGTAATGAAACAATCTTTGATTTCTTATACAAATAATGGCAATAAATCTATCATTGTGAGGTGTAACCCATGAAATTTGGAAATAATATGCTTTGTTAATTCTAAAAATTTTATTATGTCCTGAGACATTTTATACCAGTCGTCATACTTTTCATTTTTACCAGTGATATGAATATTGTATTCTTGTCAGTAATTACTAACTTAAATCAAAATTCTTCGCTCAATTTAATCAAATTCAAACTCTTCCTGGCAATATTTTCCATCTGTTTTCACGGAAAAATTGATATCACGATTCAGTTCATTTGATACGTCATACGTAGTTATTAGACTCTCATGGTCGTTCATGGATCATATTAACACTTCCTAAAGAAATGGAGTCCCAAATAGGCCAAAAATATTCAAAAATACCGGCAAAATGTCTTGACAAAACATAGTGGACTTTTGACAGTTTCAACACCTGTTGTCGCCATCAGGGGAATAAAGTCACTGTAACAGAAGCTAGAGAATTAGAAAATTCATGCAAATATCTCGAAGTTGATAAAATGGAAATGAAGCGCTCTTTGAGAGAATTTGAAGGTTTGTCTCAGGTCATGTGATGACCTGACCACACCTGAGTCTTAAGTCATGATGATGTGTATCACATGAAACTCATGAAGAAACATAATTTCCCTAAATTTCCAGAACTGAATTCAATGCTTAACAATTGCTTCTGAGATATTGAATCTCTGTTTTTCATTACTTGTACTTGTGATTGGCGATTCACATACTGAACTAGACACGATATTATTATCAAGTTCTTCTATTTATTAATAGTTTGAAAATAGCTGCACCTTTTCCAATATCCGAGAATTTTGTTAGTTTGCCAGACATTTTTGGGAATGATGGTTATTTGTAATCCATAAATATTTTCATTTTCGAGAGAAACGAAAGGTTTGGGTAGTTTGAATTTGGGTTCCATTTGTCAATAAAGACGAAGACAAGAAAATGAATATCAGTTATAATTTAGTTTCAAAGATTTTCAAGATTTTTCAAATTGGCCCATACTTTGGTGAAGGAATTGGTTTTCAGGGTGTGGTATCGATGAATGGATATGATTTTTCAGTATAATACGGAATACCTGTAATATTATTCAATGAATAATTCTTTCTCAAACGTTATCTAAGAAATTTCCAAGATATAATGAAAATGAGTGAATTGTGAATTCATGAAATGTGTAGGCATTTTCATTTACTCAAGCAGTAGAGAACTTGATGATTTTTCATTTGAAATGTGTTCTGGATAAAGTTCAGTTTTTCGAAGATTCGATTTATCAACAGTAATTGGAAAAATGATCAATAAAACATGAATTCTTACCTCCATTTCCTCCTTTTTCGATAAGTTTGTTCTATTCTGTCGAATAGCTGCTTCTTTCATAAGTACAGTTTTTTTCTTTATTAGTTCTGTGACAATATTTTTTCTTGCAGTATGTATAATGCCCATAGAAAAAGAAGCTGGAAGTATAAAACAATTGTATCAATATTATATCAATAGTCAAACTCAAGTTATCGAAAGATTCGCGCAACCTTCACTACAATTCCTTATTACCTCGATTCAATAACGTCATCTCGAAGTAAAGGCTCGTAACAAAGCAATCTCGCGAAGATTTTATAATTTCTTGCTCGAATTCGTATTTCTGCATCCTTTGAAATCTCGGGAAATATCCATCAGAAATCTATGCTGTAAAGACCATTTTTCATCAGGAATAAATGCCGCAGATAACAGTCACAGAATTCATTTCATGCTCGTCAAGAACCCACTTTAAATGGAATATTATTTTGGATTGAATTGATAATGTTTATATTGGTTATCGTTGGTTATCCTTGGAAGTTAGACATAAGCCGACGCCCACTTTATTATAGAACTTTTCGAGCACTACAAAATTATCCTTGATCATGTTCCTCTATCTCTTATGACGGCCACAGACTTCGTTGGATTTCCATCCGTTCGAATCGCCGCGATTCTAACCATCGTCAAAAACTGAAGGGTTTCACCACACGATGCTTCGGAACGACGGTTCGAATCGCGGCGATACGAACAGATGAATAAGAACGAAGTCTAGGGCCTGCATTATATACTCCCCGTCAATAAATTCCGGACAGGCAAAATATTTGTCAAATTCAACACCCTGTATCTTTTTTCGTGGTCCTCCGATTTTGTTGAAATTTTCACCAAGTATAGTATTGGGTCTTGTTATATAAACCTGAAATTTACTTCGCAAAAATATCTATAGTTTATCCGTTATACAGGAAAAACAAAACCTTGTTTTATACCTCCATTTCTAAACACCCTGTGCTGAATTTGAGACGGAAAACTTGATATCATTAAGTTTTAATTTGAAGTGTGACTCTTTCTTAACAAAATGTTTTTCGATTTCCGTCAGTATCTGCTTTAAAAAAAAAGATACAAAAGAAAGTGTTGCATTTTTTCAACTTTTATATCAATTTAAAACATTACAATACCTTATCGACTAGCAAACATAAACAAACATCTGAAAATTAATAGCGTGTATTTCCACCTCGATTTCTCATCACTTCTACCATATGACGTGGCATACTTTCAATGCAGTTCCGAATTTCTTTTGGGGGAATTTTTCTCCAACAATTTCTGTTAATCCAGGACAATGCTAGGCCTCACGTTGCACGGGTTGTAACAGAATACTTAAAAGAGACCAATATTCAACGATTGGTGTGGCCAGCCACAGTCCGGATTTAAATCCAATTGAACATGTATGGGATATGCTAGGTAGACGTGTTCGAAATCGGCAGCCCAACACCTTGCCCGATTTACGAACAGCCCTTCTTGAAGAACGGGAAAATATTTCCCCAGAAGCAATGCGGAAATGCATTGAAAGTATGCCACGTCGTATGGTAGAAGTGATGAGAAAGAGAGGTAGAAATACATGCTATTAATTTTCAGATGTTTGTTTATGTTTGCTAGTCGATAAGGTATTGTAATGTTTCAAATTGTTATTAAAATTGAAAAAATGCAACACTTTCTTTGAAAATGTGTATCTTTTTTTTAAGCAGATACTGACGGAAATCGAAAAACATTTTGTTAAGAAAGAGTCAAAAAAGAGTTCAAATTAAAACATAATGATATCAAGTTTTCCGCTTCAAATTCAGCACAGGGTGTTTAGAAATGGAGGGTATAAAACAAGGTTATGTGTCTCCCTGTATAACGGATAAATATGGATAATTTTGCGAAGTAAATTTCAGGTTAATATAACAAGGCCCAATACTATACCTGGTGAAAATTTCAACCAAATCGCAGCACCACGAAAAAAGATAAAGGGTGTTGAATTTGACAAAAATTTTGCCTGTCCGGAATTTATTGGCGGGGAGTGTACTTTACACAGCGTCGGCCTTAAAAGCCTGAAATCAACTGGTTTATCAACGACTTGTCATGAAAAAATCAATGTTTTTCTTCATTTCTTCGTAATATAGGATTGGATTCCACATAAAAGCCTTCTCGAATAAATTCTCTATCGAAATTCTGTCATCAAAATAGACCGGTGTGAAGTTAGCGGCCACTTTTTTCGGAGATAGCGGCCGTTTCACCAGTGGCGTAGGGTGAAGTATAATGTATCACAACTTTCGACTGGAACCAAGTAGCGAATTGAAATTTATAAGATATCTTTTTGGAGTAATTTTCAATATTATACCGAAATATCAATTTTTTGTTCACTCGTAACAATGAAAACAAGCCCTCAAAATAAACAAAAATTATGATTATTCGGAAATAACCGAAGAATATGGCCTCTACAGATGAAACTCAAAGAATGAGTTCTTTATGATCTAAGGAACCATTGTTATCAATCTCATTTCCTTCGGAAGGGGCTGAGGGATGGAAATCGACACCGCCTCCAATAATCCTACTCTCATTGAGAAAACACCGGAGAAAATGGCCTCTACAAATGAAACATTCAGAAAACGTTTACTATGATCTAAGGAACAAGTGTTATCAGTCTCATTTACTTCGGAAGGGGCTGAGGGGTTTTTTATGACAATACGATTGTTGGAGTCTGCGGTGTCGATATTCACCCCTCAGCCCTTTCCGAAGGAGATGAGATCGATAACACTGGTTCTATAGATCATAAAAAACTTATTCTGCGAGTTTCATCTGTAGAGGCCATTTTCTTCGGTTATTTCCGAATAATCATAAATCATAATTTTTGTTTTTTTTGAGGGCTTGTTTTCATTGTTCCAAGTGAAAAAAAATCTAATATTTTGGTATTATATTGAAAATTACTCCAGAAAGATATCTTCTAAATTTCAGATCTCTACTTGGTTCCAGTCAAAAATTGTGATACATTATATTTCACCCGACGCCACTGGTGAAACGGACGCTATCTCCAAGAAAAGTGGCCGCTAACTTCACACCGGTTCAAAATAGGACATTTAGTTTTAGAGTTCTGTGAAGACAAACAAACAAAATAACTAACGGACATTCATATTTATAATATGAGTATGGAATTTCGGGGAATATAAATAAAAAGAAAAAAAATAGGTAATATAAATAGGCAAATATTACTTCAGCATAGACCAAAATGCACTTCATAGTAAAATGACAGAGTAAATTAAGACCTTTCTCGAAACCAATTATAAATACTTAAGAAATGCCATCCGGTCATTTGAAGCGTTTGAGACAATTGACCAGAAAAGCATCAGCAGGTCATGTAGGATGAAATGCTATGACACAGCTTAATAAACACACAGCTAGGAAACTCGCTCGACCATTTGGAGTAAGCAGTCGGGTGTGACCTTGAAGACACCATTCGGGCGTAAAAGTCAGCATACATTAATAATCTCAGCGTGAAGTCCAATCAGAAGAACAAGCATTCGTGTGAAATCGCCGGAATTCGTTTGTTCGGTTCGAACGTCAACGGTCAACTGGATTTTGGAGATCTCCGCCCTTTTTTTTCTCACTTCTCATCATTTTGATACTACCTTGTTAATGAGAACTTTGCTGTGAATTCTTGAAGAATTTCATTGCAAATTTTTAAAGAGACTTCTGAAAAAGCAATTCTTATTGTTAGTTTCCTTTATTTTACGGATTATTTTCAGTGAATGATAGCAAGCTATTCGAAATTATTGTGAGATATGGCATCGATTGTGATGTAAGTACATGATAGCAGTGTTTGTGTGTATTCAAATATTTATTATGTATATAGTTCATATGAGTTTTTAGTAAATGCTGAAATTTTTTGTAGATCAAATTATCTGAAGTTTCGAATTGCTGAAATTATCTAGTTGTGTTCCATTTCAGAGCCCTGATGAAGATTTTAAAATAAAATCGAAACTAGTCGGCCTTTCTTCCGAAACGTTGGTTTTGTGAATTTAAAATTGACCTAAAAACCTGTCAAAAATCTCCCGAATATTGGTCAAAGAAAATAATTTTCATTTTAGGAGTACTGAAGAGTTTGAGGCTTGGAGCAGACAAGAAAACAGAGAAGTGGATTATGCTATTGTGAGGGGTTATAATTCAACAAGCGGAGATACAATTGTTTATCAGTATATTACAATTGCAATAGAAGTAATTATAGAAGTAAAATATTTTTGCAAAGCCTATAAAGATACTACAATTCTTAATTTCAGGATACAAGTGTGTGTGAGAAACGCAAGAAAAAGGTTGGAGACAGAAGGTATCCATATTCAGGGAATATGTCGTTCAAAAATTGAATCAAAGCTTCATTTTCTAAAATTTTCTGTATTTAAGTTGGTTGAACTTTCTCATTAAGGGTTTCAAAATATTATTGTGTTTGGCTTTCCTACTCTAGTTTCTGAACAAACATAATGAGAACCTTATTCCTTCTTTCATGATATATACAAAATCAGGAATTCTCATTGACATGTTTTATATATCCATAACAATTCAAAAGAATTTGTTATTTAAAATCTCGTGAAGATGATGAAGTTTTTAAGAATAAAATTAGGATTAAATTCAAATTTTACTCATGATTTTCCAATTGAATCCATATGGAGTAGAATGAAATCGGTAGTATTCTTTCGAATTGAATGAGAAATAAAATGAATATAACATTATTCATAGACATATCCATGAATGTAAATTTTGAATTTACCAATTTTTTTGGACGAATATAGGTACATGATATGTGTCATATCAAAACGTTCATATATGATATCATATCAGCCGATATTATGCTGCGTATTCCAAGTTGAACGTTTTGAAAACGAATTCGCGCCATATAGACCACGCCCTCTTTCATCTCATTGGACGGCACGCTGAGATTATTAATGGTAGGATTGAAAATATTTTCAGGAAGACTGACAGGACCATACTTCATGAATTTACAAACACAATTATTATTATTTTTCATCTTTATCAATAAAATTTCAAAATAGTACTAGAGATTGTATAATATAATAAATTTGTTTTTCTGTTCCCTAAAATTTCTGTTCATGGTTTTCAAAGTATAATACAATCGAAACCTTGAATATAATTTTATCGCGAAGCCCTTAGGCAAAAGGAAGTGTATTGGCAATTTGAAAAATATTTGAAATAACTTGAGCTTTCAAAATAAAATTTCCAACGTCTTGTTGGAAAATGTTTTCAACCTTATTAACGAATTTGACATAACACTCACTAGAATTGAACAACAAGAAACTTTTCTTGCAGAACTTTTGTTTCTGCAGGGTCTGGCAGTACAAAAGACTTCAATTTTTTTTATACAGAATAAATATACACTACACATCCCAGGACATATGTCCAATCTAACTTAAAAACACACTCTCAACACTTTAACGAACATCTTTAAGGTAGACTTTATTCAAATTCAATTCCGCTTGCCGCTTGCTGAAAATGACAAATCAGATGCGAGAAGATTTAGAGCACATAATTCATTGTCAACCATAGAGTAAAGACATGATAGTCTAAGATCCCAGGGCCGCCAGACGTTACTTATTTTTGAAGTAACGAATTTTACAGTATAGATAGTCCCATATGTGTTTAATAGAGTGTACGTACTCGCTAGCTTGGGTAGGCGGCCCGTTCACGGGTAGAAGGTGGGAAAGGTGGACAAAAACATACCGAACTTTTCTTAAATTCGAAGAACTGATTTTTTCATATGTCGCGCAGAATATCATGAAAAATAAATATTTCATATTGCCAGACACTTTCCGTGGGCCGTTTTTCCTCCCAGACGCTTTAAATTTCAAAAAAAAAATTGAACTTTTCTTAAATTCGAAGAACTGATTTTTATATATGTCACGCAGAATATTATGAAAAATTAATATTTCATATTGCCAGACACTTTCCGTGGGCCGATTTTCCTCCCAGACGCTTCGAATTTCAAAAAAAAAAGAACTTTCCTTTCATTCGAAGTCTTCAATTTTTAATATAGTCCTTGGGGGATTATTTTAATACCTTTTGCGGAAAGCCAGACCAATCCCAAGGGCCAAACATCATGCCAGACACAATCAGAATTTCAATTAGGTCCCCAAAAACTATTAATTTTTCTCACTAGATTTGTTGACATTGATTTAATGGAATTTGATATGAACGCTTATAGCACACATGGAGAGGAATGTCGTAGACCTGAAAAGATATATCGACATAACCAAAAGCTATGAGCACCTGGGATCATCTCTATGTCGAAGCTTGCCAGGATTCCATGCTTTCACGGGTGTGACTATAACCCTGCTTTCTTTAAAAGAGGAAAACAAAGACCTTTCAATATATTGAAGAAAAGTGAAGAATACCAACGAGCCTTTTTACAATTTGGTGAAGTACAATTATTTACTGATGATGACAAAAAACTCAAAGTATTCAATGTAATGCAAAAATTTATTTGCGATATTTACAATGTCTCCGGAATACTCGATGTGGATGCTGCAAGGCTTCAACTTTTCATCAATACTTACAGTGTATCTGACGTAAGCGAAGAATTTAACAGAAGAAGTGTGAGAAATTTTGATTCGTGTAATTTGCCACTATGCGAAAGTGAACTACTCCAGCAATTCTATCGTGAAAACTACATCGCAAGTATATGGAATAATGCACATACACAAAATTTTCCTGGTTACAGTCCAGAGAATAATGGGTGGACGTTGAATGAGAACCAATATCAATTTTACTGGTTCGATGGTGATCAGTTACCAAGTCTTGTCTGTTAATTACTCGAAAATGAATCAGGTATGTTGAATTCACATCAAATTTATTTCTAAAATGTACACCAATTCATATCTTAATTTCTTTTTTTTTTGTATTTTCAGAAGATTCGAATATCAACCATAACGATGATGACGATTTGAATATTGAAATCCAGGATTGGTTCGAGGATGAAAGTCCTCCCCCCGATGATCTCATATGAAGATTAAGATTAAGCTACTAACGAAAAAGATTATATTTTGGGATACCTGTAATAATTATAATAATAAATTGTCATTTCCATAATTTGATGTTGAAAACATACACTTTGTAGGAAAAAAAAATTAATAGTTTTTGGGGACCTAATTGAAATTCTGGTTGTGTCTGGCATGATGTTTGGCCCTTGGGATTGGTCTGGCTTTCCGCAAAAGGTATTTAAATAATCCCCCAAGGACTATATTAAAAATTGAAGACTTCGAATGTAAGAAAAGTTCTTTTTTTTTAAATTCGAAGCGTCTGGGAGGAAAAAAGGCCCACGGAAAGTGTCTGGCAATATGAAATATTCATTTTTCATAATATTCTGCGTGACATATATAAAAATCAGTTCTTCGAATTTAAGAAAAGTTCAATTTTTTTTTTTTGAAATTTAAGGCGTCGGGGAGGAAAAACGGCCCACGGAAAGTGTCTGGCAATATGAAATATTTATTTTTCATGATATTCTGCATGACATATGAAAAAATCAGTTCTTCGAATTTAAGAAAAGTTCGGTATGTTTTTGTCCACCTTTCCCACCTTCTACCCGTGAACGGGCCGCCTACCCAAGCTAGCGAGTACGTACACTCTATTAAACACATATGGGACTATCTGTACTGTAAAATTCGTTACTTCAAAAATAAGTAACGTCTGGCGGCCCTGGGATCTTACTCTATGAGCACAAACGCCTGAATAAGAAACTTCACTGTCATCAACCTGGAATTGAACACAGAACTTTTCGTCAATGAAAAGGAAGTTCTGATTACATCAGGCATTCTTAGTGCTTTTGAAAGCTTACGTCAATCTTCTTTCTCGAATCGAGAGTTGAATTTACTCTCATCACTTACCCACATCATCATTTGGAGTTTCATTGAAATTGTCATTAAAATTTTCATTGGAATCTCGAAAAATATTTTTTTAAATTGCAGTTTATAGAAACTGTGTGTGGTGTCATCACAACCACAATCATACTTTCAATATCATCTTCCATTTTTCTTTTATGAAATAAAACACTAATGGGATTAAAATCAGACCAAGCATTCCGGGACCTTATTAATGCGACACCTTTTGCACTAGACTGGCTACGTTCTCTGGATGTGGAGCTCAAATAGAAGTTCTAATCAGATCTGTCATCACAACATTTAATCACGAATGTATCTTTCTACTTTTATCTATATGTGTGTCTTTTCTTTTTATTTTTATGTTAGCTATATGTAATGTATCTTCCAAGCTTTGTGTAATATATTCGTGTACCACTAATATGAGGATACCGATATATTTTTGGGGTATATTAATTTGAATAACACCACACCTGATTCTCTTAATCATTTATTCTCAACTGCTGAAGAAAACGCATGTACAGATATTGTCTGGCAGTTAATACAAAAAATCTCTTGGTTACGCAGAAACATAAGCAACAAGGAAAGATATATTACATCTCCCTCCTTAAAATTAAAAATAATTTCACAGGAAAAACAATTCAACTATAATTCAAACGTTATGGAGGTTTGACCACACGTTTAGGTCTACTATGAACTGAATTGTCACCGCTTAGATTGATGTTGGATTCAGTATCGTCAGTTTCTGATATCGTTTTGTCAGATATATCAGGAAGTGAAGAAGGAATTAAATAATATTTCTTCATCTAATTAAGATGACGTTTCCATTCTACATCATTTAATTCTGGTAGGTACTCTTAGCACATAACTGAAAGAACCAAGTTTTTTTATAACCACCGCTTTAATCCACTTCCTGGTATTCTGTCTACGATAGTCGCGTACAGTAACTTCTTCACCAATTTCGAAATCTAAAAATCTTCGTCCACCGTGATATAACTTTTGTTGTTTTTGAGCTGCTGAGACTCGATCTCTCAAACCTTCCTGATCTGCTGGCTTAAAAAAATTGAAACGAGTTCGCAACTCACGACCGGTGTCTCCTATGTAGTACAATGAGGAATAGCCCGGTAATCAAATAGGAAAATATTCAAAATCAAATTTATATTTCCGTTCTTATGTTGACCTAGTGCATTTCTGAGGGCGTTTTTCACAGTTTTAACTGCATTTTCTGCAGCTCCATTCGATGAAGGATGAAATGGCGGACTAGTAATGTGAATAATGTTATTGTTTTTCAAGAAATGTTCAAATTCATCTGAACAAAAAGATGTTCCGTTGTCTGTAACGATCTGATCAGGCAATCCATAACGAGCGAAACATGATCTCAAAATTTCGATTGTTTGGCCAGTCGTAATTGACTTCATAGGAAAAACCTCTATCCATTTACTATGAGCATCTAAAATAATCAAAAATTGTGTGTTCAGAAAAGGACCCATAAAATCCAAATGAATTCTGCTCCATGGCTTGGGAGGCCAGGGCCAACTACACAACACTGACTTGTCTGGATTTTTTTTATTCAACAAACAATTTTCGCATGTTCTTGAAATTATCTCGATGTCACGATCTAAACCAAGCCACCAAAAATATGAACGTGCTCGAGATTTCATTTTAATGACTCCCATGTGCGAAAAATGAAGACTTTTCAACATGTCTCCTCTCAGTATTGATGGAATAATGATTCGATTGTTCCACATCAAGCAATTCGATTCGTTCGTTAAGTCATTTCTAATTTTATAATAATTTTTCAATCGTATTTCCGATATTTTATAATTATTCCAACCTTTCCTAACATATCGTGTAATCAGTTTGTTTATCGATTGGACGTGTTTTCGGTGATCCACATAGTTTCCTTGAGTTTTCCGAATTTCCAGTTCAAATTTTTTGTAAAATTGATCGAGATTGAACTCTACCTCGGGAGATTATAGTGGTATGTGAATGTTTTCCCGGAGTGACTGATTCCCGCAGATTAATCGAAGTTTTTCAACAAAAACGGGATCATTATATCGATCCAACGTGAATTTTACAATCATCTGCTGACAGTGCTATTCACAACTTGAAACACACCGTCAACATTGTTTCATGAATGGTATAAAGGAAGCCATAGACTACACTGCCGTCCAGTGTCGGATTTTGGAGAATGCAATTGAAATCAGTCATTGGTGTGTGCGACGCTTGTTAAGTGCTCCTCAGACATTCAGCTATTTGATAACGGAAACAACGAATTTAATTTTGAAAGTAACGTGAATTCTACGTCTCGACCTGCGTTGGATTTGATTTACACTTGATTGTTCTCGTGAGGTGTCCTGGTTTTCTGTGATCCTTCTCTTTCCCGTTGATGAATTGATTTTTTCACAATCACAATTCGATATCTGTTGTTAGCATATGATCTGTATGCTCGTGTGTTTAGATCTGATTGCTTAAGCTGGCCATACACCTGCAGACTTTCTTTCTCCACTTTGTTCCTGTACGTCCCATTTGAAGAATGCCTTGTCACAGTTGCTCCAAAACCATCTCAAAAAATGAATTCTATGCCATTCTTGCGGTCATATCTTCCATCTTGTATGTGCAAATATAACAAGCACTGATCTCCAGGCGCTGCATGAACTTAATAAAAAATGGCCGTGCCATTATTGCACTACATCAAGAAGGAATAAGAAATCCAATCCAACCTGCTCCCCCCAGCCAGTTCCGGCTCAACGAGCTCAGGATGGTGCGTCACCGGTAACTATGAGAGAGTTTCACCTTCTCATGGCAAAGCTTGAAAATCTGTCCTCAAATATCTCTTGTATGAGGGACGATATTGAATCCATTAAGGCTAGCCACCATGAGCTCTCGATTCAGGTCGCCAGTTGTAGCGCCAAGATCGCGGAACATGATCGAATTCTCATGGAACAAGCTCGTCAGGTGGAGGCTTGCACTGTTCAGCTTTCTTCCCTTGATAGTGGTCTATCGTTGATTAGGGCACAGATTGGACAGGTGACCCCTCACGGTGGCCTAAATAGCCAAACTTCAACCAATGAGCTTTTAATTGAAATTGAAGAGCGTAAGAGGAGGAACATTATGGTATATAACCTGCCCATAGAAACAGATGTTGCGAACGTTTTGATACCTGTCAATCATATGCTATCTGAAATTGATCCAAACCTCAATGCCATTAAGGCTTCAAGAGTTGGCAGGAAGAATACTTCTGGTGCCTCCCTGATGATGGTGCCTCCTATGATTTTAAAAAATAGGAACAAAATTTCTAATAAGAATGTGAAACTTCACTCGGATCTCACTCCCATGCAGATTCAGCACCTGAAAGGTTTACGTGAGGAATTAAACCACCGAAATTCAAATGGAGAAAATCTCACTATTAAATATATTAACGGAGTTCCCAAAATTGTCAAGGCTTCAAAAGACAATTTACAGAATATGGTGCTGCAGGGAGGGAGCTGAGTGAGGTTATGGTTTATTATCAGAATGTTCGTAGTATTAGGGATAAATATAAGTTGCACGAGTTCTATAAAAATGTTAGCATTTCTTCGTACGATGTTATTATTCTAACTGAGACGTGGCTTGATCAGTCTTTTGAGAATTCCGAACTACAGATCCATAATGGTTATAATGTTTATCGTTGTGATCGTTCGAGTAAATCAAGTTCTAAGAAAATAGGAGGTTGTGTACTAATAGCTGTTAAAAAGTGTCCCAAATCTGAAATTGTTGTGACTCCTAATGAGAATGTAGAGGATTTATTTGTCTTAGTCCGTGTTACTAAAAGTGCTTTGTTCGGTGCAGTATACATGCCTCCTCTTCTCGGTGTTGAGTATTTTGAGAGCCACTGTTCGAACTTCGAACATGTATTAGATTCAGTCATGCCAGACTATGTGGTCATGACCGGTTATTATAATTTAGGAAACTGTGTGTGGGTAAATGACGAACCAGGGGAAGAACTCTCCTCCATGTCGAAAATTATAAGTACAACTACTCTAAAAACTCTCCTGTTCCAAGGATAAGCAGTCAAGTGAACGTTGCATCTGTGTCAGGGATCGATTTTTTTGATCGCTCGTTGTCGAGGTTGAGGAAGGAGGTATGTCGGGCGATCGTAGCGTGAACTTCGTTTTTGAGTTTAGGACACTTTTCTCCTTCTTTTTCTTTTTGTTTGTTCAACCCTTAACTTTGCTTAGATTTAATTAATTCCTTATATCATCATGTAATGCTTCATCTCGCAGTTTACTTGTGTAGAAATTACTGTATTTTCATTGTTAACACACTCTTATTTGTATTTCTCTTTGTTGTTATTGTTTGAAAGGGTATTTTACCCGTTTATGGCATTAAATAAATAAATAAATATCCGATGACGTCTTTCAAAATCTCATCTTTCTGTGTAAAATTCGCAATTTTATTCAAATCAATTGGAAAATATTCATTATTCTGAAAAAAAAATCGACATAGTTCGATTCGACATCTTCTACCGATAGTTCGTCGACCTTTTGAGGAAGACGAGATAAAACATCTGCCTCTATATCGTATCTATAACCAGAAAGCATGAGTGCCCACCTTCGTAACCGATTTGCTGAAAATTGCGTAATTGATTTATCCGGATGGAAAATGTATGATAGTGGCTTATTATCCATCACTAATGTGAAATGTCTACCCCACAAATAATTATGAAACTTGCATAGTCCAAGAATTACGGCTAAAGCTTCCTTTTCCAAAGTACAATATTTTTTCCCTATCAAGCAATGTTCTTGAGGCATAAGCAATAACTTTCTTAACACCACCAGGCATTATATGTGCTACTAATGCCTCCACACCGCAATCACTTGCGTCAGTAATCAGACGTAAGGGTAATTTCGGATTATAATGAACCAAAACCGGGGCAGATGCTAAAATTTCTTTAACTTTTATAAATGCGGCCTCACATTCTAGTGACCAATTCCATTTTTTATTTTCTTTGAAGAGATCATACAGCGGATACAATAATGTGGGCAAGTTAGCAACAAATTTGCCATAATAATTTATTAAGCCTAAAAAAGTTCTCAACGAGGTTAGGTCTGTAGGCCTAGGAGCATTTAGAATAGCTTCAATTTTTGTATCGTATCCCAAATAAGTTATTTTCGGTTTCACGAATTCACATTTTTTTAAGGCTAACTTTGAACCTGCATTTTGAAGTCGGGACAAAACTATTTCTAACCTAGCTTAATGTTCCTCCTTATCTTTCCCCGTAATTAGAATATCATCAAGAAAACTAACAACTCCGGTCAAATAGTTTCCAGAATTTCCTGAAATTTTGCAGGAATACTTGCAATTCCGAATGGTGCTCGATTGTATCGAAATTATCCTTTATGTGTATTAATCGTCATTAATTGTTTTGATTTTTCATCGAAACTCACTTGCTGATATGCGTTTGAAAGATCGAGTTTGGTGAATAGTGCACCGCCCTGTAATTTAACGAATAAATCTTCGATTTTAGGTAAAGGATAAGAATCAATTTCAATAAAAGGATTAACGGCAACCTTAAAATCGCCGCAAATTCGAACTGAGCCATCTTTTTTCAAAACAGGAACAATCGGTGTAGCCCATTCTGAAAAATCGACCGGTTCGATCACGCCTAATTTACATAAACGATCTATTTCATTTTCAACTTTTTCTCGCATCGCGAATGGTAAGGGTCGAGCTTTACAAAATTTAGGCGTACAAGATACTGACTTAATATTCATTGACATTGTTCCTTTATTAAAATTCCCCAAATCCGGAGAAAAAAGACTTTCAAATTTACGAAGAAGAAAATACCAATTTTCAGGAAGATTACCAGTATTCAAACTATAACTCGAATAGGTTGAAGAAATCGCGTCCCAGCAGTGGTGGACCTCCATTCGTAATTATGAAAAATTGTAAATTTGCACATTTTTCTCTAAACATAATTTCACAATCAATGTAACCCAATGGTTTTATCTTATCACCGTTATATAAACTGAAAATATTGTCGGTACTTTTTAATGATTTTTTTTTTCAAATTTTTCTGATAAAATTGTTCGGATATAACACTATAGCTAGCACCGGTATCGAGATTGAAGGTAAATATTCTATTATCAATATTTAATTTGATCACAACTAGGTCTGTTCTGCAATTAATGTTGAATAAGAAATTTTCTTCTGATTCTAAGAAGTAATTTCTATTACCGGTGTGAACCTACAAGACCAAATCCAGCAGACCGTTTGTCGGAAACGCCCGAACGCGGTGTCCAGTGGCGTACGGATCTGCAGAAAGATGAATGGTGTAACACGGCTGATTCGCGTAAATAATGAACAAGGGATGTCAAATTTTATTGAATTTCTATTAAAAAAGACTTCTACAGGAAACGAGGGTTGATTTTAACGGAGCTATTTCGGAAAGATATGAAATATCACTGATCCGCTATATCGGGAATATTTCGTATTACGTTGGATCATTACATTATAACGGAAAATATCCGACGAGAGCATAATGACACTCGGCATGCGGAATTGTTATATTGATGTAAAAATTGCCTGGAAATTTCGTTCCCTTGCAAAGGGATCCAGGAGGTTCAGTATTTTCCGAGATATCGAATTTTTCAAAATAAGGGATGAAATTTCACCCCCTGGCTCCCTCTGCAAGTGGACGAAATTTTCACATCCCTTGTTCATTATTTATGCGAATCAGCCGCCAGATGTCCTCTTTTATTGCAAGAATGACAGTAACAACCTCTGAGCACTTATCTGATTGATGATTATGTCGACCACAAACAGAACATTTCATTTGTGTCGATTCATCAGAATGAATACTTGATTTATGTTTTCCATCTCTGTTGACCATGGTACTGCTACTCTTGAGGTGGAGGGGCGAGCAGGCGCGTGAGCATGTGCGTGATTCCTTGCGTAATATATTTCCGATTCACTTTTCACAGCTACCGGAAAAACTTGCTTACTGGCCGATTTCGAAGCAGCCAATTCAACAACACTTGCAAATGAAACGTTGCCCTTTTCTTCGAACAACCGATCTTTTACCGGTCCTTTTTCATAACCAATAACAAAAATATTCACTAATGCACGATCAATTTCCTCGGCACCCGCGAAATTACACATGGATACCAAGCTGTGCAGTCGAGCTGCCCATTTTTTCCTCGCTTCGAAGAATTTTTCTCGACAAGAAAACACCGATGTGACCGGCTTGAAATATCCATCTAACAACTTGATTATGTCTGCATATGACTTAGACTCGGGTTCAGCACAAATTCTTGGATATGACCCGTATATTGCTTCTCAGTCATGTTGTCTGAATTTTACTTTCTCGTCGCCACTGTAATATATTCGTGTACCACTAATATGAAAATACCGATATATTTTTGGGGTATATTAATTTGAATAACATCACACCTGATTCTCTCAATAATTTATTCTCAACTGCTGAAGAAAACACATGTACAGATATTGTCTGGCAGTTAATACAAAAAATCTCTTGGTTGCGTAGAAACATAAGCAACAAGGAAAGATATATTACACTAGGTAAATCCATACTTGTGATATGAGAGTTCCCGGACTGTGAACACGTACGTAACTAGCAGAGTCGAGTGATAGTAACAATGAAGAGGTGCGCTCCAGTATTAGGATTTAATTCGCATTTTTTTGCGGAATACGAATTCAACGAAAGGTTTCGTATGAACCGAGACCAATTAGAAAATCTCTTTCGGGATATTCGACCCAGGTCAATTGTAACTTGTAGGATTTGTGTACGGGCCTACTACAGCGCATAGAATATTTGTCTAATTCATATTGTAAACTACTTTCGGCGTAATTACTATATATCATATCCTGGTGACCCGAATTTTCTCGGAAACGTCCAAATATGTTTTCACTCTGTGAACGGTGTTTAGATCAGATCGATGTCGTCTTGAGATGCGCGTAAAAATCAGGATGGAAAGGATTAGATCAGAACAATTTAAGATCACTCATTTTGAGTATGAACCGTCGTTGCCGAGGTGTAATTAACGCAAGGGGTGAAAATACCAAGAATTAAATCTGTTAACGCCCCGCGTTAACTATAATGCTCAATGAGGGTAATCACCCATCTCGTCATTTTTGGGTGGTCAAAGTTTTCGTTGAGTAGTATATCTCGCATTCAAAGGGTTTCCTATAGCATCTACCGCGAAGACACACATGCAAAACAATGTGGACACTCTCTCGCTGCTCTATATACGAAGAAGTGACTTTGAAAATTCTCTTGAGAAAATCATTCGGTGCCACCCCTAACCAACCAGATACAGTCCATATCCCCGGGAATGAATGATAGCTACCCTCTGGAAGCACGGCATGACTTTGGTGGACGATTTACCAGGTAGGTGCGAAACCAGACATTTTTTTGATTGGCGATCATATTCATTCACTTTCAAATAGTGTGAAGTCAACAAAATCATTTATCAGCATTTCAGTATTTTGAAAATTGTTAATTTCTCTTCTTTCACATAAGATTCGGTAAAATCCTGAATTTTTCTTCCATTCAATGTGTCTTGTTTCGTTCAAAACCGAGAGAACATAAAAAATAAGTTATAAAGTCAATGTAGAGTTAACTTTCATTAAAATTGAAATTTTCAAAATATACGTCAATTTTTTTGATCTAATCCTTCCCAGATTTCTCCGAGTTGGATTCCTAAGTCATTAAGAGTAGCTGGATGATTTTCTGAATTTCTCAGCCTTCCATTGAGGTTGTCCCAAACCTGATCAAACGGATTGAGATCTGGACTTCTTGCTGGCCATTCCATTCGAGAGACTTCAACCTCTTCAAGGTACTCCTGAACGATGCGCGCACGATGGGGTATGGCAATATCGTCCATAAAAATGAAATTTTCACCAATGTATGGGGCTAATGGAACAACATGCCCTTCAAGAATGTTCCTTATATACTTGTCAGCACTCATAGCTCCATTATCAACGACCACTAGGTCTGTGCGAGCAGTCAAAGATATTCCACCCCATACCATAATCGATCTTCCCCCGAAACCAGTAGTATTCGGGAAATTGCACTGAGCATATCTTTCATGTGGACGTCTGTATAAAAGGGAACGTCGATCACAATGGAAGAGGCAGAATCTAGACTCATCTGTGAAGAGAACTCTTTCCCAATCGGCCTCTTCGCAATGGATATGCTCTCTCGCAAAATCCAAACGCGCCCTTCGATGGGCTGGGGTAAGAGCTGGGCCTCTTGCCGCGACACGAGGTCTTAAATCATATTCTCTTAGGCGATTTCTTATTGTCCGAGTGCTAATTTGCACCCCATGAGTTTGCTCAAGCTGATTTTGAAGGAGGCGAGAGGTTGCAAACCGTTGTCTCAACGAAGAAACTGTCAAGTATCGTTCTTGAATGGCAGTTGTTACCCGTGGTCTACCCAGTCCTGGTGTTCGGACATTCATACCTGTCTCCCTGAATCGCTGAAATATTCTGGACACACTTGTATGGGAAACTCCAAACCTTTCTGCAATTCTTGTGTATGTCCACCCTTCTTCTCGCAAAACTACCGCTTGGGCACATTCCTCTTGGGTCAAATTGCGTGTTTCGCGTTGCATAGTGATCGAGTGTAGAAAATCAAACGAAATAAAAACTATTGATCACTAGAATTAATCGAGAACAACTGATTTTAGAATGGAGCCAATACATTCAAAATGTGATAATATCATCTTTTTTTATTCCTGCAGAGAAAAAACATCTGTATTGAAGAAAAACGTTGAAAGTGGATAACATATGCATGCATAATTCTGATAAAAATAATAATCACTGAGAACACCTTCAGTTGTAGAATAAATTTGAGATTTTCATAATGTGCGTTAATTTTTTTGCGCAGTGTATTTAATATGAATATAATAAAAGAGAAATAGTTTGTTGAAGAGCCTTCTTTGGGAAACAAAATCGAATTTATATGTCCAAATAAAGGCATACTATTACAATTGAAAAATATGATACATGGATTAGAAATATTTAATTCAACCAAAAACATTTTCATGTAAACTATTGCCAAGACGAGGCCGTATTTCTAACATTGTCAAAAAATTATCAGATCTCATATAACAAACTCTACACTCTCCATCTTCACAGGTCCTTATTTCACAAACTCTATGCCTTGGTCGAAATAAGTAACTTGGCAGTTTCGTAACTATTCTTTTCCTTTCCGAATAATAATTAAATGAAATATAATTATTGCGAGGTTTATTTCAAGTCAAACTAATTCACAATCCATGTTCAAAATCAACAATGTACGAAGTGGACAAATATACCTTTACCTACATAGGTTCAAGTTGAGATGGCGATGTATTTGAGAGCTGCCAATGATCACAACGTGAAATTGCTCAATGGAAACTGTGGTTCAGATTATTACAGGGAAATGTCCCAGTGTTTTTCACAACACTGGATGTGAATACAGATGTCAATTTGATTAGTACGTTTCAGAGCAGGTTGTGAAGAGAAATTAGAAATTGAATTACAAAATTCAATGACGCGATGACAATGACATCATTCCTTGGTTTGTACTCCATAGAATTTGTTGAATACGATATATCGAGATAGAATATAGTAAGTTGGTAAGTAAATATTCATTTACAGAAAGTATAAAACATAATACAGCATTATATTGAGAATGAATCAGAAATAAATACAAAAACTGTCTGCAGTAAAAACTGCTTAGAAGTATATTCCCAAGAATGATTAATTCTTGTAGAAAATAAATAAAAAAAGATATATGTACCACACACTGTAGATCAAACAAAAAACAAGAATATTGAATACACAATAGTTAGAGCAACCACAGAAAATTTCATAATTATCAAGTAATCAAACAGAAAAAAAACTGTAACGAAGTGAACTACGTTACTAAAAAACAACCTGTATATTTTCCAACCATTTCTGAATTCGAATGTGAAATTATTTCGTGTTTCGTTTTGTAATTGAACTTCGTTACTAGAAACAAACTGTATATTTTCTAACAATTTCTGAATCCGAACGTAAAATTATTTCGAGTTTCGTATCGCGAAAATCTAATAAACCCATTTCAAAATCCTGCCTATGTATAAAAACTTATGTTCGCTTCAGTCGAAGACGTTATCTGTTCCACATGTCCCGTTTGTTTTCGCGTATTTCGAGACTCGAAATTTTCTCCCTCTGACCGAACCTATAAAAGTCAGTTTTCCCGATGGTCAGTAAAAAGTCATCTATAAAAAGTTTTTGGGTGGTCAGAGTTGTAAGTAACTTCTGCGATAATTTGTGATCATTATATAATGATAGGATTCTTTATACAATGGTTGTGATGGCAGCTCTCAATTACATCGCCATCGCAGCTTGAAGCTTGGTAGGCAAAGGTATATTTCCATACTTCGTACATTGTTGATTTTGAACATGAATTGTGAATTAGTTTGACTTGAAATAGATCTCGCAATAATTATATTTTATTTAATGATTATTGGGGGAAAAATGAACAGCATGAAAGGATTTTGTCATAACCAACATACAAAAAGATTTGAAATCCAATAAAAAACATTTTTATGTGAAATATTGCCAAGACGAGGCCGTATTTCCAACATTGTCAAAACGTTATCAGATCTCATGTAGAGCCAAGCTGCTAACTAAACTCTTTATCTTCACCAGTTCTTATTTCAAAAACTCTATGACTTGGACACAATAAGTGACTATAGTATAACGAAAGAATTTTTCGGCCAAGTCACTCATTTTGACCAAGGCACAGAGATTGTGAAATAAGGACTTCTGAAGATGAGATGAAGAGTGTAGAGATAGCAGCTCAGCTCTACATGAGATCTGATAACTTTTTGACAATGGCCTCGTCTAGGCAATATTTCACATACAAATGTTTCTGGTTGGATCCCATTTTTTCGGATACGCCGACGTACGTCACAGTCCTGATTATTTAGCTCCCGTTCGGGGCGACTGGACAGGATCCTTCGAACCAAAGGAGAGGGACGATATTTCTCGGTCATGCGCAGCACAGGGTAGTTCGCCGACTCGTAGACATTATAGACCGCTTTTCACCCGACGCTTTCTTCACATTAGTTAAGATATTTAGCCTGCTGACGTACCGGTAGATTGCATTGTGTGTAATATAGAGTGTATATGAATCGATTTCAAGCGAATAACCGGTTATCATTGGTAATGACCAACTGCATTCAAGCGCTTTTGGTCATTCAGACATGTCATTTATTTGAGTAAGGGCTATAACCAAGAGCAAAACCAACAATAACTGCGGTATTTACCGGATATTCGCTTGAAATCAATTATAGTGTGTCTCGTCGAAGTGAGTTTTATTAGTGTCCTCCAGTGAAAGAAACAGAAACTTTTCAATGGCTACCATCTCATATCGAGTCGAACTTTATCTCCAACTGTAGAAAGGCTTTCCAAGATGAGCAATTGTGATCGACGTAATGAATTGCGACCTTACAAAACCTATTGCAATTGGCGTCCGAGTAAACTTGGGAGGAGAGTAGTAGGTGTAAATCGTAACCCGGAGAAAATCGCCATCGCAATACCCAGACAGAATGAACAATGGAAAGTGTCATATAAAATCAAAAACTTCCTTCCTATATCTCTTCTTAAAGGAACATAAACTATAAAACCTCAAGGGGAGAGGCAGATCATTGTATCGTCTATGACGTATACGTAAACGATCTGGTGAAAATAGTAGTAAATTGAGGAGCCGGCGCGAGTAAACCCCGATGTCGGAGATTCAAAGTGTGGTCTTATCATAGATATACATAGATAAGCAGACGCAAAAATGAGGAACAGATTTCTATCTTTATATTCCCCCCTGCTGTTTATAAACATTAACCTAACCTGTGGTAATTTTGTTATATTCAAGATATTCGCGCCAGTATAAATGTGCCTTCTTGTAGTGATATTGAAGTTCATTTACCTCAGAAAAAAGCCAAAATACTACATTATTTGCAAGACATGTAAAAAACATGATTGTTTATAAACAGCAACATTCCAGAGGTGAGTACAGTGGCGTCGGTTGATTATGGGTTGTAGGTATAAAATTCTTATTGTATTGATATTATTGTTGTATGTTAGGCCATACGCTGAATAAATAAGTATCAGTAAGAATTTTTCACATAGATCAAAGCATTTTTCTTCATTATGGCCAGAAACAAAGTTTCTTTATATTAGAAGTAAAGAATTTTGAAGTCAACTTTCTATTACAGATCGCCAACAACATCTTCGATTTCAACTGACCCTGATAATGAACATTCAAAGATAAGGTAGAGTCCCAAACATGGAACTCGAGAAACTACTTCTAATACTTTCACAGCATCAGAGACCCAGAAGGTTATGAAATATGTCAGCGCTGACTTTCCGCCACATAGATAATAACTGTTTCATTTCTGTTGAGGTGTTAGAAACACACTTTTTTATTTATATTTTATGCCCAACTCTTACTTTGTAAACTAGCATGAGATTGATTTTACCTCTATTTGTATACGGTTTATGACGTCGTGTTCTTGGGATCATGACATGACACATTATTTTTATATGCAACATTAACTTCTTAGAAAAAATAAGAAATATTAAACAAGAGAAAGACCATAAAAAATAATATACAGGGTGAGTCGGGATGAACGTACCAAACTTCAGGTGTGTATTCGGTTGTTATCCGATTTTCATTTGTTTTCAAACTATAGCATCATTATAAAAAAAACAACATTTTCTACATTAAAATGGTTTCATTTATAACATTATTTTAATAAATGCTCAAAAATCCCGCGATTAACCTCCAAACACATTCGACTTCGTCTGCGATGGGCTCTTGTTGCTTTTCTGATTCATTCGTGTCTTTCTAATGCGCCGAATTAGGGCATCCCGAGTGTTAACTTTTATTTTGTATACCTCGTTCTTGAACCAGCCCCACAAACAATAGTCCAGTGGTGTGAGGTCTCTAGATCTTGGAGGCTAACTGATAGGACCGCCGCGACCAATCCATCGTCCGCGGAACTCTTGATCTAATTATTGTTTGACCTGACGAGCGAAATGCGCGGGAGCTCCATCGTGCTGATAATTCATTTGCATTCGGATGTTTAAAGGAACGTCCTCCAGTAATGCTATTAACTCATTCCGCAAAAAAAAATAAGTCAGCACCTACAGCATTTGTGATAAGAAGCGATAAACTAAAAAAAATTATTTATTTGAAATATTCTAATTACTCTATAGTTTGAAAACAAATGAGAATCGGATAACAACATATGAGTTTTTTGAAATTATTTTGACCTGCAGAATACACACCTGAAGTTTGGTCCGTTCCTCTCGACTCTCCCTGTATACAAAAATAATATATACAAAAATGTCGCATACGATATTTCGATAAAACAGCTCGTTCAAAAGTTATTCGAACTTTTTCTTCACAAATACCTCAATATCGAATCTAATAACTTTTGAACGAGCCGTTTTATCGAAATATCGTACTAGACATTTTTGTAGAGTATTTAATTGCCTACGCGAAAATCTATCACACAATGAAATCCGTCTATTGGTTTGTAAAACAAAGATTTTTTTATTGAAAAAAAATTTTTCTCTATTAGTAGGGAAAATAGAAATAATCGTTGAGCGACTTCTTAATATTAATATTTAAAGCTGATATTTTCGCAGAGGCCTTACTTCGATACCCTGACGATTTTTTTGAATCAGTCTAATATATATATAACTCTTGTTGAATTATTCAATGAATTCTTCAAATTTCAAGTTATCTCACCTTGCCTCATAACCAGTACTTTCATTCACAGTCAATTCATGAGGATCATCTGCTTCTTCTTTTCCGTGCTTTTTTTTCACTAGTCTATGAGCATGTGGCATAAAATCATTCCCATTATGATTCATCTGCCATATCGAGCACCGAATGATTGCTGGTCCTTTGTAGTTGTGTAGCTATAAAAAATTAACATCTTTTTAATGGAACATTTCATGCAAACAAATTTAAAGTCTATTATGGAACAAGAATGTATACTGATTGATTTTTTCTGATTGGTCAACTCGGGTACTTTCTAGGAATCTCACTGAAATTTTTGGGAAACAGTTGTCTGCAATAAAGAATATTTCAATTTATATTGTGAAAAAATTTCATCAACAAATATATAATATTGTGTAATCAGGTAAGACGGAAAATGCAAGAAGTGTAGCAGGAAAGTAAATAAGATTCAGGCAGTGTGGAGATGAATCAACCAAGTAACTGGTAAGAAAGGGTTAAGAAATGATCATTTAGTGCCGGTATGTCGTCAGTTCCGGGAGAAAGTCAGTCCATCTTCGAGGAAATCGGAGATCTAAGAAATAGTGGGATAAATGTACAGAATTCCTTCTTCATTTTCATTGTCACGGAGGATAAAATTGACTTTGGGTTTTAAAAACAAGTATTCGAAAAATATACATGGAAAGTCGGTGCACTTGTAGAAAATGATAATACAACAAGCTATATAGGAACCTGTATACAAATTATTCAATACTTGTAGCGTAGAGCAAGGCATATTTCCAGGCAAACTCAATACCGCCTTGGTTACTCATGTTCAGAAGAAGGGAGGTCTGCTGGATGTTCATATTATCGACCTATCTCAATTCTCCCAACTTTTGCGAGGAAGTTCTTCATTAGCCAAGTTCAAATCAAATTTGCGGAAATATGTCTTGTCTAGGGATAGAATGGAAGTTCATAGAGTGTTGTGTATAGCGCGATGTAAAGCTACTTCGTTCATCTTCTGGAGGGCTTTGCTCATCCAGGTCGAACATTTTGATTTCTTTGATGTCGCTGGTTGTTGGATTCATCATTTTGTTATGGGTTGGGGTTATTTCTTTCCTTGTTTTATCTGTTTTTTAATTTTTTGTTGCTAGTGTATATTCTGTGACTCTCCAAAGCTGTTCACAGTTGTTATAATTTACACCACAGAGAGTCTTCTGACTTTGTGGTTCACACTTTTCTTGTAAAAGAGAATATGTACCTATATTATCGTCTTTAAGTCGTATTCAATTTGCAAGTAAAGTACTATTATTATTATCTAGAGCAGTGGTCGCAAAGCATGGCTCACGGACTACCGGTGGCTCGCCGAGGTAATTTTGGTGGCTCGTCTAACATTTTGTATTTTGAAATTACAAACGGTTAGAAATCGAATAAGGCCTGCAGCAATTTCGCCAATTTATCTTAATATTTATGTATTACGATACGAATCATCCGTCAACGTCGTCACTTGCTAGAATCACTTTGATTTGCAAAGATTTCAAAGAATTGTCAGTGGTACACCATTTATGAAAATTGATATCAAACAGGTTGCAAATTGTATTATGAAAACTTTGGCGAATACATATCTGCAACAGAACAGGAAATTGTCTCATTCAAGAGTGATTCAGTCTTGAAATCATTATTTTCTGGTACCACAGTTAACTGGTCTATATCGAAAGACGATCGATTAGCATTGAATCTTCGGGAAATGGATCAAACTCGAAACCTGTGGAGAAGCTTGAGACAACAATATTATCAATGATTTGAATGTTTTAATTGGACTTTCACTACGAATAGTATCGGTCTTAGCACCGTTCCCTGAGGTATACCAATCCTCACCTTGAGCCCCCTACTCACCATATTATTCAGCCTAACCATTTGAATTCTGTCAGCCAGGTGGCTTTTGAACAGTTGCAGAGCCAATTCTCTTATATATTATAGTTGAATTCATCACTGAATGAAAGTAGGAAATATTTTTACTCTCTTCTTGGAATATTTAATCACAGTACAATAATTTAATTTAATCGAAAAAGTTGCGTTTTCTCTTCGAGTTGGTTGACTGTTTTGATATTTTTAATTGTCACTTGTCGATCCTTCTGTATGCCTTTTTACATTATTACCTTATTACATAACTCTTGTAGAATTATTTTTCATACTTCATACATTGTTTCTGAAACTTGGTAACCGCATACAGGGCCTAATTCCTTATATGTACATGATGATTGTTTATATTTTACTCAATAGCTATCTCAATTAATATTGGTCGTACAAAAACGTTTGAATTGGCAAATTTGAAGTATTTTTTATGGGCATTCAGAATTCAGTACTAAGAAATTCGTAAAACCATCGTAAACCTAAAAAAATGTTGTGAACCATTGTTTTTCAAATGGTAATCCCTGTATTTTATTTTCCTAATCGGTAGAGCCCCCTCTTCTGATTTCAAATATAAATACTTGAGGTTAGTTCCGGCAATTTATGAAAAATATAGGTTTTTTCGTCTAAATCCAAGGCAGCTGTGTAACGCCACTCGTGAATGCTGTGATTTCCTTATATCGAAGTTCTATTCTATGGCTTCCTGATAGTCCCTACTTAACCTCCTTGGACCCTTTTTCATGGGGATATTTGAAATATAAAGTGTATATGGCCTCTCCGCAAAATATTAAAGAGCTTAAATTCAGAATAGAGGAAGAAATAATTGAAAACCTCAATATATTCCATAAATAAATGGCAAGGAAAACCCTTAAAAACTAAATTAAAAGATATCGACTGTGTGCAGACGTAAGTGGGGGTCATTTACGCCCGTTTGCATCGCTCACTCTTTAAAGTTCCTCTTTGCTAGGTTCCACTTAAACTAAAGTTCCACCCAAAAATCTTGTCATATGTCATTTGCACCGGTGCCGCTTAACAGACACTTAGCTAGGGGACACTGCTATTTGGCAACACTGTACTATTATTGAAATTATGGTAGGTAAACTCGACCCATGACAAAAATAATGCAAGAAATGATCGTCCGGCGAACAAAAGTGCGACCTACGAATCGCGTCTGAGTGTTTACTGCAGCGTAAAATTCGAATTCGAACAACTTCGTGTTTTATAATGTAATTTGTATCTTCAAGACACAGGTTTCTGATGAGATAATCGTGTTTTTGAGGCAACTTTTCTATTTCATTAAATTAAGAATATAGCAATAATTGATTCATATTTTGGAACTCATTCCTGATTTCTGATTCCTGTTTTATTTAAATTATATTCTTCATTGTTTTTTATTAGATAAGCGTGCTTTCGGGGCAGCTTTTGTAATTGAATTGATTTAGCTAGGAATTTAGCAATGATTTATTTTTTTTGTGACTCTTTTTCCTGATTTTGAACGACTCTGATTCGAAAAATACTCTGAAGTTATGATATAGGTATTATTTTGCACGCAATGAAATGTTCATATAGATATTCGAAAATAAATATAATGATTTCTAGACCATTTTTGTATTTGATTTTGTTGCAACATTTATTGTATTATTTTAGCTCTCTTTTTCATAAGAATATATAGTGAAATCTCCCAAGAGCGGACACCATTGGTTCCAGCTTCTTTGTCCGGACGTGGGGGGTGTACGCTTGTGGGAAGGTTCAAAATAAATACAAAGAGAAATGAAACGAAATATTTGATGAAATATATGTATAAATTTATAAAAAAAAATTGATTTGCAAAATATGAAGCTGTTACAGAAATAGTTTACATTATAAATTGTATTCAGAAAAAATTAGTAATCTTAGGTTGTGTCATTTTTTTCTCTTTCAGTGAGTAGACGTGTTTGAAAGTGGGTTTCCAGATTTTTAACCAGTCGAAAAGCCATGAAATCTTCTTGGGCAAATATTTTCGATTCGCTAATCAATTTAATTGCTTCGGTATTAGATTTCATTTTGGTGCTTTCAGAAATAATGCTATCTTCAATTTGCTCTTCGTCATCTTTCTCTTCATTTTCATTGACAAAATTGGAATAATATTCAGTGGTAATTTCTTCGTCCAAATTAACAAATGCTGCATCATCCACTGTGTTGCACACTGCTTTACAGATTTTGAAGAAAGTAGCTAGTACTGACAAGGGTACGGAGTCCTCTTCGTCATATGCCTCCTCGGAGATATTCGAAGAAGATCCATTTTTTTTAATCCTGCTTTAGTAAAACGATTTTGGATAGTTCGCTGGGAAACTTTATCCCAAGCTGTTTTAATGAAGTACAGTGGTTCCAGAATATTTATTGATTTGGATAATTCTGAAGCTGATGAAGCACTATCCATTTTTGATAGAACATGTTTCAGAATCGAGTCTCGGTAGAAAAATTTCACATTTTTGATTATGCCTTGGGTTTACGCGGTTGGATGAGGTTGATCTCCTCAAGTGGGTACCATAGAGGACTCTGGTGGGTATCTACATATTGATATTTGGCCGCTCTCCAGAATTCCGCGTCCGTTACTTGGAGGTTTTTCGGCAACGCTGGGAAAATTATAGTGTCCGCGTCCGTCCGATAGAGGTGTCCGCTCATGAGAATTCGTATAACAAGAAAATTGTCCCGAATTTCTCCGTTCCAGAGAAATTGTCCGTTTGTGGGGAGCGTCCGTTTATGGGAAGTGTCCGCCAAGAGAGGTTTCACTGTATATATATATATATCAAAATATTGGTCTTCAACGATTTAATGTTTTAAACCGATATCTTTTTGAAAAACTTCCAGTTTTCTGAAACATATTATTGCACTGACGAGTGAAGTCTTGCAGATAATATATTATTGATAATATCATGAAAATATTAGACTTGTCATAATGAGGGTCAGCGCTACAGGGTATCTGGATATTGATAGATAAATCGGCCTTTCCATTTTTAAGAATTTCGTCATCTTCACCTTTACGCGATGAAATTTTTATGTGTTTCATCTACAGCAAGGCTGTCCAACACGAGGCCCGCGGGTCGCATGCGCACATTTGCGATTTCGGTTGGAAGACCCTGCATTCCAGGGCAACATCCAACGTCACCACGGAGGCAACTTTAGCAGGGTCTTCCAACCGAAATCGCAAATGTGCGGCTGGCTCCCTTGTGTTGACTCCGTTATGCGTTTTCGAATTCCATCTTCTCACCGTACTGATGAGGGCCGAAAGCTCGAAACATATATATATATATATATATATATATATATATTATATATATATATTATATATATATATATATATATATATATATATATATATTTTAAATCAAAAGAAAGAGCTCTACCGATTAGGAAAATAAAATACAGGGTGTACCATTTAAAAAACAATAGTTCATAACAAATTTTCAGGTTCACGATGCCTTTATGAATTTCTTAGTACTGAATTCTGAATGCCCATAAAATATACTTCAAATTTTCCCATTTGAACGTTTTTGTACGACCAATATTAACTGAGATAGCTATTGAGTAAAATATAAACAATCACTCTGTACATCAATGGAAATTCTTAAATCGTGGAGGAAGTGGACTATGCATATATGTATCGAGGGACTTTTGCTATGTTTTTCAATTATCTGTTTAGGATCGTGCTAACATTGAACTTATACCTCTCAGAATGAACTCAAATGTGTTCTAATCTTCTTTATGGTCTTCATTTGTGTACTTCTGAGGCAAGAAAATTGGTTAATTTCAAGGTTTATGGGTTGTTAACCCCTCTTTCGATTTGTAAAAATAATAATAATAAAATTGATCATGGTTGGATATGGACCTTTTGGATATAGTCTTCGGTATGAAAATTACAGAAAAATCATGAGGCATAGAAATATAATTTTCAATGAAGGTCTTTCAGTAAGAGTGAATAAACTGTTACTTTAGAGATTGATGATGATATTCAAAATTGTAAAGTAGTTGATAATAGTGAAATATACTATTATCAGATCAAGATTTGTCGAAAAGTGATATAGTTAATATTGAAATAAATGAAAGTGATTGGTATTGAAGCGTTTCTAAATCTAAATGAAGGATCATTAAACTAAACATAAAACTAAAAAAAGTCTAAGGAAATTTTGAAAACATCTACGATTCATGTAGATTTAAAAAACGTAAAATTCGTCAGCATTAATTGAAAGTTCAGTTGCGAATTGACGGCGAACGAAATACCATACCTTATATGTTGTGTGAAACAATTCGCAAACCACAGTAGTTGTAGATCAAATCAATTTGTGAATTTCATACCAGAAAATAATTTACAAAGTGCGCTTATGAGTGCAACAATCGCTAGTGCGAAACTCGAGAGAAAAGACTCAATTAATTAATAATAATAGTGAGAAAAGAGACTCCGAAAGTGTTTTTGTTTATCATCGATGCAGATGGACAAGATACTTTTTTGATAACGTCTGATATCCGAACTCCAGTGGCGTACCGCTGAATCGGGAATAATGAAAGAAACCACGATCCCAGATCGAATGGAAATTGGTAATTATAAAGTTCCCTGCCCAGTTGTATTTTTTTGTATTTTTTGTTTTTGTGATCTTGAGGTAAGGAAAATGAACCTAACCTAACCTGAATGCGGATCGATGTTTTATTTTTTTATCAAATTTTTTTTTATTTAAAAAAAAATGTTTTCAACTTTTGGTAGGGAAAATGAACTTTTTTTGTGGTCAGGAGAAGGGGAAAAGCTTACAGCCCAGGTTGACCGCACGTCAAGGACAGTCCAGCACAGCAGAGTCAAGCCAAGCGGAAGATTCCGTAGCGAAATTCTCCGCCAGACTTGGTTTCGCTGCGTTGTTCCGAGTCGCCCTCGATGTGCGGCCAGTCTGAATCGCTTCGACACGACCAGTGCCAATGTGTCAGCGTTAGTGTGAGCCTTTCACCCACTAAAAACCCCTCCTCAGTCACAGGTCTGAAATCCCAAGGACACCGATTCCAGACAAGTGACATTTCTCTTTTGTTAACCGCTGTCGCACATGCTATGTGATTCCAGCATATGTTCGGCTCACTCCTGCCCTGGGTGGTTTGGATTAGGGGTCAGAGCTTGCGTTAGGCGGCGGTCGGTTATCGTAGTAAGGAGGAACCGAGTCGCTAGGGCTGTCCAAGTTCCGTGTTTTTCCCACACCTCTGGTTACGGAACTAAGGTCCGTGGGTAGATCCTCTGGGAGGTCTTGGGTATGTTCTCGTCCCTCATTCCACGAGTTCGGGAGGAGAACTACGCCCCTGACTTGTTCGAGAATAGAGGCAAGGGAGATCGGTGTTAGCAGAGCGCTAATAGTACTCATTGGGTCGTCCCATCCGAAGATTCAAGGTTTCCAATAGAGACCTAGCCCTCTGCATGGGGTCCCATCGTTAGCGCCCTGGCATGTGGTGTTCTTGGTGCACTCTGGGTCTACCCCATGTCTGTAGACTCGGGGGGCCAATAGGACCATGGAAGACCACGCCGCTCCCTCCTTGCTGGCTCGATCTCTGAAAACCCTCCGGCGACTCCTAGCCTAGGGTATCTCAGGATCGTGCCCTGGAATATAGGGAGATATAGGGAGGTTGACTCGGTGCCCACGACGGGGCAACGGTATGGAGAAAATGCGTTTAGACTCAGAGAGCTTAGTTTTGGGAATAAATGTTGATGATTAATGAAGTAGATTCGGCTCTGTCTGAAAGGTAGACTCATTTTGCATAGAGGGTAGACTGAAGACATATCAGTTTCAGCAGGGAAAATGAACCTACCTAACATAACCTAACCTTGTTAAACTAAACTATATAGACTATATATAAGACTATATCAGAGCCGTATCCGAGGTAAAAGGAGTATATTTATGAGTTTCATTTGTTTTTTTTCTCGAAAATTACTGCCTCCCCAGAGCTGTAATTGAGACTGTAGTATCAGGAAGTCCTATAGATTCACTGTGCAAAATATTTTTTAAATCGGTGACGGGGCTATAAAATTTATAATAACCTGGAAATTGATTCCAAACGACCCACACACCAAGCAGGCCCATCACAGGGACATCCAACGAACACAACAATAGGGTATACTCCCTCGCCAAATGCGTCAACGAATGAAAATGTGTACTATCATAGACTTTTCTCAACAAGTGATGATGAATTCCAATGAATGGCAGGTGGTGAAAACCACTAATGCTAAAAGAAGAAAAATTAACCCCAACAATATAACCCCCACAACTACAAACAACAACTTTGATGCTTTGCGTGGAATTAACGAAGACGCCCAACAAGACCACAGCAGTCCAATCAAAACCCTTCAATCCACCCCCGATATTCATTTACGGCGTAGTGGATTACACAGAAATGGTGAAAAAGTTGAAAACCGTAGCAAAAGACGAGGAATACTTCACGAAATGAATATCGGAAAACACTATAAAATTAAACAGCACCACTCCTGAATCCTACAGAAAACTAATCAAGTTTATGCTCGACAACAATGTAGTACACCATACTTATCGACCCAAAGAAGAACGTGCCTACAGGATAGTGATAAAACACTTTCATCAGACAACAGACTCTAACATTATCAAACAGGAACTGGCGAAAAGCGGACATCAAGTGAGAAATATAATCAACGGCAGGCACAGGCTGGCTAAAGAACCACTAACGGCACCAGTTACACTTAGGTGGAACTTATCTTGAAGTCTAACCTAACTCGCTTATTCCGTTTGCACCGCTTCGACTCAGACCTAAACTGTCACCTAAAGGGCCGAAAAAGATGAGCCGAAGAAATCGACGGCTTAAGTATCACTTACCGTTTCAGGTACTCATATTATATTCCGGCGTCGGTCTAGAATGAAAGATGTTTGTAGTGTAGGAGGTAGTTTTTATTTAGAATGGAAATATTGAACGGATATGTTTTAATTGATGATGTGGATTTTGATGAGTCGATGTTAGTGAAGGAATTTCAAGAACAATAATTAATGAAAGGAGAAACTTTTTCCAATTCTCTGATCAGTTTACGTTTTATATAAATTTAGGGCCATTCGCACCGCTTCGGCTCAAGTGCAAAGTGCCACTTAAGAATACTCAACCGTTCGCATCATACTCTATGGAACACTTAAAGTGTATTTATTCTAGACATAGCTAAACTGTAGATTTCTTCGGCTTAAGGCACCCTTAACCTCAAAAATTTGAAATGAAAGTAATGCAACTATTATAACAAACGCGCAGGTTATCGTACGCCCGAAAACATTAGCATATCTTGATTTCTGAAAAAATCAAAAGTTTTGAAATGGACTTATAGGAAGACGATGACGACTTGGATGATTTTGACAGTCATCAATCATCAGGTTCAGGATTCAAGACTGCGTTCTCATTTTTTTAATCACTATTTTCAGAATTTGATCAATTAGAGATTTTCACCACATTTTGTTGATTTATATGTAATATGTTTTTTTTTCAATAAATTGGTTTGCAAAAATGAAATTTTTCCCTGATAAGTAATCAATAACTGTTATTTGATAAAATTTTCATTCCACCTTATGGTCTCTACTGGAAATCAGAAACTACCATGAATATGATAGTTGCCATGGCTGTGTATATACAGAAACGTGAACGATGAACTTTCATTTTATGACAACATTTCTGAATTTCAACATATCCCTTTGAATGAAGTATCAAATCTAAAAAATTTTAAGTCATGAATTATCGGGTTCAAGATTGTAACCAATTCAGATTTTTCGAGTCATTTTTACTAAAATTTAGTAAATTGAAGATTTTCTCCTCGAACTCGACTCGAAATATAAATAAACCTGAATAAAATAAGAGATTAGTACATATACACTGATCACAGAATCGAATATTTCTATGCTCCAGAATGTAAAATGCGAATATTTTGCAGTGTTGTCAAACTGAACATGGACTAAACTAAGCCGATGAGCAGGTAGTCCTGATGCGAACGAAAAGAAGTTGAGGTTACCCTTAACAATAAGTGAACCTTAGGTAAGACCTATTTTAAGGAGGGTCGGTGCGAATGTCCCTTAATGAATTTCAGCCCAAATTCTTTGAAATTGGAAGATTACCTCTCATGATTGGTGGTGTATATGGAATACATATGAAAATTATATCGCGTGAAGGTGAAGATGGCGAAATTTTTAAAAATAGAATGGGCTATTTTTCTATCAACAGCCAGATACTCTGCAGCGCTGATTCTCATTATGACAAGTCAAATATTATGATAATATATTAACTTCAAGACTACACTCGTCAGTGCAATAATATATTTCAGGAAACTGGAAGTTTTTCAAAAAGAGATCCGATTAGAAAATTGGATCGTTGAAGACCAATATTTTGATGACAATATCAATATTGAATTTAAATGCAGAAATGGTGGAGAATTTATTACATTCATTTTCGAATATCGATATGAATATCACATTGAGAGCAAAATAATACCTATATCAAAAATTTAAGAGTATTTTTCGAATCAGAGTCGTTCAAAATCAGGAAAATGAGTCACAATAAATAAATAAATAAATAAATAATTGCTATATTCCTAACTGAATCAATTCAATTACCAAAGCTGCCCCAAAAGCACGCTTATATAAAAAATAATACACTGGAAAATAAAATTTAAATAAAACAGGAATCAGAAATCAGGAATGATATGAATCAATTATTGATATATTCTTAATTTAATGAATTCAATCAAAAGAGTTGCCTCAAAAGCACGATTATCTCATGAGAAACCTCTTGAAGATACAAATTACATTATATTAAACACGAAGTTGTTCGAATTTGAATTTTACGCGCCAGAAAACACTTTGACGCGATGCGCAAGCAGGTCGCACTTTCGTTCGACGGAAGACCATTTCTTACATTATTTGTGTCATAGGTCGAGTTTACCTACCAGAATTTCAATAATTTTACAGTGTTGTCAAATGGCAGTGTCTCCTAGCTGAGTTTCTGTTAAGCGGCATCAGTGTAAATGACAAGATTTTTGGGTGGAACTTTAGTCTAAGTGGAACCTAGCAAAGGGGAACTTTTAAGGGTGAGCGGTGCAAACGGGCGTAAATATCTTATTTGTTTACTTAGAACCAGCTGATAACAACAAAGATATATACGCATACAAGTAGAACCTCAAATGAAATCCAAAGGTATCACACAGTGTATGAGGTGCAAGCAATATGGCCACTCGAAAACCTACTGCAACAGACCGTTTGCCTGCGTTAAATCACCACACAATACAACATCTTGCAAAAAAAGTAGAGATTCCCTGGCCACATGTGCCTTATGTGGTGGCGCCCATCCAGCCAACTATAAGGAATGCGAATTTTACCACAAATTATTGAAAACCAACAACCCTAACAATAGACTTAACATCCAACGGAACAAGAATACACTTAACAATAATAAAAATACAACACAAACACAATGCGCACTGCCCCCTCTAGACAACCAACAATACCCACTATTGCAATGCCGAAAGGAACAAACAAAATTCCCACAACATTATCACCAACCAAGGAAAAGCTATGCGGACTCAGCTAACAACTTGAATACCTCAGAGCAACCTAATGATATTTCCAATGTTATGAACAAATTCTTGGAAGAATTTAAAACTATGTTCCAGCACCTAATCCAACAGAATACTATGATGTTAAACATGCTGACCACGCTCATCAGCATATGTAGTATATTGGGCATTCAAGCGATTCTATCATTATCTTTATGGGAGAAAATTTACCCTGATAATTGACAACAAACCACTCGAGAGAATCTTTCATCCAAATAAGGCTCTACCTATGATGTCTGCACACCGACTCATCAGGTATGCTGAATTTATTAGTGGATTTGATTATCAAATACAATATAGAACTTCCAAAGAACATGCTAATGTTGACTATTTCTCAAGAAACCCTGTCCTGTTGGATACAAAATTGATAAACTTCAAAGAGGACTCTTATCAAGTAAACCAATTGACAATTTCAATAATTGCAGAATCACCTACAATAACTTATGAGAAAATTGTTCAAGAAACTGAACAAGATACAACACTCAAAACCTTGAAGAATAAACTACTAAGTGGCGAAATACAGAACCCAGAGTTCATAGTGCATTCAGGTATCATTATGAGAGGAACTCGAGTGTACATTCCAGAGAAGTTACGTCAAGCTATTTTGAAGGAATTACATCGAACACACATAGGAGTGGTAAAAATGAAAGGAATAGCCAGATCTCTGTGCTATTGGCCATGGATTGATGCTGAGATTGAAGCTCTTGTGAAAGCTTGCCACAATGGTGAAGAAGTAAAAAAAAACGGAAAAAGCGCCGCTACATACTTGGCAAGAACCAGAACAACCCTGGCAACGAATACATGCTGATTATGCTGGACCATTTAAAGATCACTATTTCTTTGTTGTGGTTGATGCGAAAACGAAATGGGTTGAAATATCTATGTCTAAGAAAGCTCCAGACACAAAGTCAACGATACAGGCTCTAGATGAAATTTTTGCTAGGAATGGTTTACCACATGACTTGGTTACTGATAATGCAACGAATTTCAAATCTCAAGAATTCATGAACTTTTGTGAGGCATCCAACAAAAATTTTCTGCACCGAATCATCCAGCCACAAATGGACTAGGTGAGCGCACTGTGCAAACTTTAAACCAAAAACTGAAAGCTATGAGTGAAGAACCAGGAAGCCTAAGAGAAAAACTAAATGCATTCCTCTTCAAATATAGAAGTACACCGCTAATTAATGGGAAAACACCAGCTGAACTTCACATCAATAGGAAACTGCGAACTCGCCTTCATTTGATTAAACCTCCAGTCGAAAATACCAGAACACAAGAAAAGTTACCAGTTAGGAAATTTTATCCAGGAAGTAGAGTTCAAGCTCGGAATTATTCTGGTCCTGTAATGTGGAAATTTGGAACAGTTATAATGAAATTAGGGAGATTACATTATCTCGTAAAACTCGACCATGGGTATACAGGGTGTCTCACCGGGAGTGCCCATTAGAAGTTTATGGAGAAATAATTATTCGATCAATTTCAAATTTTGTGTGGAGATATAGCCAAATAGACCTTCATTTATGATATATTTTCAAATATCAATGACTTCCGCTTTCACCGGAAATAGTACCAACTTTCTTATTTCAAATGGACACCCTGTATATTATGACTTTTTCGGATATATCTTCGAATGCCACATTCACTTTATGTATCATTCCCTATAGCTATCTAGAGCCGTTTTCGAGTTATACACTGTTTTGTGAAAAAAATACAAATTGAGGCATGTAGAACACTGAAAATTCAATGAAAGCGCATCGCACAATCTCAGATCTGTTTTCTGAAATGGGTTACCGAAAAGATATCTGACGTCACTCTGTAGAGAAAATAACGTTTTGATATACTGGGAGGTAAAATGAGAGTGTCAAAATTGGAATTCAAAAAAAAACAAAAACTCGATTTTTTTAAATGGAAACCGATTTTTTTCACTCACAAATGAATTTGTGGGATAAAAATAAATGGAGTCTATTCAGGGTTCCCTATATCTAAAATGTACCATTTTCGAGATATTCAGAAATAACTGCTACGAGCTTAATATAATTATGATCTATGTTCGCCTTTTCATAAAAATCTCTGACTTTATTTAAAATATTTTCAATGCTTCTGTTGTTGATATTCCTCAAAACTTATTTCATTGTTCAAAGTAAACGATCGCTGGTTTTTTTACTGCTCATAATGAAAATATCGAGTTATTTTTCGGAAAATATTACATACAAATCGAAAGCTTAAATTGTAATGCAAAACTTATAAAACAAGTTATGAAGTTTCTCGAACTTTTATTCAGATATATCAGAATAGAAAATTGAATCATAAGACATTTTGAAAATTTCGTCCACCTACTTCCAAACATTTTTCGCACCTTCTCAATATTTCTTTGTTGGTGGATTTCCTTATTCATTCTGGAACAGAATTCTGCCAATACATTGCACCATAAATTCTTCAGTTCGAAGAAGCCTGAATTATTTTGAATAAAGTCATACAGATTCTTAGGAAAGGGTGAACATAGATCATAATTGATACCTCACATATTATAATACGCCCGTTGCTACCAGTTATTTCTGAGAGAAATTTTTAAACAAAATCATATATTAGAATTACAATGATAGCTTCTGTTCGGTGAATGTACTCTCATGAGGTGTTAATCACAAGATGTCCTGCTCCATTAAAAATTGACCTGCCTAGACGTTTCTCGGAAAAACTAATATTTATGGAAATATTCTAAAGGGCAGTGGCCCAGTATTTAAAAGCCCTAGTTCCGACCAGACAGGTCAGGGTTCCAGTCTGCATCAAGGAAAACATTTTTTGAAATGGAGGACTCCCTGAACCATTCAATATTGGTAAACAATTAACAGTTAAGGGGATTTTGCAATCAACTCGCGTGCCGAAGTGCGTGCCGAAGTACACTTCGGCACGGAAGCTAAGCAGATGGCGTCCCCTAGTACTATTCTGAACAAAATTTGAGGCCGGCACGGAATTCGACCTCGGCAAAAATTCTTGAAAGCTTTCACTTCAGCACAAAATCGTGCCGGCTTTAGTTTATGCACACTGCTTTCAATCACGTGTTTTATAGTTTAAACGTCATTCGAGTTTTAATTCGAACAAACTATAGTGGTTATCTGTTTTTTCAATGATAAATAACTAATAAAAATAATAAATTTATCTGCTCGTTTTCAGTTTCATTAAAAGCGTTGATTGAAATATTCTTGGGAAGATACCCAACCATACGGGAAAAAACGAGTGCAAAATTTAAAAGACGGATAGATGGCGTATTGTGTTTACCTAAAGACACAGAGATGGCGCCGCGCAAATTTTCTAGCAAAATAATTGTTACTAGAGGCACATAGATGGCGCTGATCCATAGCTATCCCAAAAGACAGAACCATAGAGTACGGAAGAAAATGAAATGCAACTCTTTGCTTTCTTTTCCAATTTTTTTGGTTATAATTTTAAACTTTTAACATAATAACAAAATTATAAGTGTTCTGTGATCAAGACGGTGAATCAACGGTTTAATAGGTATATGGTTTATTCATATCCGATATATAACCATTTGTCTTCGAGATATCCGATTTTGAATGCAAAAAAATCCTTTTTCACTCAATTACTGCTACTGATCGCCTAGAGAGCCAACAGGCGGTTTCTGTTTGAGCAGAAAATTTCCTACAAAAATCTGATATGCTTAATTAACGTGAATAAAGAGCAAAAAATGCAATTTTTTGGTTAATGGATTGTATCTTCGTCAATATTGAGAGGAAATCTTAGGTTATGAGAAAATTTTACAGCCTGATGTTTCCCATAGATCCCCCAGAATCGGCAGATCGGTGGACCGATTTATGGAAATTTTGAAAAAATTAACAGAAAAAAGGATATTTTTTTTCAAAATGGATATCTTGAAGACAAATAATCAAATTAGAGGGACATAAGAAGCAAATTAGAGCTGAATAAACAGGCTATGCGGCTTTTGCATCGGTCTAGCACGAAAAAAATTTTCCATGCGCATAGAGCAAAACTAAAAATTTCTAAAATGAATGCACATTGTAAATGAGAGAATTTACGCAATAATTGAAGGAACAGAAAAATTTTTTGATGATTTTCAACAGGTTGTATCTCAGTGAAAAATGGTCCTATAAGAAATAAAAAAACCTACTTTTGAAGCTTGAAGACTCCAGTTTCTTAATTCTTTGTTTCACAATTTGCAATCCTCGGATAAATCAGGAAGAAAAAATTTTATAAATTTTTATTTTTTCCCTACGGCTCTACGCGCAAGGAAATTTTTTTTCGACCTAGATCGATGCAAAGGTCGCATAGCATGTTTATTTAGCTCTAATTTGCTTCTTGCGACCCTCGAATTTGATCATTTGTCTTCAAGATATCCATTTTGAATGAGAAATATAGTTTTTTCTGTTAATTTTTTCAAAATTTCCATAAATCGGTCCAAGAAAACCGCTAAACCGATCGATCTACCGATTCAGGGGGAACTTTGGGGAACATCAGGCTGTAAAATTTCCTTATAACCTAAGATTCCCCCCAATATTGACGAAGATACAATCCATTAACCGAAAAAATTGCCTTTTTTTGCTCTTTTTCACGTTTATTAAGCATATCAGATTTTTGTAGGAAATATTCTGCTAAAACAGAAACCTCCTGTTGGCTCGCTAGGCGATCAGTAGTTCCGGAAATAGCAGTAAATTGGGTGAAAAGGATCTTTTTGCATTCAAAATCGGATATCTCGAAGACAAATGGTCATATATCGGATATGAATAAACAGGCTATGTGTTCTTTGCATCAGCCTAGTTCTGAAATATTTCTCTTTGCGCGTAGAGCAAAAATAAAAATTTTGAAAATTTTGTTCCTGATTTATCCGGGGATTGCATGGCTACCAAGAATCCGCAAAATGGTGAACCAATGAATTGAGAAACTAAAATTTTTAAGCTTCGAAAGTAAGTGTATTATCGATGATTGAAGTATACTTCAATCAACGGTATTATTCAAAATGGAGAGTTTATTGTTTTCCCAATTTTTTTCAATGTTTCACTCAACTCAAGAATATTTAGGTAAATTCGAACGAATCGAATACTTTCATCTGAAAATTTCAACGAATCTTTAAGGTGCAATCAATGTTTTATAATACCGCCGTCTTATAAAAATTAAAATTCCAAACTCGACTATTCCTGTTTGAAATTTAAGTATCATGTTGGAAAATTTGAGGGCTATCCTTAAATTGCATCAACAAATATTCAAGCAAAATTTTCGCCTAAAAACGAATCTCATATTTCAACAGAATATTGAGTATCAAGAAAATATATAAAAGACGAAGTGAAGGTACTCAAATCGTTTTTTGAAGTACGCTCAAATACTAAGGCAAAATGAAACATCTGTTCATCATAAAAATTCCACATCTGGTATTATGACATAATAATGAATGCCCCTTTAGCCTAAGTTGGCATTGGGTCACAGTAACAAAGCCTAGACAGAATACACCAATTCTTTTAACTCGCTCAAGTTTCTAGTAGCTTCTGAGGGGTTTCGCAGGAACCCAGAAGACATGGAAGAAATATAAAAAAAATAAAATACATAAGCCGCACTATATGTATATATTTCACCGGTGTGAACTTGGCAGACCGTTTCCAGCGGCCAGTTTGGCGAAAGCACCCGAACGGCGGGATCAGTGGCGTGCAGGTCGATCGAAAATAATTAACTGAAATCTGTTAAAATTCGATATCTCGGAGAATATATGTTGGAGCATATTGGTATTTCGTGTGCTAGATTATATTTCCAATATCGATATTACCAGAAGGCGATCGACTTCCCGTGGGAGCACGGGCTAGTTTATACAACCTTTAACTTTGAAAAATTCATATCTCGGAAACTATTCTTCGGAACACATACAGATTTTGCATGTGGGTTGATCATATCGATACTAATCACCACTGAAAAAATGATCGACTTCCCGTGGGACGGAGGGGTTGTTTTTTCAACCCTTAACTTTGAAAAATTCATATCTCGGAAACTATTCTTCGGAACACATACAGATTTTGCATGTGGGTTAATCATATCGATACTAATCACCACTGAAAAAATGATCGACTTCCCGTGGTACGGAGGGGTGGTTTTTTCAACCCTTAACATTAAAAAATTCATATCTCGGGAGCTATTCTTCGGAACACATACAGATTTTGCATGTGGGTTAATCATATCGATACCAATCACCACTGAAAAAATGATCGACTTCCTGTGGGACGGAGGGGTTGTTTTTTCAACCCTTCACTTTGAAAAATTCATATCTCGGAAACTATTCTTCGGAACACATACAGATTTTGCACGTGGGTTGATCATATCGATACTAATCACCACTGAAAAAATGATCGACTTCCCGTGGGACGGAGGGGTTGTTTTTTCAACCCTTCACTTTGAAAAATTCATATCTCGGAAACTATTCTTCGGAACACATACAGATTTTGCATGTGGGTTAATCATATCGATACTAATCACCACTGAAAAAATGATCGACTTCCCGTGGGACGGAGGGGTTGTTTTTTCAACCCTTAATATTAAAAAATTCATATCTCGGGAATTATTCTTCGGAACACATACAGATTTTGCATGTAGGTTAATCATATCGATACCAATCACCACTGAAAAAATGATAGACTTCCCGTGGGACGGAGGGGTTGTTTTTTCAACCCTTAACATTAAAAAAATCATATCTCGGGAGCTATTCTTCGGAACACATACAGATTTTGCATGTGGGTTAATCATATCGATACCAATCACCACTGAAAAAATGATCGACTTCCTGTGGGACGGAGGGGTTGTTTTTTCAACCCTTAACATTAAAAAATTCATATCTCGGAAACTATTCTTCGGAACACATACAGATTTTGCACGTGGGTTGATCATATCGATACTAATCACCACTGAAAAAATGATCGACTTCCCGTGGGACGGAGGGGTTGTTTTTTCAACCCTTCACTTTGAAAAATTCATATCTCGGAAACCATTCTTCGGAACACATACAGATTTTGCATGTGGGTTAATCATATCGATACTAATCACCACTGAAAAAATGATCGACTTCCCGTGGGACGGAGGGGTTGTTTTTTCAACCCTTAACATTAAAAAATTCATATCTCGGGAATTATTCTTCGGAACACATACAGATTTTGCATGTAGGTTAATCATATCGATACCAATCACCACTGAAAAAATGATTGACTTCCCGTGGGACGGAGGGGTTGTTTTTTCAACCCTTAACTTTGAAAAATTCATATCTCGGAAACTATTCTTCGGAACACATACAGATTTTGCATGTAGGTTAATCATATCGATACTAATCACCACTGAAAAAATGATCGACTTCCCGTGGGACGGAGGGGTTGTTTTTTCAACCCTCCGTCCCACGGGAATTCGATCATTTTTTCAGTGGTGATTAATCTCGATATGATTAACCCACATGCAAAATCTGTATGTGTTCCGAAGAATTGTTTTCGAGATATGAATTTTTTAATGTTAAGGGTTGAAAAAACAACCCCTCCGTCCCACGGGAAGTCGATCATTTTTTCAGTGGTGATTAGTATCGATATGATTAACCCACGTGCAAAATCTGTATGTGTTCCGAAGAATAGTTTCCGAGATATGAATTTTTTAATGTTAAGGGTTGAAAAAACAACCCCTCCGTCCCACGGGAAGTCGATCATTTTTTCAGTGGTGATTGGTATCGATATGATTAACCCACATGCAAAATCTGTATGTGTTCCGAAGAATAGCTCCCGAGATATGAATTTTTTAATGTTAAGGGTTGAAAAAACAACCCCTCCGTCCCACGAGAAGTCGATCATTTTTTCAGTGGTGATTAGTATCGATATGATCAACCCACATGCAAAATATGTATGTGTTCCGAAGAATAGTTTCCGAGATATGAATTTTTCGAAGTTAAAGGTTGTATAAACTAGCCCGTGCTCCCACGGGAAGTCGATCGCCTTCTGGTAATATCGATATTGGAAATATAATCTAGCACACGAAATACCAATATGCTCCAACATATATTCTCCGAGATATCGAATTTTAACAGATTTCAGTTAATAATTTTCGATCGACCTGCACGCCACTGATCCCGCCGTTCGGGAGCTTTCGCCAAACTGGCCGCTGGAGGCCGCTGGAAACGGTCTGCCAAGTTCACACCGGTATAAATTTCAATATATTATTTATCTAAGACCAGTTGAGAAAGGTAAATACAAAACTAATTTTCAAACCAAATGATGCAATTGAATCAACTTTGCCCGTTTTGTAACATACACCCATTTAGTGTAGTTTTCTACGAAGGTAGGTACATATTGTGTTCTATGCCCTATTATCCCAAAAGATCTACATTGCAATTTCCATTTTTTCCACTTACTTTAACTGATGGATAAGTCATTTTTCTTGTTTTATCAGACCGTTCTCCATTCAAGCAGCCATGAGTTCCAGTCATTTCAGATTTATATCGAAACCTGAATTTGTCAATAGGTTCTTCTGTGATTTCAAGATATGGATCTGAAACAAGAATTATCATAATTATCCAATTCCAGTAAGAAGGGATCATCATTAGGAACATATTCAACAGAAGACTTCTACTGTGTTTACACAAAACAACAAGTTTACACTTGAACCTTTCAAAGTTGAAAGGTTCGAGTGAGTAAGGGTGGTATTCTGCTTTCATCTGTGAGCCAATCTATAGCTTATCATAAGCTTTCAGGAAAAGTTCTAGACCATTTTAAGAGATCTGTAGCTTACAGAAATCTTTAAATATTTACAAGTACTTAAAAAGTGATCGAAAGTATATTGTGATGTGTTAAATGGTTTGTTGTTGTAAATTTTCGGTAGTAAACTTCAACTCATAGGAATTTCATTATTAGTAATAATAATATGGCTTTGTTCATTGGGTTATCACAGGACGAAAATCTGTTCCTTTCTTGTTCAAACGAACAGAAATTTAATGAATGTTTACAATGGAAGATTATAGGGAAGTAGATTTTGAGATAATAAGCTGGAAACTCGTATACAGCTTTATTTTGGCGTTTTTAAAATTGTCTCAAAAGTATCGTAACTCGTCAATAATTTTTGGATGAAGAATTATTAAGGAAAATCCGTAAAGTAGTGTAAAGGGTGAGATATTTCAAATTCAAAAAAGCATGAGAACTGCTTTCGAAATTCAAATCCACGGATTCGTGGATTTCCCTTAATAATAATGGTTTTATTGCAGCACTCTCCAATCACAAATTGTACTTTTAGCCACATCGCTGAATAGGCATTCGAATTACATACTTTTCATTTGATGTAGCACAATCCATATTTTACATTTCTCAGTTTCCATGCATTATACATATACATATTTCTTCAAGAATAAAACCCTGTTTGAACATTTAGAGCCACAATTAAATTATTCTACTAGAAATATGTGTTATAACTCTCCTCAACATAGACTTACATCCACGGAACGAGTTGGGTAAAGAACAAAAGATCCTTGCGGTCGAAGTTCCCGGAAGGCTGAACGTAGCCACAACGACCCCTGTTCAGAATAATAATAATACATCCACGGAAAAAAGTACATTTTATAGCTGTCTAAACTTTTCAACAAACCACCACGAAATATAAGATTAATCAGTTCTCTGAATTCATTTAAAAAAAGAGGTGTTTAGTCTCCGATTTATGTTACTTTTTTGGCAAGCTGTATATTAAAAATAAAATACCGTCAAGTGCGAAGATTTTGAGAGTTAATTGATTCGAATTTCTGAGAATAACTTTTTTTGCACAAATTTAATTAACGAATAGTTAAAAGATGTTGACAAGTAGATGATAAAATGTATTGACAAAAATGCTAACACACCACTAAACGAATCATACATTGAATCCTTCAATATGAATCTTTCAGATGACACAACTCTAGTATCCCATGCAAAAACACTCGAAACCTGTATGCAGAAGCTCCAACTGGTTCTGGAAGTGGAGAATGAGAATTATTTCAGACAAATCGCAGTTTACAATTTTTGACCACAAAATCCCTCCATCATGAACAACTTCAAAAATCAATTAAAAAATCATGAAACCTGTTCCTGCAGTCAAGTACCTTGGCCTAAACATTCACAATAAATTGAACTTCAGCCTACACACTAAGTTGATGAAGAGAAGAACGATTTGGAGAGTAAAACATTTTTCCAAGTTAACCTATGTAGGTTAGGTCTATAATATTAACAGTGCATTAATAATATACGAAACAATCTGAAGGCCCATATTAGAAAATTCACACCCATTGTTTGCAAACTGCAAGCATTCAGCAATTGAAAACCCCACAAGAGCAGAGACGATAGCATTAAGAGCCATCCCATCCCATTTCATGATCCTCGAAACAATCTACTCTACCTGAAAACCAAAATAGAGCCTATTTAGATAAGAATGAAGAGGCTAAATAAATCATTCTATAAGAGCAGTTGCCAATATCAACAAGACTTTTAACTAAAATCAAAAATTTGAATTAAGAAAATTCAAGATATGTAACAAGATGATTGCATGTGTGCTGCGAATGTGGACGGACGTGTCAATTCATAGCTCCCGTTTTTAAAGCGAAATCCAGTGTAAAATATTGTTAAAGTTTATTTTTTCGAACAATTTTTGTGAGCCAAAAATCATAAAGTTATGAAGGGTCAGTGTGTTTCCTGTCTGAAAACAATAAATGAAGGAAAACATCCCGGTCTACAATGTAGTTCCTGCAATAAATCTTATCATGCGAACAACGTATGTTCGGGTGTAAATAAACAACAGCTATTACTCATGGACACATTGCCTGGGACCCTCTGGTTGTGCCGCGGATGCCGTGAGTCAACGGAATCTCCCCCGCGATATCACAACACTCGGTCCCGAGATGAAATCCGTGAAATGACAAGGAGCGTAGACTTCTGCTGCGATAAAATATCGGATTTTGACAGTGTAGTTAGCAAATTGAATAACCTGCTGAAATTAACTCAAAAACTGCAGGCTGAAAATGCCGATCTTAAAGTGCAGATATCATCCTTGAACTATAGGTTGAATTCCATGGAACAACATATGAAATCAAACAACGTCGAAATACAGGATGTCCCTGAGAAGACCGGCGAAAATTTATTCCAAATAATTGATAAAATTGGCAACTTTATCGGTCAACCTGTCAAAGCGGAAAACGTTGATTTCATTACGAGGGTTAACACAAGGTTAACATCCAAACCAAAACATATTGTGGTGCGATTTACAACCAAGCTTCTAAGAGATGAATTCTTAGCAAAGGCCAAAATCAAGCGCAGTCAATGTGAAAATCGCTGTTTGATGCTGGATGGTATATCGAATAGATTTTTCATCAACGAGCATCTCACAATCGCGAACAAGATCTTGCTCAAAAAAGTTCGCGATATTTCCAAAGAACGAAAGTTCAAGTTTGTCTGGGTTCACGATGGAGCCATACTGGTACGGAAAGACGAGAAGAGTAAAATATTCCAGATATCCAGTGAATCCGATATTGCAAAGATCAAGTAGGATAATCTACCTGTACAGTACCTAGCTGATTTATGGCGGTTCATTTTTTTTATCAAAATGTTAGAGGACTGAGGAGCAAAATTCATGAATTCAAGAGGAACTGTTTATCATTACTGAAACTTGGCTGAACAGTACTGTGTTTGATGCTGAATTGGTCGATTTAGATTATTATTCCGTCTTTCGTCGTGACCGCGAATCATCAGGATCACTAAAAAAAATCGGAGGAGGTGTATTGATTGCGGTTGGAAAGAGGTTCGAGGCCTGTTTGGTCCCCCAGTTTCACAGTGAGGCGGAGGATCTCTGGGTATCCCTTAAGATTGGATCTCTGAAGGTGTTATTATGTTGTGTTTATCTTCCACCTGGGGATAATGTTGCTAGTGCCAAAATTGCAACAAAGTTATGTAACATCATGAGTGAAATCGAGAGCGACTAAGTTATTCTATGCGGTGATCTCAATTGTGGCAGTGTTCAATGGGTGGCAGACTTGGACTCTGATGGTGCCTTTCTCCAACCAAGTAATGTTGAAGCCAAATATTCTGAACTCATTGATGCTCTTACCCTATGCGAACTGATGCAATTTAATAGTATTCATAACACTAACCAGAGAACTCTAGATTTAATTTTATGTAATCAATTCGTTTTATCTCATTTGAGCCCTTGCTGTAGCCCTTTGGTCGGGGAGGATTGCCATCACCCCACTTGTGAATTTTTGGCAAACCTCGATTGCAATTTTCTTTCCAAACCGTTAAAACCCACTTATAACTTCAGAAGAGGTGACTATTGTAATATAAATGAGGAAATATCAGATTCCATGGCGTGACGTTTTTGAGGGAGTTGATGTTAACGAAGATCTCGACTCATTTTATAGTGTACTTAATGATATTATAGATAAATATATACCCAAAAGACGCATCCATCCTGGATTTCCACCGTACTTTTCCAGTTCCACTATTGAAATATTGAAGCGTAAAAACAAAATTCATAAAAGGTTTAAAATTTATAACAATACAAGAGATCTGCTGGAGTTCAAGCGCCTTCGAGCGCTGTTTAATCATCAAGATCATTCTAATTACATTAAATACGTCGAAGAAGAACTTCCCCAAAACCCTAAATTACTGTTCAACTTAACTCGTTCAAAAAATAAAAATGAAGGTAAAAGATTCCTGTCCTCAATGTCATACAATGGTGAGACATGTGTTGGGGGTGAGAACATTTGCGACAGTTTTGCAGAATTCTTTCAAAGTGTATTTGTACCACCGGTACGGAATTCATATCCCGTGGCTGTTTCGGTCGATGAACCACCTGCCTATATCTCAAGCATAGTGATAACCCAAATGGAAATCGAGAAGTCAATAAAATCCTTGGATCAGAGCAAGGGTGCCGGTCCTGACGGGATTTCATCTTACTTCATACGCCGCTGTCCTGCTTTATCTGAGCCTCTTCATCATATTTTCAACCTATCTTTGAGGACTGGTAATTTTCCACGTCGTTTGAAGATTGCTAACGTTATCCCAGTTTTCAAGGGGGGTGATAGGAGTTCTGTAGAGAATTACAGACCTATCAGTAAATTAAATATATTTTCTAAGCTGCTGGAGACTTTTGTTTACAGCCACTTGTTCCATATTGTAAAAAATCAGATAATCCCTGAGCAACATGGTTTTCTGAAGGGTAAGTCTGTTGAAACTAACCTACTTGATTTTGTAACCTTCTTGCATGGAGCGATGGATGAGTACTTTCAAGTTGACGTAATCTACACAGACTATAGCAAAGCATTTGATAAAATATCTCATGATATACTCCTTAAACGTCTATCCGATGTGGGAGTGGGTGGCAATCTTCTGGGCTGGTGTGGATCATATGTATCCGAGAGAATGCAGTATGTTTCGGTGGACGGATATGATTCTTCGGGCTATCTTTGCACCTCTGGTGTGCCGCAGGGTTCCCACCTTGGACCTCTATTCTTCCTAATCTACATTAATAATATCATTCATGTTTTCAAACGGTGCAGGATACTCTTATATGCGGACGATTTGAAAATCTTTCTTGTCATCAAGTCTGTCGATGACTGCGCTATTCTTCAAAAGGAGTTGAGGAGGTTTGAAGTATTCTGCAGCACACACCAACTTTTTCTCAATGTGTCGAAATGTCAAGTAGTCTCTTTTTATCGTGGGAAAACTCCTATACTTTTTCCATATCTTATTGGCACTTCGTCTTTAGTCAGAGTCGATCAAGTCAGAGACCTGGGCATAATACTTGATCAAAGACTCACCTTTACTCCACATATTGATAGTATCGTTAATAGCGCCAACAGGATGCTCGGATTTTTATTCAGGCATGTAGAATGTTTAAAAGCTATAAGTCAATCCTCAGTGTTTACTACGCCTATGTGTTCAGTAAGGTCACTTTTGCCTCAGTAATTTGGAGTCCTCATTACAATATTCATATTAATAGAATTGAACGCATTCAAAACAAAATGCTCAGATTTTTAAGTTTGAAATGTAATTTTACTGTTCGTGAGAATGAAGACTTTTATTACCTGACACGTAAGCATTTCAATATTTTATCCCTTCAGGACAGACATAGATTAAATGATTTCCTTATGATGAAGAAAATTGTGAGTGGTGAATTGCAGGTGCCGAGTGTGTTGCAAGTTACTGGCCTTAATGTGCGAACAGTAAATCTCAGAACGTTCGAGACTTTTTTCATTCCGTTGAGGAGAACCAGTGCATCTAGAAATCAACCTCTAATTCGAATGCTCCGCACCTGTAATGAACTTCGACAAGTTATTGACGTTTTTCATGGCACTGTTTTGAATTCAAAATTGCTCCTCAAGAGACATTTTCTCTCAATGTAATAGATTTTTTCTTCTCTCTATTGTTTTTTGTTCATTGTGTTGAATATAAATTTTGTTAATCAGTTTGTAACTGGTTAGTTCGCTTAAAATGTTAAATTGTGTGTACTTTTTAAGGGTAAATCCTGTTTGTATTCCTTATTCAATGAAAAATAAAAAAAAAATAGATAAAAAAAACACTAATTAAATGTACCAAAGATTGTTTACTTACGGCCGAAGCACCCTAGGTCGACGGCCAATTGCAAAGGCAATAAAGAACTATTAGTAATAATAAAATAAATTTTCTTTAGCTGGTATAAACCATAAAAACACACTTGGACGACGATTGAAGACATATACACTGCGCAAAAAAATTAACGCACATTCTGAAAATCCCAATTTTAATGAAAGTTAACTCTACATTGACTTTATAACTTATTTTTTATATTCTCTCGGGAAGGTTTTGAACGAAACAAGACACATTGAATGGAAGAAAAATTCAGGATTTCACCGAATCTTATGTGAAAGAAGAAAAATTAACAATTTTCAAAATACTGAAATGCTGATAAGTGATTTAATACTTGGTATTTCCACCCCTTGCGTTCATACTCAAAATGAGTGATCTTAAAATGTTCTGATCTAATCCTTCCCAGATTTCTCCGAGTTGGATTCCTAAGTCATTAAGAGTAGCTGGATGATTTTCTGAACTTCTCAGCCTTCTATTGAGGTTGTCCCAAACCTGATCAATCGGATTGAGATCTGGACTTCTTGCTGGCCATTCCATTCGATAGATTTCAACCTCTTCAAGGTACTCCTGAACGATGCGCGCACGATGGGGTCTGCATTATCGTCCATAAAAATGAAATTTTCACCAATGTATGGGGCAAATGGCACAACATGCTCTTCAAGTATGTTCATTATATACTTATCAGCATTGATCACTAGAATTGATCGAAAACAACTGATTTTAGGATGGAGCCAATACATTCAAAATCTGATAATATCAGCTTTTTTTATTCCTGCTGGGAAAAAACATCTGTATTGAAGAAAAACGTCGAAAGTGGATAACATATGCATGCATGATTCTGATAAAAATAACTTTAATTGAGAACACCTTCAGTTATAGAATAAATTTGAGATTTCCATAATGTGTGTTAATTTTTTTGCGCAGTGTATATGTAAAAGTTAAAATTCGACTGGAGAAATGTCAGCTGAATGATAATGATTTGGTGACTACAATTACTTCAATCCAACATCCCGATGAAACAGTATCCTATAGTTTTCCCGCAAATGCTCAACCTCTCAATTTGCATCCTGAATTGGCAGATATTTCGATAATAAGAAAGGTAGATACGAGTATGACGAAAAAAAGTCAATACAGAAATGTTACAGTACAATTACCAGACGCGGTTTCGACATTATATTTTGACGAAAATGGGAACTTTATATATAAAGGAGGAGAATCAGCAAATGAATACAACTAATAAATCATTTGCTGATTATACTCAACTAGAGATGATGAAAATAATCAAAGATCTTCGGAAAAACATTGAAAATAAAGAACAAGACCTTAGTACCATAAAAAAATCGTTCATTTTGGAAAAATTTGAAGGCAAGAGTCAGAATGCACATGGATTAGAAAATTTGAAAACGAAGCAGAAAGATATCATATTGTCGAAGAAGATAAATTCATTCAGATATTACGATTCTTTTTAGACAAAAGTGCATTAGACTGGTACAATGCAACTATGTATGATCTTACATTAGAAAGTTCATGGGGCGAGTGGAAAAATTCATTCGTCAGATCATTTCTGGATGACAGTAGGAATCCTTCAAGATACGCTTATTCATTTCGATACATCGCTGGTTCTTATGTGGAATATGCTTTGAAGAAAGAACGTTTATTGCTTCAGTCTGATCCCCAAATTCCGACTCAAACAAGAATAATGGTCCATATACACGATCCGGCGGCCTGCAGTCCCAGGACTGTCGATTTGCACTGACAGTCAAGGTCTGTAGCGCACTACACACGATACAGTTAAATCGTAAGACCTGATCTGATAATCGAAAACTGACAGTCCGCGGACTGCGGTCCATCCTTAATTTGACTATACACGTTCAGTTCAGATCCTCAGTTTTCCAATTGAGGAACTATGAAGTATGTCTCTTGAACGTAAACGAAAATCGACTGCGACCATGATTGTATTATTAATTGAAAATGAAAAATCGAAAATGAGATTATGGACTAAAGAATGGTTGTTGAGACGTGATAAACTATCGCATATGAATTTATAAAGAGAACTGAGAATCAATGCAAAAGAGTCTACTGTTGCATTTTCATCAATAGTTTTGTAAAAGTTTACAATTTTTTCATAGGCGCTATTCTTTGTTCGCCTATTAGAATATTCACCTATTCGAATTTATTTTACATTTTACAGTCCATTTTGGCTGTAAAAGATCGAAAATGTTGGAAGTTCTGAACTGTCGATGGGATCTGAAGGAATTGCTCTACACATGCCAGTTTTTCAAACGATTTTCCGAAACTGTCGGTCGGGACTTATCCATTATCTGTGCATGTGTAGTGATAAAAAACTGTAGATCTACGTTCCTGCAGTCCCGGACTGCAGTTCGCCGGTGCGTGTATATGTACTTTAAATGTTGTTGGGCTTGGTTTGCCGATTCCCGTTCAAGAAAAGTTAATCAGATCACAAATCAAGACTAGAGAGATTTGATATCTAAAATACGACGTTATGAACAAGGACCACAGAAGAAGAAGAAGTTTACTGATATCTAATGTAGAAAAAAAGTATCAGCCAAGAGAAGAAAAGAAACCTTGTTCCATTTGTGCAAGTTTAGAGAAACCTAGTAGATGTCATCCGATTGGTCTGTGTAGAAATAAGAGATGGTTTAAAAATGAGTGAGATATATTTTAATGAAAACTCAAATGATCATGAACTAGAAAATTCAAAAAACTTCCTTTAGTACCAATAATTCGTCTAAATGTTATCCTAAATAATGAAAAAAATATTTCAGGAGTTTAATATATTCGACATACTTTGGAGGAAAATAATCAAATGTTGAAGACCGTTAGTGTTACACAACTTTCAAAATATAAGACAAAATTGAGATTGAAAATAGGAGATATTGAAGATGAAATAGAAACTTCAATTATAAAAAATGATGACTTCTTTTGATATGATATTAGGTCTTGATGCTATAAAAAAATTTAATTTAGATTATCTCAAGATCGAAATTTATCAATTCATCAAGACAAAGACAATATCAGCGAAAGAATAATAGGAGAAAAAAAACATTGTCATATCATTGAATCAGACAAATTTAAAAAATATTTGAACCATCTTTTGTTAGATCATAGATTACAATTAGAGAACATTTCGAATCAATTCTCTAAATTCTTTGCGACTAATAAATACGATATAGGAGCAGTTCATAAATATGAAGCACACATAAATCTATCTGAGAAAAAATATTTAGCAAAAAACCGTATCATTGCTCATTATATATATAAATATATATATATATATATATATATATATATATATATATATATATATATATATATATATATATATATATATTCTTATGAAAATAGAGAGCTAAAATAATACAATAAATGTTGAAACAAAAAGAAATTGAGGAACAAGTAGCACATCTTTCACGATCCAATTTGATTGAAGACTCTAGTTCTCCTTTTGCTGCGCCAGTAACATTGGCTTATAAAAAAGAAGAACATAAAAAATTAAGATTATGCATAGACTTCAAAGAATTGAATAGAATAATTATACCAGAATCACAACCTTTTCCAAGAATAGAAGATATAGTTACTAGAACAAAAAATTGTAAATGGTATTCTGTTTTAGATTTAAATTCTGCTTTTTGGTCAATTCCAGTAAGAGAAAAAGATCGATATGAGACTGCATTTATCAATTAAAATGGTCACTACCAATGATGATGTCTTAAATTCGGTCTCAAAAATTCACCGGCCATTTTCCAAAGAATACTTTCCACAATTTTGAGAAATCATAATTTACAATGTTTCTCTTCAAATTATATTGACGATATTCTGATTTTCTCAGAAAATTTTCAAAATCATATCATATGAAGAAGGATTTCGATTAAAATTAGAAAAATGCAATTTTGCTAAACAGTCGGTGAGATATCTTGGTCACATTCTGGGTATTAATTCCATTCAACCAAATACAGATAATTTACAATCAATAAGAGAATGTCCTTCTCCTAAAAATAAAAAGAACATATATATATATATATATATATATATATATACATATATCTACTGAGAAGAAGGAAATGGCTGCAGTAACTTGTGGAAAGTGTAAGTCTACAATTAAGGATGAAGAGGAGTTCATTTATTGTGATAGCTGAAAACTGTTTTTCACACCACCAAGTTGTGTACTGTAGTGTCAACAACTGAGCTGAGAGCTACGCAATTGCAGAAGCAGAGGTCGGTGATTTTTCTTTTGTGGTAGCTGCAAGGACTCTTTAGTCAGGATTCCAATACATCCAAACAGGATTGCTCTTCTGGAGGGTGAGGTGTCATCACTGAGGGGCGAAGTAGATGGTTAAAGAATCAACAGCACTCACAGGACCAAAACATCGTCCAGGGAACTTCCAGGGCCAAAATTCACAACAACACTGAAGATATGTGGAGGGAGTTCCAGAAAAGGAATGCCAGGGCTAATAATATCATTGTTTTTAAGGCTGGCGAATCTCGGGCCACTGTGCTTGGGGACAGAATTGATCACGATAGACAGATCGCCTATCAGATTATGGGAATAGCAGGAGTTCGTGAGGAGCATCTCAAGAAGGTGGTGTCTTGGCCAACCTGCCCCTAATAGATGCAGGCCTCTTCGCCTTATATTCAATAGTCCGGATATTTGTCATTCGGTAATTAAGCATAGGAGAAGGATCTCTGACCGTGGATTCTCAGTGAATTTCGATAAGACCAAAAGCAACTGGAACTGCATAAGGAGACTCTACTAGAGATGAAGCGGAGAACTGAGCTTGATGAAGATGATTTCACTATGGTGTACAGGGGTGGTAAACCAATTATAGTCTCTAGGAAGCCGGCCATTGGAAGGAATCGCACGATTGCTCACTCAGGATCTGAGGTCGGAAAACTAACCTGTCCCCCAAAGAATATTTTTGTGTATTACCATAACGTGGGTGGTATACGCACTAAATTACAGCATATTTATGTTTTTAGGGTTAGTTCAGATGATCGCACGATTACGCGCGATTTCCAAACGCGCGACTAGAGATATTGAGTAGTCACATAGAACGCGCGTATATTGGCGATCACGCACGATCGACTTTGCTATGTCGCCAGTATCTTGTTTCGCGCGACGTCGCGCGTATTGAAGTACAACTGACAGTCATAGACGTGTTCAGATGATTCACGCGATTAGACGTACAAAGCTGATATATTGACAGAGATTTCAATGACTTTTTCTGTGCTCGGAATCAAAAAATGACAATAGTCGCGGACTGCCGCGCTATCAACGCGCGACCATCTGAATACATCAACGCGCATTAACGAGCTATAGTTTGTTTCAAAGTGATTGTCATCAGAGCAAGCTATGGAATTCCAACCAGGGCTTTATTTCTAGTTACAAAAAGTTACTAAAAATTTCTGTGCGTTCATCATAGATTGAAATATATTGACATAACTTATAAAATGATTAAATATATTTTTCAAGGCAAATAAATTTGAAGAATTATTTGTGAAATCATATTATTTTCGTCATTGTTGTATTGACAAATTTTCAAACTTAGCTTCAATTGCAAAAGAGAAATAAACTGTGATGATGACTAAAATATACACACCCACACTATTCTGCTGTAGATCAAGCATGGGAATTGGAAATTCAGGATTGATAATAAAAATAGCTAGAATGCTTCAACATGAAATCTTGCAGTCTTTCGAAGAACTCCAATGTAGAGATATCATTATATATATATATTCTTATGAAAATAGAGAGCTAAAATAATACAATAAATGTTGAAACAAAAAGTACCTAAGCTGAGGTAAAAAAAAAAAGAACGGGGTATCATAACATTCTTCGTATGATACTATAGAATCATACGATACTATCATCACTAGTATCATATGATACTATAGAGCCAGGGGAAAAAACCTCAGCCGAAAAAACCTGCCACCCCGTAAGAGATATCATTCATTAAATAATTAAGACTTCATCATAGATAACTAAAAGTTCGTTCTCTATGAAGACCCTTCAGCAATCTTGATGACTATCGAAAATTCAGCCAAGTTCTCACCCTGTGTTATTTTTTCTGAGTATTGAGGAACAAAAAGTATAAAACTGAGATAACTTTACAATTTCATAGCCAAGATGTTGAAACAAATAGAAAAACTTTGTTGACAAATTGTGAATTATTTGAAGTGTGAAATGTTATAAATTAGATCACTTATTATTTGTATTTATTAATACTATCCATTTCATGATTCGTTAAATAATATACCAAATGTTGATTTTGATTAAAATTCAGTTACTGTTCAGGCAGTTGAAAAAAGATGTACAAACTGATTTATTCATTGTTTTTGATTTTAGAAAAAATAACGTCGTATAATATTTCTTTGAAGGTATAATCATGTGGAATATGTTTCCATCCACTGCTCACTCCTGATTGTATTGACTTGCCTTGCCTTCTTTTTTCTTCAAAATTCGCGATTAATACTGGCTGAAATACCTGCTGAATTGTTGAAAAACTCGCAGTACCCACGATAAACTGCTTCACGTTCCCTTATAGTTAGACGAGGCGAGAGGTATCTTGATGAATTCCAGCCATTTTCAATTCGTAATACTTGAGAACTATTCAAATCCAAAACTAATTTGTCGATTCAATAAAGAACATAAGCATACAGAAATAAATTCGAAATATATTCAGGAGGTCAATTCAAAGTCTGAAATGTCATAACTTAGTGTTTTCAATCAACACCAACCTAAATCCTAGAACTCAAAAGTTACTGATGGGATATTACCAACATATTTTCGAGATTCCACAGCCGCCCGAGATGCCAATCATTTTGAAACGGACTATACAAACGTGCGTTGTCGCTCGATCATGTGAACTTAGCCTTATGATATGGTGATTTTAGCTGAGAGTTGGCTTAGTGCTGATGTCTTGGACTCTGAAATATGTCCAGATAACTGATGTGTTTCGATTGGACAGAAACAGTTATACAAGTTCCAAGTCTCGAGGCGGTGGTGTTGTTGTTTTCGTAAAGTCTAATATTTGTGCAAGGATCATGGAACATTCTTATAATAGTGTTGAACAATTATTTTTGCTTATTGGGGGTGCTGAAGACCATATAGTAGGCGGAGTTTATCTGCCGCCTAACTCTAGCGAAAAAGATTACGCAGCTCATGGTCTAGCAGTGGAGGAAGTGTTGTTGCGGTATCCGAATTCTAGATTATTCATCTGTGGTGACTACAATATTAGTGGTGCCGGTTTCAGCAATGGCCGCTTTTCTCTCTGCGAAAGTAATGAAAAATACATATTTACTTATGTCGAACTCGTTGTACTTTGCTGATTTGACACAGGTTTGCGAGATAGTCGCGGTGCATACCTTGACCTGGTTTTCACCAATGAGTTGTCAACGGAGGTAATAATAGCCTCTGACCTTTTTCAAGCAGCAGGGGACCTATTCTTGACCATTCGTAATTTATGCGATCATTCGCATCTATTATCCACGCGATTATTTCATCTCGATAAGCGCGATTAGGTACCTCTAATAATAATAATAATAATACATTTATTGTTGTTTTCCGGTAGACATACAAATCTTACAACTTTTTCTAAGAAAATCATTGAATCACCAAAAAATACAATAGGCCTTAATAGTTGCAGTTATCTGATTCCAGAAACTGTTCAGGCCTCAATTTAGCTCAGAAAACTTGGGCATAATTTCGCACTAATGAAATTTGAATCATCAGGAGGAAGGAAAAGGAGGTGGAAATGAAAGGAGAAAAACAAAGGAGATTTGAGTGTTAGCAATTCAATTACTTTTTTAAACGTAGTTAGTTCTGAGATTGCAAAAGTAGTCTCTTGAGTTGTTTTTTAAATGTAGTTGGTGACTGTTCAAGACTAAAAGATATCGAATTCATAACATGAGAAATATTGTAGGAAAAAGACCTCTTAAAAATCTGTTTTTTATGTTGAGGTACTGTAAGTAAAGCTCTTCTTCTAAGATTCAAATTATGAACATCGGTTTGATATGTTAGCCTCTGAAGGAGGTAAGCCGGAGTCCCATATTTCATTATCTTGAAAAAAAAAACAGGCCATGTGTATCTGAGCCCTATTGTTCATATTCAGCCAACCCGATTGTTGTAGAGCTGGAGTAATGTGGTCCCTACGTCTCACACCATATATTAGCCTTAAGCACGAGTTTTGAACTTTCTGTATTCGATATCGATCGAGGCCATCTAAACAAGGCATAAAAACACTACTACAAAAATTAAAGTGTGAGAGGATGAGGGTATCACAAAGCATTTTTTTTATATCTTGAGACAGGTAAGTTCTATGGCTATAAATCATCTTCAAATTACAATAGGCCACTCTCAATTTACTGGTGACATGTTCTCTAAAGCGCATCTTGGAGTCTATAATAAGACCAAGACTCTTGCCGTGGTTTGAAAAAGGGAGATACTCATCATCAAGTTTGATTCTGATCGTTTGTTTAACATGGGAGATCTGCGCATCACTACCGAACACTATCACTGAAGATTTTTTAGGATTGAGCTGCAGAAGATGGTCCCGCGCAACACCAGAAAAAGATTTTAAATCCGCATTAACCCTCTCCTCAGCCAGTTGAATCTCCCCCTCAGGAAAAGAATAGTAAATCTGAGTGTCATCCACATAAAAATGCGAGCTACAGTATTGGAGGTATAAACGAAAAATGATTGTATAGACAATAAACAACAGAGGTCCGAGTATACTACCCTGAGGAACTCCTCTGTGCAGAGTCAAGGGCGACGAGCACCGGCCATCAAGAACAACCCTTTGCGCACGGTCCGACAAATACGAGGCTAGTAGATGGAGGGAGCTATCTGAGAAACCTATATATCGGAGTATCGCAAACAAGATCTCATGGCTGATCGTATCGAATGCCTTGCTAAAATCTAGCAGGACCAACAACGTTATATTACCTTTATCGTATGCTTTGAAGACATCGTCAGTGATATCAGCAAGGGCACTTTCGCAGCTATACCCCCTTCTAAAACCTGATTGTTTCAATGGCAGAATATTATTGACATTCAAAAAATGCGTTATCTGTTTTTCCATTGTCCGCTCGAGCAATTTGGAGAATGTAGGAAGAATACTAATAGACCGCAACTGACCATACTCGCTGGGCATTTTGACCTTAGGCAAAGGAACAACCTGGGCCTGTTTCCAGAGAACAGGAAAATAAGAACTCGCCAAGCACTCATTCACGATGTGGGTAATGTACGGGATGATGAACGGACAGCACAACTGTATGAGAGTTATATTTATTTCATCAATTCCAGAGGCTTTAGTTTTCATGCTATTCAAAATATTCATTATGTCATACTCGGTGGTTAGTTCGAAGCTAAGTTTATCAGTTGTTATAGGAAATGTGTGGCTGTCATAGAAGTCCAACACCTCACGTCTGGGCACATTGTCTACAATAGAGCTCACGAAGAAATTGTCAATTTCATCGACATTGTCTAAGTTGGTAGGGATTTTGGTCTTCTTATTTCCGGTAACGTTCAGCCTCCTCAGCTCTTTCCATTTTTTTCTCGTGTTACAGTTATGGAGTTTCGTCCTAAGAAATACTCTCTTCTCCGTCCTTATCGCTCCAGTGGTATAATTCCGCAGCTGCTTGTAGTAGTCATAGTCAGACGGATTTTTAGTTTTTTTGAACTTTTGCAACGCTTTATTTAATAATAATAATAATAATAATAAGGCCTTCATTTCTTTAACAGAAATCTCAAGGGGAAGTTCACCCATGGGTGTCCTACCACCTAACCCTTGTTGTGACATAAGAAAAAAAATTATAATAATGAACACACTGTGTGCAATCTAACTTAAACAATAACAAAGTATGAAATAACAACATATTCTTTCTTTTTCTTACTCTCCCGGAGATTAAAGAGATAATTGATGTACCAAATTTTTCAAACATAGAACAGTTGTTTATCAAGGTAAAGTATAAGGGGATCTCATTTGTGGTTGGTGTATTATACAAACCACCTCATGTATCATATAGACTTTTTAGTGATGCACTGGAATCTAGTTTAAATTATGTATTGTTATTGTGTGAGAATGTAATCGTTGTCGGAGATATTAATATTAATTTTCTCGATAAAAATGCACCTTCAGTCAAATATTTCGATTCAATGATTCGTTCCATCGGTGTGCAACAGCTCATACGGGGGCCAACTCACATCACACCCACTTCTGAATCCCTCATTGATGTTATTTTGAGCAATAATGACGACATCATTAGTTCCACCTTCACTCTTCCTTCTGATTTTTCTTTACATGAATGCATTGGTTGTGAAATTAATGGAACCTCGAATTTTCACCGTTAGAGATTGCAGGGGTTTTGATGAATGTTTGCTGTTCGATGATATTGTCAATTCTGATCTGCGTAAAATATTTTATACGGACGACGTAGACCAGAAGGTTCAGCTCCTTACCGATGTGTTGACGGACTTGTTCAACAAACACTTTCCGCCGAGAGAAATTCGTATTACGAAAAGGCATGCGCCATGGATGACGGATGAGATAAAAAGATTGATGAGGAGTAGGGACAGGGCCAGGGGGTACACAGAAGAGTTAAAACGGTTGAAGCTTGGGAGGAATATAAACGGTTGCGGAATATAGTCAATCACACGATAACAAAGGAAAAACGCTTATATTTTCAATAAAAATTTGTGGAAGGAATTCAAGTCACTGGGGATTTCAGATAAGTCACATCTTGATGTCAATAAATATTTAAAGGATCCCGATGAAGTCAATGACTATTTTCTTAGCTTTTCTGATGGTAATACTGACACTTCTACTGTTGACTTTTATAACAACAATCCTATATGTTCGGATCAGTTTTGTTTCAAGCTCGTAGATGAAGGAACAATTGTAAAACATCTGACAGAAATCAAGAACAGTGCGGCAGGTTATGATAACCTTTCAATTTCCTTCATCAAAATTTGTTGTCCTCATATTCTTCCCTTCATTGTAAATATTTTTAATACCATCATATTAGATTCAAAATTTCTCAGTTTGTGGAAATACTCTCTGGTCACCCCTATTCCAAAATGCAGTATGCCTATGGAACTATCAGATTTTAGACCGATTAGTATTTTATCAGGGTTGTCCAAATTAATGGAAAAAATAATAGCGGAACAACTTCAAGAATTTCTTGAATCAAATAGTATCATACCTGATGTTCAATCCGGGTTCCGACCGGGTTATAGAACTACTAGCACTCTTCAGGATGTTACCGATGATATTCTTGGATATATCGATGAATCAAAATGTGTAGCTTTACTGCTTCTTGATTTCAGCAAAGCATTCGACACGGTTAGTCATGGCATTCTCCTTGCAATATTGAGGTCTTGTGGAATGTGTGAGAGAGCGCTCAATCTTTTCGAGTCGTATCTGAGTGGTCGGTCGCAAACTGTTAGGTTGGGTGCAAGAATGTCTGAAGCAAAGATCGTACCGAATGGGGTTCCTCAGGGTTCAGTTCTTGGCCCACTTCTCTTCATATTGTATACCAGCCAATTTGTGAAATTCATTCGTCACTGCAAGGTTCATATGTATGCTGATGACTTTCAGCTCTATTTCGATTTCTCTGTTTCTGAAATGAATAATGCAGCTATCGGACTCAATGAGGACTTACATCGGTTATGGGAGATTGCTGGAAGACATGGTCTGTCTTTGAATGCAAAAAAATCATTTGCCCTTGCCTTCGGTTCTAAAAACAGCAGACAACTTTCTAAGTTTTTGTAGAAATTTTATATTTTCAGTTATCCAAGGCGCATAGGTATAATTTGTTATTTTACGGAAATTCTTCAATGGCGCATGTTTCTCAAATACCACCTTTACATTACCGATCTTTCACGCGCGATTCATCGCGCGCGACATCACTCGCGCTTTCGTGCGGTCTGGAGTGGCGCGTGTAAACTGTATCACCTACATGTAGACTAACGATCTTTCCTACGTGACTGGAACGTCACGCGCCAATCGTGCTTATCGAGATGAAATAATCGCGCGGATAATCGCTAGCGAAAGAGTGCGAATTTTCACGCGTCTAATCCCGAGCGAAAGGTTTCCTTTACACTATCATGCATTCGCGCGCGATTGTCACGTGACGTTCCAGTCACGCAGGAAAGATCTTTAGTCTACATGTAGCTGATACGGTTTACACGCGCCACTCCAGACCGCGCGAAAGCTCGAGTGATTTTCGCGCGCGAAAGATCGTAAATATAAAGGTACCTATTAAATTTGAAAGTAAGGTGTTGGGATTTTACTGATATTTATCTATATTGTCCTCATAGCTCGAAATTTGAGCTTTCAATAGTGCCGCTATGTAAATCTATGCCATAAACCTTCCGAATTTGTCAAGAATGCCGTTTTTGAAACGCAAATCGCCATTCGTAAAAATGCGTATTCGTGGAGTTGCGAATGATTTCTAGAATAGGTCCCCTGGTCTGCACCATACTGGTTTGCAGTTTTCAATCCCGACAAGTGCTGGTCTTAGTGCAACAACAGCTGCCGATGGAATCATTCAGTTTGATTTCAATTGGGGAAATTACGCCGGCTTGAATTCCTTTTTGGCCCTTCATATCTATCAAACCTGAAAGGTGCACAAAATTTCCAGTATGGTTTAACGGTGAACTCATTAGAATGATGTGTGCAAAGAGGAGAGCTCATAGAAGATTTGCGAATTCCAGGGACTGGAAGGCTGGGAAGGGACTCTAGAGGTATTATGTGTCGATTATCATAGGGCGCTCTCACTGGGCACTGTCCCGTGAGGTATCACTTAAAAAACATGGGAAAGGCGCCCGATAGTACATGTCGCTTCTGTCAGGAAGCCACCGAGACAGCCAGTCACCTACTATGTGAGTGTGAAGCTGTCCACCAGAAACGGTTACGGCATCTTGGCTCCTGGTTCCTAAAGCCTGAACAAGTAATGGATGTGGCCCCCAGAAAGGTGGTGAAGTTCATTGAGACTTTGCTGCCCGACTGGTAAACAGCGCGGGGATGCACAATAGATCTTAAGGTCAAGGTGCTCGCAAGGTCGGTTTTGATCTGTCGCCCCTCCTCTAATCTAATCTAATCTAATCATAGTGCATAGAAAACTCCGAGTAATGGCACTGATTTCCGACGAAAAGGTCGGAGGTCCTAGAAATAGAATTCACCTCTACCAGCAAATCCTACTCTCACGTCCTCGCAGGCGAAAGCCGCATAGTAGCTGGGTACATGGCGTAGGTACAATGGAATTGCGCTATTTAGCTAACGAGAGAGGATGAAAGGTGAGTTTCTGGCGCCTGAAAACTTGAAAGGATCGGCTAAGAGAGCAAACTCTGACAGAAGAGCCTGGGCCTCCTAGTAAGGGGGTTGGGTCGTTGGGCCAGCAACCCATCACTCGGAAAATTGAAACAAAACGCTAAAACTACCTTCAATAAGCCTCGGAATAGGACTGGAAATTTACGGTGACGACTGGCGAGTAAAAGGACAATGAAACTGATTACTTGGAATGTTCAGGGAATATCCAATAAAATACCGGAAATCTTACTGACTATGGATCAGACGGAAACTGACATAGCTGTACTAACAGAAATCAAGAAAAAAGGAAACGGAAATGAAGACTTGACCAACTATGTGCACCTATGGGCAGGCGTAGATAAATCAAAGAGTGCAGCAGCAGGTGTGTCTATCTTTCTCAACAAACGCCATAAAAAATTTGTCAAAAGCTATGAATATAAATCAGAAAAAGTTTATACCTTAACTTTGTCTATATATGGTCACTACACCACAATTATTGGAGTGTACACTCCAACAGACGATTCTAAGCAGCAAATACAAAACGATTTCTACGAAGACCTTATGAAAGTAATAGATAACATTGCAAGTCATCAAGAGATTATTATGATGGGGGATCTTAATGCGAGAGTCGGGTCTAGGAAGGACCATAAGGTGGTGAGACAGTTTGGAGAGCAATGTGTCAACAACTCAGGAGAAATGCTCATAGAGTTTTGTACTCAGAATGAATTGAACGAAGATCTTGAACGGTTTCTTCGAACATAAATTAATTCATAGGTACACATGGGAGAGACCATCTCTACGGCAAAAGTCCATCCTGGACTACTTGCTGAGTGAAGAGGGGTCTGAGCTGCGGATCTGATCACTATGTTCTGGAGGCAAAACTCATAAGTCCATTCGGAAATAAAGTACATATACAATAGTCCACCAGAAACGGATGAACAGAAAAACATACTAAAAGAAAAAAGATATAAGTTATGTTTACTACGGGAAGAAAGCATCAGACATCTATTTCAAAACCGACTCAGAGATTAACTCAATATTAGACCTCAGAATGATAACGTTGAAACTGATTATGCAAACATAAAGGCTTCGTTGCATTCGGCTGCAATGCAGGCTCTTGGACTACTTCCCAATAAGAAAAATAAAAGAAAGCCTTATTGGCTAACAGAAGATATAAATATATTAATAGAGAGAAAAAACAAGTCCTTCAATTGTTTGCTAAATAAAAAAGATCAAGAGAGTCGTGAGATATACAAACGAAATAATAGAGAACTAAGAAAAAAATTCAGATCGAGCGGAAATCGCTGATTCCAAAGCTCTAAGTGGGTTACCTGTGACGAATGTTGGAATATTGTTTGATTTAGATTAGTATATAAGCTTAGATTGTAATAAATAAAATTATCATTCGCCAAACGTCTGATCATTACACCTCAGAGCAAACTGTGGAGTTAAGAATTCCCTTAGAACTTCTGAGTCTGGTTGTTCAGTTTGCCCTTCTATTGTCAAGTGTTGCTTCAAGCACAAAGAAACAACAAATGAAGTGATCAGAGACCGAATGCAAGCCAAAGAGGCAGTAGTGGACAGAATCGAGCAAAGTGGACTAAGATGGTTTGGACACTTAATGAGAATGCCAGAAAACCGATTGCCGAGGAGAATCTTTGAGTGGGTCCCAGCAGGAAGGAGGAAGACCGAGACGCCCTTGGAATGAGAGAGGGAATTAGACAATCCATGGAGCGAAGAAAGCTGGATGTGGAGATGGTACATGATCAAGAGGTTTGGAGAAGGGGTCTGGGGAGATGGCAGTAGCTGTATCTTTATAATACTTACATTGTACCGAACATTGTTTTGTAGTATTAAGGCCCAGATTATATATACAGGGTGACACAGACTCATGGTACACCCCCATTTTCTCCCTTGTTTCTGTAGCTATATTTCTGAAATTTGGAACATTGAATATACTCACTATAGGGCACTTTCTGACATATTTAAGAAAAAAATCCAATTTCCGGTTTTTCCGGAAATGACATCAACTTTGGATTTTCAAATGGGAAACCTGGTATATTATTACATTTTTGAAATCTCCATAATTTTCTTTATCTAATGATACCTCATAGTTGATATTTGAGTCGTCAAAACGCCCATTTTATTTTTCGATCTAGAGAGCCATGAACTCCCTAAAATTATTCCAAATGATCAAAATAATGCTACACTATAGTAATTTCGATTTAAAGGGTATCATGGTTCGAAATACGTACCAAAAAAGTAAACCAAAACCTTTTTTCATTCAAAACTCCATTTTGTCAAATGGTAGCATAATGGTACTCTGACGTCATTCGAAAGTACCATCAGTGGGGTATCCATCCATATCAACTATTTTTCTGTACAACCAATACGAACACGATAATGGAGTTAAGACAAGTTTAAGTATTTTCTCTGTTCAATCCAAAGTTGATGTCATTTCCGGAAAAACCGGAAATTGGATTTTTTTCTAAATATGTCAAAAAGTGCCCTATAGTAAGTATATTCAATGTACCAAATTTCAAAAAAATAGCTACAGAAACAAAGGAGAAAATGGGGGTGTATCATGAGTCTTTGTCACACTATATACAGGGTGTCCCGTAAAGACCACGTCAAACGAAAACGGAATGTAGATCAGAATGTGCTCTACCTGATGTGAAAAAATCGTTCATATGAAAGTCTCACAGTTTTCGAGATATTTGATGTTTTATGAAAATGTTGAATTTTTTCACTTAAGATGCTTCCTCTCTTGTGGAAGCTACAATTAAATACTTTTCGAATCAGTTTTTTTTCTCTAAATATTGTTGAATGATTACTTCAATTCATGCAATGAAAAATAGTAGAAAATATTATACAGGGATCCTGAAAACAAAGTTGAAATTCATGTTCTGAAGGAAGTGTTTTTTTTTTGTACTGAATTCTATCTGACGTGGTATAAAAAAAGACACTAGACCTTTTCTGGATATTACCTTGAAAAGTTGCTCATTTTGTGAGGATTCCGAAAAAGTAAAATACAGGTGATAACCTTCTTCACGAAAAAAGATATTTGAATGTTTATCAAAAATGGAGCATTTCTGTGAAAAACTGATCACTATGTTCTGGAGGCAAAACTCATAAGTCCATTCGGAAATAAAGTACATATACAATAGTCCACCAGAAACGGATGAACAGAAAAACATACTAAAAGAAAAAAGATATAAGTTATGTTTACTACGGGAAGAAAGCATCAGACATCTATTTCAAAACCGACTCAGAGATTAACTCAATATTAGACCTCAGAATGATAACGTTGAAACTGATAATGCAAACATAAAGGCTTCGTTGCATTCGGCTGCAATGCAGGCTCTTGGACTACTTCCCAATAAGAAAAATAAAAGAAAGCCTTATTGGCTAACAGAAGATATAAATATATTAATAGAGAGAAAAAACAAGTCCTTCAATTGTTTGCTAAATAAAAAAGATCAAGAGAGTCGTGAGATATACAAACGAAATAATAGAGAACTAAGAAAAAAATTCAGATCGAGCGGAAATCGCTGATTCCAAAGCTCTAAGTGGGTTACCTGTGACGAATGTTGGAATATTGTTTGATTTAGATTAGTATATAAGCTTAGATTGTAATAAATAAAATTATCATTCGCCAAACGTCTGATCATTACACCTCAGAGCAAACTGTGGAGTTAAGAATTCCCTTAGAACTTCTGAGTCTGGTTGTTCAGTTTGCCCTTCTATTGTCAAGTGTTGTTTCAAGCACAAAGAAACAACAAATGAAGTGATCAGAGACCGAATGCAAGCCAAAGAGGCAGTAGTGGACAGAATCGAGCAAAGTGGACTAAGATGGTTTGGACACTTAATGAGAATGCCAGAAAACCGATTGCCGAGGAGAATCTTTGAGTGGGTCCCAGCAGGAAGGAGGAAGACCGAGACGCCCTTGGAATGAGAGAGGGAATTAGACAATCCATGGAGCGAAGAAAGCTGGATGTGGAGATGGTACATGATCAAGAGGTTTGGAGAAGGGGTCTGGGGAGATGGCAGTAGCTGTATCTTTATAATACTTACATTGTACCGAACATTGTTTTGTAGTATTAAGGCCCAGATTATATATACAGGGTGACACAGACTCATGGTACACCCCCATTTTCTCCCTTGTTTCTGTAGCTATATTTCTGAAATTTGGAACATTGAATATACTCACTATAGGGCACTTTCTGACATATTTAAGAAAAAAATCCAATTTCCGGTTTTTCCGGAAATGACATCAACTTTGGATTTTTAAATGGGAAACCTGGTATATTATTACATTTTTGAAATCTCCATAATTTTCTTTATCTAATGATACCTCATAGTTGATATTTGAGTCGTCAAAACGCCCATTTTATTTTTCGATCTAGAGAGCCATGAACTCCCTAAAATTATTCCAAATGATCAAAATAATGCTACACTATAGTAATTTCGATTTAAAGGGTATCATGGTTCGAAATACGTACCAAAAAAGTAAACCAAAACCTTTTTTCATTCAAAACTCCATTTTGTCAAATGGTAGCATAATGGTACTCTGACGTCATTCGAAAGTACCATCAGTGGGGTATCCATCCATATCAACTATTTTTCTGTACAACCAATACGAACACGATAATGGAGTTAAGACAAGTTTAAGTATTTTCTCTGTTCAATCCAAAGTTGATGTCATTTCCGGAAAAACCGGAAATTGGATTTTTTTCTAAATATGTCAAAAAGTGCCCTATAGTAAGTATATTCAATGTACCAAATTTCAAAAAAATAGCTACAGAAACAAAGGAGAAAATGGGGGTGTATCATGAGTCTGTGTCACACTATATACAGGGTGTCCCGTAAAGACCACGTCAAACGAAAACGGAATGTAGATCAGAATGTGCTCTACCTGATGTGAAAAAATCGTTCATATGAAAGTCTCACAGTTTTCGAGATATTTGATGTTTTATGAAAATGTTGAATTTTTTCACTTAAGATGCTTCCTCTCTTGTGGAAGCTACAATTAAATACTTTTCGAATCAGTTTTTTTTCTCTAAATATTGTTGAATGATTACTTCAATTCATGCAATGAAAAATAGTAGAAAATATTATACAGGGATCCTGAAAACAAAGTTGAAATTCATGTTCTGAAGGAAGTGTTTTTTTTTTGTACTGAATTCTATCTGACGTGGTATAAAAAAAGACACTAGACCTTTTCTGGATATTACCTTGAAAAGTTGCTCATTTTGTGAGGATTCCGAAAAAGTAAAATACAGGTGATAACCTTCTTCACGAAAAAAGATATTTGAATGTTTATCAAAAATGGAGCATTTCTGTGAAAAACTGATCACTATGTTCTGGAGGCAAAACTCATAAGTCCATTCGGAAATAAAGTACATATACAATAGTCCACCAGAAACGGATGAACAGAAAAACATACTAAAAGAAAAAAGATATAAGTTATGTTTACTACGGGAAGAAAGCATCAGACATCTATTTCAAAACCGACTCAGAGATTAACTCAATATTAGACCTCAGAATGATAACGTTGAAACTGATTATGCAAACATAAAGGCTTCGTTGCATTCGGCTGCAATGCAGGCTCTTGGACTACTTCCCAATAAGAAAAATAAAAGAAAGCCTTATTGGCTAACAGAAGATATAAATATATTAATAGAGAGAAAAAACAAGTCCTTCAATTGTTTGCTAAATAAAAAAGATCAAGAGAGTCGTGAGATATACAAACGAAATAATAGAGAACTAAGAAAAAAATTCAGATCGAGCGGAAATCGCTGATTCCAAAGCTCTAAGTGGGTTACCTGTGACGAATGTTGGAATATTGTTTGATTTAGATTAGTATATAAGCTTAGATTGTAATAAATAAAATTATCATTCGCCAAACGTCTGATCATTACACCTCAGAGCAAACTGTGGAGTTAAGAATTCCCTTAGAACTTCTGAGTCTGGTTGTTCAGTTTGCCCTTCTATTGTCAAGTGTTGTTTCAAGCACAAAGAAACAACAAATGAAGTGATCAGAGACCGAATGCAAGCCAAAGAGGCAGTAGTGGACAGAATCGAGCAAAGTGGACTAAGATGGTTTGGACACTTAATGAGAATGCCAGAAAACCGATTGCCGAGGAGAATCTTTGAGTGGGTCCCAGCAGGAAGGAGGAAGACCGAGACGCCCTTGGAATGAGAGAGGGAATTAGACAATCCATGGAGCGAAGAAAGCTGGATGTGGAGATGGTACATGATCAAGAGGTTTGGAGAAGGGGTCTGGGGAGATGGCAGTAGCTGTATCTTTATAATACTTACATTGTACCGAACATTGTTTTGTAGTATTAAGGCCCAGATTATATATACAGGGTGACACAGACTCATGGTACACCCCCATTTTCTCCCTTGTTTCTGTAGCTATATTTCTGAAATTTGGAACATTGAATATACTCACTATAGGGCACTTTCTGACATATTTAAGAAAAAAATCCAATTTCCGGTTTTTCCGGAAATGACATCAACTTTGGATTTTCAAATGGGAAACCTGGTATATTATTACATTTTTGAAATCTCCATAATTTTCTTTATCTAATGATACCCCATAGTTGATATTTGAGTCGTCAAAACGCCCATTTTATTTTTCGATCTAGAGAGCCATGAACTCCCTAAAATTATTCCAAATGATCAAAATAATGCTACACTACAGTAATTTCGATTTAAAGGGTATCATGGTTCGAAATACGTACCAAAAAAGTAAACCAAAACCTTTTTTCATTCAAAACTCCATTTTGTCAAATGGTAGCATAATGGTACTCTGACGTCATTCGAAAGTACCATCAGTGGGGTATCCATCCATATCAACTATTTTTCTGTACAACCAATACGAACACGATAATGGAGTTAAGACAAGTTTAAGTATTTTCTCTGTTCAATCCAAAGTTGATGTCATTTCCGGAAAAACCGCAAATTGGATTTTTTTCTAAATATGTCAAAAAGTGCCCTATAGTAAGTATATTCAATGTACCAAATTTCAAAAAAATAGCTACAGAAACAAAGGAGAAAATGGGGGTGTATCATGAGTCTGTGTCACACTATATACAGGGTGTCCCGTAAAGACCACGTCAAACGAAAACGGAATGTAGATCAGAATGTGCTCTACCTGATGTGAAAAAATCGTTCATATGAAAGTCTCACAGTTTTCGAGATATTTGATGTTTTATGAAAATGTTGAATTTTTTCACTTAAGATGCTTCCTCTCTTGTGGAAGCTACAATTAAATACTTTTCGAATCAGTTTTTTTTCTCTAAATATTGTTGAATGATTACTTCAATTCATGCAATGAAAAATAGTAGAAAATATTATACAGGGATCCTGAAAACAAAGTTGAAATTCATGTTCTGAAGGAAGTGTTTTTTTTTTGTACTGAATTCTATCTGACGTGGTATAAAAAAAGACACTAGACCTTTTCTGGATATTACCTTGAAAAGTTGCTCATTTTGTGAGGATTCCGAAAAAGTAAAATACAGGTGATAACCTTCTTCACGAAAAAAGATATTTGAATGTTTATCAAAAATGGAGCATTTCTGTGAAAAACTGATCACTATGTTCTGGAGGCAAAACTCATAAGTCCATTCGGAAATAAAGTACATATACAATAGTCCACCAGAAACGGATGAACAGAAAAACATACTAAAAGAAAAAAGATATAAGTTATGTTTACTACGGGAAGAAAGCATCAGACATCTATTTCAAAACCGACTCAGAGATTAACTCAATATTAGACCTCAGAATGATAACGTTGAAACTGATTATGCAAACATAAAGGCTTCGTTGCATTCGGCTGCAATGCAGGCTCTTGGACTACTTCCCAATAAGAAAAATAAAAGAAAGCCTTATTGGCTAACAGAAGATATAAATATATTAATAGAGAGAAAAAACAAGTCCTTCAATTGTTTGCTAAATAAAAAAGATCAAGAGAGTCGTGAGATATACAAACGAAATAATAGAGAACTAAGAAAAAAATTCAGATCGAGCGGAAATCGCTGATTCCAAAGCTCTAAGTGGGTTACCTGTGACGAATGTTGGAATATTGTTTGATTTAGATTAGTATATAAGCTTAGATTGTAATAAATAAAATTATCATTCGCCAAACGTCTGATCATTACACCTCAGAGCAAACTGTGGAGTTAAGAATTCCCTTAGAACTTCTGAGTCTTGCTCATTTTGTGAGGATTCCGAAAAAGTAAAATACAGGTGATAACCTTCTTCACGAAAAAAGATATTTGAATGTTTATCAAAAATGGAGCATTTCTGTGAAAAACTGATTTTGTGAACTTTTCCACAAGTCCTTTCATTTTGCAGATTCTGGTGTAACATATTGAATTATTCTCTTGAAAAATGTCAGTTTGTCCTCAAAATACCTATAAAGTGAAATTATTCATTAATAGCAATGATATAATGTAATAACGCACAGGACCTTCAATATCAACAAATGTATTGTGAAGAAACTCTATAAAAATATCAATAATAAAAATTCAGGATTCTTATTAGAGCAAGTGCTCAAAATGACCACCTCCTTCGCTAATACATGCCCTGCATCTATTGAGAAATGACCTTTTCAAACCATACAAACTTCTCCCCGCTATTTTGGCTGCTGAAATACGAATGCGGTACCTTAGTTGTGCTTCATCTCTTATGGGGTTCGAATAAATTTCATTTTTTAAAAAACCCCAGTAAAAAAAATCCAAAGGATTTAAGTCTGGTGAACGTGGAGGCCACAAAATTTCACCGCCCCTTCCGATCCACCGGTAAGGATATGATTGGTTTAAATATTCCCTAACATGACGACTGTAGTGTGCTGGGCACCCGTCGTGTTGAAACCATAGATTACGTCGCATTTCCAGTGGTATATCTTCTAAGAGTAAGGGTACACTGTTCCTTAGAAAATTCAAATAGTTGGTGCCGTTTAATGATTGCAGCAATTCTGTCGGACCGAATATTTTTCCATCGTATATGCCAGTCCATAAATTCACCGTAAATCGATATTGGGATCTATCTTGCCTTATATTGTGCGGATTCTCGATGTTCCAACTATGAAGATTATGCAGATTGATATACCCGCTTTGAGTACAGGAAGACTCATCAGTCCAAAGGATATTATTGAAAAAATTGGGATTTTCTGTATGTTTCAGCAACATTTGTTGACAAAATTCTACTCGGGCTTGATAGTCTCTGGGTAGTAGTTGTTGAACTCTCTGAATATGGTAGGGGTGATATTTGTGTTTCCTCAGGGTTCTATGGGCACTTGTTTTGGATATGCCTGTCATGAGCTCTATCATTCTGGTTGATACAGAAGGATTATTTTCGACTACATTCAAAATGGTGTCATCCTCCACAATCGAAGGCCGGCCACTACTTTTACGACTCCCAGGAACTCTTCCTTCGACAATTGCATTATGAGTCCGGATGAAAACTTCGTAATTGGGATGTCGGCGATTGGGGTACCGCTCTGAATAAAGCCTCGATGCTGCTCTAGCATTAAGACGTACTTCTCCATAAATAAGGTGCATGTCGGCATATTCTCTTGCAGTATACGAAACATTTTCTGTAGACATTTTACCCAGTAAACTGCTACACATTAACTTTCACTAGATGAAAATGAACGTTTCCATAGATACCTTAAGTACCTTAAGTTTGAATCATTAAATCGCATCACATCATGTCAATGTTCGAGAGTTCTTTAGGCAAAGAAAAAGGAATAAAAAAACTCATTCAGTGAATTGGCATCTTAATAACATTTTATTGATTTGTTGATTGATTATTTTCAGCAGAAAGTGCAAAATGAAAGTATTTATGGAAAAGGTGAAAAAATCAGTTTTTCACAGGAATGCTCCATTTTCGATAAATATTCAAATATCTTTTTGTCTGAGGAAGGTTATCACCTGTATTTTACCTTTTCGGAATCCTCACAAAATGGGCAAATTTTCAACGTAATATGCAGAAAAGGTCTAGTGTCTTTTTTTTGCACCACGTCAGATAGAATTCAGTACAAAAAGACACTTCTTTCGAAACATGAATTTAAAATTTTTTTTTCAGAATACCTGTATAATATTTTGTGTTATTTTTCATTGCATAAATTGAAGTAATCATTCAACAATATTCACGGAAAAAACTGATTCAAAAAGTATTCAATTCTAGCTTCCGCAAGAGAGAAAGCATTTCAAGTGTAAAACTTCAACATTTTCATAAAACATCAAATATCTCGAAAACTGTGAGACTTTTATATGAAAAATTTTTTTACATCAGGTAGAGCACATTCTGATCTACATTCCGTTTTCGTTTGATGTGGTCTTTACGGGACACCCTGTATATATATATATATATAGAGGGTTATGTCCGTTAAATCTTTTCCATATATATATATATATATATATATATATATATATATATATATATATATATTCTTAGTACGGCCAATAGAGCATACCGAACACTAGGTTTCATTTTGCGAAATTCCAGGGAGTTTTCTCCACAAACACTCAGAACGTTATATGTCTCCCTGGTAAGACCGGTCCTTGAATATGCGCCGCCTGTGAGGGCACCTTTTTATGCTTGTCATGTAGACGCTGTTGAGAGGATTCAGAGGAAGTTCTTGTGCTGCCTTGATTTCAGACTGGGGGGTGTATTTGGTAGTGACACTGAGCATGTGCGGGCTTCTTTTGGCTTGGATACCTTGGAGGTCCGTCGATGGTTGGCGGATTTTTCTCTCCTATTCAAGCTGCTTAATAATTCTGTGGAGTGCTCTGATGTTCTGGGACTCATTGGTTTCAGTATAATGTGTAGGCAGACTAGGAATTTTCAGTTGTTTCGGAACAGGCTTCATAGAACTAATTATAGCAAACACTTGTTTCCTTCGCGTGTCCTTGATTTTAACGCTGTAAACGGTGATATAGATTTTTTTTCAATTTCCCTGCGATCATTCAAAATTGGAACACTTTCCAGGTTGAGAGAGATCTTCCATGTGTCGTCTATTTTCTGAGCAGCTCATATGTTTTCAAAGTTTGTTACTTTCCGTATATTTTTGCTGATATTTTTATACATTATATTATTATACTGGGGGTTTCCCGTCATTCCTGCGCAAGCAATGTTAAATAAATAAATACTTGTGTCCTACCGTTTTTTGGTTGATCCGGTGGTTGAAAAGACATTAGGTTCAAATTTGGTACAACATTCACAAAAGATGCTTGAACAATGCCTGGAGAGGTGCTGCTTTCTGATAAATAAGAGGTTGGTGACAATGTAGTGTAAGATGCTGGAGAATCCTCGTTGGTAGAAGGAGGGGTCGGGTAGCCAGGATAATTAATCATATCTGTAATACAAATAAATAAATTTCTGAAAAATAATGAGGGAAGACGTTATTTCATGCTAGCTTGAAAACCAAATGAATCTAGTCAAGCAATCAATCTACTCACCCGTGAAAATTTCTACTAGCAATTCACTCATTTGATAGTTTACTTCAATTTTGGAAAGATCCTTATTAATAGTACTTAACGTGATACTTAGTTAGGAAAAAAGAACAAACAAAAAACAGGAATGAATATCTCAACTTACCGAATCAGATTGCATAGATCTGAAAATAAAATGTAAAACGCATATATGACGTAAATACCAAATTAGCAGTGGTAGAGGTTATTCCCCATGTCCCACTCTCTTTTATTTTTGTTATCTCTTTTACCTTGGTGAGTAATAAAAAAGGGGGATATCCAAATCTGAAAATCCCCTAATTCCATAGAATTTAATTTCAAATTCAGATTTGTCACCATAGATATAGATATATCTACAGCTTTATTCGGGTTCACACAATAGCTCTATTCGGGTTCACACAATTAGACTAAGTTCACATGGTCGCCCGACAACGCACGTTTGTATTGGCGAATCCAAAAATCTAAACTCCCTCTAGCGGCGAAATATCGCCCTAAGAAAACAAGTATACTTCGGAGTAATCCCGTTCAAAATTCAAAATACATGCTTTTTAATATAAATCAGTGATATCTTCGTTTAATATACGAAGATTGGTGAAATTATTAGGTTTTCTGAATAGAAGAATTGATGCTGAGAAACTATCGAAAGGTATTTATACGAAAATTATAAGTTAACATAAGATTATTCTCAAATTCATGTGTTAAATTTCAGGTTAGGAGCTATATTGAAGCTGAGCAGAAATAAAAAGATTCATTTGATTAATATTGGCTAGTGGAATAATATTTTCATTATGAGTGAATGGATTATAATGCCCTTGATATATTGAAAAAAGAGAAGCTTGGGTGAGAAGATTGAAGATGGGAAAAATGATTGTTTTCTCTCATCATTTTCAGATTGATAATCTTGCCATAGGTCTGTTGTAAAGAATTTTGTGAATAATTCATAATATTTATTTATATATCTTTTAGGTTCAAAATTTCAGCAAATAAAAGCTCCTGAGCTTAAAGCTACTGCTGTGACTTCTCGATACTTGCGACGTAGTTAATATCCAAAAGAAATGAATAGGGCTTGTATGGCCCAACATAAATATAAGAGAGAATCCAGGAATGATACTCTTTGGAATAAACATATTATTTCTCAATCAACAACTCATTTCCGTGATTTTGAAAGTGTTGTGTAAATCAAAGAAAAAAATGCTGCAATATTGTCTGCTTTGAGTAAAGAGGAACAATCTGCTGTGCATGTGCTATTCAAAATGCAATCTGTGAGATTTGAAAATGCAGAGGAAGTATCTGAAGACAATGGGACAAGTGAACACTGGTGATTTGATGTAAAATTTTGCTAACGCCATTAAAAATAAGAAACACTTGAACTCCTTGACTGAATTTGCAAACACTGGGTTTGAAAGATTATATGTGGGTTTCATAAAACTCAGAGTGCTCGAATATGCAGAATAGGCCTTTACCATAGTGAAAAATCAAAGGTAAAAAATAATTTCAGCACCATAACGATAATTACATACACAAATATATAGAAAAACCCAAATGAAACTAAAAAATTCATCGATTCACGTACAGGGGCCGTTCCACTTGGCGATCACAACGATCAAAATGCTCCTTCAGCCGTTCCACTTAACGACCGCGGTCTTTGTGAGCGCGGCAAAATCATCGCTCACTCCAAGCTCAAATCGACCCACATATTTCGATGTTCTGTGACGACCTATCTCAATAGATGCGTGAAAGTGAAAATGGACGTTCAGAATACAGTTTAGATATATATTTATTATAATAATTCTAGCTGTTGTACACTTTAATTGAATTTATTGTTTAGAATAACTTCTATTTTTTTCAATCTTGTCATTTCTTTCATGACAGCCCAAAACACCCAATAATCCGTTCCACTTGAGTTAACATAGGGGCCGTTCCACTTGGCGATCACAACGATCAAAATGCTCCTTTAGCCGTTCCACTTAACGACCGCGGTCTTTGTGAGCGCGGCAAAATCATCGCTCACTCCAAGCTCAAATCGACCCACATATTTCGATGTTCTGTGACGACCTATCTCAATAGATGCGTGAAAGTGAAAATGGACGTTCAGAATACAGTTTAGATATATATTCAGTGGCGTAACGTACACCCCCCCAGCCACCCCGTTGGGGGGGGGCCCGCGAGGTCTGGGGGCCCGGTTGTTGAACCTTTTATTTAATTTTTTCTTTATCTTTTTAAGACAGTAAAAACTTATTTTCTGCTAATGTTATTTATTTTCATATAGATTTGAAATTATTTGTGAAATTGTTGAGGTATTAGGCTTATAAGACAGCAAAAAATTATAAATGTTTGATGTGATTGCTCATATTGCGTCCAGTGGAGCCTAAAAATTAAATTCAAATAACAGTAAAAACTTATTTTCTTCTAATGTTATTTATTTTTATATAGATTTGAAATTATTCGTGAAATTGTTGAGATATTAGGCTTATAAGACAGCAAAAAATTATAAATGTTTGATATGATTGCTCATATTGAGTCTAAAAATCAAATTCAAATAACAGTTAAAATGATAAAATAGATGATCTTATAAATGTGATTCATAACTAGATCTTCGAGGTATATATCGGTTCAAATTAATGCAATTCGTTTTTTGGATATAATAATAATGCACTACGGGACTGAAGGGTTAAAGGATCAAAATGAAATCGAAATTTTTTTAGCGTCAGTAGTTTTTGAAAGAAATCAGAAAAACCAACAACAACAAAATTTTTTTGGCTAACCGCTATAATATACTTTCAGCTTTAATTTCCATTTTTTAGATCTTCATACGTCCTTCATCTTCAATTCCCTTCATTTTTTTTATTGCTTTTCCGAGAATATTTTTTTTATCTTTTCCACATGAATTTGAAAATGAAACGAAAAGAGGGCTTCTCGTGAACTTTTAGAAAATCAAGCGCTGGATCGAACATATTGAGAAAACCAATAATGTAAAGTGTGCTTTCTACAGTTTAATAGGTTCACAAAAACCCTGCAAAGAGCCATATCTTCTCTCGATCAAATTTTCGAAAAAATCAAAGAATCACGATTTTTGCTATGAAAAGCTCATAATCTTCAAAAAATTTTCGAGCTTTTTCCACAATTCCATTGCAGATAGTACTTTCATTTTGAAAAAACGAAAAATTCGAAATTTTCAAGATAATAGTTACCAAGAAAAAGAAAATTCTTTGCCTTTACGAAGGCACATCGAGAACATTTTTGAAACATAGATGAATTCAAAATAGTAATCATCGAAATGAATACCATTTTCAATTCCCAGGCTCAGAGATCTTTTATCATGAGGTTGGAGAAATGATATATATATCATTTCTCCAACCTCATGATAAAAGATCTCTGAGCCTGGGAATTGAAAATGGTATTCATGATATATATATCATTTCTCCAACCTCATGATAAAAGATCTCTGAGCCTGGGAATTGAAAATGGTATTCATTTCGATGATTACTATTTTGAATTCATCTATGTTTCAATAATAGTTACCGCCGGCATTAGCTTTATATACAAAGCGTACCGACCACATGTGGAGGTTGGGCGGTCGGATTTTCGCTTCTTTGTTTGTGTTTGTGTTTTTCTGTTTGGGGCATTGAGCTTTCGGAAAAAACCGTTTAATGTATAAATGAAAAGTATAGAAAAACAATCTACGAAAAGCGTGTGAAATAGGACGTATCAACTGTTGAAAAATCAATTATAATATAATAATGGAATGCAACGGCAGAAACGAGTGGAAAATTATTAGTTCTTCAACTTTGCTAAAGTTCTTCCGAGAAACAAAGAAAAAATTTAAAAAAAATGTTTATAGGGATGGGGCCCTGAAATAATCATGGGGGGGGGGCCTGGCTGAGAAACGTTACGCCACTGTATATATTAATTATAATATTTCTAACTGTTGTACACTTCAATTAAATTTATTGTTTAGAATGACTCCTACTTTTTTCAATCTTGTCATTTTTTTCATGACAGCCCAAAACGCCCAATAATCCGTTCCACTTGAGTTACATAATAGCGCTAGCAAGCAAGTGGAATGGGGAAAAGAGCGGTCGTGAGTGTGAGCGTTGTGATCGTCAAGTGGAACGCCCCCATAATAGCGCTAGCAAGCAAGTGGAATGGGGAAAAGAGCGGTCGTGAGCGTGAGCGTTGTGATCGCCAAGTGGAACGCCCCCATAGGGGCCGTTCCACTTGGCGATCACAACGATCAAAATGCTCCTTTAGGCGTTCCACTTAACGACCGCGGTCTTTGTGAGCGCGGCAAAATCATCGCTCACTCCAAGCTCAAATCGACCCACATATTTCGATGTTCTGTGACGACCTATCTCAATAGATGCGTGAAAGTGAAAATGGACGTTCAGAATACAGTTTAGATATATATTTATTATAATATTTCTAACTGTTGTACACTTTAATTAAATTTATTGTTTAGTATGACTTCTATTCTTTTCAATATTGTCATTTCTGTCATGACAGCCAAAAACGCCCAATAATCCGTTCCACTTGAGTTAACATAATAGCGCTAGCAAGCAAGTGGAATGGGGAAAAGAGCGGTCGTGAGCGTGAGCGTTGTGATCGCCAAGTGGAACGCCCCCATAGACTCAAGAGAACTCTTCCAATGTTTTGCCCCCAATCAGCTGTTTTTCTTCTATCTCACAAACGTACCCGTGGGTCTCTCTCTACGCTCCTTCCATGTGTTATTAGTTCACTGTTTCATCATAGAACGTCAGTGTCCGATCTATTTTACTTTGTTATCTGTGCCAGGGGTGTAGTGGAGTGGGAACGGCGTTCCCACACTGGTTTCATTAAGGGGCCGTTCCACTTGGCGATCACAACGATCAAAATGCCCCTTTAGCCGTTCCACTTAACGACCGCGGTCTTTGTGAGCGCGGCAAAATCATCGTTCACTTCAAGCTCAAATCGACCCACATATTTCGATGTTCTGTGACGACCTATCTCAATATTCTCAATAGATGCGTGAAAGTGAAAATGGACGTTCAGAATACAGTTTAGATTTATATTTATTATAATATTTCTAACTGTTGTACACTTTGATTGAATTTATTGTTTAGAATGACTTCTACTTTTTTCAATCTTGTCATTTCTTTCATGACAGCCCAAAACACCCAATAATCCGTTCCACTTGAGTTAACATAATAGCGCTAGCATGATACTAAAACTACAAGGTAAACCCACGCGCATATCAATCTTCTATCTCTCTCAGATGTGTGACGTCACGAAGAGACCCATTTCATATTTTTCGGGCGTTGAAGGAAAAGTTCAATTAATTGTGAAGTAAAAGGTTTTTGGTGAATTTCGATTGTGTGTTGAAATGTTTTTTCTTGAATTGTGCTGGGTTTTGGTTAGTCTACCCATATTACAAATTGGTTTGTTGTGTTGTGGCACACAATAAAATATAACACAAATATATTTACAAACTTTCAAACTACCTATTAGGCATGAAGTCAACAATGATCATATCAGCAGACCTCCCAGATTTGAAAAAGTATATTGACCAGGAAATTTTGCCCTTGAACAGTTCTAGATTTATTATGGTACATATATATTACTTCTTTTCGTCCAACTGATTCAAAATGCATCTTACCTCATAACCTAACAATATGTAATATTCGACAAAATTGATTTAGTGGTCGAAGCTATCTCTCAGAGTTTATTGAATTTTATAACGAATAAGTGAGTGTCACTTTTGCTATTGGGTACAAGTTAGATTTCTTTTAGATCGGATATGATAGTTTCGGCATTATTCTGAATATTTACGTTGAATTCACGCGATAATTTGGCAGATATTATTCGTCCATCTAAGAAATAACGTTTGAAAATGAGCGCTATTTCTCAAACAGGTCTCATCGTGACGTCATGCGCGAAAAGGTTCAAAACTCGTTCGTCAAATGATCTTATCTGGGTTGTTGTAGTATCATAGACAAAGAAGGAAAAGACAAACGACTGAGAAGAAACGTTTGGAAGGTTGAAAGTGGCGCCCCGTCCGGCAGTAGACAAGAACTAATTGAGTGAAATAGCGATAGAGTAGACAAGGATGCCATATTATGTTTTCGGCGTGACAGTAGCGTCCTCACCGGCAGTAGATGAAACTAACTATGGCATTCAGCGGCTAAATCATAATAATTCGAAACAATTTTACAATTTGAATGAAAACCTGCACTGAAAATAGTGAATGAACTGCAACATCAATCACAGTTTATTCAATATTTCAGTAAGGTTAAGCATTCAATAATAATACTCAATGAACACTGAAACTCTTTTTATTTCACATAGTAATACAATTGATTTTTGTAAATATTAATCAAAGAAATAACTGAATCGTGTTAGATATATCATACTATCATACCTATTGTATCACTAAACTATCGGAGGAGGAAACATTCAATTCGAGGATTGACAAATAAAGGGTTTCGAAACCTGGAACAAAGTGAAAAATTAATGTTGACACTATATGAAAAGTATGTATGATGATAAAAAATGAAACAATATGAAGTAAAGATATAGCTCTGCCCGTTTCAGAAAATTTTGGGTTGAATTGAACTAATATAAAGGATTACCAAATTCTTCGAATCGTCTAATATGTGAGCATAAATCCTACCACTTTATTCGAGGTATGATCATAATATAAGTTGTGATATAAGAGTTTTTCTCCAAATGTTACACAACAAATTGACTGCTAGATTATGGAATTCTTCATTAATATGGGACGCTTTTGTATAGGGTTAATGCATAAGAGATGAAGATATGTTAAGTTCTTAACGTATCTACTTATGAAATTTTGTATACTAAAATGGTCCCCACATATTCTAGTATTTTGGATTATGTTATAGCTATAATGAACAGCTTTAATTGTATTATCTCTTCCTCAACTTCTACTAAGAGGGGTTGAAAGAAGTACTTGCTCACATAATTTGGGATGCAACAAGAATAATGATGATCTAAATGATGACAATCTAATCAATTACGACAAGAGGTTCTTTGTATTTATAATTACCCTTATTCATACTTACATTAATTCCACTTTGAACAAATTAAGACATATCCACAGTAGCTTCGACCTCAATAGCTCTACAAAATATTACAATTTTTACTTCAAATATTGAAAACATAGTGTGCTTTGACTTTCAGATCGAAAGTTTTGCTTTAGTAATAGAATATATGGATCAGAATTCATGATGGAATTAAATACTAGACATACCACTTCTTACTTATCCAAAATTTTTAAAACAACAATGAACTGTAATTAAGGTTACAATTTACGACGAAAATTATTTCATCTTTTTCTACAGTATCTCTATTTCACACAATTAGTTCTTGTCTACTGCCGGACGGGGCGCCTCTTTCAACCTTCCAAACGTTTCTTCTCAAGTCGATTGTCTTTTCCTTCTTTGTCTATGTGTAGTATCATGTAGCGCTAGCAAGCAAGTGGAATGGGGAAAAGAGCAGTCGTGAGCGTGAGCGTTGTGATCGCCAAGTGGAACGCCCCCTAAGTAAAAAATAATAGTGATAACAAATAAAATTAAAATCACTTATGCAAGTAAAAAAATATCTTAAAAAATGTGTGAGTGCCTCATATATTTATTTGAGGCATCAGCCAGCACCCATGCACCTTTCTCCAATTGGTAAGTCACTATTTAGCATTCCCACACTGAAAATTTTGCCACTACACCACTGGCAATAGCCATCCTGTCATATATGAGTGGAAGTAAGTAAAAAATCTATAAAGTTCTATTCCATTGAAGTTTTTAATAGAATTCAGGTTGTAGATTTAATAGGGGTTCCATTGTACCACAACCTTGAGGTCCAGTGTGCCCCCCTGTCATCAGAACCCGAGATATACTATGCAGCAATCATATAAGTATCACTTTTTTCTCTATTTTAGGGTATTTCTGAAAATTGTTCACATGCTTTAATTGTTTCAGATGAAATGCCAAGTGAAGCTTTTGCAACATCTTCCATTTGTACTGAGCTTGATAATCTGTTTGATTCCCTGAATGGAAGCTCAACTGAGATTGAGAGAGGAAAGATCCTGAAAACATGTATTTCAAAGAAAAGTGCACACCTAAAATTTTGGGCCGAGGAAAAGGAACGTATAAGGTCTTGGAAGTTTGACAATGCAAATCCTCCTTCTGTTTCTGGTTGGTAAGCCACCTAAAATGGTGTGGAATTTGTATGGAAAAAAGCTCAAACTTTGGGTTTCAGGTATCTAGTTCCTCGGAGGCTGAATCAGGATGCTTTAGAAAATTTATATGGGGTGTTACGTGCTCTTTGTGGAGGGAACCGAAATCCCATTGTTGCTCAGTTTGAGGGTGCACTCAAAACTGCTATCATCAACACAGTTGCCATTCATGATGCAAAAACCATGAACTGTGAAGCTGATGATATCAGCTTTTTATGTAACCTACGAACACTCTTAGGTAATAACACTTCAGATTCTAAAAGAGAAAGGCCAAATGAAGAAGATGACATAACCAGTGGTGACGATGAATTTGAACTCTTGAGCAATGAAATTAGAGAGAATTGCAGGAAGAGGAGTGAAGAGATGGGACGAAAAATGTCTGAGGGAGGGTCAGATGTGCTTTCTATTGCATATGTTGCTGGTTTTGTTGTCCGTCGAATTCTGAAGCAGAGAAGCTGTAATGTTTGCATTGCACTGTTAACCTCTTCCGCAGATGAGATTTTCAATCAGTTCATCAACTACAAGGAGTACAATGAGAACGGAGACAGTCTGACGAGGCCTTCTCTTGAGGTTGCTACCACAGTCGGAAATTGTGCTACTTTAGTTGATAAGTATCTTGATGAAAATTCTCATCTACCTAATGTTAAGGCAAACATTTTCACTTGTCTGCAGAAAGATGTTGACTTCACTTGGCTCAGTTCATGTAGGGTACATTTTGTCTTGCATTGTCACCTCAACGTGTGCCATCTGGTTGAACTAGTGGATAAAGCAAAGTAATAGAGAGTTTTCAGAGGAGAAAAGATCTAGGAGCCAGGTGAATAGAAGAAAGTACAAAAACATTATTCATTTATGATTAAACAAAGCTATGGACCTTTTTTCAGCAGTGGTGTGAATCGTGGATGAATTGCAATCGTGTGTGGCAAGTGGACATTTTGAACTATTAAAGAAAGTGGGACAATAGGGCTCCAGGCAAACAACCCACTTTAAAAAAAATGTAATGCGCCTAAAGCAATACTTCGAAAGTGGTGTGGAAATTTGCTTAAATGAATAACGATTTAAATTTAAAAAGTAGTGGTGAGCTCATTTATAAAAGTCCATCATCAAACAAAGTGTTGAAACTTTTTGACCTCATAGATCTACTGTTGAAATATATGTACAAAAACCCATCCTGTTTATAAGTATATTATAAGAAATTATACAAAAACTTTTGCAGAATTGTAATTTCTAATGAACTTCGCTGATTACAAAAATCCAGAACGAATAATCTGAGCAGCATGATCTCCGGGGTGGACACAGCTTCCACCAGACCACATTCCTCAAACATTTCTTTCTTACTGTCCGTCATCCGTTGCCCTGGATACCAAGCATCGGTGACTATTCATCAAGGTGGAAAAACTGTTTCACTACCGGCAGCGGCTCTTCAAATTCTCAAGTTTCTAACACGGCCAACCTGACAGAGGTGACGTTCTCGGCACCCTCTTCAGCTATTGCCTCATCTGAAAAATACCAAAACAACATCTACCCCTTTGGGCAGTACTAAAAGACTTGACAAACTCCCTCTACTGAACTTGTAGTTACTTCTGTAAAATCAAAATTATGCAAAATGAAATCAACATCAATCATTATTCGGTTCTACCTCTAACAGGACCTAGAAACCGAGATAATGCAAAATAAAATCAAAATCAATCATTATTCGGTTCTACCTCTAACAGGACCTAGAAACCGAGATAATGCAAAATAAAATCAAAATCAATCATTATTCGGTTCTACCTCTAACAGGACCTAGAAACCGACATAATGCAAAATAAAATCAAAATCAATCATTATTCGGTTCTACCTCTAACAGGACCTAGAAACCGAGATAATGCAAAATAAAATCAAAATCAATCATTATTCGGTTCTACCTCTAACAGGACCTAGAAACCGAGATAATGCAAAATAAAATCAAAATCAATCATTATTCGGTTCTACCTCTAACAGGACCTAGAAACCGAGATAATGCAAAATAAAATCAAAATCAATCATTATTCGGTTCTACCTTTAACAGGACCTAGAAACCGAATACAACTCTCTTTCGTTTTTGTCCTTATTCTTGACTTCATCATCCAAAAATTCAAGAATTTCCTCCATGATGCACGACGGCTCTCACTGCCATGGCAACATTTTGAGCTGTTCTTTTGCAGCCTTGGTTCCAACCTAAATCGTTCTCCAAACATTCAATAATCTCATATGGACCCAAAAACTCGTAATCGATTTTGGAGAAATGCATTTGTGAGTCTCTGTGAATTAACACTGACTCACCAACTTTGTACTGAACGCCATTTATTCTCCTTCTTGTGATTGTGATAGTAGTCCATGGGTGGAGTTCTATATTTGATGTATACGAAGAATAAGTCTTCTCCACTTTGAAATTATTTAATCCTTTCCGATAAAATTAAAAGGACCAGCTATGCATTTCAGCAAGCTAACTTGCCATCATCAGGCATTCTAAAAACAAAAGCGTCATATAGATAAAAAAATAATTACAATATAGCAGTCACTTACGGAGAGTAAAAATGTCAACAATGCTGATAAAGAACTGAATGATAGGTTCAAATCGTCGTGATTAAAATACTATTAAAAACTGCATAAAATCGCATATTGAAAGAAAGTAAAACATGTTAAAACACAAGCATTCTACCAACTGATGATAGATGTCATACCCTTCCAACCTAAGTGTTGGCTGGAATTATAAATATGTAAAATTATATATTCAATCAACAATGCAAAACTAGAACGAAACAAGATCAAACAACCTGCATAAAGTTAAAAAAAAAAAACAAACAATCAAAGTTGGTCTGTTCATTAACGCAGGTATATTTCCGGGATCTTATAGCTCTAGTGTTCTCTAATATCTCCAAAAGATCTAATTGAAGACCCTTTTCACAAACATGTAACTCTTTCACACCATCTCCGGGGTCGAAATTAGGTCTCGATTCCAAAATATGGTTGGCAAACTTCTGTTTACATTTCCTAATATGAGTCTGCAGTGGATGATAATCTTTCAGCAACCCGCTCATGATCCCATTGCGATCTTTTGCGTAAAGTTATGTTATGTCTTTTTATTCGTTTTTCAGCACTTGCATCAATGGAACTGAACTTTGAATTCCAAACATTAATTGTTTTTATTTCTGCACAGTACTGTTTGCTGTTCAGAACCAGTTGAATTTTTCACGAACCGCTTGGCCATTCTGACTTTATTTAGATTTCAATTCTGAAGTTACCGATAGTCCTCATATTCCAAATATTTTGGAAATGTTGTATTCTCAAATGAAGTTGCAGGATCCATAATAATTCTTTTTGAAATATCAAATAGAGATCAAATTGGTCCCTCAATTCGCTAAGAAGATTCTGCACTTTCTGATTTTTTTTTTAATTCTAAGTATGACTACTTTTGATTTGAAACCTTTTTGATGGGTTGCATCGGATTATTACTTGAATAACCGACATGTAGTAGACTGCTACCCTTTCTGTAAAATATGTCGAAGTTAAAGTCGTGTAAGTACACCCACCATCGAGCAATGCGAGGAACAAGATCTCTTTTTTTTTTTGGATGTTGCTTTGATCGCAGTACAGTTAGTTACTTTTACGAATTCGATTCCAAGCAGATACGCCCGAAAGTGCTTCAAAGCTTCTACTATCGCCAAAGTCTCTATTTCGTATGAGTGATACTTAGCCCCTACATCGGTGGTACACCTACTATAACACGCGACTACTTCATTCTCACTTCCAAGTTTTTGTAACAGGACTGCTCCATAACCAATGCTACTTGCATCTGTGTGCAATTCAGTAGGCAGCTCAGGATCATATACCAACAAAAGCGGCCGTGTAGTCAAATGATCAATGACATACCTTCTGGCATTTTCCTGTTCATCACCCCATTCGAACACCACATTTTGTTTGGATAATTTGGTGATGCAAGCCGTTTTGTTTGCAAATTGGGGCACATATTTACGAAAACAGCCAGCAAGTCTCATGAACTGTCTGACCTACCTAATGTTCGTTGGAACTGGAGAGTCAACCAGAGCCTGTATCTTTTCTTCACCTAGTCTGATACCTTCGCTTGAAATTTCTCTACCAAGGTAATCCAACTTATTTTGGAGGAAACGGCATTTTTTGATGTTTAGAGAAAACCCTGCCGAACTGAGAGCACTCAAGACTGCTTGTAAATGAGTAAGACCCTCTTCAACCGTTAAGCTAGTGATCAAGATATCGTCAACATAATACTGAGGCAACTAATTCTTTCAATTTCCCTAACGCCAATTTTATTGCTCTTTGAAAAACAGCTGCAGCATTTGCTAACCCAAAGGGCATTCTAAGGTATTCAAAATGTCCATCTGGTGTTACAAAAGCTGTCATTTCAATTGAATCTTCATGAATCGGTATTTGGTACAAACCAGATGCCATATCCAAGGATATAAAATACCGTCCTTTACCTAGTCCAATTGATCATCAATCAATGGCAGTGGATACCTATCCTTAATGGTGAAACGGTTAAGTTCACGAAAATCAACTACCATTCGAGGGGAACCATCTTTTTTTGTCACTAATATTATTGGGCTCGCGAAAGGTGACTCAGTAGGCCTGATAATCTCATTGGTATTGAGATCTTCAATGATTTCGCGAACTAATTCTCGTTCTTTGACTGACAAACGATATGGTGGACGATGGACAATGACGTCTTTCTCTAGACGAATTTTCAAATCAACATTTTTGATTGAGCCAACACGATTTCTAGTAGTGATCATATGAACAAAATTTTTAAATACATTTAGACGCGCTTCCCTGAATTTTCCTGAAACATGTACCTCGAAGTTACAAGTAACTAGCTCGCTAGAGATACGTTGATTTCTGCTGATTAACAGCGTATAACATGCCAACCTTCATGACTCGTTATTGTTAGCACGACCTATTTTACATCATGATCAATGCAATATTACTGCATATGGGACAAAGACTTTGTTAAAACTGAACGTTTTAGTCTTCTAAAAGTTCCCTTCTTTACAATATGGTTTTACCTTTCAGACAGAGCCGCAATCTACTTAAAATATCATCAACTTTTATTTCCAAAATTACAGAAGTGACGATTCTCAAAAACTACAATCTGTCAACTTGACTTTTCCAATATCTCAAAAACAAAGTAGTCCAATTCCAACACACTCCCACCTTGTGTCATTAAAAAAAATCAATAATTGAAGAGTGGAAATTGAAAAGGGTCTAAGTGCCACTTTCACGAAATTTTAGATTTCATTTGTTATGGGGTCTATGTGCCAAGGCCAATAGCCTACGGAACGGTCAATGTGCTATCCGCTTCCGGCAGTCATCATTTCTGATGGAAAAAACTGCGCATGTTCTAAGTGCCATCATCTGTTTCACGTTAAAAGGGTCTAAGTGCCAAATTATCAATATTGTAAATTGTAAGTATACAAAATGGACACACAAGCCGATAATATTGCAGTGAAAAGGCGGCAAAAAGGGACCGAGAGTGTCAAAACAGAAAAAAAGATATGCAGAGTTGTTGGTTTGCAACATACAGATTATAAAAATATCCACTTGAACAAGAGCAAATTCAATACGAAATCAGCAGACTCACTTTATGCTCCTGTTGCAGGTGGCATGTTCTAGTGAATATTTCTGCAATTAGAACATTATCATCATTTTTCTTCGCAGAATCCAACGCAATCATAAAAAAATAGGGTTCTAATTTGACAAAAGGAAAGTTATGAGCTAATCTTGATCCCTATTTTTGAACCAACATTCGAAACACCCTGTGACGGGTTATTCAAAATTTTGTAAATGGACAATATTTCCATAGTCTTCGCCTTCAAAAACGTGAAAACGGTTTGTGCCTACGATATCTAGGTTAGGAATAACAAACATAGCACCGAATACTCTCATCTCCCTTTTTTCTTAAGTTTTTTCTCGATATTTTGAAAAGTATTTTGACGAATGCAACGATTTGAGTACGAATGTATTCAGAATTGCAGACTCTATCAAATTCGAAAACAAAAAAACAGAAAACAAAATTTTTGAAATTTTTTTTTTCTCCCTTTACAACTGAAAGTGGTCAGGCTCCAAGAATATTTCAGATCGGTACACCCTGTATATGTAGTTTTATTTCATTCTGTATTTTGTACCGAATAACAGTTTTAAATTTTTTTTCAAACTTTTTTCATTAGTTCTAGACATGTTTTATGTAATATCTCAGTTCGAATTTTTTGGCACTTAGGCCCTTTTGAATTTCCACTCTTCAATTAATGACACAATCAAATTCAATATTACGCTAGGGACCTTTACAGGTCTTCTTATTCTCTCTGAGAATACTCATCAAAACTTCTATTACTCCAACATGACAAATCTTGATATGCTCTTTAAAATCCTTTGCATTATATCTATCAAATATTTTCGTTTGCAATCTGTTCAGTCCTTCAACCTTCATTCTTTCGGAGTTTATTTCCTCTTCGTCAATGCCAAAATTCTGCCTAGACCATTGGGACATTGAATCGCATAACCACCTAGGAAGATCCTCCCACCATCTTCCATCTACTTCTTGAGTATAACAATCTCGTGATGGAAGATCCGTTGGATTCATTTCAACAGAAATATAATACCTGTGTATAGGTTTGAAAAAGCGTTGCATTTCTTCACTCTTCCAAATCAAGGTTTCGCAATTTTCTTTCCCAGTTGAGGAGTCGGAGTCGAAATTGGTTGATGAAGGAAGATGATCTTCAATCAAAGACATGCACACCTCATATCGCTCATCATTTTCTCGTTTAACTGTCGTTGAAAAATCTTCAATAACAAGCTCTTCTTGCTCCAGGCGTGATTCAGTTCCTTCAGGAACTTGAATACCATTAAACTGTCTTGATTCAGGTTTGGGAACTCTCAATTTGATTTTTGATTCTGATTTCTTGGAGCCGCTTCCTTGACATATAAAGGTACGCGTCCACTGGAGACGGGCCGGATCGCATCGGGCCGGCGAGCATTATTGCCTACTGCGTCCATTGTCGACGGATTTTCAACATACAGTCGTCGCCAGTCGCGTTTAGGAAACTCGAGCATTCGAAAATTGTTAACTATGGACAGCTCCGACGAAGAATTATTTCTTTTCAATATTTTAATAGAAGAGGAACAGCATAATTTACGTCGGAAACATAAATATTGGGTTCACAATATATGTAAGAAAAGGAGATTTTATGGAGAATTTCATCACCTATTTGCAGACCTGCTTGAAGACCGAACGAAATTCTTCGAGTATTTTCGAATGTCTCATGAAAATTTCGAAGAACTACATGAAATTATTCCAGATCTCAAAAAGTAGGCAACAAATTGGAGTTAATGCTTCGCGAATTGCTTTGAACATCAGGGACATTTTCAAAAGATATTTTCTATCGAATTCTGGCACCTTGTCGTGGCAAAATAATGTTGTGCGAAGAGGAATTCATAACACACAAATGTGAAAATACTTTCGAATGTAAAAAATAATACATAATTCATGAAAATACTTACGACTATCTTTCATAATACCCCCTATTTCATTCCAAATATTGGACCTCATCAACTCATCATGATACTTGGAATCTCCAGTATCGTATATTTCGGGAAACCGCTGGACCGAGGATATCAATAATTTATCACTCACCGTCCAAGCGTTTCTGCCGACTGCAGTTCCTACACCCTGCGTCCACTAGGCGGGTCGGGGCGCATCGACGGAAAAATACGCTCAGCGACCGATCCGCCGGCGGATTCCGCCTGGATGCGGCCCGGCCCGTCTCCAGTGGACGCAGTTCCATACAAATGTTAGCAGGCGGATTTTTACGTCCCGATGCGACCCGGCCCGATCCGCCCAGTGGACGCGTACCTTAAAACTGTCAAATCTAAATTTCATCTTATGATACAAAGATTATAGAGTTAGAAAGATAGGAAACGCCCTTGTATCTGTGGTACTAAAATCCGACTACGATTTTTGGCTAGTTTCTTACTTGTGACACATAGATGACGCTGGAAACATTATTCAGTACAGAAAACTATTTCAATAGGCGCGAAATTCGAAACACATTTCTCATAAATTTTCATTTAATTAAATACTTTGTCGAGCTTTTAACAAAATATCCTGATCGACAAAAAAAAATCAGGGTTCCTCTTTTTGATCAGGATGATCTTTTCTTCTGCATATTGCTTTGAATCAAATGAAATACGCTTCTGGATTCTTTATATTTTTATTTGAAATGAATGTGTGAAATCAACTACAATACAATAATTATGAAATTGGGAACATTTCAAAAATTTGTTCACATATTAGAGAATTATTATAACAATTTCAAGAACTTATTCATACAGTGAACTCTCGATGAATCGAACATCGATAAATCAAACAGTTGTTCTGGGCCCGATTCATAAATATCTTACCCAGTGTATTTTAAACTCAATGAGTCTAGAGGGTCTAGTAGATGAGTCGAACTGCTGGAAGGGTCGTCAAGAGAACCACCACCTCTATAAGTCGTTCTTCTGCAACCATTGCCTCTATGAGTGGAACTTTTTGATCTAATGAATGAGACCGAAGAAAATTCGGTTTGCAAACAAATTATCCAGAACAATATATTTTTACCCCGAAACCTCTATCCATTTGACAACACTGAAAATAAAAAGCAATGATCAAGACAATTACATGATACGAGTTTCAAAACTTACATTTCCATTCTCTTTGGTAATGAAAAGAATGCACATTCAAGATATTATTATTTCTGCAATTAATCACCACATTTCGAATGTCGGCCAGTTTTTAACACAAAATTTATAACAGAAAAACACACAAACCAAGATTATGGAGTGAGCTAGGTGGTACTCTTGTAGATTTCGAGATATTTCAGTGGAAAATATGCGAGAAAATTCAATCATCATTCAGCAAAAATATTTATTCAAGTATTTCTTTCAAAAATGACAACAGCCTACTAATAATCTTTATATATTCTATGCCAAATGGACCCCAATTAAATATTTCAACCATAACCCGATTACTTTTGAAAAACAGATGTCGCTGACATCACTGTAGTCGCTTCGTTTCCCATCTTTATACTCTATAATCTTTGCTTATGATATTCATATCTCATCGTATCCATCAATTCCAATTCTGCATTCATAGTTGCTTCATCCAACATTAAATCATTCATGAGTTGATTCAGTTCGGATAATTGAAGCATTCTATCTTCCAAAACTTTGATGTTACCATGTATTTCTGAGATATCACATTTTTCTTTGGAGAATTCTTCCGTCAACTTTTCATGCATCCTCATAAAAGCTATTCTGTGTAGAGCTAAGGCTTTCTTGGTTTTTTCCATACTTGTAATAGAAGGGTCCTGTCACGGTCGCCAAATGTTAAAACTGAACGTTTTAGTCTTCTAAAAGTTCCCTTCTTTACAATATGGTTTTACCTTTCAGACAGAGCCGCAATCTACTTAAAATATCATCAACTTTTATTTCCAAAATTACAGAAGTGACGATTCTCAAAAACTACAATCTGTCAACTTGACTTTTCCAATATCTCAAAAACAAAGTAATCCAATTCCAACAGACTTCAACCCTGAAACTTCTTGGTTGGCACATTAACATTTGCAATTCATTTCAACACAAAACGACATGGAGAAATTATGTCTTTAAACAAGTATGCATTCTCTTCAAAAACAGTGACATATCTGCACCTGTGTACACTAGAGACAAAAATCGATGACCATCCACGAGAACTTCGTTTGAACTCGCCAAATTTTCACCCGAAGTACAAAATTTATTTTGCGTTTTTCAATAACGGCCTAAGTGAATTTTTTTTTTCTGAAATCGTTTTTTTTTTAATGGGATGATAATTTTGTCTTTTAATCTCTGCAATTAACTTGCACATGGCCCAACTTACCACATTGAGAACATCTTCCATAGAAGACCCTACTAGAACTAGCAACATTTTTGTCCATCATCAACTGTTTTCTTTTCATAAATAACGGACCCCCAGTACCAGTCACTTTCTGTTGTAAATCATCATAACGCGGTTGTTTTGTGAATGAAGATAAAAATATCAGTTCAGAAATTTTGCGAATTTCTATTTCAGAAATTCCATAAATAATTAATTCCACTAAATCATTTTCAGTCCAATCGCCTCGGAGATTTTTTTTTGTAATGCTAACTCATGAACCTACAATTCGTAAGTGTTAACATAAAAGCCATTGAATTTTGTAGCCTCTTCGAGTAATCAACCAAGATTTCGTTTTGGTAGAAAGGCTCCTGCAAATTCCTTGCGAAATGATGCCCAATCTCTTCAATCTGCATCACTTAGCATATATCGCCCAATCCTAGCCAAAGTTGTACATCGGACCACCCCAATTCATGTTTAATAGTTTCTACTTCGCTTACCCATTTCGTTGATTCATTCATTCATTCACTTCTATCCGAAAACGAAGTAAGTCTATCTGATCAGTTGACTTTTGTGCCTGCAATGCCTTAACCAATTCTACCAGTATCGAAGACATACTCACTGATTCATTACTCGAGGTTTCCATTATTTCGAAGTCAATTCTCTCTTTTCCTTAAAAAGTCACAAAATTTATAAAAACTCACACAGTTAAGTTCAAAAATCTGAAATCGTTACGTAACTTTATCAGTTCACTTGTTGGCAAGGGCAGTATCCCACTTCTGATATAAGAAATTATACAAAAACTTTTGCAGAATTGTAATTTCTAATGAACTTCGCTGATTACAAAAATCCAGAACGAATAATCTGAGCAGCATGATCTCCGAGAGTGGACACAGCTTCCACCAGACCACATTCCTCAAACATTTCTTTCTGACTGTCCGTCATCCGTTGCCCTGGATACCAAGCATCGGTGACTATTCATCAAGGTGGAAAAACTGTTTCACTACCGGCAGCGGCTCTTCAAATTCTCAAGTTTCTAACAATATATTCATAGTTGAGTGTTAATAATAAAACAAAAGTAATGATGATTTTTTTTTATTGATCTATAAGTAATATAGTGTTTTCCTTTTGACTGCAATTGAAAATATTCAATTAGTTTTGCTTTATTTAGGGTCGGTTTCACAAAACTTTAATTGTGCGATTAAAAAACCTTACGTAAATTCGAACCAATCGAATCACTCGTTTTGAAATTTCAACGAATCGCGGTGGTTCCAATTAATTTAACGGTACAAACAAAGTTTTGTGAAACCGACCTTAAGTACGACGACGCAGTTTACTGAGATTCACAAAAAATCATATTAAAAACGATTAGATTTTGAATAGCCCGCCACCTACGGCCGCTGCCGCGGAGAATTAATTCCGATTTCTACCGGTGCTATTATTGGGATGTCGCTAGCTGCAAACAGTATCAACGAGTTTTAGTAGGGAGTCGGTATTCTTCTCGTTTGTATTTCTATGGTCGCCAGTATCTTGTTTCGCGCGACGTCGCGCGTATTGAAGTACAACTGTCAGGCATAGACGTGTTCAGATGATTCGCGCAATAAGATCCATTTGCACCATCGTTCCTTAAGGGGGCGTTCCACTTGGCGATCACAACGCTCACGCTCACGACCGCTCTTTTCCCCATTCCACTTGCTTGCTAGCGCTATTATGTTAACTCAAGTGGAACGGATTATTGGGTGTTTTGGGCTGTCATGAAAGAAATGACAAGATTGAAAAAAGTAGAAGTCATTCTGAACAATAAATTCAATTAAAGTGTACAACAGTTAGAATTATTATGATAAATATATATCTAAACTGTATTCTGAACGTCCATTTTCACTTTCACGCATCTATTGAGATAGGTCGTCACAGAACATCGAAATATGTGGGTCGATTTGAGCTTGGAGTGAGCGATGATTTTGCCGCGCTCACAAAGACCGCGGTCGTTAAGTGGAACGGCTAAAGGAGCATTTTGATCGTTGTGATCGCCAAGTGGAACGGCCCCTAAATATTTAAGGGGGCGTTCCACTTGGCGATCACAACGCTCACGCTCACGACCGCTCTTTTCCCCATTCCACTTGCTTGCTAGCGCTATTATGTTAACTCAAGTGGAACGGATTATTGGGTGTTTTGGGCTGTCATGAAAGAAATGACAAGATTGAAAAAAGTAGAAGTCATTCTAAACAATAAAGTCAATTAAAGTGTACAACAGTTAGTAATAAATATATATCTAAACTGTATTCTGAACGTCCTTTTTCACTTTCACGCATCTATTGAGATAGGTCGTCACAGAACATCGAAATATGTGGTGAGCTTGGAGTGAGCGATGATTTTGCCGCGCTCACAAACTTCTACTTTTTTCAATCTTGTCATTTCTTTCATGACAGCCCAAAACACCCAATAATCCGTTCCACTTGAGTTAACATAATAGCGCTAGCAAGCAAGTGGAATGGGGAAAAGAGCGGTCGTGAGCGTGAGCGTTGTGATCGCCAAGTGGAACGCCCCCTTAAATATTTAGGGGCCGTTCCACTTGGCGATCACAACGATCAAAATGCTCCTTTAGCCGTTCCACTTAACGACCGCGGTCTTTGTGAGCGCGGCAAAATCATCGCTCACTCCTAGCTCAAGTCGACCCACATATTTCGATGTTCTGTGACGACCTATCTTAATAGATGCGTGAAAGTGTAAATGGACGTTCAGAATACAGTTTAGATATATATTTATTATAATATTTCTAACTGTTGTACACTTTAATTGAATTTATTGTTTAGAATGACTTCTACTTTTTTCAATCTTGTCATTTCTTTCATGACAGCCCAAAACGCCCAATAATCCGTTCCACTTGAGTTAACATAATAGCGCTAGCAAGCAAGTGGAATGGGGAAAAGGGCGGTCGTGAGCGTGAGCGTTGTGATCGCCAAGTGGAACGCCCCCTATGTGACATTTCGATCCTTAAACCTAACCTCAAATTTAAGGATGGGATTATAACCTAAAATAATTTGTCAAACTGACTGTCAATATTTAAGGGATCCTTAACTTTAAGGAACGAAGGAACGATGGTGCATTATACGACGTTATTCTTTTATAAATTAAAAAAGACAATGATGAATCAGTTTTTTGTACTTCTTTTTTGAACTGCCTGAAAATTAACTGAATTTTAATCAATTTCAACATTTGGTATATTATTTAATGAATCATTCAATGGACAGCCAATGGGGTGTAGTTATAAATACAAATAATAAGTGATCTATTTTATAGCATTTCACACTTCAAATTATTCACAATTTGTCAACAAATATTTTCTATTTGTTTCAACAACTTGGCTATGAAATTGTAAAGTTATCTCAGTTTTATACTTTTTGTTCCTCAATACTCAGAAAAAATAACAAAGGGTGAGAACTTGGCTGAATTTTCGATAGGAATCAAGATTGCAGAAGGGTCTTCATAGAGAACCAACTTTTAGTTATGATGAAGTCTTAATTATTTAATGAATGATATCTGATATCTCTACATTGGAGTTCCTCGAAAGACTGCAAGATTTCATGTTGAAGCTATTTTTATTATCAATCCTGAATTTCCAATTCCCATGTTTGATCTACAGCAGAATAGTGTGGGTGTGTATATTTTAGTCACCATCTCAGTTTGTTTCTCTTTTGCAATTGAAGCTAAGTTTGAAAATTTGTCAATACAACAATGACGAAAATAATATGATTTCACAAATAATTCTTCAAATTTATTTGCCTTGAAAAATTCATTCAATCATCTTATAGGTTATATTGATATCAATCGATCGATCGATCAATCTTTTAACACGTGCTTGGCTGCTCGCCATCGACACATCAAACACGCTGTATCACAAACTATTTATCACGTATAAGTCAAACAACAATATATTTTCTCCACAACACACAACTCAATTAATTTCAAAAAGACTTTCAAATCAGGGAGTTCCCAACCGGGACGTGAGGAAAAGTAGTCATCTCACCATGACGACCATTTTGGAACTGGTTATCAAAGATTATAGATTATAGACATTGACCTTTTATACTATGGACTCCTTGTCACGTGACTTTTTAGAAGAAATCCGAGGCAATCTCCATAAGAGAAAGAAAGACTCATACAGTTCCCATGAAACGAACAGAGAGAATCCAACTTAGGGCGCTGTCAAAAGCACGTGTTGGAAACAAAACAATGTTGTTATATAAACACCATGATATTGTCATAGTTTTGTGATTAATACTGAATGAAACTAGTTTATTTTTTTGCAAAAATTATTTCAGCAGATATCCTAGATTAAAAATATAAAGTTTGGGCGAATTCCGTTAAATATTTCTGAAGTTGAGTTTGATCTCGGAAATGTTTAAAAGTCACAGGAGTCTTATTGAGGAATGTTGATTTTTTCACTGGTTCCCAATCCGTTAGAGTAAATATTGGTTTAAGTGTCAGAAAAGAGAATAATCATGCTAGGTTTTCTTATGAAATTTGTAAATGCAGGAATTTCCATGGTGTTGGAATTCGGAGTAAGTATTCAAAAGGGGTATAGATACCATTGTCGAACTCGATGAAAGAAAACACTTTTTGTGTTGTAGTTTATCACTGCAATTATTCATTTCTCAGTCGGCTTTCACACTCACCACTAAGGAGAACCTTTTCTCATCCAGTATGTATATGTGAATTGGATTGACCGACCCCCTCAACTTTGGTCAGCATGTTTTATTGATTGAATTTGATCATTTGGATATTATTCGAAGGTTTTGAAATTCCAGAGCTGAGATCATTAATCATGGTCAATATTTGTGAAATTAGAAAATTGAATAAGTATCTGTGAAATTTTGAATCAACTACCTCCGTGGGAGTGAACTATTCCATAAAATTAATTTCATAGAATTTAGAAAAATAAATATGAGGTTAATCCTTCCTTTATTCGATGAGATATATCTACATATTATAGACATTATAATAAATAACACATTTTAGAAAATAAATCAATTGATAAAAAGAAAACACTTTAATATACATATATTCATTCTTTTGATATATATAATAATACAACACAATAATCCAAAGAATACAGCATGTAGCATGTGTTAGAAAAAGTGTTAGCTGAGGTTTGGGGTACTATAAATATTATATAAAAGATAGGGAAAAAACCTCAGCAAAAAAAACCCTAGACCCCAGTAGAATGTTGTGTCTGTCCAGACTAATGAGTTGCTACATTCCAACAATGGAGGACATCTCTTCTTATCATAAACATCTGTTGAAAAAAAAAACAGTAAGACTTCTCGAAGATTCTCGAAATTCAATGTCAATGTGTAAAAACCTTTTTTCACAGTCTGCTTTCACACTCACCACTAAGAAGAACCTCTTCTCGTCCAGTATGTATATGAAAATTGGACTCTGGTCCTCTTCTCTATGGTGCTCAATGTTATCCTTCAAGGGATGGTTCAGCTGTCCTATTCCTTGGAGATATTCATAATAGGCAATGAAATGTCATAAGAAAGTTGAGAGATATCTTCAACATACTTTTCAGATATGTGTCGTATAGGTCAGCTTCTACAAAATCTCTTACATACACAGGAACTGATCTTTTTCTAAAGAAGGAATGAAAGAAGTTGGAGAAAAATTATATAAGGCAATGATTCTCTTATAAAATTTTTGTTATCTAGTATGAAAGCAAAATTTCTCATTCATCTTTTCCTGATATTGGTTTCGTCTACCTGGGGCTGCACATCCTGAATCTCGTGTGAATTAGGTTGTATGTCTACTGTTGAGAGACAGAGCGATTTTTTTTCTCCTTTATCCATGAAAAAGTTGGGGCTTTCCAAAAACGGAACTACTGCAAAAAAAATTAACAAGCAACTAAATGATACAACATTGTTCATTATAATTAATCTGTCAATTACTACAGAATTTATCACAAAGAAGTTCCACGAATTCTATAAATATGAACCTGTCTTACCATTTGCAGTTGTTGAAATTATTTCTTTCTTTCTTTCCTTTCTCTCAGATGTTGTAGGAAATATGAAGCAAAACAAAGAAGTAACAGCTTTTTTTTTGAGAATTACAGTCCCATTGGGGTTCACATAGTAATCTTCTTCTCGAAAAGGATTACTACAAATTTTCGATATTGAAAAAGGTTCGTAATCAGCCCTTCCTACAGCATCAATCCATTTTTTCCTCAAGCTCTGGAGTTTTGGGAACCTGTAATTTCAATAAATTCATGGAGGCTACTAATCGAAATATAAAAAGAGAATGCGTTTCTATACTTACGCAGGAAATTTCAAATTGGTTCCTTTTTTATATCTGGCAGTGCAGTTATATGCAACACAACTATCCGGCATTATTATTAATAGTTCTTAAAAGAACTTCAAAAGAATTATCTTCAACCTTCAGAATAAAAATTCTAATGAACACAAATCCAACCGTTCAAATAGATCGTTAACTTCGAAAGTTTAAAATAACTTGGTTATGTTTATGTGTTTGACAGTGCCCTAAATTACTCCATCTCATTCAGAAGTCCACTTTCTCTCTCTAAAAAGACGTCCATGTATAATAGGTCAATGATTATAGAGTATAAAGATGGGAAACGAAGCGACTACATTGATGTCAGCGACATCTGTTTTTCAAAAGTAATCGGTCTATGGTTAAAATATTTAATTAGGGTCCATTTGGCATAGATTATAAAAAGATTATTAGCTATTAGGCTGTTGTCAATTTTGAAAGAAATACTTAAATAAATATTTTTGCTGAATGATGATTATATTATCTAGCGTATTTTTCACTGAAATAACTCGAAATCTACAAGAGTAGCATCTAGCTCACTCCATAATCTTGGTTTGTGTGTTTTTCTGTTATAAATTTTGTGTTAAAATATGGCCGACATTCGAAATGCATGGTGATTAATTGCAGAAATAATAGAAAGAATAATCTTGAATGTGCATTCTTTTCATTACCAAAGAGAATGGAAATGTTAGTTTTGAAACTCGTATCATGTAACTGTCTTGTTCATTGCTTTTTATTTTCAGTGTTGTCAAATGGATAGAGGTTCCGGGGCAAAAATATATTGTTCTGGATAAATTTTCTTCGGTCTCATTCATTAGATCAAAAAGTTTCACTCATAGAGGCAATGGTGGTCATAAGAACGACTTATAGAGGTGGGGGTTCTCTTGACGACCCTTCCATCAGTTCGACTCATCTACTAGACCCTCTAGACTCATTGAGGTGAAAATACACTGGGTAAGATATGTATGAATCGGGTCCAGAACAACTGTTTGACTTATCGATGTTCGATTTATCGAGAGTTCACTGTATGAATAAATCTTGAAATTGTTATAATAATTCTCTAATATGTGAAAAAATTTTTGAAATGTTCTCAATTTCATAATTATTGTACTTTAGTTGATTTTACACAATCATTTCAAATAAAAATATAAAGAATCCAGAAGCGTATTTCATTTGATTCAAAACAATATGTAGATGGAAAATATCATCCTGATCAAAAAACGGGGCTCTGCTTTTGTTTTGTCGATCAGGATGTTTCTTTAAAAGCTCTACAAGGAATACTCAATGGAAATTTATGAGAAGTATAATTCGAATTAATTAAAATAGTTTTCTGTACTGAATTATGTTTTCAGCGCCATCTAGGTGTCACAAGTAGGAAACTAGCCAAAAATCGTAGTCGGATTTTAGTACCACAGATGTAAGGGCGTTTCCTATCTTTCTAACTCTATAATCTTTGGTTAAAATATTTAATTAGGGCCCATTGGGCATAGATTATCTAGAGATTATTAGTAGGCTGTTGTCAATTTTGCAAGAAATACTTGAAAAAATATTTTCTCGCGTATTTTCCACTGAAATAACTCGAAATCTACAAGAGTAGCACCTAGCTCACTCCATAATCTTGGTTTGTGTGTTTTTCTGTTATAAATTTTGTGTCAGAAACTGGCCGACATTCGAAATTCATGGTGATTAATTGCAGAAATAATTAAAAGAATAATCTTGAATGTGCAATCTTTTCATTACCAAAGAGAATGGAAATGTAAGTTTTGATACTAGTATCATGTAACTGTCTAGTTCATTGCTTTTTATTTTCAGTGTTGTCGAATGGATATAGGTTTCGAGGCAAAAATATATTGTTCTGGATAATTTGTTTGCGAACCGAATTTTCTTCGGTCTCATTCATTGAAGAAGTTGAATAATTATGTTCAAATTCAAAGTTTTGTTTAATTGATTAAAAAGTGTATTCCTTACTCGAATCAATAATTAGTTCTAAGTTTGCATGTTATTGTTTATATTGTATTTCGCAATGTTCAATAACAATTAATTCTTGACTTGTCCAACACAATGTAAATTGTCTTACTGGATCAATAAAGGTTATTATTATTATTATTATTATTATTATTATTATTATTAAATCAGAAAGTTCAACTCATAGAGGCAATGGTTGCAGAAGAACGACTTATAGAGGTGGTGGTTCTCTTGACGACCCTTCCAGCAGTTCGACTCATCTACTAGACCCTCTAGACTCATTGAGTTTAAAATACACTGGGTAAGATATTTATGAATCGGGCCCAGAACAACTGTTTGATTTATCGATGTTCGATTCATCGAGAGTTCACTGTATGAATAAGTTCTTGAAATTGTTATAATAATTCTCTAATATGTGAACAAATTTTTGAAATGTTCCCAATTTCATAATTATTGTATTGTAGTTGATTTCACACATTCATTTCAAATAAAAATATATAGAATCCAAAACGTATTTCATTTGATTCAAAACAATGTGTAGATGGAAAATATAATCCTGATCAAAAAACGGAGCTCTGCTTTTGTTCTGTCGATCAGGATGTTTCTCTAAAAGCTCGACAACGAATACTCAATTCAATGGAAATGCATGAGAAGTATAATTCGAATTTCGCGCATATTAAAATAGTTTTCTGCATTGAATTATGTTTTCAGCGCCATCTAGGTGTCAAAAGTAAGAAACTAGCCAAAAATCGTAGTCGGATTTTAGTACCACAGATGTAAGGACGTTTCTTATCTTTCTAACTTGGAGTTAGAAAGATAGTAATTTCCTGTCGGAAGGAGAAGTTCTTAAGATTCTATCACTAACCATTATAGAATAATTATTAAGGAAGATATTACTCAAAATTTTGGGAAATTTGTTCAAGATAATTTCAGAAACCTGCTGACATAGTGAACATTAAATTTGTCGTGATAAATATCTCAAGTAAATAAACATTTCAAAACGTCTCTCTGAAATTTATATTGTAGAATTGAGCAGTGTCCTTTTCTTCAACGTTGGAAAAGAAGTGAGAAATTGCCTTGTCTTTGAAATGACCACCAAAGTCTGAAAATGAATCGATCTGATCTTGTTTGTCGCAATCGATGTAAGCATAATCATAATGGACAACTAATTTTTGTCTCCATACCTCAGGATCAGTTCTTTTTGGAGTAATTGAAGACGTCATGTAACTCAGTTGATTTGGAAAAATTGAAGGAAATGCATCATCAGTAGTTAATTCAGGAATTTTTCGCGGTATATTTATAACTGAACGACTGAACCTTAGGGCGGCGTTCGGAATCAACTTCGAACGTTGTCCGGTGTGCGCCCAAGCCAGCCCAAGCCGTTTGGAATCGACGTCGGGTAAATTTTACCCCCGTTCGGAATCACTTGGGACGTTCGTCCGGATGTACAACTTTGCAACCAAGAAAATAGGTAGGTAACAATTACTCGTCTTGCGCAGATATCATTGATTTACACATTCGAATTTTAAAAGTTTGTTTTACAGAGAAATTTCTAGTATTTAGTTTCTTGAGGTAGTTTATTATTTTCATTTTTCAAGATGAGTGTAATTTCAAATTTTACACACGTGATAGAGTCTAGGATATATATACTCAATGGAATAATTTATTCACAAGGAAAATGAAGTATACCTCCAAAATATTCCAGGTTTATTAAAAATGAATTATGTTCATTTACCATTATCAATACAGGAGAAAAAGTGCCAAGAACTTGTCTGTGGTAAAAAAAATATTTTTATATACATTGATAAATACATATGGTGGTGAGTTTATTATTCATCTGTTACAAATCCAAATTCAGTGTTGAAGGTAAGTATTTAGAGAAAGCAAGTAAGTATTTTCAAAAACAAGTTAAAAATTATTATCAAATGAAATTATTTCTCTTCCAGAAGTTCCAGTGCTGGCGTTCTATCCAATTTCTTATCTGTTTGCTGAAGTTGCAATGCAACCAAATGTTTCTCAAGTGTTCTGGAAGGCTGTTATAGAGAAGTGGAGGTATGCAAACGTAAATATCATTGAAAAATGATATGGTGGCCATTATATTCATTATTAGAATTTCATTATTTTATGAAAGCACTCACGTTCATTTATTTATCCTTAGATGAAGGCTTAATTCTCGCTGATTATGAATAAGTTAGAGAATTATTCAATTTGCCAACTCTTTCATTTGTAAATACAGAAACCAAAGCAGCAAACGTGATCATCGTATGTGCAACATGGCTTTTCGAATTCAACTTTTGCAATTTACTTCATTATTTTAGAACAACAAACAGTCTAGAGATAAGAGTTTGCTTGGACCACTTCATTATTTCTTAATTATTTTTCTGATTATTTAAAAATCTGGTTTATTTGACGGCTATCTAGAAAATATTGATAACTCTGATTGAGTGCCCAGTCGACAAATAATCTAGGAAGTAGAAGTTCTCCTGATGCTAAGAAATATGCAAGACATGATAGAAACACTAAACATTAGAATCATGAATGGATTTTATATTTTTACCCTGTTTTTTACAGTGAATAAAGCTCTTAAATAAAACAGTGTATCTTTTGAAGAACATTTAATAAATACTAAGTTACATTATTATATTGTGATGGAAACCGCAGTATGGGGTATCTCAAAAACAATCAAGCATTATTTTATTGCACTACTCTGGCCAACTTGTTAATCTGCACAACATTCAATAGGTGTTATGTAATTGAATAATTCATTTTCAAAACAACTCAGAAAAAGTCTTAATCGTTGAAAACAGAAAAAATTTGTATAAAAAAAGTCATAATGTCAACAAGAATCATGAGGCAATAAATTTTCGAAAAACTATGGTATTATCATTCAGAGGTGAAATAAATATAAAGCGTATTGGAAACATTTGCTGTCTCTCCTGAAAACTTGGAATGTTGGACATACGACATATTGCAGTTTGCACTACGATTCATGCATTATTAATATTTTCTCTTCTGAGGATAGCTGCTTCGTCATCATGCCTGGTCTTGCTCCATAGAATGTTTTATCAAAATTAATTTCTGTAACTGATATGCATCATCCTGAAATCATTATTATTACTGATAATATCTACTTCCAATATGAATACCACTTACCTCACTGATTTTGGGTACATTCCTCAATAAACGAATATCAGCACAAGTGCTGATCCTAGATTTTACAATAAATTTGGCTACAAACAAAATAGCATGAACAAGACTGCATACTTCCTCAAGATCGGCCAGGCCAATTCAATGGCCACCGTTGATACTTTTAGCTTCATCAGCAATGCTGTATCTTATTTCCTTTGTGAATGCTCCACCTCAAAAAAATGGAATGTCTATTTATCACATATATTACAGTAATGTAGTATGTTTACTTACATTTCCTTCTTCCACGGGAGGAAAATCTCAAGGGAGTCATCTCATTTTTTTCAAGGTGGTGTATATTAATACCCTCAATCTTATTTATTTCCTGCGAATATAATCCAACTACTTCTGCATTCGTTCTAGAAATTTAAATAAAATAGCCACTTTAAGTATTCACTGATAGAAAATTGAATTAATTAAGATATCTTCATACTCTTGATATATCATTTGAAAAAATATTAAATTAACCTCACGTTGCAGTTAGAAATTAGAAAGAGAGGGAAGATAACACCCGACGTCGTTCGAAAACGATCGGCAACATTTCAAACAACTGAGTGCGCCCAGCGTTCGACACACGCACTTTATCCGACGTTGATTCCGAACGCCGCCTAGGCGGTTGGATAAGAGTTATTTTTCAAAATATGGGAATCTCCAAAATGTTTTATACAAACTAAATTGTCTTCGTTGATTTTAAAACTACTTTCTCTATGAATTGCGTTAAGCCATTTTCTAACTTCTAAATACTAACACCTTCTTTTCTCATTAGTGGACTTATTGGCGAATCCAACTACCGTTGAGGGCGCTGTAAATACTTGTTTTCTAGGTTCGAAATTTAGCCACCAGCCTGAGTGGCGCTAGGGGCTTTTTTGTAAATTTTTGAATGACAACGGGATATTTATATCATTTTGTGAAATAAATGTATAGATTTTCATTTTAAGAGTGATTTAAAGGCTTTTTAAGATGGTAGTGTGTGTGAATGCATTTCTGATTGTACATTAAGTGTGGCAAATTCAGAAGAACAACTCGTTTTCACATCGAATGATGAAAAAATTTTATGCAAAGATATTTAATACTTGTAAGAACAATTATTTTGTTCAAATGAATATGTTTTACACTTGTTGGGATTACTCAAATGACGTAGAATAATATATTTGAAAGTATTTCCTAGATCCATGAGGTTCTGCAGAATTTGTAAATGAATGGTACTACCTCGAAGTGATATCCAATTGAAGCAGAATCATTCGTGCTGCACACAGGTTCAAATGAATCTGTTGAATTTGGAAACATATGACTTCATTGTTTATTAAAGTTTTCCCAAATCAATTTTGAAAGTGGGTGCTCCCTTTCATGAAGATTACGAACAAAATTTGATTGAGAACATTTCATTTAATCATTTCTTCAATCATATGTTGCAAAATGAATACACGATTCTGAAATTTTTTCCAGTCTTTATTTGTATTTTGTTTGTAATTTTAAAATGTGAATTGTATATATCTTTCATCACACAATATTAAGATAACAATCAAATATAGATAAAATATTTGTTTACAATGGAAAACTTGCCAGAGATGATACCAAAAAGTCAGAAGAGATGTATGTAATTGCCAAGTCAAAGTGAAATGACAAAATGCTGACATAAATATAGAACAAACCTTTGAAAATTTATAATTGTTTGAAAACTCATAGGGTCGGTTACACAAAACTTCGATTGCACCGTTAAATTAATTGGAGCCAACGCAATTCGTTGAAATTTCAAAACGAGTGATTTGATTGGTTTGAATTTACTTAAGGTTTTTAAATCGTACAATTAAAGCTTTGTGAAACCCGCCCATAATCTTTCAAACCCAGTGTTTGCAAATTCAGTCAAGGAGTTCAATTGTTTCTTATTTTTAATGGCATTAGCAAAATTTCACATCAAATCACCAGTGTTCACTTGTCCCATTGTCTTCAGATACTTCCTCTGCATTTTCAAATCTCACAGATTGCATTTTGAATAGCACATGCACAGCAGATTGTTCCTCTTTACTCAAAACAGACAATATTGCAGAATTTTTTTCTTTGATTTACACACCACTTACAAAATTATGGAAATGGGTACACTGAGTTGTTGATTGAGATATTATATGTTTATCCCTACTAAGAGTATCATTCCTGGATTCTCTCCTCAATTTATGTTGGGCCATACAAACCCTATTCATTTCTTCTGGATATTAACTACGTCGCAAGTTTCGAGAAGTCACAGCAGTAGCTTTAAGCTCAGGAGCTTTCATTTGCTGAAATTTTGAACCTGAAAAGATATATAAATAAATATTATGAATTATGCACACAATTTTTCACAACAGACCTATGACAAGATTATCAATCTGAAAATGATGAGAGAAAACAATCATTTTTCCCATCTTCAATCTTCTCACCCAAGCTTCTCTTTTTTCAATATATCAAGGGCATTATAATTCATAGATATTTCGAATTTATTTCAAGTCACAATGAAGGGAGGAAAACAAAACAGCATTTCGTTTATCTGCGAATAATTTCTTAATATTTTTATCGCAAATAACCCAGAACTCAACACGAGGAGGTAGCTGTTTTATTGAGTTCCACAAGATTACAATCAATATGGAAATAATTCTACTTTCTGAAGCGAATAAAATAGATGAATGAACATCAAAAGAGGAAAAAAATATATTATATTTCGCTGTTGAAAACGATTACATTCTGACTGCTGATCTTTATAAACTCAAAATTAATCCTATAAAACAGAAATTCAACAAGAATAAGCTCTGAATGAATAAAAACTATGAATTTAATCCTTAAAAAGGTTATATAAAACTAAAAATAAACTCTGAATAAATAATAATAAATAATTTCGATAACTAACGGCTAAAAGTTAGTAATTTCCGGTCGGAAAGAGCAGTTCTTGGGATTCACTTACCATTATAGAATAATTATTAAGATATTACTCGAAATTTGGAAAATTTGCTCAAGATAATTTCAGAAGGCTGCTGAGTGAAAATTTGTCGTGATAAACATCCCACGTATGCTTAAAATATGTCATGAATAAACATTTCAAAAACATTATATTGTAGAATTGAACAGAGTCATTTTCTTTAATGTTGGAAAATAAGTGGGAGATATTCTAAAAATTAATCAATCTGATCTTGTTTGTCCCAATCGGTGTAAAAATTATCATATTGGACAACTAATTTTTGTCTCCGTTCCTCAGGATCAGTTCTTTTTGGAGTAATTGATAACGTCATGTAACTCGGATGATTTGGAAAAATTGAAGGAAATCCATCATCAGTTAATTTAGGAATTTCTCGCGGTATATTTATAACTGAACTTCAGGAGGTTGGATAACAGTTATTTTTCATAATATGGGAATCTACAAAATGTTTAATACAAACTACACTGTCTTCGTGGATTTTAAAACTACTTTCTCTATGAATTGCGTTAGGCCATTTTCTTCTCCTCGCGGAATTTTTCGGAAATCTAAATACCTACTCTTTCTTTTCCCATTAGAAGATTTATAGTTGCTTTTGCAACGGGGCACTGCACAAGTACGAGGCATCTTACTCTTCCAAATGAAATTTTAATAAATATCAAAATGAAGAACCTTCCTGTTGATAATTCTTCCAGATATGAACACTCAAAGTCAAAAAATTCAATATCAAATTCGAATCACACTGATCTTGCAACTGGATTTAAAAATCAATCACTCGCACACAGCGAAAAAACACAATTCTTTTCACATGATTCCTAGTAGAATTTTTGATGCGAACACATTTACGCTTCTACCTTCCACACAGAATTGCAACTTACAACTTGCCCGGAGTCAGGGCCACAACCCGCTGTGAACACTCCGGCAACGTCGCATTTTAAAGGAACATTCTGGCCTCTTAAATATCGTAGGCCGCGATCGAGTTAACAGCCCCGTACTTTCCGAACATGGGTTGGATGTTCGGGTTAGGGATCGGGTGAACCCGGGTAAGTTTCCGAAAACGCTTTATGATCATCACAGAACACGAATATACAATGATCATATTTTTTTTTCTGATTTTTCACTAATTGTTACAAATAAGTTGATTTATTAATAGATAATTTGAATTATATAAATGATAGTGAAATGCAGCCTTACATCCATAGACAATGCTTACATCACTTCAGTGATTTCTGTATTCTGTGTTTTGTCTCTATCGTCCTTAAGTCACCTTCAAATTTGTAAGATATCAAACAGCATCCAATATTCAAATTATTTATTAATTTATAGTTGTAGATAGATATAAAACCATCACACAAAATGGCAACAATAAAATCTCTTTGTGTGCGAAATATTGCAACTACGATAAGCAAGAGTAGACGAGCTTTTTCGACTTCTAAGTTTGTGTGTGCGAAACAGATGACTGTACGAGATGCTTTGAATTCCGCTTTGGATGAAGAGCTTGAACGAGATGAGAGAATATTTTTGTTAGGTGAAGAAGTGGCTCAATATGATGGTGCTTATAAAGTGAGCAGGGGTTTATGGAAAAAATATGGTGATAAAAGAGTGATAGATACCCCCATCACCGAAATGGGTTTTGCAGGTAAAGTAGTTTCCTGATTTTTCACTAATTGTTACGAATAAGTTGATTTATTAGATAATTTGAATTTTTTCAAGGTTTGGCTGTTGGAGCAGCAATGGCAGGTTTACGACCAGTATGTGAATTCATGACTTTTAATTTTGCTATGCAAGCTATTGATCAGGTAATCAATTCGGCCGCAAAAACCTTTTATATGTCTGCTGGTAGAATCAATGTTCCTATTGTGTTCAGAGGGCCTAACGGAGCAGCTGCTGGTGTAGCTGCCCAACACTCTCAATGTTTTGCTGCTTGGTATGCACACTGTCCAGGTCTCAAAGTTGTTTCTCCTTTTAACTCAGAAGATGCAAAAGGTCTTCTTAAATCAGCAATAAGAGATCCTGATCCAGTTGTGTTCTTAGAAAATGAAATCTTATATGGTGTTCAATACCCCATGTCTGATGAAGCATTATCTAAAGACTTTCTGCTGCCGTTAGGGAAAGCCAAGGTAGAAAGATCAGGTTAGTTATTTATATATAAGATACAATTATCTTTAATAATTATCATTTACCAAATTTTCAAGTTTGTAAGAATATTTGCTTCACCTAAATGGTAATATATAATCTGAACTAACTCAATCAATATTTTAGGCAAACATATAACCTTGGTTGCACATTCCAAAGCTGTAGAAACTTGTTTGGAGGCTGCAAAGGAGTTGTCAGGTAAAGGAATAGAAGCAGAAGTAATTAATTTGAGAAGTATAAGGCCATTAGACATGAAAACTATAGAGGCTTCAGTAGCTAAGACCAACCACCTCATCAGTGTTGAACAGGGTTGGCCTACTTGTGGTGTAGGTGCTGAAATATTAGCTAGAATAATGGAAAGTGAATCATTCTTCCATCTGGATCAACCTGCTGTCAGATTGACTGGAGTAGATGTTCCCATGCCATATGCAAGTGGATTAGAAGCAGCTGCCCTTCCTAGAGCCACAGATGTTGTGGAAGCAACAAAAAAGCTTCTGAAAGTGAAATAAATTTGATCCGAAATTTAAGGTTTCCGATGAATTCTCAATAATTATTTAATTTAATTATTTACATAATTATTTTGATTGGTTGCATGCATTTCGAAATTTGAACTAAAAAATTTTCTTAAAGTTCAGCTGATATAATTAATATATTTTTGATCTTTTGTGTTTCAATTTTGAATGGGTTTTTAGACTTCTAACTTTAAAAAAAATATTGAAAATCATTGATTGTTGTTAAGATTCTAAATAAATTATTATTGTTACACTTTAATTTATTGAGGGGAAACCCTGCAAATAACTTTAATTGATTTGAAAATCTAATTGTGACAATGTGTCCAGGGTGAAGGTTAATCATATAGAGCAAAAATAAAGTCCTTCAAACTCCAAGAAATTTTATTAACTCAAGCCTGACATGTTTTGGTTAACAAAAAATCATCATGGGAGTAAAGACGTTAAGGGATGTTATTTTAAACTTGTCCACTGATAATGGAAATTCAACCTCCGCTTAAGGTCTTCAAGCGAAAGCTGGCATTAAAATTGGCTGGAATTACTTGAGCCTAGTATGAAGCAATAGTGGTTTAAATCTAGAGTTATGTAATTGTTATCAGAGGCCCGTAACACAAATACTACAAGTTACAAGTGGTCCTATTGGGATATTTCCCGAAAGAGATCTTGACACTGTTAGTTACGTACATGTTCCCTGTACTGGAATTCTCATAATACGAGTATACATTTACCTAGCTTGGAAGGTAGCAGTGACGGCTCGTGCCCTTTAGGTGTGGGTTGGCATGATTCAAATCTATATATATATATATATATATATAAATATATTTTTTTTTCATTTTTTTTTATTGGGAAGTCTCGTCTATAATAGCCCTATTATAACCCAATAGAACCAAGTTCTCAAATGAATGAAAACTGAAAATAAGAATAAACTCTCGGAAAAAAACAGAAATAATAAAATATGCAATTATGTATCAACATTGAAATAATGATATTAAAGGATATATGTAAACAGTCCTTATAAAGATATAAATATAAAATGGAAGTAATGAATATAAAAGACTCTATAAAAAAAGTTCTCAAATGAATAAAAAATGAAAATAAACACTTGCAAAAAAACGACATTTCGTTTTTTTGCAAGTGTTTATTTTCATTTTTTGATAAAATATTCAATTATCAACATTAAATAGATATTAAAAGATATGGGATACAGTCACCATAAATATATGAAAATAAAATGAAGTTAAAGTATATAAAAAACAAAAAAAATGTATGAAAATGCGTAAAACTTGTTCTCTAGTAAAAAACTTACCAAGTCGTCGCTATTTGATATTACATCCCTTACATTCGCCATCACTCACTCAAATCAGTTAAAGCAGTGCTTTCCAAACTTTTTGTACCTGCGCCCCTCTCTTTGGAAAAAAAATTTGTTGTGCCCGCCCCTTAATTTTTCTATAACCGTTTTTCTGATTATTTTTTTTGACACCTATTCGACTTTTTTGGTTTGTATTCGAAAATGATATTTTGGAATCAGCTGCGTGCCCCCCCTGGAACAGTCACGCGCCCCACAGTTTGGAACACACTGAGTTAAAGTCAACAATCTAATAAATTCGTAATTCGATTGCCAAAGAAAACAACTGATGTACACTACACCCTCTCAGTTTTAAAAACACCCGACTGACCCTATTCAATTTCAATCTACGATGCAATTCTAATGTCCCCACTTCTGGGCTCGGCCGGCCGAGTCTAGGAGCAAACCGCACTTTTTTCAGAACTTTTGAAATCAGGGTGTTATTTACACCCTGTTCACAGTAAGGAATAATAGTATATTCTAAAACAAGTTGCAGAATGAGCTCCTATTCCAACACGAATGCGAAGTTCGAAAACGAGCGACGAAGGAGCGAGTTTTCGATAGCATGAGTGTTGGAATTGCCTTCTGCAACGAGTATTAGACGGTATTTTCTCTATTTCAGTCCATTTTTGTGTAAACCTGTCGAAAATCAAATGAAAATTCAGATTAGTGACTTTTGTTTTGTATCTTGGCAGTTGGTGTGACATACGGAATTTGACAGATCACGGAATTTGAATTGATTTGATTCGAAACTTGATTCGATCGGAGGTCAGTACTGACAATCATAAAACGAAAAATATAACTGAAAACAATGCTGTAATGAATTTCATTACAGCACTACTTTCAGTACTGTAATGAACTCATTACGATACTGAAATAGAGAAATTATATTTTTATGAGTCAATAAACTATCCTCAAGCATTATAAAAACCTTCTTTTCTGAAATAAACATAATATATTTCATTTGAAATTTGGAATAAACATAAATAATATCGGCCCATTGCCGCTCTAGCAGCCATAGAAATACAAACGAGAAGAATACCAACTCCCTACTAAAACTCGTTGACACTGTTTGCAGCTAGCGACATCCCAATAATATCACCGGTAGAAATCGAAACTAATTCTCAGCGGCAGCGGCCGTAGGTGGCGGGCTATTCAAAATCTAATCGTTTTTTGTGAATCTCAGTAAACTGCATCGTCGTACTAAATCAAGCAAAACTAATTGTCGCCCATTGGCCGACAATGGGCACATTCAGCAAAAAGAGCGATGACAAAACTGCTTGCGGTACAGGTAGCGGAAATCGGTTGACAAACTGCCACAACTGTCAGCCACACAACACTTTACCCAAAGATTATAGAGTATAAAGATGGGAAACGAAGCGACTACAGTGATGTCAGCGACATCTGTTTTTCGAAAGTGAGAGATTAGAGTAGATTAAATAGAGATTATTAGTAGGCTGTTGTCAATTTTGAAGGAAATACTTGAATAAATATTTTTGCTGAATGATGATTGCATTTTCTCGCGTATTTTCCACTGAAATAACTCGAAATCTGCAAGAGTAGCACCTAGCTCAATCCATAATCTTGGTTTGTGTGTTTTTCTGTTATAAATTTTGTGTTAGAAACTGGCCGACATTCGAAATGCATGGTGATTCATTGCAGAAATAATAATCTGGAATGTGCAATCTTTTCATTACCAAAGAGAATAGAAATGTAAGTTTTGAAACTCGTATCATGTAATTGTCTTGTTCATTGCTTTTTATTTTCAGTGTTGTCAAATGGATAGAGGTTTCGGGGTAAAAATATATTGTTCTGGATAATTTGTTTGCGGACCGAATTTTCTTCGTTCTCATTCATTAGATCAAAAAGTTCCACTCATAGAGGCAATGGAGGTCAGAAGAACGACTTATAGAGGTGGTGGTTCTCTTGACGACCCTTCCATCAGTTCGACTCATCTACTAGACCCTCTAGACTCATTGAGGTTAAAATACACTGGGTAAGATATGTATGAATCGGGTCCGGAACAACTGTTTGACTTATCGATGTTAGATTTATCGAGAGTTCATTCACAATAAGTTCTTGAAATTGTTATGATAATTCTCTAATATGTGAACAAATTTTTGAAATGTACTCAATTTCATATATTGTATTGCAGTTGATTTTACACAATCATTTCAAATAAAAATATAAAAAATCCAGAAGCGTATTTCATTTGATTCAAAGCAATATGCAGAAGAAAAGATTATCCTGATCAAAAAGCAGAGCCCTGCTTTTTTTTGTCGATCAGGATATTTTTTTAAAAGCTCGACAAAGTATTCAATTAAATGAAAATTTATGAGAAATGTGTTTCGAATTTCGCGCCTATTAAAATAGTTTTCTTTACTAAATAATGTTTTCAGCGTCATCTATGTGTCACAAGTAAGAAACTAGCCAAAAATCGAAGTCGGATTTTAGTACCACAGATACAAGGGCGTTTCCTATCTTTCTAACTCTATAATCTTTGACTTTACCGAAAAGGAACGCAAGCATAGATATAGATAACATGTATCTATAGCTTTGAGCGCAAGTCAGGTACGCTACTAAAAACGGCGACCGCTACCCAACATGTTACCATTGACCTATTATACTACTACTATCAATGCATGTTACATAGATAGGTCCAGGGGTATGAAACTTCGGTACAAATTTAGGAGACAGCGAAGGCTCAATTTCATTGGTTGAAACCATATACGTATAAACTCCTATACCGCTAGCATTGGCCCGTTTACCTGCATTCATTTGAAGCAGCGATCACGTGGTACAATTGTCCCCAGCAAAAGTAGGACCGGTTTTGAAGCGTCCGATCCGATGGGTAACCATCACCTTTATTAAAATATAAGCGCGCAAGAAATATTTAAATTCGAATTGAATTTACCGCCTATCCCCTCCATTTCGGGCACCTAAGATGGCGTCCAAATCTGTCGCCAACTATTAGTAGGGAGTTAGCATTTCTTTTTATTTGTGTTCTGTGGATAGCTCAACGATCATTGAAATTTGGTAACAGTTCCGCAACAGTTGTCTCTTGTCTCTGCTGAATGCGCCCATTGTTTATATATGTCGCAGTCGGATACTAAAATCCGTCAGTTTGCGAAATGACTAGGCAAGCAGTTTGTTAACTGGCGAACGTTTTCTAAAACGCTCTTGAAAAGAGGATTGTTTTACAATCGGTCTGAAAGTGTCAGTCAGTTTCTAAACTGCGAATAACACATCCGACGGATTGTCAAATCATTTGAATCATATTCTGAAAACGTTTCCTGTCTTGATGCAAATTGAATGACACTTAAGCCGAGGCCACATAGAGCGCTACTTAAGCCGAGGCCACATAGAGCGCTACGTACGCTATGTTCGCTTCGTTCGCGATGCATTCAAAAATTAGCCATCTCTATTTTGCACGTAGGCGGCCACACCGACACTAGTACGCTATATTCGCTATGTTCGCGATCAGCGTTGCAAACCGTACTATAATTATAGTATCCGTACGATATTTGCCCCATCACGTACTATACAATTTGAAAGTGACTATAGTACGCTTTTTGTACTATAATTTCATGATATGTATCTGCCAAAAATTTAAGTAGATAAAACTCGCAAATTTCAATAATACCTTTGTATTTTTTGAATGATTGTTATAGAAAACTTGTTCAGAACTACTCCCTTCATCTTGCATTCGTACTGAAAAAAGCATGGAAATGAAAATTAAAGAAATATTAGAAATCTATCATTATTTTTACTTTCCTTTCTTCGGTGGGAATCGAGGATCGGACTGTTCCATTATTTCATTCGGCTGGTCCGAAAAGGGATGGTTAATGTTAATAGTCCCGGCAATAAAAGAGATTCATTTATTGCCCTGGCCTCTGGGTTCGAAACGAGTAAATGAATAACGAAAAGAAAGGGCCACATGTTTCACTTCATCATTGAAAAATAAAAATTTGTCAGCTTATTCTTAGGGGTAATCACAAAAGGATCGCAATAAAGATGTATCAGATTATTGATGATATAATAATTGCCAGGAACCCGAATATTATGGAAAATGAAAACGTGAATAATTACATGAAGTACTCGAAATAGATTTTTGGCAAACTTTCCGTTTTCTCTCAGACCATTGTATTTCTCTTATCTGCAACTATTATTGCACCTTTATTGCCGGGGTAGGTACTTTGTCGGTGTTTTGTCTGTTTATCGTGCACCGTTTTGGTTTTTCCCATTTGCCAAATTTGTTATACATATTCTGCAGTTAAAAGGAAGGAGGGGCTGTTCTTTATATTCATTTCAGATCAGAATATTGATTGTTGATATAATAATTGCCAGGAACTCGAATATTATGGAAAATGAAAACGTGAATAATTGCATCTTCATACTGGAAATAGATTTTTGGCAAACTTTCGGTTTTTTCTCAGACCATTGTATTTCTCTTATCTGCAACTATTATTGCACCTTTATTGCCGGGGTAGGTACTTTGTCGGTGTTTTGTCTGTTTATCGTGAACCGTTTTGGTTTTTCCCATTTGCCGAATTTGTTATATATTCTGCAGTTATAAGGAAGGAGGGGGTGTTCTTTATATTCATTGCAAATTTTTGAACCACAGTTTTAGTTGCGTGTTACGGAATTAAGTCGTTTGAACGAAGTACGTGATAGTTAATTTAATACAATCTGTTACCTTAGACGAAGAAATATATTATAAACTCGATTATTACACTGTTGAGTAAATATATACGTTCAAGGTGTGGTGCCTTCGAAGTTTTGAAAATAATAACATGTAAGTATTTGAGTATTTCAAAAATTTCCTGGTGTACATTAAGTATCTTCTTATTTATAGAATTTGACTCATTACTTATCATGGGTAGAAGCGATTCTGAAGAAAATTCATCAAGTCCACCAAAAAAGAAGATTAAGAGAACGCAGAAATATCGGCAAGCATGGGAAACAACTTTCGATTGGTTGTGTGGTGATAAAAACTCCAAAACGAAGGCCTATTGTAAAATTAGTCACATTTCACTAAAATCAGAGATTCAAGTACTTAAACTCCACGAAAAAAGTGAAAAACATAGGCAAAATGTACACTCCAATAAGTCTCAAATGTCACTGAAAAGTTTTTTAAAACCAATACCAAAATCATCTGACGAACAAATTTTGAGAGCCCAATTAAAAATAGGTGGTTTCTTTGCCGAACATAATGTTCCATTTTCACTGTGCGATCATTTGGTGAAATTAATGAAGGATATTTCTCCTGATTCACAAATTTTGAATAATTTACAATTGGGAAGAACAAAACTTACAGCAATTGTAAAAAATGTTATAGGTCAGGAACATAAAAAAGAATTAGAGAATACATTGAAAACCTGTAAATTCAGCATTTTAACCGATGAATCCACCGATATAAGTTCAGAAAAATGTAGTTGTATCGTAGTTAGGTACTTTGATGAGAATAGTGGAATAATTGTGAGCAAATTCTGGGAACTTGTTCAAGTTTATTCTAATGTGGACAATATCGACAGTGGCAAAGCTGAGCATCTGTATATGTCCATTGTTAATTCTTTCCAACAGTGTGGTATTCCACAGGAAAATATAGTCGGTTTTGGATCGGATGGAGCAAATGTTATGATGGGCAAGCATAACAGTGTCGCTTCCCGATTCATTGAAAATTTCCCAGGAATTGTTATAATGAAATGTATTTTTCACTCTGCACATCTTTGCGCTAGTGAAGCTTGCAAGCAATTGCCAAAAAAATGCGAAGATTTATCTAGAAACATATATAATCATTTTAAAAACAGTTCTAGAAGACAACATAGTTTAAAAAATTTCCAAATTTTCACGCAAACAGACATACATAAGCTTCTGCATCCATCCCAAACAAGATGGTTAAGTTTGAATGACCTTAATGATCCATTCATGAAGTTATATTATTATTTTTTAAGTTGGATTTTACCCAAATTCACAAATTTCAACAGATATTTCCAATCGGAACATGTTGTCATCACCGAATTAAATAGTGAAATTATTCACTTATATCAAGAAGTTTTACTTTGTTATATGGATCGAAATTATATTTACAAAACAAAAGTAGAAGAAATAGATCCACAAAACGAATCGGCATTTATAAAGGTGGAAAATATGTATCTCGGAATACATGTCATTAATCTACTTCAAGACAAAGAAGTAGAGAAGCATCCACATTTAAAAAAGCATTTTCTTGAACGTTGTCGGTTATTCATGATAACAGCTTGCCAACAAATAAAATCTAGGTTCACTTTCAATGATCCTGTTCTAAAATATCTGCACTATTTTACTCCTTCGAATGCACTCTCCCATAGTTTCCGAAATGAGCATCCAACATTGTTTAATTTATTTCATAATTCCAAAAGATTTTTTCCATCTGATACAACGGACATAGAACAAATAATTGATGATGAATGGAGAAAACTTCCCTTAGTTTCAACACAAGAAATTGAAAATGTGGAAAAAATTGATATATTTTGGTCTCGTTTAATGCATCATAAGAATATTGCCGGAATCAATCCATATAAAAATTTGTCCCAATTTGTATTAAATATTCTGTGCATACCTCACTCTAACGCGCAATGCGAAAGAATATTCAGTAAGGTGAATATGATTAAAACTAAGCAGAAGAATAAATTGATAACAAAAACTGTAAACGGTTGCTTGCTTGCTTCGCAGTGCGTAAAAGAAAGGAACGGTTCTTGCATTTCGTTCGAACCATCAAAACAAATGTATTCGGCATGTAATCAATTCATGTACGATCATGTTAAAAAAAATAAAGATGAAGAGATTCACATTGCTTCAGGGGAATCTGATAATGAGCTTGAATTATATTTATAATGATTTCTGATTAATAAATGTGCGATATTTGTGCGAAAAAAATGTTTTTTTTATAAATTAATTTCCTCTGATATTTTTTTCTTTCAGATATACGAATAGTAAATATTAAACAAATTTCCGTGTATTTAAATTAGGATACTATAATCCCGCCCAATGTACTATAATTGGATTGGCTGGCGTACTATGATAACTCCATTTGAGTTGGCAACGCTGTTCGCGATCTAAGCCACGGCGATTTTCGCTTCAGTGTAGTGTGATCTGTCGAAGGATAATGTCGCTTTTTAATATCCATTTCAATAATGCTTAACAATTGGTCAAACTGCTGCGGGCTCATTCGAAAATATTCTCTAAACTTACATTCATCTTCTGGCAACTGAACTACGAGATGATGAAATTCACCGAAATCCTTTCTCGTTTTGTTCACTTCGTGGACCCATTTTCTTTTACGTTCATTTTTGCACAACGAAAAAAATAAAAGCAACTCATCGTCATCGCTATCACTATCCCATGGCACCGTGCTTGGTAACATCGTCAAATTCAACTGAGCCTAGTGATTGCGAAACGTGAAAGATATACTAAAGTATGTAGCTTTCCGCGTGGCCGGTAACTTAGCGAACATCGGATCCTTAGCGTCCATAGCGTCTATAGCTTATTAAGCATAGTGCTCTGTGTGGCCTCGGCATTATATTTGTCTAATCAGGTAACTACTACCTTATTCTGGATACAGAAATAACAAAAGAAAAATAGTATTCACACTTACCCTTTTAAGGTTTTATTATCGAAAGACCACAAAAAATGAAACTATTATTACTTATTGCAGCAGGGGCCCCTCAAATGGCAGCTGCTGCTGTTGCATTTTTGATATGATTTAAAACAGAAGCACCCTCTCGTATTACACTGAACCTTGGCCACCGAACTCTGAGAAATTTTCTACTGCTTCCCTTAATGTAATTATGTTTTCAATCGTAATATTGAATTCTACAGCAACAACTACTAAAAATCTTGAAAACTTGAGAATAATTTCAAATGCCGTCCAAGTACTAATCTTTATGTGAGAAAATTTGAACAAATTATTACATCAAGCAGCCATTCTACCAAAAATTAAGTACGTCTTTCTTACTAGAAATAATTTCTGCTGTATTTGATATCAATCAATGAATTATCAAAGAGACATGTTCAAATGAACTTTCAGAGAATATCAAATGAGCAATAACAAATTCATCCGCATATCCCTATTAAAGGTTATGTTACTCAACAGAACAGTTATTCTCTAATTCTTGACAAAAATATCCCTCTCCACGGGTTTCTCCAAAGTTGCCACATTGAAAGATTTTGATCTATCGTCATTAATAATATTGCGCGAACGTCGCCAGTTGCACTTCGTTCAAAAAATCATAAAACTAGTAGTTTCAGGTGGAAAGTTCAAAAGGATATAGGATATGACAATCCGTCAGATCCGTTATACGCGGTTTAGAAATCGACTGAAAATTTCAGGCCGATTGTAAAACGATCTGTATCTTAAAAGCGTTTCAGAAAACGTGCGTCAGTTTAGAAAATGACTAGTCATTCTGCAATCTGACGGATTTTATAATCCGACTGCGACATTTATACAGGGTGTTTCACGAATGATTGTACAGGCTTTCAGGGTAGATGCAGGACATTTTGGTGATTCTGAATCAGTGTTAGAAATATGTCCTAATGATATTCGTTTAAGAGATACAGGATGTTTTATGTATTTTCACAGAAATTTTCAATTGGCATAACTCTTGAACGCCTGCGTGGATCTTCATGAAAATTTCAGGGAATGTGTAAGGGCCATTGGCAAATGTTCACACATAATGGCTTCCTGATAGCGCAGGCCCGGACTGAGAAAATGATTTTCTTTATTCCACATCTTATAAAACACCCTGTACATCAAATTTTTGAAAAGCAAAATTATCCCCAGATTCTACAATAAATACTCTTTCAAACAAGCCTATCATGATCAATGGCACACTTCACATCATCATATTATGAGCCATTGAATATTTGGAATTTTCAATTTATAGTAAACACGGACCAGTAAATCTCCGAATAATGTGTTAATTCATATCGAATGAATTTAATTTCCCAGTATCATGACTTAAGGCAGCGTTTCTCAACCTGTGGAGTGCACCCCCCTAGGGGGCGCGAACATACCAAAGGGAAAAAATAAATATTATTTGAAAAAATTAATAACTGACTGAAATCAGACACAAACACATACACAAAACGAAATAAATTTAGACATCTTATTTACACTTTTGGAAAGAATTTCTTTCACACCCCTTCCTCTATCAATTTTCGTACGTGATTTGTTCTCGAAAAGTTCCTATTTCTTTTTGACAGCTTTCATTAGCCTTTCTTTCTGGTACCATTATTATTTTACCATGTGAGAAGTCACATTTATTCTCAATGCTATGTGGAAGATCACAGAAGAAATTCGTTTATTCTGAATTCAACCCATTTCAAAATCTAAGGGGCTCCTGATAAAAATTTTGACGTTTCAGACCATTGTCAGGTAATTGTTGAAATAGAAAAGTGGTAGATTGTTGTGTTTTCATAAATTTTCAATACGAGATTTATCGAAATGCCATCATTCACGAATGCCGAATATACTGATATGTTGATAGTTTATGGATTTTGTAAGTGCAATGGTCGTGAAGCTGCTAGGGAATATCGAAGGCTATATCCGGATCGTCGAATTCCTAACCATCAAATATTCGAACATGTTAATCGGTCACCTAGAAGCAACATGGCAGGCGACGTGATAGTTTGTAAACGCTGCTCCGACAATTTCATCGTGAATACAAACCGAATTCGCTGTTTTAATTGTTTGAGTTATTTTCATGGTGTCTGTGTTCGCATCAAAGATGATTATCTCCGGTTTCTACTCCGAAATGATGGTATTTTCTGGACTTGTGCTGATTGTGAGTTCAACTTACTGGAAAAAGTCGCTGAATATTCAATGGTGAAACAAGAAAATGAATTTCTGAAACGAGAAAATGAACTTCTGAAATCTCTGAATGGTGAATTGAAGTGTAACAATGATTTATTGAAAGAAAAATTGAATTATTCTTCGAGTGAAAATATTGGTAATTCCTTATCTCAGCTACATAAAACACCGGTCATTTCTTATCGAGATGCAGTAAAAAGTGAGAAACCTGGTCTCGTGATAAAGTCAAAATCTGGGGAGAATCCGATGAGTAATGTTGATATTTTGAAGGATGTTCAGAGGTACATTTCTCCTGCTGAAAGGAACGTGAAAATTGATAGAGTGCGCAAAATAAAGGATGGGATTATTATAAATTGTGAGGGTGACTCTTCTTTAAATAATTTAAAAGCTTCTGTTGACGATATACTCGGTTCCAAATACTGTTGTGAATCTGTTACTAAGTTGAATCCACGTATTAACTTGAAAAATGTAGATTTACGGGATGTTGAGAGTGATGATAAACTTTTGAAAGATATCTTTTCGTTGAATGATTTGAATGAGAACTTTATTCTGGACGATATGAAAATCATAACTAAATTAAAGTATTCAAATAGCACTGGTGCTAATATAATATTGGAAACAACACCAGCATTGAGAAAATTTCTATTGTCGAGAGGTTTTTTATATGTGAATTGGAAAAAGTGTTTTTTGCAGGACCATCTTAGAATATTGAAATGTAAGGTATGCTTGTCTTTTGGTCACACTGAAAAAAAATGTAATTCAACTCAAAAATGTTTGCTTTGTTCGGGTGAACATGATTTCAAATCTTGTGATTCTGAAGTGAGAAAGTGTATCAAATGCGTTAGTCATAATACTAGATCTAGAATAAAAAATGATGTTAACCACTCTGCCGGCGATAGGACATGCCCTGTCTATATCAACTGTTTAAATCGTCTTCAATCTAAAATCAATTATGGTTAAGAGTAAGTTAAAAAGTTGTAAAATTCGCGTTGGACATGTAAATACGCGTTCATTGTTGATTAGTATTGTTGATTTGAGAGATATGATATTTGAACATAATTTCGATATTATGGCCGTTTCTGAGACATGGTTGTCGGATGAAGTTTGTGATTCTGATGTTAGTATTCCTGGATACTTATTCTTCCGTAATGATCGAAATCGTCATGGCGGAGGAGTTGGCATATATGTGAAGTCTTGTTTTAAGTCCAGTGTTGTACATTTGGACACTGTTCATTTTAACTCCACCTTAGAGCACATGTGGATTCGTTTGAAGGTGGGTAGAGATTCGTTTTGTGTTGGAGTTTTGTACAGACCGCCCCGTCAGCGTTTGATTGATGCTGTTCAACATTTGGACAACCTTTTGCCTATAATAACTACAGGTTACGATAACGTTTTAATTCTAGGAGATGTCAATGTCAACGTGTTCGGAGGTAGAGATTCATTAAGTGAGTGTCTGGGGGTTTACGGTCTTGCTCAAGTCGTTGACGAGCCGACGTACATTACTGAACACTCTGCTACTTTGATAGACCCAATTTTTATGAATTGCAAAAATTTATGCACTAATCATGGCACGATAAATGCTGACTGCTTTACAGATCATCAGATGGTTTTCTGTGATCTTTATGTTAATTTCAAGTTTGAAAGGAAATTTATAACATATAGAGATTTTCGGAATTTCGATTCAGAGGCATTAGCGGAGGATCTGTCGAGTGTCCAGTGGAGTCACATTCTCAGCTATGGTGATATAGATAGTAAGGTGAATTTTTTGACTTCCGAGATTGTAGGGCTGTTCGATCTTCACGCTCCGTTTCGTACTTCTCGCATAAGTAGACCAAGGGCTCCGTGGATTACACCCACTTTGAAATTAATATTCAAACAACGCAATTCAGCATTGAGTACGTATAAGTCCAATAGGACCAGTGAAAATTGGAGCAACTATAAAATGCTACGGAATTTTGCCTCTTTAAGAAGAGAAAAAGCGGCTTATTTGGAATATTTGAGTAGGCAGTCCTCGTCATCTGAATTTTATAAAACTTTGAAATCATTGAGGGTGCAGTCCAGTAAAGATAATATTATACCTCGTTCGCTTTCCAATCCATTTAAAATCAATGAGCATTTTTCCTCAGTTTTTCAAAACAGTGATGACAGATGTTCTGATACAATATCTTTATATCGAAATAGCACCTTCAGTGAAGATTTAAAATTTCATTTCAATCCCATAACTATTTCTTCTTTGCATGAAATTATTAACAACATAAAATCTAATGCTGCTGGGATTGACGACATCAACATGCACATGATAAAATTAAGTTTGAACGTTGTCGATGTTTATCTGTTGCATATCATTAACTTGTGTCTGGAGCAGGGATACTTTCCTCTCCCTTGGAGACGGGCCATAGTGGTACCTCTGTCAAAAATTAGTAAGCCAACTTCATATGATAATCTACGCCCGATTAGTTTATTACCACTGATTTCTAAAGTTTTGGAACGTGCCGCATATATGCTGATCTACGATTTTTTACGCTGTAATAAAATAATTCCTGTTCATCAGTCAGGTTTTCAGAGAGGTTATAGCACGACAACTGCATTGGCATACATGACTGATAATGTTGTTGGTAGCTTGGATTGTGGAAGGGTGGGTGTCATGACCATGTTGGATTTTAGCAAGGCATTTGACACCATCAACCATAAGCTTCTCGAAGCTAAATGTCATTATTATGGCTTTGATGATCTGTCGTTGAGTTTCATCAGAACCTATCTAAAGAATCGGACCCAACTAGTTAGTATCGGTAACCAACGGTCAACACCTATTGGGATTGAATCTGGTGTACCTCAGGGATCAGTTCTGGGACCCTTGTTATTTTTAATTTATACAGCTGATCTTTATGAGCATGTCACTCACTCTTCTGTTCAGTTCTTCGCGGATGATACGCAGTTGTTCTGTGATTTTCTACCTGAAAATTGTCTCGACGCTGTTGAGAAGATGAACGATGATTTGAAGCATATTGATGTATACTCGGCTAATCACAATTTACACATTAATCCGTCTAAATCAAAATCAATCGTGTTTTGTAGAAGAAAAATTAGAGAATTCATTGGCAACAATGTTATTCTGATGGTTTCCGGGCAAACTATTCCTGTTGTTTCTGAGTCAAGAAATTTAGGACTGTATTTTGATGAGAACTTGAGATTCAGCGGTCATGTCGGTCATGTTTTGAAACAGTGTTACGGAGCCCTGCGTTTACTCTTCGCTGGTAGGCATTTTCTGCGAAACAAATTTGTGAAGGCCCAACTTTGTCAGAGTCTTGTGATTTCACGAATGTTATATGGCATGGTTGTTTATTTCTCTTGTTTGACGGCTTTAGATCGCCATCGTTTGCAGATAATGCAAAATACTTGTTGTCGATTCGTCAGCGGTCTTAGAAAATTTGATCACATCTCTAGTGCGTTCTCCCAGACTGGATGGCTGAATGTTGTTAATTTGTTCCAGTTTGCTTTTTTGACTCTCGTTTTCAAGGTCATCACATCTTCATCCCCTAAATATCTTAAGGATAAGCCATGCCACGTCATTTCACCTCTCTATTCAATCGGGGCTTTTCATATAACGCGGTTGTTCTGTACAATAACTTAGACACGGATCTGAGGCGGATTTCATCTGTGGAATCATTTAAGAGGAAGTTGAAACTACACCTCCTGTCCCATCAATAATACTTGATGGGCTTAGTTTAGACTTATTGTTGTAAATTATTTGGGTAAAATGGTTTTTTTCTGATTTAATTTGTAAATTTTAAGATTTTTCATCATCATAATTTGTATATTCATTTATTTTTTCTCATTCTGTATTAATACTTGAGGTTAGGTGTAAGAATAGCTGAAAGCTAAACCTCGCCCCATCAAATGTACTTACCACGTACAAATAAAGACCTTTTATTATTATTATTATTATTATTACTTCGTGAAACTGGACACTTTCCGTCAGTAAGTAAACGAGAAAGAGCCAATTCGATGGTAAACCATGAAGAGATAATAGAAGCTGTCCGAGAAAATCCCTCAACCAGCACTAGGCGTCTTGGTTTAGTTTTAGGTTTGCCACATTGTCAGGTCTGGCGAGTTCTGCACCGTGAAAAGTGGCATCCATTTCATATACAATCCTTCCAAACCTTGTAGCCAGGCGATGAACTACCGAGGATGCGATTTTGCAGATGGATTTTGCAGAACCAACGAGCTTTCTTCAGAACGCTTTTTACTGATGAAGCGACATTTACAAAAGATGGCATTTTGAATTTCCGCAAATCACATATTTGGTCCAGAGAAAATCCTAGAGGGACTAGGAAACGCAATTCTCAACATCGTTTTTCAGTAAATATTTGGTGTGGAATTTACAATAATCGCTTAATTGGACCATATATTCTTCCACACCGGCTGAATGGATCGACATATTTACAATTTTTAGTAGAGTCTTTGCCAGGGCTCTTGAATGATGGAAGCGATGTTCCAAGAGGAATGTACTTCCAACATGATGGAGCTCCAGCACATTTCACCCTTGAAATTGTAGCGCATTTGAATGCAGTTTATCCGGGATATTGGTTTGGTAGAGGGGGACCTCATGATTGGCCTGCAAGATCCCCTGATGTTACATGCATGGATTATTTTCTTTGGGGACGCTTGAAAAATGAAGTTTACTCCGAAGTAATCATAGACAGGGAACATTTGATTAATCGTATTCAAGCTGCATGTGAAGCTATACGAAACAGACCAGAACCCAGCAAACACGGCGATGCAAATGTAACTCTTATGCGATGTACTGTTTACCTCTCCACGCGCTCGCATATGCATCCAAATGTCCTCCACATCAAGTACGCATTTCGAAACAATGAGTAGTTGAATATGCGATCGCAAAACTGGTCACAAACGATACTCCATTTCTTGTCACATTTGAGACGCTCATGCGAGTTGATTTTGAGACCACTTTTCTTTATTTCTTTTCGACGTCGCATAGGAATTTTGATGTGATTCTAAAAGATATCTTCAAATAGGAAGCCATTTCTTATCGCATTTGAGACATACAGTAGAATCCGTTTATTATGACTCCGGCTATACTGACCAATCGCTTATAATGACGCAAATGCAGTGTTAAGTTTGGTTTCATTCAAAACTCCTTACAATAGGGTCCGGATATAATGACTTCGCTTATAATGACATGTCGCTTACAATGACATGATTTCAGATACTACAACATGATTTTTCGAAAATTTTTCCGGTTATAGTGACCGCTCGATCGTTTTCTGAAGTCACCCTACCCCTTTTTAATGCGATGAGGTTTCATACGATACAAGACATACGCATGACGACATGGTTTTTAGTATAATCCAGATCTTTGAAGAGATTATTGATGTTTTGTGAACAAAATGACATCCATTGAAGCCATTTCTAAGTTGTGAGATGGTGTAAGAAGCTATTATTTCAAGTCGAAAAAAACAAACGCAAACTAAAATTTCAGAATATTTTTCTAAAAAATTAAAATATTCTTTATATTTATTTTTTTTTGTAAGAGAAGCTATTTTTCATTTTTTCAATAAAGCAAAATCCGAATTTCCCGTTCTCTTCTGAAACTGTATCCAAGAAAAATACCATCAATTTTGCTGAAATTCCGCTTTATGTGACTTCCGGTTATTATGACGTATTTTTCATTTCCCCTCGATGTTATTATAAGCGGATTCTACTGTATTTTGTTATACTCATTGCGTTGACTAATGACAGGTTTTTTGTGATAAATATCAAACCATTTTTAATGCAGGTGAAATATTGTTATTCAATTTGGATTTTATTACTTTATATATGTGACGTTATTCGAAATTTTCAATTCCAATATTCATTTCGCCCAATCAGAAGATTTGCAAATTCACCAATAATAAATTTACATATATTTTAGATTAAATCATTGACTGCATGAGGATAATGAAAAAATCTATTCGAACAAAAAAACTATAATGATTAATAACATTAAGAAAGAATAAAATAAAAAACAAAAGAATGGAAAAAAGTAAACAAAAAAAGATGCAAAATAGGTTTGAGTTTATACTATGTAGTAAGTTTCTTCATCTGTCTTTCTTTTCTCTGCCTGGCATGTCGCAGCCATTCCTGTACATATATTTCGAAGTCTTTTCCGAAATGCCTGTATTCTTCCTCACCACATCTGAAAAGAATGAAAGTATAAGTTAAAATTTTTTTTTTCAATATCAAGTTGAGTAATTTGGACAATTACGTTCAACTATTCAATTTATTGGTTCAACATATTTTAATTGATGAGAAGATAAAACTATAATTGCCAACGTTTTTAAATTTTAGTCGTATAGGTGTCTTAGGGTCGGTTATACAAAACTTCGATTGTGGCGTTAAATTAATTGGAGCCACCGCGATTCGTTAAAACTTCAAAACGAGTGATTCGATTGGTTCGAATTTACGTAAGGTTGTTAAATGGTACAATCAAAGCTTTGTGAAACCCGCCGTAAGTCATTGAAAAATTTCTGGACAACAAATTTACAAGAATTATTTGAATAACTGCAAAGGTTGTGTTTTACATTATAGCGGCTACACCTCAAATCAATAAAAAAAAAACTCATAGCAAATACTCACTGAATAAAATCTTCATAACGGTACTTTCAGCAATTTTATAATTTGACCTCTGGCCCGTCCATGAAGAAAGTTCGGCAGTTTCGTCGGTGAAAGTCCTTTTGAGGCATCTCACCACGAAATTTTTGCTGCCGTTACCCCCAACGGCCTCATAGGTTTTGTACTGAAAAATGTTGAATTTGGATAAGGTGAACATTAGTTTTAGAAATTATAAGACATAAAAAATCCAAATAAGATCAGATATCAAAGCAGTTTAACTAAAGATATAATAATTAGTTAAAAACTAGGCTTTCCAATTATGGTGATATAAAAAAAAGATATGAATTACTAAGAAATCTATACCGATATCACATCATATTTAGAAAAATTAGACCAGTGGAGAATTCAAAGGACTAGTTTCTTTCAAGTATAGGTATTCTTCAATGTTGAATCACTTCTCATTAATTGGAATTCCAAATGATTGAAACCGATAATAAATTGAAATTATAAAAAAATAAAGATATCGTGAAATGGTTTCTAGTGATGGTTTTCACAAAAAGAGAGCCAAATTGAGCTATTTGGGATACAATGTACATGTGCAGCATTATTTCATACAAGTAAACTGGAACTCAATTTTAAATATCTTCAGAACCAAATGAAAATAATAAATTCAACGGCAAAAATCAAAACAATTCTAAGAAGAAAAATTTTTTTTCTAAATCAAATAGTTCTGCGCCAACACACATATAAAAACTTCATTATACGATTATTATATGTAGAATGAAATATCAAAATATTTAGTTTACAACAATAACTAAAAAAATTTACTTACCAATTAATGCACTCAAATTGCAGAAAACCAAAAAATTTGAATATCGGATCGAACGAACAGCGAACTTCTCGAATCGAACACTAGTCACAAAATGATGGAATGGATCCGAAAGAAAAAACTCAAGTCTAAAAATTGTTATACGTTGAATCTGTACGACGTAAACCCACCCCCCTTTTCGGGTTCTTATCTCGAGAGAAAAATATCCCGGCCTAATGTAATTAGGGGCAATAAAACCCAGATGTGGTAGTTTCTCTACAGTTGAAGATCGTAGAATTCCTTACTCGGGTGCAAATTCAGCATTTTTAATGCTAAATTTGGCATATTTGATTCATGTATAGCATATATTTTTGGCGTTAAGCATATAGCATATTATGGAGCATATCTTCGAGAGTTCTTCCGCATTCAGAAGTTTCCAGTAATGTGCATATGTGTGATATTAAGATATAACATATTTTATTAATATCTATACCACAACAACCATACGTATTTCAATTCATTCAAGTTTGAGAAAAACAGTTCTTACAATAAAAAAATGAAAATTTAACCCAGGACCTAGGAATATTTTGAAATCTGATAACTCACAACCCCAATATTCAGTCACATTCAAAAGTTGAGTCGAAGAAAATTTATATTTCAGAAATAGCTATAAAAAAAATATCAATGAATAACCAGCATTTTTCGGCACTTTCCCAAATGAAAAAGCATATTTTTGGCATTTTCGAAAGGCAAAACTAGCATATTTTGCTTCCCCTGAGATAACAACACTGAGTAACTCAACACTCTTTGGCTATGAGTCACAATACGAACGAATATTTGCATCGCATGGGAATCACATTTGAGATATCTTTATTCATCGTCAAAATGTCGAGAGTTTTTCTTCCACATTTCGTTAACAAAGCGATATCACAAAATTACTAGGTTTTGGACGCATATGCGACATCACAATGAAGATTTTATTTTATGTTGAAAATGTAACTCCACAAAAGTGTCAGGCGATGTAACGTGTTTGCTGGGAAATTCTGAAAAAAGCTGTAGCTCATTTGATAACACGAGCTAGAAAATGTTTAGAAGAAAGAGGGGTATTTTCGAAAACAAGTTATAATTTTTTTCTTATTTATTGTCCATTTTTTTCAGTTCAACACAACATGTTCAGTACATTTTATAATAGTACAATTAAATGTTCAATGTTAAATCAAGTTTTCGATTAAATTTAGTTTTTTTAGAAATATTTGATGTTGCTGCTGTTTAATACCTTATACTTCATATTTAAAGAAATACTGATATATTTATATATTTTATATATGAAAAACTTTATTACATACATCTACAGATCATCTCTAATCTAGGTTATATGTCTAACCTCTATATGAGTCATCATAGAATCTTCTTGATCATAGAATATTATCAAACACCTTCCCCATAAAGATCAATCCGTTCAGGGGGTTACAATACGTCCAAATCTTGTTTTATTACAATTCTTATTGCTAGGTTTCTTAACATCTACTACAACTTTTTGCTTAAATCTATTTTCACTACTATCTAAATCTAATGTTCTATTACTTTGTGACATTTGATGTGGGCCTAACTCTGGCTCTAATATATATTCATCATTGTTCACTATCGAATGTGATATTTTCATTTGAGACGTGTTACGTCCCACCATTCTACCATTACATTCTTTTTTTACCCAATAGGATCTTGGTTCATTAGCTTTTTCTAACACAATAGCTTTTTCCCAAGTTTTATCTTGTACAGTTTTCATAACTACCTTATCTCCCTTTTTAAATTCTATGCTTTTTCTACGTGCTGTCTTGTCATAACGAATTTTGAACTTTACCTTCTCGTCACATAATTTTTTTAAAATGTGATTTTGAATTTGGGGTTGCAGATTGTTACTAGTAATTGGTAATTCATCTCTTAACCTTCTACTTTGGAGAATTTGTGCTGGTGAAGCATCTAAGCCAATTATAACTGCATTGTTATAACTCATTACCAACTCTCGATAATCTACATGTTCCTGAAAACTTTTCCGCAAAATCTGTTTTCCGATACTCACAGATTTTTCTGCTAGACCATTGCTTTGGTGGTAATTTGGATTAATAATAATAATAATAATAATCTTTATTCATCACTGTAACTTACAATCAGATGAAATATGAACGAAAAAATAACAAGACTGTGAAAGACTTAAGCAAAGCTTGTATGTTGTCACAATCTGTTGCATTTGGATGAATAAAATCGCGTGAAAAAATGAAAAAAAAAACCTAAAGTTGAAACCAATTCAAATGTGCACACACCGCGAGGAGACCGAGGAACGCCACATAACAAGAGAAACCTAAAGACAGACTCAATAACAAGAGCAAACATAAATCGAGAAATCAAGAAGCCATAACCCTCACAAACCTTTCCGAATTTTCCATTATATAGATTTTTAATCCATCTTTACAACTTTTTTTCTTAGGGTTAAAATTTACTTTAAACTGTATAGGCAAAGCATCATAGAATTTAGCACCGTGATATAGAAAGCTATGCTGCAAATGCGCGCCATACAATCTGGGAATCGGGACTGAACGGTTAGAAACATATCTTGTAACATAATTATGTTGTATAGGTACAACGTTTTTCCTTATTTGTCTTATAATACACTCATATACATACAGTTGAATGAATGTGAGCTGCCCCGTTTCAGTGAATAGTTTATTTGTGTTAAATAATAATCCAACACCATGTATGATCTTCAAGATAGAGTTTTGAATGATTTGTATAGAATTCACATTACATTTAAACATCCCCCCCATATCGGCAATCCATAACGTAATATTGAAACAACCAAGGCCTCATACACCCGCAAAAGTATGTTTTCATCAAGAACATTCCTTAGGTTATAAAACATATATATCAACCCTTTAATTTTCTTAATAGTGTTTTCAACATGGACATCCCATCTAAGAAACTGGTCAATATATACTCCTAAATATTTAATGGAGTATTCTTTACCAATGGCCGGACAATCACAATCTAAAAATGCGCACCCTTGTGAATGAACAGGTATGGATTCATAACTAGGTTGACCAGCCGTTGTAAGTGAAAATGCCATAAACTTGGTCTTTTCTATATTTAGTTTTAATTTACTTTTCATCAACCAATCATAAACTAATCTCATACCTTTCACAGCCTCCCAATATACATGCTCCCAATTATTCCCTTGGAACAATATGACCGAGTCATCAGCATAAGAATTGATCTCTAAATCAGGAATGCATAGTAGATCATTTATAAATACAAGGAACAATATGGGACCAATCACTGTTCCCTGCGGTATGCCCATATTGATCCGTAAAGGTTGACTCAACACATTACCTATTTTCACACGCTGTATTCTGTTGCTGAAGTAGTTTTTCAAAAGTTTCAAACATACTCCCCTTATTCCCATCCTTTCAAGCCTCTCGATCAGTAATCCATGATCAACCGTATCGAACGCCTTTGCCAAGTCAATGAACACAGCAGCGACTTTTTTTTTAGCATTTATTGAATTTAGTATTTTTTCAGTAAGAACCTCCATAGCATCCACTGTCGATAAACCTTCCCTAAAACCAAACTGTTTGGAATTAAGTAAATTGAATTTATTAAAAAATGCCATTAATCTGGTTTTCAAACATTTCTCAAATATTTTGGCTATATTATTAATTAAAGTAATGGGACGATAGTTTGTCATCTTTTTCTTATTCCCGGATTTAAATGCACAAATGACATGAGTGCTCTTCCATTCTTCAGGAACGATACCAGTTTTTAAAACAGAGTTAAATATATGCTATAGTGGGTCCAGTAAATGACAATGAATGTTCTTCAAAACCCTAGCTGAAATATTGTCTGGTCCCGGAGAAGAACAATTTTTAAGGGATGCTATGCATATTATTATTTCCTCATTGGTTATTGGTTTAAGGTATATAGAATGATCACTAATTTTTTGATTTACTATAAGGGTTGAATTACTAATGTTGTCACACATTTTTTTTCCGATATATATGAAATATTTATTAAATTCCTCTGCCTTTACTATGTCGTTTCTAATTTTATTACCTTTCTCATCTATTATCTCTATCGGTATGTGATTTTTTTGTGAGGATCTATTGTTAATTTCATTAATTGTCTGCCAAATTTTTCTTGAGTTATTTGCATGTAATAATAACAATGTCCTTATCTCTATAATAATTTTTACATTTATTTGACACAAAGGGTAAATTATCAGCGATAATACAACTGGGATAACCGAATCTGGTGAATATATTCTGAAATGCATCTATAACAGAAACAGATGTTTTATCTTTAAGTAATGACATTTCAAGCCAGTGTGCAAAATAGTCTATCACAACTAAATATGCATTTGGACCATATTCTAATATATCTGCACCTATTTTACTAAATCTCAATTTTGGTATCTCATGCGGTAGTAAAGGTTCTGCAAAATTACTTGGGCTAAATTTCTCGCAAGTTCTACATCGTTTTATATAGGTCATTATATCCGTAGTTAGTTCTGGCCAATAAAATATTGTTCTAGCCTTATTAATGGTCTTGTTAATTAGTATGTGACCTTTATGAAGTAATTTAATCATAGGTTGTCTAAGTTTTTGGGAAACAATTATTTTATCATCGAGGAACGCAATACCTGCTTCTATATAAATAGAGTCTTTCAATTTATAATAAGGTTTATGACTGTCTGGAATATTTTTTTCACTAGGCCATCCGTTATAATAATATTCAGATAGTTTAATGTGAACCTCATCATTACCAGTAGCTTTTCTGAATTCAATTTTTTTTTCTTCACTCATAGGTAAATGTTTGGAAACGGAATGTACCATTTCAATCATTTCCGGATCGAAACTTTCTAATCTAAGATAATCTCTAGATAACATATCAGCAAAATGTAGTAAACATTGAGAGAATATTTTAATAGCTTAATTCGCAATCTCTGTAGTCTTACTGAGCCAATTTTACATATAGGTTTGTCCATAATTGGTATTATGGGTTTATGATCAGTTTGAACATCAACTACATATTAATAAATGAAATTATGAAACTTCTGTGTACCAAAATAAATGGCTAGTAATTCTTTTTCTGTCTGACTATAGTTGATTTCATGATTATTCATGTTAAGAGATGCACATGCAACCAATTGTAAAACATTATTTTCATATTCTTGAAACATACAACATCCTAATCCATTTTTTGATGCATCGCATTGGAGAACTATTTTTTTGTTTTGGATTAAATGGAACTAAGGCCGGTGACCTACATATAATTTCTTTCAAATTTTTGAAACATTCTTCATGCTTGGGTAGCCACTGCCAATCTACATTTGATTTTAATAATTCACAAATTCCTCAAATAAATCTTGAGAGTTAGATAAACCATATGGTAGAACCAAATACCTAAAAATTCCAAATGGTGTGGCAAAAGCACATTTCCACGAGGATTCTTCGTCCAATTCAAATGATGATATCCTTCCGATAAATCAAATACCGTAAAAAATTTTTGTCTTTTAGATTTGAGCAAATATCTTCAATTTTATCAATAGTTCTTGGTTTACGTATAATCTGCTTGTTCAAGTATGCCGGATCTAAACATAACCACAATTTTCCATTATTTTTTTCTACAATTACAATACGGTTTATACTCATTTCAGGTTTAATTTCATCTATCTTCTCAATCGCCTTAATCCGTACTAATCTATTCAATTCACATTTTAAGGAATCTTTTATGACTAATGGTATTTTATTTGGTGGGTGATTAACTGGTTCGAAATTTACTTTAGTTGTTATTTTGTGTTCACCTTTAACTCTACCAGGTCCCGAAAATATATCGAAATTTTTTCTTAATGAACTCTTCTCTCTCTAACCCTACATTAGAAATATTAACATTACCTATTCGCTTTATCATACCTAACTTAGTACATGCTTGGCCACTCGAAAGAATTCTCGAGGCGCCTTCAACAATTACAAAATCTTCATAAACACTACTGCCCTTATATTTACAATGTAAATTTACTGTCCCAATGGTTTTCGCCTTGGTACCCTCAAAACCTTTGATAATATAATTTGTATTTCGTATTAAAAATTGGCTATTAATCATTTGAAATTTTGATTAAGGTATTATACTTATATCGGCACCTGTATCTATTTTAACCCTAAAATTTTTATCTTCTATCTGAACTGTCTCATCCCACATTTCCTTATGACTACAATTAGACATTTTACAGTTACATTTTCCTACGGTAGCCTACAAATATGTCTGGTTCATCACTATCATTATCAGAATAATTTTTTTCTACACCTTTGACATTTTTAAAATTACATGAAATGGCAAAGTGATTTAACATACCACACTTTCTGCACTTCTTTCCGTATGCTGGACATTCACGAGTTCCATGCACTGTCTGGCATTTACGACATTTGAACTGCCCTGTTTCCTTCTGGGTTTTTCCTGGCCTTTTTTAAAATTTTTCTGTCGGTTGTCCTTCTTACGCTCCGTCCTAGGTGAGCGATCAAAAGATAGCGTGCGATGCGGCCGGCAAGCGCGGTGCGGACGCTGCGCACGGTGAGTGCAGTAAGCTGCTAGTTGATGGTGCAAACGAAAACAATATGTCGTGGACTAATCAGCGTAAAATACTATTGCTGGATAATATATTTCTGAAATTATCCACTATCCGAAGGCAAAAAAGGAAAAGGAAGCCAGTGAATCTAATTTATTTAGAAAGAGTACAATTGGGTGAATTTAATCACATGTACCGTGAACTGAGGCATCCAGGGAATAGTGCTTTATTCTATGGATATGCTAGAATGTTGCCCAGTACTTTTGATTATATTGCAGAAGCTATAAGACCAGTAATAAGACATACTGTGACTAATTTTCAGCAGCCTATATCAGTGGAGGAGCGCCTTTTGTTTCTTACCTAAGTAAGAATAATAAAAATATAATTTAAGTTTTTCATGAACATTTATTTTTCACATAGATTTTTTAACGTCTGATGTAATTAGAACATTTTACTTTCTCGACAATGTGAAGAATAAGCTATCCTCGTACTCGTATTGATTAGTATGTTGAGATACATCTGATGTCGAAGATAGGAATGTACCTGCTGGGGAAGGGTATGGTGAAGGTACGTAGGAGCTGCCTGCAGCATCGCGTTGAACTGTCGTTTGTACATGCTGTGCTCTATTTTCTTGGGTTTGAACTTTGATAATTGCATTTGCTAATAAATTTTGTACTGTACTTCGAAAAGCTAACTTGTCTAGTGGTGGAAGAATTCTCACATGAGGAAGTAGGGACTTGAAAAAATTTATGTCCTCATCATCTTCAACATCACTTTTGTTTAATAGTTCAATTTTCTTTTTTCAATTCCCAACATTTCTCGTTCAAAGTTAGTACTCTGATTATATTGTATTTTACGTTTTTTAATTTCAATGGGTTTTCGGGTTCATTTTTATCTGGAAATTCATTTTCCAAACTATCAATCTCTCTTTGTAGCTTTGTTTTTGTGTGCGATTTTGACTTTTGACTCTCCTCACATTGGGAAACTTGAATTTGTTCATTTGCCGAGAGAGTGGCATCCTGCGACTGTAAAGAATCTTGTTGATCTTCTAGCTCAGAGTGTAAAGAGTTTTCAGGACGTTCTATATTACCGAGTATTCCTCGGTGTAAAAACAGATTTGAGGAATAACAGTGAGTGGAAATGAAGCCACGATCCTTGATAGATGGGTGCTTGCTCGTTATCATCACCCGACCGGCATTTTGGAATTTTCTTAAATTCTTTCCGGAAATTATCTCGCAGGTTCTTCCACTTTGCTTTAACTGCGTCCTCTGGAAAAATAAGATGAATAGATGGTTAATAATGTCGAAAAACTTAATTCTGTTTTTTGTTTTAGGTATTTGGCAACAGGTATGCCATTTCGACAAATAGCATATAGCTTCAGAATTTCTAAGAGCGCTGTAGCTGCTATAGTCATTGAAACTTGTCGAGCAATCTGGAAAAAATTAGTAGACACGCATATGCCAGAGCCTACTGAAGCAGACTTTAAAAAAACTTCGGATGATTTCTGGAATAAGTGGCAATTCCCGAATTGCATTGGATGTGTTGATGGGAAGCACATAATAATTAAAAAACCCAAGAAATCAGGTTCCATGTATTATTGTTACAAAAACTTCTTCTCCATAGGCCTTCTAGCAGTTACAAATGCCAATTATAGGTTCATTATGGTGGATGTGGGATCTTATGGCAAAGAAAATGACGCTAGTGTTTTTGAAAACTGTCCCCTACGGCTTGCAATTGAATCAGGAAAGATAAAATTACCAGGCGAAACTCTTTTGCCTGAATCACCAATCAAAGCTCCTTTTGTTTTTCTAGGAGACGAGGCTTTCCCTTTAACAGAATATCTAATGAGGCCATACCCATGATCTCAATTGCAAGCAGGAGAAGAAAATTATGCATTTAATTACAGATTATCAAGAGCGAGGATGGTTGTGGAGTGCTCATTTGGAATTATGGTAGCAAAATTTCGTCTTCTAGGAAAAGCAATTGAAACGAGCGTAGAAAACGCTGTGTGCATTGTCAAAGCAATAACATTACTGCACAATATTATCATTGACTTGGAGGGAACGACAAATTCTGATCCACAAGATATAACCAGTAATGTTACACTTTCAAGTTTACGGCCGACCAAAAAATATAATGCTTCTACAAGAAATGCTGTTAGTATTAGGAAAAAATTTTCACGATTCTTTAAACTTGCTCCTTTAGTACGTGTTTAGAATTACATAATAATAAACAAATAAACAAACAAACAAATATTTGTTGTTTCATTTAATTTCATAAAATACTTAAAATACTCACTTGTTTCTCCTAAATCTGAAGCAATGCGTGTCCATTCCTTATCTGCCAATAAACGGTTGTGGTAGTGTTTATGGCTCATGTCCCAAAGAATTCTGCTAAGCTTCACAGCACTTATTAAAGCTTCCGTGAAGTTTTCAGACATTTTTAAAACACGTTGTCTCGAAATGATGCACGAAAGAGTCCCAAGTCGCTGGCACCGTTTACGCGACTGAAGCGTGCAATATCAAATAATTTGATATCTCCCACCGCCTCAACAGAAGTCCAGAGAGCTATTACAAGGCTTAAGAACAACAAGGCTCCGGGAATTGACGGTATCACCGCAGAGGTTATCAAGGCAATGGGAGAGACGGAGTAGACCTAATGCATATGATATGCAAACAAATCTGGAATACCGGCAAATGGCCAGATGAGTGGTGCAATTCCATCCTGGTGCCTATCTTTAAAAAAGGATCACCCCTAGAATGCGATAATTACCGAACGATCGCCCTGATTCCTCATGCTAGTAAAATACTCCTAACTATCATCAATGAGCGCCTCAAATCATTCCTCCTTCCTCAGATATCAGATGAACAAACAGGTTTCATGCCAGGAAAGGGCACTAGAGAGCAAATTCTGAATCTCCGACAAATCATAGAGAAAGCGAGAGAATATAACATCGAAATATACCTATGTTTCGTAGACTACTCCAAGGCATTTGACAAGGTAAACTGGAATAAACTCTGGACCATCCTACTAGAAATGGGCACTCCACCTCACCTTATATATTTGGTCAAGCGACTCTATGAGAACAACAACGCTAAAATCAGAGCTAATAACACGCTTTCGAGTAGTTTCAAAACCAACCGCCAATCCTTTTCAATACCTACACAGAATATATTATGCGTAGAGTGATGGAAGAATGGAACGTTGGAATGGCAGTAGGGGGCAGGAGGATAAATAATCTTAGATATGCGGATGATACCGTGATAATCGCTGCCAGCAAGGAGGAACTAAATGAGATAATGGCTAGATTGTGCTCTATTAGTGAAGAATATGGCTTGGAACTGAACAAACGAAAAACCAAGACTATGATTGTAGACCGCCTTCATGACAATCAACCTGGTATTCAAACCGTAGCTGGATATGAGGTTGTAAGCCAGTTCAATTACTTAGGATCCATGATTACAAACTCTGGAGGATGCGAGGCTGAAATAAAACGCACGATGGCTATGGCGAGGAACGCAACAACAAAGCTGACAAAAATATGGAGATCCACAGCAATCACCCGAAACACCAAACTGCGCATTGCGAATACCCTTATCTTCCCTATTGTCATGTATGGCTCCGAAACCTGGACCCTGAAGGAGGGTGATAGGCGGAGAGTGGCCGCCTTGGAAATGTGGGTATACAGACGATGTTACGGATACCATGGACGGCCCACCGAACGAACATCTCCATTCTTCAAGAACTAGAAATTGAGACACGCCTGGTCACAAAAATCAACCAATCAATCTTGAGGTATTTCGGACATATTGCTAGAAGCGACACTTCAATGGAGAGACTCATGATAGAGGGAAAAGTAGAGGGAAGACGAGCACGTGGGAGATCACCTAAAAGGTGGATAGACCAGGTTAAGACCCTAGTGGGCCACAACCTACCGGATGCTTTACACATGGCGCAGAACCGAATAACTTGGGCCGAAGAAGTCAGGAGGGTGAATGCATGATGTCACCATACCCTCACGTAGGGTAAAGGACTGAAGAGAGACCGCCTCAAAATCCTCATTCGTCGCGCGCTCCGCACGAGGTCGCTGACGTAGGACAGTTCCATTAGTTAAAGGCAAAGATTATAAAGTATAAAGATGGGAAACGAGGCGACAACGGTTTTCAGCGCCATCTGAAGAGTCACGTGTTGACTAAAATTTAGCACGTGATTGATTACGTGCTAGCTTCGTAGCTGTCAAGGCGCCAATCGGCCATCTTGCTTGTTGATTGACTAGTTTCGAAGTTTGCTTGTTTTTGCTATCGTGTGTTGTTATATTATTATTTATTATTCTTCAACTTTAAGATGAGTTCTGGATCGTGTTGTATGGTGAAGAACTGTTTCAATAACTGAAGGATTAGCATTTTTCACATTACCAAAGAAAATGAAAATGTAAGTAATGAAACACGACTTCTGTAACTGTGTTATTCATTCCTTTTATTTTCAGTGCTCAGAAATGGATAGAATTTTCAGGGCGAGACGATCTCGATCTCAATAAATTTTACATAGTATGCAGTGAGCATTTTTCTCCAGAACAAATCAGTACAATTACCATCCAGGAAGCATTCCATTCCTGAAGGGGCCTTATTCGAACGAAAATGAATGCTGCAATAAATTCTGTCGGTGAGTCTGAGCGAATATTAATATAATAAAAACACATGTCTGTCATTGAATTCGTTCATTAAAACTTCTCCTTTTACAGAAATTCCAACATCTAGAGCTTCCAAAACAGATGCTGCACCACAAATTGAGAATTGCCGAATGCTCAGAATTTCGTACATCTACCATGTCAGGAATGATACTGTTATGAAACGGATGCAGAAGGATCTGGAAATACTGTAGTGCATCAAAATCAGGAAAGTGTAATATCTGGGACATGTATTACGTAATGAAAAATATTAACTGATTTCACAAGGCAAGATAGAAGGAAGACTATCTCCAGGGCGCCAACGAACATCATGGATGCAGAATATCAGGCAATGGACAAGGATGACGACCATTCAAATATTCAGGACAGCTGTAAGCTGACATGATTGCCAACATCCACAGAGGATAGGCATCGATAGAAGAAGAATATGGCAAATCCTAGTGAATGCTCAAATAATAACTGTGAGTCTCTCCATTAACCTCATAGCTTCATCTTTAAATTTTTCTTAAATGTCTTACTGACTTCATTAACAATAAGTTTTGAAACTTAACCATTTTCATGAATACCTTCTAGCTTGTAAATGTAAATTCGAGATAATTTTCATTCAAATTAATGAATGACCTAATATTCCTCTTTTTCAGCTATTTCTTTGTGTGAAACTGAAAAAAAGGGAAAAATCATCTATATAAGAGTCCCCTAAGACAAAATCAAGAGGATGAAGGCTACAATCAACTCTTCGCGGTGCAAAATTAACAAGCTTTCATACCTGATCCTGTATGCGATGCAGGTATGTCGTTGAATGGGATCGGATAACATCCTGAACACCTCTATAATTGTGGTTCTGATTATTCTGTAACTAATATGTTTTTCTCTAAGTATGTGTAAAATCCTCATAAAGATGACTCGTTCTTGAATTTTGAACTCGTGTAAGAATATCAATGCTTTCTGATCTTGTATCATAAATAACTATTCTTGAATTGGTAGTTTATTTTAAATTGCTCTGATACTGCTGTACGATATTCTCGAAATGTATTTATCTCAAATGAAAACATAACAAATTTAACGGCGTGTTTTATTTATATGAATTGAGTTGAAGTCCGAGTGAAAAATAAAATCCTGAGCAGAACAGGAAAGAGCATTGCTTTTTGTTTTGTCGCTCAGGATGTTATATTCTGGGCCTAACAAAGTCGAAATTCAATTTAATACGTATGATTTCATTCAAATTTCGCGCTCTTCGTAGAATGCCGAAATCTGTATCGACAAATTTACTCAGCGCCATCTAGTCTGTCGCGTGTTGACTTAATCGAAAATCGTTGTCGGTTTTTAGTACTGGAGATATAGGGTCGTTGCCTATCTTGATACTCTATAATCTTTGGTTAAAGGGTTTTGATAAATACTCTTCGATCGCATCGCCCTCACCGCACGAATCTACCGCTCACCTAGGACGAGGGGTTAGCAGCATTTACATTTACTTCCGTATGGAACTGCAGGTTCTGTTCCTTACTCTTCACTTGTTCTGCAAAATTCTATGGCTTTTTCCAAAGTGCTTCTCTGGTGGTTGGATCCCTTATTCCCATGACTATTTCGTCCCTCAGTTATCCTCTGGGGTTTGGTTAGGATCGGTCTCATTATAATTACAGGTACGTACCAAATATTTGCATTCAGTGAGAAAATGTTCAAATGATTCGTTTTCTTTTTGCATTCTTTTAAGGAAATTGTACCTTTCAAAACATTCGTTCACTTTGGGGTTCACGTACTTGTCAATGAGCTTCATTATACATTCATATTTATTGTTTTCGCCATCTGGGATTGCAAAAGTAGACATGATTCTGGCGGCTTCTATTCCAATTATATTTCGTAGAATGGATAATTTAATTTCATCACTGGATTCATGCTGACCTGTGGCTATTAAATAATCGGTGAATGCAGTTTTCCAAAATTTCCATTCGGTTGCAGCATTTTGACCCTGGAGATCGAAATCTGGTGTCAATTTCACGTGCCCGGTGTATCCAGCCATTATTTAATTAATCTTAAAATTCCTGGGTGATTCTAACACTTTTTTTGGATCTGATGTGAGCAATTTCACGACTGCGCCAAGTTTAATACTTTATACTTGATATTTGAAGAAATACTGATATTTTTATATATTGTATATTTGAAAAACTTTATTACATACATCTCATAGAAATTGCATATCGTGATCGTGATGCCAAGAGAGAGATAGAGCTAGTGGAGTCAAAAAGCACAGAACCCAACGATAAACTCATTTGAGAGGCATAGATTGAGAATAAAAATCCTTTCTTCATACTTAGCGCCTGCGATTTTCCGAAATTAACATGAAAATAATGAGGGATCACATTGCCTAGAGGGTTATTTATTTTTATTTCTACAAAAATTGATATATAAAAAGGAATGCTCACCGGAAGAAAAATGGTAATGTCTTTCGAGGTCATTCCATTATGGTTTGTCTGCTAATTTTGAATGAATTTAATCTGAATAAATATATCTTTCACTATAAAAATTGACAAGAAAAACACGAGATATTATACAAAAATACAATTTATTTATTAGGACATATTATTTACTTCACAAATATATAAATCATTATATAATTATAAAATTTAAAAAGAGAATTATAATTATAATAAAACATAACTGAAACATCTTTCTATTGAGACGCAATAATATGAAACCCTCATATTTATATAGGTATTTGCGGACCTGATATGCGTTTTGAAATTGGCTGTATATTGTTAAATCTCTAATCATTATAGTATAAGTTCTTCATAAATGATTGTATCTTGTATCAACCTTTTGGCTGTGACTTGTTCAATATTGAGTGGATTACATTTATTCAGGTTTTTAAGAAAAAGAATAAATCGAAAAACAAAGAAATTGTTTGCCTTCACTGCTAAAATCTCATGGAGTGAAAGAGGATGTATACATTTCTTTCTGGAACTTCTTTCTGACGCTATTAGGTGTCACTTTTTTGTATTTCATACTCTGCACTAATTGCTACAAATATCGAAGTTTTTGTCCCTGAGTGGTATGGGATACTGATGATGCCAAATAGGGCTGAAACCGGTATAGCTCTCATCTCAGTAACAAAATCTAATATCATTTCTCCAACCTCCTGATAAAAAGATCTGTGGGCCTTGGAATTGAAAAGGGTATTCATTTCGATGATAACTATTTTGAATTAATCTATGTTTAAAAAAAATTATTCGGGTTGTTTTGATGAAATATTCCTACGTGTATATAATTGAAAATATGAAAAGCTTGCATGTGAAAAGGCCGAACAAAAAACCATCAAAGATCACTATGATTACAATAATTCATGGAGAAACTCTGTATCGTTCCTAATTTTTTCTTTGAACAGCCAGCAACCACTTTCTTCTCAAGACTTTGTCCTTTGGAAACCTATTAAGTATAGTAGGCGTCATCATACAGACAACATTTCAATAGAATATTAGCCTTATTAGAACAAATTAAAATCAGATAAGATACATAGGAAATCATACTTATGAAATTTTTTGTTTTGGCCTTTCTTGAACCTATTGGTACAGTTAACTGCTGCACAAGCCTTCACCATGATGATTCGGATCAATTATCACTGAAAAAAACACTCAAAATATGGAAATAGGCAGAAAACTCTTTAAAAATCAGATCCCAAATGCTCGAAACTCGTACTCACAAGTTGTAGTACTCGTTATCAAAGCTTTTGTCGCACTTTTTGCCTCCTCTAGCTCCATCTCTTACTTGGCATAACACTTCTCTTTCTATCGCCGCTTCCATTCTAAGTTATAAAACTTATAAATTCTATGATACATCTACAGATCATCTCTAATCTATATAGGTTATATGTCTAACCTCTATATGAGTCATCATAGAATCTTCTTGATCATAGAATATTATCAAACAGCTGCCATGCATCCGTGTTTCACTTATTCGAAGAAAGAATTTTCAAAGTATAATAATTCGAAGAAGTACACTACCTAAGTAATGTTACTAAGGCCTTCAATCGATTTACAGGTCCGTGTTTACTATAAATTGAAAATTCTAAATAATCAATGGCTCATAATATGATGATGCGAAGTGTGCCATTGATTCTGATAGGCTTGTTTGAAAGAGTATTTATTGTTGAATCTGAGGATAATTTTGCTTTTCGAAAATTTGATGTACAGGGTGTTTTATAAGATGGAATAAAGAAAATCATTTTCTCAGTCCGGGCCTGCGCTATCAGGAAGCCAATATGTGTTAATATTTGCCATTGGCCCATACACATTCCCTGAAATTTTCATGAAGATCCATGCAGGCGTTCAAGAGTTATGCCTATAGAAAATTTCTGTGAAAATACATAAAACATCCTGTATCTCTTAAACGAATATTGTTAGGACATATTTCTAACACTGATTGAGACTCACCAAAATGGCCTGCATCTGCCCTAAAAGCCTGTACAATCATTCGCGAAACACCCTGTATATTATTGCTACCAAATATCGAGGTTATTCGATTCTACGTCGCGCAGCGAAAGTGAATAGAGATTAACCTATTCCTTTCTCTAGTGGTGTAATCAATCCTGTTTCTCGTCTTGGTGTGGTGAGTCTAATTGTATTCAGCCAGAACTATTCCTTAGATTTATTATTGCTTGTGGTAAAATTAGTTCAAGGATGGAACTGGGAGCATAAAAATGTCAGAAAGCACCCCTGGTCCTAGTACCCGGGTACAGACATATTTAACCCCCCATTCTCAGAAAACTATTATGCAGGAAAATTTCTCAATTGCAGACAACATAATCTTAAGTAAAGAACTTGCTTCTCTACGAGCAAAAGCACTTATCAATAATGACGTAGAATTGCTTAATGAAATCCTAACCTGCGAAAAAAGTTTGACAAAAAACGATGGCAAGAAACAAAAAAAAATGACATATAAATACGGAACACATGATCACGGTCCTTACACAGTGTTCATAGAGAGCAAAGACAAAAACATTGGTAATCTAAATCCCTTAGCAATAGGAAAAATGTTCTCTAAGGACGAATACTTCCCATACAATATCTTGAAAATAGCTGGAAAAGGAAGAAAACTCGTTGGTGTTGACTTTTCATTAGGTACTGAAGCTAATTCCTTTGTTTCTTCCAATAAACTTAATAGAAACGAATATGACGTTTTCATTCCGGTCTCAATGGCAACCACCGGTGTGAAGTTAGCGGTCACTTTTCTCGGAGATAGCGGCCGTTTAACCAGTGGCGTCGGGTGAAATAAAAGTATCACAACTTTTGACTGGAACCAAGTAAAGATCTAAAATTTAGAAGATATCTTTTTCGAGTGATTTTCAATATTATACCGAAAAATTAGATTTTTTTTCACTCAAAAAAACCAAAAATTATGATTGATTGGAAATAACCGAAGAAAATGGCTTCTACAGATGAAACTCACAGAATAGGTTTTTTATGATCTGAAGAACCAGTGTTATCAATTTCATTTCCTGCGGAAGCGGCTGAAGGGTGGATATCGACACCCGCCGCCTCCAACAATCCTATTGTCATTAGGAAAATACCGAAGAAAATGGCCTCTACAAATGAAACTTTCAGAAAACATTTATAATGATCTAAGGAACGAGTGTTATCAATCTCATTTCCTTCGGAAGGGGCTGAGGTGTGGAAATCGACACCGCCTCCAACAATCCTTCCGTCATTGAGAAAACACCGAAGAAAATGGCCTCTACAAATGAAACTTTCAGGAAACGTTCATTATGATCTGAGGAACGAGTGATATCAATCTCATCTCCTTCGGAAGGGGCTGAGGGGTGGAAATCGACACCGCCTCCAACAATCCTACTGTTATTGAGAAAATACCGAAGAAGATGGCCTTTACAAATGAAACTTTCAGGAAACGTTCATTATGATCTAAGGAGCGAGTGATATCAATCTCATCTCCTTCGGAAGAGGCTGAGGGTGGATATCGACACCGCCGCCTCTAACAATCCTCTTGTCATTGAGAAAACACCGAAGAAAATGGCCTCTACAAATGAAACTTTCAGGAAACGTTTATTATGATCCAAAGAAAAAGTGATATCAATCTCATCTCCTTCGGGAGGCGCTGAGGGGTGGAAACCGACACCGCCTCCAACAATCCTACTGTCTTCGAGAAAACACCGAAGAAAATGGCCTCTATAAATGAAACTTTCAGGAAACGTTTATTATGATCCAAAGAACAAGTGTTATCAATCTCGTTTCCTTCGGAAGGGGCTGAGGGTGGATATCGACATCGCCGCCTCTAACAATCCTATTGTCATTGGGAAAACACCGAAGAAAATGGCCTCTACAAATGAAACTTTGAGGAAACATTCATAATGATCTAAGGAACGAGTGGTATCAATCTCATCTCCTTCGGAAGGGGCTGAGGGGGAAATCGACACCGCCTCCAACAATCCTACTGTCATTGAGAAAACACCGAAGAAAATGGCCTCTACAAATGAAACTTTCAGGAAATGTTCATTATGATCTGAGGAACGAGTGATATCAATCTCATCTCCTTCGGAAGGGGCTGAGGGGTGGATATCGACATCGCCGCCTCTAACAATCCTATTGTCATTGGGAAAACACCGAAGAAAATGGCCTCTACTAATGAAACTTTCAGGAAAGATTTATAATGATCTAAGGAACGAGTGGTACCAATCTCATCTCCTTCGGAAGGGGCTGAGGGGTGGAAATCGACACCGCCTCCAACAATCCTACTGTCATTGAGAAAACACCGAAGAAAATGGCCTCTACAAATGAAACTTTCAGGAAACGTTTATAATGATCTAAGGAACGAGTGTTATCAATCTCATTTCCTTCGGAAGGGGCTGAGGTGTAGAAATCGACACCGCCTCCAACAATCCTACTGTCATTGAGAAAACACCGAAGAAAATGGCCTCTACAAATGAAACTTTCAGGAAACGTTCATTATGATCTGAGGAACGAGTGATATCAATCTCATCTCCTTCGGAGGGGCTGAGGGGTGGAAATCGTCACCGCCTCCAACAATCCTACTGTTATTGAGAAAATACCGAAGAAGATGGCCTTTACAAATGAAACTTTCAGAAAACGTTTATTATGATCTAAGGAGCGAGTGATATCAATCTCATTTCCTTCGGAATAGGCTGAGGTGTGGAAATCGACACCGCCTCCAACAATCCTACTTTCAGGAAACGTTTATTATGATCTAAGGCAAGGCTGTCCAACACGGCCCGCGACATCATTTTTTGTGGCCCGCAGAGTGGAGCTAGAAATCGCCAAATCGAAAAAACTTCCTACTGATGGATTGTGCCATCAAAATATAACAGTTTAGTGCCGTAAATGCCGAAAAATTCGAAGCAGTCGCATCAAACGATTGCAAGATGAGTAGACTATATTGATCAATATAGGTAGGAAAAACTGTATAACTCAGTTGAAAGTGTGCTATCCTTAGTTGAAAGCAAATATTATAGTATCCTCTATAATCTTTGGTTGAAAGTAATGATCTGTCGGATATCAGCCAGGTTGTGATTTTTATCAGAACCGTTCATAGGAGATGCTTGATTTTGAATGGTACAACCGAGGGTACAGCTTTTGAAGCTGTGAATAAGGTGCTATCGGTCCACGGAGGATTCCATGAACGTTCTTATGATTTCACTGATGGAGACAAAACTATAAATGGAACTGAAATCGGATTTATAGGACTCTTGAAATAAAACCACATAAACAGTCAAGTCAACAGTCTTGTGATACATTCTATTGTTCACCAAGAGGCGCAATTTGAAAAATGGTCACCTCAAATGAATGTCATGAAAATACACTGCCTAAAAAATTAACGCACATTATGGAACTCTCAAATTTTATTCTACAACTGAAGGTATTCTCAATGATAATTATTTTTATCAGAATTATGAATGCATATAAGAAAAAGAAAATTCTTTGCCTTTACGAAGGCACATCGAGAACATTTTTTAAACATAGATGAATTCAAAATAGTAATCATCGAAATGAATACCATTTTCAATTCCCAGGCTCAGAGATCTTTTATCATGAGGTTGGAGAAATGATATTAGATTTTGACGCAATTGGTTGTCACCACCTTAGTACTTTGTAATAATTTACTCATTACTTCACAACCAATTGCTATAAATTCTGAAGTTTTTTATAAAGATTTTTGTCCTGAGATGTGCGGGATACTGATGAGGCTCAACAAGGCCGAAACCTCTCATCTCAGTGACAAAATCTAATATCATTCAACCTCATGATAAAAGATCTCTGAGCCTGGGAATTGAAAATGGTATTCATTTCGATGATTACTATTTTGAATTCATCTATGAAGGCTAAAAAGGATCGAAAATGAACATCGCATCATAGATTCAGAAAACAAAACTCACACTCTCTATAAAATAGTTGAAGAAAATACAAATATTAAAATAAATAACAAAAAATGTAATTTTGACTTTTGTGATGATTTTATAAAATTAGTAAATGATTTCAATACCTATTTTGTAACCGCGGCACCAAGTTTGGTGCGAACTCTTCGGAGAGAACCCTTTTCATGTGAAGTAGCCAGGAATGAAAATTCGATGTATCTTTTTGAGGTAACAGATGATGAAATCCAAATTGTTTTGAGGTCCATAAAAAATAAATTCACTTGCGGCTATGACGGCATTCCAACTAGCATCATGAAGCAGGCTATTCCGCATTTGCTGAAACCCCTAAAACTTATAATAAACTGTTCTTTCCGATTCGGTGTTTTCCCTGAACAGTTGAAGACATCTCTGGTCATTCCCATTTTTAAAAATGGTAACATGACTATGCCACAAAATTATCGGCCTATTAGCATTTTACCCGCTTTCTCGAAGAAAGCGGGAGGTTACTGAGCTTTTTCCTCAAATTTCGCCTTTTTACATCCAAGCAACATGGATTCTTGAAAGGAAGGGGTATCAATTCTGCAATGTTTGAGCTAACGGTGTCGATTTTGAATGGCTTGGAAAACGGGGACGTTCCTCTCGGAATGTTTCTTGATCTGTCAAAGGCCTTCGATTGCGTGGACTCGGGCATATTGTTGGAGAAACTGCGTGTATACGGAATAAGAGATAATGTTTTGGACTGGTTCGGTAGTTACTTGTCTAACCGCACACAGCATGTGAAGATCGAACACAATGGAATAACTTATAGATCAGACCCACTCAAAATAGAGACAGGTGTCCCCCAGGGAAGTATTCTGGGACCATTGCTGTTCATTATTTATTTCAATGACTTCGCGGATATTTTTGAGGGATCTGAGCATCATCTTGTTCAATATGCTGATGACAGTTCTATCGTATTTAAGGGGAAGAACACGCAAGACGTGATAGAATCGCTAAATTCTTATATGCCACGGATAAAAACATGGCTAGGCAAAAATAATTTACTCCTGAATCTCAACAAGACAAAGTGCGTAATATTTAGTACGAGCCACTCCCGGCGTCCTATTCCCGAGTTCATAGAATACCAAAGTCAAAACGTGAAGATAGATGAAGTCACTAAATGTTTAGGAATCAAACTAGATAAATCTTTGAACTGGAGCGAGCATGTTCTATATCTGAACTGGAAACTGAACTATGTCATATACAATTTTCGTGTCGCCAAGAATTTGCTGAACTTAAAATCTCTGACAGCATTATACTTTTCTAATTTTCAGTCGTTGCTCAGTTTTGGAATTATATTCTGGGGAGGGGCAAGCGACATTGACAGAATATTCCGCTGCCAGAAAATGATGCTCAGAACTATGTTGGGTCTGCGTTTCCGTGAGAGTTGCAGGGGAAAATTTAAGGCTCATGGAATCTTAACCGTGTCCGGTCTCTATATAAGAGAAAGCCTCGTTTTCAATTTTAAAAACAAGCACTTATTTCAATTATTCAGCAAGTCTTCAGACAGGACAAGAGGTAGAAATTACATGCTTCCGAAGCATAACCCTACAACAACTCAGAAAAACTTTTTATATATGTCTTTGAAAATGTATAATCATCTTCCATATGCTATCCAAAATATCACGAATGAAGCAAGTTTCTGGAGAAATATAAACGAAATTTTACTCAATATAGAACCATACACAGTAACAGAATTTTTCAGACATAGTTTCTAGTCTGCTGTTGTTTTTCCTTTCTTATGACAAGTTTGCACTATGACCCTTTATTGTTTTTTGAATGATTGTAAGAGGTTATCTTTGTAAATAAATGAATATTATCATTATTATTATTATGTTTTAAAAATATGAATGCATATGTTATCCACTTTCAACGTTTTTCTTCAATACAGATGTTTTTTCCCAGCAGGAATAAAAAAGATGATATTATCAGATTTTGAATGTATTGGCTCCATTCTAAAATCAGTTGTTCTCGATCAACTCTAGTGATCAATAGTTTTTCTTTTGTTTGATTTTCTACACTTGATCGCTATGCAACGCGAAACACGCAATTTGACCCAAGAGGAATGTGCCTAAGCGGTATTTCTGCGAGAAGAAGGGTGGACCTACACAAGAATTGCAGAAAGCTTTGGAGTTTCCCATACAAGTGTGTCCAGAATGTTGCAGCGATTCAGGGAGACAGGTATGAATGTCCGAAGATCAGGACAGGGTAGACCACGGGAGTTTCTTCGTTGAGACAACGGTTTGCAACCGCTCGCCTCCTTCAAAATCAGCTTGAGCAAACTCATGGGGTGCAAACTAGCACTCAGACAATAAGAAATCGCCTCAGAGAATATGATTTAAGGCCTCGTGTCGCGGCAAGAGGCCTGGGGTAACAACCCCAGCCCATCGAGGAGCGCGTTTGGATTTTGCGAGAGAGCATACCCATTGGGAAGAGGCCGATTGGGAAAGAGTTCTCTTCACAGATGAGTCTAGATTCTGCCTCTACCATTGTGATCGACGTTCCCTGTTATACAGACGTCCACATGAAAGATATGCTCAGTGCAATTTCCTGAATACTACTGGTTTCGGGGGAGGATCGATTATGGTATGGGGTGGAATATCTTTGACTGCTCGCACAGACAGAGCTCTGAATGCTAATAAGTATATAGGGAACATTCTTGAAGAGCATGTAGTGCCATTTGCCCCATACATTGGTGAAAATTTCATTTTTATGGACGATAATGCCAAACCTCATCGTGCGCGCATCGTTCAGGAGTACCTCGAAGAGGTTCAAATCTCTCGAATGGAATGGCCAGCAAGAAGTCCAGATCTCAATCCGATTTAGCAGGTTTGGGACAACCTCAGAACCTAGAAGATTATCCCATATCTTATTCTTGAGTGAACGTAAGCATGATAGGTAGATAATGCAGCATCCACCCCTACTGTATCTCGGATGATCCTTAAAGCATAGCAATATCGTGCTATATTTGGAGCGAGTTTTTCAATTTGACTCTTCCAGTTTAGCTTAGAGTCAATATTTAATCCTAAGAATGATAGACTTCGTGTTGTTTTGATGTTAGTATCTTGGTGTTTTAAATTCAACTCATCTGTTCCTTCACCTCTGAACAATAGGACTTTAGTTTTGTCTATATTGAGCATTAGGTTGTTTTCATTAAACCATTTATTCATTTTTTTCATATCATTTTCGAGACTAGATCTACAATCATTTAAATTATCAGCTTCAGTAATTATAGTTGTATCATCTGCAAACATGACAGCATTATTGTCAGTGCACTGTATCAAATCATTCGTATAAAGTATAACATGAAGATCACACTGATGTCTTTCAAGATTTTCCTGATATTTGATATTTTATGTTATTTTGTTTACGGGGAGGCAGGTTTTTTTCGGCTGAGGTTTTTTCCCCTGGCTGTATAGTATCGTATGATACTAGTGTTGATAGTATCGTATGATTCTATAGTATCATACAAATAATGTTATGATACCCCGTTCTTTTTTTACCATATCCCCGCTCCTTACTTGTTTCCACTTTGAAGTTTTTATGTTGCCATCTTTCCCCTTGCTGGTTGTTTTTTGCATTCTGTTTGTGAGATATGACCTTATCAGATTCAGTGCTACACCTCTTATACCATACTTTTCCATCTTTGCTAATAGCTTCTCATGATCAACCCTATCAAAGGCCTTTAACAGGTCCAAACATAGAGCAGCTGTGGTGTGCTGTTGGTTCAGTGATTTTATGATGGTTTTGAGTGCTTGGTATATCGCATTTATGTTAGATTTACCCCTTCTGAAACCGCATTGCTGTTTAACCAATATGTTGTTTTCCTCAAAAAACTTGATGAGTTTATCGAAGATTATTTTTTCAAAGATTTTGTTGACATTAGATAGTAGTGATATGGGTCTGTAGTTGTCAAATCTTTCTCTACTACCTTTTCTACAGGTAATTCATCATGACCAACAGATTTTTCATTTTTCAGTTTTTGGATATAGTGATCCATTTCTTGCTCCACAACTAGACTCAGAAATATACTCTTACTGCAAGATTTTATGTTATCAACATTAGTATTTACTTCACTGTTTTCATTGATTGAGTCAATAAAATATGAGTTGACCCTATTTAGTATATCAACTTCATTTTCTTGTGGAAATGCATTCAGAATAGAGTTACATCCACTCTGTTTTTTATTTGTGATGTTGTTTACCAGATTCCAAGTGGCTCTGCTTTTGTTTTCAGCTTCCATTATACAGGGTGTCCCGTAAAGACCACGTCAAACGAAAACGGAAAGTAGATCAGAATGTGCTCTACCTGATGTGAAGAAATCGTTCATATGAAAGTCTCACAGTTTTCGAGATATTTGATGTTAAATGAAAATGTTGAATTTTTTCACTTAAAATGCTTTCTCTCTTGCGGAAGCTACAATTAAATACTTTTTGAATCAGTTTTTTTCCGTAAATATTGTTGAATGATTACTTCAATTCAGGCAATGAAAAATAGCACAAAATATTATACAGACATTCTGAAAAAAAAAAAATAGAATTCATGTTCTGAAGGAAGTGTTTTTTTGTACTGAATTCTATCTGACGTGGTATCAAAGAAGACTAGACCTTTTCTGCATATTACGTTGAAAAGTTGCCCATTTTGTGAGGATTCCGAAAAGATAAAATACAGGTGATAACCTCCTTCTCGAAAAAAGATATTTGAATGTTTACCGAAAATGGAGCATTTCTGTGAAAAACTGATTTTTCACCTTTTCCACAAATCCTTTCATTTTGCAGATTCTGCTGTAACATATTGAATAATTCTCTCGAAAAATGTCAGTTAGTCCTTAAATTACTTATTAAGTGAAATTATTCATTAATTGCAATGATATAATATAATAACGCACAGGACCCTCAACATCAACAAATCTTTTGTGAAGAAACTTTAAGAATATCAATAATAAAAATTCAGAATTCGTATTAAAGCAAATGCTCAATATGACACCCCCTTCGCTAATACATGCCCTGCATCTATTGAGAAATGACCTTTTCAAACCATACAAACTTCTCCCCGCTATTTTGGATGCTGAAATACGAATGCGGTCCCTTAGTTGTGCTTCATCTCTTATGGGATTCGAATGATTTTCGTTTTTTAAAAAACCCCAGTAGAAAAATCCAAAGGATTGAAGTCTGGTGAACGGGGAGGCCACAAAATGTCACCGCCCCTTCCGACTGTAGTGTGCTGGGCACCCGTCGTGTTGAAACCATAGAATACGTCACATTTCAAGTTTTTTATCTTCTAAGAGTGAGGGTACACTGTTCCTTAGAAAATTCAAATAATTGGTGCCGTTTAATGATTGCGGCAATTCTGTTGGACCGAATATTTTTCCATCGTATATTCCAGTCCATAAATTCACCGTAAATCGATATTGGGATCTATCTTACTTCATATTGTGCGGATTCTCGATGTTCCAACTATGAAGATTATGCCAATTGATATACCCGCTTTGAGTACAGGAAGATTCATCAGTCCAAAGGATATTATTGAAAAAAATCGGGATTTGCTGTATGTTTCAGCAACATTTGTTGACAAAATTCTACTCGGGCTTGGTAGTGGTAATATTTGTGTTTCTTTAGGATTCTATGGGCACTTGATTTTGCTATAACCGATTTCAAGCGAATAACCTGGTCCTCATTGGTAATTACCAACTAGGACCAACTGCATTCAAGCGACTTCGGTCATTGTAGGTTATAATCATTTTACAAGGAATATCCCTGAAGGCTATAACCGTAAATAACCGCAGGCAGGACCGTAGATAACCGCGGTCATTACTGGTTATTCGCTTGAAATCGGTTCAAGCCTGTCATGAGCTCTTTCATTCTGGTTGATACTGAAGGATTATTTTCGACTTCATTCGAAATGGTGTCATCCTCCACGATCGAAGGCCGGCCACTTCTTCTACGACTCCCAGGAACTTTTCCTTCGACAATTGCATTATGGGTCCGGATAAAAACTTCGTAATTGGGATGTCGGCGATAGGGGTACCGCTCTGAATAAAGCCTCCATGCTGCTCTCGAATTAAGACGTACTTCTCCATAAATAAGGTGCATGTCTGCGTATCCTCTTGCAGTATACGAAACATTTTCTGTAGACATTTTACCCAGTAAACTGATACGCATTAACTTCCACTAGATGAAAATGAACGTTTCCATAGATACCTTAAGTACCTTAAGTTTGAATCATTGAATCGCACCACATCATATCGATGTTCGAGAGTTCTTTAGGCAAAGAAAAAGAAATAAAAAGCTCAGTCAGTGAATTGGCATCTTAATAACATTTTATTGATTTGTTGGTTGATTATTTCCAGCAGGAAGTGCAAAATGAAAGTATTTATGGAAAAGGTGAAAAAATCAGTTTTTCACAGAAATGCTCCCATTTTCGATAAACATTCGAATATATTTCTTTCTGAAGAAGGTTATCACCTGTATTATACCTTTTCGAAATCCTCACCAAATAGACAACTTTTCAACGTAATATGCAGAAAAGGTCTAGTGTCTTTTTTTTTACACAACGTCAGATAGAATTCAGTACAGAAAACACTTCCTTCAAAACATGAATTTAAAATTTTTTTTTTCAGAATTCCTGTATAATATTTTGTGCTATTTTTCATTGCATAAATTAAAGTAATCATTCCACAATATTTACGGAAAAAACTTATTCAAAATGTGTTCAATTGTAGCTCCCGCAAGAGAGAAAGCATTGAAAGTGTAAAATTTCAACATTTTCATAAAACATCAAATATCTCGAAAACTGTGAGACTTTCACATGAACGATTTTTTCACATCAGATAGAGCACATTCGGAACTACATTCCGTTTTCGTTTGACGTGGTCTTTACGGGACACCCTGTATACTTCCTGTTGCTCATCCATTTAGCCTGTCTAGTAACTTGCTTGAGTATTCGACAGTATTCTCTATAGTAATCAAGTGTTATTTTTCCTTCCTGTACTTCACTCCAAATTACTCTTTTTCGCTTACTTGATGTTCTTATCTCACTAGTAATCCATGATTTTGTGTTCCCTCTGGCAGTGCATTTTTTCTGTGGGACGATAAGGTTTAAGTGAATCTTCATTATTTCTGAGAAACCGTTATATGCTCTCTCCGGATCCATTTCATCCATCACATCCTGCCAAGATACATCCTGTAAGCTGTTAACAAACTGTTGAATTTTGGTGTTAGTGAACAGTCTTTTCTTCTCAGTAGTTTTTTTATGTATAACATTGTGGCGAGTTTCTCTAAATCCGGCTGAAACAAAATCGACAAAATCACCGGAAATTCTTCAAGTCCAACTGAAACGAAAACCTCTAGTTTGTTAAAATCCGACTTGAGCAGATCCGACGAAGTCACGCCTTTTCTAGGTCAAAAAATTCGCATCCCTAATAGGTGAAGACAAACAGGCATAAAGATCGCAAGAAAACAGATACAGATCCTTTTTCTTCGAGACTTCGAATCCAGCAACTTCGACGAGATATTCGACACTTTCGCTCTCAACGCAGAAACATCTGTTTTACCGCTTCGACCCGACTTCTCTTCAACGGCTACCTGCACCGTCGAATACTTCGAACAACCAACATTCACAGCCGCTAAAAACCAACGACGATCCAGCCTGAAAAATTCCATCTTTTGGGACTTTCAAATCCATTACTAGGTAATTATCGACTCGCCTTCGCCGTATAGAATCCATATATTCTACAAAAATCAGTCTTTTCAGACTAAAAAGTTTTAAACCTATCAACAGTCGTCGACGTCCTACAAAACCATTACTTTCTGCCGCAGCGATTTATAAATCAGTCTTCTCAGACTAATAAGTTTTAACCAACTTCAAAATTTGTTTTTGTTAAATAAATTATTAAAACGTTCTACGACTTTTCCTGGAATCCTAACCCATCGTCCACAACATTATTACTTTCTATGGTTATGAACTGAGCCATGTGATCAGACAAGAGAGAATTTATATTGCTGTTATTTCCAAAATCTTGAGTGTTGACAAAGATATTATCTAACAAAGTTTTTGATGTTTTTGTTATTCTGGTTGGTTCATATATTGTTGGCTGTAAATCATAGCTATCAAGCATATCCAGGAAATTATATTTTGATTCACTTTCTTCCATTAAATTGATGTTAAAGTCACCACAAAGTATCACTTTGCTTTTTGCAAATTTTTTATTTACAACATTGAGTAATTGATCAATTTTAGTCATAAATACCTGTATACTTCCCAGACAAGTTCTATATACAGACAAGACCATTAATTTCCTCGATTTGCTGTACACACAAGATACCTCAATCTGCTTTTCCACACTTAAGTTGGTGATGTCTGGAATGTCTTCAAAATCATGAATATTATCCCTGATTAAGATGCATGTTCCCCCATGGATGTACTGTTCCCTGGAGAAACTTGATATAATATTATATTTTGGGATTTTCAAAAACTGAATTTCTTGCCCATCCATCCAGTGTTCAGTGAAACACATAATATCAGGAGGCTTTTCGAGTTCTTCTACAAAGCGTTCTATTTCAGGCAGTTTATTTCTCAGGAATTGTATATTCTGATGCAATCACTTGATTCAATTCTCTGTCGATGTTTCTTCTGAGGTGTAAAGAATGGTTAACAATAATCCCCATTCCCCACATACTTCCATCCATAACTTTGTCCTTTGAAACAACTGGGACATATACTTTAAAAGAGCTTTTGAATTTATATTTTTTGGTTTTCATTTTTTCACATTTGCATTTTATGTTGAAGGTCTCATCTATGTAATCCTTCACTTCTTGAGCAACTACATCTGGATTCAAACCTGACACAAACAGACAACATTGGTTCTCAGCTATTGTCAAGTTGAATTCTTCTAATTCTCCTTTAATTGGAGCTGGTCTTGATTGTTTTGGAGTTTTTCTTTTATGTCCTACTAGATTCCATTCACCCACTTGCTTACCGTTTTTTTCTGAAATCTGAATTCTAATATCAAGTATTAAATCACTTTTCAGCATTTCAGTATTTTGAAAATTGTTCATTTCCCTTCTTTCACATAAGATTCGGTGAAATCCTGAATTTCTTCCATTTAATGTGTCTTGTTTCGTTCAAAACCTTCCCGAGAGAACATAAAAAATAAGTTATAAAGTCAATGTAGAGTTAGCTTTCATTAAAATTGAGATTTTCAGAATGTTCGTTAATTTTTTTGCGCAGTGTAGTTGTTGAAATAACTAACGTTATGCGAGAGAGTAATCGGACTTTGAAAAGTTTGAGATTTTCAAGACGAACAGGGCCGCCGGCAAACCGGGCAATCTGCCGGGGCGGCAAAATCAGTTTCGTCTTACTAGATTTTTTTCCTTCGAAAACGAAAACCCGCCTGATATTGAAAGTGAAAGCGAAAACACGACCAAACTCAGGGGCGGCTTTTTGAGCCTAGTCAACCAAATATATCACACGTGTACACAAATAAACACAGATAAAAATTCAATTAAACCAATACAAGAGTAATACTGGCAGAACGAAAACGATGGAAGATGCAGCATTCTTCTCATGAATAAAAATCCCTGTCAGGTTGTAAATTTCGCCTAGGATAATTCAGTAATGATTCTTAATTTCAGTTTGCCAATCGGAAATCTAAATTTTGATATTTGGGAGGGGTTTATAATACTCGAGAAATAAGGGTATCAACTCGTTTGTCCTCAGTGTCGTGTGTCGTCACAATATTCAATATTTTTGCTAACCTATAATTATAGTGCTACATAAGAGAAATCTTTTATCTATCTTCGGAGTTGTGATTTTTGAACTGAATTACCCTACAAAATTGAAGGTGAGTTCTATAATTCGGTATTTTTTTACCGTCGGATTTCACATTTAAACGATAATAAGTATAAAGCGCTCTCTGCTTATTAACAGTGATGAAGGTGATTTTTTTTGAGTCTTTCATCGGTCGCCTCAGATACGCCTATTATTCATAAAGCCATAAAGCGTCGTTTCAATAATTCGAAAAGGCGCCTTTAAATGAGTTGGAAATATGCCTCGCTGAAATTTGAGGCAGATTAGTATTCTTAATTTATTGGATAGTGGTCATAGTAAAAGAATATATCAATATTATTAGAATAATCATTATTAGATACAGGTGAATACTTAAGATTTATATTAACCTCTTTTCATTTACTTAATCAGATGTTAGAGTATAAGAACATGGCAACAGGTAATAAATGTCATAAGGTCAAATCGCAGAACGAAAACAGTAAGAATAACATGTACAGTAGGCGCTCGATAATCCGGCACCCGATTTTTTCCCTTCATGCCGGATTATTGGAAATGCCGGATTATCGAATTTGTACAGGAAAAGAAAACTAACTTCATATGATTTTCACCACTATCCAACTTTGGCTAAATTTGACCGCTATTTTGTCAAGGGACGCTGTGAATCAAGAAAAAACAAATACGTGACATCACTGTCGAGCGGGAGAAACTACTCCTACCCCTCGGTAGTCCGGCGTTCAGCTGTATAAAATGCCGGATTATAGAGCGGGTTACCTGAGTCCCAAACACGATACACATAGACACGGTATGCCGATGCGCATCTTGGAGTGACGAGTGACGTCATGTGCGAGGAACCTACTCCTAGAGCGTCGTTCGGTTCAATGAAATCAATTGAAATTTTATAGCGAAATGAATAGCGATGATCATTTTGTTCATTATGGGTTGGTTTCACAAAAATTTAATTGTGCGATTAAAAAACCTCACGTCGATTCGAACCAATCGAATCACTCGTTTTGAAATTTCAACGAATCGCTGTGGTTCCAATTAATTTAACGGTACAAACAAAGTTTTGTGAAACCGACCCTAATTCTTGTAACTGATTTGAGGAGGAGCAATTGGAATCGGATTTTTTTTTTAGCGGGTTGTATAGTGGTAAATGCTATCATAGATATTTTGATTCTAAGCTATAAGACAGTTGAATGTTTGAATAAATGTTGAACATGGTATTCAGAAAGATATTGAAGAGCTATTATGAAGATGTCATTATTTAAGAGTAAGGAAATAACGAAATGCTGCTACTTCAATCAATATTTTCATTACATAAAACAAAATATAAAATGACGCAGTGAACAGGTTTTTGAAAATAAAAACTAAAACTATTTTGTGGGATTGGTAAATATCACCATTTTCTTTTCCAATCTCCTTTGTGGATTTTCAAAACTAATATTTCTATCTAAATCTCTCAGTCTTATGTACGTTCTGGTTTTTGCACAATACAAAATACCTTCATAAGGCACAGATGTGTTTGCTATCTGCGCCAGAGGTTTTTCTGTTAGTTTTTTAAAAATGTGCATTTCTTTTAGCAGAGAGTTACCGTGCATTTTGAAAAACTTGGATTCAAGTTTCATCATTTGGGAATAAAAGAGAATCTCTGGAAATCGTTTGAATCCAGTCGGGGGCCTTATTGAAATTCATAATACTTGATGTAGGTTTTCCCAGAGAGTATTTATTTTTACATTTGAAAGCAATGAAACCTGCCAGGTACTTTAGTGAATCCTGACTCACTTTCTCATTTACTTCCAAATTTGGAAGAAATTTCTTCACTGATAGATTGGTTCGACAGTTCATTATTTGAAAATCTATAAAACTTTGTCGCAGGATTTTTCATATTTTGATTGCAGTTTGTACACTTTGCTACGACGAAATTCGGCATTGTAAATGATTATTATCAATCACACACTTATAAAATCTCGTGATTTGAGGTAGGATACTATACACATAGACAATATATACATATGTGCATCGTGCTCTATGCTTGATAACTTTTACTACAACCCCTATTGAATGCAAGAGAAAGAATGCCGAAAATCGAAAGATTGCTCATCGTCGTATAGTTTTGTTCTTAGGAAAATAATCCAGAAATAATTTCAAGTCATGTGAAATGCAGTTCACAAGAACATATATCTCTATACGCTCTTGACTTCGATGAATGGGACTGGAATGTTATATTCCTGACAGGTCGTAATTTGCCAACACGTTCATGGTTATAGAGGTATTCTGAAATTCCTATAACAATAAGAGTTCATGATAAATAAGTCCTAAGCATTCGAAATAATGAAACTTTTCATTTTCCTTAGAAAACTGTTTCATTTCAATGCTGAACAATTCGAATTGGAAGTCCCGATCCTCGCAAGTGACGTAGATGCGCGAAGCGAACGAAATTGGGTACGAATATTAGCATACCGTGTCTATGTGTATCGTGAGTCCCAAAGTGCCGGACTACCGAGCGTGCCGGATTGGCGAGCGCCGGATTATCGAGCGCCTACTGTACCTTATTCTGATCCGGATATCATTGTCTAGAATTTTCCTTACACACGAGAGCTGTGTTGCCTTGGAATGAAGAATTAGTAATAATCAAAATCCAAGGCGCTCAAACTTTTTTCCTTTAACATTGTTAGCGTGTTTTTGTTGCTCTTGAAGGACCACCCTTGTTAGGGACTAATGAGAGACGAGATTGAACTTTTGTGGATGTATATTTTACTGTTGTACATAAGTGAATGAAATTGCTTATATGCTTGCTTTCTATCGTGGCTGAAAGCTTGTCTCTTACGGAGAGACTGTGAATGACTGACACCCGCTTCAAGCAGGGTGATAATTTATAAGTGACTGCACTTCTTACATTAAGGCAGCGTTGACAGTGTTGCGGTATCCAAATTTGTCGAATATTAATACTTGAGCTGTGGATAATAAGACTACAGTCTTTTCGGGCGAGTTAGTTGATTGAGAACTTTTCAATTGTTTCGATTCCGAGACATGGAAATTTGATATCTGTTCAGTTGAGACCGAGTTTGAGACGTCTGTTTGCGGAGAGGCGTAAGCGTTAGTTTGTACGGGAGATTCCGTTGGATTTGTTACGGTTACGATGTTTGATGATAGATCGGGAGATCTTTTTATCCGTGATTGCTCATTTGTCGTACTTGAATTGTGCGATTGAAAATTGTTGTTGTGGAGTAAAGTATTATGATTTCGATTGCATATTTTACATTTGCTCGATCGGCATTCCAATCTGAAATGACCTGGACGAAGGCAGTTACTACACAATTTCAACTTTCTAATTTCGTTATATTTTTCAGCTACTGATAATTTGAGAAATTCTGAGCAATTGTAGATAAAATGACGCTGTTTACAAAAATGACATTTATTTTCATTATGATTTGTTATTGCAAATGAGTGTTCTTGTACTTTCTGCTTATAATTTCTCTGATTTAAATGTGAATTATAAGAGCCTAGCTTATTCGAGGATTTTTGAGTCTGAGTCTGATAAGCGAGTTTTTTATTGTTCGAGTCGTGGAGTGTTTCTAAAGTGAAGCATTTCTTGTTGAGGAATTTTATCAATTGTTCATACGTAGGAAGATCATTGTTTTCAAGCGAGCTTTCCCATTCGTGATTAGAACTGTTATCTAATTTTGCCGTTATGAGGTGTACAAGGAGCACATCCCATTTGTCCGTTGGCAGTTTCAAATTTTTCAAAGCGCCAAAATGATGATGTATTTTGTCTGTGAGCTGTCTTAAAGAAATTGCTGAGTTTTTCGTAACGAGTGGAAGATCAAATAATGCATTGACATGACTGTTGACGATTATTCGTTTATTTTCGTATCTTCTAACAAGCGAATCCCATGCTACAGAATAATTGTTGTCAGATATTTCAATTTGTTGAATTAATCGAGACGCATCGTTCTTTAAACATGATTTGAGGTAGTAGAATTTTTGTATGTTTGTCAAACTTGCATTATTGTCGATAAGCTGAGTGAAAGTATCATGAAATGTTGTCCATTCATCATAGGCTCCTGAGAACACTGGGAGATTAATCGTAGGTAATTTCAAATTTGCTACAGGATCTGAGTTTGTTGCGGAAGATGTACTTTGTAAATCTTGTGGAGTTCGAGAAGCGTGATTTTTCATTAAAATAACTTTTGCCTTTAATATTAATTCATAATATAATGATTCTTGATCTTCGCGTTGTTCTTCTTCATCTACATTTAAAGTTTCTAATCGCGACTGTATTTCATCAAATCGATCAAAAGCAGACCCTATTCTAGTCAAACGTACTTCTAATTCAATTGGATCATTCGAGGTGTTCAAAAATGTTTGAAATCTTGTTAACTGTGACCTTAGTCTACCTCGTGTTTGTCTAAGATCTTTGATTTCAGTTTCTATTACATTTTCCATTTTAAATGTATTAAATCAATTCAAATTTCAAATCGAGACGTGTCTTGTGAGATAAGGAGAATGGAATATTGGGAAGCTTACCACTCACTTTTGATGCTTGGGAAACGTTGCTTTAACTCTTGGTTGTTTGTGTTATAGGTACTTATCTGCAGACCTCTTGAAGTCGATCTAAGATGAGTGAAACAGGGTGAAGTGGTTGTGGCTTACGTAGATGATACTGTTGCTATGCGAAGATACACAGGAGATTTCTGGATGTTTCGTTGCGTTGCGGGAATATTAAACACTTTGAACTTCTTTTTTACGTGAACTTTTTGCTCTTTCGAGACGGCACTTTGTTTCTGGTATCGAGATCCAAACACTATATGTACTACTTTTTCGTGAAAACTAAACTTTCGATTACTGGAACATATAATCCGGTTCTACTAGGACCAATGTTAGCGTGTTTTTATTGCTCTTGAAGAACCACCCTTGTTAGGGACTAATGAGAGACGAGATTGAATTTTTGTGGATGTATATTTTACTGTTGTACATAAGTGAATGAATTTGTTTATATGCTTGCTTTCTATCGTGGCTGAAAGCTTGTCTCTTACGGAGAGACTGTGAATGACTGCCACCCGCTTCAAGCAGGGTGAGAATTTATAAGTGGCTGCACTTCTTACATCAAGGCAGCGTTGACAGTGTTGCTTATCCTAATTTGAATAGAAAAGATTTCATGTTTATATCATGCATTGAACAAACATGAGTTCATTTAGTTTCGTACACTAAAAGCAGAGAGCGTTCTCATTGTTTCTCGATATTTTGTATGTGAATGCATTTTAGAATTCCGCATTTTTATTTAACATTTCTTATACAAATGCATTTGTACTTGAATCGATTAATTTATTTTATTATTATTATGATACCTTACCGCCTGATTAAAAATTTTTACATACGCATTTATATTTATCGGCGAATTTCAAAAAATTCCTAAAGAAAACATTTTTTTTTGCTCAACCCATTCAGAATGTAGGTGAAGCACACGTTCAACTGGAATCGTGTGAGTTGCAAACAGATCCTTTTTACCAAGGAAGAACGTGAACTGAATTGGAATTTTTCAATTTGCTGCCAGAAGAATAACGGTAACCCAACTTACGAAATTCAAGGCTTACAATAGGTTTAATGATGAGAAGCACTTATCTGAAATAGCAGCTTTGAGTTACCAATTTTTTTAATGCGGCCCTCCGCACCGGATATTTTCAAAATGTGGCCCTTGTGGTACGTGAGGTTGGACAGCCCTGATCTAAGGAACGAGTGATATCAATCTCATCTCCTTCGGAAGGCGCTGAGGGGTGGAAATCGACACCGCCTCCAACAATCCTACTGTCTTCGAGAAAACACCGAAGAAAATGGCCTCTACAAATGAAACTTTCAGGAAACGTTTATTATGATCCGAGGAACAAGTGATATCAATCTCATCTCCTTCGGAAGGGGCTGAGGGGTGGATATCGACATCGCCGCCTCCAACAATCCTATTGTCATTAGGAAAATACTGAAGAAAATGGCCTCTATAAATGAAACATTCAGGAATCGTTTATTATGATCTAATGGGTCCCATCCACTATCAGTTTAGCTGAAGTTAATCGTAAGGCCCACGATCTGGATCGCCCACACATTGATCAGTTAATCTTAAGATCTCGGACTGCAGTTGGCGCGGACTGAAGGTCTGTGGGCACTCTACAGGCGAGGTTCGGAAGAGAGATCGCCGACCGGCACAGATCTGTCGGACGGTGATCTCAGGTGCCCTCCGCCACACACTGTCAGTTGGCCTGCAGGCTCGTGATCGTCTTATCTCCGATTCTGTTGTTGTCGTCAGTTTTTCGACAGGCCATTTTCATTCCTGCAGCGATACTGCGAGATTGGACTGATGGATAGAGCTGGACAGTAAACCAGGTTTCATTTCCGGATTTATTGAATTTTACCGAGCCTATCCCTGTTTATGGAGAATTAAAGATGACGCGTATGCAAATAAACGGCTACGTGATGAAGCGTACAACGTGCTATTAGAATTTCATAAGAAGACTGTGCCATTAGCTACAGTCGATGCGGTGAAAACAAATTTTTTTTTATGCGATTTCCGAAAAGAACCAGAAAAAGTAAGTCGGAATCATCGGGAGATGACGCAGTCAACCTTTGTTCAGCACTGATTGCTTGGCTTAAATGGGTGTCCACTCTACCGATGATACCAAATCTACGAGTTTTCGGATATCTTCTTCACTCATTTTCAAATTATCAATCAAATAATCAAATAATCGTCTCAGTTCGCGGAGCAATGTCATATTGTGTCTCTATCTTCCACCTAAAACCACCTCCAAAAATAGAAAGAAGGTAAATAGCACAGCGTTTCGGACGAAGCATGGTGGACAGAACTGTGTGAGATAACTGAAGTTCGCCTGCAGTCCCGTTTTGCCATCGGCATTCCGCCTGCAGTCCCGTTTTGCCATCGGCATTCCGCCTGCAGGCACTGGACGCATAGTGTGTACCACCATCAGGCCAGAATATGCAGTTTTGTACGGCCGCCTGCAGGCGGTTAACTGATAGTGTATGTTGCTGTGCGATATTGGTCTTACGTTCTCCTATTGAGGCGACGGACTGCAGGCAATCGCATAGTGGGTGGGCCGCATAAGGAACGAGTGATATCAATCTCATCTCCTTCGGAAGGGGCTGAGGGGTGGATATCGACATCGCCGCCTCCAACAATCCTATTGTCATTGGGAAAACACCAAAGAAAATGGCCTCTACAGATGAAACTTTCAGGAAACATTTATAATGATCTAAGGAACGAGTGGTATCAATCTCATCTCCTTCGGAAGGGGCTGAGGGGTGGAAATCGACACCGCCTCCAACGATAATACTGTCAATGAGAAAACACCGAAGAAAATGGCCTCTACAAATGAAACTTTCAGGAAACGTTTATAATGATCTAAGGAACGAGTGATATCAATCTCATCTTCTTCGGAAGGGGCTGAAGGGTGGATATCGGCACCGCCTCCAAGAATCGTATTGTCATCAAGAAAACACCGAAGAAAGTGGCCTCTTCAAATGAAACCTTCAGGAATAGTTTGTTATGATCTAAGGAACGAGTGTTAACACTTCAATCGACCTTGTATGCCAAAATTTTTTTTTAATTATATTGTCCTTCCGTTTCCAAGAACCGTAAACATTTTTTATGACGGCGATTTGCCTAATCGGCTTCTCCCAAACACAAATTATAGAAACAAGGTTCGCAGATATCGAGAAAGATAATTGAGTATCCTGCAAGCGGATTTTTCATTAGCTGTGAATAGGAAGATACATGTGAGAATATATTTTTACGAATATTTGTAAATATAAATATTAAATAATATTATAGCCATAATTCCTAAAGCGAAAAGGTTTTTCTTCAAACGTGGCTAATTCGGGTTATCCGGTTAAGTGAAAGCTATGAAAGCACATTTAAATAACATTTAACAAACACGACTAAAGTTTATTGCGGTAGGTAGGTACGTGGAATTTTTATGGTGTTCTTTACACCTGGAGAGATAAGAAGTACTGCTCAATATTATCGAAGTTTTGTCAAAATATATTTTTAAAGTTTTATTATTTGGGTTTTCCACCCTCCACAATATCCCCTTCCTTTCTTATTCATGGTTATTCTCAGGTCCGCCGCTAGCTGTTCGAGCGCCCGTGTGCAATTGCTGTTATGCCGCCCTAAAAATACTTGCGAGTTTTGTCAAAAAAGTGCTACCTAATGGTTCCTCATAATGGTGAAAAAAAAATAAAGAGAAACGTTTTAAAGATAAAACGTCTCACGAAGTACTGCCTCGTATGTATACGTTTCTGATATAGCTCTCAATTGCTCGTAATTAATCGCTGGTTATTTGTGTGCTATATTGATAGTTCTGGTGTTAAAGGACACAGGTTTTGTGTTTGATTTTCAAGTTTTCCCGGTGTATAATTTATTAATTCGATCTCTTTTTATATCACTGTTCATTGTTTACCTCATTAAGGTTCATATTTGCGTATCCTCCTCGCGCAGATTGTTGAACCTGCCGACCTTGCTCCCCCCCTTCGTTCAAAACGCACACCAGTTTTCGGTTTCCTTTTTCGATTTTACGCATTGCATTTCCCAAAACGCTGTTGTTGCAATCGCACAGAGCGCACTGAAGCATACGTTGGATATTAACGCTGATAATCGTAGGCCTCCCGTAATTTCCTTTTAACTATATTCCGTGGTCTTCCATTTCTGTGTAAGTTTCTTGTAAGGACCCACAAGAGTGAAAAGTTTGTTTACCTTTCCTATCCGATTTTGAACTAATAGTCTTTCTTACTTACATTCGTGATTTATTTTTCCTCGCTTAATAGTTTTTCTCGTATCATCATGCCTTCTAGTTGCTTTAAATGCTCGAAACAGATCGACAATTCCGATAAAAATGTATTAAAATGCTCATCCTGCCGCACATTCGCTCATTCTACTTGTGTTGATATTTCGCCCGTTGACTTCTAAAGGAATCGAAAGGTAAATGGAACTGTCCAGCGTGCTTGAGCAGTAAACGATTGTTACGGAGTACCTCGCAATCAGATCAGACCATAACTCTCGAACATTTTTCTCTCATAATGAGCAAAATAGATTCAATGTCTGAGGACATAAGATCAGTAAAATCCGATCAATCCTTGATTTTGGAAGAGCTTAGTAAATGCAGATCAACTCTTGAAGAACATACTTCTCGGTTAGATAATCATAGCTCTATTATTGACGAGTGTCAAAATAGATTGTCTCTTGTGGAGTCATCACACAATGTTGTGATTTCGAGAGTTTCTGAGATGACGAACGATATTGTGCAAATTAAGTCAACTTTGTCCTCTGCTCCTAGTGAGCCGTCATCATCATGTTATATGATGGATTCGGCTGAAATATTCGAGCGAGTCAAGCGTTCCTACAATATTTTGCTGAGGAATGTACCTGAATCTGGTCCGCGAGAGAGTGATGCTGATATGGCGGGGAAGATTCTGGAATGTATTGATGCATCTTTAAAAAACACGATTGTTAGGGTTTCCCGGATTGGAAAACGTGATGCTACTCGCCCACGCTTCATAAGGGTCTCCTTTTCAAACAGTGGAATTGTTGGGTCATTGTTGAGGAATAAGAAGAAACTTCTCGATTCAAGAGAATTTAGCCGCGTAGTGGTCTCTGATGATCTTCATTTTCTTCATTTGTGGTGCCTTATCTGGCAGAACCGAGGCCTGATGGCCCATTGTTCCTCCGCCTGTAGAACAAGAGACTCAGTTCCTTAGACACGTCAACAAAAATGTTGCGAGTCGACAGGGAGGGGTCCCTCTCACCATGGAAATGCTGGGTGTAGGGTTTCCTAAGTGTGTTGACCTTAACTCATAAAGGTTGATGCAGTTGAACAGTATATGTTCAACGGTTTCATCTGTGCTCCTGCACCAGCGGCACCTTGAGCAGTCAGCTAGTCCCATCCTATCAAGATGTTTGTTGAACAGGTGGCCGGTCAGTGCGCCAACTACCATACTTAGTTGTTTCCTCCCAAGGGCCAGGAACTTTTTGACCTCAGTTGCAGAGGAGGGCCTCTCAATGAGAAGCCTCGACTGCCTAAGACCACCTCCCGTGCTCCATTCAGAGGAAAATGCACCGTCTAACCATCTCTTAAAGAAATGTCTGACTGTAGTTCGGCAGATGGGGAGCGACGGCTCTGGACCAACAAAAGCTGATCGGGCTCCCCGCTTGGCCAGTACGTCTGCCTTCTCGTTGCCGAGGATCCCCGCGTGTGCCGGACACCAAATAACTTTTAAAAAATTACGAGAGCCCAGCTCACGCAGAGCCTCCCTACATTCTCCTACCAAGTATCAATTGACTCTTGTCTCAGCAAGAGCTTTCAATGCTCCCTGGTTGTCACAACATATGTATATGTGTTTGCCAGAGTAGCCTCTGTGTATATTTTCCAGTGTGCAGACAAGAATTGCATACAACTCCGCCTGCATTATCGAGCAGTCCTTTCCTAGGGGGATGGACCGCTCGAAGCGAGGTCCCACGATCCCAGCACCAGTCCCCGTAGATCTTACGGAGCCGTCAGTGAACCATGTAGGGCCTTCGGGTTTAAGTAACCTCTTTGTATCAGACCAGTGGTCCCTATCAGGGACAATCACTTGGTAGGGTTCGTCGAAACAGAAGCTAGTTAGCACACGGTCCCCTCTATGGAGAAGGGATGCATTAGCATCTATCACCAATTTGAGAGCTCCCGCATGCCCCCTCAACATCCCATCATTGTGCCATTGTCCCTGTTCCCAGAGTCTAAGAGCTGTCTTCATAGCTACCACCCTGACAGCGAGGTGCACAGGCGGAAGACCCAGCAAACACTCCATTGCTGCCGTGGGGGTAGATCTCAGGGCGCCAGTTATACCCAAACAGGCTTTTCTCTGACATTTTGTCATGATGGCTCGGTTGCAGGTCTTCTCTGTTGAAGTCCACCACACCAGCGCTGCATAGGTTAGGAGAGGTCTCACAACCATGGTATACAACCAGTGCATAACATGGGGCTTGAAGCCCCATCCTCTTCCCACTACTCTCCGAGTAGACCAGAGTATTACATTGGCCTTTCTCGTTTGTGTCTCGATATGTTTGTTCCACAGTAATTTGCGGTCCAAAATCACACCTAGATATCGAACCTGTTCCGATAGAGTCTGCCCCACACCAAACAGATTTGGCAGTCTGATGTTGGCCGGCACTCTTCTCCTAGACAACAGGACCATCTCCGTCTTTCCAGGATTTACCGAAAGTTCGTTCTCTAAGCACCATCGTTCTACCACGCGCAGAGCATTCTGCATCAGATCAGTAATGGTGCTGATTACTTTTCCCCTGATCAGCAGGACAAGGTCATCCGCATAGGCCATAGCAGTGTACCCCGCCCTAGCCAACTCAACCAGGAGCCCGTCCATGACAAGGTTCCACAGCAGAGGTGATAAGACACCACCCTGCGGACACCCCCTGCCCGGTGCTGAGCAACAATGCTGCGAGCCGCAAGCATAGACCCCGCCCAGCGGCTGAGAACCTGTGGCACACCATGTTTGGTCAACGCATAACGCATCGCATCAAACGCAGTGTTGTTGAATGCACCCTCAATGTCTAGAAATACACCTAGTGTCCATTCTTTATAATGTAGTCCGCCCTCAATACAGGTGACAACCGAATGTAGAGCAGAATCTACAGATTTTCCCTGCTGGTATGCATGCTGGGAGGGATGTATTGGGCAGGTCATTAATGCCCCATCCCTTATATACCTTTCGACTACCCTCTCCAACGTCTTGACTAAGAAGGAGGAGAGGCTGATTGGTCGGAAGTCATTCGCTTTTGCGTGCTTGGGTTTTCCCGGTTTAGGTATAAAAACAACCCTAAGTTTCCTCCAGGAAAGTGGAACGTGTCCTAAGGCTAAACTAGCTCGAAGAATGTGGATCACCGGAGAAGACAGCACCTTCAGCCCCCTAATAAGAAGTGCTGGAACTATACCGTCCTCCCCAGCAGCCTTGTAAGGATCGAATCCGTTGATAGCCCAACGAATTCGAGAATACGTTACGACTTGTGAAGCCATCCTCCAATCCTCTCGTGAGGCTTGTCGTCGACATTCACTCTGCGGGTAGGCATTCTCTGTGAAGCCAGGGAAGTGAGCCTCTAAGAGATGTCTCAGACTTTCTTCCTCCGAGCAGGCTCTTTGCCCAGTTGGAAGGTTCAGATAGTCGATTCTTGGGGGGCCACCAGCAGAGAGTATCTTCCTTAGCCGGTTAGCTTCACCTAACTCAGGTGACCACCATTTCGAAGCACCTTTCGGTCTCCGAAGCTGTGGTGGACAACTGCTGTGATATGCTGAGATAATTGACTCTTGCAGCTTGCTTGCAGCCGAGTCCAATTCTCTCGTGGTCTTCGGTATTAGAATTTCCTGTCCCAGGTTAGCAGATAGGTGTGTCAGGTACCTGGACCAATCTGTTTTTCTCGGATTCCTGAAAATTTCTGGCTCCTTGACAGTACAGCTCCCTTTTATTGTGAAGCAGATATGCCTGTGATCTGATAACGAGATCACTTCCGTGGCGACTCGCCAATCCTCGATGTAATCAGCGATGTGACTACTGCACATGGTTATGTCGAGTACTTCCTTCCTGCACGAAGTAACGAAGGTCGGCTCATCACCCCTGTCGAGTAGGTTTAATCTTGTTGCGAATAGAAAATCAGCCAGCGCCTCACCCCTCAGATTGACACCCGTGCTACCCCACAAAATGTGGTGTGCATTAGCATCACACCCGACGAGCAAGGGCCAACCTCTTCTCTCGCAGAATTGTACTAGCTCCTCCAATTCCCTAGAGGGTGGTGGGTCTGGGGAGTCATAGGGAAGGTACGCTGAGCATACCACTAGGTTCTTCAGCGGTCCCTGGCAGTTGTTAATCTGAACCGCGACTAGGTCTCTGAAACAGAAATTAATTAGCAATTGGGCCCTGATATTAGTGGAAGCAAGTATACACGCCCTGTATACTCTGATGATAAGACCTCTCATCAATTAACAATGCTGAGTCAACTCCGCCTAGAGCTAAAGAACCGTGAGAAGGCTGGAGAAGAAAATTTGACTATAAAATACGTTAAGGGAACACCAATGATTGTAGCCGAAGTTCCAAAAAACTGAGTGGTACAATGAATGAATGGAGCTTCATTTATACAAATATCCAATCTCTCCATTCGAAATATGCTGAACTTCTCTCATTTGTCAGTGCTCACAACCCATCTTTTATTTTTATCACTGAATCTTAGATGCATGCCGGTATATCTGATTCTTTGGTGCACATTCCAAATTATAAGTTGTTTAGAGGGGATAGTGTTGCTACGAGGGGGCATGGTGGCGTTTGCGTATATATTAGTCTTGATATTTATGACACGTCTACTGTTGTTTCCACTCAGGTTGATGCAACGGGTATAGACAACATTTTTCACCATTTAACCTTTTGTCACTGTAGGTTTGTTTTTGGGTGCGTTTATCGTCCTAGAGCTTGCAGTGGCGAAAATACCCTCTATCGTTATATGTCTGATCTAACCTACTCAGCAAGTAATGTTCTAATTGTTGGTGATTTTAATCTACCACATTTATCCTGGCCTCATATTTTTGAACAACAAGTAGGATCTGTGACATGTTTTCAAAATCAAATCTTTTTCAGTTGGTTGACAAACCGACGAGATACCGCTCAGGTCAAACACCGTCTCTACTTGATCTGATATTGGTGAACAGTCGTGATCTTGTATCCGATGTTGAATACCTTCCACCGTTTGGGAAATCTGGCCACGTGACGTTGCGATCTTCTGTTCAGTTCCTAACTCGAGATCAAAAAGTTACTCAGAAAAAATATATAACTGTCACTGATGAAAATGCTCTTGGTGAGGATCTCGCAGCTTTGGACTGGAATTGTATCTTCCAGGATTTGGATATTGATGATATGTGTGATAAATTTATGAATACTCTCGGTGAGTGTATTTCATCCAATTCCTATCGTAAGGAACTTCTCAGTAACCCCTCTAAACCATGGATCAACCGCAATATATTCAATAATATTCGTCAGAAAAAAAGCCTCTGGCGGAGATATCTGGGAAGCGGTAGACATGAAGATTATATGATTCATCGAAGGTTCTCCAATAAGCTTTGTACTACTATTTCTAATGCCAAGAGACAACATGAATTAAATATTGCGACTTCTAAAGACCCGAAGAAGTTTTATAAGTACGTTCGAACATATTTTGATACAAAAGTTTCTATTCCTGTCATTAAAAATTCTGCGGGCATTGTTTGTCAGAATCATCGGGAGAGTGCTGACATTTTTGCGGATGTTTTCACAAATGCTTTCACACTAGAACCCCTGGGAGCTCTACCTAGAGTATCAACAATCAGACAGCCCCTTTCCCTCAACAGCATTGCATTTTCTGCAGATGCTGTTGAGAACACTATAAAGCAGCTGAATAACAACTCCGCTCCAGGTTTGGACGGCCTGACCACAAGGCTCCTGAAAGCGTACGTTGCTTCTCTATCCACCCCATTGTGCATGATCTACACACGTTCTTTCGAATCGCGAAGATTACTTGCAGCATGGAAGAAAGCAATTATAACTCCAATTTTCAAAAAGGGGGATAAGCTTTCAGCTAATAATTATCGTCCTATCAGTCTGACTTCTGTTGCCTCGAAGGTGTGTGAGAGAATTGTGGTTGATCAGTTGAGGGACTTTCTCCTTGCTAACAGCATTCTGCCACCCTGCCAGCATGGCTTTTTGCCGGGGAGATCTGTGTTAACGTGCTTATTGAAGTGTTTCGATGATTGGAGTAAAGCTGTCGATTATGGTAAACCAGTAGATATAGTCTATCTTGATTTTTCTTCGTCGACTCGCTCACAAGATTGAGCACTTAGGTATAAGAGGTGATTTGCTTCATTGGGTCATATCCTTTCTTGGTAACAGGAAATTCCAGGTCCGCGTTCATGATCAGTTGTCATCTCCCAGACCTATCAATAGTGGTGTGCCGCAGGGATCTGTCCTGGGTCCTATGCTTTTTCTCTTGTACGTCTCTGATTTGCCTTCCCTGATGAAATCCAAATGTTCACAATATGCTGACGATCTCAAATTATATGCCGATCCACTTCTACAGCACGACATCCTCCAGAATGATATCGAGGCGATTTCACATTGGTGTAGCGAGTGGCTGCTCCCTTTGAATATAGAGAAATGCACAGTATTGTATGTCGGCAAAAATAATCCCAGACGTGGCTATTTAGTAGAAAACTCTATTTTGAAAGCAACAGACAGCCACAACGACTTGGGAGTAATAGTCACTGAAGATCTGTCGTGGTCAAAGCATGTTGAGCATGTTGTATCTAAGGCGAGGCGTACCACCTACCTCATGAGTAAGGCTTTTCATGGGTGCCACCCCGAGGTATGTACCAGGATCTATGTGTCGTATGTCCGGCCAATACTAGAGTTCTGCAGTCCATTATGGAGCCCCCACCTGGTTAGGGATATTGAAGCACTTGAGAGGGTGCAGAGATGGGCGACTCGAATACCATATGGTCGCTCCAGACCCACCTATGAGGAACGACTGAAGCTGTTGCATCTACCATCTTTTGCAGAGCGACGCCTGAGGGGAGATCTAATCATTACATACACAGCCACTCATCAAATGCTGTATGGACTGGACCATCACAACATCTTTTTCCTCAATGCGAGTAGACTACGTGGCCATGCATACAAACTTCTGAAGCAAACCTTCCGATCAACTGCAAGACAGCAATTTTTGCCCAATAGAGTGTTCAACATCTGGAACAACCTACCAGCAGATGTTGTTGGAGCCCCTTCTGTGAACGCGTTCAAGTCGAGATACGATTCATGGTGTACTCGGCAGTAACTTTTTGTTTTGTTTTTTTTATTTAGGAGCAATCTTAAGTTTTGAATATACTATGACTAAGTTTATTTTTCAAATGTACTTCTTTTTGTAATTATTGTCTGAGCTTTTATAGGTTTATACCTCAGCTCTTATTCATTGTAATAATAATAATAATAATTTGGGTACGCTCTCATTTTTGTTTACTAAAGTGTAAAATTATGTACATGGTTAAATATTTATTTACAAAAATTTCACTCTTCTTGTCACAATTGCGAAATCTTCTATTCACTTTCTAGTATCCAAGCTTTCCAAAATTTGATGCTCGATTGAAACTATAGCTAAATCAATTAGTCTGTGCTGTAGCATTGTCGATCTTGAAATTTTTTTTTATTTTCAATTTCGGAAAAGATCTTTCACCAGATGCACCTGAAACCGGCAGTGTTAATAATATTCTCAGTGCTATTGCTGTATTAGGAAAGGTAGAAACTAAATCATTGCCAAAAAGATATAGCAACAAGGTTTGTGGATCCTTGGACTGCCCTTCTGCAGAATGTGATTTTAATGCAATAATTTCATTACACAAATCAATACCGTCAATGTCTGATTCACTAGTTGCATCATCTTCAAGCTTCAGATGCAAATCTTTACAATACTTCATTAAATCATCATTCGAGTAGTTGAATAGGTTGACGCTATAAAAACCAAAGACGTCGTTGAATGTTTTCAACTCCTCGAACCTGTTCTTCAATGAAGTCATTGTTTGATCTAGGACCCTAAAATGAAATTCCACTCGGTATTTGGTTTTTGGGTCTACTATAACTTCATCACTGTGTTCATATTGAAATTGTGTTGGATTTCTTCTTGGTCGGATTGTATTAATAGGTGGAAAATCTGTTTCGACGTTTAAGTCGTGAGCTACTATGGTAGCTTCCGCTGACACAACTTCAAAATGTTCAGCAGTGCGATATTGTATACACTGGTCAATAACCTTAGTCAACAAATTTATGCAGAGTTGGGTATTCATGGATGGGCTCTGCATCATTTTACTCAGGGCATTAATTTAATTTTAAATATGCTGCCTTTTCCCACACGGGCGCCCGCAGGGGGGACCACTATCGTTTTATGCAAAACGGAATACTGATGTCGTCTGCGTCTCGAAAATTTTTATTTGGCACCCCCTAGAAAAAAATTTCATGGGCGCCCATGCCTTCCCATTTACGCAAAAACTTAGAATCGGGCAAGAAATCCAGTGCGCCCAGGAAGCCGAAAACGGGTGCCAGTAGCCAACACACGGGGAGATTTCGTCGACATCGCTCGATGCTGACCGCTTGTCCTCCTGATCTTTCCCAGAATACGCCTCGTGAATGGGCTACATAAAGCCAACTTTCATTGAAGATCTATGAAAAGTGTGTGCATATCCTCTTACAAACACAATGTTTGATGGTGTTGATTATTATATGATTTTTTTGAGATGTCGTTTCTTATGCTATAGGCCGGTTTGGTATTATGATAACGACTATCACGTCATGTGTTACTCATTTTGCCGCCCCCCTGGACGTGCCGCCCGTGTGCGGCGCACACCTCGCACACCCGCTTACGGCGGGCCTGGTTATTCTTGAATACTCTCATTTATGTAAAAGAGTCCCCTAGTGGTTGGTTTTTATTTCTTACGCTTACGACACTTTCGGCACTAGTGGAGCTGCAGATGTGTTGAATCGAGTTGAATTCTATAAATAGAAAAATTGAAAAAACTTGTTTGTGACTAAAGTTTTTTTGAAGTTTTTGTGGTGTGATTTGTGACAAAGGAATATTTTATATTGAAAAATTGGGTCTCAAATTTTAAATAAAGAAAGGGTATATCTCGAAATATCGAGAATTATCAAGGAGAATTATGGCAATGAACCTTTTTACAAAGTTCGAATTTCTACCACGGTCATGAAAACGATTCTTTCATCATTGAAAAACACAAAATACGGATATCCCAGTGTCATGAAGAGAATCACAAGTAATGATAGTTATTTCAAAAATCTTTATTCGGAAAATATAAAAGCTCTTAGGAGAGCTACAAATTTTTCTGAACGGTTTCTGAAATTTCTTACTCTGAGGAAAATGAACACCCAACATGTTCCTGGTTCGTACAGACAGGCAACTTCCATATACGGACATTTATGCAATGGCTTGCAGATCAATAATAGCTTCAGAAATAGAAATTATATATAATTTCATTTGGAACCAGCTTCACAGAATTCCCTCGGAAGGTTTTCAGTTGAAAACTTTTGAGCAGGAAGAAAATGGCTCTTCGGAAGGTAATATCTAAGTTCAGATTTGAATCTATTGATACGTTCTTTATATTTCTAATTCAGTCAACTTTCTCTTGAAGAAGAATGTACATGTACAGTATAAGCGTCTATACTAATTAAAATAAATAAAAATATGAATATTTTCAAGTGCATTCTCAGAAATTAATTCACTTTATTTATATTATATTTAATACTCATAAATTAATTCAAGCTTATTTGAATTTTTAGTTCAGGTGATCATAAGATTTTCGAACGAAAATTTTGAACTGAATACTATTTAATATTATTTCGAATGATTTTTTAATGTTCTTATTCAGCTGATCCGCCGATTCTTATCCCGAACTATCCATTTATTTATTTATTTATTTGATATAATATGAGATACAGACAGGTATGAAACCCACTAAAGTATCCACACATAACATAACTTAATGACAAAAATTATAAGTACATCACATATGAATTAAACTATTGTACAAAAATAGAAAATTAACAATTTGGGTCAAACAAATAATCACATCACAAAGAGCCCACTCACAAAACTACATTGATCAAAATCATTTACATTCTTTCTTCAAAATATTACGTACTTGTCTGAGGGACATTGAGAAACAGTCGACATGTTGTGTGAACGAACATATTACTGGTCCGAGATATTCGACACAGTGGTGAATTCTGAGCAGTGTATGTATAACGAAATATAATGTTGAAAAGTTCACCAGCTCTTAGAGATCGTTGAGGGACATTGAGACATATATCACCAAGAATATCAGGACTCTGAATTATGTTGTTCAAGATCTTGAACATAAATAGTGCCTCGGAGACCTTGCGCACGCCTGACAACGACGAAAACCCGAAATGCTCCCGCGCCGAAACATAATCTCTATCAACTAAAAGATATTTCGTCTTAAAAGCCAGAAAGCGTATGAACCTGTTCTGAATATTCTCTAGCCGATCGATATTTGTTGTCTGCCTAGGGTTCCACACGATAGCCGCGAAATTCAGTCTACTGCGCACAAACGCACTGTAGAGTACCTTAATTGGTGTGACAGTTCCGAAAGCTCTACATTTCCTAGTTATATATCCCAGCATTCGGGAAGATGAATTCACGACAGATTCGACATGGAGATCAAAAATGAGTTTGCTGTCGAATATCACCCCCAAGTCTTTGACAGAACCTGAAGATATTATCGGCCTGTCGCCTACGCAATATGTTCGCAGTATGGGATTGATGTTTCTTGTGAACGTCATTGATTTGCACTTGGATAAATTCAAAAACAATCCATTCTGATCACAAAAAGCAACGAGGCGGTTCAAATTATCTTGTAAACGCTCGCTATCTTGATCGCTATGCACAGATATGTAAAATTTTAAATCGTCCGCGAACATTAAAAATCTACTATAACGAAAGCAAGTTGACACTTTGTTTATGTAGATAATAAAAAGTAGAGGCCCAAGATGAGATCCCTGGGGCACACCCGAAGTAATCGCAAAACATCCCGACACAAATCCCAGAACAGAAACAAACTGGGAGCGATTCTTTATATATGATTCAAACCATCTAAGCAGACTACCTGCCACACCGACCTCAGCCAGACGACTCAACAAAATATTATGACTGATTTTATCGAAAGCCTTACTGAAGTCGGTGTAGACGGCATCAACCTGAATCCTCTTATCCATGCTAATATGGACATACTCGGTGAAGACAAAGAGGTTAGTATCGAGTGAACGTCCCCTGAAGAAACCATGCTGCTCCGGAACTATGACATTTTTGACCAATTCGAACAAATGCTCATACACCATTTTCTCGAGGACCTTAGCTATGATAGAGATCTTACTTATCGGTCGATAATTCTCGACATCCTCCTTTCGGCCCACAACCATAGCCATCTTCCATCTTTCAGGAAATTGACCCAATTTCATTGACATGTTGTAAATCAGAGCTAAAGGAGTAGAAAGAGATTTGGCGCATCTCTTCACGAATATTGATGGAAGCTTATCAGGTCCAGCTCCCTTCTTAGGATCAAGGTCTTCCAGAACCCTAAGAATCTCGTCCCTGCTAAAAGCGATATTGGTCAAACTATCTGAGGTCAGAGCACTAACGGAACCAACATCAAGAGCAAAACTCTCAGGCACGAAGACACTCCGGAAATAATCCCCGAACAAGCCGCTGATCCCCGAGCCACCACTCGCAGAATCATCGCCCCAACGCATTCTTGAAGGCAATCTACTAACGAACTGTTTTTTAGTCGAAGCAAAGTTCCAAAATCTTTTAGGGTTATGTTTTAGATCCGTTTCAATATTAGCGACATATGTATTAAAGTCATTTTTGATGAAGACTTTAGATGTAGTTCTCAATAATTTGAACAAATTATAATCATTATCATTTTTATATCTCTTCCATTTCTTGTGAATTTTATTCTTTTCCCTAACAATTTTGATCGTTCCTTGAGAGAAAAAAGTGGGAAATATTTTGTTTTTACTAAAAGTTGGTACATTTTGATCTATAATCTTCTGAATTATTTCATAAAAAATATCCAATCCATTATTTAATGATTTGTTTTGCAACATTGCTTCCCAATCAATACTTGAAATCTCGCTATTTATCGCTTCGTAGTTAGCCTTTTTGAAATTATGATAAGTATTGCAACCGAATCTGAGTGGTTTATAGATGCACACGTCAACAAAAAACTCCAAGCACGGATGATGAACGTCCTCTGGGACCAACGGAGTAACTGAGTGGCGCAAATCAATAATCTTGGTTTTATTACAAAAAATTAAATCGAGAATTCTTCCATTACTATTAGGGACTGAACAGGGCCGCCGCCAGACATTTTGCCGCCCCGGCAAGATAAAATTTCGCCGCCCCAGCTCTGCGTGGAAGTTTAATGAATTAATTTCGTTTCAAAGACAATTAGCGCGTCCTGGATTTATATTATTACTAATTTCTGCTTCCAAGGCAACACAGCTCTCGCATATAAGAAAAATTCAGGACAATGTTATCCGGATTACATGTAGATTTTTTTACTGTTTTCGTTTTTCGATTTGATATTTGACCTCATAACATTTTTTCACGGTACGGTGGCTAAGTTATTGACTCAAAAATTTGATCCAGCTAATATGAGCAATCAATGTAAATATTGAATCGAATGAGGTCTCGTCTTTTTTATTACAGATTTGGATTTAGCGGGAAACATTTTCAACAGAATTGGTTGAAACCAAAATTTTCTCGACCATATTTGAGCCCTATAATGCATTATTTGTTCAAAAATCCGCGGGATTATTCATACCGGGATGCGAAAATTCATATTCTAATAGTGAGGTCCTCAATAAATTTGCTCAGGGAATCGATTGGGCCCATCATATTTTGGCCCTATGCGTGATATGAGGACAAACTTTGAATTTTCAGAAGCTCAAAAATGGACGAAAAAATTTTAGTCTAACCAATTCGGATGTAAAATCTCCCACTGAATCCAAATTTGAAATTAAAAAGGGAGGTTTGCATTTGAAATTGCAAAGTTGGATCTCTCATCTCGTATAAGCCCTTCTGGACCCAAAATATGATGGGTTCAGAAATTACTAAGAACCTCAGTATCGGACTATGAATTTTTGCATCCTGATCTGAATAAACGTCCCCGGATTTTTGAACAAATAACACTGCATATAGGGCCCAAATAAGGACAACAAAATTTTTGGTTTTAACCAATTCGGATGAAAAATTTCCCGCTTAATCCGAATCGGCAATAAAAAATATGGGTTTGCATTTGAAATTCAAAGTTGTACCTCATATCTCACTTAAGGGCTTTTTGGTCCGGAAATTTGATCAGCCCATTCGATTCCACGGGCGAAATCATTAAAGACCTCAGTATCGCAATTTCGATCTGCCACCTGTGCGCGAAATAAATTCAGCGTTTCCAGATTTTTGAACCACCATATCCTTCTACTACGAGTATTATCAAGTAAATAAAGAACACTTATCTGCCTCAAATTTCAGTCAGGCATTCTTTTAACTCATAAAAAGGCGCCTTTTCGAATTTTGGAACGACGGCGCCTTATTATCAATATACGTATTTGACACGATCGATAAAAAACCCAAAAAGTATCGCCTACATCTCGTTTCAATTAGCGAAGAGAGCAATATACGTATCGTCGTTTGAATGTAAAATCCGACGGTTGAAATGTTTTAAACCCCTCTTAAAAATAAAAATTTTGACTCCTGATTGGCAAACTTAAAATAAAATTGACTTCAGAATCATCCTGGAAACCCTTCCAAAAATTATACGTTTTTCTTCTGCCGGTATAACTCCGGATTCAATTGAATTTTTATTCAGTTGTTCGTGTACTAATATAAATGGATTGGTCGAGCAAGTCAAAAAGCCGTCCCAAAGTCTTGGCGTCTCTTGGATGTCATACTCAATAACAGGCGACTTTTCGATTTTGAAGAAGAAAAATTTTAGTATGAAAACGCTGATTTGCCGCCCCTAGAATTTGGCGCCCCGGCAGGTTGCCCGGTTTGCCGGCCCTGGCGGCGGCCCTGGGACTGAATTAAATTGCATGAAATTATGGAAAGATATAACGTCCAGCAAGGGCGCATGTGCCGAATTCACATTAAAAGGCTCTAGGTAGTCAAGCATACATTAATTGTCTCAGCGTGCCGTCCAATGAGATGAAAGGGGGCGTATATCTGCTATATATGAACGTTTTGATATGACATATTATGTACCTATATTCGTCCAAAAAAATTGATAAATTCAAAATTTACATTCATGGATATGTCTATGAATGATGATATATTCATTTTATTTCAATTCAATTTGCAAGAATACTACAGATTTAATTCTACTCCCTATGGATTTAATTGAAAAATCATGATTAAAATATGAATTTAACCCTTATTTTATTCTTAAAAACTTCATCGTCTTCACGAGATTTTAAATAAATTCTTTTAAATGTTATGGATATATTTATTTATTTGTTTCATTTACATACAGAACATGTCAATGAGAATTCCTCCTGATTTTGTATATATCATGAAAAAAGGAATAAAGTTCTCGTTATGTTTGTTCAGAAACTAGAGAGGAAAGCCAAACACAATAATATTTTGAAATCCTTTAATGAGAAAGTTCAACCAACTAAAATACAGAAAATGTTAAAAAATGAAGCTTCAATTCAAAAATTTATTGTGATGAAGTATAGCAGTAATTATATTGAGAACATGCTTTACAAGGTGCAAATTTTAAAATTTATACATATTATGAACATAACTAATTTTATTATTACATAACTTCAGGCTCCCACCTGAACCAGAATGCAATATTTGTATAAATGTAGTCAATATATATGGTGTTCTATGAAATATTGTTGAAAAACCTGCACTGATATCTTAAGTCTAGAATAATTACAATTATACAAATGTCACACTACTCCACACCATGAAAAATATACAATTTGTCAACTAAAATAACAATGCACATTCAATAACTAGGCTACATACTATTATCATTCTTCAAAAACACCTTTTACACATGCATGTACAGTATAACCTAGCCTAAGATAGCATGCTGCCTAAGATACATAGACATTTCAGTCATCCCCATCACCTTTCACATTCATACATAGACAATCCCAATGGTTAGTTAATTCAGACATATCATGCGGAATGAAAAATACTTCTTCAATTCATTCTACAGGGGAAAATAGAGGGCCGAAGGTCAGCAGGACGAAGACGAACATCTTGGCTGCGAAATTTACAAACATAGACTGGTATGACAATGATAAGTCCATTCAGAGCGGCAGTGAATAAGGTAGTTTGGACCAACGTGATAGCCAACATCCACAGAGGATAGGCACTTCCAGAAGCAGAGAAGAAGTTAGTTTAGTAAACGGTTCGGTAATAACAGGTTACAGTTTCCATTTTGCTCATGCCTGGGTGTTTGTGAGTACATGCTGCTGGAGGTTATAGATATTTATGAATAATATAATGCTTTGCAATTCCAGATCCCATAGAAATATAGCAAAAAAGCATACATACAGAGTTGAATCAGTTATCTTGAAAGCTATATACAGAGTTTGAGTGATTATTCCTTATTTGGAAAGTAAGATTGTTTTTCGATTTTTCTCTTCTTACATATCTGCTCATTGTCTTTTCCCATTCTACTATTCAATTTCCATACTTCTGACAAAAATTTCTGTAAATCGTCACCACTGCGTTGGTTGATAATTCCAATGAATTGCTCTACAGCAACCTAAAACTATAATTGCTATATCGAGTCAGCAAATTTTTTCATCAACACCTTTCTTGTTTCTTCATCAGTGTTTAATGTCTTATTTCGATTATTTTGTATCTCCTGCATGAAATGATTAAGTTCATCTTGGTATCGTAAATTACTCCCTGAGGGTTCATGCATTATTAAATCGGAATTGACATCCTCAGAGAGTGGGTTACCTACAACAGACTCGCTCCTCCACTCAAGCAGAGATACAGCATGTATATGTTTACACAGTACCTTTTTTACTGCATTTTCTGGGCATTCACATTGATATCTGTGTATGCATACCTTACATGAATCACAAAATCCTGCTCGGCAGTCATAATCACAGATATCTTTATAACTTACCATATAAAATTTATTGACCTCTGAACAAGAAGGGACTTTAAAATATCCAGATTCGAGTGTTTGTATCCTACTGATATTCATTTGTTCAGCTCTTTTGTGTGCTTCCACTGTGATTTTGTGCTGATAATTATTTGCATTTGGTCTCTCTTCATTTCTTTTTCCACATTTTCTCTTCAACCAGTTCATCTAATAAATCCAATAATTTTTCAACTCTGGAATTGAGAATAGTATCAATTTTCCTATAAATTCATTTATTGGTTATACCTTATATTGCGTTGTCCCCTCATTTTATTATATTTCAGAACTTTGTTCAAACTTTCTATTGCCATATTTGTATTTATTCCAGCGTTCAATCTATAGCAGTGGGCCCACATCATTACTCTTTCTTCGCTCTGGAAATAATAACTGAAAACAGAAAATTAAATTTCAATTTATACTTCATGTAGGCTATTTTACTTTTGCAAATATTTGAGAAATTCATTTTCTCCTTCCTTTTCCAAAAAACCGAAATAATGTTCTTTCAATTCCATGAATTTTTTTATATCTGTTTCTTTCAATATCTTTCTCATTGCTTGTTTCATTTCTTTTTTAATTTCTGGATTCTTAATTTTTGATTTCCCTTGAATATTCCAGTTTTTTATTATATGCCATGTGCATAGCAGTCTTCTTGATTTTGGCTCGAAACCCATTACTTTGATCCAGGCATTATAATATTTCGGATCATCATCACTCATAAAAAAATTTGTTTTTACTATCCCACCTAATTTTGATTTGAGAGCTGAAAAAAAGTGTTCTTGGATCGTCTGATCCAATCGATTAGATAGAAGGAAAGCTACAGGAAAACCCATATTATTTTCATCCTTCACCAATACAATAGTTAAGTCGAAATTATTCCTATTAGTTCCATGAGTGCCATCTACACATATAATATTTTGGAAATCTCTAATTTTTTTCTCCATTATACCATTCATAAAACCTAACGCAAAATCTTCATTCCTCAACCCAGGAAAAGGTTCACCTATAATTATTCAAAACTACTTCCACCACCATGCAAAATTCTTAGCAACAATATGAATTACACATTATATGTATATTCATTATGAACAGTGACTATACACACATGTGAAGAAATTTACCAATTTTTTTAAATAAAAAAGCAAAATTTTTAAAGTTGTTGCTACCATATCATCATCATGCCTTATTTTGTCTATATTATATTTTCTCACCAAATTTGCTAAATCTGCTCTAGTTATAACATTAAATCTTTCCAATTTTCCATCCTGTAGTGTATCCCTAGCATCTTTCATTATTCTCTCTCTCGGTATTCCAGCAGATAACTTTTCAACTAGAACGCTCCGTTGAAATTCTGACAGTCTTTTTGTTCTAAGGTCATCATCATGCCCCACATGTGTTTCAACAAATGTTACTGTATGCAATCCTAATAAGAGATGAATCAAATTAATTCTATAAGCTATATACCCAGACGGCACCCTATATTCCCGGAATATTCCTCCAATCTGCCATTAAGCCAAAAGATATTGCAATATGCGAGGCATATGCCAGATATATATCAAATATATCTGCTCTCAAAGGAATATTCCAAATATATGCCATCCCAGATATGTCTGGTATATGCTATGGGAATATCTATATGATATGCGTTTAGAATATTATTCAATAGTATTTATTGGTATATATACATGAATCTTCATGGAATATTACAAACGTTACAAAACCCTTTTTGAACGATAATTGTGTGTAGGCACTACCACTACCTCGATTTTGCTTTTGTTCCGAACTCATCAATAATTGATGAGTTTGCTATTTTCCAGTAAACTGTTAAAGAACTACAAACTTTCTATATAGATTATATTTTCGAGGAATCGCAGTTATCATCAAGTTAATTATAGTTGGATTCAAGTTAAAAAATAACACTTTCATTCGCTTAATAATTTGATCTTATTTATTAAACTGAGTAAACAATGGAATCAATGATTTGTAATTTATTTATATGATTGATACAATGAAATGAAAGAGCAGGCAACAAATTAAACGTTTTAATTTGTGAAAAATGGACATGCTATACTATATCGTCTATCGACTGAGAGTCGAGTGACTTTTTAAATGATTGAAATGTTCGATGAAACAGAAAAAGAGGTCCATTATGATTTTGATCTTATAGGAAAGAGATCAAATATATATTTTCAATAAATGGAAAAACAATATATGATATTCGAGCAGATATGTGAAAAGGGCGTAGACAAGTTGTCAAAAATCATATATGATAATCAAATATTAGTCAGCAGAGGTGAGAGTAGCTTATTCCACTGGAGGATCGAATCACTTTTGCTCATATTTTTGTTTCCATGAAGCTGCCCTGTGGTGACAGAGATGTCTGGAACTTAGAATCTTTCTAGTTCAACTTAATACTTCTTGCTTTTCATTGAACCAAATACATTGCATTTCAAACATTTCAGAGCCATTATAGGTTGAGGAAGTTATGTGGCCACCACCACCATATTTTCGCCCTTTCTAGATATTTCCTTGAATTTTATCAAAATATCTGACAGAAATACCAATGACATTATTTCTTTACAGGAATAAAACTACTCCTTTATAAATAAAAAATTAACTATTTTCTGGCCTCTACCCATTCTTAACTCCTGCAATTCTATCCCTGAATTTACCGATAACAATATCAAATTTCGATTTTACTGATTTGACTTTTTCTTATGGATGTAAACATTACGTCACGACGTTTTCAGTCAAAATATTCATATTTTTGTTTTGTGGTCTTGGATTGAGGTTATTTGTGTTCTGTGATTAGCAGTTTCAGTTTGGCGTTCCAAACTTCCAAAATGGTCGTCACGTCACGGTGGTGACATGAGTTGAAAGAGTCTTATTGAAAAATTATTAAATTGTGTGTGGAGTTGAAAATATGTTATTGTTTGAGTATTATGTGATAAATAGTTTGTGATGCAGCCGAGCACATGATAAAAGATAAGACAGGCAGACAAGAGCATGACTGTAGGAGCGTGAATATCAAATCAGCGTTGGTAGGTACTCTTATATATTTGGAATGCTTGAAAAAGGTTTTCGTAATATGCCAATCACTTGTCAGTGCTTTATCTTTGGTAATGTGTATTTACGTTTTTTCAGGTCAAAGAATTGAGGACTTTACAGTGAGGAAGTGATAGAAAGGATATTTCCTATATTTTAGTTGGTTTGGGAAAAAGGCAAAAACTAACTTTTCATCCCTAATAAAATTGTGCAATGTTCTCAAAGGTAAATTATAAATAATTTCAGTGATCATAAAACCCATTTTATGTTTTATTAATATTTTCAGAGGTTCTTAAACAGAATGAAAATACTAAATTTGTTACTGAAAAATGGCTCTACGTTGTGCAGATAGCTTAACCAAAATTTTGCTTTCAATCCAAACGTAAAAACTACAAGAGCATGAGTGGAGGAGCTTCTCAGGTGTAGTAAGTCTCACCCAAGCAGTATATCGTAATTTTGTTCCTGCAAGCAAAAAGGCTGTACAGGTCGAAAATATTAGTGGCATCAATACGGATTTAGGCCCTAAAAATCAAAAAGAGGGATCGTCTTCGAGAAGGAAGGTTGCCTCGATATAAATTGCCAACACTGCCTACTAAAATTCAAAGTAAGTTTATAAATATTAAATAATTAGAACAGATTCCACTATTACTATAGCAGTAGACAGCCTCTTATCTTGAAAATCTTAGAATCACTGGTTTTTTTCAGGGCCAAAATCAAAGAATTCCAAGGAAAAAGGCGAGGAAGACCAAAAGCTACCTGGATGAGCGGCATACAGAAGACGATGTCTGAGAGACCGGGAGAATGGGTGTTGATAGAAGGGACTGGAGACTGGGAATTGGAAGGCCCGGGATGTTATAAACACGGATATCTATATCAGCACCCCAAAGGTAAAGTGTGTCAAGTCACAATATCAAAATTAGACAAATGAGAGATTTTTCAGTTCGATCATTGTTTCAGAGAATGTGTACTGCCATTACTTGGCGTCTTCATAAACCTAGGGAGTCAAAAATGTGTTCCACTAGCTAGAATTTACTAATGTGAATCCAATATTCTATATAGGTCGTGTCTGAAAAAATGTGACTTAACACACTTTACCTCTGAGGTGCTGATATATAGATATAAGGTCGGTTTTACAAAACTTTGTTAGTACCATTTAATTAACTGGAGCCACCACGATTCGTAGAAGTTTCAAAACGAGTAATTCGATTTGTGAAACCGACCCATAATCTGATGAGTCGATTTCAAATGGCTGTTTTGGTTGGTTAACGGTTGACCGCTCGGTTCATAAATGACAACGTCAAACGAACTGCGCTTTCGAATTCTGTTCAAATTTTGGAGAAACATCTGATTTGAGACGTCACCAGAATGTCATTCGAATGCGGTTGGTCCAAAACTGACGGACGAATCTATGAACCAACCAAGAACCAGTCAATCGAAATCGCCTCTAGTTCACAAACCAAATAATTGAAGTTCACAGTTCAATATTTATATCATTTAAAATATTACCTCATTGTGTTTTCCCTATTTTTTAGTTTAATTCATCAAATGTTAATTTTTAGTTATTCTTAGTATTGTTTTGTAAAATACCTAGTTGATTTATATTTATATTTTTACTTTATGTTCATTTTTATGATTTAATGTGATAATTTTGTTAATTATTGTTATTGTACAAAATATTCTTAAAACTGTAATAAATTTTTTTGAAACAATCTAATCAATGCATTATTATTTAGTACCGCTACAAAAATTTACATATATTTAAATATATACAAAGATATTACCAGCATATGGCATGGACAAATCAGGAGATAAAAAGATATTGCCAGCATATATGTAAGGGAGATATTCATAGATGAATCTGTATGGCATATGCCATGGAGATATTTTTGAAGATTATGGGATATTCCTGGCAGATGTTTCATGGTGACCTTGGATATTCCTGCTATCTGCCAGGCTTATGCCCTGGGAGATTTGGAATATGTTTGGAATATCTCAATATGCCAGCGGTATATTCATTGAATATGCATGGAATATTTCTGTGCCGTCTGGGTAGATGTTATTGATATATTGATGTTTCCATCAGTTGAAATTTTGACAATTATTCTTGAAGGACATACTCCCTGAATTTGGATACTACCTCCAACCTTTCTCTTACGTTTCTCACAAACACTTTTGTATCCTGAAATTAAGAATTTAAGTATCTTTATAGACTTTGCAAAAATATTTTACCTCTATAATCACTTCTATTGCAATTGTAATATACAATTCTATCTCCGCTTGTTGAATTATAACCCCTCACAATAGCATAATCCACTTCTCTGTTTTCTTGTCTTCTCCAAGCCTCAAACTCTTCAGTACTCCTAAAATGAAAATATTTTTCTTCGACCAATATATCATGATTCGTTTTCAAATGTATTTCATAATTCTTAAAACTAGAGAACTTGTCTCTATTATCAGCAGGACAAAGACAACTCAATATATTGTGATTCTTGTCCATTTGGATGTCCTCATTATGAATTGTCCGAAGGTGCCTATTTTTGACTGAAGCACTGCTGAACTCCTTTTGGCAAATTCCACATATCAGATAATTTGATCTGCAAAAAATTTCAGCATTTACGAAAAACTCATATGAACTATGTACATAATTAATATTTGAATATACACAAACACTGCTATTATAAGGTACTTACATCGCAATCGATGCCATATCTCACAATAATTTCGAATAGCTTGCTATCGTTCACTGAAAATAATTGGTAAAATAAAGGAAACTAGCAATGAAAATTGCTTTTTCAGAAGTCTCGTTAAAATTTTGCAATGAAATTCCTCAAAAATTCACAGCAAAGTTCTCAGTAACAAGGTTGTTTTAAAAATGATGAGAAGAGAAGTGCTGCGAAGGGCGCCAAAATCCAGTTGACCGTTGACGTTCGAACCGATCCAACGAATTCCGGCGATTTTACACGAATGCTCTTACTTCTGATTGGACGGCACGCTGAGACAATTAATGTATGCTTAGGTAGTCACCCTCCGATTGGGCCCAGTGTATTGAGGGAATATTGAAGTCGCCGCAAAGAAGTACCATATGATTCTCACAAAATTGCATGTTGTTCAACCCTGATACAAAATTACAAGATGCGGTAAACACAACAGACATACATAGAACTGTTATTGCCCAATTTTATGTTTACCCACACATCCTCCGCGGCACTGAAATAGTCTGGTAGCAAAACGGTATTGTATTTATTCTTCACGATGATCAGAGCACCTCCACCATTAGAACGTACAGAAGCAGTGGATTCTCGATCCCTCCGAAATACACTATATTGTTCCAAATCAACCAGCTCATCATCGTGAACAGAACTCCTCAACCATGATTCGGTAACACAAATAACGTCTGGATCGCTCACGTAAACATTTAGTTTGAACTCGTCAAGTTTTGTTCTCAAACCACGGGTATTCTGATATAGGACGCTCAGAGCCATAGCGAATCACAACTAACAACAAACGATGACTGAGAAAACGTAAAGAAATCAATTCACAAGTTAGAGTGGTCTTCCCTCCTAGAAATAGGGATAATCTTCGATCTTTCCTCCTTCCTCATGAGCACACTGCCATTCTGGATCCTTACAAATTTATAGTTCTTTATCTTTGCACTTTCTTTAGCTTGTTTCAGAAGTAATTTTGTTTGTGGTGCCAAGTGTTCATTGATATAGAATCTGTTTGAAATACCTGCCAAGCTTAATCCCTCACCAGCTCTCAAACTCCTCTTCACCGTCTTGGCCGCCGCCAGAAACCTATCGCGTTGTATTTTTGAAAGAAATCTAATAATTATATTTTTTGGTTTACCAGCAACTTGCGTAGGAAATCTGAAGACGTTGTCCACCGTAGCCACCTCCAATCTATGATTAAACATATTACCGATATCAGTTGCTATTTTCAGAAGATTTTCATCAGGTTTTTCCGGAATGTCCTGAATTTCGATGTTATAAGAGCGATTAAACCGTTCAAGACTAATCATACGATCAGACAATTCTGCGACCTTGTTTTTTAACGTACTATTCTCCGTCTTCAATGTTTCAGTAACCTTAAAAAGATCGTTAAACTTCGAGAGCTTAGTTTCAAAATCGGAGATTTTATTCGAACAAAAGTCCACAGATTGACGTAAAAGTTCCATCTCTTTCTTCATCGATTGAACAAACCCAGGAAAATCCAACTCCGATGCCGCTGGAGCGTCGAGCAAAAGGGCAGCTCCATCTCCATCTGCGGTCGATCGGGTACGAGTGCCGGCCGAACTGCGACATGCTCGACAAGTCCACTTTACGCCCCGCATATTCAACGCAGTCACCTGAGTCTTGTTAATATCCGAACATGTCGAATTTGCGTGATAAGAAGAATCGCAAAAACCGGAACATGTTACTCCGGGTGAAGACTTTGTTATTTGTTTATCACAAACGGGACAAATTGACATAATGAAAACTGCCGAAGGATCAGTTACTCTGAGAAGTTGAGATCAGAAATGGCACAAGGCGCACCTTAATAGCACAGAAAGCACAAAAGTCCCGTGAAACCACAGCTGAACCACTATTTTTAAACACTTTTATCAGAGCGATAATAAGCAGTGCGTACAACGGTTGAATCTACTACTGCAAGTTGAAGATGAAAACGAAGACATTTTGATGGAAACCCCCTTCAATTTATTCGAGAATACTGATGAAAGTTTATCAAAATAGTGTTGTTAGCGTCAGTTCCTCTGAAGAAAAAAATATAACCCTGAAAAATGAAATCACTCCGTTGGACTTTGGAATTCCGGAAGAAATCGAAAAAGACGTAAGTGTTTGCCGCGAGGATCCATAAATTTAGCAAATTCTGTCGGAGTTAACATTGAAATTCCAAAATCTAGAATATGCAACTTTTTAGAGGGATCATTTATTGTCGATGAATCCAAATGGAAGTTTATAATAAAAAATGAAAAACTCAATAGAAAATACTATCCCTTCGTTCTGAGAACCTTAATAATGAAACATGTGAATAATGTTTGTTCTATTTGCATAAATTATTCAAAATTTTCGAAAAGAAAAGGAGCTTTTATAATATTTGCAGAATGTAAACAAAATAATTATTGTTGTAAGATTTTCAAAATTTATATTTTTATCGACAGTAGAAATATTATAGTGTACAGTTCTAGGAGGGAATATATACATCCCCATTATTTAACTTCTCAAGTTAGAGGCGTTGAAAGGGCTATTTAAAAAAAAAGAATTATAACGCAAATTCATCTACTATTAAGAAGAACCTTTTAATTGAGTCGAAAAATAGTTTACTTTCCAAGTCTAAGAATTTGAGAAATATAAAATCAGATTGTACATTGCAGAAAATCAAATCCGAAGCTATTTCTGAATTGGACAGGCACAAAAATGATCTCCTTGACTTGATATTGATGCAGGAAAGTCATCCGGAGTACATACAAGAGGTCAGCTTTCCATTTGCACTAAAAATTTTTAGCTCGGAACAATTTTCTGTATTGAGAAAAACAGTTCTTTTTGACAAATCACTATGCATTCATTTTGATGCCACTGGTGGTGTGGTACGGAAACCCGTGAAGGGTTTAAAACGAGTATTTCTTTATAATGCAGTGATAAAAACCTCAACGACAAAGAGAATTTTTCCCGTTTTCTCATTAATAACGTCAAATCATGATTCGAATTCAATATTTAAGATTTTTCACGAGTTCAGATACTTCTGTGAGAAAAAAAATTTTTGGCCAGCCTTCTCTAAAATGGTAGAAGATTTCTCATATGCCAGTATTCATGCTTTTTGTGAAGCATTCAACAGATGTACCTTCAATGAATATCTAGTAATTTGTTATAATAAGTTATGGAATGGGAAATTTTTATCTGAAAATTCTATTTCGATACATTTGTGTTGTGCCCACTTTATGAAGATGGTATCGAAAGATGTCAAAGAAGTAGTGGAAGATGAGAATGTAGCAAATTATTTCAGAGATTTACTAGCGTTAGGTATATTAATTGATAATACAAAGGTATTTGATAAGTATATACACTGCGTCATAATCCTTCTAGAGAGCGTATTCGAAAACGATGATGTAGTTAGGGCTAAATCAATAATAGAATCGATAAGTGTATCAAACTGTTCGAGTGTGGAGGTTGGAACTGTGGATAACACTGATTTTTCTGAGCAGAAATCAAAACAGAAGTTACCAAGTTCTCTTTATCAATCATCACCCTTCTATAAAAAATACAAAACATACTTGGAGAGTATTGAAATCTCCGACAAGAAAACGTCAAAAAAAAGTATTCAGAAATTTAACGTTTTTGAAAATTTTCATGGAGAAATATATTCCTATTTCTCCAATTTAGACTTCTTCGATGTTGGAGGTTGCAGTCGATAAGTAATTCAATTGTTGAAAATTATTTTTCTCAAGTAAAAAATAATTTATTGAGTGGGAAAAAAATATTAGAATCAGCCATTTTTTGAGGAAACAACGAGAAGACGTTGTTGCCCAAAAAATTGAGTGCGACGTGAATATTGCAAAAACAAGACTGACGAAAACAACGTTAGTTTCAAATCAAAAGACTGATCCAACGGATGAGAAGTCTGTTCGCAGAACTTGGAATGAAAAATCTCGAAAAACTGAAACCCATTTTTTTTTTCATTTTGAGGAACGGTTCTTGAGAATATCGAGTGGAATTTCATCTACGGCATACGCTTCAAATTCTGAACTAACGCAAAAAAGAATTTCCGAAACTGTGAAGCATTTTTGAATTCAATAAGGGCTGATGAATCTGAAAGGAGAAGAATCATGAAGGAAACCCTCTTGCAGAGAGAATGCCAGGCATGGAAAGAACAGAGAACATTTCGGTTAACTTCTACAGTGTTCGGTCGAATTTGTAAAAGTAGGCCTGAATCGGCCAGTGCGATATGGAAAAGTATCGTAAATCCAAAAAATTTGACAACTCCCGCAGTTGTATATGGTGTTGAGCATGAAACATTAGCTCTGGAAGAATATTCAAAAGAAACTGGCAGGAGAGTTGATAGAGTGGGTTTATTCATACACCCCAAGTATAACTTTTTGGGTGCTTCACCAGATGGTTTGGTTGGGGACGGAGCCGTGGAGGTAAAATGTCCTTTCGCTGCCAGAGATGCCGACCCTCATTCATTTTCCTTCAATTTCTTGAATGGTAATGGAGACCTGATAATCAATCATAATCATCATTACCAGATACAAGGTATTTTGGAAATTACAAACCTTGAATGGTGTGATTTAGTGATATACACCATGAAAGGTCTGAGAGTTGTGACCATAAAAAGGTCCAGGTTATTCTGGTCTCATATGGTAGAGAAACTGGTAAAATTTTATTATTTCCAATTTTCACCAGCGTATCTTTTTCAGATACGTCTTTATCAGATGAGGAAAAAAAATGGAGAACCACTGAAGATATATCGCTTCTCGAAAACGGTTTGGTAGACGATATCAATTTTTACAAAAAATTGTTAAATGGGCGAAACTATATAGTCGCAATCAACACACATGTAACATCTGTGAAGGAGCTGCTTTTCGAAGAATATGATACTCTTTCAGGCAAGCAGTGCTTGAGTAGTTTCGTGCTTGACCATTGTTTGCAGATTATGACCGATACTGAACACCAAATTTTCTCTGTTGAGAGGGCTTCAATTATAATTAATTGCCATGAATACTCCGAAAGCTTCCTCGGTACCACAGTTTTTGAAAAAGAGAAATTAGTTTGGCCTGTTGTGAGTGGGATGCATTATTTTTCATTTATAATTGAGCTCCGCCACGAAATTTAATTTTATTGGATTCTCTTGGAGGAGAAAATTCTAAGAAAGGGATATATCTCACAAGAATCATACATTTTTTAAAAAAGAAAAACGTGGATATAAAATGCTAGCAAATTAAAACGCTCCAACATGTGACACAAAGCGATTCCTTCAATTGTGGTGTCTATGTTATTTAATTTTTCAATAAATTGATGTTGAATCAAAATTTAGAAGACGAAGTAGATATCAATCCATTCAGAAAAAAGATAAAATCACTGATTCTGCATAAGAGTATGCCCGTAAATACTACCTGTTTTCATTGTGGTAGGATAGAAAAATGCGAGGACTTTGTCTGCAGAATATGCCGAAGGCATACACATCGGATATGTCTCATACGCGATGTACAATCTGGTTTAAAATTCCCAGGAAATGATATGTGCGACCTTTGCCGACAGAATTGATCGTTCAAATTGTGTGAGAGGTATGTTTCCCACTAATTATTTTGATCCCTCAGCAAATATACAAGCAAATCGCTAAAGAAAATTTGAGAGAACCGTTATATGTAAAAAACTCAACAGGTATTCTTTTCTGAAAATTCATTTTTTAACAACTTTTTTTTATAGCATCTTGCTTCCATTAAATTACAGATGACCTTTCTTTTGCATTTCGTCTTAACCCTGTATATCCATGGATTGTTTGCAGATTATGTATATTCATGGATATTCATCTGAAATTAAAAATAAATTTAAAAAGTCAGAGCTCAGATTATAGGAAATCAAGAATACCTCCGCATTATCATGCTACAATGAGTTTTCAAATTCTTATGCACATATTATTGCTCAGATGCGAAAGAAATATTCTTCTTAGGAAAAGTATTCTTTTGAAATTGAACATGAATGTAATGTTTAAATATTATTTCAATTTATAAGAGCATTGAACTTGTTTGAAAATGTACTTATATTAAAGAAGTGTCTTTTGTAAATAGCTTTATTGTATTGAATGTATCTGAAACAAATAACTGTAGCTTCAGTATCGTTGTGAGTACTCATTATAATATACATAATTCGAGTTTTGTTTTTTTTTAAGTCTGCATATTGCCAATCTTATATTATACCTAACAAATTCATCCTGCTAATTCTATTTTTTTTTGTTTTCAAAATGACAATAAGACTCTTGGAGGCGATGTCGGTATCCACCCCTCACCCCCTTCCGAAGGAGATGAGATTGATATCACTCGTTCCTTGGATCATAATAAACGTTTCCTGAAAGTTTCATTTGTAGAGGCCATTTTCTTCGGTGTTTTCTCAAAGACAGTAGGATTGTTGGAGGCGGTGTCGATATCCAACCCTCAGCCCCTTCCGAAGGAGATGAGATTGATAACACTTGTTCTTTGGATCATAATAAACGTTTCCTGAAAGTTTTATTTGTAGAGGCCATTTTCTTCGGTGTTTTCTCAAAGACAGTAGGATTGTTGGAGGCGGTGTCGATATCCACCCCTCAGCCCCTTCCAAAGGAGATGAGATTGATAACACTTGTTCTTTGGATCATAATAAACGTTTTCTGAAAGTTTCATTTGTAGAGGCCATTTTCTTCGATATTTTCCTAATGACAATAGGATAGTTGGAGGCGGCGATGTCGATATCCACCCCTCAGCCCCTTCCGAAGGAGATGAGATTGATATCACTCGTTCCTTAGATCATAATAAACGTTTTCTGAAAGTTTCATTTGTAGAGGGCAATTTCTTCGGTATTTTCCTAATGACCATAGGATTGTTGGAGGCGGCGATGTCGATATCCACCCCTCAGCGCCAGTGGCGTAGCAGAGGTCCCCGCAGACCCCGCAGTGCTGGGGGCCCTGGGACTGAGGGGGCCCCCCGAGCCAAAAGAAAAGCTTTGAATGGGACCCCAATAACTATTGAACTTGCCAATCCGCGAAATTTTTCTGATGATATAACGGATAACTTAAACAATGAAGGTACATTTATTATTCTCGAAAAATAGAGAAATATTCCTGAATTATATTCGAAAAACATAAACGGTTTACAGTAATTCGATTCGACATATCACTAAATCACACCCTGTGCTACCCTATTTTTAAGAGTTTTTTATATAGCGTCAAGCTTTTCGGCATTGCTCTTCGAACGTTGCCACATGGTCGTTTTATTAGGGGCTTGGCGGCTTATTTCACGTGTTTTTCTTCAGGCGGCTTATCTCCTATTGCAGAAATTATTGTCAATTCTCCAACCAGGACATTTTTATGAAGAAGGGAAAAATATTATGAAATCTTTTCATTTCCATTCTAGTAGTGAGAGATACAAGTGTTTGAATACGAAACCACGTTGTGAGTTTGTTTACATTCAAAGACAAAGTTTTCAATTTTCTGACTTTTTTAGTGCTTTCAGTTTCAGGATTACAATTTCATTGAAGGTTAGTTCTAGAATTAATTGCGTAGCTTATTTATACGTCAAGAAATGTCTCTCGTATTTTTTCATAATTCATTTATCTCAATATTAAAAAAAAAGAAGAGTTATTGAATGCGCAAATTAGAAACGGCAGTTTGAATATCTTATACTGTCTCAGATATTAGAAAAAAATGTCAGAACGGAAAAAGAAATATTTGAGTGGAGCTTGCAAATGAAAACCACAGAAAGAAAAAAATTCATTTCTAAGCAAAGAAAGGTTTTTTAATATTTTAATAAGCCAATGCCTGAGTCTCATTGAATTATTCAGCACAGTGGCGTATCAGGCATTAAATGGGGCTCCATTAATTTCATTCTATTGAACTTGCCGATTCGCTATCTTTTTCTGATGATATTGTAACATAAATATAAATCGCAGAGGCCTGTACGCAAAAAACTAAAACAATGCTTTTCGGGGCTCTCTTTAAACATCGCCAAATGATCGTTATTGGGCTTGAAATAATCAAGACTTATCTTAGGAATTCAATGTCGCAAACTCGTCTATCAGACTTTCAAGCCTACTCCAGCCTGGAACAAGAAGCTTGGTCATCGACAAGTTGATAAATATATTTGAACAAAAAAATTAGAAAAGATAAATCAACTTTTGTTAAATGATTTTTCAAGTTCTTTATAAAATTGATTTATTCGTAGTCATTTTTATATCAGAATCTATATTATTTTGTTCAGAAATCCTTGTTATTCAATATTATTTATTATTTTTATCACATTTTCTTTAATATTTCTCTTTGAAAAACGTCAGAGTAAACTTATCATACATAACATAGATCTATGGAGGGGGCCCCCGACTAGAATCTCGCGGGGGGGCCCCCAAATTTTGCACTACGCCACTGCTCAGCGCCTTCCGAAGGAGATGAGATTGATATCACTCGTTCCTTAGATCATAATAAACGTTTCCTGAAAATTTCATTTGTAGATGCCATCTTCTTCGGTATTTTCCTGATGACAATAGGATTGTTGGAGGCGGCGGTGTCGATATCTACCCCTGAGCCCCTTCCGAAGGAGATGATATTGATAACATTCGTTCCTTAGATCATTATAAACGTTTCCTGAAAGTTTCATTTGTAGAAGCCATTTTCTTCGGTGTTTTCCCAATGACAATAGGATTGTTGGAGACGGCGGTGTCGATATCCTCCCCTCAGCCCCTTCCGAAGGAGATGAGATTGATATCACTTGTTCTTTGGATCATAATAAACGTTTCCTGAAAGCTTTATTTGTAGAGGCCATTATATTCGGTGTTTTCTCGAAGACAGTAGGATTGTTGGAGGCGGTGTTGATTCACACCCCTCAGCCCCTTCCGAAGGAGATGAGATTGATAACACCCGTTCCTAAGATCATAATAAACGTTTCCTGAAAGTTTCATTGGTAGAGGTCATTTTTTTCGGTGTTTTCCCAATGACAATAGGATTGTTGGAGGCGGCGGGGTTGATATCCACCCCTCAGCCCCTTTCGAAGGAGATGAGATTGATAACACTCGTTCCTTAGATCATAATAAACGTTTCCTGAAAGTTTCATTTGTAGAGCCATCTTCTTCGGTATTTTCCTAATGACAATAGGATTGTTGGAGGCGGCGATGTCGATATCCACCCCTCAGCCCCTTCCGAAGGAGATGAGATTGATATCACTCGTTCCTTAGATCATAATAAACGTTTCCTGAAAGTTTCATTTGTAGAGGCCGTTTTTTTCGGTTTTTTCCTAATGACAATAGGATTATTGGAGGCGGCGGTGTCGATATCCACCCCTCAGCCCCTTCCGAAGGAAATGAAATTGATAACACTGGTTCTTCATATCATAAAAAACCTATTCTGTGAGTTTCATCTGTAGAGGCCATTTTCTTCGGTTATTTCCAATTAATCTAATTTTTTGCTCTAATATTGGAAATTACTCGAAAAAGATATCTTATAAATTTCAGATCGCTACTTGGTTCCAGTCAAAAGTTGTGATACATTTTATTTCACCCGACGCCACTGGTGAAACGGCCGCTATTTCCGAGAAAAGTGGCCGCTAACTTCACACCGGTAATGGAAACCAACGTAGGTATTGTTACAGACATTGACTTTGATATCACCGAAGATGATATCCTAAATTATGCCACCTCGTCGGCAAAAATCTTGAAATTCGGAAGATTGAAAAAGAGGGTTAATCCGCTCGAGTTCACTTGAGCAGGATCCCAATAGTGACATGGAAATAGAAAATTACATTGTTATTGAAGAAGTCGCATATACACAAACACAAATAATGGATCTTCCCCCAACCCCTACTACGAAAAGCTACATTAACGCTATAGAGGAGGAGGAGGAGACTTAATCCTCTAACTCTAACTCAACACTTATACCTTGGTTTTTTTTTCTTTTTCGTTCTTACTCTTTTTTTGCCTTCCCTTTTTCTTTCGCTTGGTAACAATACATAACAGATAGAAAAATATGAACATATTACAGTGGAATATAAGATCTGTTAGGGCGAACTATAACGACCTGATTGCACAAATAGCAACTCAAAAACCTGAGGTAATAGCACTTTCAGAGACGTTCCTGACATCTTATATGAATTTTACTGTTAAAGGTTTCAAAACCTTTCGCAGAGAGAGAGAGAGAGAGAGACGATGGGTATGGAGGCTTGGCCTTGCTGGTTAAAAAGGAACTACCTGCGGTGGAAGTAGCGATAAGGAACATGACGACTCCAGCGAGGTTCCAATACGTGATGGTTAGAGTGAGAGGAATTAACATCATCAACATATACAATCCACCAGACCAGAGACTGGAGGAGCATGTTCTGATCGGCCTGATCGCTCAGAGTGGGGATAATACCCTCCTTCTGGGTGATTTCAACGCCCAGAATCCGATATGGGGCTCAGACTGGCTCAATGCCAATGGGAACACAATGGAGCGGTTCTTGGAGAACGAAGAAATAGTATTACTAAACGATGGCTCCCCCACCAGGGTTACTGCTCCTGGACAGAATACCAGCGCACCCGATCTAACTCTTAGTACATCCGATCTGGCTATACATGTTGAGTGGAAGACTCTCCCAGACCCGGGCCCTAGTGACCATCGGCCCATCCTCGTTTCCCTGCGAGATACAGCACAATTGCAGCCTGCCCAAAGGAGGTTCACATCCACTAGGAGATTCCTGCTGAATAGGGGAGAATGGAGCATGTATGCCAAGAATGTAATGGACTTGCTTAACACCACAGACCCGTGGAATCTGGTGGATTTTAACAGAATGTTGGTGACTGCTGCTGAGAGAACCTTCCCAGTGAAGAGGGGAGGAGGCGATCCTAGGTATAAAGTCCCTTGGTGGGACGAGGAAGTTGAGGAAGCCGTTAGCGAAAGACGGACTGCATTCAGAGCCTATACTGAATGCCCAACTAAGGAAAACTACATCGGAGCTCGGAGATGTGTGGCCAAGGTGAGGAGGATCATAAAGGGCAAAAAGAAAAAAAGCTTCCAGGACTTCTGCGAGTCCATTAATCTATCAGATAACCCCAAGGTGTGGAGGATCGTAAAGAAATTTGCTGGGAATACTTCACAAGAGTGGACGCCACTGCCGCCCAGAGAAATTTCTGAGGAGATCATGGAAAACCTATGCCCTGCTCTGGTTCCAAGTGGAAACACCTGGTACCCCACAGGCGCAGAAACCCAACCCTTTGCAATGGGAGAATCAAATAGGAACTTGAAGGAGGGAAAGGATACCGCTCCAGGTATGGACTCCCTCACGTACATGATGTACCGACAACTCCCACAAACAGCCCTAGATAGATTGCTCAGGATATATAACACGTTGCTGGATACTCCGGAATACATCGCAGAGGTAAACAACATCATGGTAATGCCGGTCCTGAAAGGGGGAAAACCCCTGACCAAGCTAGGAACTACCGACCAATCTCACTTATACCCTGCTTTATCAAAATCCTCGAGGGGCTTGTCAAGGACAGATTGGAACCATTATTTGAGTCTCGAATACCACGGGATAGACTCCTCTTTGGGTTTAGGAGGGGTAAGTCTACAGAGGATGCTTTATGCCTGTTTACATGTAAAATATACAGGGAGATCGCCCTGAAAAGATTTGTAATTGTGGTTTTTGTGGACATCCGCTCTGCGTATGATCATGTTGACCTGGATATTCTGTGCAATGACCTCTCTGAGATGGGTGTGCCAGACAAATTGGTTAAATTAACAGCCATGATCAATAGGACACGTCGGCTATACACACATAGTGAGGAAACAGGGGGAATGCTGGGACCTTGGACGCCCCACGCCGGAGTGGGGCAGGGGTCCAAAGTGGCTCCTCTCTTATTTAATAGTTACACCTCGAAATTATCTGAGCACCTACCAGAGGGTATACTGATGGGACAGTATGTGGACGACTTGTTCCTGCTCGGTTCAGGAGAGTCTTTAGATTCGGTGGTTGATAAGATGAGCTGAGCTCTGGAAGTTGTGCATGGAAGCCTGCAGGGAAGACAGCTGTCTGTTGCGGAGAATAAGACCTGTGCTATAGTATTCGGCAAACGTAGGTTACCACTGACTCTTCCAACCCTACAATTGGCAGGCTTTGACATCCCAAGGGTGAGAAAATGCAAATATCTGGGAGTAACATTTGATTCAAGGATGCTCTGGCGGGAGCATGTGAATAACACCTATAGGAAGGCCCTACAGGGGATCAACGTTATGAAGGCAATCTGCAGGACCTGGTGGGGTTCTCACCCTACAACACTACTGACCCTGTATGGGGCGCTAGTCAGACCGCACCTGAACTACGGCAGTAGTCTGATTGGCAAATGCTCAAGAGCCTTGTTAGCGAGACTAGATAGAGTGCAGTATGCAGCCCTCAGGGTGGCTCTGGGCTTGATGAGGACAACCCCCCTAAACGTCATACTAGACATGTGTGGAGAAACTCCGCTCTCCTACAGAAGGGAATGGTTGGCTGGTAAATTCTTGTCAAAGGCCTATAGAATCTTGGATAACCCGGTAGTGAACAGTTGCGCCGATGCTAGTGCATGCACTAGATATTGGACTAACGGAAACAACCCCGGGGTAATCGAAGCTTATAAAAACCTACAAACAATGACCAAATGGATTTGGAGGGACGAGGTGCACCCTTGCTTCTTGATTCCCTCGGGGTCGGTTTCATAAAACTTTAATTGTGCGATTAAAAAACCTTATGTAAATTCGAACCAATCGAATCACTCGTTTTGACATTTCAACGAATCACGGTAGCTCCAATTAATTTAAAGGTGCAAACAAAGTTTTATGAAACCGACCCTAAGACATGCATTCAGATATACCCAACATAGTCCACTCCGGACTAGTTAAGGGTGCTGCAGATACGGCGGTGCGTTTCAGAGCGATGTACCAGGAGAAATTTGCTGGCTACAGAGTTATATTTACGGATGCCTCGGTGGACAATAATACCAGCACTGTAGGAGTTGGTGTCTTTTCGGAGGATTTCAATCTGAATATTGAAAAAAGGATGCCAGGCCACTGGAATGTAGGAACAGCGGAGATGGCCGCGATCGGATTTGCCCTTCCCTACATTACTACTAACGGGGCCACAAGGGTCCTGGTGGTCACTGACTCCTGGTCTTGTCTGCAAAAGCTGAAAAACTGGAAGAACACATCTAATTTAGATGTGCTATCGGTGAATATTAAGAAGATGCTCTCAATGGCAAATCAGGAATCGTTGGAGACAGTCCTTATGTGGGTTCCTAGCCATTCAGGAATTGTCCAAAATGAGATGGCAGACTCCTTGGCGAACGAGGGGAGAGAGCTGCTGAGGGAGAGGGTGTACAGAGGAGACCCCAGTCTCTTATGGGCGAAAATGAGGAGGATACTCTTGGAGAGGTGGAATGCAGAATGGAACGAAATTGGAATCAATAAGAGCATTATATATACCTGCTACACAAAAAATGATAAGAGACATAAGCCCTACTGGCTCGTAAAAGAGAAGACAGTACCTAGAAGCCTTGTAACTGCTATGTGCCGACTGAGGTCGGGACATTGCTGCGTACCAGCACATCTGCATGGGATAACTGTTGTGGATAGCCCCCTATGTGACTGTGGGATGATGGGTACCCTGAATCACACATTTTTTGAATGCCCAACGAATAAACATAACGGTGATATCTTATACCAAGAACTCATCAAACTAAATATGCCTTCCCCCATAAATATTTATGATGTAATATTTAGTAGCTCTGAGAAAGTCCTTCAAATAATGTTTGAATACTCAGTTGCATCGGGCTTACGCCTGTGAATGCTTATAGTGGTCCTGGCTGTGCCTGTGTTCCAGGTGCTGATCCTCTGTAATAACCTGTCCTTTTTGCCCTCTCTCCTGAACCTAGAACCTAAAAAACAAGTAATATTTACGAAAAATACACGTGGATTTTGATTAAATCAAGAATATTTTTGCTTCTTTTGATTTATTTGTCGTGATTTTTTTTCCTGAATTGCAGAATTGCCGTTGGAAAATAGTGGTAAAGGTATTTATATCAGTGATATTCAGATTAAGTGATATTCGAGAGTTATTCACGTTTTAGGTTGGACTATGTGAATAGGAAGGATTATTGAAGTTATTGATTTTTTCGTGAGTTTTTTTGTATCCTGGATTGCATTGCCGTTGCAAAATAATCGTGGAGGTATTTATACCAGTGATATTTAGTTAAAATATTATTTGAGAGTTTTTCATGTTTTAAGTTGAGAGCGGTCTTGAAGTATCTGGATAGGAAAATTTTCGCAATGAGTGAAAAATGTGCTATAACTAGGAGAAAAACAGTATATAACACCCACTGTTGTGTTTTTAATTGCAAGTTAAGGAAAGGCAAAAATAGGAATATACATTTCCATAAGTTTCCAAAGGAAGGATCACTAGGATATATTACTAATGCTTTTGGCATATTGGTGAAAGTGGATCGAAGAAAAGCTTGGTTGCAAAAATTATGTATCATGGAGAAACATGTTACGAACAAAAAAATAGTGTGTTCGCTTCATTTTCAAGATTCTGATTATCTTGCAACAGGTCTGTTGTGAATACATTTATTGAATAATTGGTAATAATAAAATAAATTTCCTTGTTTTCAAATTATGGTACTATAATTCTGTCAAATGTACTATATTCGACCTGGCTGTTGTACTATGATACTCCATCAAGGGTTGGCAACACTGATGAGCTAATACCATTGTCTTACCAAGAAAGTTGGCTGGTGTGGGTGCAACCCAGAATCCTGCTGTCCCCGGGAGCCAGACTACTAAAAGGATAAAAAAGATCGAATTTGGGTACATAGCAGACGATGCTGAGCCCATAGAGACTGCAGTTGGTCCCAAGGGTCAGTTGGAGACCTTCCGGGCAGTTTTGGAGAAGAAGAAGAAGAATATCGAGGTTATTCCGTTCTAGTGATTATCAACTGCGGTCGTCGTATTTGTTACATAAAGCGTTTTCGAAAACCTACCCAGGGTTACTAACTCGAACCATTGTGGTCACGTGATGGATCACGGACCCGGTTCTGAGTTTACGAACATGTGAGGTTTGGAAATGTCAGTCGTAACAATAACATAACCTAGTAATATATCAGATTATCTCTGATAATATGATTTTATTTACAAAAGTCCCAATTAAACAGGGTTGATAGGACTGATGATGATTGAAACTGTTAAACTAGGATACTTATTCACAAAAAGGGCGTGAAAAGTCTCACTTAATTTGATTTACAATTAGATTTTGGATTATCTCTAGCTTTGCTTGAATATATTGCCACATTATAGTGTTGTCGAACATTTGATTCTTGGCAAATAAAACCACATATTTCACATTGAGCCCAATTCTCTTCGCTTTCCATAATTATTAAGAATAGTACAATTAATTATTTAGAATAGAGTAGAAAGCTTATTCCCGCGTTTTAAAATTCGAAACTAAACCGCAGTGCGCATGCGGTGACCGAACGACCCTGCTCTTGTGTAGGGTTACGTTGGATCAACCAAGGTCAGTGATCGAGTTAACAGCAACGTACTTTCCGAACATGGGTTGGATGTTCGGGATAGGGACCAGTTGAACCCGGGTAAGTTTCCGAAAACGCTTATAGTGTGCCTAGTACGGCGGGCCGCACCAGGGTAGTTCCCGCGTAGTATAATAATTGAAAGATGAGTGAATCCACTATGCAAGTCGGGTAGAATGGTTTGATCGAAGTTAGGTATATTTTCCGGTTCTAAGTGGAAATATACACCTATCGAGGAAATTTGAATATCAAAATCGGTCAATAAGTTCGAATGAATTAAATTTTTATAATTATTTTTTTTTCACGGGAAGGTAGGTAGACCATTATCTTCACTTGTTGAAAATTGTTCAAGAGTAAACTTTGTGCTGCAGAAAACGTTTACATATGTGCAGATTCTTCCTTAATTACTGGTGCCGTACGGGTCATTTTAAGTTGGACTTGTAGCTACAGGCCTTGTTTAGATAAACAAGGCTACAGGTAAATTCTTCACTTGTACGGTTAGTGTTACCGGCCCCTGGTCACTACGCTAAATTCGGAACTAATTCAAGCTCTTGAAGAGCTCTTCAAGAGCTTGAATTAGTTCGGAATTTAGCGAAGTGGCAAGCGGCCCTAAGCATGGCCGTTCCTACCGGGGGTGCAGCACGTGCCCCGCACGCGGGCGGCAGTCAGCAGGGGCGGCACCAGGGCTGCCGCCAGACATTTTGCCGTCCCGGAAAAACAAAATTTCGCCACCCCTGGTTTACATATATATATATATATTTTATTTTTGTTATGGTTTTATATTTATATCTAAATTTTGATTATTTCAAAAGGATACATAGTACGTTACCTGGTTGAAACTATATCATAACATAATTGCAAGTACATGAATCAAAATTCAAAAGTTTCAACATTTAAATTTATTGTTTACATTCCAGAGATAATTAAAATTCAAAATTATAGTCTTCGATTGTAGTATTCGATTTCCAAATACAATGAGTTAAATTGCTGGTTTCTTGATGAGGCTAAAATTGAAAGATTTTGATAAGAAAAATGTAAATAAATTCTATGTTATTGTATTATGTATTAGTGTTAAGAAATCTAGAGAGTAAGGACTTTTGTGAAGTGAAACCAGGGAGACGAAAAAAGAAGATTGAGGGGGAAAAGATTGTAAAAATTGAATTGAGGATTATTATTGAAGAAAAAATTAAATGAAACAGACTTAAATTGATAAAAAATTAAGTGTTATACCTATTGAGTGAGTGCAATTATTATACAAATGGAAATGGAAATATAATCAATGGTAAAAGAAGATTTCAACTTACGAAGAAAGAAAGCCGATAGAACCAGTTATTTCAGAAATATTCATTGAAGAATAATTTCAAGAGACTATTTAGAAATATTGTAGCAGATTGTGATGATTGAAAGTGAGTGACTTATTAACATTAACCAATTTTCGACATAACCTTATAGGAACATTGAACTGATTTGAAAACCATAGAATTAGTGATATTGTTTATTTTTCTTGTTTATTGATAGATTAATATAGAAATTAAATTGAATATTTATTAGTTAATAAGATTTCATTACATTCAAAGAATTATCAATTATAATATTTTAAAATCAAAATCTTTCAAGTTTTATTGAACCCTCAATTGAGATAAGAGTAAGGCCAGGTAAATTTTTCAAAATTCTATATTTTTTTATAATTTTGGTTCCTTAAAATTCAAATTTAACTCAAAAAAATTTTAAATATAAATAAAAGGAACCATAACAATATATATATATATATATATATATATTTTTTTTTATTTTATTTTTTTTTAATTTTTTTTTTAAATATTCACACAGTTGTGGGATTCACCAGATTACCCGGACTCGTGAGCCAAGGGCAACCTTGCTAGTCACTCAATAAGGATATATATATATATATAAATATATATATATATATATATATATATATATATATATATATATTGTTATGTAAGCTAGCCTTAAGAATTCCATAAAGTAATGTGAGTAACCTCAGACGATGTCCGAGGCATCAACAGGATGTATAGAGTCAGCACATTCCGATTTCAAATTTCAGAACAACGGATTAAGTTAGTTAGATATTGTTCATTATTATTCAGACCTTCTTCAAATAAACTTGCTTCTAGAAATAAAGTTGTTTTTTTAAAAAAGTGATCTTAGAGTGGCGACGAGAATGGGATTTTACTAGTGCTTCCCAAGAAAAGTTAGGTGCACGTGAATATCAATTCTTTGAGTAAAATCCAAGAACCGAGAATTTGTTAGTGCGACGTTACTTTCTACAGAATAACCGAGTACGAAAAGAACAATCTCCAACGATACTGGTGTGATCGATCTAATCAAGTGGCGTTGCTGAATCCCTTAGCAGACAAGGAGTACCAACCCGGACTGGATCCACACCTGGTTAGCCTCGAAAGATAACCCTTAGGAGTTTGGTGGTAGCATCCCAGGCACAAGGTTGAAAACAGAAGTCAAGTAAGTTAGACTGTTTAATAATCCCAGTTTTTTCCTATCCCTGGACCAAAAGATAAGGACCACATTTTTATTTATTTTATTATTTTTTTCTATAATCATTGAGTCTTTAATAGAACAATTTAACTCTCTGAAAATCAATTCAAATAATAAATTGAAAATGCCAGATTCTAATGAAAATACTATTGTAATAGATCTTAGTACAGTAAAATACTTTGGAGAATTATTACCTAGATTTAATGGTAATCCAAATGAGTAACAAACGTTTCTTTTAGAAGCAAAAAATTTTATGAGTCAATTCGGAACCACAGACAATGAGTTGATTAATAGATATAGTTTCGCAACTATCAAATCTAAATTGATAGACCAAGCGAAGACAATAATATATTCAGGACCATCCTGCAATTCATGGACTGAATTAAAACATATTTTAAATAGTAAATTTGGTTTCAAAATAAATTTTGATGTGCTACAAAGCGAATACCAATATATGAAGAGAAAACCAAAAGAGTCATTATCAAATTTCATTGAAAGAGTAAAAGCAATTAAATTACAATATGATTATCAAATTCAACTACAAGGACTTTCCGCTCTTGAAGTTAATGTTTATAGGAACCTCTCAGACAAAATTGGAAACACTGTTTTATACAATAACGTAGATGAAAATTCCAGAAATTTAATAGATCTACAACCAAAATCCTTTGACGACACATGCAATTTATTGGAGAACAGAGAAATAAAACGACAGCAGCCCTATTTACCGACAATTTCAAAGACAACCATATTTAACCCTTCCATGGTAGTAAACGAACAACCAACTCAAAATAATTTTCAACAACCTTCGACCAGTAGAGTATTCCCCTCTCAACAGATACCATTAAGATTTAACAAAGTACCGGAACCTAAATTTGCGACTAACAATCAAGTTTTCGGAAAACCTCGCGATGTCTTTAAACCTAACCCAAATCAACAAATAAACCGACCAAAACCAGAGCTTATGTCCATAAGAACTAGAGTATATCCTGTGAAACGACCCGCGAGTAGTCAAATTCGTCAAGAACCCCCAAATAACAGACATTATTTCAGAAAAACCGGACCTCCAGAATTCGTGTCCGAAGAACTTAATACTAATACGGAAACCCTAGAACCTGACGAACTTGCAGTATTCAGAGAACTAGACGATCAAGATGAAATAGTTTATGAGAACGAAATTGATGACGAACAAGACGAACAAGAAAATCAAAATTTTCAAACAGTAGCCTACCAGCAACCCATGACTTAAATTTTACAAAAGAACATCTAGCCTCTTTACCATATATCAAATTGGAAAATCCACCTTGCAAACTATTGATTGATAGTGGTAGTTCTATGAGTATAATCGACCCAGCTGTAGCTTACAGTTTATTTCCTGAAAACATTTATGAAGAACATTCATATTTCAGAACAGCTGTAGGTAAAGATTATAGTAAGTACAAAGTAGCTTTTCCTCTTTATTCATTTGGCCTCGAAGAAACATATCCCTTTGTGATTTATGAATTCCACACCCAATATGACGGCGTTATAGGAGCGAATCTATTGAAAGACATAAAATTGAAAATCGATTGGAAAAATCATGAACTAGGAAATGATATAAAAACTCAAAAATTTTATCTTCAACAGACCAGCCAGCATGAAATTATTCCTATAAATTTAGATCATTTAGATAGAAATATTTTAAACCAGTTGACAAAAATCTTACAAAGTCATAAACAAACTTTTTAGTTACCAAATCAGCCGTTGAATTTCACTAATCAAGTTAAACATTACATCCTATTGTTAAAAATCCAGTGTAAGTAAGAAGGTACCCGGAGATCCATAAACAAGAAGTTAAAAATCAAATTCAAGACATGTTGAATAAGAATATTATTAGACCAAGTATCTCTCCTTGGTCATTTCCTATAGTTATCGTGCCCAAGAAAACTGATCAGTCTGGCAAAAAGAAATGGCGGATAGCCATAGACTATCGAAAATTAAATGAAAAAACGATTGACGACAAATTCCCTATCCCTAACATCGATGAATTGTTAGATCAACTGAAAAATGCAAAATACTTTAGTGCCCTAGACTTGGCTAGCGGCTTTCATCAAATCGAGTTAGATAAGGAATCGATTGAAAAAGCAGCATTCGCTACAGATGAAGGACATTTTGAATTTTTAAGAATGCCCTTTGGTTTAAAAAACGCAGCGTGTCATGAATCAAATCCTGAAAACAGTCATCAATAAAATATGTGTAGTATACATGGATGATATACTTTTTTCTCAGAAACCCCAGAAAAACATCTAGTGGATATCCAAACTGTTTTACAGCTTTTAGTAAAAGAAAATCTCAAAATTCAATTGGACAAGTCTTACTTTTTCCAAAAAGAAATCATATTCTTAGGATTCAAAATTTCGGAAAAGGGAATCGAACCAAATCCTGAAAATATTTATATAATCAAGAATTTTCCTCTTCCTAAATCAACTAAAGAAATAAAATCGTATCTAGGAATGATAGGATACTATCGGAAATTTAACCCGAACTTTTCTAAATTGACGAAACCTATGACTAAATACCTGAAAAAGGATACCAAGCTTAATATTCACGATCAGGAATATATAGATGCATTTCACTCAAGCAGAAATCTGCTTATAAATTATCCGGTTCTGCAGCTCCCAGATTTCAACAGACCTTTTGTCCTTACAACTGATGCATCCCAGTATGCTATAGGCGCTATCCTATCCCAAGGAACACCCCCAAATGACCTGCCTATTGCTTACACGAGTCGAACCTTAAATGAAGCAGAAATCAAATATTCGACAATAGAGAAAGAACTTTTAGCAGTAGTATGGGCCACGAAACATTTCAGACCCTACCTATTCGGTCGTAAATTTACCATCTATACCGATCATAGACCTTTGACTTGGTTATTTTCTTTAAAAGATGCATCTTCACGATTGATGAGGTGGAGAATAAAATTAGAATTCAACTTCGAAATCAAATATCGAAAAGGAGCCAACAATAATGCAGATGCAATCTCTCTCATAAAAATAAATGAAGTGAACATAAACGAACTCTCAGATGATGATAACATAGATGCTGAATCGCTCATTCCGCAGATCACGCATGAAGACCTCGAATTATCGCAGAAAGAACTTGACGAAATAACTAAAGCATGTACGGGAGATACCCAAGACGAACAATATTCTCCTGAAACTATTCATAGTAATGCAGAAAATCCAATTTTGGAAATACCATATACTGTACGTTCTCTAAACGCGTCAATGAACCAAATTATATTTCAGAAAGCCAAATCTTACAAAGTTGAGAAATTGAAATTACACGAAAATACTCGCATCAGACTTATTGCATCTATTAACATACCGGACGACTTCACCAAATTTCTTAAATAATATATCAGTCCGAATAAACAGTACAGTTTATATTTCAAGTCTAAAGAATTAGAAGAAACATTTTTGACGATTACACAAAAGACATTCAAAGCAAACGCTTTTTCCTTTAAAATATCTAATATATTTCTAGAAGACGTAGAGGACGAAGAAAATCAACAAGAAAAAATTAAATTATTTCATGAAACTAAAACCACACATCGAGGATTTCAAGAAAATTTAGAGAGTATAAAGAGACGATTCTATTGGCCTAAAATGGACAAAGATATCAGAGCTTATATCAACTCTTGCGAAATTTGTCAAACCCAAAAATACGAAAGACAACCAAACAAATTAATTTTCAAAAGCAACCCAATAGGAGAAAAACCATTTTCTCATCTATACATTGATACTATTGTTATGAATAGAACACCCTGTTTGACGATAATTGATTCGTTTTCGCGACATGGTCAATGCTGTATTCTAAATTGCAAGACTGCAACTGAAATTGCCAATCAAATTATCAGTTACTTTTCCAATCACGGTGTCCCAGAAAAAATAACGTTCGATAACGGAACAGAGTTCAAAAACCAAATCATTCAAGATCTAGCCGAGACACATAAAATATCTCTCCACTATATAACGAATTACAACCCCACATCCAACGCCATAGTTGAGCGGTTTCACTCTACGCTAATTGAACAAATTAGAGTATTAGATGAAAAGAATATGTCTTTGACAGAAAAAATGAATCGAGCACTTTTAAGTTATAACAATTCAATATACTCATCGACATATTTCACACCTCTACAAATTATCAAATCAGATCTTAATTATAGCACGCCCGTTGAGAAATCAACACATGAAAAGATTTCTGAATACATTCAGCAATATCGTGAGAATATGAGAGAAATTTCAGATCATTTGAACTGACGTAAAGAAAAACAAAAATCCAAATTAGATCAAATCAATCAGAACAGACAACAGAATACAGACCTAGATGAGTCAAAGCCAGCGTACTTAGCTATACCAAGAAAAGCAAAGCTAGATCCAAAATTTAAGAACACCAAGATTAAAATCTTAGACGATATTCGTATCAAGAATCCTGATTCTCAGAAAATATACCACAAGAACAAATAAAGCAGAGAAAGTAATAATTCCATTTTTCTCTCTTTCAGAGCTGAAAGAAAATGAAAACCTTCTCACTTTTCCTTATTCTATTCTTCTGCTCTACTCCTCCATCATTGAAATTTGAAGAGATCAAACATAACGTCATTCCTTTCTTTGTTGACAAAACTTATATCAGTGAATCGAAATACACACTGATGTACCACTACAACTTGAATAATATAAGTAAAATATTAAATGATCATTATGTTTCAGTTGACCAGCTAAATTCAATCAGTTCCAGTATGATGGTCTCGAACTATGTAAAACAAAATAAAATCCTACTTAATAACCTATATACTCCCCGGCAAAAACGAGGTTTAGTAAATGTTGGAGGACATATAGCCAAAGTTCTATTTGGTACTCTTGACACTGATGATGAATCCTTGTATTTGAATTATTTTCACTCTTTTGAAAACAAAATTCAGTCATTGAAAACGGAACAAAATCAAGTCATAAGTGTTGTGATATCTATGACAACTAAATATTCCAATGCAACGAATCAAATAATACAAAATTATAATCATTATCGAATAGTTCAAAATGACATAAATCGACTCATTCTTACACAGTTCGAAGAGTTGACTATAAATAATATTCTGACAGAAATCAACACAGCTATCAGCTTTGCGAGACTTCATCTCCTACATGAAAGTATTCTACCCTCAGATCTATTTTTCGATTTTGTCAATTCAACCGATTTCATGAAACATCTCTACTATTTTAAAGATTTCTATTCTGTTTGTTACACATCAGTAAAAATCAGAAATAAAGATGTGATCTTTATAATTGAAGTACCATTGACCTCTCCAAATCCCTTGGATACATATTACCTTCAATATGTCCCATACCAAAATGTTACCCTTACCGAACAGCCTAAATACTTATTGGCCAAGGAAGAACAACTCTTATGGTCCATCAACGAAGAATGCCCCAATTTAGAAGATTGGTGGATATGCCCACAGAATATGCTGCAACCAGTTCCCAGCTGCATGAAAGACTTAATTTATCGCAAAACAGAAAATTGCAAAGGACAACATACACAGTGCCGTGGCGATTTATTGAAGTTATCATCGGGAAAATTCCTTTCGACTGGTGATGTGCAAATCAGTGAAGTTTGTAACCAACATACGGAATATTACAAATTGAATGGAATTTATCTGATAGAAACCACATGTAACATAACAAATAATTTTAAGTTTTTCTATAATGAAGAAGTCTCAACTATTTTCCACAATGTACCCCTTCCAAGTATGAAAACTGAAACAATTGAAAATCTAACTATAACTGATTTATCAATTGACAATTCGAATATTCAAGAAACTGTTTTTAATTGGAAAATCCATCCCAATCATATATCTGCCCCCCCTGAGAATTTGATCTGCCCTCTCGTTTTTCGCACGACACCCTCAATATAATTTATCTAATCCTAGGAGCGTGAAAAAAGTGTTGGATTCACAACAATTTTCCGGTTTCCAAAGGTCTTAGTATGTAATCGGCAGATATATTTAATGAATTGATAACTTCCAGAGGTACGTAGAGCACCTTTTGGATGAACAAAAATCATGGAAAGTTTTCGTTGAAGTTATAAATTCATAAAAGTACCCATGCGTATCGGCATTCATCTCAATCGTTTTATGGACGGTTGTTTTTATTAGGCGGTAGTTCTTCAAGGGGCAAGTGCAGCCACTCTTATATTTCAATAATTATTGTCCATTCTGCAATCAAGATTTTTTTTTTCTGAGAAGGGGGAACATATATAATCTTTTCATTCATATTCCCATTCTAGAGAAACAGTATATGAATTCGAAACCCGTTGGGACTGTATTCAGGGATACTCCCTTTTCGTTTTTAGTATCTGCCTCAAATTGTGTTATTGAAGTTAAGTTCTATAATTATTCAAGTAGCTGATTTTTCCGTAAGGGTCTTTTCGTATGTTATATTCTACTTTTTGCTTTTAATACAAATTTTCTAATAGATAATGAAGGTCAGTACAGTATAAAATTTTTTTCTCCTAATTAGAAATATTGGGGCCATAAAATGAACTCATCAATGTGCATGTCGTTTCAACTATTATATTGTTTTATTAATCAGAAGTGTAAGAGAACAGCAACGTGGTATTCTTCGGGAACTGCTGATGGAAATGAAAACTAAGTATTTGTATTTGTATTTTGTATTTTTTCCATGCATTCTGGGTTTCTGTGAAACCCCTCAGAAGTTACTTAAAGCTTGTGCGAGTTAGAATGATGGGTGTGTTCTGTGTAGGCTTTGTTACTGTGTCCCGACGCCACCTTAGGCACAGCACTGTTAATTGTTTACCCAACAGTGAATGGTTCGGCGAGTTCTCCATACCAGAAAATTTCTTCCCTGGCGGAGACTCGAACCCCGACTTGCCGGGTAGGAGTCCACAGCCATATCCACTAGGCTACACGCACAGTAAATTGTATAGTGGAGCGTCGAGCTATTAGATTATTATTTCCGAATAATTTTAAATTTATAAGGAATTAGTAATGGCCAATTTCAACTTCCTTGATCCTTGATCATAAATTGTTCTTTGTAAACGAAAAATAATTGGAAAATAATAATCGAATAGTTCGACGATACAATTTACATGTAACTTAGATTTTACTTTTATCGGCACTGCCGAACGACTCCCTTTTTTTGTTGAGAGTCACTTTGACCTATGTTAATATTTTTTGATAAATTCACCTTTGGAAAGTATGATTATTAGAAAATTTTTCAAGAGGAAATCAATTCCTCCAAAAAATATTTGCCTCATACACAAAAATGTGAACAGAGAAACGAAATATAGCGAACCGGATCGTGTAACAACTGCGTATGAATTTTGTGAGACTATGATATTACCATTCAGTATTTTGTGTCTCTTTTATTTTATAATTTGTTAATTTTGATAATATATTAATTGATTTCATTTTCTGGAGCAGTTTTGTACTATTTCGGATAATATTTCAGTTTCTTGTTTCAAAAGTCAGTGCTTGATTCATTTAATGGTCTATTATTATTCATATATGATCTTTATGAATATCGTTTTATCGAGCGTATATGTATATTTGTTTTTTTCTAGTTATTACTCGTCTTCATTCCTTGGCAATTATAATATTTATTTTATTCCTTTCTCCATATTATTTATATTTTTCCTATTTCACTATCGTCTTGAGTTCGTAAGTCACACCAACTACCAAGATACAATACAAAAGTCACTAATCTGAATTTTCATTTGAATTTCGACTTGAGGTCGAAGTTCCCGGAAGGCTGTACGAAGCCACAACGACCCCAGTTCAGGATAATAAATACCATACTTGACTGAATAGAGAAAATACCGTCTTATACTCGTTGCAGAAGACAAATCCAACATTCATGCATTTCGCATTCGTGTTGGAATAGGAGCTAATTCTGCAACTTGTTTTAGAATATATTATTATTTTCCTGTTAATATTTTTTCCTGGAATGTTATTTGTTTCGAAAACAGTTGCCATTTTATTTTATACACATTATCCTATGTTGTTGACGTTGAAAAAATGTTGAAGTAGAAAAATTTATCAATTTTACTTTGACTCTTCTCACATAAGAACAAATTCTGCGGGCGCCTCTGCATAAATTTAAAAAAGAAATAGAAAGAAACGAAGCACTGATGTCGCTTGAGCCTTATCACTTTTCGAAAATTTTTATTTTGCCCCCCCTGAGAAAAAATCCTGCGGGCGCCCATGGTCTAGGCCCCACTCCTTATATTCCTCGATTAGTTTTCTTGTCATGTATTCCATATCCTCATACTCTTGAGCAATAACAAGTTGGTCGTCTGCAAATGAGAGGGTGTAAATGATGTTGTTGTCGATCGGAAGTCCCATGTTCCTGCCTTTCCGTTTCCAAAGTTTCAAAGTTTGTTCAAGGTATATCTTAAACAATGTTGGTGAGAGGCAGCAGCCCTGCTTCGGATCCTTCCTGATGTTCAACCTTTTCGACAGAGTGTTACGATCTTTTATCACTGTTGTAGCCCCAACATATATACCTTTCGCCGCACTCACCAAACCGGAAGTAATGTTGGTTTGCTCCAATGCTTCCCATAATTTATTATGTGGAATGCAGTCATACGTTTTTTTCAGGTCCACAAACAAAAGATGAACTTCCTGGTCCTGGTTGACAGCTATTTTTTTTTCTATGATCTGAGTGATACAAAAAGGTTTTTTATTATAATTAATTTCTGCTCTCGTATGTAACAAAAATTCAAAACATCCGGATTGTCCGGATGACATGTATATTTTTTTACTGTTCTCGTTTTTCGATTTGATGTATCACCTCATAAAATTTTTCCCGGTGCGGTGGCAGTATTCTTGACTTGAACATTCGATCAACCTAATGTAAGATTTCAATAGAAATATTGAATCGAATGGGCTCATCGGATTTTGTGCCCATATAGTGTCCTTATACGAGGGAAAGATCGAGGGCAAACGGGGTCCTGGTAGGCGACAGATGACATGGTTGAGGAATATAAAAGATTGGACTGGCTTAGATTTTCACACACTAATAAGGAGGGCACAATCAAGAGAAAAGATTGCAGAAGTCATCGCCAACCTTCGCTAGAAGACGGCACCTAAAGAAGAAGGATATGAGGCCCAAATTTGAAATTTCATATGCATACCCGTCTTTTTTATATGGTCAAATGTTTGAATGGAATTGGTTAAAACCAAAAATTTTCTCGACCTTATATGCGTTTTTTGTTCAATAATCCGCGTTTATTCAGACCTGGATGCGGAAATTCATATTCTCATCATACTGAGGTCCTCAGTAATTCTTCTCGAGAAATTGATTGGGACATCAGATTTTGGGCACTATGGGATTTATGGGAGATATGAGGACCAACTTCGAATATTTGAAGAGAAACTCTGCAAATAGAGTCCAAAAATATTGTTTCAACTAATTCGAATGTAAAATCTCCTACTGAATCCAAATCTGAAATCCAATAGGAAAGTTTGCATTTGATATTTCAATGTTCGACCTCTCATCTCGTATAAGCTCTTCTAGACCCAAAATCTGATTGGTTTAATCGATTCATCGAGAACAATTAGAAAGAACCTCAGTATCAGAATATAAATATTCATAAGAAAAAAGAAAATTCTTTGCCTTTACGAAGGCACATCGAGAACATGTTTTTATGAAGATTTTGTCCTGAGATGTGCGGGATACTGATGAGGCCCAACAAGGCCGAAACCGGTATATCTCTCATCTCAGTGACAAAATCTAATATCATTTCTCCAACCTCATGATAAAAGATCTCTGAGCCTGGGAATTGAGAATGGTATTCATTTCGATGATTACTATTTTGAATTCATCTATGTTTCATAAATATTCATATCCTGATCTGAATGAGCGCCCCGGATTTTTGAACAAATAACGTTGCATAGGGCCCAAATATGAACGAAAAATTTTGGTTTTCGGATGAAAAAATTTCCTCTTATTCCCAATCTGCAATGAATAAGATGGGTTTGTATTTGGAATTTTGAAGTTTGGCCTGAAATCTCACATGAGGGCCTTTCGAGTCAGAATTTCGATTTTCCACCTGTGCGCGAAATGAATTCACCGTTTCTAGACTTCTGAACCACCGGGTATCCGGTATATCCTTCTACGTTTTCGAATTGTTCAAACGACGGCGCTTCATTATCAACATGCGTACTTGAGACGTTCGAAAAAAAAACAGAAAGAATCACCTACTTTCATATCAATTAGCGAATAGAGCAATATACAGGGGCCCTAGCGGCAGTCAGCTCGGTCTCTTTTCATACATAGTAAAAAAAGGCGGCAGAAACTGACGTGGGCGGCATATACCCTAGGAACGGCCCTGCCGAATAACCATGCAGGCGTATACGCCTTAAATCGCCAGTCGAATTGTGAGACCGTCCGTTACTTCGGTGATATTACGATATGCCAAGTCAAATTGAAAAAGCCTAGGGCCTAGACGTATTATATTATGACTGAGTTTATAAAGAGACTACGACATATTTTATATTGATATTATCCGCATTATACAATAACGAATGTTATCATATTACATACATTTATAATACATATAAAATAGGAACAAAATAATTGTGTGTTAATAACTTATATGAATAATAATAGTTATTTACGTAACGAGTTGGATACAGATATCATTAAAGCACGAATGTCAAAATTGGCAACGAGGCCGCAGTCCGAGTTATTTAATTTGATATGAGTGCTTTAATGATATAGTATCCAACTCGTTACGTAAATAACTATTATTATTCATATAAGTTATTAACACACAAGTTTGTCTATGCATGGAGCAAGTCGTCTATATGCGTTGCTATGGCTACACACATGTAACAATAACAACAGATATAAATGCTGCTTCTTTCATTTTCATTTTATCTATTCAGATAAGTTTCAAAATGAGCTCAAGTGATGAACTTCTGATATAGAAAACGAAGAGCATAATTTCATAACGGATGTGGTGCCATTTACATCAAAAAAGAAATATGAAGAAGCATTTGATCGATATGAAAATGGTGCAGCGTGAAGAATATCAAACATATAACAAGAGAAAAGGAATTGAGCGAAACACAAAAGCCCTCATCACTTTGGTGTTATTGTTCAATGTTGAGGACAATAATATCGATATCAAGAAATATTTCAATTTAATTGCATTCTTAAAACGAAAATCAGAAGGATACAAGCCTAGAACTCCTGACGAGAGATTTCCATGAACGCCCGCAGGATTTTTTCTCTTCGTTTCTTCCTATTTTTTTATATTCATGCAAGGCTGCACTTCGTTTTAGGGACAGTGCTCGATTTCGTTCATAATTTTTTATAGATGCAGTTTATCAAGAGAAAACGATTGGTACCTACCACTCTCAACTCCGGCAAGCTCGTATTTTATGAGATATGATTTTTTGAATATTGCAGTTCCCTCAAGCTAAATCCGACATTTATAGCAACCGCGAATGTCATTTGCTCATGAACCATAGAATAATAATTATTCTTCCATAAAATCGCTATAGAATTTTCTCCTCATTCTATTTATTGATTGCATTCAAATATCAACGTAAGTTCGGATAGTTTTATACGTTATTATTCAGATCATTCTTGGTTAGGTTAAGTTAGGTGAAGTTAGGTTACTGAGTTTGGAAAAAATAATATATTCAATTCGCAGAAGTGACTTTTCATGGCTCACCCCGTTCGACGGGTACACACAGCCTCGCCCTGAAAAGTAACACTTCTCCTTCTAATCAAATATACCATTCAACGAAATTCGAATTTCTAACGAGAATAAATGACATAAAGACTACGTGCATCTAGAATCTGCCCTAAAAAGTTTCTTTTTGCAGTATATTGATTTATGGCATCCATTTTTGATGCATCGAATTTTACTTTTATTTCATAAAAATTTCATTTTCCTATAACTAAGTGTTGGGCAATTTCGAGATTGAAGAATCAATCCACAATTTCCCATTTTCTTTATCACTACTTCCCAATTTCTAGGTAAATTAAAAATCTCCACTTTCGGACAATACTTAATATTTTAAAATTTGAAGAAACGGCGTTGACTCAGAAGCTCGAAAGCCATAGAAACAACATAAAATCTTCGACATTGATTTCATTATTCTATGTTCATGACCAACATAACCTTGAATATCGTATGTTTGCTGTCATAATTTATGGGAAAAGTTCAATTTTCGAAAATTTATATCTCCGGAATTACGCGCTTGCCGGAGTGGAGAGTGGTACCAATCGTTTTCTCTTGAAAAACTACACCTATAAAAGAATTTGGAACAAAATCGAGCACTGTCCCTAAAACGAAGTTCTACCTCATGCAGAGTCGCCCCCTGAATTTGTTCTCAAGTGGGAGGAGTCAAATTAAAATTGATAAAATTTTCTACCTCTTCTATAAAATAAAATGGCAACAAATAACTTTCCATGAAAAATTATTAACAGAAAAATAAAACATAAATAATATGGAGAAAGGAATAAAATAAATATAATAATTGCCAATAAATGAAGACGAGTAATAACGAAATAAAAACAAATATACATATAGACTCGATAAAACGATATTCATAAAAATCATATATTATGAATAATAATGGACCATTGAATAAATCAAGCAATGACTTTGGAAACAAGAAACAGAAATATTATCCGAAACTGCTCCAGAAAATGAAATCAACAAATAAATTATCAAATTATAAAATAAAAGAGACACAACACATACAAATATTTTTCAATTCTGAAAACAAAATACTGAACCACAGAGTAGGCATATCTGTTAGTCTTACAGAATTCATTCGCACGGTCCGGTTCGCTATATTCTTGTATTGTTTCTCTGTCTACATTTGTGTAGGAAGCTAATTTTTTTTGGAGAAGTTGATTTCCTTTTGAAAAATTTTCGAATATCCATATTTTCCAATGGTGAATTTACATGAAAATATAAACATACGTCAAAGTGACTCTCAACAAAAAAAAAGGCAGTCGTTCGGGAGTGCCGATAAAAGTGAAATCTAAGTTGGATCGTCGAAATATTCGATTATTATTTTCCAATTATTTTTGGTTTACAAAGAAGTGTTTATGATCAAGGAAATTCAAATCGGTCATTAATAATTCCTCATAAATTAAAAATTATTCGGAAATAATAATCTAATAGCTCGACGCTCTACTACACAATTCATAAGTTACTTAGTTTTCATTTCTATCGGCAGTTCCCGAAGACTACCACGTTTCTGTTCTCTTACACTTCTGATTAATAAACGAAAATATAATAGTTGAAACGTCACATTGATGAGTTCATTTTATGGCCCTAATCAGAAGAAAGAAATTATTCTGTACTAACCTTCATTATCTATCAGAAATTTTATATTAAAAGCATAAAGCATACGAAAGCCTAACGAAAAAATCAGTTACCTTCCTGAATAGTTATAGAACTCCTTCAATAACACAATTTTAGGCAAAGACACTAAAAACTAAAAATACTCCGCGTTTCGAATTCAAATACTCTTTCTCTAGAATGGGAATACAAATGAAAAGGTTATATATTTTCCCCTTCTCAGAAAAAATATGCTGACTGCAGAATGGACAATAATAATTATTGAAATATAAGAGTAGCTACACTTGCCCCTTGAAGAACTCCGCATCAAAGATACCGCCTAATAAAAACAAATGTCCATAAAACGATCATCTGGTAACGATTGGGGAGAATGCCGATACGTATGGGTACTTTTATGAATTTTTAACATCTTAGGGGCGCGTTGAGCTCTTTTTGGGTAAACAAAAATCATGGAATTCATCGCCAACGAAAACTTTCCATGATTATTGTTCATCCAAAAGGTGCCCTACGTGCCACAGAAAGTTATCAATTCATTTTAATACCTCTGCTGATTACATAGTAGGTCCATTGGAAACCGGAAAATTGTTGTGAATCCAGCAATTTTTTCTCGCTCCTATAGAATTAGATAAATTATTTTGGGACTGTCGTGTGAAAAACGAGAGGGAGGATCAAAATCTCAGGGGGGGGGCGGGCGCCCATGGAAATTTCTATGCATGAAGGTAACCTATCGACATTCTTCCGAGAAAAGAATTATGATGCAATAATTTTTTCAGGTCATTCTGATTATTGGTCTGGCAGGAGCGTGTCGGCGGGACGAAATCACAAACCTACTTGTAGAAAATGTAAAAGACGAAGGATTAACCGATTTCAAGCGAATAACCAGAATGACCGCGGTTATCTACGGTCCTGCCCTGCAGTTATCTACGCTTATAGCCTTCAGGGATAACTGCGAATAACCAAATTTCGCTTGAATACGGTTCAGGTCCAAAGTTGACGTTAGCGTTGTAATCTAAACAAATACATAACCAAATTTTATCGTCTTTCGATTTTGAATAGTTTTTCGCAATGTGGTTCCAAGAGCTCTAAACGGAACAAAGAATTATATATAATATTGTAATATGTACATACTTCATATTTGTTTCAGATTTTGCTTCAACAAAGAAATTTCAGAGAATCATGTCAGGTATTGAAGATTTATGAAACATAGATGAATTCAAAATAGTAATCATCGAAATGAATAAGATTTTCAATTCCCAGGCTCAGAGATCTTTTATCATGAGGTTGGAGAAATGATATTAGATTTTGTCACTGAGATGAGAGATATACCGGTTTCGGCCTTGTTGGGCCTCATCAGTATCCCGCACATCTCAGGACAAAATTTTCAAAAAAAACTTCAGAATTTATAGCAATTGGTTGTGAAGTAATGAGTAAAATATTACAAAGTACTAAGGTGGTGACATCCAATTGCGTCAAAATGAAGTTTCACATCTCCAATCAAATGCAAAAAAAGAAATCTGTACTTCCTCTTTCACTGAATGAGATTTTTTTTTTATTGAAGATTTAATTGCACATGTAATCTCAGCTATCAAAATTAAAGCTACCAAAATTCATACGAAAATATTCATAATAGGTTCAATTTTGCGTTTGGATTCCTGTCGGAACACGCGTCGCAGGGACAGTGACGTTAGTACCTTGGCGAACAACTGACGAAAGGTTAAAGGTACGGACGGTTTCGCTTGTGCGTCGGACGCATGCAGTGAATGCGAGCAGCTACTGCTCGCGTCCGCTGTGACGTCGGAGTGGTTTCCTTATCTGCAGCCAAACTACGCGGCCGACAGTCGACAGTGAGAATTCGAAGATGGAGTGTACTTGCGCTTCATATTTTGGAAGAAGAGGAGACTGAAATTATTTTAAAATACAGTGTGACACAGATTCATGGTACACCCCCATTTTCTCCTTTGTTTCTGTAGTTATATTTTTGAAATTTGGAATATTGAATAAACTCACTCTAGGGTACTTTTTGACATATTCAGAAAAAAATCCAACTTCTGGTTTTTCTGGAAATGACATCAACTTTCGATTTTCAAATGGGACACCCGGTATATTATTACATTTTTGAAATCTCTATAATTTTCTCAATCTAATGATACCTCATAGTTGATATTTCATTCGTCAGAACGCCCATTTTATTTTTCGATCTAGAGAGCCATGAACTCCCTAAAATTATTCCAAATAATCAAAATAATGCTACACTCTAGTAATTTCGATTTAAAAGGTATCGTGGTTCGAAATACGTGCCAAAAAAGTAAACCAAAACCTTTTTTCACTCGAAACTCCGTTTTGTCAAATGGTAGCATAACCAACTGACGTCATTCGAAAGAACCAACGGTGGGGTATCCATCCATATCAACTATTTTTCTGTTTAACCAATACGAACACGGAAAAACCGGAAATTGGATTTTTTCTAAATATGTCAAAAAGTGGCCTATATGAGTATATTCAATGTTCCGAATTTCAGAAATATAGCTACAGAAACAAGGGAAAAAATCGGGGTGTGTCACCCTGTATATGAAAAGAAAAAATAAGAAAAGGCGTGATGTGCATTTGATGTATAAGAATAGGAAGGAAAGGAGGATTTGCTAGAGTAGATGGATTCGCAGTCCGAAGGTCAAATTGCCTGGCAAGAAAAAATAGTTACAGGAACGTAGGGTTCGGAATAATTAATATTCAATTATATGAAACTGTTTTATATTCACATAAAGAGTTCAAATTAAAAATGATAAAGGAAAAATTTCCTTTCACTTATTTTTCCTTCTATTTCTGTCGCGATCTTTCTCCATACACTGTCTTTCAGCATGAGATGCATCATACAAACATCTATTTGTGGAAACTAATTCAATTAGTTTCATTTCTTCATCCGTCGAAAACTTTTCAACACTCATTTTCTATAATTTCGATAAATAATAACAATTTTAACCTCTATATAAATGAATTCACGCTGCAGCGACGTCGCACAGACTGGTTAGGCCAGTCAATAAAGCCTCTGAATCGCAAGTAATTAGCAACAGCGTAATTTTTTGATATGTTGTTGGGGACGGTAAAACATGAAGGTATAAAATTTTTCTACCCTCTGGGGGGAACGCTAGGGGTTAAAAGGGGTGAAAAAGGTTTTTTGTTCATAACTTCGGGAAAAAAATTGTTCGTGGGTAGAAATTTTGAAGGATGGTGTAATAAATAATTATCAATCTTGTATAAAAATTTCCACCTTTTTTGTTCGATGCAAAAGTTTTTATTAATGAAAAAGTACAATTTTTGAAATAACACTGGTAAAAAAATTCTGACAAGGTGGGAAAGTTAATACAAAGTTGTTTATAATAGGATCATTCAGTTACTGAAGTTTCCACCTTTTTTGACCAGTGGAAAAGCTGAAAGCAGCCACGAGATTGCCTCGGAGCCTATCGAGGCGTGTCGGCGCGCGATCAGGGGATCGCGATGAAGACTCAGGTAGTAAAATGGCATGGAGAACCCGAAAATGTTATGCTACGTAATAATTTCGCTCGAGCGGGATTGAATACTTAGTCTCTGCGCCATTCTCAATCATTTGAAGGAATAAATATCGAGTTGATCAATGTGATTCCGGGAATATTTCAGTGAATATACAAAAATAGGTACTCATTTTTCTTTCAAGTATCAAATTAAGCGTATTGAATATTTGCGTTTTGTACGCATTTTTTTTCAGTAAGCTATATGAAAATATTCAAACACTGGATTCATCACACAAAAATCTTAAAAAATTATTACATATGAAAAAAGTAATTTTTATTTCAGTTTTGACAACTTATCAATAATTAACCAACTTCTTCGCTATTCGATATTCGCCTTTTTTTCCTCGTGGAAGGTCCAGGTGAACTGGAATCATCTAGCGGTCCGTCATTCTGAGGTTCTTCAAGGGTTGTTTCCTCATCTGGTTCTGCCTCGATGTCTTCAGAATCAAGAAACTCATCTTGCGGTTCACCAAATTGATCATTTTCGGCATTGAAGATGCTTTTTTGAACTGATTCTATCTCAATATCATCCTCCATTTCATCAATTTCCATAAGCACGGCGTTTGTACACGTTTGTCCATGACAAGAGTAGCAAATTTCGGAGCATTTCAGTCCAGCTTTTCTACAGCCGCATAATCGCCCGCATCCTTTCTCGCATTTGCAGGATATCAGTTTCAGCAGTTCGTCTGGCGCAGGCTCCAGTGTTGTCAATATCGGACTTAGCCCATTAGGATCTCGTTTCCAGCCCCATAATGTAGCTGGTACGTTTCGCCCTATAAAGGATTAATAACGTTAAAACAGATATTGTTAACAAGCAGTCAAAGAAAAATGAAAAAAAACTTTTTGAGGTAATAAGATTAAATTAGATCTCAACTCACCCATCCACTGCTGGACCTGATGGTAAACGCGATACGAATGTTGTGCTGCGGCTGCTTTGGTAGGTGGTAATCCAGCAATGTTGAATTTGCTCTTTGTTATAGAACGTGCGAATCCTTCATACCGTAGGTCGTCCAAGCATTTGGGCGATTTCCTTCCATACATGCTAGCCATTATTTTTTCTCCGGCATCGGCAATGATGACTGGGTCTGCGTTGGCAATCTTGAAGCAGTCGAGGGCTGGACGGATGTCTTCATGTTTGGCAACAAAGGACGTCAATCCTTTTTTTCCTCGATTGAAAAGAGATGAGGTTGTATCACATCCAGTAAACGCGTGACACGTCAGAATGTACGGTCTTAAAGTTTTGTCTTTCAGACTGTCACTGGAATAAACATGTTTCGAGGACTTCCCCTTTCCGGGCTTCATGAAGTAGACATTGCGTTTCATCTCTTCCGCACCAGTTAATACAACTAGCAAGTCAACATCTTCTCCTACAATGACGACTTTCTCGTAGACTGAAGATAGATTCAGAGCAGTTGCAACGATCAATGTATCAGCATCTTCGTTGCTCTGTATAGCATCGTATCCAGTATGTTGCAGTTTTGACATCAACAAAGTTATTAATCTGGCCTTGTTCTTGTCGTTTGACAGAAACTTCTCTTGGCTTGTTGTTGATGGCATGGATTCGTCTATAAACACATCAACTGAGAGAGTTTTTATTCGACGTAGACGCTCTGCAGTTTTCGTACCCCTGGCTGTGACGTCTTCTGGATACCCGTCAAAAACAACGGTGACACGATCGCCATAATGTTTCCGAATATAGTTGATATATGTTTTGCAAATTTCACCGTACACGTCGCCACTCCGCCATATAACTTTATGTAGCAAGTGTCCACCATCGATAACATATTGTACATCCCCTGAAGTGACATTGTCATTAGTTGGAGTGAACAGATCATAAAGAACAGATTTTTTGCTCTTTCGCATGCCACTTTCATCGAAAAGAGATAGAGGGTAAGGAGCGAGCTCATAAGCGAAGAAACCTCGAAGTTGCTGCTGAGATTCCTTGGTAAAGGAAATCCGTTGAAACAGTAACATTGGATCAACAGGAACGACTGTATCAACGATTTTTAAGGACGATGTTACAGCAGATAAAGGAAGCACACATTTTTTACGAGAGAAGGATATGTCAGCGAAATTCTTGCCGACGATTGCTTTCAGTCCTTCCATTCCGATGGCCCGTGCTTTGTGACAATTTATTTCATCTCCCCCAACTACACCAGTGCTCAGAGAGACGATTCTATCCAAAACAGGAAAAGGATCATGACTGCCGAACCATCGTAGAAGCTCCTGAACGTCTGCGTTGTCCCTGTTTTGACGAGTGGGCCTAGCGTCAATGTGCTGTTCTGAGCTTGAAGATTTAATGCCGACAAAATCTTCAATGGATTCGGACACTTTCTGCATAACAGGCATTCCTAAGATCCATTTAGCAAGAACGTTGTCTGTCAAACCCCTTCCTCGTGTTAAACCTCCGTTGGACTTCATGGATCTCATTAGAGTTTGCTCGATTGTCATGTCACTCCAAATGCCTGACCAAAATTTATCAGATCGCCTGATGGTGAAATAGCCTTTAGAAACAAAGTCGTGGTAGTTCCGGAATCCCATTTTTTGCTCCAAGTCTTGCATTTTCTGCAGGTACAGATGTGCTGAAAGTGCATAATTATTGTGGCCAGCAGCATGGAAAAACGGCAACATTTTGGAGATGGTTGTTAAATGCAATTGCCAGTTACCACTACGCTCAGCTTCAATGAATTGCTTCACAAGAATCACCATTCGGAAATGCTGGATCCATAAAGCAGCGGTCGGTCCATTTGCTCCAGGAGCTGCAATTTCTGTTCGAACCGTTGACAAATTGACTCAAACATCTCGTCTTGCATCTTTTGTTCAGCAGTGCCAGTATCGAAATGCTCTAACAGATCCTCTATCTCTATTGCTTCATCCGCAGAGAAATCAAGTTTTGATATAATAATGTGACCCAAAGCTAATTGAGTTAACATATGGCCTCGGACTGCTCTAGCGTAAGCATGCCCGGTCAACATCTTGTCCACAGATACTGGAGCATAAATGAGCGACATGAGTTCCTTCAATCCACTTCCGGCCATGACGAATCCAATGCATCCCATGAACGACATGAGCAAGTGCATTCCTCCAAGTCGGACAACCACAATTTTCAGAAGTGGTTCCGTGGAAGATGCGACTATATCACAAGCTTTCTGAAAAAGCGGTTGATCAAACGTCACCACGCAAGCCTTCTGTCCTGCTTCCTGTGCCCGTTTTGCAGCAGTGAGTAACGTGGTGTAGATGGTATTGTAATCACTTGGAGAGGAATTGATGAAGGGCAAAGTCACAATATTTGATACTGCATAAGATTTATTTGATGTCAATTTTTCCATAAATCCATTCCATCCAGGAATGCGTGGAATCTCCATTAATTTAGCATACATAAAAACAAGGTCGGCTACACGAACAGAGATGGAATCATCATTTCCAATCATTTTTACTGTCACTGCTCGAAGTCCCTTTTCCTGGTTATTTCGCTCAAACGTTTGAATGGAAATTTGTGGAGTATTTCGGATTATTCGTTTGCCATATGTTCCGGGCACACGCTTAATTCCTTGCGACGAGCTAGTCGAGGTTTTCGGGGTTACACACTGAATCATGCCCATCGAATGGAAAGTTCCTCGGCCATCCAACGTGCAAATATTAACATCGGCGTTGTCGGCGACAAATTGATGGAACCCTTTTGGAGTTTCCTTTTCAGGGTGTAAAATAGCGGACAGCTCCAATATTTCCGTTTCAGAGTATGAAGCGCAACAGCCCAATGTTGACAGAACTTGGATAAGATTTTTGGAACCGAACCTGGAATGAAGATATGCAGACAGTCCAATTTGCAAACACGACGCGAACGTCCGAGGTCTACTTGCGGCTATTATCCAATGTCCAATAGCGGTACACTGCTTCTGATAGACGTCCCTAGAATTATTTTTGTTCGTCAAGATGATTTTCTTCAACAAAAGTTGCAAAGTGTTCGGAACATCAATTTCAGCAGAAGCCAAGAACTCGTCAGGACTAGGATAATATGTTGTATCATAATTATGCATCTGGATGTCTTCAAGTATTATGTCTGCTGCTGCTTGAACTACACGGGCACGTTCGCGTTTTTTATCTGGTAGTTTATTATGATACCACGAATCCAACAGTGCTTGATGATTTCGTATGAATATGACTGTGTTATGGCCAACCTCGCTTTCAATCACAATGTTCAATTTAAAGTGCTTTAACAACTTGTCCTTGATGGTCGGATCACTTGGCGGATCATCGACAACTTTTCTAAGTTCGGCCAAAGTGAATTGACACTGATCCTGATTATCTCCTATGTATTGAATGATGAGGTCCATTTTCGAAGCCACATCATCTGAGTTTCGTCGACCAATTTTAGAACTGCAACTTCCCCTTGAAGAGGCACAGAACCTTGTATAGCAGGGTCGATGATACTGAGCGTTACTAGCCACTAGGTCCACGCCCTCAATCCGTTTCAGAACCTGCGAAACATGCATTTTCATTGCAAAAGATATGGATGCTAAGATGCTAATTTGTTTTAACTTTTTTTTCAACTCCTTCTTTCGAAAACGAAGTTGTAATTGATTATGGACGTGAGAACATAAACATACAACTAGAGATTTGAAACTTGGAAAGAGGTATCCCGAGGGACTAGTCTCGTCCGCATTTCCAAACTTTTTAAACATGCATCATCTGAGTCATAATGGCAATTTCTATACAAATCTTACCTGCGAACTCCAATCCATGGGATAATCTTCAGCGGCCTTTTCAATGCTTCTTTTTGTATGCTCACTTGTTACTCTTGATATCACAATCCGCTTGTCCACCGATTTTTTCTTCTCAGTTTTCTTGAATTCCTCCGATATTTCCTCCCCACAAAAGAGACAATGATCTTCGAAACTAAAAGCTACCCTTGGCACCTGCGGAACAGCATCAAGTGGAACGTTGATTGGTGCTGGATTCGGCCTCTCTCTGGAAGTGCCTCTCTCTGCGACGCTGACGTTCTTTTCGTTGGTATACGCTTTCCAACAAACTGTATGAGCTTTCAAACTCTCGAGACCCAGGAACAAAGCATCTTTGCCGTCTTTTCTTCTTTCACAGCACTTCCTAATTCTTTCAACTCCTTGTTTTTTCACATGGGTAACTGCTTTCCTGGACAACAAATCACCACAGAAAACACACACTTCCACGTCTGCCATCTTCACTGCGACTTACTACGGATCTATTCGAAATGATGCACAAGAACCGACTGATCAGGCACTTCTTCCACTGTCACCCTCTTCAAGGAAACGAACAAACGAAGTTCGCAGAATTTTGAAACCTCAATAAAAAAATTTTGAGCTGGATCTTTTTCTTGGAATAACCTACCTGTGTATTTAAGAGATAGCCGAAAATATTCGAAATATTTTCAAATACAATGTCCCAAACGTGCATCGTAACAGGTTCAAGCACCCTTGGTCCTCGATATTCAAAATTTCAAATGCTTTGGAAAAATCGGGCATCGGAAAAATATAAGTTTACAATATTACTAGCGATAACAAATCTTGGAACCATATACAAAGGCGGTATGAGTATTCCGTAGGATATTATTTTCGGGTTCTCCATGCCATTTTACTACCTGAGTCTTCATCGCGATCCCCTGATCGCGCGCCGAACGCCTCGATAGGCTCCGAGGCAATCTCGTGGCTGCTTTCAGCTTTTCCACTGGTCAAAAAAGGTGGAAACTTCAGTAACTGAATGATCCTATTATAAACAACTTTCTATTAACTTTCCCACCTTGTCAGAATTTTTTTACCAGTGTTATTTCAAAAATTGTACTTTTTCATTAATAAAAACTTTTGCATCGAACAAAAAAGGTGGAAATTTTTATACAAGATTGATAATTATTTATTACACCATCCTTCAAAATTTCTACCCACGAACAATTTTTTTCCCGAAGTTATGAACAAAAAACCTTTTTCACCCCTTTTAACCCCTAGCGTTCCCCCCAGAGGGTAGAAAAATGTTATACCTTCATGTTTTACCGTCCCCAACAACATATCAAAAAATTACGCTGTTGCTAATTACTTGCGATTCAGAGGCTTTATTGACTGACCTAGGTACCGCAAGCAGTGGGCCGTTTGGCTGCTGCAGCCACTGCTGCGTTGACTGCAGAAGGGGAAGCGCTTCTTCGCTGTTCCCTATGAACGTCGCGTGAATTCGTTTATATAGAGGTACGTCAGAAATAGAAGGAAAAACAGGTAACACAAATTTTTTTCTTTATCATTTTCAATTTGAACTCTTTATGTGAATACAAAACAGTTATATAATTGAATATTAATTATTCCGAACCCTACGTTCCTGTAACTATTTTTTCTTGCCAGGCAATTGGACCCTCGGAAACAAAATATTTCTTATGAATCCATCTCGGATTGTGAATCCATCTGCTTTGGCAAATCCTCTTTTTCTTGCAAGTGGTATGAAATTTTTTGGTCCATCCGAATTCATTGGATTTTCGTCTAAATGTTTATTAGTTACCCTTTCACGGTTGTTTCTGATGAGGTTCTGTAAACATACAGCCACTGAAATTATGAGATCCACTGTAAATGGTTCAACTGCAAATGATGAAAAAAAATCCTGAAAGTATTACTTAATATACCAAAAGCATTTTCTGACATCTTGTACATCAAACGCACAGCACGCCTTTTCTTATTTTTTCTTTTCATATATTTTAAAATGATTTCATTCTCCTCTTCTTCCAAAATATGAAGCGCAAGTACATACTCCATGTTCGAATTCCCACTGTCGACTGTCGGCCGAGTACTCCGAGTAGTTTGGCTGCAGATAAGGAAACCACTCCGACGTAAAGGTACGCGTCCACTGGAGACGGGCCGGATCGCATCGGGCCGGCGAGCATTATTGCCTACTGCGTCCATTGTCGACGGATTTTCAACATACAGTCGTCGCCAGTCGCGTTTAGGAAACTCGAGCATTCGAAAATTGTTAACTATGGACAGCTCCGACGAAGAATTATTTCTTTTCAATATTTTAATAGAAGAGGAACAGCATAATTTACGTCGGAAACATAAATATTGGGTTCACAATATATGTAAGAAAAGGAGATTTTATGGAGAATTTCATCACCTATTTGCAGACCTGCTTGAAGACCGAACGAAATTCTTCGAGTATTTTCGAATGTCTCATGAAAATTTCGAAGAACTACATGAAATTATTCCAGATCTCAAAAAGTAGGCAACAAATTGGAGTTAATGCTTCGCGAATTGCTTTGAACATCAGGGACATTTTCAAAAGATATTTTCTATCGAATTCTGGCACCTTGTCGTGGCAAAATAATGTTGTGCGAAGAGGAATTCATAACACACAAATGTGAAAATACTTTCGAATGTAAAAAATAATACATAATTCATGAAAATACTTACGACTATCTTTCATAATACCCCCTATTTCATTCCAAATATTGGACCTCATCAACTCATCATGATACTTGGAATCTCCAGTATCGTATATTTCGGGAAACCGCTGGACCGAGGATATCAATAATTTATCACTCACCGTCCAAGCGTTTCTGCCGACTGCAGTTCCTACACCCTGCGTCCACTAGGCGGGTCGGGGCGCATCGACGGAAAAATACGCTCAGCGACCGATCCGCCGGCGGATTCCGCCTGGATGCGGCCCGGCCCGTCTCCAGTGGACGCAGTTCCATACAAATGTTAGCAGGCGGATTTTTACGTCCCGATGCGACCCGGCCCGATCCGCCCAGTGGACGCGTACCTTAACAGCGGACGCGAGCAGTAGCTGCTCGCATTCACTGCATGAGTCCGACGCACAAGCGAAACCGTACCTTAAGCCCGGTCGTCCACTGCAAGCGTATTCAGGCGGCAACGCGCTCACGCGAAACAAGCGTCCGTAGCTGCTACAACACAGGCGGCAATGGGCTGCAGGGTTCGTCCACTGGCAGCGGCGACGGTTGCGGCTTCTTGCGTTCCATTCAGTGATATAACCTACAAAGACCATAGTTTGTCTTCGAAAATGACATCGTTCGTATTCTTTTAGCATTGACTGCAATATGCTTTGAATCCGGAGGACTTGTACATTCTAGAGTCAAGTTATTTAGTCAAAAGACGACGGAAACACAGAGGTCCTGCCGTTATTGCATGCACCCAATTTTCAGAACCAAAAATCCTTGGGAGAATTCAAACATCTCCAAAATCAATAATTAGAAAAATATCCTGAGCGATTTTTCAATTCCTATGGGAAGAAGCAAAGAATATTTCTGAATGTATTTGAGAAACGATAAAACTTCATTGGGAACTCTCAAGCTTTGTAACGTTTCGGAGTTTATATCAGACTCCCTTTTCAGACAATTTCTCAACATGAGCTTTACGTAATATTGAGAATTATTGATTTCCCAATTGACATTCACCAATCCATGATGATCCTAGATTAATATTAATAACTATGATGGTGAAATTATTGCTACTTCATTTCAAAATTCCCTGAAATCAGTTCCATTTTCAACAAATCATTCCAAATACGATCCACACCCACCGAACAATTTAACAGATTATCATTCTTTTATAACTATCAGGTTCCATCATTAGATTTTTCGTGTTATTCCAACCATGTGATCGCCTATTGGAAGTCACATGATCGCGATCTACCAATATCTCTACATTTTATGTTATTCTAATTTTCTAATTTCGAAAGGTGTTGATGTTTCTCGTGTAGGTATAAGTTTTTCCATAAATACAAGGATTATTTAAATACAATTGCTTATTTAAAGGTTTAGTTTTTGTAAGTTTAGATCTTAAATCATTTCGCGTTTTGAAAACGATTCTCATATTGAATTTAGAACCAATTCTTTGAATTTTTTCATGAACATGAGAAATCAAATTAAATGACATTGTTTATTCTTGACGGTTTCTTGTTAGTCCCTGATTATCATTATATTCTCTAAATTTGAATTAATTTTTCAGATGAAATTCGTTGGATGTTTAATATCCTCAAGAATACTTTTAATGAAATTAATTTAATTATTTCTTATTTCATTTGTAGATGAAATTAAATGAGCCCCACCGTTAAGTGTTTTTATAATACCACTCATTTGACTGATTTGAATATATATTTAGATATCGATTGTTGTGTGACTTTTTCTGAAACCACTTGATTCTTCTTTGCCATGTTGTCAAATCACGAAAACATCATCGGCATACCGTCATCAAGTCTTTAGGCATTGCATCACAGACTTTTCATCACACAAAATTTGACATCAAGATTTCCTTGAATTTCATTCATATTAGAGACAAGTGTGTTCAGAAAAAAAGACACGCCAATCGATATCAAATGAGTGTTAAAACAGCTTTTATGAAAACACTTTATGATTGGGGTCATTTAATTCATCTACAACTGAAAAAAGAAAGAATGAAATTAATTTCATTAAAGATAGTTTTGAAGAGGATCCATGTCCAACGAATTCCATACGAATTTCTCTACGCGGAAAGGATTTTACTTCGTAAATAGAGCCAGCGCTTCTAGCGTTCGAGCGTAGACTAGTGTTGGGCGATACGTATCGATATTTTACTGTATCGATACTTTTCGTTGCGATATTCGATATTTTGTATCGATACTTGGCTTACCGGTACCTCGGATGTATCGATACTGAATGGCGCATATCGGAGTTCGAGTATCGAAGTCTTCCAAGTTCTAAAGATTATAGACTAGGTTCTATTATCTCCAGTACTTTATAATTTTTGAGTATCTTTTCAAAGCTAATATCTAATATTATCATATTAGATTCAAAGTAAATTCAACTTTCGAACGGTCAAAAATAAGGACAAACAACATTATGAGTTCTGTTAGAATACAGCAGAACGTAGGTTTAGTTGAAATTCCTTTTTCAAATTGAAATCTCAAAGCCAGATGTTTCAATTGCTTTGGGACCTTTAAAAAGTATTTTTATTACACTTTTTATGACTGGAAAGCAACATATTTTCCTATGTTACTAAAACCATTTGTGAGTGGTATATTCACTGCCGGAGCTCACGGGGACAACTGCGAATATAACCAAACTCTCGACCAAACTATTGTTCAAGTCATGGAGGTAGAGAAAGTGGAGGGGGCATAACGTTTGAAAAGTGTCACCAAAACGAATCCGGATTTGGCACCCCAAGATGGCCGACCTCAAGGTATTTTAAACTGTAGGTTCTGCAATTTTGGCCTCATTTATTATTCGTTCGTGGGTTTTGGCAGTTGTATGTAGTAGAAAAACATATAAGAAATGGTTTCTTGTACAGCATATGCTGATCTTACTCGTCAATTAATGGTGAAAAGCTAAATTTTTGACGTTTGTAAATACATGCTTTAATTATTGTTGCATACAATTTTAATTGATAGGGGTACACGAGATAATTTACCTATTTGTTTCATTGCATATTATCTGAATTTTTATGTACCTTAATTGAAAAAAATAGAATGTATAATTAGTAACAGGAACAAATTATTCATTCCGTGCGTAATTCAACTCACCAATTCATTAGAAGCAATTGTTTATGATATTTTGACTCCTTGATTTGTTTCGATCATTATTTATTCATCTTTTGGTCATTAAAAGAGAATCGAACAAACTTTGAATTGTAAAATTCAAATATACAAAATTCCCGCCACAAATTTGGCTCCGCAACATGGCGGATTTTTGGTGACACTTTTATACCAAGGAAACATAGGATATGCTACCTCCCCTTCTTCTACCTCCATGGTTCAAGTACTCTAGTTGGTGTTGGTCCTAAAATTCGCATTTTATGGCTATCTTTCAACAAACACCCCCAACAAATTCTCCTTATTGAAGATGCCCACCAAAGCAATAAATGGTACTGTATTCACCGAGAGAAAAATTACGTTGCAATGACCAATCATAAACCGATGCTTCATCGTAAAAAAAAAGAAACCAGCTTGAAAATTTCAAATCGGTAGACAAATGACGAAATCATGAAAATACTCGATATTTAATGTATCGATACTAGAAGGCTGGCAGCTGTAAATTAATTTTTATTTTATTTTGTTTTTAATAACATATATTTCAATAGATGCGTTTCACTATTATTCAATTATCTCATATTTGTAGGTACATGTCAAAACAATTAGTCCTTCTATAGTACCAAAATACTGTATTCATAACGATACGATTCGATATTTTATGTATCGATACTTTCAATGCGATTCGATTTCAGTATCGATACTACTTTTTTCGATACATTACGATCCGGGGTATCGATACTTCACGAAGTATCGCCCAACACTAGCGTAGACGCGCTACAGATCCCATTTCAGGCGGATCAAGCGGCGAAGCTCGTAGCCGCTCGTGTACGTGTACGACGCTCGAAGTCGCCTAGTACTGGACGCAGCTGCATTGAATACATTGCTTGGGATCTGTAGCAACTTGCCGCACGTACACGCTCGTTTCGCGAGAGCCATAAAACGCTCGAAAACGCTTGCAGTGGACGACCGGGCTAAAGCCTCGTTCTCAGAGCTTCGTCGTGTCGCTGGCGACGATCCCCACTCCTTCCTACATACTCACTTGACGCATGTGATCTCCGTGGTCGTAAACAGCTGATTGTCAAACACGAAATAAATTATTGAAGATTGAATGATTCCCAATTCCCATTCTATTGATTTAAATTTATATTACATCCAATTTTGAAAATTAATTTATGAGTTGCTGGCTATAATGTTCAAGATGAAGAGAACCAAAATGTCCAAGTAAACAATATCTTTGAACAAATGCACGTGAATCCAGGTAAAATGGTTCGAGGTAGAACCCGTGCTTTTCCATTTCTGAATTATCCCTGACGAAGGTGTATATTTAATATTCAAGCGTCGATACAGTAAACCAGAGACAATCAATAAACCCAAAGTTACAATATAGGTAAGAAAAAATTTCATTTGGCATTTATTGTTTGCCTCATATATATGTTTGTATTTTTCTTCTTAATACATGAGTACTTTTTTATTTACTCATTGATTGCTGCTTATTTTCGATATTTTTTTCCACATTTAGCATTCAAATCATTAAGTTGAATTTTTCAGAAATTCATAACTATTTCTGTGAATCATCCCGCTGTTTGGAATTTTGAAATATCAATGAAGTAATAATTAAATAATAATTAAATAATTTTTTATTAAGAATTATTTTTAATACAATTTGAATGAAATACTAATATCTCCTGGAATTTACAGGACTATATCAAACATAGAAGGTACCTCAGGTACTCCAACCGAGGTAGGAAGTTCTCCTGTTTTCCATGAAACCCCTTCAACATCACAAGGTAGGCAAGGAGAGCCTTCATCATCAAGGAGGAGCCAATTATCCTTGCAGGATGAGGCTTTCCTTGAAGCTATCAAGGGGTTGAAGCCAGTAGTGAAAAAGGAGGAAACTCCCATAGAGAAATTTCACCGCGGTCCCCTCAGAAACTTCTTCAGGAGGTGGTATATTCAGTGTTCCTTCAATCAATTTTGTTCCTATTATGGAATTTCAGAACACTCCACCGTCACTTTGCCTCCCTTCCGCTCCAATATCCACCATCATAAATTCATACTTATGGCTCACAACTGCCATAAGTATTACTGAATGTGAACCTTTATAATTATAGAAAGTGCTGCCTGAGTGAGGGGCAGCCTGAAATAGAATTATTTGAATTCAGATATTACATTAATCGAAAGTTATGCCACATATTTACCTGTATCGTTACATGTTTTCCATCAATAGCACCTATGCAATTGGGGTAGTTCCACAGTCTTTTAAACCCTTCAGCTGCCCATTTGAAATCCTCTTCCTGTGGTGGTTTCAGCACCTCTGGTTGGAGAATATCCCATGCACTTCCAGGGTAGATGAAATGATTTCACTCACAGTAGACCTTACTACTCTGAAGGCGAAAGAGAGGCTTGCCATACCATCCCATGATGCAAAATATCTGTAATATTCGAATAAAAGGAGGTTTTCTTTGTAAAATTATTAACTCAAAGTTTAACTTAACCAAAATGGTAACGAAATATGGAAAATTATGGATATAAATCGTGTCGTGTCAAAACCTACCTCAACGTAATTGCCAGGCATGTCTGGGGATTAATTGGGGCTCTACCCAGATCTGATCTCTGCAATCTAGGAGCAACCAACTCTAGCAAATTATTGAAATCGTTTGAATTCATTTGAAAGAAATTAAATATATTTAAGTCCGGATTCAATTTCATTTCTTCTAATAAGAGTTTGTCCTAAACCCAACTCATTTCTTCTCTCGAAAATTGGACGAACCCAAAATCTAAAAAAGAGTCGTTCTATCAAAAGCAGAATTTAAAAAATGTAAAAATTTCTCACCTTCATCTCCTTATCTTATTTTGTTCGTTCCCTTTTCTCGCCTTTCTCCATTCTGAAATAAACAATAACTGAATTAAATGAAAAAATATCTTTCTTCTCCATAACTATTATCGTTGAATTTTAATATATTAACAAAAATATATAATATTTACCTGAATAAAAGAAGGAAAATTTGCCGTTAATAATTAAAATCCTGAAAGTGAATATCTATAATAAAATAGTGAACACGTGGAATATCTTTAGTGAAAACTGTTTCTTGCCGCTAACAAATTCGTTATGTTTTTGTTTACTTGCGTTTGTGACAGTTTGTTTCGCAGAAATCCAATGTGTAGTTGAAATATTTCAACTACAAACGGGGCGTGTCGCGACAGATTTTGACAACCAGAAATGAAAAGGTAGGGGCCAGGGGAAGTTTTGTTTACATGCTCTGATTGGCTGAACAACTGTCGCCAGCGACACGACGAAGCTCTGAGAACAGGGCTTTAGAGAGATATGGAAGAAGCAGATAACGTCTACGTACGCTAATAACGGGATGCGGTAAACGAATAACGTCTTGCGCTCTTTGTAGCAAAATTTAGCCTTATGGAAGAGTTGCTTTAACGGATTTATCGACGATATTTGAAAACACACAAAATGACAGAATATATCAGTCTCTTTATGGTTTTTAGAAGACTTTCCTATCCAAATAGGCTGAAGGATTTACAATGATTTGGTTATTCAGCTCAGTAATTGTCACTGATAATAAACCAATCCCTCGAAGTAATTTACAACAACCACAGCCACCTTCTGGAAAATTTGCAGACTTTGCGTTAGTTAAACCAAGACAGGCTGCGATGATATGCACAGGTACTAGTCCTTAAAAATTATGAATGAAGGTTTTTTAAATTGTTTATCATCTTAAGCATGATAAGTTGTTCTGAACTGTTATTTTTTTATTGTATATACATATGTAAAACTCTAAACCTCTTTAATTCAGGCTGTTCGAGAAAAAGAAGCAGTAGTTCCCAATTGCTGGGTTTTATTGATGGTACTCTTCAAGCGATTTGCAGACTCGAACTAAACCAGGAAAACTATTACTCATGACATAGAAGATGCACCGTGTTGAGTTCCATCGCATACTTATTTCTATGAGGAGAGGAGAAAATGCTTGTATTGAAGCTGAAGGTGGTCATTTCCACTTCCAACATTTATTATAATTGTATTGTCGATATTCGACATTTTTACTTCAATATTTGTTCCCTATTGTTTTATTATTGAAAGTCTCAGCCTAGTAGAATTATAACTTAAGGAAAATTTTCATCCAAATTAAAGTTGTCAGAAAAATATCTGAGTTTTTCTATTTAACCCTTTCTGACCATACTTCAGGGTTGAAAAAATTCCAATATGTGTAATTTCATTGAAAAATGATATTTACCAAGTTTTGTGTCTTCGTTCAGGATACAAGAAGAAAATAAGTAAAGTTTTTTTTATCATCTGATGGCTGTAACTTTTCCAGGGAGAGGTTTACGAAAAAATTTTATACCAAATGCCCACTTTAAATTTCCTCAAAGAATCACCCCTTTCATTTTTTCGAAGTTATTCAGATAAACCTACGACTGAAGACAGGGGCGGCCTTAACCATTGCGAGGCCCTGGGAGGGAGGTTTTCGCGAGGCCCTTTTTCCTTCGTGAATCTGGTGTCACAAAGCGGTGTTAGTGATAAGGCTTTCACATGATCCTTTAAAATCGCTCACCTCTGAGTTGAGCCGGCCTACAGAGTATAAAACCTTTGTAGAAAACAAAAAAAAAAGAATTTGCTTGAACACAAGACGGTGCTGCATCTCCTTGGATGAGATTATAGCTATGACTCCCAGAAGGTAAAAAGTAAGCAAGTGGATTCATTTCAAGAATAGCGGTTTTGGGCACCACTTTTTTCACCACGTATATTGGCTCCGTTGTTATATCCTTGACCTCTGCATTTTTGCAATGATATACCCAACTGCTCTAATTCTTTTATTATGTAATCAGTCAAACTCTCACAGCTGTGGTTTTTTTCGACGGCTAGAAAAAAAATGAAATGTTCTTCAATCTCAGCTGTATTTGTATTGAATTTTCGGTTTCGAAGAGAAGATAATAAAAATTAAACTATTTATTTTTATGATCCAGATGAACAAAATAGAAAGTTCCATGGGAAATGTCATCATCTTGGGTGCATGTTTCTATTGAAAACAGTGGTTTCTTATAATATTTGAATCGAAAATTTCTTTGCAAAATCCACCATATATGACTTTTTCTGGGATTGCCCGAGCGATAGAGGAGCCACTAATGGTTAGTTTGATTGAGGGCGTCAAGTCCCAGTTGTATCAAGCCCTGAAAGTCCGAACAGTTCAGGGTAGTGTTGTGCAACTTGGATACTTTTGAGTATCCGATACTGAACTATTACGTATTGGATTAATTCATTGGATAGTTGGTATATAAATTTAAACTTATAAAAGCCACACTGAAAAGATAGGTTTCAGAAACCTATTAATTGAATTAATTTCTTATTTCAATAACAAGAAAAAATTTGAATTTGTTCGAAAAATGAGAACATGACCTCTTAATGTGAATGAAGAACCAAAAACAATGGAAGTTTTTCATCAATAAAAATAGAATATAACAAAACGGAACCCATTCTTCATCTCTAATCACTAGATTCGAAAAAAAAAACAGATTTTGCGCTCCTCCTTCCGTAATTCACTACAATAAAATGAATTCATGCATAAGACGATAATTGAACGAAAATTTCAAAAGGACCGCCAAAGAACGGTCAACAGGGCTATAAATATTTTATGAGGTTCCAACATCTGGGATAAGTAAACATTGTAACTAAATACTTAGATAATTTTTACCCTAATTGTGTTGTGTGATTCTACATTCTATTCTTCCTACTGATCTGGTGGGTTAGACATCTGGTGCCTCAAATACATATTTGGACGTTCCGCAATATTCAAAAATTACTTAATGTTTTTTTCAATTTTTTTTTTGAATGAATGTATTGGTGATCGAACTTTTTTTGAACTAACGCTTATGTTTAAACCTTTATAAATAATTAGGGATCTAAATCAATATCAAAATTTGTTCGAATCTTTACGCGCGAGGACCCACCAAGAGCGAGGCCCCGGGCGATTGCCCCGTTCGCCACCCCCTAAGGCCGCCACTGACCGAAGAAGACATGACCTGAAGCTCTTCCACAATACTAAAACAGTGCAAGATGAGTAAAAATGTCAATAGATATTTCACTCTTGTAGTTTTTCACTAAACACAATTACTTGATACCTTTTGTGGAGTAGATTGTATAAAGTTATAAATGACAAGAAAATATGTGTTTTTAAATTTCTTGTTAAAAATAGGTATGTTAAAATTGTTAGTAGAAGTTTTTGTTGAAAAATGCTCCATTCCATTGAGACCAGCAATAATTCTTCTGGTTAGGCAGGACAAAGTAACACTTTGCCAAGTGTCTGCAAAATTTATGGGTATTTGCTTTCAGTGGAGAATTGAAATTTTACTCTATATTCCAACAGAGTGCACCTATTTTCAAAAACCCCAAAATCGGTATTTGATAGCACTTTTTGTACTTTCAATTACTACGTAATATTTCATGTTATTTCTTTTAGTTTCAAAATAATGTTTTACAAAAACTAAATTTTTCATTCGATTGCAGGTACAGGGTCGGTTTCACAAAACTTCGATTGTTGCGTTAAATTAATTGGAGCCACCGTGATTCGTTGACACTTCAAAACGAGTGATTCAATTGGTTCGAACGTAAGGTTTTTTAATCGTACAATTAAAGCTTTGTGAAACCCGCCCTTAATATTTAATTAAAATGTGAACTTAGTATCATTTCTTTCAACATTTACCTCCTGAGTTGAACAATTTTTGTCAGTGTATATTTCTGTTATAAGTACGAAAAACGTGCATGTGTTTGAATAAGTTGATTTGGGTTTCGCGTTCGCGCTCCTATTTTGTTGTCGAAAGTTCTACAGCGCAAGGCTGAAAAATAACGTAAATTACGATAACGTGCCCCGTTAAACCTCCGTAAATAACGTGATCCGTTAACACTAATAGCGCCCGCTATTCTCAAAATCGATATATGCATGAGTCGTACCGTTAATAACGCCTAACGCTAATAGCGCACGACGTTAAAGTTCGTTCCATATCTCTCTGTTCTCTCTCTCTGATATCCCGCTATTCTTGCACCTGAAGAGGCCGTAGTTTTGTCCTCTTATTCTCGAGTGCACTAATTTAACTGTGGCGATTGATAAATATCGGTGAGTACGAAGTTGATCAGACAACCATATACCTATCTTTGCTAATAATTCGTATGTTTCATGTGAGGTGAGACACGCTTGGGTTCTGCCATTTTGAGGATCGTGTGGCTTTCCATCTGATTTCCTCAACCATCTGATGAATCAACTCTCCTTCTAGATCAGTTTACCTATGTTGTAATTGATTGATTGAATATGAATATTTCGCAATTCCTTGACCCTCTGATTTTCAATTTCTCGATTTATCTCTGCCAGTGTTTCAGTGAACACGCGGACATTTTTTCCTTTCTTAAATTTTCTTTATGTACACTAAGATTATCAGAGATCGCGGGGAATTGTTGAAGCTTGCAGATACAAAAACTGATACAAGTGTCTTTTTTTATAGCTTCTTTGCAGGGAGCTAAACCTCCGGCATCTCTTTGGAGGGAGCTAAGTCTCCGACATCTTTATAGAGGGAGCTAAGCCTCCGGCACCTTTTTTGGAGGGAGCTAAGCCTTCAGTACCTTTTGGAGGAAGTTAACTTTCAACCACTTTTCGGAAGGAGCCGAGCCTTCAATACCTTTTGAAAGTGTTCAATCCTTCAGCACCTGCACCTTGAAGGAAATTAGACCTTCAACGCTTCTCTTTGGAGAGAATTAAACCTTCACCTCCTGCAACGCCATTCTTTCTGGAAGAATTACAACGTCTCTCTGGAGATTCAAGAATTTCAGCTTTGGAAGAGCTGTGAGAACTCGAAGATCCATCATTCTGGTTGGAAAAGAACTGGAAGTCTACTGCAACTCAACTCTGGAAGAAGTCGAGGGATAATCACTCCCCTTACCTGGCATTATTCTAATAAGATAAGTTAACTAAGAACGAAGAACGCTCATGAATGATGTTTCTAACGAATTGTTCATAATTGTAGATATTCTTGTCCTCATGTTTTGATATTTCAATTTGTAATAGTAGATATTGAATATAGCTATTGTCATCAGTGAGGAATAAATCTCGACTGTTCAAGTTTGATTATCATTAGCCAGACTAGAAGCATATTATCTCATTTTACCTCATATGGATGTAAGATGGTTTCATGTTCTGACTATCTGGCGCATTTATTGTTAAATCATTACCTTACACAATTTATCTTTAACCATACACAATTGGTACCCCTAAAGTGGGGCTGTAGATTAACGTAATTTATCTATGTAACCTTACAAGGTAATTGTATTGTATTATTCGCATATACATGTCCAAGTACAAACTGAAGTTACGTACGGTTATCTGCGGTCCAAAACAACGACGTCACATGATTATAACCTACAATGACCGAAGTCGCTTGAATGCAGCCATCTTGAACACATAGCCGTGAACAAAATGTGGCAACGCCGTAAATGGCGTAAATGAAGGATCCGGAAAGCCGACTGAGACTTCGGACGGCCGCAGTAAATTCGTTATAATAGAAGCGCGATTTTCAAATATATTTCAATTAATTGTCGAATAGTCGATATGGAATATTTTAAATTCAATCAAATACCTATAAGCAACAATAGAGAAAAACACAACTCTATGCGACACCGCCGGCGTTAGCTGGAACTAAGCCCGAAACGAGTATCGTTTTGACAGTTAGTACGTGAAAGCTGGGTTTATTTGTTTGTTTTTACGTTTTTATTGCGATAAAAAGATATGCCTAAGGAAGATATGCCGTGAAAAAACACAATTTGTTGTGTTTATGGATGTAATTCTAAAAAATCTAGGAATCCTGGAGCCCATTTTCCTAGTAAAAATCAAAATGTTTACTTTATCAACAAACTACAAATCGTAGAGGAAATTAATAGACGTAAATACTGGGAGCATGTTTTGATAATGGAAAAACCTGTTTCTAAACATATTAGAGTATGCTCACACCATTTCCGATCAGAAGATTATGGAATGAAAACAGGTAAGAGTGGAAACTGATGTTAATTGAAACCAAAGCTTCAAATGTTTTGAATTATTTCAGAAACTCTCACTATGAAAACATTTCTGCTACTGGCGAAGAAAGCTGTACCTTCACATAACCTACCAAAAAAAGCAGTTCAAGTCAAGACATTTTAAGTTTTTGTTCAGATCGTTCTTGTACTATAATTTTAATTCTTATCGAAATAAATTACTTTGAGTCTACTTGATATTTTTGAATATTTAGAAGCTCAACAATTCAAGCAGCCTATTATAGCTGAATGCAAATCATATGAAAATGTGCTATAAAACTAGGAACCTTGTGAGTTTAAGTGATTCTCTCGATTGTTGCAAAATTGAACTTATGTTCAGCAATGATCAAATCTACATGTGTAATTTCAAATAAATTCCGAGAATTGGCAATTTTAAACAATATCTTACGAAGGAATAATCAAATAAGGTTAACTCGGTGGGCAAAAAGTAGTTTATTTTGATACAACACGTGGTTTCGGTACACAGACAGAGATGACTGCGTCGACCATCGACCTTCCGTTCTCGAGGGGCACGCTAAGAGTAGGCGAGAGCTGCGGCTCTCGGGCGTGATCTCCGGAACACAGAAGTGTGGTAGACATTTAAATCATAGAGTTATTCTTCTTACATTTACATTCGCACATAAGCATCAAATAAACAAGGGGGTCAAATTTAACAATTGCTAACACGGCCATACTGACCATTGAAACGTCCTCGTTTCACATTGACATCAATTACTATTACAATCAAAACCACATTATTTGGATTAACACATTACATAAAAGAATTTGATCATTTAATAAGCATGCCTCTGTTTTATGCGCTGGCTCGCGCTGCGGCATATGAATGTGTGGGAAAAAAAAAGAGCCAGGCGAGAAAAAAACCACAACCGCTTTCATGCTCAAATTAGAACTTTGTAACCAAGATTTATCTCATGTCACTCATCGACAACAAATACAAATATTATTGGTCTAAACAGTCTATCGTTCCACACAGTAAAAACACCCAGGACACACAGTATCACGGATTTTACTTGTGAACGAAACAGCTTTGACTTCAAATGTTAAAAAAAAAAAACAAATTCTATTCAATTACTATCAAACAAATTCTAAGCAACTACTATCGAATAAATTCTAATCAACTACTATCGAACAAATTCTAATCAACTACTATCAAACAAATTTTAATTAACTAATTCTTGTCAACTGTAACGTCATCCAACCCAACAGGACTCTGTAGTCACGGGCTATCACAACGACGTTCGAGTTGTAACCAAATTCTTATCATATTGACGTTACCCAACCTCACAGGACATATTTCAGTCACCGGTTATCACAGCAACGCTCAAGTTGAAACTAAATTCTAATCATCTTGACGTTACCCAACCACAGAGTACCCCAATGGTCACGGGTTATCACAGCAACGCTCAAGTTCAAACTAAATTCTAATCAACTGCAACGTTCCCAAACCACACAAGACATCTCAGTCACCGGTTTAAAACGTTGCCAGTGGAACACAAATTCATTACACTGACCTCTACAATTTTGAACAATTGAAATGATTTTGAATTAACGTTTCAAGGCTATAGAGTTCCCAGTATTTTCACGATTTCAGCTTTGATCATAACATATAGCAAGAATCTCATAGGGTACATTAAAGAACATAAAATCTGATAGACATGAGAAATATTCCACTTCATCGTGGCACCCGTTGGAACATACACTCACACATCACTAGTCGATTCTTCGGGCCAAGGTCTCAGTTGTTCTTGGCCGGCTACAGTTGTTCTATTCTGGCCTCCTATTCTTCTCAGGGCATATTGATCATTTGGAAAGACTGCTTGTATGGTGTGTTCTGTCGTTTTCTGTTTCAGCTGACATAGTTTAACGTATCTCGTAAAACTGTCTACTATAACGAGTATTTGGGTGCAGCCGAAAGACTTCACTAACGGGCCTGCATGGTCAATATGCCATGTATCTAGCTTTTCAGTCGGAACATGATTGAGTTGACAGAAGCCAGATCTTTTTCCTGTATGTGATTTACCAATAGTGCAGGATCTGCAATTATTCACATATTTGCGGACAGACTTATTCATCCAGGCCAAATAACATCTTCTTTCATTTTGGTGATCATCTTGTCGAATCCAATATGAGAAGACTCGTCGTGGTATAGTCTCATGGTCTCTAATCTAGCCATTGAAGGAACATAACATCTGCTAGGATCGGTTCGCCTCGCTTGCCAGTAAACGATGCCATCTTGGATTGAAAATCCCTCTTCATGTACACGTTCCTCCAGGAGTTCTATGCAGAAGGGATCAGCTCTTTGCCATTCCTTGATCGACTGCGGGGTACCAGAAACATTACAGAGCGCCAGTACTTGGTTTTCACAGGGCAAATTCCTACTAAGATAATCAACATGTTTCATCTTTTCACCAGGTCGATATTCTATTTCGAAATCGAAGTCTTGTAATTGAATCCACCACCGAGCTACTCTCGGAAGCAATTCTTTTTTCAAAGCTGTAGCCCTAACATAATTACAATCGGTGAATATTTTGGATTTAATTCCGTATAAATAGTTTCTGAAATATCTAGTGGCCTCTACGATTGCCAGCGTTTCAAGATCATACGAATGATATTTCGATTCAGCTGCAGTGGTTTTCCTACTGAAATATGCTACCGGATGTGTTACTTTATCTGAATCTTTTTGAATTAATATACCACTAAGACCTATAGAGCTTGCACCGGTGTGTAATTCGATTTCCCATACAGGATTAAATATTCTAAGAGCTGGTACCTTTATAAGTTGACCTATAATTTCTATGTATACGAGCCTTTTCGCATTGTTCGGTCCATTCAAATTTAGTATCTTTATTTAGCAATGAGGAAATTGGTGATGCTAGCGTGGCGAAGTTTTTGATAAATCGTCTGAAATAACTGGCAAGTCCCAAAAATTGTCTAATCCCTTTCACATCTTTAGGAAGTGGGGTATTTTTAAGAGCTTCTACCTTTCTTGGGCTTGGTTTAATGGTTCCGTTTTCTATTATTACGCCTAAGAATTCTATGGAGTTCTGAAAGAACTGATATTTTTCATAATTTAAGCTGAAACCGCATTCTGATAACCTTTGAATAATTTTCTTTAGGTTGACAAGGCCTTCATTGATATTCTCGCAAGGACAAAGGATGTCATCTACGTGAACAAGCGCAATTTTTTCTTTATAATCTCCCAGGGCTTTATCAATTGCTGCCTGATAACATGAAGGTGAATTTATAAAACCAAATGGCATCCGATTATATTCATAGAGGGGTTATGAAGGCAGTTAAATGTTTTGAAGTTTCTTCTATTTCTATCTGATGAAAGCCTGATTTCATATCAAGTTTTTGTAATATTTCGCCTTAGACAAAAGGTCTATCTGATTCTGTATTCTAGGTAGGGGATAATTATTTCGAAGGACTCTCTTGTTCAATTCTCTATAATCCACACACAATCTAATTTCTCCATTACGTTTCCTAACTAGAACAATGGGGCTTGCGTAATTTGATTCACTAAGTCGAATGATTCCTGATTCTAACTGGCTTTTAATGATATCTCTTACTTTCAATCTTTCTTGATAGGGGAAATTTCTTGCCCTACATGCGACCGGGTTCTTATCTTTCAGTTGTAGTTTCAATTAACCTGTAGTGACTGTTTCAGGCTTGGATTTGACCGCCTCGGTGATCATTTGCATAATATTTACTTTAAGTTGCTCATCCAATCCTGACAAATCGATTTTTTCTGAATTTTGATTGCTATTAATTTGGAAAATTTTACAAGTTGTGACTCTAGTCCCAAAATCGACATTGTTTTTATTCACTTTCAGTTGGATATCGTTTTCTCTGAGAATATCTAATCCTATTAGAGCGTCAATATTATTATGAGGAATTATATGATCACTCACAACGTTGAATTCAATTTCTAAAACTAATTGGTCTTTATAAAATAAAATGGTTGTTGTTCCATTGGTTTTAAATACTACATTTCCTATCCCATAGGTTTTTGTCTGGGAACAATATCGCAATTCAACTTTCTAGCAACGCTTTCTTTAATGAGAGAAATGTCTGAGCCTGTGTCGATCAAATATGAAATCTGTATGAATCTATCATTGTGTTTGAGTTTACCTTCAGGATATTGGAAAATTTTAGAGGAGCTTCTGGCTATCAAAGTTTGATTATGTGCATTATTTTCTTTTTTTTCGCATTACAATATTGCTCACTGTGTCCCTTCATTTTACAAAAAGTACAAATTTTAATAGAATTTTCAAACCGTCTTTTTGCTGACTTGCAGTCTACTGCTTTGTGCCCGAAAAAACTGCATTTTCTACAAGTACCGTAAAATTTGTATTCCGCGTCTTTTTTTACCTGAACTGGCCTTCTTATAGAAGAATTCCTGGGTATAGTCTCAGGTACGAATGGAATGTCCGCATCGTATGACGAAAGAATCTTCAACAGCTCTGTTTCATCTTTGGGTTCTTTTAAAATTACTCTATTTTTCACTTCTATGCTAACTATATCGTGAGATACTAAACTTAAAATCATTTCCCAAGGAAATTTATTATAGAATTTTTTTATAGAATTCAATTTTGCATGTCCATATTCAACAAATGAACTAAAACTATCGCTTTTTATCGACATACAACTTTGAAGTCTAGTCGCGGGGGTTGTTTTTTCAGGGAGAGCTTTCTGTAAATCTCTAGAAAATGTTGACCAGTTTCTAACAATAGGTTCCCAGTTTTGATAAAATTTGGCAGCACGACCTTTCAATGCCTCCCCAGCTTTTAAAACAACTACTGTATCTAACATACCTATTTCGTCTTTAATTCGATTGATTTCCCCAACCCATTCAAGGGCGGAATGGACTGTTGTATCGGGGTCGAACTTGGCGAAAGTTAGATGAGCTGCCTGCATTTCGTCGTTTCTACTCCTAGAACTGGAAAAACTCGCTTGAATCTCCATCATCTTCATCTGGAACTGGATCTGGTTTTCCATGATTCCCGACATGGACATCGTGGATTGTGTTGATTGAGCAGCATTGCCTTCACAGTTCTCCATTTCTTCGACGTTGATTCGGTTTTCGTGTTCCATTTTTGAAATATTCACACAATACTCACAATTAACACTTTAAGGTCCTCAATTTCTTTATCGGAAAAGAAATATAATCCCACTTCTGATGAAATCTTACGAAGGAATAATCAAATAAGGTTAACTTGGTGGGCAAAAAGTAGTTTATTTTGATACAACACGTGGTTTCGGTACACAGACAGAGATGACTGCGTCGACCATCGACCTTCCGTTCTCGAGAGGCACGCTAAGAGAGAGAAGGGGAGAGCTGCGGCTCTCGGGCGTGATCTCCGGAACACAGAAGTGTGGTAGACATTTAAATCATAGAGTTATTCTTCTTACATTTAAATTCACACATAAGCATCAAATAAACAAGGGGGTCAAATTTAACAATTGCTAACATACATATATGTATCAATTTGATAATAATATTAAAAATAGCTTGATAGTAATGACGTTCATTTAGCTACTGAAAAGGTACAATCAATCGATAGATAAATTGAATAATTTTAATTTATTATAACTGCAGCCTAAGAGATGCAATAAATGAATAAAACATTAAAATCCAGCGTAATGAATTCTTTGAGATGATTAATCGATAATCACGTCATGTTCTGCATACATAGAGTTCTCTGAAGAATGTCCATTTTTATTCAAAATCATCACCCATTTTCTTCTCATAGATTTTTTCCCTTCCTAAATAGAAAAAAATTAATAGCTTCTATTAAATGAATATATTGTTCATGTTGATGTTCAATTACATTACAATCATGCATGTTTTCATGTTCTGTTAGGTCTCAAACTAATTTCATCCTTCTCTTAGTTTTCATCAAATATGGAGAATCCTAATGTTTTCTATTTTGTACATTTTATTGTTATGGAAAACAAAAAGAAAAACAGCAGAGACAAAACTTAACTTACTTTCACAATCAGTAGAATTGTCAAGATATTTTGTAGTGCGTACAACCTTGTAGAGTAGAACGGCTAAAATATGCTTGCAAATTCCAGACAATCTTGCTTGGTATCTGTATTCAATCTTGTCAACTTTCACACCATCATTTTTATAAGACATCATTTCCTCAATAAGACGGGGTTGTCTTTGTAGAATTCCAATGTTTTGAAATAATTTTTTCCTACATAGAATCAAATAATTGCTATGCAGCACTTGCTCACCCTCTACACAGCATCAGTGAGCATGTAAATATTGGAAAATTTTCTATAATAAAAGGAACCTTTGGTAAACATCTTGCCAGATGATCGGAAAAGCATTCAAAATTGAATAGTGTTCGCCTCAATATTTTACATAGATTATATAACAAAAAGCACAATATTACCTATACTTGCACTTACAATATAATCCACAGGATCCACAATTAAGGAAACAACTTCGATTATTGATAGCCAATAATAAACGTTTAAACTAAAAAATCCCATAAATACAAAAATAAATATAATGTAAACACGAAACAATACTCGTTTCGGTAAACAGCTGATCGGCGAATGCAGCGACACCATCGGTAATTATTTTGTCCAATACTAAATCCTACTTGGTCAATGATCATTTTTATTATAACTGGTGGATATCAATTGAACGAAATTATTTCATCTATATAGAAGCACCAGAACTTAATAATTATCAATGTATTTTGACAATACAGCACATTTCATATCCAATTTGTTGTTCAGCAAGAACCAAAGAGAAGGTGTAGGGTCATCTCTTGCCACAAAATTTTGTATTAGAATCAATGTAATCAACATAAGAGGGAATTTGAGAAAAACTTGAGATCCAAATCATTTTAATAACTTCATGTACAAAATTGAATTACAGAACTCAAATAAAATCTCTAAACTTAATAACTATAACTGGAGAAATAAACATAAATAATTAGGGGAGATTGAGAATATAGAATAAATGTCAAAACTATGCTACATGATGAATATTTCGGTTTTTTACTTATAATTTGTCACATTTGATCCGCAACCATCTGAAATGTCAGAGTTTTTCAAAATTTTCATTCGCATCCTCTTTCAAAAATGTTTCTTGCATCCGGGTACACAACATTTATTTGGCATGATTCGAAATAGGTCCTACAAGCAAAATAGTCTTGAGAAGTTTTTTTCACAAGACACCAGATGAAATTTCACTTCATTTACACACACAGAATTTTTTTTTTTTGGCACAATTCACTTCACAAATAATGTGACCATTTCTTTCCAACCTGGAACCAGGACAAATTCCATCAATTCTGCAAATTCTTATTTCTTGAAATATTCGAACTTGCTGCTGACACTACTCGTTTGTGTTCAACTGTTTTTATGTGGGTTTCAATGTCGCTTTTTCCACTTTTGCAATAGAAAATGTATTTCCACATTTCGTGAACTGGTTTGTTTGATGACTTACCAGGACTTATGCCCTAAATTCAATACTGTATTTTTAAAATCAGTACGAACGGTCACCATTAATTCACAAACACAACAAACAACAAGGCGTCCACAAACGGTGTTAGAAACTTCTTGGCCTTCCGCTGTGTTGCCACATTTCAGCTGTTCGCGGCTTGTTAATTGGAATAGGTATCAGTGGAACGAAAAGTCAGTGCACGGAAGGGTCATTCCTCCGAAAATTGAATGAACAGAAGAGTCAGTGGACCGAAAATGACGCCCACTTTCTCCTGATTGGCCATCTGGCCGGAGTGCAATTATATCTCATCTCTATCTTTCCTTTCATTGACGTTGTGGGATGTTAGGCAACTAACTTTAGAATACGTGTTTATATAATTGCATAAACCATGAAAAATATGACCTTTGAAATTTACTCAATTTTTATATCGATGTTGACGAATCAAGTCAAGTGAATCTGTTGAAGTAGTATAATTTATCAATTTATTCAGATTTAGTTAAAGTGGCCTCAGTAATGAAATATAGATATGCTGATTTTATATGATATGTAAAAAATGACTTTTGTAAAAATATTGAAAATAAAGGCTTTTCTCAAGATTCATCTATAATAATCTATAATAACAACATGGTAGCAGAGTGAATATCTTCGTAACGTCTTAGCAGCCTCAATTCGAATAGAGACTGTGTAAAGTAAAATAAAAATGACAGATCAGGAGATTATTGCAGTGGAGAAGTTGAAGAACCAAGAAAACTTTCCATAATGGAAGTGGCAGATTGACATTTTATTTGGTGCAGCTGGACTTTTGGAATATGTATATGGTGGAAAAATTGAACCTGAACTATCTGACAAAAATGGAGCTGAAGTTGAGAAATGGGTAAGAGAAGATTCGAAAGCTAAAAAGTCAATCATGAGTACAGTTGATAAAAGTCTTCTGATTCATTTATTATCAAAAACTACAAGTAAAGAGATGTATGACACCCTGAAATGTTTATTTGAAAGGGATGATTCAACTATCAGATGTAATCTCATGAGTCAATTCTACAAATTTGAGTACGATAATAATAAAACTGTTGCTGACAACATAGCAGTATTACAAAATATCGCTTTTAAGTTGAAAGCACTGAAAGTCTGAAATATTTTCAGACAATATGATTATTTCGAAGATTTTATTATCGTTGCCTGAAAAATTCAAAAATTTTGATTTGGCCTGGGAGTCTACCGCTGTTTCAGATAAAACTCTATCTTATCTCATTGCAAGATTGTCAACGGAAGAGTTGAAGAACTCTTCGAAGGAGGAAAACACAGTTGGTGGTAATATTTTTGAAGTGTTGCATAAAAACCAAAACAGAGGGTATCAGAACCGAAATAATATAAAATGTCACAATTGTAACAAGTTTGGACATATAGCCAAATTTTTTAGGAGTAGTGAAAGGAAAAATTATGAACTTCGGGAAATAAAAGAATAAATGATATTTGTAGAAATTTCAGAGGTCAAGAATATGCCATCAACAGCAATCAAAATAAAAATGATTCTATTAAATGTTCTATTTGTAAGAAAAATAATCATAAGACTTCAAGTTGTTATTTCAGAAACAAAAATGATGGAAGATCTACTGGTAGCTCGCATGTGGCATTTCTGACAAGACATAGAAATAACAATACGAACAAATTCATCATTGATAATGGAGCTAGCTGTCATATGACAAATAATTCTGAAATATTAGATGAAATGGAGAGAAGGGATATAACATTCACAGCAAAGATTATAGAGTATAAAGATGGGAAACGAAGCGACTACAGTGATGTCAGCGACATCTGTTTTTCAAAAGTAATCGGTCGATGGTTAAAATATTTAATTAGGGTCCATTTGGCATAGACTATATAGAGATTATTAGTAGGCTGTTGTCAATTTTGAAAGAAATGCTTGAATAAATATTTTTGCTGAATAATGGTTGTATTTTCTCGCGTATTTTCCACTGAAATAACTCGAAATCTACAAGAGTAGCACCTAGCTCACTCCATAATCTTGGTTTGTGTGTTTTTCTGTTATAAATTTTTTGTTAAAAACTGGCCGACATTTGAAATGCATGGTGATTAATTGCAGAAATAATAATCTTGAATGTGCATTCTTTTCATTACCAAAGAGAATGGAAATGTAAGTTTTGAAACTAGTATCATTTAACTGTCTTGTTCATTGCTTTTTATTTTCAGTGTTGTCAAATATGGTTAGAGGTTTCGGGCCAAAAATATATTGTTCTGGATAATTTGTTTGCGAACTGAATTTTCTCCGGTCTCATTCATTAGATAAAAAAAGTTCCACTCATAGAGGCAATGGTGGTCAGAAGAACGACTTATAGAGGTGGAGGTTCTCTTGACGACCCTTTCAGCAGTTCGACTCATCTACTAGACCCTCTAGACTCATTGAGGTTAAAATACACTGGGTAAGATATGTATGAATTGGGTCCAGAACAACTGTTTGATTTATCGATGTTCGATTCATCGAGAGTTCACTGTATCAATAAGTTCTTGAAACTTGAAATTGTTATAATAATTCTCTAATATCCTAATATGTGAATAAATTTTTGAAATGTTCTCAATTTCATAATTATTGTATTGTAGTTGATTTTACACAATCATTTCAAATAAAAATATAAAGAATCCAGAAGCGTATTTCATTTGATTCAAAACAATGTGTAGATGGAAAATATCATCCTGATCAAAAAACGGAGCTCTGCTTTTGTTTTGTCGATCAGGATGTTTCTCTAAAAGCTCGACCAAGAATACTAAATTTAATGGAAATTTATGAAAAGTATAATTCGAATTTCGGACCTATTAAAATAGTTTTCTGTACTGAATAATGTTTTCAGCGCCATCTAGTTGTCAAAAGTACGAAACTAGCCAAAAATCGTAGTCGGATTTTAGTTCCACAGATGTAAGGCCGTTTTCTATCTTTCTAACTCCATAATCTTTGATTTACAGTTGCTAACAATCAAATAATGCAGGGCACAGGATTGGGAAATTTTAAAAGAGAAAATTTTGATCTCAAAGACGTCACATATGTGCAAGAATTGAGCGTGAATCTTCTTTCAGTTAATAAAACCACAGAAAATGGAGGTGAAGTTCTTTTCAAGAGAAATGTTGCAATAATATCCAAAGATTCGGGAGAGATCATGAGAGGGCATAAAAATAAAAATGGTGTTTTTGAAGTAGAAATTGAAAAGAAACAAGATAATATATTGTAACGGTGTTGCTCGCCCTCTCTTACCTGGAGACTCACTTGGCCAAAAGGTCCTTCGGGCGCCAGCTATTTTTTTCTAAAGGGGGGAAATAGCAAACCCACCTAGGCAGCTGCTAGTCGAAGAAGGATTCGGTGTTGTCTAAGGTAGTAGCAACAACCAGTGATTCATAAGACTGAGGTTTTAATATTTATTGAAACACAATGAGAAAAATTTATGTACAATATATACAGGTATGGTCAGAATGCCAGACTGAGTATTTCAAAATGATATTCAAGGAAAATAGCAACACATATATAATACAATGAGATGAAAAGTAAATGTGATCAGGTAGACTTATCACGGTGGCTTCGAACGTTAGTTTATGAATGAGTTGGTTACCAGCATTAGAACCCAATCAGGAGGTATTGAACAATGGCCGAACCCAGTGTTTCTCTGCTTCGGACCCCTACTGAAGGTTTTGGTGAGCGTACACTCCGCCTCTGATGTGTGGCTCAGGATTCCAGACGGACGGCAAGAAAAAAGGGTTCAGTAAAAACTGGTAAAAGCAATTGCGTCAAAACGCTAGGTTCTAATAAAACGGGAGATGTCTGTTACCTCCGGAATCACAATTTGCCTTCCGCGACCCGGTCAAAAGATATCGAATAATAGTGTTTCTCTGCTTCGGACCCCTACTGAAGGTTTTGGATAATTGACATGAGGTTACCCTGTTTCGAGGCTATCGAACCACAGAATCTGCTAAAATAAACAATATTATCTGATCGAACAGGTTAGAATTTCGAATTTTCATATTTTGAATTTAGTATTCAGTTTGGGATTATTTCGAGTTTGTTTTATTCAAAATGAGTTCAAGTGGCCGAAATTTTTATTGAAGGAGAAAGGTGCAGTCACTCGGATCTAGTTCAGAAGTAGGTATTTGTAAAATTGTTAATAATTTCTCCATACATACACTTACCGACTTTAAATTCGATCCATTCAAAATAATGATTTATTTAAAAATGCTATAACTTTCAAATGTGGAGGCTGATTTATTTGAATTTTTCAGAAACTTTCAGATCAAATACTGTAGTTTTAAGGTTATTATTCGAAGATCTAAAAGTAATTCAGTAATCGCCGCACATACAGGCTAGAACAGAAAACAATTTTTTCCTCTACTTTTGACGCCCCCTGTAGGTTAATTCTGCTAGTAGATCTGCACACAATTAACTTTATCAAGAAGACTGATTTGTTTCCAACATTTGGTTTTTTTATTTATCCCGATATCTTAACTTGTTTGTGAAATGTACAATATAACATTCTTAACTTTAAATTAATAAATTTGAGTACTTCGGTGTGAAATTGGTTTATTTGTCGAAAACCGAGCGCTTTCGGCCTAATTAAAAAGCCATCTTCAGGGTTTTCCTGGAAGGGTATATGTAAGTTGTATTGAGTAAATAATTAAATGAAGAATAGTTACCCGTCCAAGAAACCATCACAAACATACAGGCGGAAACGGTCATCACAGCATTTAACGGACAAGATTCACAAAAGGGTGAATTTAAGACACTGTAAAATTATCGGTTCCGAATATAAAACCGTGAAAACAACAAAGGTTCACAACCTCGAGACCCCGGGAGGACAAAAAATGAATATCCCAACTATCAACACATTGTTGAATGTGACGACAGCGGGGTCAAATCGAAATGGAAAGTCATGGGCGTAGTGACATGGGGGGACCTCGAAGTCATATCACAAATTAAAATTCTTTTAGACGTCAAACAGGAAAATAAAAACAAAATTAAACGAGACGCATACAAAGCAGGGACACTCAGTCAAATCAAGCTCTTAAATAACGGAGTAAAACTATTATTCAAATTTAAGTTCACCTGGGTGTTAACACAATTTTCACTTGAACGTAGTTCCCGAACTATTTCGATATCCTCCAAGAGGTTCATCTTCCTATTGTATCTGTTTGTCACAATTCTATGGAGGATCTTGGAGTTGCGGTTGGGGCTGAATGAGTGACCTGTAAACCTGAGGTGATGGCCGAACGCTGATGAATTAGGTCTGTTCAACAGTGGCGGCTCCAGCGGGTGGGCCGGGTGGGCCGGGCCCACCCAGATTTTTGCAAGCATTTGTTGACGACTGACGTCTTTAACACACATTTGTATATATATTCATCACGCCGTCGCTGAGCAATCATGCCGACCATGTTTTGTCGTCTCGGTGGCGGACCGGTGGAGTCGGAGTGGTGGTTCGCGGTCAGTCACCCAGTCACGTCACTGCGTCAGTGTCGTGTAGACCAGTCTCGCGACGCGACCGACATGCGTGTCGGTAATTAACGACGAAAGTTGATGTAGACTACGAGACGACGAGTGCGTGAGTTGTTGTGTGCGTAATGTGCTACGGACTGGACTGGGACTATAGTTGTTATATTAGTTTTAAATAAAGACCAAGGCAAACAATTGTATTTTTTACCGTTACTGCTACAAAGGACTAAAATAGAAATAACTTTAAGTAACATAATATTTCAGAGACTGATATAAAATATTTGCGTTACTGATTTTTTGTGCCGTAATAAAGTAAGTAATATGGATAAGTTTGTAACTATAACAAAAAAACCCTCTCAAAATCAAAACAGTTGCAGTTCAGTTAAAAAAGATGCAGATTTAGATTCAGATACATTTCAAACAGATAAAGAAAACGCTAAAAGAATTAAATTGGATCAGCCTGGTACATCTAACATTAACATTCCAAGTCGTGCTGATACACTGTTGGTGGGTGAGCCTAATCAAATTAAATTTGTTGATATCAGTTTAAATTGTGAACACGGGCCAAAACAGCCGGTAGTAACGTTTCCTCGCCGATACATTAGCGGCAAACAGAGATCGTTTCAGAGATCATGGTATGAAAAATGTCCTTGGATTGAGTATTCACTGAAAAATGACTCTGTGTTTTGCTTTGTGTGTCGTCATTTTTCAACACAGAGTCAATTACTTGAAGATGTGTTAGTAAACACTGGTTACAATGATTGGAAACATTTAGGAAGTATGGCGGCAAAACATGAATGTTCTAATGTCCATAAAGCATGTCAATCTAAATATCACGGTTGGAAATCTTCCAAAATGACTGGTGCGGTAACTACAAAAATTAATGAACAACTCACTAAAGAGGTACAAAAAAATAGAGACGTCCTTAAGTCAGTTGTCAGAAGCGTTATATTTTGTGGAAGGCAAGATATTGCTTTGCGCGGACACCGCGAATATGAACGACAGGAAGGTGGAGAACAGGCAGAAAATAGTGAATCTAGCGATTCTGAAAACGATGGCAATTCTGGAAGTAAAGTTACAACCAAAAGGCCGAAAAAAGGAAGTAACAAAGGCAATTTCAAAGAACTGCTAGGCCTCCTATGTATTGAAAATGAAACGTTAAATACAAATATTAAAAGTATGCCAAAAAATGCAAAATACACATCAAAAATGGTTCAGAATGATATTATGATAGCCACCAGCAAAGTAATTACTGATAAAATTGTTTCAGAAATTAAAGAAGGCAGTAAAGTTTACAGTATAATTATTGACGAGGCCCGTGATGAGGGTCACTGTGAACAAATGAGTGTATGTTGCAGATACATTCACGATTCTAAAGTGAAAGAAAGATTTCTTGGGTTCGTCCAACTGCACGAACTAAATGCACAGTACTTGGCTACAAAAATTGAAGAGTTTTTAATATATTTGCAGCTTAATATTGAAAACTGTGTTAGCCAATCATATGACGGTGCCAGTGTCATGTCTGGCGCTTTTAATGGACTACAAGCACTAATACGACAAAAAACAAAAAATCCATGCCCCTACATCCATTGCCATGCCCACAGGCTAAACTTGGTCCTTGTAGATATTGCGAAAAATGTTTCTAGCGTTGCTGAAACAATTGGGCTTCTTGAAGCTGTTTACGCTTTTCAGTCGTCGTCTGTTTTACGGCAACAGATATTTGCTTTCAAGAAAAACACAACAACTGGAAATAAGCACTTACGTGTACCCCAGCAATCTGATACAAGGTGGGTTGCAAAATATAAGGGAGTCCACTTTTTTACAACTGAGTTCACATCTGTTGTCAGTGCTTTGAAAAAATGTGTGGAAAGTGAGAAGAAAAAGGAGTCTGCTGAGGCAAAAGGACTCTTGTGCCAGCTTACATCTTTCAGTAACGTTATCATTTTAGTCTGTCTAAACAAAATACTTCAATGTGTTAACATACTATCAACCCAGCTACAATCATCAACAATAGGTATCGGGAAAAGCCTCAAACTTATTGATGCTACAATGACAAGATTATCATCATTCCGAACTGATCCAGAATTTGAAGAGTGCTATGCTGAAGCAGTTAATATTGCAAATCAAAACAATATTGAAGTACCAGGTCCAGGAAGCGCAATCGGTTCACGGACTCAGAAAGTGTCAAGCCGACTCCGACTGGATGGCTACTTTACAATGGAGACTATTGGCAAAGGCAGAAGTGCCACAAATGATGCTGAGACCGAAAAGACAAAGATGAGAGCTAACTTTTTTTCCATCTTAGACAACATTTCAAATGAAATGACACGAAGATTTTCAGAAAACAGTTCTTTTATTTCAGCCGTATCTGCTTGTGACCCAGCATCTGGAACCTTTTTAAACACAGAAGTGATGTGTGCTGCTGCCGAATTGTATGGCAGAGATAAGGACAACCTCTCTGTTATAAAAACACAGTGTGAGCTTGGGAAAACAATGTTTTCCACTTGTAAAGATTCATATGATGTGTACAATGAGATATCCAACATGGGTGAATCTTTCAAAGAACTCAAAGAACTGGTTGCTACATTTTTAGTAATTCCTGTGAGTACAGCCACGGCAGAAAGAAGCTTCTCTACAATGAGACGGATAAAACCTCATCTAAGAGCATCAATGGCAGGACAGCGACTAAGTAACTTGGCGATTGTATCAATCGAGAGGGAGTTAAGTTACCCCTTATTATTGGAGCCGGATCCAGTTGTAGACGAGTTCGCAGCTCAAAAGGGAAGGCGCCTACAATTTATTTTAAAATGAAACATTCAATATGTCAAGTCAAGTTTATACACATAAGAAATCTAACTTATTGTAGAAAAGCTGGAATAATTATATTGGCATAATAATTGGGAGTTCTAATAAAAAGTATGTGAACAGCGAGTTTATTTATTCATTTCAATACCATAATAATTTCATACATTTTATTATTCCCCGTTATAAAATAAAGCACTTCTAGATTAGAAAATGATAATCTCTCCATGATTGTAACTACCATTCTAGTCTATAAAAGAGTGTATTAAATTAATCAGGGTATATTTTATTAGCGTATTTTCATTGCAAAAAGGGAGCAATTACCCATTAAAAATACATAACCTGACGTCATTCATATTCACAAAATAACCTCTCAGAAACCTTCAAAACTCACCATTTTTAACCATTATTTTCAAAATTTCCGGGAGGGGGACCCCCGGACCCCCCGTTTGTCCTGGGGGTATTCCATACCCCCAGACCCCCCAGTATTTGTTGTGCCTCTTATGGGCCCACCCAAAAAATAAGATCTGGAGCCGCCCCTGCTGTTCAAATGTTCTTTTATTCTGATCTCCAACTTTCTTCTGGTCTGTCCAACGTACGAGGCCTCATAATCGTTACACTCCAACTTATATATTCCACTGCAATGTAAACTATTCACCCTATCTGTCGAGTTACATAGTAAGTTGTTACTCAAGGAGGAAGAGTTGGAATAAGAGATCCTTACATCCTCACGAGAATTCTCAAGAATGCGTAAAACGGCATTAGAAAAATGACCCAAGTAAGGGAGGGAAAAATATCTGAGATCTGAGTAGAGAAGGTTCGAACAATAAGCCAAATCTCGCCTTCTTCTAGACATTATACTAGTGCTAAGCTTTTCCACTAGAATAGGGTTGTATCCGTTGTTGTGAGCAATCTGTTTTATGATATTGAGTTCTTTTTGTCGGTTATTCTCGGAAAGGGGTACATTGAGGGCTCTGTTGATGTAACAGCGTAAAGATGCTAATTTATGACTATTAGGGTGATGAGATTGTGCGGGAATTATGTGGTCTGTTTGTGTAGGCTTCCTGTATATTTCGAAGTCAAGGAATCCACTGTTAGGCCGGAAGATGGAAAGATCCAGAAAATTCATCTACTGGGGTGAATGTCATTGACAAAATTAAGCAGAGCACGGGCATCGTCTGGGGAACCGTCCAATATGACGAATATATCATCAACGTATCTATACCAGCGGACTATTTGGGTACATTTATTCAGGATAAGAATCTCAAGTTTTTCGAGAAAACGGTCAGCCAAAAGGGGGGATAAAGGGCTGCCCATGGCCAGTCCTTCAATTTGTCGGTATATTGTTCCGTTGAAAACAAAGAAATCCTGGGATAAAGCAAACTCAAGCAGAGCAAGCATATCATCTAGATCAGACTCCGGGACGCTGCACTCGCGAAGCAGCTCAGCGATGAGAGGGATACATTCATTCCTCGGGACAGAGGTGAACAAGTTTCAAACATCCAATGAAAGTAGAATATAACCATCCTTCATCTCGAGATCATGTAGTTTCTGAGCAAAGTCAACTGAGTTCAGGACCGAATACCTTGGTTTGTAATTGGTGACTCTCTTAATGAGGTCATTTAGGAAAGAAGAGAGTGCATGCGTTGGGGTGTTGGAGAAGGAAACTACTGGTCTGATCGGTATGTCAGGTTTGTGGATTTTTGGTAGTCCGTAGAGTCTTGGCATGGCCGGGTTACAAGGCAAAATGTGTGGTTTGTTGTGTTGAGAAAGGAATTCGTCGAATCTGCGAATATGCGTCATGAAAATATTTAATGGGTTGTTATTGAGTTTTTCGAAACCATTTGTTTGGAGGAAAGTCTCTACCTTATCAACATAATCACTTCTGTTGAGAATAACCAAACAATTACCTTTATCTGCCTTCGAAATAATTAAGTCTTTTTCTGAAATATTAAGTCTAAGGTCTTTTGGTTGACCGTTTTCTCGAAAAACTTGAGATTCTTATCCTGGATAAATGTACCCAAATAGTCCGCTGGTATAGATACGTTGATGATATATTCGTCATATTGGACGGTTCCCCAGACGATGCCCGTGCTCTGCTTAATTTTGTCAATGACATTCACCCCAGTATCACTTTCACCCTCGAACTTGAAGAAGATAAAAAGATAAATTTTCTGGATCTTTCCATCTTCCGGCCTAACAGTGGATTCCTTGACTTCGAAATATACAGGAAGCCTACACAAACAGACCACATAATTCCCGCACAATCTCATCACCCTAATAGTCATAAATTAGCATCTTTACGCTGTTACATCAACAGAGCCCTCAATGTACCCCTTTCCGAGAATAACCGACAAAAAGAACTCAATATCATAAAACAGATTGCTCACAACAACGGATTCAACCCTATTCTAGTGGAAAAGCTTAGCACTAGTATAATGTCTAGAAAAAGGCGAGATTTGGCTTATTGTTCGAACCTTCTCTACTCAAATCTCAGATATTTTTCCCTCCCTTACTTGGGTCATTTTTCTAATCCCGTTTTACGCATTCTTGAGCATTCTTGTGAGGATGTAAGGATCTCTTATTCCAACTCTTCCTCCTTGAGTAACAACTTACTATGTAACTCGACAGATAGGGTGAATAGTTTACATTGCAGTGGAATATATAAGTTGGAGTGTAACGATTGTGAGGCCTCGTACGTTGGACAGACCAGAAGAAAGTTGGAGATCAGAATAAAAGAACATTTGAACAGACCTAATTCATCAGCGTTCGGCAATCACCTCAGGTTCACAGGTCACTCATTCAGCCCCAACCGCAACTCATCCTCCATAGAATTGTGACAAACAGATACAATATGAAGATGAACCTCTTGGAGGATATCGAAATTGTTCGGGAACTACGTTCAAATGAAAATTGTGTTAACACCCAGGTGAACTTAAATTTGAATAATAGTTTTACTCCGTTATTTAAGAGCTTGATTTGACTGAGTGTCCCTGCTTTGTATGCGTCTCGTTTAATTTTGTTTTTATTTCCCTGTTTGACGTCTTAAAGAATTTTAATTTGTGATATGACTTTGAGGTCCCCCTATGTCACTACGCCCATGACTTTCCATTTCGATTTGACCCCGCTGTCGTCACATTCAACAATGTGTTTGTTTGAATTTCCCACGTAGAATTCAAATTCTAAATTCCCTACATTTATTTGCGCATAACTTTCGGTTCAATTAAGCGACACATGTTGATAAGTCGTCCATCTCTTCTCGATCATCAGATTGATTGAGTATCTGTATGCATATGCACATGTAAAATTGCTCGCTGTATCTGAGAATTGAAATAAATTTAAATACTGATATCTTCGTCCCTGAAGACAGTGTTTTCTTGTGTAACCCCCTTTTATGTACGAAGTGCAATTTTTGTTACATAAAATTTGGTGCCGAAACCCGGGATTATTTCCCATTAAACCTTCGAAGAAATAAGTTATATTTCGATTGATCTACGTACGAGAAGAATTCCAAGGACATCGTTCAACTGACCTAGGAGAAATACCTGGTGAGGAGTGCCTTCCTGTTGGGCTCCTGTTCTGCTATCGGATTCCTGTCAACCCTAAGGTGTTCGAATTATACAGTAAAAGTAAAGGAATTAGGCTGGAAGCGAATCGGTCGATATCATCATCGAGAAGAAGAAAAAACAAGTCAGATTGTTTCGATTGTTTCAGTTATCGCTATAGAATGTGAAAAAGTGAGTTCGTGGATGCGCGAATACTTCCATCTCTGTTCACAGCTAATTGGACAAATTTGACTGTCTTCATTGCACTTTTCTCTTCATTCTTTTTTATCATCATTGAATTAAGCAGTATTTACTTGTTTTATTCACATCTGTTCTAACAAGTTCAAATTAATATTTTGGATTTTCTCTTGAAACAATTTTTCAATTTCGATTTCCACTTGTGACATTAATTGACTTGTTTTCATTTATCGAAAGTTCATTTGAAATCGACTTGTGATCTTCATGTCTAAGAATAATTAGATTGAAATTTTTATCAATATTCATTTGATATTTCATCGATTATCCCTTGAATTATTGTTGAAATTGTGGTATTTCTAGTGAAATAAAATGGAAGCTTTGATTGAGCAAAGAACAGCGCAGAAAAAGACTATCGATCGTCTTGAAAGATATCTAAACAGAAATAAAGATAAGGAAGTAATTGTTGTTGAAGACTATTTGTCAAGGCGTGATTGGTTAATTGAAGCTTTCAATAAATATAACAAAGTGCAAGATAAAATTGATTATATGAAGGATGAAAACCCTGATGATTTAGATACTGAAAATAGAGAAGAGATGGAGACTAAATATTGTCAATGTTTATCCGAAATTAAAAGCAAAATTAGTCAATACAATTCGAAACAGAAGGGAATTAACTCAACTGCTTCCGTTACTCTATCCGAAGATAAAATGCATGTTAAATTGCCGGAATTGAATATTCCCATATTCTCAGGGGATATCGCAAATTGGATTCCTTTCTTTGAATTATTCTCGACTTTAATAATTGAAAACAAAAATTTAACTGATATTCAGAAATTCATTTATTTGAAGTCCTTCTTGAGGCAAGAACCCCTGAATCTCATTAATAATTTGCCTCTCATAAGCTCCAATTTTCAAATAGCAATAGATACTTTAAGAGATCGTTACGAGAATAGACTTTTGATAATAAACTCACACATAAGAAGCCTTTTGGACACTCCCCCTCTATCAAAGTATTCTGTTTTTCAATTAAGAGAATTCATAACTAGAATTAAGGAACATATAGAATCTTTGAAAAATTTGAAAATGCCGGTTGAAAATTGGGATATATTGCTCATTTTTATATTTTCTCAGAAACTGGAATACAACACCAGGAAGGCCTTTGAAATAGATAGAGACTACTTTGAAAGAATTTTTCTATTTTTGGGAGAAGCGTTGTGTAATTATGGAAAATTTGTCATCGGCAGATAATTCGAAAAGTAAAAATGTTAAACTTTCTCACTACTCCGGGGAGTTTTCTTCCAAGTCGCATGAAACTAAAAACTACTTATTTTGCAATCTTAAAAATCAAATTAAAAATATTTATGCAGAAAACATGGTCTTCAAACATTGACTGGGATGAGGAATTAAGCTCCGAACTATTAAATGATTGGCGGACAAACTTCAAAGGAATTGAACACCTGAAACACTTAGAGATTCCACGCTCTATTTGTTTAAATATCCTTGTTTTTAGAGTTGAACTAGTTGGTTATTGTGACGCTGGTACCAGGGCCTTCGGTTGTTGTATTTATTTGAGTGTTATCTACACTAATAGTACAATTTCTACTCGCCTTATTTGCGCTAAATCCAAGGTAGCACCTTTGAAAAGCTTATCACTTCCGAAGCTGGAATTGAATGCTGCCCTATTGTTGTCAAGACTAATTGATAAAATTATAAATATCTATGACAACTTGAAAATTGATGATACGTTTTTATTTTCTGACTCAGAAATTGCATTGGCATGGATCTCATCTCATCCTTCTCGGTGGTCCGCTTTTGTAGCGAATCGAGTTGCGATCATTCAAGAATTAACTTCTAACTGTCGATGGTCTCATGTAAGATCCGCTCAAAATCCTGCCGATCTGGTTTCGCGAGGTTTATCACCTAAGGATTTGATAAATAGTACAATTTGGTGGACAGGTCCCAAACTTTTATCGAATTACAATATGAACTTATACGACTTGAAATTTACCCCTCGTTTTAAGGACCTACCAGAGCAGCGAAAAATTACAATGCATGATTTGGATTCTCAATCAGAATCGTATTTAGAAAAGTTGTCCATATCCTTTTCTAAATTTTCTAGATTCCATCGAACTCTGGCATATTGTTTTCGATTTTACAATAACTGTAGGTTACAAAAAAAAGTAGAAGGTCCACTCAAAGTTCATGAACTTCACGATTGCCTTGCTTCAATTATTAAAATTATACAGAGTGCTCATTTTTCAAATATATTTTCACATCTCAAGGGCGGGTTAGAAATCCATAATGGGAATATAATTAAACTAAGCCCCTTCTTAGACAGCAATGATATAATACGTGTTGGCGGTCGGTTATCATTGTCCAATCTGCCTTTTGATCAGAAACACCCCATTTTGTTGCCGTCTCATAATAATATAGTCAAATTGATGCTGAAATTAGAACACGAAAAACTATAACATGCTGGTCCTCAAACGGTTCTTTCCAATTTTAGATTAAAATTCTGGCCATTAAATGGACTTAAAGAAACAAAACAAATAATCAATAAATGCATTACTCGTTATAGATTCAGGGCAAAAAATGCACAACAAATAATGGCAGACCTTCCTAAAGTGAGAGAGTTTCAGCCACAAGAGTGTTTTCCCAAGTTGGATTAGATTACGGAGGACCATTTTCAATAAAAGGTTCTAACCTTCGAAAGGCTCCAATAATGCGGTGCTATATATGTATTTTTGTTTGTATGGCTACGAAGGCGATACATATCGAGCTGGTGAGCGATCTTACAACTGACGCCTTTATATCTGCTCTTAAAAGGTTCATATCCCGTAGAGGTTGCCCTGTTTGTATCTACAGCGATAACGCAACTAATTTTCTTGGCGCAAGTAATGTGTTGAAGAGTCTTTATGACTTTTTTAATGTGAAAGACAATGTGAACGTATTGCAGGATTACTTAACTACTAGGGCCATACAATGGAAATTCATTCCCCCTCATAGTCCCCATTGGGGAGGACTGTGGGAGGCTGCAATAAAAAGCGCGAAGCATCATTTGTATCGTATAGTTGGTAACGCGTCTCTCACCTTTGAGGAGTTATACACTGTACTCACTCAATATACTGATATCTTCATCCCTGAAGACAGTGTTTTCTTGTGTAACCCCCTTTTATGTACGAAGTGCAATTTTCGTTACAGTGTTGATAGTTGGGATATTCATTTTTTGTTCTCTCGGGGTCTCGAGGTTGTGAACCTTTGTTGTTTTCACGGTTTTATATTCGGAACCGATAATTTTACAGTGTCTTAAATTCACCCTTTTGTGAATCTTGTCCGTTAAATGCTGTGATGACCGTTTCCGCCTATATGTTTGTGATGGTTTCTTGGACGGGTAACTATTCTTCATTTAATTATTTACTCAATACAACTTACATATACCCTTCCAGGAAAACCCTGAAGATGGCTGTTTAATTAGGCCGAAAGCGCTCGGTTTTCGACAAATAAACCAATGTCACACCGAAGTACTCAAATTTATTAATTTAATTCAATCTTTTGGTGTGCACTACCACTTTCGTAATAATTCTTAACTTTGTTCTTCAGTTTGCAGAGTAATACATAATTTTATGAACAAATCAAACAACAAATAAACTAATGATTATTACAAATTAATAACGGGTATTTCCCCCACGAGCGCGAATAACTACCTCAATGCGTCGTGGCATACCATCTATTAGATGTCGAATCTAGTCAATTCGATCCCATTTTTGAACCAAAGCATCTCTCAAAAAATTTGAATTACTTGGAGAAGGAACTCGGTTACGAACTCGTCTGCCCATCATGTCCCAGACGTGCTCAATTGGATTGAGGTCTGGGCTACGTGATGACCAGTTGATCCTTTGAATTTATGTTTCCTCCAAATATCGAGATACAATCCTCGTGGTCGAGCGTTGTCGTACATAAACATGAATTCCTTTCCTATAAACGGTGCAAATGGAATTACATGTGGATCTAGCACATCACGATTATATCGGTTAGCTATCATTGCTCCTCTGCCAACAATGACTAAATCAGTACGAGCTTCCATGCTGATGCCGCTCCAAACCATTACAGATCCTCCTCCATTATTGAGTCTTCTTGGGTACATTCTTTCACGGCCATCCGGAGAACTTAAACAAAACCTCAACTCGTCAGAAAATAAAATCTTACTCCAGTCATCGACAGCAGTAGTATTTCTTTCTCGAACATTTGTAGAACATCTTCTGCCAGATGCCCTGATCTTCTTCGTTTCGAAAAACAACCAGTTTCATTGAAACGTTGTACAGCTCTCTGGACGCTACACCTTGTAACACCCAATATTCTAGAAGCATAATACTGAGACCTACCGTCTTCCGTCTTGTACCAGAGCAACTGCTCGTGCAGTTTTCATATTGTGAGTTGGTCACAGAGCACTCTACTTATTTTGTAGTTCATGCTCTACCGTCATTCAAATTATGACTTCACATAAAGTGGTTTCTCTTATTTCTCCTACGTTCCCTAACCCAAAAAAAACAGCAATATACATTTCTAAAATGTTGCATGTTCTTTAAACCGTCACATTTCACAAACAAATTAAGATATTGGGGTAAATAAAAAAACAAAAAGTTTGGAAACAAATCAGTCTTCTTGATAAAGTTAATTGTGTGCAGATCTACTATCAGAATTAACCTACAGGCTGTGTCGAAAGTAGAGGAAAAAATCGTTTTCTGTTCTCCCCTGTTTATGCGGCGAGTACTAAATTACTTTTAGATGTCCGAATAATAACCTTAAAACTACAGTATTTTATCTAAAAGTTGCTAAAAAATTCAAATAAATCAGCCTCCCCATTTGAAAGTTATAGCATTTTTAAATAAATCATTATTTTGAATGAATCGAATTTTAAGTCGGTTAGTGTAGTTCAAGGCAAACATTTCGATAAACAATAGTATAATAACATGTTCGCAAGCATGTTCGTATACATTTAATAGAGTACATATTTTTTTTCAGTTAGAAAACAAGTCGATGAACGCAGTATATCAATTGCAGAACAAAATGAAAAATGGATAATCCTAATTACAAGAGAAATCAACAATGCCGCTGAAGTGCCAAGAACTCAAAAGAAACTTCACACTGCCCAGCTAAATTCAAAAAGGGCAAATGTTGCAAATGAAAAGGAGTACGTAAACTAGTTTTGTTCAGATAACTAAAAAACATACCCTTATTCATATTATGAATTTCTAAATAATTTCAGAGTGCCTATAGTAGAAATTTTATCCATCAGAATTTCCATTAGATTCTGAATGAACTTTGCAATACTCAATTTAAAAATTTTCATAAAGCAATGCATCGAACATGACCCACCCATCTAATACAACACAGTCAAAGGCTTCTTCACCTCATTTTATATTTAATTCCAGGTTAAGAAATATCTGCAGACAGGGAAAATGGCTCAAATGACGATCCAGGAACATTACAAAAAAAGCTATTTAGATGTAAGTTCAGTGGATATTATTTTTATTGTGGTTGAAAGACTTCGGTCAATGGTCTTTTGACTCCGTCAACAAAGAAATGGTATTATTTTTATAGATTTTCTTGTTTCAGAACCTCTGACCTGCTTGAATTAATAAATATGGTGAAGGAATTGAAAAAGGACAAAAACATTGATAAGGTTTTTATGCATTAGTTAATTTTCTGGATTAAAATAGTACAATAAACCACAGTTACTACTATTACTGATCTTAATTTTTAGGAAGATGTCCTAGCAACAGGTAGCGGTTTGTACCAACTCTGGCTGAGTACAAGTAGTAGGTGCAAAAATGTTGGCTGTATCAGGGGAGCATATGTAGCCTTTGGTCAACAAGTACGACAGCTCTTTGAGCTACTATAATATTCAAACTCCGCCTGTGGTTAGTTGCCTGGGTTGACTGAGTAGCCTGGTAACTGCCACAGCCGGTTCCAAGCCCGGAAAAAGGAGGAGGGTTTCTTGATCAGGTCAGCACCCTACCTAGTGTAAAAAAGGACACTGCTCATAGAACCGGAACTATGCCTCGGAACAGGATGGAATTAAAATGACGACTCATGCTAGAAAAAGGATTTTGAATGGAAAAAACACGGACATTTTGCGCTGCGCTACATGGAACATAAGATCTTTGAATGGTAGGGAGCAAGAACTAATCATAGAGTTGGACAATCACAACATTGACTTATGTGCAATGCAGGAAACCAAAGTGAAAGGAAAGGGTCAGAAGCAATATGGTGAATATATTTTCGTTTATAGCGGCGTGAGTAAGGATGAGCGGGCAAAGGAAGGAGTAGCAATAACTTTACACAGTAAATACAAGGACTGCATAGGAGGATGCCAATACATATCCTCGAGAATACTGAATGTCAAGTTGCACACAAGAAGTCAAGATCTGTATATAATATCCGCGTATGCATCCGAAGACAATAAAATGAAACAAAAACGGGAGGAATTTTATGATCAACTTCAGGGTGTCGTTGAATCTATTCCACAGAGCAAACCAGTGATAATGCTGGGTGATTTCAATGCACGTATTGGCAATGAAGCCTTACCTGGAATTAAACAACGGTTCAACGAAGATGTACTGAACTATAATGGAGAACTCCTAGTCAACATGTGTACACTAAGTGAACTTCGAATCAATAACACCTTCTTCGACCACAAACCCCAATACAAGTATACTTTCAGCAATACTAGAGGATAACAGTCCATGATCGATTATATAATAACGAATAGATGCCTACAACCACTTCAGATATTGGACATACGAACCCTTAATTCAGCTAACATCGGAAGCGATCACAAATTACCGCTAGGAAAAATCAAGATCAAACAGAAACCACACAAGAACACAAGGTCAGCCTCACCAGAGGGAAAAATAAACGTGGAAGCATTATGGAATGAATCCACTAAGCAATTATATCAACAACGACTCAAAAAAAAAATAGAAAACGATCCATTGGTAGAAAAGGGTGATATTAACAACAGCTGGGATAAACTGAAGAGAAATATCATGGAAGCGGCCACTGAAGCACTCGGAACAAGAAAAGTAATCCCAGGAAAAGCAGGATCCAACAGGACCCCCTGGTTCTGTGAAGAAATTAAAGAGCAATGTAAAAATAAAAAGAAGGCCTACCTTAAATACAGGACAACGCAATCTTCAGAAGATCACGAAGAGTACAAAAAAATTAGAAATGTTACAAGCTCGTTCGTGAGACAAGTTAAGGATAAGTACTGGGAAACTTTTTCAAAGAGAATGGAGAGCGATTTCTACGGCTTACAAAAACAAATATTGAGTCTGATCAGAAACCAGAGAAAAGAAACATGCGAGTTGATTAGCTGTAACCGCATACCAAAAGATACTTGGGTCAATTACTTGAAGGAGCTATACAAGAAACAGCATACTGAGATCGTACTTAGCACTCCCGAGATCAATGTCAACAACGATATAATCGTAGGTAAAAAAGACGTAGAACAAGCTCTAAAGCAACTAAAGAACAGAAAAAGTGCGGGACCGGACGGAATCACCAATGAACTGCTAAAGTACGGAGGAGAGAGTCTGATAGATCAACTGAAGATCTTGATCAATAACATTTTACACTATCAGAAAATACCCGATGAATGGAGAACTAGCACGTCAATACTATTATGCAAAAAAGGCAAAGAAGTACCAGCTAACTATAGAGGAATCAATCTTCTCTCCACCACTTTAAAACTAACAACAAAAATCCTGGCAAACAAAATCAATGAAAATACTACATTAGCAGACGAGCAGCAGGGATTTCGTTCGGGAAGGTCATGTACGGATGCCGTATTTGTGTTGAGACAAATAACTGAAAAATCTATCGAATACAATCGCCCAGCTTTCATGTGCTTCATCGATCTGGAAAAGGCTTTCGATCGCATTCAGTTGAAAGATATAACATACCTTCTACACGATAGACAAATACCGCAGAACATCATTTAAACCATTGAAAACATATACCAAACCAGTTGGATCCAGGCCAAGATAAACGGTGAATTGACTGAAAAAATTGAGGTGAATAACGGTATACGACAAGGTGACTCTCTCAGCCCCCTACTTTTCAACATTATGGATGAGCTGATAAGGCAGCTGCGTAAATTAAAAGGGTACCAAATGGGAGATAGAGAAATGAAAATTTTGTGTTATGCTGACGATGTGGTGCTAATAACTGAGAGTGGGGATGATTTGCAAAGGCTGCTGCATAAATTCAACACAGTGGCAAAACTGTTCAATATGAATATATTTGTGACGAAGACTAAATGCATGACTACTTCCAAAACACCACTCAGATGCAAACTGGATGCAGACAAAGTGGTGATACAACAGGAGATGAAGTTTAGGTATCTCGGCATAGAAATATCTGGGTATGGAGATGTTGAAGTGGAGGTGAGGAGACAAGCCTTGAAGGCAGCAAGAACCGCATGTCTCAACAGCACCATATGGGGCAATAAACATATAAGAACTGAGATCAAATCTAGGATATATAAGACAGCGATCAGACCCATATTAACATACACTGCAGGAACCAGACTTGAAACCTCGAAGACAAGGCAGATCCTAGAAACCACAGAGATGAAAGTATTGCGCAAGATAGCTGGCAGAACACTTGTAGATCGGGTGAGGAGCGAGGACATCAGAAAAGTGTGTAAAGTCGATAACATCAACGAATGGGTACTCCACAGAAAGAAGGAGTGGAGCGAACACATTGACGGCATGACCGCTGACAGAATGGTGAAGATCACGAGGGACAGATCACCGATGGGACGCAGGAGCGTCGGAAGCCCCCGTAAACGATGGAGTGATAACCTACCAATTGGTTGAAACCAGGCAGAGAACCGAAGAGAAACAAGCAAAAATGCTTATATATAAGAAAGAAGAAGAAGCATATACTCAAACTGATTATGCTCATATTATGATCCTCATTTTATAATTTCCTAGTTTCAATTGCTTTAAATCTATTTAAGATGGCATTGATGAAGACTTACAAACACGAGTGCAGTGTCGTGATAATGAAGTTATACGACATCGACCACCTTTTCTCGACAAATGGCTACAATTGAGAGAACAAAATCCTGAAAGAAGAAATAAAAAAGCTTTATTATTGAAGGGAACTGAAGAATGCCTATACTGAGGCAATTATCCAAGTGATTGGATTGGATTCATTAATCCACAACTATTAAGTTTTTAGTGCCTACTGAAAATTTCAGTTTTTGCAGTTACTTGGTTTTGCGGTGTCGCCGACGATATTTAAAATATGATAATGAATACCCTTGTTGAAGAAAAATTTAAAATTATTGGCATGCAGACAGAATTGAATTCCGGAAAAATAACCCTCCCACGCAGGGCTCGAACCTGCGACCTCCGAATTACTAGTCCGACGCACTAACCAACTGTGCTATCGGGAAGGTCGAATATCGCAAAATCGCGAATGACGCAATCGTATGAACGGTAAAATCGAATCATCGATGACCACCGATAGCGAATGAGTTTCCCTTCCTACCCTAACTCCCCGAAGAATTTTTCACGAACGTCATAGTTCATGGAGAATAAACACTAACAACTAACATCGAATTCTGGGAGAATTACCAGCCGAAGATCAGATGGAACTTCGTCCTTCCCGATAGCACAGTTGGTTAGTGCGTCGGACTAGTAATTCAGAGGTCGCAGGTTCGAGCCCTGTTTGGGAGGGTTATTTTTCCGGAATTCAATTCTGTCTGCATGCCAATAATTTTCAATTTTCATTTTCAGATAATAAAACATTCACCGTTGTTAAATCCTTCAAGTTACCACAATATTTCAATCTCTACTCAATCATGAATTTTTTTTTTTTTTAAGCACACACACAGTGTGTGTGTGCTTTGGCCTTGTGAACTATGCACATTAGCCATCAGAAATCTTTATAATATCGTCGGAAATACAACATTAGACATACACAGACACCCTTGACCACGTGGGAATCGAACCCACTACCTCCGCGTACGAAGCCGACTGCCTATCGGTTCCGCCACGGAGGCGGTCTTCAATCATAAATTGTTTACAAGTATGAAATTATTTAAATAGGTTTTTTTGATTTTCTGTGTATCAATGAAATCAGTATTGAGCATTAATTTATTTCAACTTTCATCACACATCAAGATGTTAATTCACACTGCATTTCTACTTCGTTTATTGTATCGTGTTGGATTTTCTTGGCTTCCGTTGGAGTCCACCTCAGTTATTAATGATTATACATACGTGTGAGTTAACACAGTGGATTTTCTCACCAATATGTTTTCATCATCTTTTACAATTTTCAAGTTAGCATCACAAATGGCCTGAACATTTGGAAAAAATTTTCCCTTCCTTTTTTGAAAGCTCATCTTGTGGACGACCGAGATTATTTTAATATGTGTACAGTCTAGAGCTCCAATAACATTTGATAATGAATGGATATAATTCAGATTAATTCCTATTGAGTTAGTCCTGGGGAGATGATAATCTACAGCCAGATAATAAAATCACAAATTGTTTCAAAAAATAAATAAATTTCATTTTGGAAGAAATATAATTATTGCCATTATTGTTATGCAGACCCATTAACCCATACAATTAAGATTTCCGTGGAAACTACGATGATTAACCACGTCTCTACCGAGTTAATTCGCCGAACATCACCGATTAGTTGACCACCTCTTTGACATTAGTTTGACCACTGATTTAGCCTTAACATGCGTTTCAGAAACTCAAAAGTGCGTTTGACGTACAATTTACCTGCAATATTTGACCACTCTGTCAACTGACAGGCCGATCAAGTTCAAGTAGTCAACCATACTTTCTGCAAATGGCACTTGACCAGGGATTTGACAGCTTATTAGTTAATTTTTACGTTGATCGGCCTTTCAGAAACTGGCCGTGAATCACAGCCATCTTAAACACATAGCCATGAACAAAATGTGGCAACGCCGCAAATGAGAGATCCGGAAGGCCGTCCCAGTCGGCCCGGTAGATTATTACATTTTTGAAATATCTATAATTTTCTCAATCTAATGATAACTCATAATTGATATTTCATTCGTTAGAACGCCCATTTTATTTTTCGATCTAGAGAGCCATGAACTCCCTAAAATTATTCCAAATAATCAAAATAATGCTACACTATAGTAATTTCGATTTAAAAAGTATCGTGGTTCGAAATACGTGCCAAAAAAGTAAACCAGAACCTTTTTTCACTCGAAACTCCGTTTTGTCAAATGGTAGCATAATGGTACTCTGACGTCATTCGAAAGTACCATCGGTGGGGTATCCATCCATATAAACTATTTTTCTGTATAACCAATACGAACACGATAATGGAGTTTAGACAAGTTTAAGTATCTTCTCGGTTCAATCCAAAGTTGATGTCATTTCCGGAAAAACCGGAAATTGGATTTTTTTCTAAATATGTCAAAATGTGCCCTATAGTGATTATATTCAATGTTCCAAATTTCAGAAATATAGCTACAGAAACAAGGGAGAAAATGGGGGTGTACCATGAGTCTGTGTCACCCTGTATATATTATGGTATAATATTTGTTTCGGTAAATAACCGCACATTCAATTAAGCAGATTTTATGGAGTTTGTTTTTTCATGAAGATTATCTTGATTATGCTTGAAACTTTGAGAAACACTACTTGTTTGTTTCTTCAGTTTTGCAGCTTTTCTTCATTTCATGGAATCTGGGAGCGAAGGCACGGCTCATTTTCATCAGAGAAAATATTTTTTCTGAAAAATATATTCTTTTTATTCTGTGAAATGAGTAAATATGGGGAAGCAAAGTGATGAGAAATCAGCGGACGTTGATTTTTCAAGTTTCCCAATATTCAATATGTGAATTTATTTATTTTATGGAATCATTTTTTTTATAACAAGTACCTTGAAGTATGTTTGAAACTTCGAAACACACCTTTTGTGTCATTCTTTAATTTAGTTCAGTTTCATTCTTTGGTGTATCTCAACATTCAAGAATCATAAAACAAGATATTTTTCACTAATAAAACAGATTCCATAAAATAAAGGAATATACAAGATTGAATGTTGGGTAGATGAAAAATCAAAGTTAATTACTTACCACTTTGATGAGATTCATAAAATTGAATCTGCTCATTCCTAACATGGGTCCATTTCACAGAATATAAGGAACAAAATTTTCAGAAAATATATTTCGTTTGATGAAAAATGAGCATTACTTTGTTTTACAAATTCCATGAAATAAAGAAAAGCAACATAACTAGGGAATAAAACAGAAAATGTGTGTCAAAGTCTGTGTCATAAATCAAGATACTTCTTAAAAAAAAACAGTTTCCCAATGTAGCAAGGAAACGGTTTTGACCTGAATCAGTCATATTGAAGAAAAAATTTTGAACAAAATTTTTTAATTTGAGTTGGAGATTTTGAACTCTTTACAGCGTTTATTGCAATTAGTGTTTGGAATTGAGGATATATTTAGTGTTTACAACGATTTTTGTTGAGACTTCCGATATTCTGTGGTCACTACCCATAATTTTCTATCACCTTTGTTGTCCTTCGTGCATTTTTGTTCATACAATTTTTTTTTATTTTTCATAAGGCACCACAAAACTCAAACTCCACATCTTTTTGGCTCATTATTTATATTTATTTACACATATTGTTTATTCGCAAAACTATAACACAAAGTACGAAGAGCGTACCTAATGATGATTCTCCTTAACTGAAAAATTTACAACTAGGTACCTACTTCTTGAGGCCGCATCTCTTCAAACACTAGATGGTAAAAATATTGGGTTAAATACCATTTATTGCCGGCTATACATATATTGTCAAGTACTGATTGCAAACTTGTTTTTTTCTTATTCTGATTCCTTCGTATTTCATTATTCTCTCGGAATTATGTATGTCAACTGCTTTGGAATTTTACCAACTGATTTGAATTTTTTCCAACTACTTTGGAATTTTTTCCAAATGCTTTGAAATTTTTTCAAATCATTTGAAATTTTTTCAATTCATTTGAAGTTTCTTCCAACTGCATCGAAATTTTTCCAACCGCTTTGAAATTTTTCCAACTCTTCTGAGAATCTTCCGACTTCTTCGAAAATTTGCCAACTTTGTTCAATATTGGGGGGGATCATCCCCCCCTTGGGCCCGTCCCTGCTCGCCGCATAAACAGGGGAGAACAGAAAACAATTTTTTCCTCTACGTTTGACACACCCTATAGGTTAATTCTGCTAGTAGATCTGCACACAATTAACTTTATCAAGAAGACTGATTTGTTTCCAACATTTTGTTTTTTTATTTACCCCAATATCTTAATTTGTTTGTGAAATGTGACGGTTTAAAGAACATTCAACATTTTAGAAATGGTCATAATTTAAATGACGGTAGAGAATAAACTACAAAATAAGCAGAGTGCTGTGACCAACTCACAATATGAAAACTGTCAAATTAGTTACTTGGCAATTGCAGTTTAATTATCAGTATTTAATTTAACATCATGGTTTTAACACCTACTGATGCAGCACGATCAGTTGCTCTGGTACAAGACGGTAGGTCTCAGTATTATGCTTCTAGAATATTGGGTGTTACAAGGTGTAGCGTCCAGAGAGCTGTACAACGTTTCAATGAAACTGGTTGTTTTTCGAGACGAAGAGGATCTGACAGACGACGTTCTGCAAATGTTCGAGATGATCGCATTAAACGTTTTGCGAGAAAGAAATACTACTGCTGTCATCGCTCGAAATCGTTTGGTAGAAGTATGCCAAGTAGCTGTTAACGATTCAAACGATACGAAAACATGGATTACACTCCAGAAGACCTGCAACTGGTCCGGAGTTACTTAGGAATCACAGAACAGCCCGTCTTCGATTTGCCAGGGTGCATCAACATTGAAATGTCGATGACTGGAGTAAGATTTTATTTTCTGACTAGTTAAGGTTTTGTTTACGTTCTCCAGATGGCGGTGAAAGAATATACCGAAGAAGAGGCGAAAGGTTTGACCAAGCAAATTTTTCCACAAGATTCAGTAATGGAGGAGGATCGGTTATGGTTTGGGGCGGCATCAGCATGGAAGCTCGTACTGATTTAGTCATTGTTGGCGGAGAAGCAATGACAGCTAATATATTTTACAATTTTTTTTTTATTTTTACCACTCCAAATTGGAAGTTTTCTGAATAGAAAAAGTGAGAATTGATTGATTTTTTGTGCTGTCAATAGATGTCACAAAAATATAGTTGGATGGAATCGCTCCCAAATCAAATTTTTTGACATGCATAAATTAATTATTCAACCAATTATTTTCAAATTTTGTTCCACAACTTTTGATTCCTGGCTTGAACACAGCCACGACGCATACAAATCCCCCCCTTCACTTTTTGTCGAGTTTTGGAAATATGGTAGAAATATAGCTATAGGGGGCCCTCCAGACCAAAATATTGTAAGTGGTCTATGAGAAAAAAAAGTTTGGGAACCCCTGATCTAAGCTCTGCAACTCAACGGGTCTCTATGACACTCGAGTAAATCCCAATTTAGCATCATGGGCTCCTTTATATCTGAATAAAGTATAAATGAATACTAAATGCTCAGCGACAAATTTTATTCAATGATTTTCATCCTAAATGGATACTTGAATTGGAAGACTTATGCACCCTTTCACACAAAATATAAATTATTAATTTCTGTAGTAGTTCATCACAACAGTTTATTATTAACTTATTAAAAAAACCAGGTCTTCAATCGCTAGACAAATGAAGACATCAAATTTAGATCTGAATTTATTATTCATTTCAAACTTTGGATAGAAAAATCATACATCTCAACAGATTATTATATAAACAATGAAGAGTTATTTTTCACCAATGCAATATATATCCAGACATGTTTTAAAATAAAACATCTTTCCTGAGTATACACATCTGTTTATATATTATAAATAAATAGAAAAAATAATTAGTTTGGAAATTATGTAAAAACATAACAGTTTGGTATCAGATTCACAAATGATTACTTAACATTTCAGGTATTTTCAAGATATAAAATGTTGCATTTGAAACTTTTTAAAATCCATGAAATATTCCTACCCACAAATAGTAGGCAGATAAGGTTTATAATGAGAACTCCCAACATTTATCCCATTGAGGAAGAAGAGTTTTTAATAATTATGAATTTATTGCCATTTTGAATTTCGAGTTGAAATTTATCACTACGTGGGATACAATTATCGGTACATATTGCCAAAAAGGGGTCTTGTTCAATTCAACTTCTGAATATTGAGAAATATTATCGTTAATTGAATGGAAAACTAGACAAGATTAACTACCACTTTTCACTAAATTTTCTGCACTCTATTCTTCAACATGGAAAAACTTTTAGCAACAGTAGAAGCTGCCCTTATTCCTTTGTGTTCAATTACATCTTTGACAATTTTCTTTTGCCTCTTTTCTCCTATAGTTTTGTCAGGTGTTTTAAACCCATGATTTAGAACTTGGTGATCAAACCATGAAGTATTGTTATCAAAGTGCTTGGAACATTTCTCACATTTTTTTTCACACTTGAAAATATTGTTATGTGGAATTTTCTCAGGAGTTACTTCAATAGGAAGCTTATTGATATTTTCTTCAATTTGTGTTTCATGATCTACAAGCGGAACGGCATTATCTGATACATCCACTGAATTATTTTTCTTGATAATCAGTGCAGAATTTTTAGATAGATGCACTGTATTTCTTGCAGGACCTACTAATTGTTTGGTTTTAACTGGAAGAATAGATTGTCTAGTATTTTTAGCAGACAAAAAAGCTTGCTTGGGAATTTTCAGAGACGCCTTAGAAATAACTGAACTCCTAGAAGATGATAATGATGGCCTGTTACCGAAGCCATCGTGTGCAACTTCCTTCTTTGGAACTATTCTTACTTGAGAAATCTTCATTAGATTCGGTTTTAATATAGGTTCTGGTACATGAATTTTTTTATGCAAATTTAAATTATTAATATTTAAAAACTTCAACTGGCAAACATCACAAAAATATGTAGATCCAAGTTTCCCACTACAATTATGCCGATTTAGCAAAAACTTATTGATAAACTTTGATTTACATTTTTCACATTCAAATTTATACTCGAATCCCTTTTCCAAAGTCAATCCTCCAGAATTTTGAGGTATTCTACTTTTTGAACCAGCTTGTAATAATTTTTTATTACTTTTACATGTTTGTACATTTATTGAATCTTCCTCATGTTCTTCATTCTTTGTTGAATTCTCCTGCAATTCATTAACACATGAATTTTTCAAAGTGTCTAATTTTGATTCAACAAAATTTCCTTCTTTTCCTGTATCGTTCTCCATTCTAATTACTTGCAAAGTGGATGTAACACTTTCAACATCACTATCAAAACGACTCATTTTAGGTGGTGAATTTGAATAGGTATTTTTTTTTTCATCAAAAAAAGATTTATTCTTTGGAGGTCTTCCCCGTTTTTTTTTAAATTCATTTTTTGTTTTGGAAGAATTCTCCAATTTCCCAGGTTCTATTGAACCTCTTTCATCAAATTCATCACTATCACTTATTTCAATTTCAATAAGTTCATCCTTGTTGATAGTTTTTCTCTTTTTCTTATTATTACTCGAAGAATTTATTTCATCACCCGAATCAAGAAGTTCCACATATTCTGTAACAGGAAGATTTTTTTTTTCCTCAGCACTAATTGGTTCAACAAAGCCATTCGAAGACACCATCATCTGAAAAAAGGCGATGTTAGTTTCATTCTTTTGATATTTCAAATTGAAAAAATTAGCCACCTCCTTGACAACAATATCCTCATCAGGATGATTAACTGGTTTCATCTGCTGTTTTCGAGGCAGTCTGCCTTTACGTTCGGGTACTTGAGGAATAGTGGTAGAATTAATAAAATTCATGAATTGTCTTGCTTGTTTGGCCTCTTTAGTTCGTAAATAGGCCGGTGTAGATTTTGCCTCCTTAATATGAGAAGCAGTTCTGCTGCATAAATTACGCTGCGGATATTTATCATAGTCTTTGTCAAGAAAATCTGACTGCTTTAATACCTGGGGTACTTGATTACATTTCAATATACTCCTGGAATTTGGTTTTGTAAAGCTGAAAAAATGCCAATAAAAGTAAAATTAATCAACAGGAACATATATTTGATAGTATCAATATCATAAATTGGGAAAAAGAAATTTGTTCACTGCCAAAAATAAAATGTTCCATCTTGTACAAACCTTTCAATATCTACAACTGTTAAATTTTCTTTCTCAGAAGATGTCTGAACATACACAACTTTCTGTTCTGAATTCATAAAATCTTTGAGGAGACTTTTCTGAAATGACTTTTTCAATATGTTAGTCTTGGGGTAATGATCTATTGTTTCCTTTAGGATTGTATGCATGCTCAGATCATCGACACGTTCTGAATTAGTGCTGGCATTATTCAAAATCTGATAAATATCATTTTGTTCACTGTCCTTAGCATTTTCAACAAGATGGTCTGTGTCGATAACATGATTCTCTTCCAAAAACAACTGCTCAAAATGCTTATCTTCAATGGTCTCCTCGTATAACTCTTCATGATCTAGGCAATGTTGGATTTCAAGGTGCTGAACAGACATACAGTTTTCATTATCTTCTATTGCTATATCTTCAGAAATTTCCTTGGAATCAATATCAACTGAAGCAAATTTGATTGAATTTTCAGTCTGAACTGTAACTACTTTCTCATCTCCAGTTTGAAGAATAGAACTTTGGTCAAATACATCTGAAGGTTCATTTTTTAGGGTAATTTGATAGGCAATTGAGTCTGGATTTGCTATATTCCAAGCTGTGGAAAAAGTAAAATATAGATGGGAAAAGATAAATTGAATCATAAAATCATAAAATAAATGCAACTGAGTTCAAACTCTAAATGACTAATTAGAGATAATTGAAAATAGTAGATATTTATAATACAAGTGCAGAAGGCACAATAAGCCTTCTGTGCAAGTATTATAGTTTATTTACTTTAATTCATTGCATTTTCATTGAAATTAGTGGAATATTTCCATAACTATCCTTAAGTGATTTTTGCATTGAAAAAAATATTGATTGGCAGAACTGTTTTCTCCCACATAAATTTGACAGATATTAAATAAATCCGTGGCAGGAGCAACATATAATGAATAAATATTGAGATGAATCTTGTGCGAATTCAAGATATTCTCACACGATTTTTTTTTAAGAGATGTGGCAGAATAAATGGATTTGACTCAGTATTAGAGAAATTAAATTTTAACATTATTGTTGCCACAGCACCATCTGTTACAGCTAACCTGATTTCAAAGATGATTGGTAAATGAATATAAAGCATTACAATTTTTACCTCCATCTCTTGCAAGATTTTGTTGTGTTTCCTGTTTCATATTGAAATCATTTTTCGGGTCATGATTAACGAGTTCTTCATGTGAAATCACAATATTTGATTGAGATACTTCATTATCCATACAATTTTCTTCTGATGAAATCAACTGTTCTTCACACTCTAACGGTAAAAATTGGATTGTTTCAAGCAAGGGTACTAATTCTCCATTTGTATTTTCACTGAAATTGCGAGTTGATGCTATCAAAAAGATTTTACAGGGTAAAGAACAAAAATTGGAAAAAAAATCCCAAGGTGCCGACCTTGTGTGCGTCGGCGTCGGTTGCGCGGTCAGTACATTAAATCCGTTCCTGATGAATTTGGCCACGCCTTGTTGTTTTGGCGCGCTATCGCTTCTCGTTGGATAGACTGTAGAACTTAACCATTCTAAAATCTTTTATTTGAAACCCAACAAATGTGTCCTCCACAATACATTCCTTGGTTAGTTTTCAGTACTTTTGAAAAGAAAGAACTATTTTTCTCAAAAACATGAATAAACTAGATAGGTAACAATGGTGTTATAGAACAGAAACAAATATTAACAGATCTAATGGGAATGAGAAAAAAGTTAATGCTTTATGGAAGAGCATACCATGAATGAAAACATGAATACTGTCACAATTCAGAAAAATTAATTCCCGAACTGCGACCGTGGACTGGCGGAGACACAGACTGAGAGTAAACCACTGAGCAGATTTGATATAATGTTGAAAACAGTAAAGGTACGCATTTTAAGAATCCGTTTGCTTCCGTATATAAAACGGATCCGTTCAGTTAAATAATGAAAGCCTATAATTGAATCAATGTGCATTGTAAACAAACGGAATTTAATGAACACGTTGATTAAAATCGGGTGGTGAATCGAACGGTACCGATTTCATTTCGGATCAGTTTTTTTACAATGCACATTGATCAAATCATTATTTAACTGAACGGATCCGTTTTATATACGGAAGCAAACGGATTCTTAAAATGCGTACCTTAAGTCCTATGATTTTTTCATATACTGAAGTAAGGTGAATTATTAAAACAAGGAATTTTACACCAGAATGAACCTCTATCTTTAACAAATAATCGCCCCTGCAGATTATTGTATTTGGTGTTCAATTCAAGGAATCAAAACATGCTCACTTTACTAAAAGATTTACCAATCACACCACATATGAAGTTTTGGTATTCCATTGTTTCAAGCAAGTTTTCAGTCAAATAAGACAATGGAAAGAAACTCAATATCAAGATTATAGCAGTTATTCTTCTTCTTCTTACAGTACCATCTTCAATCATTATCGAAGGTTGAACACAACCATGGCAGTCATATTTGAAGAAATTATGTCAAACTTTCATCAAATGAATTTAGTCAAACAAAAGAATTTAACTGCAGAGGGTAAAATGAATTTATACTATACCTATACTGAATCTGATATTTTCGAAAATTGCCATCTTCATCTTGAGCGACTTGTACTCCATAAATTTCGTTAGTACCATCTACTGAGAAAATAAAAGGCTGATTTATATCTTCGACAGAGCCCGAATCTGTTTCTTTACTTTCTTCGATATTCTCATCGGTCAATGTTACATTAATCTCTTGTAGGTTCAAGTCTTCGCTCAAAACAGACATATACTGTCTGCTGTCACACTCATCTTCATTAGCAGTTATATATCCTCCTATGCCACCTGATAAGTTCATACTGTTAGGATTCGAATAATTCATGTCGTTTGAAACGAAAGTTTGTGAGATGCCAATTAAGAATGTCCTGAATCGATATATCCAAAACCTTTCACTAAATGAAGGCGCATTGACTAGGTTTTTTGTAGCATTACATTCAAATAAACAAAAATAAACGGTATACCAAATAAACGACTACTTATTTCCACGTTAACATTCAAATTAACTAAAATTACAACAAGAAAACATAAATTGCTTCAATCCCAAAGACAGGATCATAAAATATTTCGGTTAAAATTTGGTTAGGATCATAGACTTTACCACAGAACATGACTATACAAAAGGTTTGTGGTTTGATATAGGCCCGGTTTTACAATCGAAGGTTAACTTTAGGTTAAGGAAATTTTGCAGGTTAGGCGTTTTACAATCGCACGAAACGTGGTTAACTATCAGTTAACTTAACCTACACCGAAAGTGTGGGTAAACCTGAAGTTAATTCAAGAACCATAGAATTATTCAAAAATGTATATGTATATAACCTAAAAACGAATGTTGTTTCGTTTTTCTTTGATTCGAAATTTATTTTGGTTGATAATTACACTTCAGATTTTCTGTTAAAATGGATTTAATGGGTTATGATATAAACGCTTATAGCAGTGATGAAGAGGATTATCGTAGACCACTGACTTATTGAACAATGTCCTAAGGTGATCCGTCATAGACCAAATTATTTCGATATTTACGACGATGATGATTTTTTCAAACGATTCAGATTATCAAAAAGATGCGTTTTGGATATTCTCAGCCAAATAGAACATTTGATAGCTCATCCAACTAGAAGGTAGTTAAAATGCAAGTACATTTTTATAAAAAAGATTTTATTTTCAGAAATGATTGTCTATCTGCAAGTCAGCAGCTTCAACTCACAAACTATTATGCTTCTGGATCATTCTTGAGATGTAATGGAGATTTTGCTGGTGTCAGCAAAGCAACTGCAAGTTTGGTTGTGAGACGTGTAACTAGAGCTATCAATACTCTTAAGTATTGTCAGTTTTGATTCTTTAGTATCATACGAAGAATGTTATGATACCCCGTTCTTTTTTTACCTCAGCTCAGGTTCTTTTTGTTTCAACATTTATTGTATTATTTTAGCTCTCTTTTTCATAAGAATGTGGGAGATAGTGGCTATGGAATTAAGCCTTATTTAATTACACCTTAAGCAAATCCAAGGACACCTTCTGAAAGCTTTTTTAACGAATCACACATTCGTACAAGAAATTTCGTTGAGAGACAGTATGCTCTGTGGAAACGTCGCTTTCCAGCCCTTGCCATGGGAATGAGTGTCAAATTAGATACAGCTCAAGCTGTATTTCTTCATAACATAGCATGTAACCAAAAAGAATTGATCCCTCCAGTCAATGATGAAGAAGAATCTGCTGTATAATTCACTACAAATGTTGATCTTTCAGAATTTCCCGATCAAAGGCATAATACAAGTACTTCTACTAGAGATACCTTCATAAACATGTATTTCAAAAGATTGAATAACAGAAATAATTGAACTCATGTATGCATAGACAAAACTGTGGAAACATTTATTAAACTGAAATAAAAAACTTTGAATATATTCTTGTATAAATCAATCATCGATTTTAATATTCTGCAAGGCACATTTCTTATCCATCAATGCCAATTTTCGACGTAAGATATTCATTCTAGATACTCCTCTTGAAAATAAAATAAATAAATAGCTGCATTTAAGGCAATTGAGCTAAGTCCTTCAGACTTACAAAATAAATTATGTGAAATAAAAATGAAATTTTGAATTTAGAGGCTGACTTTGCTTTGTCCGTAATTTTTTCGAAATTGGCCGCCTCAGATCTTTTGATGAATATGACGTCTTATAAATTTGTTAATGCGTCCGACCTACCATTTAGATCAAAAGAACCATTTTTTTCTACCAACTTAATAAAATTTAAACTCAACTCATAGTTACGAAACCTCCATCGGTAAAATTATTGTAAAACGCCAGGTACGAGTTAACCATCGAGTGCCGGTAACCTAACCATAAAGGTTAACTTTCGATTGTAAAACCGGCCCATAGTAGGGTTGATCATAGACATGCTGATTGCGAAAGCCGACCACAGACTATAAATAGACGAAGCAAGGCACGGCCTACTGAATCTAAATCAATATCGTAGGCCGCGAGCATATACCTATTAAACCCTATACTGCTAACGTGAAAATAAAATTGATGCAATCTAGTTGCCACGTCCGTTGACCCATTCAACGATCTGCGCATGCGCAAACTCAGAATTTGACAAATAGAAGAAAAGTGAGGTTACGTTAATTATATCTGACACATTGACCTATTATACATGGACGTCTTTCTAGAGAGAAAAAGTGGACTTCTGAATGAGATGGAGTAATTTAGGGCACTGTCAAACACATGAACATAACCAAGTTATTTTAAACTTTCGAAGTTCACGATCTATCTGAACGTTTGGATTTGTGTTTATTAGAATTTTTATTCTGAAGGTTGAAGATAATTCTTTCAAAGTTCTTTTAAGAACTATTAATAATAATGCCGGATAGTTGTGCTGCATATAACTGCACTGCCAGATATAAAAAAGGAAGCAATTTGAAATTTCATGCGTAAGTATAGGAACGCATTCTCTTTTTATATTTCGATTAGTAGCCTCCATGAATTTATTGAAATTACAGGTTCCCAAAACTCGAGAGCTTGAGGAAAAAATGGATTGATGCTGTAGGAAGGGCTGATTTCGAACCTTTTATGTGAACCCCAATGGGACTGTAATTCTCAAAAAAGATGCTGATCCTTCTTTGTTTTGCTTCATATTTCCTACAACATCTGAGAGGAAGGAAAGAAAGAAAGAAATAATTTCAACAACTGCAGATGGAAGGACAGGTTCATATTTATAGAATTTGTGGAACTTCTTTGTGATAAATTCAGTAGTAATTCGCAGATTAATTATAATGGACAATGTTGTATCATTCAGTTGCTTGTTAATTTTTTTTTTTTTGCAGTAGTTCCGTTTTTGGAAAGCCCCAACTTTTCATGAATAAAGGAGAAAAAGAATCGCTCTGTCTCTCACCAGTAGATATACAACCTAATTCCTACGATATCCAGGATGTGCAGCCCTAGGTAGAAGAAACCAATATCAGGAAAAGGTGAATGAGAAATTTTGCCTTCATACTAGATAACAAAAATTTTATAAAAGAATCATTGCCTTACCTAATTTTTCTCCAACTTCTTTCATTCCTTCTTTAGAAAAAGATCAGTTCCTGTGTATGTAGGAGATTTTGTAGAAGTTGACCTATATGACATATATCTGAAAAGTATGTTGAAGTTATCTCTCAACTTTCTTATGACATGTCATTGCCTATTATGAATCTCCAGGGAATAGGACAGCTGAACCATCCCTTGAAGGATAACATTGAGCACCATTAGAGAAGAGGACCAGAGGCAAGAGAGATCAATCCAATTTTCATATACATACTGGACGAGAGGTTCTTCTTAGTGGTGAGAAATCTTTCGAGAATCTTGGAGAAGTCTTACTGTTTTTTTTTCAACAGATGTTTATGACAAGAAGAGATGTCCTCCATTGTTGGAATGTAGCAGCTCATTAGTCTGGACAGACACAACATTCTACTGCGGTCTAGGGTTTTTTTTTGCTGAGGTTTTTTCCCTATCTTTTATATAATATTTATAGTACCCCAAACCTCAGCTAACACTTTTTCTAACACATGCTACATGCTGTATTCTTAGGATAATTGTGTTGTATTATTTTGTATATTATTATATACAGTGGAACTTCCGTATAACGAATACGCTAAATCACCAAAAAAATTTCGTTATGCAGAATTTTTTTTTATTGTGTCAAGTGTCGAAAAAAGCAACGTTCACTTGCATTTTTTTTTATTTGAATACATAATTCACTTAAGCACTTCCTTCTAGACATTTTAGCACTACTTTTTTCATTAACGATCAGTGCAAAACTGAAAACTGAACAATCTGTATAATAATTTAGTTTATGATCGGGAATTATTACCTACGTCCGACAGAATTACGGAAAAAACCATCCCTAAGTACATTCTGGGAAAAACCTTCTTACTAATACGCATTAAGAGAGTGATTTTCTTGGAATAATTCGTTATAGAGAGAATTCACTTCGTTTTAGAGGGTGTTTTTAAACAGGGTATTTGGATTCAAGATGCAATGACAGATACGAAATTCGTTGCACAGGGAAATTCGTTGTAGAGACGTTCGCTGTAGGGAAGTTCCACTGTATATCAAAAGAATGAATATATGTATATTAAAGCGTTTTCTTTTTATCAAGTGATTTATTTTCTAAAATGTGTTATTTATTATAATGTCTATATATATGTAGTTATATCTCATCGAATAAAGGAAGGATAAACCTCATATTTATTTTTCTAAATTCTATAAAATTAATTTTATGGAATAGTTCAATCCCACAGAGGTAGTTCATTCAAAATTTAAAGATTCAATTTACTAATTTCACAAATATTGACCATGATTAATGATCTCAGCCCTGGAATTTCAAAACCTTCGAATAATATCCAAATGATCAAATTCAATCAATAAAACATGCTGACCAAAGTTGAGGGGGTCGGTCAATCCAATTTACGTATACATACTGGATGAAAGAAGGTTCTCCTTAGTGGTGAGTGTGAAAGCCGACTGAGAAATGAATAATTGCAGTGATAAACTACAACACCAAAAGTGTTTTCTTTCATCAAGTTCGACAATGGTATAGAATTCCCCTTTTGAATACTTACTCTGAATTCCAACACCATGGAAATTCCTGCATTTACAAATTTCATAAGAAAACCTAGCATGATTATTCTCTTTTCTGACCCTAAAACCAATATTTACTCTAACGGATTGGAAACCAGTGAAAAAATCAACATTCCTTATTAAGACTCGTTTGACTTTTGAACATTTCCGAGATCAAACTCAACTTCAGAAATATTTAACGGAATTCGCCCAAACTTTATATTTTTAATCTAGGATATCTGCTGAAATAGTTTTTGCAAAAAAATACCCTAGTTTCATTCAGTATTAATCACAAAACTATGACAATATCATGATGTTTATATAACAACATTGTTTTGTTTCCAACACGTGCTTTTGACAGTGCCCTAAGTTGGATCCTCTCTGTTCGTTTCATGGGAACTGTATGAGTCTTTCTTTCTCTTATGGAGATTGCCTCGGATTTCTTCTAAAAAGTCACGTGACAAGGAGTCCATAGTATAATAGGTCAATGATCTGACATCACACTTTGGCGGAATCACAGCCTCCTAAAGTACAAGCCAGGAACAAGGAAATTCGGCAACGTCGCGCGTAGGCCTACCAGAGACCCACGAAACTCGTGATGCGTGGTGAAGAATAGATTTTCAGTAGGGCGAGTTTTGTTGATAGTGTGGGTACGTGTGTTTGAATTTTGTTGATAAATTGTAGTGTTTCAGTGAATAAATGGCTGGAAATAAGTGAACTTTATGGGAACTTTTTTAGTGAAGTGCAATGAAGGTTTCGTCTGATTTTCTTTACTAACTTGAGATCATATACTGGATAGGTTGGAGGTTAGGTTAGCATTTCAATTGCGATGAAAATAGTTCCGATAATCATAGGAAATTAATTTCAAAAGTTTATCCATTTTAGATTTATATTAATTGCAAAATAGCGACATGGATAACTCCGCCAAAATTTATGTTTCAGAATATGCTGCTCCTTCGAGCAGCAGTCAGCAGTTGAGGTACGAATGCGAAATCAATTTTAAATTCACTTTGTTCGGTTTTTGCAAATTTACTCCTAAACAATCACGTAAATAATAAGAATAATATGATTAATGTCGAGCAAACGGAGAAAACACTTGTGAGATAGGAACTCACCCTCCTTAGAATGAAATCGTCCAACTTTTCATGAAAATATTGCATTTCCGTGGAGATTGCATATCAATTTTTTGTTGAAAATTTCAATATTTGTTGTGTTAACATCTTAGATCTATTCATTTTTACATTCACTTCGATTTCTACATATATCTCACAATCGTGAGATTTTTGCCAAGGAGTAATTAAGATATTCAATTTTTTGACTAAGTAGGGTCTTATATTCTTTTTTCTTAAAGCAAAAAATTCATTTGATGAATTTGCAAATGATTTGAATTCGAAATAACATGATATCCCGCGTTAACGGATCGGACGAGTATTGGCGAATCCAACTGCCGTTGAGGGCGCTGTAAATACTTGTTTTTTAGGTTCGAAATTTAGCCACCAGCCTGAGTGGCGCTAGGGGTTTGTTGTAAATTTTTGAATGACAACGGGATATTTATATCATTTTGTGAAACAAATGAATAGATATTCATTTTAAGAGTGATTTAAAGGCTTTTTAAGAAGGTAGTGTGTGTTAATGCATTTCTGATTGTACATTAAGTGTGGCGAATTCAGAAGAACAACTCGTTTTCACCACGAATGATGAAAAAATTGTATGCAGAGATATTTAGATTACTTGTAAAAACAATTATTTGGGTCAAATGAATATGTATTACACTTGTTGGGATTACTCAAATGACGTAGAATAATATATTTGGAAGTATTTCCTAGATCCATGAGATTCTGCAGAATTCGTGAATGAATGGTACTACCTCGAAGTGATATCCAATTGAAGCAGAATCATTCGTGCTGCACACAGGTTCAGATGAATCTGTTGAATTTCGAAACATACGACTTCATTGTTTATTAAAGTTTTCCCAAATAATTTTTGAAAGTCTGTGCTCCCTTTCATTAAGATTACGAACAAAATTTGATTGAGAACATTTCATTTAATCATTTCTCCAATCATATGTTGCAAAATGAATAAACGATTCTGAAATTTTTTCCAGTCTTTATTTGTGTTTTGTTTGTAATTTTAAAATGGAAATTGTATATATCTTTCATCACATAATATTAAGATAACAATCAAATATAGATAAAATATTTGTTTACAATGGAAAATTTGCCAGAGATGATACCAAAAAGTCAGAAGAGATGTATGTAATTGCCAAGTCAAAGTGAAATGACTAAAACAAAATGCTGACATGAATATAGAACAAACCTTTGAAAATTTATAATTGTTTGAAATTTTTTAGGGGTCGGTTTCACAAAACTTTAATTGTGCAATTAAAAAACCTGACGTAAATTCGAACCCATCGAATCACTTGTTTTTAAAATTCAACGAATCGAGGTGGCTCTAATTAATTTAACGGTATGAACAAAGTTTCGTGAAACCGACCCATAATCTTTCAAACCCAGTGTTTGCAAATTCAGTCAAGGAGTTCAATTGTTTCTTATTTTTAATAGCGTTAGCAAAATTTCCCATCAAATCACCAGTGTTCACTTGTCCCATTGTCTTCAGATACTTCCTCTGCGTTTTCAAATCTCACAGATTGCATTTTGAATAGGATATACACAGTAGATTGTTCCTCTTAACTCAAAGCAGACAATATTGCAGCATTTTTTTCTTTGATTTACACACCACTTTCAAAATCATGGAAATGAGTACACTGAGTTGTTGATTGAGAAATAATATGTTTATCCCGGAGAGCATCATTCCTGGATTCTCTCCTCAATTTATGTTGGGCCATACAAGCCCTATTCATTTCTTCTGGATATTAACTACGTTGCAAGTTTCGAGAAGTCACAGCAGTAGCTTTAAACTCGGGAGCTTTCATTTGCTGAAATTTTGAACCTGAAAAGATATATAAACTATTATGAAATATTCACAAAATTCCTTACAACAAACCTGAGCCATGATTATCAATCTGAAAATGAAGAGAGAAAACAAACATTTTTCCCATCTTCAATCTTCTCACTCAAGCTTCTCTTTTTTCAATATATCAAGGGTTATAATTCATTCACTCATAATGAAAATATTATTCCACTACCCAATATTATTCAAATCAAGATTCAAATTAATCTTTTTATATCTGCTCAGCTATAATATAGTTTCTAACCTGAAATTTAACACATGAATTTGAGAATAATCTTATGTTAACTTATAATTCTCGTATAAATACCTTTCGATAGTTTCTTAGCATCAATTCTACTATTCAAAAAACCTAATAATTTCACCAATCTTCGCATATTAAACGAAAATATCACTGATTTATATTACAAACCATGTATTTTGAACGGGATTACTCCAAAGTATACTTGTTTTCTTAGGGCGATATTTCGCCGCTAGAGGGAGTTTAGATTTTTGGATTCGCCAATTGGCCTACGCTTCGCGTTCGCATACGGCGTTGCCAGATTTAGTTCCAGGCTATCTCTATTGGCGAATCCAAAAATCTAAACTCCCTCTAGCGGCGAAATATCGCCCTAAGAAAACAAGTATACTTTGGAGTAATCCCGTTCAAAATACATGGTTTGTAATATAAATCAGTGATATTTTCGTTTAATATACGAAGATTGGTGAAATTATTAGGTTTTCTGAATAGTAGAATTGATGCTGAGAAACTATCAAAAGGTATTTATACGAGAATTATAAGTTAACATAAGATTATTTTCAAATTCATGTGTTAAATTTCAGGTTAGAAGCTATATTGAAGCTGAGCAGATATAAAAAGATTCATTTGAATAATATTGAGAAGTGGGATAATATTTTCATTATGAGTGAACGAATTATAACCCTTGATATATTGAAAAAAGAGCTTGGGTGAAAAGATTGAAGATGGGAAAAATGTTTGTTTTCTCTCTTCATTTTCAGATTGATAATCTTGCCTTAGGTATGTTGTAAAGAATTTTGTGAACATTTCATAATACTTTATATATCTTTTCAGGTTCAAAATGTCAGCAAATGAAAGCTCCTGAGCTTAAAGCTACTGCCACAGTTTAGAAATATACTATGCTACTGCTGTGACTTCTCGAAACTTGCAACGTAGTTAATATCCAGAAGAAATTAATAGGGCTTGTATGGCCCAACATAAATTGAAGAGAGAATCCAGGAAGGATACTATTAGGGATAAACATATAATTTCTCAATCAACAACTCAGTGTCCTCATTTCCATGATTTTGAAAGTGGTGTGTAAATTAAAGAAAAAAATGCTGCAATATTGTCTGCTTTGAGTAAAGAGGAACAATCTGCTGTGCATGTGCTATTCAAAATGCAATCTGTGAGATTTGAAAATGCAGAGGAAGTATCTGAAGACAATGGGACAAGTGAACACTGGTGATTTGATGTGAAATGTTGCTAACGCCATTAAAAATAGAAACAATTGAACTCCTTGACTGAATTTGCAAACCCTTGGTTTGGAAGATTATAAGTTTTCAAACAATTAAAATTTTTTAAGTATTATATGAATTTTCAAAGGTTTGTTCTATATTTATGTCAGCATTTTAGTCGTTTCACTTTGACTTGGCAATTACATACATCTCTTCTAACTTTTTGGTATCATCTCTGGCAAATTTTCCATTGTAAACAAATATTTTATCTATATTTGATTGTTATCTTAATATTGTGTGATGAAAGATATATACAATTCCCATTTTAAAATTACAAACAAAACACAAATAAAGACTGAAAAAAATTTCAGAATTGTTCATTCATTTTGCAACATATGATTGAAGAAATGATTAAATGAAATGTTCTCAATCAAATTTTGTTCGTAATCTTCATGAAAGGGAGCACCCACTTTCAAAAATGATTTGGGAAAACTTTAATAAACAATGAAGTCGTATGTTTCCAAATTCAACAGATTCATCTGAACCTGTGTGCAGCACGAATAATTCTGCTTCAATTGGATATCACTTCGAGGTAGTACCATCCATTTACGAATTCTGCAGAATCTCCTGGATCTAGGAAATACTTCCAATCATATTATTCTACGTCATTTGAGTAATCCCAACAAGTGTAATACATATTCATTTGACAAAAATAATTGTTCTTACAAGCAATTTAAATATCTTTGCATACAATTTTTTCATCATTCGTGGTGAAAACGAGTTGTTCTTCTGAATTCGCATCACTTAATGTACAATCAGAAATGCATTCACACACCACCATCTTAAAAACCCTTTAAATCATTCTTAAAATGAAAATCTATTAATTTATTTCACAAAATGATATAAATATCCCGTTGTCACTCAAAAATTTACATAAAAACCCCTAGCGCCACTCAGGCTGGTGGCTAAATTTCGAACCTAGAAAACAAGTATTTACAGCGCCCTCAACGGTAGTTGGATTCGCCAATAGACGGCTGTGGCGGAATCAACGTCGGACGTTGTCCGGTGTGCGCCCAAGCCGTTCGGAATCGACGCCGGTAAATTTTACTCCCGTTCGGAATCACTTGGGACTTTGGGACGTTCGTCCGGATCGGGGGATTACTAAACTGTGTCAGGGGTATGAAACTTCGGTACAAATTTGGGAGACAGCGAAGGCTCAATTTCATTGGTTGAAACTGTCCTGGGCACCTAATATGGCCGCCAGTCATGCGCAAAACTTGAAGTGCCGGCCGGTGCTCGGTGCGGTGCCACTTGCAATTTGTTTATGTTTATTTTTGGTTAGAATATGTCATTTTGTATATGAATTCATTATTATTAGTGCTCTGTGCAAAATAACGTGTTGTAAATGCAAAATGTAAATAAAAGATCAGAAGTGATTACTGAAATGAGAAATAATATTTGTTCAATATCATTATATTACGACGATTTTCTGATTCACATGATACAGTTTATTTGAAACGAAAATAAAGTACGAAATTATGTATTTCAGATTTCTGGAGGCTCCTGTTTTGATCTAATATACAACCAAATGCACTATTGATTAAAATAATGTTTTTTTGAAAAAAGCCAACCATTAGTAGGGAGTAAGCATTTCTTATTATTTGTGTTCTGTGGTCCGGATGTACAACTTTGCAACCAAGAAAATAGGTAGGTAACAATTACTCGTCTTGCGCAGATATCGTTTATGTACACATATTCGAATTTTAAAAGTCTGTTTTACGGAGGAATTTCTAGTATTTAGTTTCTTAAAGTAGTTCATTATTTTCATTTTTCAAGATGAGTGTAATTTCGAATTTTACACACGTGATAGTCTAGAATATATACTCAATGGAATAATTTATTCACAAGGAAAATGAAGTACACCTCCAAAATATTCAAGGTTTATCAAAAATGAATTATGTTTATTAACCATTATCAATACAGGAGAAAAAGTGCCAAGCACTTGTCTGTGGTGAAAAAAAATATTTTTATATACATTGATAAATACATATGGTGGTGAGTTTATTATTCATCTGTTACAAATCAGTGTTAAAGGTAAGTATTTAGAAAAAGCAAGTAAGTATTTTCCAAAACGAGTTAAAATTATTATCAAATGAAATTATTTCTATTCCAGATACCAATCCAGAAGTTCCAGTGCTGGCCTTCTATCCAATTTCTTATCTGTTTGCTGAAATTGGAATGACACCGAATATTTCTCAAGTGTTCTGAAAGCCTGTTATAGAGGAGTGGAGCGAGGTATGCAAACGTAAATATTATTGAGAAATGATATGGTGGCCATTATATTCATTATTATTTCATTATTTTATGAAAGCACTCACGTTCATTTATTCATCCTTAGATGAAGGCTTAATTCTCGCTGATTATGAATAAGTTAGAGAATTATTCAATTTGCCAACTCTTTCATTTGTAAATACAGAAACCGAAGCAGCAAACTTGAACATGGTATGTGCAACATGGCTTTTCGAATTCAAATTTTGCAACTTACTTCATTATTTTAGAACAACAAACAGTCTAGAGATAAGGGTTTGCTAGGACCACTTCATAACAGTTATTTTCTTAATTTTTTTTCTCTGATTATTTGAAAATCTGGTTTATTTGACGGCTATCTAGAAAATATTGATAAACCTGATTGGGTGCCCAGTCGACAAATAATCCAGGAAATAGAAGTTCTCCTGATGCTGAGAAATATGCAAGACATGATAGAAACACTAAACATTAGAATCATGAATGGATTTTATATTTTTACCCTGTTTTTTATAGTGAATAAAGCTCTTGAATAAAACACTGTATCTTTTGAAGAACATTTAATAAATACTAAGTTACATTAATATATCGTGATGGGAACCGCAGTATGTGGTATCTCAAAAGAATCAAGCATTATTTTATTGCACCACTCTGGCCAACTTGTTAATCTGCACAACATGCAATAGGTGTTATGTAATTAAATCATTCATTTTCAAAACAACTCAGAAAAAGTCTTAATCGATGAAAACAGAAAAAATTTGTATACAAAAAGTCATAATGTCAACAACAATCATGAGGCAATAAATTTTCGAAAAACTATGGTATTATCATTCAGAGGTGAAATAAATATAGCTCAAGCGTGTTGGAAAAGTTTGGTGTCTCTCCTGACAACTTGGAATGGTGGACATACGACATATTGCAGTTTCCACTACGATTCATGCATTATTATTATTTTCTCTTCTGAGGATAGCTGCTTCGTCATCATGCCTGGTCTTGCTCCACAGAATGTTTTACCAAAATTAATTTCTGTAACTGGTATGCATCAACCTAAAATCATTTTTATTACTGATAATATCTACTTCCAATATAAATACCACTTACCTTACTGATTTTGGGTACATTCCTCAATAAACGAATATCAGCACAAGTGCTCGTCCTGGATTTTACAATAAATTTGGCTACAAACAAAATAGCATGAACAAGACTGCATGCTTCCTCAAGATCGGCCAAGGCCAGTTCAATGGCCACAGTTGATACTTTTAGCTTCATCAGCAATGCTGTATCTTATTTCCTTTGTGAATGCTCCACCTCAAAAAAATAGAAAGTCTATTTATCACATACGTTTAGTACGTTTACTTACATTTCCTTCAATTCAATATTTTGCTCCAAAAATTTTATTTATTTACAGGCTGTCAAGCGCTCTAGAAGACTTTCATTTGCTTATTGGTGTGAAATCTACTGACACTTTTGAATACAAAATACATTTGCAGCTTCCACGGGATTAAAATCTAAAGAATGAGAGTCATCTCATTTTTTTCAAGGTGGTGTAAATCAAAACCCTCAATCTTATTTATTTCCTGCGAGTATCATCCAACTACTTCTGCATTCGTTCTAGAAATTTAAATAAAATAGCGACTTTTAGTATTCACTGATAGAAAATTGAATTGATTAAGATAATATCTTGATATATCATTTAAAAAAATATTAAATTAACCTCACGTTGCAGTTAGAAAGAGAGGGAAGATCACACCCGATGTCGTTCGAAAACGATCGGCAACATTTCAAACATCCGACTTCGCCCTACGTTCGACCACAGCCGTCTATAGAGCAAAACACAACTCTATGCGATACCGCCGGCGTTAGCTGGAACCATAACCTTCTTCAATTAACAAGCCGCGAACAGCTGAGATGTGGCAACGCAGCGGAAGGCCGAGAAGTTTCTGACGCCATTTGTGGACGCCTTGTTTGTTGTGTTTGTGAATTAATGGTGACCGTTCGTACTGATTTTACCAATACAGTATTGAATTTCGGGCATGAGTCCTGGTTAGTCATCAAACAAAACCAGTTCACGAAATGTGGAAATACATTTTCTATTGCAAAAGTGGAAAAAGCGACATTGAAACCCACATAAAAACAGTTGAACACAAACGAGCAGTGTCAGCAGCAAGTTCGAATATTTCAAGAAATAAGAATTTGGAGAATTGATGGTATTTGTAATGGTTCCAGGTTGGAAAGAAATGGTCACATTATTTGTGAAGTGAATTGTGCCAAAAAAAAAAAAATTCGGTGTGTGTGAATGAAGTGAAATTTCATCTTTCATCTGGTGTCCTGTGAAAGAAACTTCTCATATTTCGAATCATGCCAAATAAATGTTGTGTACCCGGCTGCAAGAGCAATTACAAGACTTCAGGAAACTATTATGTTAGTGTCGTTTCGTTTCCAAAAATGAAGAATTGTATCAATATTGTGGATTAGGCAATTCCAAGAGAAAATTACGTTTCCGATAAATTCAGTTTGGTTTCCGAAATTCATTTCCATGAAAACGATATCTTGAAATTTTTATAAAGTTTTATTAGCTGATGGAACCAATGAGACGTCAACAACTCAAGGAAAAAGCAGTTCCTTTATTTTTTCCAAATTTACCATTTAATTTATTTAAAAAAAATTCTCAAACAGAGAACTAATCCCCAGTTTAGAAAAGATGGAACGATTGACTGAAACAATAATGATTTAAATGTTTTTTTCAATTCGGATTTGATTGAAGATTATGATGACCTAAAAAATAACTCGACAACAAAATCTACTTTTTTATTACATTTCGGAGAGACTATAACAGTAAATGTTTTAATAACAAGTGAGACCCTTCAGGTAAATATTTTCATTAAAGATTCTGAATTATCATCTAAAGATTTGAAATGGATCCTACCTTATATCTCAAGATTTCAAGGTGGTCCCAACTTACAAATGAACTTTCTCGGAATGAATAAATATTATGTAGATGAACGAGATTTGGAAGGTCCGGATGCTGAATTGTATATTTATACAAATCTTTATCTTAGAAACATTTTTGTGAGGGGAAGCGAATGGAAATTTTGAAAAACTCTGACATTTCAGATGGTGGCGGATCAAATGTGACAAATTATAAGAAAAAAACCGAAATATTCATCATGTATCATAGTTTTGACATTTATTCTATATTCTCAATCTCCCCTAATAATTATTTATGTTTATTTCTTCAGCTATTAAGTTCAGAGATTTTATTTAAGTTCTGTTATTAAATTTTGTACATGAAGTTATTAAAATGATTTGAATCTCAAGTGTTTCTCAGAATTACCTATTATGTTGATTACATTGATTCAAATACAAAATTTTGTGGTATGAGATGATCCTACATCTTCTCTTTGGTTCTTGCTGAACAACAAATTGGATATGAAATGTGCTGTATTGTCAATTCTATACAGATCAAATAATTTCGTTCAATTGATATCCACCAGTTATAATAAAAATAATTAATCAAACCAATTCATTGGTCAAGTAGGATTTAGTATTGTTGCTTCTAGGTATTTGATTGAATTTAAAATATTCCATATCAACTATTCGACAATTAATTGAAATATTTTTGGAAATCGCGCTCCTATTATAACGAATTTACTGCGGCCGTCCGAAGTCCCAGTCGGCCTTCCGGATCCTTCGTTTGCGGCGTTGCCACATTTTGTTCACGGCTATGTGTTTAAGATGGCTGTGCTGGAACTAAGCCCGAAACGAGTACCGTTTTGACAGTAAGTACGTGAAAGCTGGGTTTATTTGTTTATTTTTACGTTTTTATTGCGATAAAAAGATATGCCTAGGGAAAAAACCGTGAAAAACACTAATTGTTGTGTTTATGGATGTAATTCTAAAAAATCTAGGAATCCTAGAGCCCATTTTCGTGGTGAAAATCAAAATGTTTACTTTACCAATAAACTTGAAATCGTAGAGGAAATTAATAGACATAAATCCTGGGAGCATGTTTCGATAATGTAAAAACCTGTATCTTAACATATTAGAGTATGCTTACAGCATTTCCGACCAGAAGATTGTGAAATGAAAACAAGCAAGAGTGGAAACTGATGTCAATTGAAAACAATGCTTCATATGTTTTGAATTATTTCAGAAACTCTCACTATGAAAACATTTCTGTTACTTGAGAAGAAAGCTGTACCTTCACTAAACCTACCAAAAAAAGCAATTCAAGTCAAGTCATTTTAAATTTTTGTTCATATCGTTCTTGTACAATAATTTTCATTCTTATCGAAATGAATTACTTTGAGTCTACTTGATATTTTTGAATATATAGAAGTTTCAACAATTCAAGAAGCCTAGTTGAAAGTGCTGAATTCAATCCATATGATAATGTGCAATAAAACTAGGGACCTTGTGAGTTTAAGTGATTCTCTCGATGGTTGCAAAATTGAACTTATATTCAGCAATCATCAAATCTACATGTGGAATCTCGAATAAATTCCGAGAATTGGCAATTTAAAACAATTATTATACATATATGTATCAATTTAATATTAAACATAGCTTGATAGTAATGACGTTCATTCAGCTACGGAAAAGGTGCAATCAATCGATGGATAAGTTGAATAATTGTATTTCATTATAACTGCAGCGTAAGTCATGAGTGAGATGCAATAAATGAATAATACATTAAAATCTAGTGTAGTGAATTCTTCAACATGATTAATCGAGGATCACGTCATGTTCTGCATACATTCGGTTCTCTGAAGAATGTCCATTTTTATTCAAAATTTATCACCCATTTTCTATTCATAGATTTTTTCCCTTCCTAAAAAGAGAAAAAATTAGTAGCTTCTATTAAATGAATATATTGGTCATGCTGATGTTCATTTACATTACAATTTTACCTTCACAATCAGTAGAATTGTCAAAATATTTTGTAGTGCGTACAACCTTGTAGAGTAGCAGGGCTAAAATATACTTGCAAATTCCAGACAATCTTGCTTAGTATCTGTATATAATCTTGGCAACCTTCACACCATCATTTTTATAAGACATCATTTCCTCAATATGATGGGGTTGTCCTTGTAGAATTCCAATGTTTTGAAATAATTTTTTCCCACATAGAATCAAATGATTGCATTGCAACACTTGCTCACCCTCTACCCAGCATCTGTGAGCATGGAAATATTGGAAAATTTCCTATAATTAGAGGAACCTTTGGTAAACATCTTGCTAGATGAACTGAAAAGTATTCAAAATTGAATAGTGCTCACCTCGATATTTTACATAAAATATAACAAAAAACACAATAATACCTATACTTGCACTTACAATATAATCCACAGGATCCACAATCAAGGAAACAACTTCGATTATTGATAGCCAATAAACGTTTAAACTAAAAAATCCCATAAATACAAATAGAAATCTAATGTAAACACGAAACAATTGGCGAATCCAACCACCGTTGAGGGCGCTGTAAATACTTGTTTTCTAGGTTCGAAATTTAGCCACCAGCCTGAGTGGCGCTAGGGGTTTTTTTGTAAATTTTTGGGGCCGTTCCACTTGGCGATCACAACGATCAAAATGCTCCTTTAGCCGTTCCACTTAACGACCGCGGTCTTTGTGAGCGCGGCAAAATCATCGCTCACTCCAAGCTCAAATCGACCCACATATTTCGATGTTCTGTGACGACCTATCTCAATAGATGCGTGAAAGTGAAAATGGACGTTCAGAATACAGTTTAGATATATATTTATTATAATATTTCTAACTGTTGTACACTTTAATTAAATTTATTATTTAGTATGACTTCTACTTTTTTCAATATTGTCATTTCTGTCATGACAGCCCAAAACGCCCAATAATCCGTTCCACTTGAGTTAACATAATAGCGCTAGCAAGCAAGTGGAATGGGGAAAAGAGCGGTCGTGAGCGTGAGCGTTGTGATCGCCAAGTGGAACGCCCCCTTTGAATGACAACGAGATATTTATATCATCTTGTGAAATAAATGAATAGATTTTCATTTTAAGAGTGATTTAAAGGCTTTTCAAGCTGGTAGTGTGTGAATGCATTTCTGATTGTACATTAAGTGTGGCGAATTCAGAAAAACAACTCGTTTTCACCACGAATGATGAAAAAATTGTATGCAAAGATATTTAAATTACTTGTAAGAACAATTATATAGGTCAAATGAATATGTATTACACTTGTTTGGATTACTCAAATGACGTAGAATAATATATTTGGAAGTATTTCCTAGATCCATGAGATTCTACAGAATTCGTAAATGAATGGTACTACCTCGAAGTGATATCCAACTGAAGCAGAATCATTCGTGCTGCACACAGGTTCAGATGAATCTGTTGAATTTGGAAACATACGACTTCATTGTTTATTAAAGTTTTCCCAAATCATTTTTGAAAGTGGGTGCTCCTTTTCATGAAGATTACGAACAAAATTTGATATAGAACATTTCATTTAATCATTTCAATTATATGTTGCAAAATGAATAAACGATTCTGAAATATTTTCCAGTCTTTATTTGTGTTTTGTTTGTGATTCTAAAATGAAAATTGTATATATCTTTCATCACACAATATTAAGATAACAATCAAATATAGATATATATATATATATATATATATATATATATATATATATATATATATATATATATATATATATATATATATATATATATATATATATATATATATATATATATATATATATATATATATATATATTCTTATGAAAAAGAGAGCTAAAATAATACAATAAATGTTGAAACAAAAAGTACCTAAGCTGAGGTAAAAAAAGAACGGGGTATCATAACATTCTTTGTATGATACTATAGAATCATACGATACTATCAACACTTGTATCATATGATACTATACAGCCAGGGGAAAAACCTCAGCCGAAAAAACCTGCCTCCCCGTAAACAAAATAACATAAAATATCAGGAAAATCTTGAAAGACATCAGTTTGATCATCTTCATGATATCCGTCGATAGTCTCGGATACACAGATTCTTCCCAAAACGACTCGTAATTCTTAATCTGAAATGAAAAAAGACAAAAGCAAAAAAGAAACCAATTGTTCAGAATAAATCGAAGGCATTTTTGAAATGCATTTGCTACTTTAAAAAACATCAACATTAAGATTTCTTGGCCAAATAATGTTCGGAGATTTATAAATATTTATGACAGATATGTCACAAACTTTGAAAGAAATGAAAAAAAAACTCCATCAATTTCCCCTTTCCGAATCTGTTGAAAGTTACGTAACTGATAATTTTTCAACATAACAAGCTAAACTTGTAAAAAATCAATTAATACATAACCTTTCAACTGTCCTCTTTCACGACGATTCTGTTGCCGTGTGGGTTTCTTGCAGAAGAATCTCTTTGATACCATGTTCATCAGCTAATTTGGAGACGTAATCACACTTGTCTTTCGAAATTCCTTCGATATTCAAATTCAAAATCCACAAATTGTTGCTCTCTGGTCGTGAGGGTTTTTTCAAACCAGATACGACCTTCCAGGTGATGATTTTCCGGTACTTTAAATGTTTGAAGACCGCTACGGGACCCCAATGAAAGGCAATCATCTCCCATAGATAAACCAAACATGTTATAACACAAGAAAACAGAATATTTTTCAGGAACAAAAACTAAGACATATTACGAGAATTGTCATTCATACAGATAAAATATTTGTTTACAATGAAAAATTTGCCAGAGATTATACCAAAAAGTCAGAAGAGATATATGTTATTGCCAAGTCGAAGTGAAACTACTAAAACAAAATGCTGGCATAAATATAGAACAAACCTTTGAGAATTTATAAAATACTTAAAAAATTTTAATTGTTTGAAAACTTATAATCTTTCAAACTGAAGGAGATTTCGATTGACTTTGGTTCTTGGTTGGTTCATAGATTGGTCCGTTAGTTTTGGACCAACCGCATTCGAATGACAAACTGGTGACGTCTCGAATCAGCTGTTTCGCCGAAACTTGAACCGTATTCGAAATCGCGGTTCATTTGACGTTGTCATTTATGAACCGAGCGGTCAACCATTAACCAACCAAACGAGCCATTCGAAATCGCCTTTTGTGTTTCCAAATTCAGTCAAGCAGTTCAATTATTTCTCATTTTTAAAGGCATTAACAAAATTTCACATCAAATCACCAGTTCTCACTTGACCCATTGTCTCTGGATATTTCCTCTGCATTTTCAAATGTCACAGATTGCATTTTGAATAGCACATGCACAGCAGATTGTTCCTCTTTACTCAAAGCAGACAATATTGCAGCATTTTTTTCTTTGATTTACACACCACATTCAAAATCATGGAAATGAGTACAATGAGTTGTTGATTGAGAAATTATATGTTTAGCCCTAAGGGTATCATTCCTGGATTCTCTCCTCAATTTATGTTGGGCCATACAAGCCCTATTCATTTCTTCTGGATATTAACTACGTTGCAAGTTTCGAGAAGTCACAGCAGTAGCTTTAAGCTCAGGAGCTTTCATTTGCTGAAATTTTGAACCTGAAAAGATAAATGAACTATTATGAAATATTCACAAAATTCTTTACAACAGATCTATGGCAAGATTATCAATCTGAAAATGAAGAGATGAAACAAACATTTTTCCCATCTTCAATCTTCTCACCCAAGCTTCTCTTTTTTCAAATATCAAGGGCATTATTTAGGGATGGGGCGTTATTATCTAACCTGTTATTTAACAACTGTTATTTATAGATAACGATAACTAACTGTTATTTATCTTGAAAAATAACAGGTTGCGCAATAACGTATGCGCGGATTATCAAATATCAAACGTTCGCCCGCCTCTGTCGACTGTCGACGATTCGACGGGAAGATTGACGATCCCAAGTTCCAAGTTCCACTAACTAACAGTCGTTGGTCGAATAACAATAAGCGTTGAACGTTGAAATAACCAAATAACGTTATCTGGTTATTTCATTGCTTTAACGGTGAGCGTTAAAATAACTAAATAACGTTATTTAGTTATTTTAACGCTTACTGTTATTGAAACGACAACTGCTTTTTGAACGACAACTGTTATTCATATAACCTGATGATATTAATGTTATCATGCTAACGTTATCGTCGAATGCGGATGCGGTTCTTGGTACATTAAGGTTGTTAAGCTGACAGGGTTAATTATCATGAGTTTTCGAAAAAGAAATTAATAGCAGATAATTTTCAATAATTATTGATAGTTTTCTATTCCAACATGGATGAAGAATATACCCTCAAGCAATAGTGATATTGTTTCCCCAATAGTTTTCCCAATGACAAAATGTAGAAATTCATAAGAAAAAGAAAATTCTTTGCCTTTACGAAGGCACATCGAGAACATTTTTGAAACATAGATGAATTCAAAATAGTAATCATCGAAATGAATACCATTTTCAATTCCCAGGCTCAGAGATCTTTTATCATGAGGTTGGAGAAATGATATTAGATTTTGTCACTGAGATGTGAGATATACCGGTTTCGGCCTTGTTGAGCCTCATCAGTATCCCGCACATCTTCAGGACAAAATCTTCATAAAAAACTTCGGAATTTATAGCAATTGGTTGTGAAGTAATGAGTAAAATATTACAAAGTACTAAGGTGGTGACATCCAATTGCGTCAAAATGAAGTTTCACATCTCCAATCAAATGCAAAAAAAGAAATCTGTACTTCCTCTTTCACTGGATGAGATTTTAGCAGTGGCTCTATTCAGGGCCCGCTTGCTAGTTTCTCAAAGTGATGGAAACGCCCAATTCTTTTGTGACTGTGAAGCCTGATGTTTTTAAGAAAAAGAAAATTCTTTGCCTTTACGAAGGCACATCGAGAACATTTTTGAAACATAGATGAATTCAAAATAGTAATCATCGAAATGAATACCATTTTCAATTCCCAGGCTCAGAGATCTTTTATCATGAGGTTGGAGAAATGATATTAGATTTTGTCACTGAGATGAGAGATATACCGGTTTCGGCCTTGTTGAGCCTCATCAGTATCCCGCACATCTTCAGGACAAAATCTTCATAAAAAACTTCAGAATTTATAGCAATTGGTTGTGAAGTAATGAGTAAAATATTACAAAGTACTAAGGTGGTGACATCCAATTGCGTCAAAATGAAGTTTCACATCTCCAATCAAATGCAAAAAAAGAAATCTGTACTTCCTCTTTCACTGGATGAGATTTTAGCAGTGGCTCTATTCAGGGCCCGCTTGCTAGTTTCTCAAAGTGATGGAAACGCCCAATTTTTTTGTGACTGTGAAGCCTGATGTTTTTAAGAAAAAGAAAATTCTTTGCCTTTACGAAGGCACATCGAGAACATTTTTGAAACATAGATGAATTTAAAATAGTAATCATCGAAATGAATACCATTTTCAATTCCCAGGCTCAGAGATCTTTTATCATGAGGTTGGAGAAATGATATTAGATTTTGTCACTGAGATGAGAGATATACCGGTTTCGGCCTTGTTGATATTTGTAATATTTTACTCATTACTTCACAACCAATTGCTATAAATTCTGAAGTTTTTTATGAAGATTTTGTCCTGAAGATGTGCGGGATACTGATGAGGCTCAACAAGGCCGAAACCGGTATATCTCTCATCTCAGTGACAAAATCTAATATCATTTCTCCAACCTCATGATAAAAGATCTCTGAGCCTGGGAATTGAAAATGGTATTCATTTCGATGATTACTATTTTGAATTCATCTATGTTTCAAAAATGTTCTCGATGTGCCTTCGTAAAGGCAAAGAATTTTCTTTTTCTTAAAAACATCAGGCTTCACAGTCACAAAAGAATTGGGCGTTTCCATCACTTTGAGAAACTAGCAAGCGGGCCCTGAATAGAGCCACTGCTAAAATCTCATCCAGTGAAAGAGGAAGTACAGATTTCTTTTTTTGCATTTGATTGGAGATGTGAAACTTCATTTTGACGCAATTGGATGTCACCACCTTAGTACTTTGTAATATTTTACTCATTACTTCACAACCAATTGCTATAAATTCCGAAGTTTTTTATGAAGATTTTGTCCTGAAGATGTGCGGGATACTGATGAGGCTCAACAAGGCCGAAACCGGTATATCTCTCATCTCAGTGACAAAATCTAATATCATTTCTCCAACCTCATGATAAAAGATCTCTGAGCCTGGGAATTGAAAATGGTATTCATTTCGATGATTACTATTTTGAATTCATCTATGTTTCAAAAATTAGAAATTCATAGTTGCAAACCCTGTTATTCATTAAATCCTTCCAGCTTGACATCCGTATCTGAATAACAATCTAATTGGACCGTCAACTGTTATCAATAACCGATTTCAAGCGAATAACCTGGTCCTCATTGGTAATTACCAACTAGGACCAACTGCATTCAAGCGACTTCGGTCATTGTAGGTTATAATCATTTTACAAGGCATATCCCTGCAGGCTATAACCGTAGATAACCACAGGCAGGACCGTAGATAACCGCGGTCATTACTGGTTATTCGCTTGAAATCGGTTAATATAACAGTCGATGAATGCGGACTGTTATTCATATATATCGGTTTAACCAAATAACGTATTAACGGTTATCAACAACCGTTATTTGAAAATAACCATAACAGTTGATAACGGTTATGGAAAAATAACGTTATTTCCCATCACTAATTATAATTAATTCACTGATAATGAAAATATTATTCCACTGGCCAATATTCAAATGAATCTTTTTATTCCTGCTCAGCTTCAATATAGCTTCTAACCTAAAATTTAACACATTAATTTGAGAATAATCTAATGTTAACTAATAATTCTCGTATAAATACCTTTCGATAGTTTCTCAGCATCAATTCTACAATTCAGAAAACCTAATAATTGCACCAATCATCGTATATTAAACGAAAATATCATTGATTTATATGACAAACCATGTATTTTGAACGGGATTATTCCAAAGTATACTTGTTTTCTTAGGGCGATATTTCGCCGCTAGAGGGAGTTTAGATTTTTGGATTCGCCAATACTAAGTTCTAAATTCTATGGTTTAGAATTATTTAACCATTTAACCTGAATGTTTAAATGGTTTACATAATTTTCAAATAAAGTATTTCAGCAATAATTTTAGAATTCAATCAAGAATGTCTCGAGAAAATTCTGAAGAATGCCTTTCTTGTAAAATAACAACGGTTTCTGCTTTGATTGCTATAGGAGGTTACTTGATACATCAAGGTGTAAAAAGTAATATTAGGACATACTTATTTCTAGGAGCTGGTTAGTCAAAATGGACAGAATGCTTGAAACTGAAGAGTCTAGAATATGATTGATTCTGTTTCAGGTACTATTGGTTTGGGAATGATCGAAATATTCAAAAACAGCTCTGAAGGGAAAGAGAAAAAAGGACATTTTAAAAGGAACGAATGAAAATACAGAGCAATAATCGACAAGAAAATATGTAAACTAGAGGTTTATTCAATTAGGTATCAACCCCCTGAATCCTCTGGAACAGATGATGAATATTGCTTCGAATTTTTCATCACTTTGTACAACTGAACATTTGTAAATGAAGGAATGAAATTTCTCACAATTTCAGCTTCTAGCTAGGCAATAACTTGATTAACACAATGCCACAATATTGCTTAAATGGCTCTTATCACTAAAATTAATATAAATACAATACAATATGTACCTTCATTTGGTAACTCAGTATCTATAAATAGATTATTCAAATGTTAAGATCCAATATATGAATTATAATTTTCTACTACTAAAATTATTCGGACGATCTAGATTCTAGAAGATGCATTGTGAAATGATTTGTAGAATTTGAAACCTGTGGAAACAAAAATTTATAATATCTTCGAACACTTCGACCATCTGAGCAAATGGTAGTCTGATATAAACCCAAGGGAGGTCCTAGCCTTACATTTTGGGGGGGGTCGTCGTTATGGGTTTACAGTTTCCTGATCGGGAACAAGTGTATTTGCACAAAGAGCTCATTATAAACAATGTAATTTTGAGACTTTGGGGGGCTCATGAGCCCCCTGGGACCGCCCATGTATAAACCACATAATTTGAAATTGAAATAAAGCAAGGCAAAATTTCCTGAATAAAATGTGAATGGTATCTTTTGTTACAGAGTGAAACTATTATAATTCAATATCAAAAGAACACTGTATGTGGATCATAGTTTTAGCCGAAGTTAATGATAAAGTACCATACAATTCAGTCTATGATCTTGGGAAAAAATGTTCCCTGTTGGGTGTCGTAGATTAAACAGTTTACACAATTTGCTGAAATGATTCATGTTGAAAGACCTGTTTTTTTCAAAAACTTCCATTGAAAAAATTTTGTGAGGTATCTAAAAACCAGATTTTATGGTAAGGACTTCTTTATTGTTTTGTTGAGAGTAGGGAAATGAGTTAAATTGAAAAAAAAGTCACATGGAAATAAATCAGAAAAGCTAATCTATGTGGAAAATTTTAATCCAATCCATTATCTCTCAAAGTATGTTAGTAGGTTTTTCAATTCTCTTATTATGTTGGGTCTTAGTTCTCGTGAAGTAAGTTTAAGAGCTCTGTCAGCATATCCAATTATTGTGCCTTGTATTTGTGATGTTTCGAATTATAGTCCAGGATACGGTCTGAATTTTGTGCTTTCTTTCTCCATATTGTTAGAATTTTGTTGTCGTTGTTAATGAGAGATTATTGAAAAAGTCTAGTGTCTCGTTTTTTCTTCAATTGTAAATTGCATTAGTGTGTGAGCGTTGTTTCATTGTTGTTGGTGTAGTTATTACGTATCGTCTGATGAAGGCTTTGTTGTTGTATTTGGGCATAATTTTTTGTTCTACGTGTTCTATAACACTTTGTGCGATTACACTGGAAGTTGGGGTTTCCATGTCTACTCCTTTCATTTGTTTATAGAATTCATCTTTATATTGAAAGAAGCTTTTATTAATTGGACTGTTTCTGTGAATTCGTTTTCAGGTATTTCTGTGTATGATGATATTTCGTGCCATTTTGCTGTTATTGTTCCTTTAACTAATTCGATAGGAATATTTGTGTATACATCTAGTGAAAATAATTTGTTATTGTTGTTAATTTTTAATTTATTCAGTTGTTCTTTTAGTTGTATTGAGTTTTTGGTGTAGTATTCATTGCTGTCAGCGGTATGTATAAGTATGTCTGCCAGGGTCTTGACACCTTCCTACCCCCACCCCAAATAGTGTTTTTAGTTGAGACAACAAATACTCGTGTCGCTGCATACGCCAATATTTAGTGATATCGTCAATAGATGACTCTGTTTGAGGTTTTTAGTCGTGTTTCGTGTTTGTCAAACACATGATACTAAAACTACATGTTTTATTGACATAATTCACACAATTATTGATCACATTATGTATTTACATTCACAAGATCAAATGGATATGAAGAAGATAGTTATTAGTTATTTATTAAATATTGGGGAGTTATTATCCACTTTCTTCATCATTGTAAAACACAATCTGTGACAAAATTCCAAGAAATGAAAGAGAGAAGAATTTCTTCAGGTGAGTACAATTATAATTTTCCACATTCATCTCTTGTTCTTTTTTTATTGGCTGAATCTTTCAGATTTATGTACCTGTTTTTTACTCAGTGATTAAGAAAAAATTTATTCTTTATAGGTAAAAGAGCTGTGATACTTTCTAAATTGAACTGTTTGAGACGAACACACTTGAGGGCACAGGAACAGATTCTCTACAACATGATTTACAAACTGAAAATACAATTAAACCAGAAGCAGTATCAAATCAAGAACTATCAAGAAAGATTAAGTGCTGCACTTGTAAACCCGAAAAAAATTCAGGCAAAAACTCTATGAGGAAAAAGAGAACAAGCAAATCTTGAGAAGCCAACTTTTTAAATGTACACTGTGTACCACCAAATTGGGTAATTGTCTAACCTGTGTGAAGATAGCTGCCAGCACATAGCTGCCAGCAATCCCGAAGATACCCGAATCGCCGGATGGGATCAGTGGCGTGCATTATTATCGTTGCGCCGCAGAATATGGATTATGAACTTATATTTTGAACATAAATCGAAATATTGCCTAAATGGCAGCCCAAATGGTATTTGATCAATTGAAAACAATTCAGTTTTGATATTCAGAATTGAATGACATCAAAATAAAAAGAAGATGAAGTGGATTATAATACGCCTTGTCAGCAAACACTTTAGGTGGAATATTGTACTTTTTTCGATAAAGAAACTTATGAGAGAATCTTGAGGGGCATTATAAAATTAAAATGCAAAGGATAAATCAACTTGCTCTGCATAAGATCCCCCTAAGAATTTTTTTTAGAAAAACCAAGACCGACCGGAAAAATCTGAAAACAGATTCGTGTTCTGCATACCAAGGTTAGTGTTTACTGAATTTTTCATGAATTTTCGAGATTTTTGGCAAGGTCTAGACAATTTCTAGACCTTGCCAAAAATCTCGAAAATTCATGAAAAATTCAGTAAACACTAACCTTGGTATGCAGAACACGAATCTGTTTTCAGATTTTTCCGGTCGGTCTTGGTTTTTCTAAAAAAAATTCTCAAAGTCTTTAGAGGTTATCTTAGCCAAATAGTTCATTTTTCAAGTCCGTTTTAATATTTCAGACATTCGTGCCTTTTTTTTTCATTATGAATACAAAATTCTCGATTTTTTTCTTAATTTATAGCCTTCTTTATTCCTGAATTTCCCTAAAATGTGATGATTTCCAAATGTTTACAATCCGCTGACATAATAGCCATCTTCATTCCTACGTCATGCGAATCACGTCACACACAGAGACAGAGAGAGCGCCGTTGCCGGCTTTCTCATTTATCAGGATTCATCAGGAATTAGGAGTAGGTTAGTGTCCATCTTGGTTAACTTTTCTCATACGCCTAGAATATAAGAAAAGCCATCCAGCAAAGACCGCGTGGAGGTGTGGACCACCTTTGCCAGGAAAGGATAGTGGAGAAAGGGTATTGCTTGTTGAGGTAAAAAATGGAAGGTTAAGGAAAAAGCTTCCGAGCAAGTAATAAGCAATATTTACAGCGATTAATAAATAAGCAGTGAGTACAGCAATTAATAAGAAGTACTAGAACTTGAAATGAAGAGATGCTAGGCAAGATGATTCGCAAATTTCTAAAACAACAGAAATAGGCTAATCATGATCTGGAGCATCATTCTCATCATGTGGAGCGTTTGTGGGGGGATATACTTCACCAATATATTTGAAAAAATTGTGAAAACGGTCCGGATGATTCGGATATTTTCGACGGAAACAATATTCTGCCAAATAAAAAGGGAAGTGTTCACTGCGACGCCCGAATCTCGGGACATCTCCTCGAACATCCCTCTATAAACGCTCTACATTCTGTGTATGTGCTCTAGAATCAGGATCCACAAAATTCATGCTGTGATTGACCGTCAGATGTTGAAATCCTTCGTTACTTAAACAGTTGTAAGCACTCCAACCATCCGACATTACGGTGGTACCTGGCAGTATCCACTCGTTAATCAGCCCTAATAAAGTTTCTTGATTCCTATTAGGAACAGGAACCAAGAAAACCTTTTTGGAGCCTCTCTCAATCCCACCAAAAATCCACTGACCCTCGATTATTCTATTCCTATTGTATTTCCTTTTTCCAAACTTTGCTTCATCTATCTCCACAATTTTGCCCACTCCCCCTAAACGTTCTGAATTCTCAATGATATTAATGAAGCATACCTCTCGACAAAAAGTTGTCCACTCGACAACCGTTTGTCTAGACCATTCCATTTCGAGTTCCAGTACTTCTTGCTTCGGTTGATATGTCAACCAAGATGCTACAAACTTGCAAATATCTTCGACCGATTTGTTACTGCCAGAAAAAAAGTATTCTTTCTGGCACTTTGAGAAAAGCCGCATCTTTGGCGCACTCTTCTCCTATTTGAGTTTACCACCACGGTGGTTGTGGTGCAGACAAAACGTTCTCGGTCGGAATAATATCTGCAAGATTTGTTACATCTTGGGCATATCAAATTACCACCTAACTCTATCACGCCATGCTCTCTCAAAAATGAACGTAAATTCTCTTCATTAGAAATAATCATAATGAAATTAAAATGCGTATATCTGCAACCTGTACAAGCCATGCTAATAATTCACTATCACTCAGCATACATACACCCTCGCTCACAAAAGAAATCAAGCAAACTGAGGTTGAACTTTCTGGAGAAAGGGGAAATAAAAAGGCATTGCCAAATATTCATATTTAACTGATATATTAAGGACGCGAAAAACAAAATATTAATTAGGATTCAAATTCATTGGATCTCCAGAAGTAATATTGGAGAGAAAATTGCCTACCGGCAACAGCGCAATATCACACGTGATTCGTATGACGTAGAAATGAATATGGCCATCATATCAGCAGATTGTAAACAGTCTGGAATCATCACATTTTAGGGAAATTCAGAAATTAAGAAGACTATAATTTAAGAAAAAACTTCAGAATTTTTTATTTACTATGAAAAAAGTCCACGAAACTCTGAGAAATTAAAACGGACTTGAAAAATGAACTATTTGGCTAAGATAACCTCTGAAGACTTTGAGAATTTTTTTTAGAAAAACCAAGACCGACCGGAAAAATCTGAAAGCAGATTCTTGTTCTGCATATCAAGGTTAGTGTTTACTGAATTTTTCATAAAATTTTGAGATTTTTGGCAAGGTCTAGACAATTACCTTCAAAAAGAAAAAAACAGAAAAAAAAAATGTTGAAAATTTTTTTTCGCTCCCTGTATAACTGAAAGTGGTCAGGCTCCAAGAATATTTTAGCTCGGTATATAATGTCAAACAATATCATAATCCCAATTTTCAGATTTCAAATAAGTCTAGTTCTCCTAATAGGCCGTCGAACTTGGTACACCCTGTATATATATATATATATATATATATATATATATATATATATATATATGAACTGATATGAAGAAAATCGTTGCTGAATTGTGAATATGAATTGATTTTTATAGTGGGTTGGCAGCAGATGATAAATTGAACTCTTGAATAGATATAACATCACATGGTAAAAATTATAAAATACTGTTGAGAAATTTGATGACAGAGTCCGATGAAAGAACCACAAGATGTATTTTTCCGTATTTCTTTATTAATGATGATATTTCATTATATTTACATAACGTCAAACTCTTTTGTCTCAATCCAAAACCTACCAGATTTTTCTATTTTAAAATATCAGTCCATAGAACATAATATAAACATCCCCCCTCGATTAAGAATCTACTACTAGATTGAAATCGCTGTACATGAATCTTTAACACATTGAACAAACAAATAGATAAGCAAAGTTAACAAATATTCAAATTATTCCTCATGAAGTTATGTTTCTCTGAACTCAAAGATTTTGTAAAGATGTCAGCAACATTCTGTTCAGAGGATACATATTCAATAGAAATTATTTTTGAGTTTACAATATTCTTCAAAAAATGATGTTTTATGTCAATGTGTTTGGCACGTTTACTATTTTCGACTGTCTTTGCAATTTGAATCGCACCTTTATTGTCCATGTACAAAATACACGTCACATCACTATGTCCGTTTAGGTCACTATACAGTCCTTTTGCATAAATCAAGTCACAAGCACTACTCGCACCAGCAATATACTCTGCCTCTACGGTAGATAAGGCAACAGAGGTTTGTTTTCTTGAAAACCAGGCGACAGGACACCCATTGTAGAGAGTCACAGATCCTGACATACTCTTCCTGTCTTTCTGGCAGCCGGCCCAGTCTGCATCCGAGTAAGTTTCCAAGCAAGTTTCATCTGATTTCTTGAAACATAAGCCAATATCTTTCGTCTCTTTAAGATATCTCTGTTAAGAATAAAAGATCTATGGTCTATGCTCTATGGTACACATGTAACCGTCAGTAGAAAGAGGTTAGAGAAATAATTGTTCGAACTGATGGGTGTGCCGATATATTTTTATTAATAAATACTTAAAAAGCAAGGTGTATTAATTAAGGACTTTACGAAATAAACATAATCGAAACAGGTTATGGTCCCAGGAGCTGCAGAACGTTGAAATATAGAGTCCAAATTAAAAAAAAAATTCACAAGATGAATCCGATCACGTTGCCTCAACTGAATGGTGACAACTTTTGCAACTGGAAATTCAGAGTGGAAGTTTTACTAGAAGAAAAGCAGTTGAAAGATACCCTCGAGAAAACATTATCAGATTATCAAGATGAGAAACAGAAACAAGATTTCCGTTTACAAGATTCCAAGGCCAGATCATTATTTATTTATTTATTTATACGGGATCAACCCCATTACAAAAGACCATGTTACACTTAAATTTTCAACCTTAATTATCACATACAATTTAATAAACACACATATAATACCCGTACAAATCAAAAATAATCACGGAACTATAGAGCGTCCATTTGCCTCTTGAAGTGCGTCAAAGAAACACCCAAAATATCAAGATTCTTGGCATTAATCAGTCTCAACGTCCTTTCGATGGGACGGTGCCTAGCAAAGTTAGTACCATGATGGGGTATGTAAAACAAACGGTTTGCCCTCAGTAAACGTCCTGGGATGTTGAAAGAAACCCCCGCCAGAAATTCAGGACAAATCACCTGGCCACTCAGGAGTTTAAAAACAAACAATAGATCACCACGGACACGCCTATCATGTAGACTCCTCATATTCAACACCGCCATTGCTTCATTATATACATGGTCGATTGGAACCCTCAACTGAAGCTTGAAAAGACAGAACCGAAAAAATTTATTCTGAATCCTCTCCAAACTCAAACAACTATTCCCATAATAGGGAGACCAGACCATAGAGCAGTATTCCAATAAAGACACCACCAAAGACATATACACCCTTTTGCAAGTTTCCACCGACAACTCTCTACAATTACGCATTACAAAGCCCAGAACCTTGGAAGATTTTACCACAACCATGTTTATATGGTGTCCAAAATTTAATTTTTCGTCAAAATAGATCCCTAGGTCCCTTATTACCTCTGAATACCTGAGGTCCACACTCCCAACATGGTAAGAAGACAGCACTTTCCTATTTCCCCTATAAAAGCTAATAAAACTGCACTTCTCCACATTCAAGGACAATCCATTAACGCTGCACCACCTACACAACCTATTTAAATCTTCCTGCAACAACAACATATCCTCCTCCGAAGCGACCACTCTGTAGAACTTCAAATCATCGGCAAACAATAAACATTTACTATTACAGAAACAGTCCAATATCATTGATGAAAATGAGAAAGGCAGAGGCGAGCAGTGACCACCCTGAGGTACACCCGATGTCACTCTTATCAGACGGGAGCAGACTCCACCCAATCGCACCTGTTGAGTTCTATTAAATAAAAAGCTCGCAAACCAAGATACCATAGTCTCTGAAAAACCGAAAAGCCTTAATTTGTTCAACAATAAAAAGATATTAACTTTATCGAACGCCTTGCTAAAATCTGTGTAAATCACATCCGTCTGCCTCCCACACTCTATTGCTCCCATCAGATTGTCTTGGAACACCAATAAATTAGTCAACGTAGATTTACCATGGTTAAATCCATGTTGTTCATTGATCAACAGTTCTTTACAATTAAAGTAGATCTGGTCATAAACTAGGCTGTCTAGGAGTTTCGGAATAGCCGACTGAATTGACACACTTCTGTAATTCATAATTTTATTCCTATCACCAGACTTAAATATTGGTATAATAAAGCTATGCTTCCATTGCTTTGGAAATACTGCTGAATCAAGTGATCTTTTAAACAGAACAAAAAGAGGGTAGGAGAGAGCACACAAACAGTTCTTTAAAAAATAATTAGGTATGCCATCCGGGCCGGAACTACCTAGAGGTGGCAAGTGAACTATCTTATCAAAGATTGACTCCACTGACTACTTCGGAACAGGAATTGAAGTGTTCCCACCCACCTGACCACTGGATGAGTTTCCCAAAGATCCCTCCTCATTATTGTATACAGACTCAAAGTACTGGGCACAGCCCTCAGCAACTCCCATAGAACCCACAAATTCACGGTCATCATGACACATCGAGTTGGGAATCTTATCTGTCACTCGCCTACCTTCAAAATTCTTCCAGAAGCTCCTAGGATTAGAGAGAAGTTCACGGTCTAATCTCGATACATGATTTCGGTGACATATATTTATTAGGGCTCTGCATTCAGATCTCAACTTTGCAAAGGCATTATAGTTCGGAGCAGTCTGGTTCAATTTATACTCCCTGTGGGCCATTTTCTTCTGATAAATTAACGATCTTAGTTCCGATGAGAACCATCTGGGAAAGTTTGAGGTTTTGAACCTTTTCAGAGGAACAAATAAGGCCAGAGCCATATTTACTACATGATAAAATGCCGCAACCGCCTCGTCTATGCAAGGAGAATTTAAAACAAGATCCCAATCGATTCCACACAAATAATCATTCACACCCAAATAATCTCCATTCCTAAAATCGTAAAAAAATTCCTCATACTTCAAATTATCCTCTCCCTCAACATCCATATCGATAACAAAGTTATAAGCCCTATGATTAAGAGACTTATCTAGAACATAGTCGACAGCCTCCGTAATCAACACGCCACCTACACTTGAAAACAGTAGATCCAAATACACAAGTCTGTCATTTGGGATCAATATTCGTTGGAAAAAATTAAGACCAGCATAAAATGGCCTAGTAAAAGTCCATTTGAGTTGGAGGGACATCTAACACTAACCCCATAATCATCATTCTCCCAAAGTGCATCAGGTACGTTGAAATCGCCAAAAATATAGAAATCATAACATGGATATTGCTGCCTTAGTGCTTCTACCGATTGGCAATGCAGATCGTAAATTACGGAACTCGAGCTTGGAGGAATATAAACCCCCCTAAGATAAAGTTACATCCATTAAACTTGCACAATAGGAACAATTGCTCGAGAGACTGATCCTGCAATTTAAGTCTCGCAACACTGATTGAGTCCTTAACATAAATCAACACTCCACCACCGCGCGATTTGCTGCTTGTAACCCTTGATCTATCACACCTAAATATATCAAACGATTGTACTGATAGTTCAGCATATGAAAACTGATCAGACATCCAGCTCTCCACGAAAATTAATATATCATAGTTTGAAGTTATAATTCCACTACGCAGGTGTCCAATTTTCGTTCTCAGTCCACCTGCATTTAAACAATAAACTAGTAATGGGGTCATTCGGTGTTTTTTCTTTTCTGACCACTAGATCCCGTCACCTTGGCAATAAAGGGAATACCATTCCTGTACTTCAACGCTAAGTTATCTTCACCAGCCTCCGAAGGGAGGCTTGGAGGGTTGGACGAAGGTCCAACAAGCTCCTCAATAATCTTCTTTCTATATTCTCTCTGTGACAGTGTAAGATCTATGTTCACCGTAGAGCTGTTCGCAGCCCTCAATACGGCCATGGCAGCACCACTATCAGAAAATATCACTTTGAGTGGACGCGATTTATTGTCACTCCTTCTCCCCAACCTCACCACCTTCACTACGCTTTCCATACTACTCTCCTTGTTAACCAATGACATCAACTCCTTCAACTTTCTTCTATCATCGTCTATCCTCTCCCGTATCAAGTCGGAACTTGACTCCTCAATATTATGGACAATTATATTTCTTGCCCTCTCTGCTCTATCGTTCATCTCGGCGATAACCGAGTCTATGTCTGGGCCATCCATCGAAGAACCACTCATCTTCATGGCAACCGATGATGTAACCGAAGAGATCTCCGATTTAAGCTCATTAAATGAACTCTGAAAAGACACTTTGACCGACTTAACTTCTTCGCATAGAGTCTTCATAGTTTCCACAAAAGTAGCAAAGTTCTTGGTTTCCTCCTGAACTACTCGAATTTCATTCTCTAATGAAGCTACTCTAGCTTCAATCTCGAAGATTCTACTCAATTTAGGGGCGCATTCCTTACATATATATGGAATAGTACGACTGGATGCCGAAATAGCCCTGACTTCACTAGATCCTATGTTCGAACACCTCTTGCACCTGACCACTTTGCACCAATCACATGGAAAGCCGAAGACATCCCCTGGGTTCTTAGGGGGATCCCTGAACGAGCACTGTGCACTGCACTCAGCACACACTCCAGACATTGCGGAATATTTAGTCCCCACACACAAAAATCTAGGTTTCGTCTCAAATTGAGGTTATGTATAAACAATTTCTTAACTATGAGAAACTAACGATCCCATAAACGTAAGAAAAATACAAATGCAATGCAACTAATTGAGCAAATCGATAAACCAACACCAGCGAAAAATTGTATTTTGTATTATTGAATCGCGGTAAATATGATTTCTAGCGGGATCAAAATCAAAACAAACAATCTGACATAAGGCTGATAATATGCATTGTATTATTAATACAATGTGTAAGCGACAAACATCTAGACATCATTAAAGATGGAAAATCAGCCAAAAGGCTTTTTCGGAAACCTACCCAGGGTTACTAACTCGATCCATTGAGGTCACGTGATGGATCACGGACCCGGTTCTGAGTTTACGAACATGTCAGGTTTGGAAATGTCAGTCGTAACAATAACATAACCTAGTAATATCAGATTGTCTCTGATAATATAATTTTATTTACAAAAATCCTGGTTAAACAGGGTTGATAGGACTGATGATGATTGAATCTGTTAAACTAGGATACTTATTCACAAAAAAGGAGTGAAAAGTCTAACTTAATTTTATTTACAATTAGATTTTGGCACATCTCTAGCTTTGCTTGAATTTATTGCCACATTATGTGTTGTCAAACATTTGATTCTTGGCAAATAGAACCACATATATTAGTCGACTAAGACACCCTATTAACAGACTTTATAACCCACCCAACCAATTGCTGTACACATCAACGAACATCGAACCTATCTCAACCAGACTCCAAAAACTGAATAAGAAATTTTACAGCAGACTTCGAAATATGGAAGATATACTACATCTCTATCATGATGACGGGAACTCAAGAACGAAGAGGAAATTTCCGAAGGCGTCTCTAATACAAGAAATGAGAAGTGCTTACAATAATACAACCATGTAAGACCTTTTTTTTTTGTAGTAAAGTTTAAAGTATATTAATTGTACTGAGCTGAAGGACCTAAGGTCGATGGCTCTTGGCTTTTTTTGGTCAATAAAGACATTTTCTCTCTTTCTTTCTAGAACCACATATTTCACATTGAGCCCAATTCTCTTCGCTTTCCATTATTATTAAGAATAGTACAATTATTTATTCAGAATAGAGTAGAAAGCTTACTCCCGCGTTTTAAAATTCAAAACTAAACCGCAGTGCGCATGCGGTGACCGAACGACCCTGCTCTTGTGTAGGGTTACGGTGGATCAACCCGAGTCAGTGATCGAGTTAACAGCCCCGTACTTTCCGAACATGGGTTGGATGTTCGGGTTAGGGATCGGGTGAACCCGGGTAAGTTTCCGAAAACGCTTAAAGAAATGTTAAAATGTTTAGAAGATGTTTTCCAAATTAAGAGTATATTTACCAAGCTAACTCTGAAAAAAAGATTGCTGACCATGAAACACAAGAGAAATGATAAATTGGAGGATCATTTTCATAATTTCGATACTCTCATAAGGGAACTTGAAAATGCAGGATCCAAAATAGAAGAAGAAGATAAAGTATGTCACTTACTGTTAACTCTAAACCATTGACCTATTATACTATGGACTCCTTGTCACGTGACTTTCTAGAAGAAATCCGAGGCAATCTCCATAAGAGAAAGAAAGACGCATACAGTTCCCATGAAACGAACAGAGAGGATCCAACTTAGGGCGCTGTCAAAAGCACGTGTTGGAAACAAAACAATGTTGTTATATAAACATCATGATATTGTCATAGTTTTGTGATTAATACTGAATGAAACTAGGGTATTTTTTTGCAAAAACTATTTCAGCAGATATCCTAGATTAAAAATATAAAGTTTGGGCGAATTCCGTTAAATATTTCTGAAGTTGAGTTTGATCTCGGAAATGTTTAAAAGTCAAAGGAGTCTTAATAAGGAATGTTGATTTTTTCACTGGTTTCCAATCCGTTAGAGTAAATATTGGTTTTAGGGTCAGAAAAGAGAATAATCATGCTAGGTTTTCTTATGAAATTTGTAAATGCAGGAATTTCCATGGTGTTGGAATTCGGAGTAAGTATTCAAAAGGGGTATAGATACCATTGTCGAACTCGATGAAAGAAAACACTTTTTGTGTTGTAGTTTATCACTGCAATTATTCATTTCTCAGTCGGCTTTCACACTCACCACTAAGGAGAACCTTTTCTCATCCAGTATGTATATGTAAATTGGATTGACCGACCCCCTCAACTTTGGTCACCATGTTTTATTGATTGAATTTGATCATTTGGATATTATTCAAAGGTTTTGAAATTCCAGAGCTGAGATCATTAATCATGGTCAATATTTGTGAAATTAGAAAATTAAATAAGTATCTGTGAAATTTTGAATCAACTACCTCCGTGGGAGTGAACTATTCCATAAAATTAATTTCATAGAATTTAGAAAAATAAATATGAGGTTAATCCTTCCTTTATTCGATGAGATATATCTACATAATATAGACATTATAATAAATAACACATTTTAGAAAATAAATCAATTGATAAAAAGAAAACACTTTAATATACATATATTCATTCTTTTGATATATATAATAATACAACACAATAATCCAAAGAATACAGCATGTAGCATGTGTTAGAAAAAGTGTTAGCTGAGGTTTGGGGTACTATAAATATTATATAAAAGATAGGGAAAAAAACCTCAGCAAAAAAAAACCCTCGACCCCAGTAGAATGTTGTGTCTGTCCAGACTAATGAGCTGCTACATTCCAACAATGGAGGACATCTCTTCTTATCATAAACATCTGTTGAAAAAAAAACAGTAAGACTTCTCGAAGATTCTCGAAATTCAATGTCAATGTGTAAAAACCTTTTTTCACAGTCTGCTTTCACACTCACCACTAAGAAGAACCTCCTCTCGTCCAGTATGTATATGAAAATTGGACACAGGAACTGATCTTTTTCTAAAGAAGGAATGAAAGAAGTTGGAGAAAAATTATATAAGGCAATGATTCTCTTATAAAATTTTTGTTATCTAGTATGAAGGCAAAATTTCTCATTCATCTTTTCCTGATATTGGTTTCGTCTACCTGGGGCTGCACATCCTGAATCTCGTGTGAATTAGGTTGTATGTCTACTGGTGAGAGACAGAGCGATTCTTTTTCTCCTTTATCCATGAAAAAGTTGGGGCTTTCCAAAAACGGAACTACTGCAAAAAAAAATTAACAAGCAACTAAATGATACAACATTGTTCATTATAATTAATCTGTCAATTACTACAGAATTTATCACAAAGAAGTTCCACGAATTCTATAAATATGAACCTGTCTTACCATTTGCAGTTGTTGAAATTATTTCTTTCTTTCTTTCCTTTCTCTCAGATGTTGTAGGAAATATGAAGCAAAACAAAGAAGTAACAGCTTTTTTTGAGAATTACAGTCCCATTGGGGTTCACATAGTAATCTTCTTCTCGAAAAGGATTACTACAAATTTTCGATATTGAAAAAGGTTCGTTATCAGCCCTTCCTACAGCATCAATCCATTTTTTCCTCAAGCTCTGGAGTTTTGGGAACCTGTAATTTCAATAAATTCATGGAGGCTACTAATCGAAATATAAAAAGAGAATGCGTTTCTATACTTACGCAGGAAATTTCAAATTGGTTCCTTTTTTATATCTGGCAGTGCAGTTATATGCAACACAACTATCCGGCATTATTATTAATAGATCTTAAAAGAACTTCAAAAGAATTATCTTCAACCTTCAGAATAAAAATTCTAATGAACACAAATCCAACCGTTCAAATAGATCGTTAACTTCGAAAGTTTAAAATAACTTGGTTATGTTTATGTGTTTGACAGTGCCCTAAATTACTCCATCTCATTCAGAAGTCCACTTTCTCTCTCTAAAAAGACGTCCATGTATAATAGGTCAATGCTCTAAACGAAGAATATGAACCTCAAAAGGGATTTTTCCTCGAGCTTACCACACCAAACCAAAGCATACCATAGTTAACTACACGAATTTCTTCGCGGCGTAGTTAGAACCATGACGTCACAGTTAACTACGCCAGTAAACCAATAGATCAATCTGGTTTGTTGTGTAGTTACTTGAAAACGGAAAGAGAGGGACTGACACTTTCCTTTGCACTCATCCGCCATAACTTACCACACAGGGCACGAAGATAACCATGACGTCATGAAGTTGACTAACTTCACTGTTGTAGTTAGCTCGAGGAAAAATCCCTAAAGATTATAGAGTATATACTTTATAATCTTTGATGAACCTGTTATCACAGCTATAGAAACATTGAACCAGACTGTTACAATGGATTTTGTTAAGTCAAGATTATTAGATGAGGAGCTGAAGATTAAAACCACAGAACATCAATATAAGAAGTGCTAGCTCCTTAGTAACGAGGGTACAACATTTGTGACATTTCGAAAACAAGTGGGACCTGTCCCATTTGGTGCTTAAGGGGAGTCCGCTTGTTGAATTTTTGACATACGTCATACTAGAATCGAATGAAAATACTGGTCTTTGGTTATGTTAATTTTAAATGTTCGAAATTAAAACCTGAAAGGATTTGAGCATTTCAAAATAAAACCATAATTTAAACAATAATTTCTTTAATTTTGTTCCTTTTATACAGCAATTCTGTGAAACATGTAAATTCAATTTACTCCTCGATAAAACAAAACAGTAATAAAATTATTCCGAATATATGATACAGATCGTTCTTATTTGGAAAATTAGTTCAGGTTGTTTATAATGATAAATTGAACAGCCTCTACCAGATTCCTGCAATAACGTAATAATATTTCAACTACCTCAATGTTTTTAACAAAGATATTGAGTAATTGAGGGAACGGTAGTTTTTGATTATTTATGATTGAAGCACTTCACAAGAGCACAACAAGACGAAGTCACCCAGGATGGGAAGCTCTTGCGGTTCTTTAATTTTAAAGGTGAAAAGATCCATTTGTACCTACAAAAGAAATAAGTATCATTCACTTAATAGGTGATCATAACTTTTTCTCTAGAACAGATTTACTTATTTGATGAATTGAATGAGTCAAAACTAACCAGTTATTTATTTTATTACCTTTCACCTGCCTTTCATTAAATCTGAAAAAAATCTTCACAAAGACTGTTTACATTGAAAAGTAAAACATCTGAAAAAAATCTCTACAAAAACTACATCATATACAGATAACATTTCACCGCAATAATAAAATATTAATACATAAAATCACTAGCACTAACTAGGATCAAAACGATGAAAACTAGATTGACAAATTCAGATGACATAACATTTCTAATTTCTACTTTTGCCTCCTTTTTGTATTTCTGTCATTCATCCCATTTCATGTATCTCCGACATACGATTTTGACATAGCTTTCAAAGTTATGACAGATGAGAGGTTAGGAAATGAAGTTGCAACGCAGGTCGTAGATTGCTCTGTGTTTCCCGTTTTTGTGCTCTCGCTGCACCCCCCTGATTAAAACCATGGCCTCCTATATCTCATGGCCTGGCGCCTCAAGCGGCAACGCCGCAAAAGACGATGTTAGGGAGGTATACTGTTCCCGTGCTTAGCGTGAGAGATAAGATATTTCGAACGTATCATTTCATTTCCTGATGTTGATGAATGTGTTTTCTGATGAAAATCTGAAAAAAGGGTAGAAGTATGCCCTACTCAGTCAATAAATTGAATATAAATGAAAAACAAAATTGAAATCAAACCGAATTGGTTGATGTTTTATTCAATTTATTGTCCAGCAAGAACCACGGGGAGGTGTAGGGCCATCTCTCGCCAAAAAATGTTAACTCAAAAATAACTCTTAATAAAATTAACTCAAATAAAAATGAAATTGATCTCAAGTACCTCTTATTTGGAAGAATAAAAAACTTTCTCATTAAATCATAACAAGAGGCTGACTGCGAATATAAAATGAAAGACATTATGATTGTACTTGATGAGTACCTAATTTTATTTCTACTTATCAATTGATCGATAATGATTTCGAGTTGCCTGAGTTGGTCAAAATTTTCATTATTTTTACGTGATAAAAATGCTTCTAATGAAGTCAAGGCGTCTCTCAATAAATCTGATGCAGATTTACTGGTATTTTCATTAGAAACATTTTTATATCGAGAAAGCAAATTCGTAACTTGAGACCATCTGCTGAGAATCAGATCAGAAGGAAGTATCCATTTAAGATCATTCGCGGAAATTTGGACATTTTTATGAAATATTTTGATCTGGAGACTTTTATTAATTATTTCTATTGAACTTTCAACGGTTAATAATTTTTCATAATTTAGAATATAAAAATATATCGCGTTATCGAGTTTTTTAATTTCCCATCCAGAGATATCTAGTTTAGGAGAATAATTTTCAAATAAGTCTTCAAAATATTTGATCAAATCGGAACTTAAAAAAGCTTCTGTCTCATTATTAATTCTAGTCACAATTGCTTCCCTTCTACACTGAGGATCGGTCCTTTTTAATTGCGTTGGTTTAGTGAAATATGAGAGTGAATTTGGAAAATTTTTTGGAATGGCGCCTTCTTTCAATTTTGGAAATCTCAAAGAAATTAATTTAATGGTTCCATCTGTTTGCAATAATATCATCTGAGTCAAAATGTTTCTCGCAAACAAAACTATTATTAGTAGGAACGAAATTTCGCGGTATGGCCCTCATCCATAAAAGCTTAAGCTGTTCATCTTTCGGAAATTTGAAACAACTTAAATATCCTTCATGTTTTGTAGACGGATAGTTGCTTTTACAGGATGGAATACAACACGTTTTAACCATTATTCAAAGCAGATGACCTCAAGTTAAAGTTGAATTTATAGGTTAAATACTCACGGATACTTACAAAAAAAACAATAATCCGTTATTTCAAGGCAAATCAATATCACTAACACTTTTTCTATATACGGTAGTCGGAAAATAACAATAGATAACAATAATTCACGTATTTTTTGACTTAAATTACCGGAATAATAAACCCTACACTAAGCGGACGCAACAAAAACGCGGGACTCATATGCTACTAGATCGGTCAACTTCCACGATACATCGAGTGGCTATGCCCCTCTGCAGCGTTGCCGCTTTTGGCAATGCCCTGGCCAGTGGATATAGAAGGCCATGTTAAAACGAAGCAAGGAAGTACGCATAGAAGCACAGATGAAATGTCTTTCAAAGCAAATCAGTTTGTATGTTTCAAATGTGGAAAATCAGGCCACAAAATTGCAGAATGTCGACAGAATACTTCACAACGAGGAACATTCAGAGGTAGAAGAGGAAGAAGAGGCTATGGACAAAATTATAGAGATCAAAATCGCAACTCAAACCAGAACAGTACTGGAGGACATCAAGTGAACAAAGCAGATGAAATAAGCTTCATTGCCTCAACAAGCCCAACAGAAAAAGTGAAAGAAGCTCAGAACACATTTATACTGGATTCAGGATGTACTGAACACATGGTTATGGGAACATTGGAGAAATACATGACAAACATTCAAGAGTTGAAGACAGAAGTCAAAATAGGAACTGCAAAATCCGAAGAAATATTGAAAACCAAGAAGAAGGGTACACTCGAAGGGATATGTCAAGGTAAACCGATAAGGATAGAAGCTTTGTTAGTTGAAGGTATGTCACACAATTTATTGTCTGTCTCAAACTTAATAAGCAAAAATTTCAAAATAACGTTTGATAGAGATAAATCCGGAAATAAATATGCAATGATAACTAAAAATAATTCAAAATTTTATTGTAAACTACTGAATGGTTTATTTTTCTTAGATGTAAACATAAATTATGAAAAATGTGATATTGCAAATACTTTAAAAATGTCTTATAATAATGAAAATCTCTGGCATAGAACATTAGGACATATCAATAGATATAGTTTAAAACAATTAGGTTTACCATATTGTAATAAAATTTGTGAACACTGTGTAGAAGGTAAAAGTACAAGAAAACCTTTTTATAAACATATTAAGAGTACAGTCAAGATTGGTGAGTTGATACATACTGATATATCCCGTCCTATTACAACACCAACATTAGATGGTCATAAATACTTTCAGGTATTAATCGATGATTTTTCTCATTTCTTAGTTGTTAAACTGCTGAAGAATAAAAATGAAGCAGAGCAAAATGTTATAGATTTTATTAAATTAATTAAAACTCAGCATGGGCTTGAAACAAAAAGAATCAGATTAGATAATGGGGGTGAATTCAGTTCAAATAATTTCAAAACTTTTTGTAAATCTAAAGGCATTGAACTTGAGTACACAATTCCATATAGTCCTCAGCAGAATGGAACTGCAGAAAGAATGAATAGAACACTATTAGATAGAATAAGAACAAAATTTGCAGAGACAAATTTACCTAGGGAACTATGGGGAGAAGCTGTATTATGTTCGTCATACGAAATAAATAGATCTCCTACAGCCGCTAACCAAGGAGAAACACCAGCTATGAGATGGTACAAAGACAATGATCTATCGAGATTGAAAGTTTTCGGAACTAGAGCTTAGGCAGTAATTTTACCAGTAGGTAACAAATTGAAAAAGAAAGCACAATCGTGTATAATGGTTGGATACAATGAAACAGGTTTCAGATTGTGGAACTACGAAACTAATGAGATATTTTGTTCAAGGGATGTAGTATTTGATGAAGATCAAACAGATTTTGATCATATAAAAGAAGCTAAAAAAGAAGGAACAGATGAGTTCAAAGAATCAGTTAATGGAATAAATGAACTAAAATTTATGGACAGTAGTAATGAGGAAGAAAGACTTGACGAAAGACTAGAAGAGTCAGAAGAAACCAATGATAAAATGACTAGAAGGGGGAGAAAAGTCAATGTACCAAGACATCTGACTGAGTATCAAGTTTACACTGCATATTGTTTAATATCAACTTCTGAAGAAGATCCAGTGGACTACAACCAAGCAATTAAACAACAAGAATGGAAACAAGCTATAGAGAAAGAATTGAACTCGCATAAATTAATAAATACGTGGACAGAAGCAGAATTACCTAAAGCAGTGCTTTCCAAACTTTTTGTACCTGCGCCCCCCCTCTCTGGAAAAAAATTTGTTGTGCCCCCCTTAATTTTTCTATAACCGTTTTTCTGATTTATTTTTTGACACCTATTCGACTTTTTTCGTTTTTGTATTCGAAAATGAAATTTTGAAATCAGCTGCGTGCCCCCCCTGCAACAGTCTCGCGCCCCCTAGGGGGGCGCGCCCCACAGTTTGGAAAACACTGACCTAAAGGAAAAAGAGCAATACAAACGAAATGGGTATTCAAGACAAAAGAGGACGGAACAAAAAAGGCAAGATTGGTTGCTAAAGGATTTCAAATAAAAGAAGACAACCCATTTGAAACAATTTATTCACCTGTTGCCAGAATGTCAACAATTAGACTGATTTTATCTATTGCTTTACAGGAAAATTGGGATGTAATGCAACTAAATATACCTACTGCATTCTTAAATGGAGAAATGAAACATGAAACTTATATATATATAAACCAGAAAGATTGACATGCAAATCACCAGTGTTACGATTGAATGAGCATTATACGGATTGAAAGAATCACCAAAAGTATGGAACGAGACATTTAATGCCTTGAAAAATAATTTCAGGAGATCACAACATGATTGCTGTCTATATTCTAATGGAAGGACATGGATGTTAATTTATGTCGATGATATTTTGGTCATTGGAAAATCTGTAAATGTCAAAGAAATATTATTGTTGCTGGAAAAACAATTCAGAGCAAGAATACTGGGTCAATTAAATCATTTTCTAGGTATGGAAGTAATAAGATTAGAAGATAAAATAGAAATTCGGCAAACTAAGTTCATTGACAAATTAATTTCATATTTCAATATGGAAACATGTAATCCTAAGAAAGCGCCAATGGAAAAGGGATTTCACAATACGGAAGAGGAAATAATAAAGGTACCATACCGACAGTTAATTGGAGGACTCTTGTATCTGAGTACAACAAGCAGACCAGACATAACATACGCAGTTGGATATCTAAGCAGATATTTAGATAAACCAACAGCACAGCTGTGGAATGCAGGAAAACGCATATTAAGATATCTAAAAGGAACAAAGGATATAGGACTAAAATATTTCAAGAATTAGGAAGCAAACAAAACATTGAATGGATATACAGATGCAGATTGGGCTACAGACAAATCAGACAGAAAGAGTGTTAGTGGATGTCTGATATTTTATGGTAACAATCCAATTTCGTGGTTTTCAAAGAAGCAAAGCTGTGTAGCTTTATCAACAGCCGAGGCTGAATATGTAGCAGCGGCAGCATGTGCTCAAGATCTTGTCAACTTGAAGGGAATTTTAAGTGATTTCAGATTGGATAACAAAACAATACTCTATTGTGATAATAGAAGTTCTATTTTGATGGCAAAAAGTAATGAAAACTCAAAACGAGCTAAACATATCGACATTAAAGCTCATTTTATTAAAGAATTAGTGGCATGTAACGAAATAGAAATCAGATAATTGTCAACTGATCAAAACTTGGCAGATATTCTCACAAAAGCATTACCTGAAGAGACATTTGTTAATTTAAGAAACAATTCCTATATAATGTAATAGATTAAGTTAAACGATTTTCATTTTATTTTGTAACCATTTCAAATCGAGAGGGGATGTTAAGAATAAGAGATCTATGGTCTATGCTCTATGGTACGCATGTAAGCGTCAGTAGAAAGAGGTTAGAGAAATAATTGTTCGAACTGATGGGTGTGCCGATATATTTTTATTAATAAATACTTAAAAAGCAAGGTGTATTAATTAAGGACTTAACGAAATAAACATAATCGAAACAATCTCAACACTCTCTTTCCTTGCATCCAAAGGCTCTTCGTGGGTTTGTCCAGGTATTGACTTAAGTAAGACGTAGAAAATGCTATGTCTGGACGAGATGTTGTGGCAACGAACATGAGAGTTCCAATCAGCTGCCGATATGGAATATCAGTCAGAATTGGTTCACTATCTTCGAGTTGATAACCTTTACTTAATGGTGTTGCAGTACTTTTACTGTCTGTCATATTGAATTTTCGGAGCATACCCTCTATTTGTCTCTTCTGTGTAATTTTGAGTGTATTATCTTCTTTCAGTATTTCCATTCCAAGAAAAGTTTTAGGAAAACCAAAATCTTTCACATTAAATTCTTCTTTCAATTTCTTTACAATTGTATTTATATTTTCTTCTGGTCCAGTTATAATGATGTCATCAACGTATATGAGCATCCATACTTTAATATCTTCTCCTATATACAAGCATACATCATGTTCTGATCTTCTGAATCCCATTTGTTCCACAGAATTATTGAACCTTTTGTTCCAACACTTTGGGTTTTCTCGAAGACCGTAAAGTCCTCTGTTTAGTTTAAGAACTTTATTTCCTTTAACCTGTATACCTTCTGGCGGTTTAACATAAACTTCTGATTCAAGGAATCCATTTAGAAAAGCTGTGGGTACATACAGTTGCCTCAAGGCCCAATTCATTTCTACTGCGTAGGCCAGTAAAGTTCTCAAAGTAGACATTCTTGCTACAGGAGCATAGTTCTTTCCAAAGTCAGTATTTTCTTTCAACTGAAAACCTTTTACTACCAGTCTGGCTTTCTTCAATCCATTCTCCTTTGTTTTAAAGATCCATTTTGCTTCAATTGCTTTCTTATCTTTAGGTAATTCTGTTTCTGTCCATGTTTCCATTCTTCTCAAAGCATTCATCTCTGTATCTATAGCTTCTTTCCATCCCTTGTTGATAGCTTCTTTGTAATCTTGAGGATCTTCCACTTCATTCATGAGACAGTATGCTTCATGTAATTCGTATTCTGTTGAATAATTTGGCCTATTAACTTGTCTTCCACTTCTTGTACTTCTGATATTATCTTCTTCTCTTCTTTCTTCGTTTTGGTCATCATCCTCTGATTCATTTCCTTCGTTTTTATTTGCTTCATCTTCCTTTTTCCCTTCATCATCTTCTTTCTTCTTATCTCCTTCATTATTTTCAGTGAAATGTTTGTGATCATGACCATCTTCTTCAATTTCATTTGTAACTTCATATCTGTAATCCAGTTCATCAAATCTGATATCTCTTGTATATGCTATAGAACTTTATATCCATTTTTGGTATATCCAAGTAGTCTCACCTCCTTTGCTCTTGCATCCAGTTTATCAGGTCTAGGTGAAATTACCATCCATCCTTTACATCCAAAAGGTTTCAATTTATTGAGCATTAAATCATTGCCGTATTCTTCAGCTGGAATTCTATAGTTGGTAGCACTTGTAGGGCTCCGATTAATCAAAAAAGTAGCTATCAGAATAGCATGGCCCCAGAGCTTTCTAGGAAGATTTGATTCATCTAGAAGAGTTCGAGCTTTTTCTAATATTGTTCTATTCATTCGCTCACTCTTTCCATTCATTTGGGGACTATATGGCATTGAATATTCAATCGATATTCCTTTGTCCTTACAAAAATTTTTGAAATAACCAGATGAATATTCTTCTCCATTATCGCATCTAATTCGTTTCACTCTAATGCCCTTCTCTGTCTTCAATGAATTTATGTATTCTATAATGTTGTCTGCTACTTCTGATTTATTTTTAAGTAAGTATGTTTTACAAAAGTGAGAATAATCATCGAGTATTACCTGAAAATATCTGTAGCCTTCTGAAGTCACTGTTCTCATTAGTCCCACTACATCTGAATGAATTAACTCTCCAAAGGCGGTAGATTGTGGTATTCTTATCTCTTTGAACGGTAACCTGGTACTTTTGTTTTTCATACATGTGGCACACATTCTCTTACTATAAGGTAGGTTCATAATCCTCAAACCATTCCTATTAATGTGCCCCAATCTAAGATGCCATAGATCCTCTTTTTGTTGGTTTGTATAATTACATTAACTTTCACTAAATAAGTTTAATCTAAGAACATTTAATTTTCCTCTTTTTTCTCCTTTATATTCATTTTTATTCGATTTTATTATCAGCTGTCCTTCTTTGAATATTACTTCCTTGCCTTTATTTGTCAACTCACTCACCGATAAAAGGTTATGTGCAATACCATTGACTATCAGTGCTTCTACTACAATTTGAGTTCCGCCATATCTAGCCTTCAAATTTCCCCATTTTTTATGCAATCAATTTATCTCCATTGGCAATTCTTATTTCTATAGGATTTTGTAGAACGGTCACATCTGTCATATACTTTATATATCTAGTTGTGTGTTGCTCCTGAATCAACCACAAAAATAACTTCATCATTATTAAGTACTTCCATACTTGTTGTGAGCGCTACAAACATTTCAGAATTATCAGCTTGTTCGCTCACCTGTTTTCGATGTCGACTTTCTTCCTCTGTAGTTCGGTCTTCTCTTGTTACCTCGATATTGACCTCTTCCTCTATTTTCTCCAATTTTTTCTCTGCACTGCTAAGCCTTATGTCCTTCTTTCCCACATTTGTAGCATGCAAAGAAAATTGTTGACTCTGTGTTCTCTCCTTTTTGTTTCAGTTTTAGCTCCGCATCTAGTAATCTTGATTTAGCAAATTCCATCGTTAGTTCTTTTTCATCACTCATTGTTTCCAATGTTGTAATTACAGTGTCATAACAGTCAGGCAGCGACAAGAAAAGATGAGTTAGTTTGTCAGCTTCTTCTAAGCGTGTTCCTGTAGATTCTAGTTCTGTTATCAAAGTATCAAATTTCATCATGAAAGATTGTAGGTCTTCATCTTTGCTGCATTTCAGTGCCAATAACTTTTTCCGCAGAAAAAACTTATTGAATACACTTTTTCTCTCGAATACTCGTTCCAAAGCGCCAATCATTTCTATTGAAGTTTTGCATTTCTTCATTATATCCAGGTATTTGTCTGTCACACACTGCACTATAAGGGACTTCGCTTTAGCATCCTCTTCACTATTCAATGTCTTCTCAATGTTTAGTCCTCGTTCTTCCAGCAAAATCTTTACCCTAAACTTCCAATTCGAAAACGAGTTTCCATCCTGCAGTTTTGGGAAAATGCACGACGAACTTATCGACATTTTGCCTCACATCGACCAACCACGCTCTTCTGTTGAGAAATTTGATGACAGAGTCCGATGAAAGAATCACAAGATGTATTTTTCCGTATTTCTTTATTAATGATGATATTTCATTATATCAACATAACGTCAAACTCTTTTGTCTCAATCCAAAACCTACCAGATTTTTCTATTTTAAAATATCAGTCCATAGAACATAATATAATAACAAATACTACTTACGAAATTGAGATTTCATTCTAAGATGTTTTGAATCATGAATGGAGACTATGCTACTCTCAATACGAATTAATAAGAACACTTATTCGCACAAATATTATATATTAGTTTTATTTACAATTCTTCAAAACGTACAGAATTACTGTTAACAAAATGACAACTCCTCAGTAACCATAACAACGAACATTCATTATTTTTCCTGCCGAGATTATTCAGTGCGTCGCCACATTCCCTCCATTTTTTTCAGTTTCAGTAACGGCAGCTTCACTGCTGCTTTGGATGCCTTCTTCACTGTTTCACTTGAGTCGATAAGTTTCGGAGTCGAGGGATGGAGAATAGGATTTGACGATTCTGGTCTAACATCTGGTTTGTTTTTGGAAATCTCAATATCTTCACACCTTGGTGTTGGTTCGGGAAGTTTCTTCAAGTGACTAACGTGACGTTTCAATATTTGGCCGTCTTCACTTGAAATAGTTACTTCGTTTCCCTTTCTTTCGACAACAGTAAACTCGTCGTTATTGAATCTCGTTGCCAGTTTGTTAGAATTGGTCATATTTTTTGATAACACCTTATCTCCTTGTTTTGTTTCTGTTATTTCTGCTCGCCCGATGAATCCTCCTTCTCCTTTTTGTTTATTCACCATATCATTTTCCTGCGCTTCTTCGTCTAATGGCCCATCAACCAAATCTGCCATAGATGGGTTCCGTTTTAAAATTTAACTTATTTGCCTGAGCTATTTGTAACCTCTTCAAGATAGCCCTGTTCATGTTTTCTACCTCACCGTTCGCTTGAGGCCAATGTGGCGGTGTCTGGATCAATTTAATATTATTGTGTGAACAATAATTCTTAAACTCTTGGCTGGCAAATTGTGGTCCGTTGTCCACTGTCATAGATCGGGGTATTCCTAGACGACAGAATATCTCAGACAAATTATTTATGATGATGGAGGAAGTAGTCGTTCTGAGGAATTTGATTTCTTGATATCTTGAATAGTAGTCGATTACGACTAGGAGTTGATCTTGATTTGGTAAAGGACCCATAAGATCAATTGCTACACATCGCCACGGCCCTTCCGGGAATTTATGCCTTGTCATCGGGGGTGGTTTATCCGGAATGGTAACTAATAGACAGCTTCTACAACTTTTCACAAATTTTTCGACTTCTCTGTCCATAAGTGGCGACCAAACCTTAGATCTCAGTCTTCTTTTCATCATCGTCTCTCATGGATGCCCCTCGTGTGCTAATTGTAATACTTCAGCTTTCAAAGAATCTGGTATAACTATTTTATTTCCTCGTAGAATTACTGATCCTATTGTCGTCAGTTCTTGGCGGAAAGGATAAAGTGGATTTTTATCTGCAATATCCCAACAATCTTCTTTGATCTTCTTCGATGCATCAGTTATTTTCTGGTCATGTTGACTTTCACTTATAATTTTGCTAATATTCATAGCTGCTGGTGAGCTGATTTCTAGCAGGGCGTAGACATGATGTTCGTTTTCCTTATCGAACGGTAACTCTTCATCGAGCTGACAAAGTCTTGATAATGAATCAGCAATATTCATTTTTCCTGATTGGTATATGATTTTGAACTTGAAAGCCTGAAGTCTGAGTACCCATCTTTCAATCAGTGCTGGTGGCTTCGACGATGGTTTGAATATTGCCTCTAAAGGCTTGTGATCAGTTACTAATTCAAATTCCAGGCCCATTAGGTAATAATAGAAACGTTCTACGGCCCAGACTAGAGCTAAGCTTTCTTTTTCCGTTTGCGAATACCGTTTTTCTGTCGTAGAAAGGCTTTTGCTAGCGAAGGATATAACTTGTGGTATTTATTGTTCATTAAATTGTAGCAGCACAGCTCCCAGTGCCACAGGACTAGCATCTGCCACCAGACGAGTTCTCAGCTGAGGATCAAAGTATGATAATGTCGGTAGAGTCGCCAGTGATTTTTTTAGTTTGCCAAAACTTTCTTGTTGGGCTTGACACCATTCAAATTTCTGGTCGTCTCTTGTCAGCCTTCGAAGAGGTTCTGTTGTAGTTCCTAGATCTGGTATGAATTTTCCTAGATAGGTGACGAGTCCAAGAAAGCTTCTTGTTTCTTCTTTTGTCGTCGGTGGTCGGAATTGTAATATTGTTTTTATTTTCATCTGGTCTGCTTCGATTCCTTCGTCAGAGAGCTTGTGACCAAGAAAAAAAAGTTCGTTGACCTTTTTAACACATTTCTCTTCGTTCAGAAGGACGTTGTTTACATTGAATACATCAAGTACTTTATTCAAGCAATCATTATGTTCTTCTTCTGTTTTTCCATACACTATCACATCGTCAATATAATTCAAACTGTTTTTGAAAGATGCTAGTATTTCTTCAAAGACTCTCTGAAAAATTTCTGGTGCCGAGTTGACCCACAACATTAATCGTTTGTATCGAAACATACCTTTGTGGGTAATAAATGTAGTAATAGGACGGCTTTCCTCATCAAGTTCCAGTTGGTGATATGCATTGGCCAAGTCCAGACGCGAGAAAAACTTTGCTCCTCGAAGTTTAGTCATGAAAGAGTCGAAAGTTGGGATGGGGTAATTTTCCCTTTGAATTGCTTGATTGGCACGGCGCATATCTACACAAATGCGGATATCATCGTTGGGTTTCAAAACCACTACTATGGGTGAGATCCATTCACTTGGTTCTGTAACTTTCTCTATGATATCTGATCGAAGTGCTTCTTCTAGTTTTTTCTCTACCTCAGCCTCTAACGTAATTGGAACTCTTCTGACTGGTTGTTTCACAGGTTTGATTTCGGAATTGATTGTTAATTTGACTTTGATATTTTTAATTTTAGGGAAAGTTTGTATGTCCTTGATGCAATAAACGTTCAAGCCTAGCTTGAGGATTCCTAATCTTTTTGCGGTATCCTTACCTAAGATCGAGATGTCCCCCTGTTCCACAACGTAGAAATTTGTAATTATTTCGGGTTTTCCCTGTAAACTGTAGCTTTGAATGTGTGACTGACTCGCAGAGGTTTTCCAGCTGCATATCCTCTAAGGGAATTCTGGGATTGGGAGTTAATATCCCATGCCACAGCTTTCAGTTTCATCAACGATTTCCAGTCAACACCGTTTATTATATTCACTCTTGAGCCCGAATCAATCAGTACGGTGATAGGTACACCCCCAATGTTGCACTTTATAATGTCATCATTCTTGTCTTCTTGATATGAACCAGACACCTTGAAGCATTGGAAATTTCTAATGCCAACAATATCTTCTTTTCCTGTTTCTTCCTCTATCCAGTTAACCCTAGAACTTGCTCTTCTACGTTTGCTTTGAGGTTGATATGAAGAACTTTTATTAGAAGGAATTCGCTTTCGTCGAAGGTCAGTTCTACATAAGAATGAATAATGTCCCAAGTATCCACATTTATGGCATTTAGCATTTTTAGCAGGGCATTCTTTCGAAATTCCTAAATGGCTGCGTTTTCCACATCTTGTGCAAACGTTACCATTCTCGTTCTTGAAGGGCTCTATTTTGTTGACACCAAACGATGTGCTAGGTCCAGTGTCAGCTGAATCCATAGCTTTAGACTGACTGCCAATTTGTTCGTGAATCTGGCAGAGTTCAATGACTTCATCTAGTGATCTTTCTTTTTCCAGCAGTTTTTTCTTCAGATCTAGAAGTGCCCAGGTATCAATTATCTTGTCTTTAATGTTTATTTCATTTGATTCTTGAGCCGAATTCCAAAAGAACACTTGATTCCTGATTTTTAGAATAAATTTATTGAAATTTTCATTTCGTTCAGGTTTGATATTTCTGAATATGTGCCGTTTGAAAGTAGAGTTTTTTTTTTGGTGAGAAATATTCGGTCAGTTTCTCAGTAAGAGTTTTGAAAACGTCGTTATTTAGGTCAGAATCGTAGGTTTCTAATGCTCCTGGAAGATTACATGCTACTTCTTGAAGTTGAGACCCTCCAAGATGTAGGAGTTTGTTCCTTTTTTTACTAATATTTGTTATATCCTCCGAAGCTAGATATAACTCCAAAGAACGTAACCATTTTTCCCATTCTCCCCTGATCAGAGCTTTGTCAATGCTATCGCAGAGGAAAGGTTTTATATTGCTATCTGACATGATCAGCAATATTTTGCGACTGTGCCGAGATTGTTGTCTTGATGGACTATCCTGAAAAAAAGGGAATCAATTCATTATGACACTGCCTGTAGAAACAGGTAACAGTTCACGTTGTTTCTGTCTTTTTGTTTTTCTTTTCACAAACTGCCCTGTAGACCAGGGTAACAGTTATTTATGGATCCTGCCTTTATAAACAAAAGTTACAGTTAACATTATTGATGTTTTTTTTTTCTGAACTGCCCTGTAGACCAGGGTAACAGTTATTCATGGAAACTGCCTTTATAAACAAAGGTAACAGTTTATACTTATTCAGGTTTTTTTTTTTTTTTGAACTGCCCTTTAGACCAGGGTAACAGTTATTTATGGAAACTGCCTTTATAAACAAAGGTAACAGTTTACATTATTTATGTTTTTTTTTATACTGCCCTACGAGAGGGTAACAGTTTTCCTCTAAACTACCCTACAAGAGGGTAACAGTTTTTTTTTCTCTGAACTGCCCTACAAGAGGGTAACAGTTATTCTTTGAACTGCCCTACAAGAGGGTAACAGTTTTTCTCCGAACTGCCCTACAAGAGGGTAACAGTTATTCTTTGAACTGCCCTACAAGAGGGTAACAGTATTTCTTTGAACTGCCCTACAAGAGGGTAACAGTTTTTTCTCTGAACTGCCCTACAAGAGGGTAACAGTTTTTTTTCTTTGGACTGTCCTGAATATATCTTTTGTATCGATAATTTCAAGCACTTCTATATTTGGAACATCTGAACAAAAGTTAATATTCAACTCACCTCGTTCAGAAACCAACGTCCTGTGGATAAATTGCCACTCCTCGTCGCCAATTGTGCTACTCTCAATACGAATTAATAAGAACACTTATTCGCACAAATATTATATATTAATTTTATTTACAATTCTTCAAAACGTACAGAATTACTGTTAACAAAATGACAACTCCTCAGTAACCATAACAACGAACATTCATTATTTTTCCTGCCGAGATTATTCAGTGCGTCGCCACAGAGACATCAACCAAAAGGGAAGAAAATTATCGAAAGAATCTTTGACTTTTGTCAGAAACTTACAATGTCAATTTTTTTATTATGACTAGGTGAAAGTGACAGACAAATTTCTCTCATTATAATGATCAGGTGGTTTATTTTTTATGGAATCAATCTCTATTAGGTATGAATAAATAAAAATAATAATAATAATAACACTTTATTGCCAGAACTATGTCATACAAGAATTCATAACAAAAGTGCAAAAGGTGAGCATATCACTGAGCGATATCTTCCTGCCTACCTAATAATTATCAAAAGGAAAACAAGATATGACAAGAACTGATCCCACAATAGTGATAATATAAAATCATACTGCACTCGAACACGGATTGAGGAATAGGAATAGGAAGGGGGAAAGGAACAAAACGGTATTTAGTTACTAGAGTTCCGTGGTCAATAAATATTTCTTCAGAGCGATCTTGAATGACGAGAAACTACCACTCCGAGCAATTGCGGCAGGAACACGATTCCAGAGCTGGGAGAAAAATTGTTGTTCATGAATGTAGTATCATGCATAGGTATTCTAAGCGTAGTGTTAGAGTGTGCTCGAGTATTATAATGCTCGCCACCCAGTTCCCGAATATTCTCACAAAGGTATTCAGGCCGATGCGCCCTCATCACCTTAAAACCCAACAATAAAAGCCTCCACACGCGACGTTGCCGTATAGTCAGGAGATTAAGTTCACGCCGATAGCTACTCACATGGTCGAACTTTCTCAAGCCATATATAAACCTTATGCCAGCATTCTGCAATCGTTCAAATTTGCTGAGTTGTTGTGAGTTCAGTCCCATGTAAGCCACATCCCCATAGTCAATGATGGGCAGCAAAAGCGAATAGAATAAAGTCTTTCTTGTTGCAAGTGGCAAAAAGTTCCTGAAAAGTCGTAGCTGATGCATAGTACGATAGAATTTTCCATGTACTGCGGTAACCTGGGCATCCCAAGAAAGAGTTTCATCGATTAACAAACCAAGATCTTTAACGCTTTGTGAATATGGAATGAAGTTACCATTAATAACTACTTCAGGTCTACAAGGATCGATCTTAGCAAGACGTGTACGTGTGCCAATTATGATAGATTGTGTTTTCGCTGGATTAAGTAGAAGACCTAAGCTAGAGGCTGTCTCATACAATAGAGCTAAATCCCGATTTAGAAGATGAACAGAAGTCGCGAAGTTTTCTACAGGTGTGTGTACGTACAATAAACAATAAATCAACTGAGTCCAGAAAGCATGAGTGTTGGAATTGCTTTCTGCAACGAGTATTAGACGATATTTTCTCTATTTTAGAGAAAAATTTTTAGATTTTTGAAGCAATTTGGCCATTTCAAGCTATTGAGCTACTTTAAAACCTTAACTACTCTTTTGACTCGAAATCAAAACTACAACAGAACCTCAATTGATTATCCAGAAGCTGACGAACTATTGTTAACTGTGGTTATGGTTGTTGACTGATAAAAAAATAGGTTTTTTTTAAATTTTATAGGCCCCGTCACCAATTTTAAAAATATTTTGCACAGTGAACATATAGGACTTCCTGATACTACTGTCTCAATTACAGCTCTAGGGAGACAATTTTCGGGAAAAAAATAAATGAAACTCATAATGGAGCAAATACTCCATTTACCTCGGATACGGCTCTGATATAGTCTTATATAGTTTAGTTTTACAAGGTTAGGTTAGGTTAGGTTCATTTTCCCTACCAAAAGTTGAAAAAAAAATTGTGAAAATTAATTAATCAATTCATGAGCAGATTTTTTACACAGTCGCAAAAAAAAAGGTTCATTTTGCCCACCTCAAGATCACAAAAAAAAATTTTTAAAAATACAACTGGGCAAGGTACTTTATAATTACCAAAAAATACCATATACCAAGGAGGTGCGGCCGCACTACCCTTAATCCGCGGTTGCTTGGATGTTCAAAAACTGTGCATGAGGGACATTTCAAATTGTTAGAAGTCAAGACAGGAATGAGAGGCTCTTCTCTTGAGATTCGATGAAGGCAATTCAATCAAATCGTCTATTTAATTTATTATTCATATTTTTTTATAACTGCTATGACAACCCATAAGAAATTTGAACATTATCGTCTACTCACACTACTAAAATTAATTTTGATATTAAAAATTTTAGTAAGTTTGAAGTTAATTATGCGGAAATGTTTGGCGACTTTGTCTGTGCCAAAACCAGTGACGTCTATGGACAATCTATGTTCACAAAATCCACAAATTTTACGTGCAACCATGACAGTTCTACTTCAAATTCTTAACGAAATGATGCATTTTCAATATTGATTTTTTCGAGAACTACTGCGTATTCTCCGAAAATACTTCGGATTCGGGTATTTTAGAGCATTTTTTCATCATCCCTTAAAGGAAAAATTCATATTTTTAGTGGACGTTATCTGGACTATCCCCAAAAATAGTTTGTTGAGTTCTTTCATCTTATGGTAGTCCTCAATTGAGTCTAAAAGGACGAGAAAATTTTGACACTTGGAAATTCGCAGTACAGGACTATCTTGAAGATTTGGAGCTATGGGAATGTACCCCGATAAGAAGAACGACACGAAATGTCGTTCCAAATTAATTCTGTTGGTTGAACCGGTGAATTATGTTCACATTCAAAATACAACCACTGCCAAACAAGCATTGGAAAACCTGTCGAGAGCTTTTCAGGACGATGGATTGACAAGGCGTGTTGGTCTGCTCCGTACTCTCATAACAATAAAGTTAGGAGACTGTAGATCAGTAGAAGAATATGTGAACCCGATAATTACAACCGCACACAAGTTAACATCAGTTGGTCTCGTGGTCAGTGATGAATGGGTAGGATCAATCCTTCTTGCCGGATTACCAAGCCGTTTCGAACCGATGATCATTGAGAGTTCGGGTACAGCAGTAACCGCCGATGCTGTTGAAACGAAACTGTTGCAGGACCTTTCCATTGTAAAATCAAGATCAGAAAATATTTATGACGATTCGAATTCCGCTTTCTATGGTCGCAGTTCTGAAGGAGTTTCTGTGCAATCTAAGGAAATTCAGAAATACAGAAACTATGAACAAGGCAAGCCAGACAAATATTCCTCCAGAGGTCCCCGATGTTTCAAATGTAATGGTTACGGACACATCTCTAAGAACTGTTCTTTACTTGCAACTAAGAGTGTGGACAAACCGAATAAGGGTGCAGGTACGTCGCTGTTTGCAGCATTTTCGGCGCGATTGCCCGATAAGCACCATTCAATGCCAAGTTCCTGGCTCCCTGATTGTCACAAAAAATCTCTGTAGGGCTCTTCGAATGTTGCTCAATCTCTTCAGCCTCTCAACCATAAAGCTACCTGTGCTGCTTAAGACATAGACATATATTCAGCCTCTGATGTTGTTGAGAAAATACAGTAGGCTGCCGCTTAGTGCACCAGGATATCGGAGCATCGCACTTGATGAAAATGTAACTTTTCACCGATCTTCTTTCATCTGGATCACTAGCCCAATCGGAATCGCAGTATCCATAAATGGGTCCAATCTTTGATCCATCGAATTTCAGTTTATATGAAGAGGTTCCACGGAGATATCTCAGTACTCTTTTCACACCTGCCCAGTGTGGCATGCCTGGATTGTTGTTGAATCGGCTGAGACTACTGAAAGCGAACGCTATGTCTTGTCTTGTAATCTGTGCCGCAAATAAGAGGCTGCCAATAGCTTCTTGATAAGGGATTTTCCTCATCTTTTCTTTTTCTCCTTCCCTTCGCAGCTCCTGAGTTTTAGAAAAATTGTCACCATTCGACATCGGAGTAGAAACTGGATTTGCCTCATCCATATTAAACCGTTTGAGAATCTGCTCGATATAATGCTGTTGACTGAGCCAAATTTTCTTTGATGTTCGATCACGGGTCAATTCAAGACCTGGAAATGATTTGGCCTCACCAAGGTCAGTCATCTCGAATGATCTTGAGAGGTGACATTTTACCTCATTCATCATTTTCCTATTATTCGCAAAAATCAACAAGCCACCCAGACAGCCACTATTATCATACACTGTTATTCTATTTTGTAATAAACACAAGAGTCAAATTTCGACTGTGTTAAACTAAAACCTCGTAAAACTGAATCCAATTTTTCATTCCAAACTCGGCTCGCTTGCTTCAGCCCATATACAAGTTCTTTCTAAGTCGACAAACGTTTGAAGTTCTATCGCTGAAACCAGATGGCTGGGAAATGTAAATTTCCTCCTCCAGGTCTGCCTGAAGGAATGCAGATACTGCATCCATCTGATCAATGTCTAGATTGTACTCTGCAGCCAGCGATATGAGATATCTGATGGAACTATACCTGACAACTGGCGAGAATGTTTCTTCGTAATCCACTACCCTCCTCTGGGCGAATCCCTTGGCAACAAGTTTCGCTTTATGACCTGTTATTGTACCACTGGCATCCCCAGTGGCGTAACAAGACCTCAATTATATGTGGGCGAGATAAAATTTGCGAGGCCCATTCGTGAAAAAAGGTTTTCATAAGGAACAAATTGTCAAACGTTTAATAAAATATATGTAACGAATTATGAAGTAAAAATCAAATAAAAATTGTCGGCTTCTATCCTCACTTAATTGCTTAATTATAATCATAGTCCAGCTGGGATGTTAAATCTGTTTCGATAGAGAGGGTTGCCAAAGCAGAAAGTCTTTCCTGATTGTACATTTGTACAGGGTATTCCAAATTGCTCGATTTTGGCTGTTTCTGGTACTAGACAGGTAAAAACGTTGAAAGGAGTCTTGGGCTCGAATTTCGTGAAAACACCAGTAGTGGAAACCGCTTCACCATATTTTTATTCGATTCGAAGATATAACAAAACTTTGATATTTTATCGATTTCGAAGATGTGCCATAACTATTTTTCCAAAATATCTGAAACGATTAAAACTTTCTACAAGCACTTTTTCACTGGAACTAAGACTCTTTTTTGAATTTTTCATTTCTATTTTTTTATGATATAATATGAAGAAATGCGGTCGTTTTTAAAAGGAAAAAGTTTTTTTTTCCACCCTTAGTAGACGAGACAAAAAAATGAATATAGTGTATTATTTCCTATGAAAATAGCCTATAAAAATTTCAATAGTTGTCACATATTTTCATTCATAAAAATGATATGGCACACTTTCGAAATCGATCGAATTTCAAAATTCAGTTATATCCTACAAAAAATGAAGATATTATGAAACGGTTTCCATGTATAGTGTTTTCGCGAAAATCGAGCCCAGGAAAATTTTTCCCTATCTATACTTTTTCGACTTCAAATTGAGACTAATCACATTCAAATTGGGATTGAACAATTTCAAAATGGGAATAAGCAACTTCAAAATGGGAATAAGCAAGTTCAAAATGGTAAACACAATCGAATTGAGAATGAACACATTCAAAATGGGACTAAACAATTTCAAAATGGTTATCACAATCAAATTGGAATTTACCAAATTCATATTGACATTAAACTTTTCCATATTGAAAAAAGTCGTTTTATTTCATATTTCGAGAGAATTATTCTGAAATAACTGAGAATAGAAATGAGAAAAAAATGCTGAGGTGTATAAGAATTTATGAAAGATTTCGTTGAAAAATTCGAGAATCAGAATTTTATTTAAGGATTTCTCTTCCAGTCTCTGGATCAAAAATCAATCAGAAAAAATTTTAATACATAGTAGAAGAAAAACCACTGTGTAAAATTTGTGCACAAAGGCCAAATCCATTCAAAAACTTGCAACCTCACAATTGAAAAAGAAATAACACTTCAAACTTTCGAAGATTGTAGCGAATTTTATCCATGGAAGTCTTCAGAATCGTGACAATTCTCTATAAAAAAAAGACATGTCATTTCCCAATATGAAATTATTCAGTCCCATTTTGAATGTGTTTATTCCCAATTCGATTGTGTTTACCAATTTGAAGTTGCTTATTCCCAATTTGAAATTGTTTAACCCATTAGCGCCGGAATTAATTTTTTTTCGATTTTTGAAATTTTTTTTATAAAAGCTGTTCCGAAACGCTCTGTAGAGACGGAAAAATAATATAAAAATTTTATACGCCCTCTAGTTTTTTCAAAATTGACGGTTGCCATATGGCAACCCTAGGCGCTTGTGATCACTCATCGGGAATATTTTCATTTTTAGAGGAAATACTATTTTACTGATAAGATATATGAAATTTTTTGAGATTTCGATAGTTTCAAAACATTTTATTCATTTATAAAATATTTACAATGTCATGATACAAATATCATGCGGTATGAAACGGAAAAAAAACAATCTATGCAAAGTCCAACATCGCATTTTGACCACATTGTTCTCATGATCGACTTACATCCACGTCCAGCGCACTCTTTTTGTATTCTGTGTATTTCACAAGATGATTGAGTTCATTGAATCTTACGGAATTGGAAATTCGACTATCCCTGGAAAAAGAACAAGAGGATGAGCGGTTTCCTTGTCCTTTCGCTGTTACCCAATACTTTTTCAAATAGCTGTTGACCACTTCTAGTTTGAATTCGAGTTGCGAATTTTTTGGTCTTCCTGTTTTATTGTACAGAATCCAGATATTTTCATAGCTTCGTCTAGCAACCATGAAAAAATCGGCCAATACCATTTCTTACTACTCCTATCCGGTCAGCATTGTCACTGAGTATAAGCGCCTAGGGTTGCCATATGGCAACCCACGAAATCAACTGAAAATTTTTCCTACTAAATTTTTTTTGTGATTATATTTAGCCTGTTAGGATCATGAATTGAAGTTTCAAGATTCATATAAAAAAAAATTATAACAAAACCACGGCGCAAATAGAAAATATTTCACTTACACGAACTTAGGTTCCATGTTTTTACCGATTCACGAAGAACTCAAAGTTTCACAACTTCTGGAGGCGGAACGAGTGAGTTTACAGAAAAAATTCTTGTTACTGGTAAAATGAGATACATTTGTGTATCAAGTAAACCAACCGCCAACTTTCTACCTACAAATCTGCGCATCTGAGAACCTTTTGCAAAACACCCCGAAAGCGTTGCCATATGGCAACGTGATTAGTCTCAATTCTTCTTCAATTTGAAGTTGGAAAGGTATAGACCAGATGTACCATAAACAGTCAAAATCAAGCAATTTAGGATACCTTGTACAGGTTCATCGCTGCTTTCGTAGTCAAAAAGTATTCTTTCTGATTTAGGGCAGTGGAGATACGCTCTTGTCACCATCAGGTGGCGACCAGAGTAAACTGATGTATTTATGTATTCCTGGCACGATTTAGGTTTGTGTGAATTTCTGCAAATATATTGCGCTATAGAAAGTTGATAAGTAAGCTGAGAGGTACGAAATAGAAATCGTCGTCAACAAAGAAAAAAGTCTTCATGAAGATTCATCTGTAGATGAAATGATCAATCTTAGTGGGAATAGGGATCATTTGGCTGCGAGGCCCTTGAGGGCGCGAGGCCGTGGGCGGTCGCCCACGTCGCCCACGCCCAGTTACGCCACTGGGCATCCCTCTTTGTTCTGAAGACCCACTTGCACGGAAGAGCTCGTTTTGAAACTGGGAGTTCTATCAGTTCCCAAGTCCTGTTGTTCATTTGAGCCTTCAATTCACGCTTCATGGCATCAACCCATAACTGTTTGTCTTGACGAAGTAACGCATCTTCATAGGACATCGGATCCGATAGCTCGAATAGAGAAAGCTGAATAAGTTACAAAGTCCCTCAGTTTTGTTGGCGGCCGCTTTCTCTCTTAGGTCTGGTCGATGTTGATTGTTCTGTTGATGTTATAGTCGTTGATGGAACAAAATCTGGGTCATCATCATCAATCGATGGCCGTGATTCTGTTGTATCTTGTATCGTTGGATTCAGAACTACATCTGTTCTCGAAATTTGGGTTTTCAAAATTTGATTCGTTGGGAATCACATAGAAGTTTCTATCGGTACCATCGGGAGTGTTTAGTAACAATGAATTTCCCCTCTGGTATTTGGAGAATGTAACATCTCTTGATACGAAGTTAATTTTTTTTTGTCATAAAACCTGTACCCTTTTGTGTTTTCACGATATCCCACAAATATACTCCCCGTCAATAAATTCCGGACAGGCAAAATTTTTGTCAAATTCAATACCTTGTATCTTTTTTCGTGGTTCTCCGATTTTGTTGAAATTTTCACCAGGTATAGTATTGGGTCTTGTTATATCAACCTGTAATTTACTTTGCGAAAATACCTGTAGTTCATCCGTTTTACAGGGTGAAACAAAAGCTTGTTTTATACCCTTCATTTCTAAACACCCTGTGGTGAATTTGCGGCGGAAAATTTGATATCATTCAGTTTTAAGTTGAAGTGTGATCCTTTCTTAACGAAATGTTTTTTGATTAACGTCAGTATCTGCTTTAAAAAAAGATACACATTTTCAAAGAAAGTGTTGCATTTTTTCAATTTTTATAACAATTTAAAACATTACAATACCTTATCGACTATTAAACATAAACAAACATCTGAAAATTAATAGCGTGTATTTTCACCTCGCTTTCTCATCACTTCTACCATACGACGTGGCATACTTTCAATGCATTTACGAATTGCTTCTGGGGGAAGCAACGATTTCTCTTAATGCAGAACAATGCTAGGCCTCACGTTGCACGGGTTGTAACAGAATACTTTGAAGAGGCGAATATTAAACGATTCGTGTGGCCAGCCAGAAGGCCGGATTTAAATCCAATTGAACATGTATGGGATATGCTAGGTAGACATGTTCAAAATCGGCAGCCCAACACCTTGCCCGATTTACGAGCAGTCCTTCTTGAAGAACGGGAAAATATTACCCAGGAAGCAATTTTTGGATTTGATATTTTTTGACCTCCTAACATTTTTCCCGATTCGGTGGCCATGTTCTCGACTCAAAAATTTGATTCAGGTAATGTGGGCAATCAATGTAAATATTGAATCGAATGAGCCCATCAGATTTTTTGGACCAAAAGGGCCTTATACGAGATATGAAGCCTAACTTTGACATTTGAAATGCAAATTCGTCTTTTTTATTGCAGATTTGGAATTAGCGGGAAAAATTTTCAACAGAATTGTTTGAAACCAATAATTTTCTCGGCCATATTTGGAACCTATAAAGCATTGTTTGTTCAAAAATCCGCAGGATTATTCATCGTGAGGTCCAGAGTAATTCTTCTCAGGGAATCGATTGGGCCCATCAGATTTGGGCCCCTATGGGGCTTATGCGTGATATGAGGACAAACTTTGAAATTTCAACGAATTTCGGCCCAAAAATGGCCGAAGATTTTATTTCAACCAATTCGTATGTAAAATCTCCCGCTGAATCCAAATCTGAAATTAAAAGGAAGGTTTGCATTTGAAACTGCAAAGTTGGACTTTTCATCTCGTATAAGCCTTTCTGGGGCCAAAATCTGATGAGTTCAAAAATTACTAAGAACCTCAGTGTCGGAATATAAATTTTTGCGTCCTGATCTGAATAAACGCCCCCTGATTTTTTAACAAATAACGCTTTATATAGGGCCCAAATATGGACGAAAAAATTATTGGTTTCAACAAATTCGGCTGAAAAATTTCCCGCTTAATCCGAATCGGCAAGAAAAAGGATGGGTTTGTCTCATATCTCATATGAGGGCTTTTTGGCCCAAAAATTTGATCATCCCATTCGATTCCACGGGCAAAATCTCTAAAGACCTCAATCAGTATCACAATTTCGATTTTCCACCTGTGCGCGAAATATATTCACCGTTTTCAGACTTTTGAACCACCTTCTACTATGAGTATTATCATTGAGTATTAATATTATCCAATCAACCGACTAAAAAGCGGTGAAGACAGTACAAGATATGAGGGCCCGCAGAATTACAACCTATTAGCGCCGGGGCTGGCGCTTCAGCCACGAAAATATAATGAACATTTCATCCACATCAATTTCATTCAAGAGGGAAACAAAGAAATTATCTTTTACGTTCAAATAATAGTATATTCTAAAAAAGGTTGCTGAATGAGCGCCTATTCCAACACGAATGTGAAATTCAAAAAATTCAATGTTTCCAGCTGGAACTCGGATTTTTGCTCATAAATTTCTGACCATTGTCACAATTCTACTGATATTTTATTCTAACTCAGATATTATTACTGTGAGAAGGTATACAAGGTGGCCAAACAATCAAGTGGGTGGTTTCAAAATTACTGAGTGTTCAAGATAGATGCGGAGTCAGAGTCCGCTCGCCAGCCGCGAAAGGTTAAGGGTTTGTGGTTTGTAAGATTATCCATAAATATTTTTCATCATGGTAATTACGTGTAGAATTGAAACTTTTAGAATACATTCATGCAGAGAGTTTGTCAGAAACAGTGAAATAAACGAGTATAAGATTTCGTATTCTAAAAATTGAAATCTGAAAGCAAAAAATCAATTAGTCTATTTCAGTATTACTGTTCACTTGAATTATTCGTAGTAGTTAAATCCTCGTGAACGAATGTGGGAATTTCACTCGCAAAAACTAATAGTTTGAGGAAGCAAAAACAATTAATGTAACTCAAAGTCTCTTTTCAAAAACAGAGCCTTCTTGAATTTAAGTTCTCATGAGGTTTTCAAACTTCCATTTTCACATATAGAATATGTCTATCATTGATTGATCAATCACGAACAAGAATGAAAGTAACTTACTTTGTGAAAATTGATAATTTTTTTTCGGATATATAAATTCAAACTTCAAATGGTATTGCTTTAAAAATTAAATAAGTCTCAATTCCTTGATTTGTTTGGTACTTCTGACAAGCAATAGGGATAGTTTCTTGGTTTACTAGGTCCTGACAAACTCCTCTGCGTCCGTTCTTCGGCGTTCGTAACGAACCTCAACAAATCCGACCCTGCTTTTGTATCGTAGTACCCGAGGGTAGTAAATATTACTACAGATTGCTGTAAAGGAATAGCTACCAAAATGGGCATGACTGAGCAGCCAGATTGTAGTTCCTATTTCAGATGCTATGTACCGCCACTTGACGGGCAATAAATTCGGCTTCAAATTGTATAAGGACGTTACGCCTCTTGTTATATTTATACTCAATGGTATTATCAAGTAAATAAAGAACACTAATCTGCCTCAAATTTCAGTCAGGCATCCTTTTAACTCATTCAAAGACGCCTTTTCGAATTTTGAAACGACGGCGCCTTATTATCAATATGCGTACTTGAGACGAACGATGAAAAAACCCAAAAAGAATCGCCTATATTTCGTATCAATTTAGCGAAGAGAGCAATATACGTATCATCGTTTGAATGTAAAATCAAACGGTTGAAATTTTTTACACCCCTCCTAGAAATAAAAATTTTGAAAATAAAAACCCTTCAAAAACTATACGTTTTTCTTCTGCCGGTATAACTCCGGGTTCAATTAAATTTTTATTCAGTTGTTTGTCTACTAATATAAATGGATTGGTCGAGCAAAGTCAAAAAACCGCCCAAAGTCTTGTCGTCTTTTGGATTTCATACTCAATAACAGGCGACTTTTCGATTTTAAAGAAGAAAAATTTCAGTATAAAAAAGCCGCCCCTGGAATTTGCCGCCCCGGCAGTTTGCCCGGTTTGCCGGCCCAGGGCCCGTATTCTCGACAAGTGAGCTTTTTAAACGTATACGTCTCAAAACGAATGGTTCGAGTGCGAATGCTTTTCCTGATTGGTATTCTTGACAACCATTCGTTTCATGAAAGGTATACGTTTAATAACGTGTAATCGCATTTTTCACAAATGACAGAAATTGTTGGTTAATTCTTTTGAACTCGAATTGAAAAACTATTACGGTGAGAAATAATTATTCATAATAATAGCAAATTATATATTCTGAATCGATTTAAAGTTCATCATAGTGTTGGAAATGTCTCAACGAGATAAAAAAAAACTCATATGACCGATTCACAGAAAAATTGCCTTATTGAGTACCTAAAAAAAACTTAGATCTTCAGTGTAGTGAATTTTCTAATCAATTCACATATAAAGATGCCGAAAAGAAATGGACAGAAATAAGTGACACTCTCAATAGCATTCTGGGTGCAACCATCAGGGATTGGAAGAATTGGAGAAAGGTAAGATAAGGCTCCACTAACCGATTTCGTATAATCATAATACATATTTGTAGACTTGGCAAGACCTTAAGTCACGGACGAAAACGAGGGTGAGCAATACAAAAAGACATGCAAGAGGAACAGGCGGTGGGCCTCCAATTGAAGAGAAATTTTCAAAAATGGAGGAAGATATAATAAATATCGTAAAAGTGGTTTCCTTTGAAGGTCATGAAGAGACGAGTGAATCGGCAGTCAACTTCAATTTTGAGGATGACCGCCTTTTATTAGAGCACCAACAAACTGAGAATGAAGAAGAACCATCACAAAGAATCAACAAAAAATTAATTCCTAAAAAACAAATCTTCAACACTTAGGCACACGATGGATGCAGTTGAAAATTTTAAGGTGGGCATGAATGCAAAAATAGCATTAAAAATAGAATACTTTGATGAAAAACTTGAAATCTTGAGAAGAATTGCCAGTGCGAAAGAAAAAAAGCTGATGCTGCGGAAAGAACTGCTTCTGCAAATTAAAGAATTGCCAGTGCTCTAGAAAGAATTGCAGAAAGCAGACTTCGATAGTTTTCTTTAGTAAATACTATATTTAAATGTTGAAATATTTGTGAATATTTTCTTGTTAGTGTTACTGTTGAATTTTGGTTCCGTTGAATGATTTGATTGTTTTTGTATTGTAAAGAGTTATATTTTAATTACTGCAGTTCTGTGTTATTATATTTGTTGGAAGAAGTATTTTATGTTTTGGAATAAATCTTTAAAGAAAATGTGTATGTATATTAATTGAAAGAAATGAAATATCAATTGATTTCAATCATATATTCATAAAATGTTTCACAAAGGTAAACGGACTTATTACTCGGCTCGGAGATTGTTTGAAATTGTTGCTCGTAATCTTCTACCTGCTGCCAATTCTGGGTTTATTCCTCTTATATTTTCTTCGTTGTCAATGAGCGGCACAGATAATCCTAAATCAGCCAGTGCTATGACGTCACCATCATTATCGAGTTCAGGAACATTATGTTCAATGCAAAGATTATGAAGCACAACACAAGCATTGATGATTTTACTCGCCGTCTCTGGAGCAAAATGCAGAACTCTGTGTTTAACAAGGCAACGGAATCTCATCTTGAGGACCCCATTACATCTCTCAATCAAACTTCTGATTGTTTTGTGTTTTTTATTGTAAAAATATTCCGGAGTACCTTCTACTGGTTCAATCTCCATAGGTGTCATCAACCATGTTCTGAGTGGATATCCAGAATCTCCTAAAAATTAGCTGAATGAAATCGATCTTGATTTGGAAATAAAAATTTAAACAACTCATTACTTTCATAACATTTTCAATCAATAACAAATATTTGAGAAAATCAAACTTATATTGAAAGTATTGCTGGGGTACCTAGTAAATAATAATCAGTATTTCCATCTTCATGTAACCTCTTCATTATTTCTTTGACATTTGAATTATTCCATATGAAGGCGTCATTTGTACTTCCAGGAAACAGAGCATTTACATTCAATATTTTCAAATTGTAATCGCAAATTAATTTAACGTTTATCGAATGATAGTTTTTTCTATTGACATAGATATTTTCGCGATGTTCTTTGTCGTGTATACTCGAGGGGGGAAAATGGCGATATGAGTGCAGTCGATGCAACCAACTACCCCTGGAAAATTATATCTTCTGTAGAATCTGTAATGTACAAAGTATTAAATCACTTCAGAAGGCATATGTTCACATTTGACATCTTACTCTCGTCTCAGATGATTCAGCTGGTCAATACTTGCAGGAAATTTTACAAATCTCCTGAAAATTTCATTTCGGTTCAAAACCTCAACAATCTCATTGATACATCTTGACACTGAGGACTGGGACACATTAAAATTGAAATTGCATCCTATGTCCATTTGGTAACTTCCACTTGCACAAAACCGTAAAGCTACCAAAAACTACAAAAAAAGGAATGATTAGACAGAATAATTTTAGATTCAATTCCGAACTGAATTTTTAGAAAAAAGAGTGAATAAATACGTACTTTCGTGTGGATATCCAAATCTTGCGCTCGATTTGCAGATGCGATGTACTCTGAGGATATATTCATTAGGTATCGAACCAATTTCTTTGGTAAGGCGGAACATTCGTATACATTGTTTCTCACTTAAATCTTCGAAGGAATCTCCGCGCTGTTTATGTTTATATCTTCGCCGATCTATTTGTTCCGCATGCTCCAACACGTCAATCAATAACAACTGTACTACTTCGTCTTCCATTATGATACTGTAATACTATATGAATATACTATTCTAAAACAAGTTGCAGAATGAGCTTCTATTCCAACACGAATGCGAAGTTCGAAAACGAGCGACGAAGGAACGAGTTTTCGATAGCATGAGTGTTGGAATTGCCTTCTGCAACGAGTATTAGACGATATTTTCTCTATTTCAGTCAAGTTTTGTGAAATACTCTCGAAATTCAAATAAAAATTCAGATTAGTGACTTTTGTATTGTATCTTGGCAGTTGGTGTCACTAACGAAACTTGACAGATTTCGGAATTTGAATTGATTTGATTCGAAAATTGAGTGGATCGGAGGTCAGTACTGACAACCACAAAACGAAAAATATAACTGAAAACAATGCTGTAATGAGTTTCATTACAGCACTACTTTTAGTTCTGTAATGAACTCATTACGATACTGAAATAGAGAATATACTATTAATGCACTTCCACGAGAAACGTCAAACGCCCAGCAAACACGGCGATGCAAATGTAACTCTTATGCGATGTACTGTTTACCTCCCCAGGCCCTCGCATTTGCATCCAAATGTCCGCCACATCAAGTACGCATTTCGGAAAAATGAGTAGTTGAATATGCGATCGTGAAACTGATCACAAATGATACTCCATTTCTGGTCGCATTTGTGACGCTCATGCGAGTTAATTTTGAGACCACTTTTCTTTATTTCCTTCCGACGTCGCATAGGAATTTTGATGTGATACTAAAAGATATCTTCAAATAGGAAGCCATTTCTCATCGCATTTGAGGCATATTTTATTATACTCATTGCGTACATGAATATTATACCATTTTTGATGAGTAATTAATTCAATGATTGCAGAAGGACACTAAAAAAAATATTCGAACAAAAAATATAATAATTAGTAAAGTCAAGATAGAATACATTAGAATACAAAAAAGGGAAAAAAACGAAACAGAAAAATGTACAATATAAGTGTGAGAATTAATTTTGTAGTTGGGTTTTCAATGAACCTTTCCTTCCTTTGTCTGGCATGTCGAAACTATTCCTTCACATAGATTTCGAAGTCCTTCTCGGAAATTCCACTGTTCTTCCTCACCACATCTGAAAGGAATGAAAGTAAAAGTTAAAATGATTCTTTTTTTTTATTATCAACATCGTAATAAGTTCGATTACTACGTTCTTATAGGTGTCAAAATCATTGAAAAATTTCTGGACAACAAATTTACAAGAAATATTCGAATAACTGCAAAGGTTGTGTTTGACAGTATCGCGGCTACACCTCGAATCAAATACTCACTGAATCAAATCTTTATAACGGGACTTTCAGCTGTTTTGTAATTAGACCCTTGTCATGTCCGTGAACAAAGTTCAGCCGTTTCATCGGTGGAGGTTCTTTTGAGACATCTCACCAACTCACCACGAAATCCTTGTTGCTGTTACCCCCAACGGCCTCATACGGTTTTTACTGAAAAAGTATATTTCATATAAGGTTAGAAATACAGTTTTTGAAATTATAAGACATGAAAATTCTGAATGAGATCGGATTTGAATGCAGTTTCACTAAAGAAATATGTAATTAGTTCAAAAATAAGCTTTCCAAATATGGTGATATGAATTACTAAGAAATCTGTTCCTATATTCGATAATTTCTCAAAAATTGAAACAAAGGAACACTAGAAGGAGTAGTTTCTTTCAATTATACTCACTCTCTAAATACCAAAAATTAAATTTCATTCGAATGCTCCAACGGTATTATTGTGAATTTCGCAGAAAACATCACAACCCTGTACAGCACAAACTATTTCAGACACGTTAATTAAAACCCAATATTTTGAAAAGTGTTAGGATTGCCTATTCTACGGATTTCTTAAATATTTTGAGAAACAAATGGAATAAAAAATATTCAAACTGCAAAAATCAAGACAAATCTCAGAACAAAACTTTTTTTTAGATCAAAAAGTTCTGCGCCAATACACATATTAAGACTTCATTATACAATTATTATATGTAGCTAAAATGAAATATCCGAATATTTGATTTACAACAATAACTAAAAAAATTTACTTACCAATTGCAGAAAACCAAAAAATTTAAATATCGGATCAAACGAACAGCGAACTTCTCGTAGCGAACACTAGTCACAAAATGACGATGGATCATGGATCCAAAAGAAAAAACTCAAGTGTAAAAATTGTTTTCGTTGAATTTGTCAGACGCAAAACCACTCCCCTTTCTTCTCACCACTGCGAATTTCATAGTACAAACCGGGTTCTCGAGAGAAAAATATCCCGGCCGAATGTAATTAGGGGCAATAAAACCCAGATGCGGTAGTTTCTCCACAGTTAAATATCGAAGAAATCCTTATCCTTATATTATATTATATTACTCAAAACTCTTTGGCTATGAGTCACACTACGAACGAATATTTGCATCGCTTGGAAATCACATTTGAGATATCTTTATTCATCGTCAAAATGTTGAAAATTTTTCTTCCACTTTTCGTTAACAAAGCGATATCACAAAATTAATAGGTTTTGGACGCATATGTGACATCACAATGAAGATTTTATTTCATGTTGAAAATGTAACTCCACAAAAGTGTCAGGCGATGTAACGTGTTTGCTGGGCGTTTACATGAACACAGAATAAAGTAAATCGAACGATATATTGTATTGTATTGTATTGTATTTTCCATGCATTCTGAGTTTCTGTGAAACCCCTCATAAGCTACTTAAAGCTTGTGCGAGTTAGCATCATGGGTGTGTTCTGTGTAGGCTTTGTTACTGTGTCCCGACGCCACCTTAGGCACAGCACTGTTAATTGTTTACCCAACAGTGAATGGTTCGGCGCGTTCTCCATACCAGAAAATTTCTTCCCTGGCGGAGACTCGAACCCCGACTTGCCGAGTCGGGCCCTGGCGCCGGCCCTGGACATGCGGCATCATTTTATGAGAGAAAAAGTGCACGCGAAGCTTTTGGCCTTCACATATGTACACCAACAAAAAAGATGATCGCTGACTGGTTGACTAAGCCCGGTCGTCCACTGGAAGCGTTTTCGAGCGTTTTATGGCTCTCGCGAAACGGGCGTAAACGTGCGGCAAGTTGCTACGAATCCCAAGCAATGTATTCCAATGCAGCTGCGTCCACTACAGGCGCAGGCGACTTCGAACGGGCGTATACGAGCGGCTATGAGCTTCGCCGCTTGATCCGTCTGAAATGGGATCAGGGTCTTGACACCTTCCTACCCCCACCCCAAATAGTGTTTTTAGTTGAGACAACAAATACTCGTGTCGCTGCATACGCCAATATTTAGTGATATCGTCAATAGATGACTCTGTTTGAGGTTTTTAGTCGTGTTTCGTGTTTGTCAAACATATGTTTTATTGACATAATTAACACAATTATTGATCACATTATGTATTTACATTCACAAGATCAAATGGATATGACGAAGATAGTTATTAGTTATTTATTAAATATTGGAGAGTTATTATCCACTTTCTTCATCATTGTAAAACACAATCTGTGACAAAATTCCAAGAAATGAAAGAGAGAAGAATTTCTTCAGGTGAGTACAATTATAATTTTCCACATTCATCTCTTGTTCTTTTTTTATTGGCTGAATCTTTCAGATTTATGTTTTTTACTCAGTGATTAAGAAAAAATTTATTCTTTACAGGTAAAAGAGCTGTGATACTTTCTAAATTGAACTGTTTGAGACGAACACACTTGAGGGCACAGGAACAGATTCTCTACAACATGATTTACAAACTGAAAATACAATTAAACCAGAAGCAGTATCAAATCAAGAACTATCAAGAAAGATTAAGTGCTGCACTTGTAAACCTGAAAAAAATTCAGGCAAAAACTCTATGAGGAAAAAGAGAACAAGCAAATCTTGAGAAGCCAACTTTTTAAATGTACACTGTGTCCCAAATTGGGTGTGACTGCACTGTATCTCAATCTCAGCTATTATTGAAGATAGAGACATGCATTTTTTGCGACCTTGTGTCAGTTTTGGTAAAACTTTTAAATATACATATATGTTTATTTTTGGTAATTGTCTAGACTGATCCAAAAATTGACGAAAAATTCAGTAAGCACTAACCTTAATATGCAGGAGAGGAATCTTATTTCAGATTTATCTGGTCGGTCTTAGTTCTTCTAAAAAAAATTCTCAAATTAATTGACGGTCAAATCAACACTTCAATTTTCAAGTCCGTTATAATATTTCAGTTTCGTGGCCTTTTTTTCATTATGAATACAAAATTCTCGATTTTTTCTTTATTTATAGCCTTCTTTATCACTGGATTTCCCTAAAATCTGATGATTTCTAAGTGTGTACAATCCGGTGATATGATGGCCATTTTCATTGCTACGTCATACGAATCACGTTATATTGCGCTGTTGACGTAGAAATGAAGATGAGTAGATGACAAATATCATTCATATCACCGGATTTTAAACACTTAGGAATCATCACATTTTAGGGAAATTCAGTAATAAAGAAGCCTATAAATTAAGAAAAAATCGAGAATTTTGTATTCATAATGACAAAAAGTCCACGTCACAGACTTGAAGAATGAAGTGTTCGTTTAGGATAACCCTCAATGACTTTGAGTATTTTAGAAAAAAAAACCAAGACCTGAAAACAGATTCTGCATATCAAGGTTAGTGCTTACTGAATTTTTCGTCAATTTTTGAGATTTTCGGGTCAGTGTAGACAATTACCTCATTTTCTGTATATTTATATTATATTTGTATAGAGAACAGTAATAAATATATAAGTGAAGGACTATTGTTTTCAATTGCTTAGAATTCAGAATAGGTAAGCCTACTGAAAATCCTAAAAAGCAAAATAAGAATGTAATTTGAATTTCGCGCCGAGCCTGCCGAAAAATGTGATAAAGCAGTAACCTGTAAAATATTAGTTGAGACAACAACCGCTTGGGGTTCCAAACAGTTGTTTTAATCATAGTACGTCAGTGTCCGATCTATTCTACTTAGTTATCTGTGAATGGGATCTGTAGCGCGTGTACGCTCGAAACGCTAGAAGCGCTTACTCTATTTACGTAGTAAAATCCTTTCCGTGTAGAGAAATTCGTATGGAATTCGTTGGACATCGATCCTCCTCAAAACTATCTTTAATGAAATTAATTTCATTATTTCTTTTTTCAGTTGTAGATGAATTAAATGATCCCAATCATAAAGTGTTTTCATAAAAGCTGTTTTAACACTCATTTGATATCGATTGGTGTGTGATTTTTTCTGAACACACTTGTCTCTCATATGAATGAAATTCAAGGAAATCTTGATGTCAAATTTTGTGTGATGAAAAGTCTGTGGTGCAATGCCTAAAGACTTTCGTGATTTGACAACATGGCAAAGAAGAATCAAGTGGTTTCAGAAAAAAGTCGAAATCTAAATTTATATTCAAATCAGTCAAATGAGTGTTAAAAGAGGTATTTTAAAAACACTTAACGGTGGGGTTCATTTAATTTCATCTACAAATGAAATAAGAAATAATTAAATTAATTTCATTAAAAGTATTCTTGAGGATAATAAATATCAAACGAATTTCACTTGAAAAATTATTTCAAATTTAGAAAGTATAATGATAATCAGGGACCAACAAGAAACCGTCAAGAATAAACAATGTCATTTGATTTGATTTCTCATGTTCATGGACTTTCAGGAAAAATTCAAAGAATTGGTTCTAAATGCAATATGAGAACCGTTTTCAAAACACGAAATGATTTAAGATCTAAACTTACAAAAACTAAACCTTCAAATAAGTAACGGAGGAAAAAAAATTGTATTTACAATATTCCTTGTATTTGTGGAAAAACCTATACACGAGAAACATCAACACCTTTCGAAATTAGAAAATTAGAATAATATAAAATGTAGAGATATTGGTAGATCGCGATCATGTGACTTCCAATAGGCGATCACATGATGGATTGGAATAACACGAAAAATCTAATGATGAAACCTGACAGTTATAAGAGAATAATAATCTGTTAAATTGTTCGGTGGGTGTGGATCGTATTCCGAATGATTTGTTGAAAACGGAACTGATTTCAGGGAATTTTGAAATGAAGTGGCAATTTCACCATCATAGTTATTAATATTAATCTATGATCATCATGGATTGGTGAATGTCAATTGGGAAATCAAAAATTCTCAATATTCCGTAAAGCTCATGTTGAGAAATTGTCTGAAAAGGGAGTCTGATATAAACTTCGAAACGTTACAAAGAGAGTTCGAAGTGTTGTCCCTATGAAGTTTTATCGTTTCTCAAATACATTCAAAAATATTCTTTGCTTCTTCCCATAGGAATTGAAAAATCGCTCAGGATATTTTTCCAATTATTGATTTTGGAGATGTTTGAATTCTCCCAAGGAAGGGGTTCTGAAAATTGGGTGCTTTCAATAACGGCAGGACCTCTGTGTTTCCGTCGTCTCTTGACTAAATAACTTGATTCTAGAAGGTACAAGTCCTCCGGATTCGAAGCATATTGCACTCAATGCTAAAAGAATACGAACGATGTCATTTTGAAGACAAACTATGGTCTTTGAATCGGGTAATTGGTTATATCACTGAATGGAACGCAATAAACCGCATCCATCGCCGCTACCAGTGGACGAACCGTGCAGCCCATTGCCGCCTGTGTTGTAGCAGCTACGAACGCTTGTTTCGCGTGAGCGCGTTGCCGCCTGAATACGCTTACAGTGGACGACCGGGCCACAGTTTAGAAATATAACAGTTGTATCACTCCTGCAATTATCTGAAGCAACATTGTTCGACCAATAGGAGCTTGGCAACCCAGTGCGCGCAAGCGCATCGATCATTTCTGTACAGAGCGGTATTGAAATTCATTTCGTCAGCCATTGTGTTCATATTGTTTACCAAGTGAACACGATTGATTGATGAGCAAAGATAACGAATAAGTTCCTTATCGTATTATCAACAAGCAAGCGAATAATTATTTCAAAGGATTGCAATTTTCATTGCTATTTAATCAAATTTCTTTTCAGTCGACAATAGCAAGCTATTTTGATTTGGTCTGGAATATGGAATTTTTTATGTAAGTAGTATATCAAATGAACTATAAAAAAAACGTGTTGACAATGAACACTTTTCTTAATTACAGGGTTGAAAAGTTGTTGGATCTATTAGACAAATTGATGGACATGGTTCAGTACGTCAACTGTTGGTCTTTTCTGTGCAGCAGCTGACAAAATACTCATCGCCATGATGATCCCCAAGATTCATAACATAATAGGCACCACAAGGAGAAGATGATGGACTCAAAAATGTGTAATGGAATTTCTCATGTAAGTAGTATATCAAATGAACTATAAAAAAAACGTGTTGGCAATGAACACTTTTCTTAATAAAAGGGTTGAAAAGTTGTTGGATCTATTAGACAAATCGATGGACATGGTTCAGTACGTCAACTGTTGGTCTTTTCTGTGCAGCAGCTGACAAAATACTCATCGCCATGATGATCGTCAAGATTCGTAACATAATAGGCACCACCAGGAGAAGATGATGAAATCAAAAATGCGTAATGGAAATGAATAAATGAAAATTGAGGAACAATCATACTTTCCAAACAATGAATACTTCTTTTATCTTAAATTTTGGGTAAAGTTTCAAAGATGTAAGTATGCTGCTCTCGCTATATTTCTATTGGCTTGGTAATTGCAAGGCATTATTTTATTAATAAATATTTATATCCCCCACCAGGCACACTCACAAATAGCATACGCTCATAACCAGCATGCCCTCACTAACACCAACACCTATAAGAAAAAAGGAAACAGCTACCTGTGATTTCCTTGTCATTTACTAAACATACCCACCATTGAGACTATGTATGAATGGAAAGGTGATGGAAGGACTGAGATGTAAATGTTAAGTCACCTTAGAGAAGCATTAGAGATTATGGGTCGGTTTCACAAAACTTTGTACCGTTAAATTAATTGGAGCCACCGCAATTCGTTGAAATTTCAAAATGAGTGATTCGATTAGTTCGAATTTTCGTAAGGTTTTTAATCAAACAATAAAAATTTTGTGAAACCGACCCTATGAGTGTAAATGGAATGTGTTTGTGAAGAGTTGTAATTGCATGAAGCTCAGGTTTAGAATTTGCATTGATATTTTTGTTCACAAATTGTAAATTTTTCATTGTGTGGAGTAGTGTGACGTTTGTATAATTGTCGTAGACTTGAATATTTAGTTTGTTTTCCTGGCAGTATTATTTTAACGATTTCTTTACGTATTAAGTACATTTATACAAATATTGCATTCTGGTTCAGGTGTAGGGGTGTTGGGAGCCTGATATTTATAATCAATAAAAAAATCAACTCATGTCCATGATATGTTTTGAAAATTTACACCTTGTGAAGCATGCTCTCTTTATAATGATTTGAAAATGCTGTTCTTTCTCACAATTGATTTTTGAGCTAACCATATTGTACCTTTTAATTTATCTGTATGGAATGTGTTTGTAAAGAGTTGTAATTGCATGTGGCTTAGGCTTCGAATATGCATTGATATTTTTGTTCACAAATTGTAAATTTTTCATGGTGTGGAGTAGTGTGACGTTTGTATAATTGTCGTAGACTTGAATATTTAGTTTGTTTTCCTGGCAGTATTATTTTAACGATTTCTTTACGTATTAAGTACATTTATACAAATATTGCATTCTGGTTCAGGTGTACGGGTGTTGGGAGCCTGATATTTATAATCAATTAAAAAATCTATTCATGTACATGATATGTTTTGAAAATTCGCACCTTGTGAAGCATGTGCTCTATATAATAATTTGAAAATGCTGTGTTTTCTCATTATTCTCTATTGAATTAAACCTCATATCTTCTAATTTCTCTGTATTTTATTTGATTGAACTTTCTCATTAAAGAATTTAGAAATATTATTGTGTTTGACTTTCCTACTGACATTCCTACAGCTTCTAAATAAACATAACAAGAACAATCATCCTCTTCCATGAAATATACATAATTATGAGGTATTATTCTTGACAAGTCATACTTTCATGACTATTTTAAAATATTAGTCACTTGAAATCTACTGGAGATGATCAAATGATACATAATAAAAAAGTATAACCCATGATTGCCCTATTACATCCATTTAATAAATCAGTGGATACTTCAGGGTGAAATTTTTCATCAGAATTCAAAACCAAGCGCTTTTGGTTTAATTGAAGACCATCATAAATATCAGTAGATATTATATTGCTTGATCTGTTGCACCTTCATAAAACTCTTTCTCTTGATATTGAAGCAAACAAAAAACTGAATATGCACTGATGCTTCAAGATAAGATAAAAAAATTTAATTGATAACAATTCCATTGAATATTAATTACTTTTATTTTGTCCAGTATATTAGAATGTTCTAATTTAATATTCATATTTACATGCATTACTTGCCCAAACTACAAAAATTAATGTTACACGAATCATTTCGCATATGCAGCAAATCAGAAAATTATTTAGAGCTGAATATAATTCAGTCCGTTCCTGTTCAAAAACTGTCACTCTGTAAAATAATGGTCGAATTGCGCATGATTGTTCAAGGTTATGCGATCGATATGCTTCAAAATTTAGTGAGGAGTCGGACAACTGTTATATTACTAAACTGTGACCGGGCTAAGGCGCTTGATGTGAAAAAGTTCAGTGAGTGTATCAAGTGCTAAGGAATCTGCGAATAGGGAGGGTGTTGGACATTTGATTTGCAGCATAGTTTATAAGTAAATGTTATGTTCTATGAATAATTTTATACGTTGTTATCTTAGACAAAAGAAATAGGAGACGCGGCATGTCATTCATAAATTTAGTAATCGTCAGTGAACTAATAACACATGGAAGGAGCGTAGAGAGAGACCCACGGGTACGTTTGTGAGATAGAAGAAAAACAGCTGATTGGGGGCAAAACATTGGAAAAGTTCTCTTGAGTCTATACGTGAATCGATGAATTTTTTAGTTTCATTTGGGTTTTTCTATATATTTGTGTGTGTAATTATCGTTATGGTGCTGAAATTTTTTTTACCTTTGATTTTTCACTATGGTAAAGGCCTATTCGGAATATAATTGTTCACAAACAAAGATAAACAACAGGCAGTGGAATTTCATTTTTCACGTGAGTCTCTACTTATAAATTATAGTTCTTGAATTATTATAGTAATATTCAAAATTCTGCAGGTTTTCCAGTGATTCAAAACATAGTTCTTATGGGTCTTGGCAATGAAAAGAATAAGATCTGCTAAGAAGGAGGTTAAAGCAGAATTTACTTCTGATAAGAAGTTTGAGACAGATCTTCCATCAACTATAGGTTGTTTTCAATTATGCAGTATTTTTATATATTCAGGTTTGAAATATTTTCAGTTCTGATAATTACTTGGAGAATGGAAAACTGATACCCCAAATTGTTATGAAAAACCTCCGATACGAAAAAAAAGGAATTTTTCTGTATTCTATATTTATTGAGCCTCTTGAATTAATCATTTTGCAGGCAATATTCTGCTTTGAAAACTGCAGTAGCCAAAATGTGCAAAAAAAAATGAACTAGAGAGCAACTAGGTTACGAACTTGAAAGAACTCATAATGCAAGTAAAAAATCAAACATATATTCGTGGCCTATGAAAAATTATCGACAAATGCAAATTAATGCATGTGTGAATAATTTTGTCTGGTAGTAGCCCTTTCAGAATTTTATTTTATTTTGGCTCAGCTCACATAGGTGCCTCCTCTTTCTAGAAACCAATTTGAAGGTATAGATAATTATATTCACTTTCTTTTCTACATCGGGGGTAAGTAGTAATTAGTTGAGTATTCTTTAAATCTTCAATCTTGTAATCCAAATAAATTTCATGTTTTCTGATTTCTGGGTTGAATTGTCTTAATTGTATATACAACTCAAATTTTCATCAAATAATGAACATTCTGAGCAGTTGAGAACATTTGCTCTTGCTCTCAACTTTTATTTCATATTTTTGATCAGGATTATAGGAACGTTCAATTTGTTGATCATTTCTTTAAATATCTCATTAATTTAATTCCTAAAGACCAAATAAAATGTTTATAATTTCTCTTTCATTCGGAAACAAATTCATTCAACCTAAATTAATACGTTTCTGTTATCAAAATCTTTGCTAACCAACAGAATATTATAAGGAATTATAAGTTAGAGTCTCACTATAAAAATCAGATGAGTGGGTACGTCAAAATTATTGTATAAATATTTCAAATTCAAGAAAAAACCCGAAATCTCCTCGAGTTCGGTTCAAACGCGGCGTTTCTTGCCCCGAATCAGCTGATTTTTATCTTCGTACCCAGCATTACGCCGCATCTGACGGTTAGACTCCTTCCATGTGTTATTAGTTCACTGGTAATCGTTGTAACCAACATCTCGACAAAATTTCCATGAGTGGAACAAGGACGGCTATATCGACTGCAATCGTGACGGCAACAACGCAGAGACTTTGCACTTGTAACTTGAACTCGTACCAGTGGCGTGGAGTTACCGATCAGGGTCTTGACACCTTCCTACCCCCACCTCAAATAGTATTTTTAGTTGAGACAACAAATACTCGTGTCGCTGCATACGCCAATATTTAGTGATATCGTCAATAGATGACTCTGTTTGAGGTTTTTAGTCGTGTTTCGTGTTTGTCAAACATATGTTTTCTTGACATAATTCACACAATTATTGATCACATTATGTATTTACATTCACAAGATCAAATGGATATGAAGAAGATAGTTATTAGTTATTTATTAAATATTGGAGAGTTATTATCCACTTTCTTCATCATTGTAAAACACAATCTGTGACAAAATTCCAAGAAATGAAAGAGAGAAGAATTTCTTCAGGTGAGTACAATTATAATTTTCCACATTCATCTCTTGTTCCTTTTTATTGGCTGAATCTTTCAGATTTATGTTTTTACTCAGTGATTAAGAAAAAATTTATTCTTTACAGGTAAAAGAGCTGTGATACTTTCTAAATTGAACTGTTTGAGACGAACACACTTGAGGGCACAGGAACAGATTCTCTACAACATGATTTACAAACTGAAAATACTATTGAACCAGAAGCAGTATCAAATCAAGAACTATCAAGAAAGATTAAGTGCTGCACTTGTAAACCCGAAAAAAATTCAGGCAAAAACTGTATGAGTTAAAAGGGAACAAGCAAATCTTGAGAAGCCAACTTTTTAAATGTACACTGTGTCCCAAATTGGGTGTGACTGCACTGTATCTCAGCTATTATTGAAGATAGAGACATGCTTTTTTTGCGACCCTGTGTCACTTTTGGTAAAACTTTTAAATATAGATATATGTTTATTTTTGGTAATTGTCTAGACTGATCCGAAAATTGACGAAAAATTCAGTAAGCACTGACCTTAATATGCAGAAGAGGAATCTTATTTCAGATTTATCTGGTCGGTCTTGGTTCTTCTAAAAAAAATTCCCAAATTCATGGACGGTCAAATCAACACTTCAATTTTCAAGTCCGTTATAATATTTCAGTTTTGTGGCCTTTTTTTCATTATGAATACAAAATTCTCGATTTTTTCTTTATTCATAGCCTTCTTTATCACTGGATTTCCCCAAAATTCGATGATTTCTAAGTGTGTACAATCCGGTGATATGATGGCCATCTTCATTGCTACGTCATACGAATCACGTGATATTGCGCTGTTGACGTAGAAATGAAGATGAGTAGATGACAAATATCATTCATATCACCGTTTTGTAAACACTTTGGAATCAATTTATTTTAGGGAAATTCAGTAATAAAGAAGGCTATAAATTAAGAAAAAATTGAGAATTTTGTATTCATAATGACAAAAAGTCCACGTCACAAACTTGAAGAATGAAGTATTTGTTTAGGATAACCCTCAATGACTTTGAGTATTTTAGAAAAAAAAACAAGACCTGAAAACATATTCTGCATATCAAGGTTAGTGCTTACTGAATTTTTCGTCAATTTTTGAGATTTTCGGGTCAGTGTAGACAATTACTACATTTACCCATTTTCTGTATATTTGTATATTTTTGTATAGAGAACAGTAATAAATATATATTTGTGAAGGACTATTGTTTTCAATTGCTTAGAATTCAGAAAAGGTTAGCCTACTGAAAATCCTAAAATGCAAAATAAGAACGTAATTTGAATTTCGCGCCAAGCCTGCCGAAAAATGTGATAAAGTAGTAACCTGTACTATACTAGTTGAGACAACAACCGCTTGGGGTTTAAAAAGAACGTCAGTGTCCGATCTATTTCACTTTGTTATCTGTGTTACCGATGTCGAAAGATTTCAAATAAAATAATTAGCGCAAATTCATGTTACAGAAAATTAACTGCCAAATGAAAAAACCTGAAGTATCATTTTTTTATTCCGACATCAAAAGCTGTTCTTTATTCAGTAATCGAATCAAATCAGAATCGTGGTCATACAAAATTAGAAAAGTACCATATTTCCATTTTGAAATCAATTTGATTCTCACATAAATTCACAATGGTATAAACTGTTGATACATTCTTTTCGTATCATGGTACATTCTGATTAATAGACGATTGTCATTCATTTCCTCAGCACTATTCGAAAATTTTTGTAAGAAAAATTATGCCCTCAGCCTGAATATGCATAGAAATATAAGTAAAAAATCCTTTTTATACAATTTTCCCATTCAAATATGGTTACCTGACCGACCTCTCATTCCTTCTCATTCAGTGCAAGATGTTCAATAATAATTTAGTGCCCCTAAACTTTAGAAGGTATAAAATTCATTCACCATTTATTCATTATAAGAATTCTTTCACATAAGTTACTGCAATATTCCAGCCAATTACCCACAAACTTTGCACCTTTGGTGGAATATTTTTATTAATCTTTCACAATAAGGATATAATAATACTGGTTGCTGGAATTTATGTGGTATATTTATGTAAACATTTGACGGAATTCATGGGCAATGGAGATATAATAATGCCAAAATCTCAGACTGTAAAACTTTATACAAACTCATTAATAAAAATAACAGATTGGAAAAGAAACAGATAAAATATAACATATAAATATAAATAATCTTAAAAGCGACTGACAAAACAATGTATTCACAACTTAACATCAATTTGAATATAGATTGAAGAAAACGAAAAAGAGGATTGATTCATTAGGATAATCCTGATGCAATATGGAATATCGACATGTCAATTTAGTGATTATCAAGTACCCAAGTTCACATAAATTCCATTACATTTATCATCTGCATAGGGAGTGAGAATCATTTATTTATTCATTTCGAAACAATATAATTTTCGTGTTCACTGATCTTAATCTATTTTTCTTGAAACATCCAAAAGTTTGATTGTTTCATGATAGATTCTTATTCTGAAGTAATTTTTCAAAATAATTTTGATCAACTGATCCGAATGTCCATCTATGAAATTTCCATCATAAAGATGATTTTTGAAATGATCCAAAATAGTCGAACTGATATTTTGCATGGTTTCATTGATCAGAACTGGTAATAAATGCTCCACTTGTTTATTCAAAATGTTTGTGGTTTAATGGAAAAATTTGAAGAATTTTTCGCCCTCCTCACAAACGTCAATTACTAATTGGCTGGCCCTGATCAATTTGCTATAAGTTTTCCTTTTCTGCAGAAGTGAGACATCTGTGTCATGTTTTAAAAGATCCAGACACTTTCGACATGAAATACATTTCTCAAGTGTCCGAGCAACAAAGCCAGAAATATATCCCAGAATATCTTCTGCATAGGGAGTGAGATCCCACGCTGTTGAGGTAGAAAATTCAAATTTTTCCATATCCATAAATACACTTTTCATTATTGCTTCATATTGATCACTTTTTTGAATACTTTCTGCGTTTTCAGAGAAAAGAATGTTATTGGCTGATCCACATGTTAAAATATTGATGGATTCCAGATTAATTGCATTTCCTGTGTCAGTAGCCGATATTTGTGAATGCACAATCAATCTTTTGTAGGCTGCCTCAAACTGCCTCGCAGTGGGGTTATTATTATATCCACCTTTACTTCTCACACATCCAAAGAACAGCTCTAAATGGTCCTGTGAGAGTTTGTAAGTGAGAAGATATTTAAGCATTTTTTCTTCGATAATGTATTTCTTGTAAATTTTTTCCAAACTTTCTATAAAAATCAAGAAACCCAAAAATCCTGTTTTTCTTCCACTTCTTGTGATAAGAACTCCGTTCAAACTCAAACCAAGAATGTATCTTTTCATGGAGCTCATATAATTCATGAATGGCTTTTTGAAAAAGTATTTTGCATGGGTATTTCTTGAGTTGAAAATATCAAATAGGTTGTTGAATTTAAGGATGAATTCAGAAGTGGCTTCTGATCCTTGAAATTCAGGACACTTAAGATCATCTCTCAAGAAATCTAAAGCATCACTTACACTTTTTCTGAGTGTCTGAGTTGCTAATCGCACCTTCATTTTTTCTCTCATCCATTGCAAATGCCTATGTCTCAGTTTTGTAGCATCATGAAGACCTTCAATATCTTGCTCATCTACTAAAGTTGAAACGTAACCCCATTTCACCGCCATATTTTCATTATTCCGGAGACCACTTTGGGAAGCGAAACAATTCCTGACTAACTTAATCATGTGGCAGGCATCAGGATTAATGTAGTTAACAACGTTTCGTGGGATTGTAAAACGCCTAACCTACAAAATTTCCTTTACCTAAAGTTTTCCTTCGATTGTAAAACCGGCCTTAAGAGAGTCTTCCGGGCTTATTGGCCGTGGTCCATTAGGAATTATTTCAGGAAGAGAAAGGCAGACCAACTTTACACCCTCACATTTCTGAAACGTTGTCGGGATTCGAATGTGATGCCCAACTTCGTACGCTTTAGACGGCTTTTTCTCGTCAGAAACTTGTCAGTATCGACGAGGAAATCGGACAAATACAGATTGATCTAGTAGCAACCTTAACACCAACAGACTGGACTTCTGTCAATAACATAACCCAGAAATCCATGGAGGGGCGAATGTACAGTAATACCATTCGCCTCAAAAATAAATTCTCACGGTTGCAGGAATTATCTGTTTCTTCAGTTCCGAACAGGAAAGAAACTGTTGTTAACTTGTCCAAGAGGACATTAACACAAGAGGAGAAATCCATCCTTGAAAAGGGAAACAATTTCTCCATTCGAACTAAACAAATTCCTGTAGAGAATATAATAGCCAATGTTGAGGCCGCAATTCGGTTCTTACCTGAGGCTACGGCTGAAGAAGTGAGGACTGAAGCCTCAAGAATCATCAGGACGGCTAAACCTCCAAAAAATAATATAAATTTCAGGGAACACCAAGCCATAAAAAGTCCCAATGATGATACATCCATTGTAATCCTTCCAGCTGACAAAGGAAACGCAACGGTAGTGATGGACACCTCTGACTATGATTCCAAAATGAGGGCGTTGTTAGACCCCTCAAACTACAGGAAACTTAAAAGAGATCCTACCTCGTCTAGGCTCAGACAAGCAAAGGCTCTTATAAAAGTTTCTTCTCTCGATGAAGAACTCAAAAAGAGGATAGAGGATTTGTAAGAGTGAAGCAAGGGCTCCGCGTATATACGGAAAATTCACAAGGATAATGTCCCATTGTGACCTATTGTTAGTACCATCGATTCACCAACATACGACTTAGCCAAAGTTTTAACGACTATGTTGAGACCTTATGTGGGAAATACGGACACTTTCGTCAAGGACTCTACTCAGTTTGTAGAAAAACTGCAAAACATTCAGTTGGGACCGAATGACCGACTCGTTAGTTTTGATGTTGTGTCTTTGTTCACACTAGTTCCCATCAGGGAATCGCTCAACTACGTGTCTGAGTTATTCCCGAATGACATAACAAAGCTCTTCGAACTTTGCCTATCATCCAGTTATTTTCAGTGGAAAGGCGAATTCTATGAGCAAATAGACGGCTGTGCCATGGGAAACCCTCTAAGTCCTTCATGGAGAAATTCGAACAAAGTGCAATTGAAGCGGCAACAAAGAAACCATCCACATGGCTACGTTACGTATGTATGTATGTATGTATGTATTTTCCATGCATTCTAGGTTTCAGTGAAACCCCTCAGAAGCTACTTAAAGCTTGTGCGAGTTAGAATGATGGGTGTGTTCTGTGTAGGCTTTGTTACTGTGTCCCGACGCCACCTTAGGCACAGCACTGTTAATTGTTTACCCAACAGTGAATGGTTCGGCGCGTTCTCCATACCAGAAAATTTCTTCCCTGGCGGAGACTCGAACCCCGACTTGCCGGGTTGCCGGGTCGGAGTCCAGAGTTACGTGGATGATACTTTTGTCGTTTGGAGTCATGAACTTGAAGAATTGGATGCTTTCTTATCCCATCTCAACAGTAGGCACCCAAATATTCAATTCACTATGGAAATTGAAAAGGATGATGCTCTACCCTTTCTAGACGTCTTGGTTACTAGAAAGCCTAATGGGAAGCTAGGACACAGGGTTTATAGAAAACCAACCCACACTACATAAGCAGTCCAATCATTATCCTCAACAGAAACGAGGAGTTATAAAAACACCCGTAGACAGAGCCCGACGATTGTGCGAGCCAGAATTTCTGGAGGTTGAACTTGAACATCTTCAGCATGCATTCGTCGCTAACGGATATAATGCTAAGGAAATTCAGAGGGCAATAAGACCAAAACTTTCCACACGTGATGATAACACATCACAACTCACACCCAATGGAAGAGCTATCTTACCATATATCCCCAAGGTCACCGATAGAATTGGTAGAATACTAAAGAGGCACAATATAGAGACTGTGTATAAGCCAACTCAAAAACTTGGCCAAATGATCAGAACTACCAAAGACAAAGTCGACCCACTCTCTCAACCCGGTATTTACCTTGTGACTGCGGCAAAGTCTACATTGGTACAACGAAGCGAAGTATCAATACGAGAATTAAGGAGCATGAACGATGCTGTCGACTCAATCAGACAGAAAAATCCGCACTAGCGGAACATGCTCTGACAGATGGACACAATATTGTTTTCTCAATGGCAGAAGCTATTTCGAACATCAAAAGTTTCTATCCTAAGAAGAACATGGAAGCCATTGAGATATATAAACATAAGAACAATATGAACAGAAGGGAAGAAACTCCTTTGGTACATAGCGCATGCCAATACGAAGTAGGAGCGATGGACCAATCAACATCGCGCGCGTAAACCCACTACCTTCTCCCGCCAATGATCAGGGTATAAGTTGGACCAACGGATCGAATCCAGCATCACTTTCGGAAATTCAGCGGTCGAGTTACAACCTCAGACAAAGAATCCTCTGAAGATGCCTTGGGGGCGAAACGTTAGGTGAAATAATTCCAAATAAACCACGGCCAATAAGCTCGGAAGACTCTCTTAATGGCAATACCAATATACAGAAAATCCCACTCAAGATCCAGACTCCTTTCAAGCTATCATGTCGACCTTCCTATCAGACTTTAAAACTATGATGACACAACTAATGAACCAAAACCCGATTATGCTTAATCTGCTAACAACAGTCGTTAACAAACTGAAATAAAATGGCTAAATTCATCCGTCTTGCTACCTGGAATGCAAATGGGCTTCCGAACAGAAAAAATGAATTAATGACTTTCATGAATCTCAACAAAATAGATGTTATGCTGATCTCAGAAACTCATTTCACCTAGAAGACCATGTTTCGAATCCCACAATACCTTACTTACTCCACTCAACACCCAGATGGTACTGCTCACGGTGGCTCAGCAATACTAATCCGACGGACCCTCAAGCATGATACACTTTCAAATTATGCAACGAAAGAAATACAAGCAACAAATATCAGAGTGTATACAGAAACATGGGCCTTTGATGTATCAGCCATATACTCACCACCTCGACACAACACATCTCAAAACCAATATACTTCTTTTTTTCAAAACTTCCAACAACGATTTATAATCGGCGGTGACTGGAACGCGAAACATACATACTGGGGATCAAGAATAATAACTCCTAAAGGTCGAAGCCAATTAGAAGTCATACAAATTAAAATTTTGGAGTTATTTCACCAGGCAAACCCACATACTGGCCAACTGACGTGAACAAAATACCAGATCTTTTGGATTTCTTCGTCAAAAACGGCATCAACAACACATATGTCCAAGTAGAATCTACACCGGACCTGCCGTCTGACCACTCACCAGTCACAATAATACTAAGTACAACACCCATTAAGAGAGGAGAAACTAAACCAACACTGACAACAAATCGAACGAATTGGCACATTTTTCACCAAATATTGAATGAAAACATAAATCTAAATATCGACCTTAAAAAACCCGAAGACATAGAACCAGCTGCAAACAACATAACAAAAATGATCCAAAAAGCCGCATGGCTAAGCACGCCTGAACAAACAAGGAAGGAAGATGCACATTTGAAATTACCGCTCCAAATTAGAGAACTAATAGTTGAAAAACGAAGAGCAAGAGGCAAATGGCAAAGATCACGGAACCCAACCCATAAGACTGAACTCAACCAACTAAATAGGAAGCTACACAGATACCTACAACATTACAGCAACTCACAATTTCAATACTATATCGAGAACATCAACGACAACACCGAACACAGTATCTGGAAAGCCACAAAAAAATTCAAAAGACCAACATTAAGAAAATATCCCATTAAAAATCAAGATGGACGCTGGGCTATCTCAGACGAAGATAAGTCTCACATCTTTGCTGAACATCTGGCACAAGTCTTCACCCCGAATGAACCCTACCCCGGCATTGACGACTCTAAAATTAATATGTTTCTGGATGCTGCATGTCAAATGTCTGTACCAATAAAACCCTTCAGAACAAAAGAAGTAATAAGCGAAATTAGAAAACTAAAAAACAAGAAAGCACCTGGTTATGATCTCATTACGGCGGAAATAATGAAAAAACTACCGAGAAAACCTATCGTACTTCTCATCGAATTATTCAATAGAATGATGAGCTTGTCTTATTTTCCAACCATATGGAAGTACGCAGAAATAATAATGGTACCAAAACCGAATAAACCAGAACACGAAGTGAGGTCATATAGGCCCATAAGTTTACTACCAATCATGGGAAAATTATTCGAGAAACTACTTCTAAAGAGACTGAAGCAAGACATAGAACTGAATCATCTGATACTTGACCACCAACTGGGTTTCCGGGAAAAGCACTCCACTGTCCACCAAATTCACCGTATTGTTAACACCATATCAAAAAGTTTCGAAGAGAGCAAATTCTGCTCTGCAGGATTTTTGTACTCCTCCCAAGCGTTCGACAAGGTGTGGCACAATGGATTGCTATATAAACTAAAGAATCTCCTACCTCAACCATACTACCTCATCTTGAAATCATACCTAGCAGACCGTTATTTTACTGTAAAATTCGGAGAAACATCATCAACGTCACACAAAATCAACTCGGCAGTACCACAAGGGAGCATACTGGGTCCGTTCCTATATATAATTTACACCTCTGATATACCAGAAAATAGAAACACCACAATAGCCTCCTTTGCAGATGATATAGCTCTACTCTCTTCTCACGAAAATGCCACAACAGCCTCCGAACATCTACAATAACATCTAAATGACCTCGAAAAATGGCATCGAAAATGGCGACTGAGCATTAACAGGGGCGGGCCGAAGCCAAATTTTTGGGGGGGGGGATCCATCGAAAATTTTCCAACTGTACATTGAATTAACAGAAAACCGTTATACTTAATTATAATATGGTATATTTGTTTCGGTAAAAAATTCAAAATGATGAATTTCAACAGAGTGAGGAGTAATTAACTTTTTTTCTCCATCTACCGAACATTCAATTAAGTAAATTTTATGAAGTCTATTTTTTTCGTGAAGAGTATCATGATGTTGCTTGAAAATTGAGAAACACTAGTGATTTGTTTCTTCAGTTTTGCAGCTTTTCTTTATTTCATGGAATTTGGAAGTGAAGGCAAGGCTCATTTTCATCAGAGGAAATAGTTTTTCTGAAAAATCTATTCTTTTCATTCTTTGAAAGAAGTAAATATTGGAAATGAGCAGTTTCAATACGATGAATCTCATCAAATTTATTTTATGGAATCGGTTTTTTGTAAGTACCTTGAAGTCTGCTTGGAACTTTGAAAAACACTTTTTGTTTCATTCTCAAATTTAGTTCAGTTTCATTCTTCGGTGTATCTCAAAATTTCAAGCATCATAAAACAAGTTATTTATCACAAAAAAAGCAGATTTCATAAATCAAAGAAATATACATGATTGAATGTTGTGTATTTGAAAAATCAAAGTTAATTACTAACCACTTTGATGAGATTCTTAATATTGAAACTGCTCATCCCTAACATGGGCCCATTTCACAGAATGATAGGAACAAAATTTTCAGAAAATATATTTAATTTGATAAAAATGAGCCTTAATTTTGCTCACAGATTCCATGAAATAAAGAAAAGCAACAAAACTAAGGAATAGAACAGATAATGTGTGTCAGAGTTGCAAGCATCATGAATTAAGATACGATTCTGACTCAAATCAGTCATATTGAAGAAACAATTTCGAAAAAGAATAAAACGAAAAAAAAAACATCTTTGCCTTCACGGAGACTACACCGAAAACATTTTTGAAACATACATGAATTATCGAAACTCCCCATAATTTTCTCTCGCACTTGTTGTCCACTCGGCATATTCTGCTCATGAAATTTTTCTTAGTAATTTTTTATAAGGCCCCACAAAACTCAAACTTCACTTTGAATCTTTTTCGGTTCATTTTTTAAATTTATTTACACATATTGTTTATCCGCAAAACTATAACACAATGTACGAAGAGCGTACCTAATGATGATCCTGCTTATCTGATAGAAACAGCTTAAATTTATGATACCAGATGGCTTTTTATGACACAGTCCATTCCATTTTACTGAAAAATTTACAACTAGGTACCTACTTCTCGAGGCCGCATCTCTTCAAACACTTGATGGTAAAAATATTGTGTCGAATACCATTTATTGCCGGCTATACATATATTGTCAAGTATGGATTGCAAACTTGTTTTTTCTGATTCAGATTCCTTCGTATTTCATAACTCTCTCGGAACGATGTATTTCAACTGCTTGGAATTTTTTCCGACTGCTTTGAAATTTTTCCAACTACTTTGAAATTTTTTTCCAACTGCTTTGAAATTTTTCCAACTCCTTTGAAAATTTCCCGACTGCTTTGAAAATTTGCCAACTTCGTTCAACATTGGGGGGCGCTTGCCCCAGGCGCCAGCTCGAGGGGGCGCCAAAATCAACCATTATGATTTTCTCGAAATTAATTTCCTAGTGCTAAAATCGACACTGTCACTATGCCAAAAATCTTTAAAATTAATTAATGCCCCCCCCCCTGACATTTCAGTCCCCGTGGAAAAAGAGGGAGGAGTTAGATTCTCAACAATTTACTGGTTTTCAGTCGACTTAGCTATTATGTTATCGGCAGAGGTTTTTCATGAATTGATAACTTCCTGTGGCTCGTGGAGCACTTTCTGGTTGACCAAAAATCATTGAAACTTTTCGGTGACGATGATTCCATGAATTTTGTTTACCGAAAAAGTGCTCAACGCGCCCCTAAAGAAGTCATAAATTCATAAAATACCCCATGCGTGTCGGCATTCTCTAATCGTTTCAAAATGATCGTTTTATTGTCGGTTTTTTTAGGCGGCTTCTTTGATTTGGGTTTCTTCATGTGGCAAGTGCGGGTGGAAAAACCCGGAAATACTTTCTTTCTCATGTTTAAAAGGTTATGAGCTTTCCAGAGCAACAAACGTGATCCTTTAATCAGATATTTCAAAAACTCGATCGAGTGAAACAAAAAAACGGGTGGCTGGATTGATTTAGCTTTTGGTAGGGTTTATATGAACATATTGAACAGTAAAAGGCACACTTAACATTTTTAATTTTTGTTTGATCCAGCGCTTGATTTTCCAAAACCAGAAGCCCTCATTTCGTTGCAATTTTTTTTTCGAAAAAGCAATGTCTTCGAAGGGTAATCAATCAGGTTCTCGAAACCCACCGTTAACTTTTCGTGTGATTATTGATAGCTGAGATATCGATAGTCAAAGACAAAAGGATCTCTTTTTATTTGATCTCTCCATGATAAGTAGACGTATCAAGATCTAAAAAAAATTAAAGGTTAATTAACGAAATATCCGAACATTATAGCGGTTAAGCAAAAGAAAGTAGACTGAAAAATTAAATTTAAAATTTTGTTGTTGTTGGTTTTTCTGATATTGATCAAGAACTAATGACGTTACAAGATTTCAAAGTACTAATCCAAAAACAAGATACTCGGAGCTACAATTTCTTTTTTGTTTTTTCTGGCCTGTTGAAAATTGCTCAAAAAATTTCGATTTCATTTTGATCCTTTAGTTCATTCCAGTAGTGTAGATATACATTTCTAAAGTTTTCAATTCTCATACAAAACTTTAGAGGGAGGCGCCATCATGAATTTTTGACCTGGTTAGGAAAAATCGTTAATCCGGACCTGGTGGTGTGACATTCTTCGGTCCGAAGCTATTCAATAAGTTGCCAACCAGTGTGACGGTTTTGCCTATAAAGGAGTTCAAGCGTAAGATTAAAGATTATTTCAGCAAAAAATGTTACTATTCTCTGAGTGAGTTTCTTTCAGATGGTATATTATGGATATCCTGTGAATTCAATTTTTGTTTTTTCTCTTTTGTATATTTGACGTATGTAAACACTCGTGTAATAGCATGAATAAATTATTCTCATTCTTAATCATCAAGTACGCAAAGATTTCACTTGTTTTTTCGAGCATTTCGGCCGTCGTCGTGGATTTATTCATTATTGACGTTTTGCCAGTTCGAGTGTCTGGCATCTTCAGGAGTTGTTCTCGCTGATTGTACGTCCTTATATCACCTGTCGGAGGGGCCGCCCGATTATGATATTACCATGAAAACTGTCCTGGGACAGTTATCATTCTAGAATGATCCATATTCTTGCACGATTCTGTTCTACAAGATGTGGCAGAACGAACAGATTCAACCTCGAATTAGAGAAATGCCATTTTTGTACGCCTCAAATCCTTGTTTCCTATTATTTAGAAAAATTTCGGAAACGACATTTCGTATCATTTTCAGAATTCATCTCAGATATCGATTTCATTATATGAAATTTACAGTTTGACAGCATTACCGAGGGTCAGAGGTGGCCCTATCCATTGCGAGGCCATGGGCGGGAGATTTTCGCGAGGCCCTTTTTCCTTCGTGAATCTAGTTTCACAAAGCTGTGTTAGTGATAAGGCTTCTACATGATCCTTTAAAATCCGGTTTCGAAGAGAAGATCATAAAAATTAAACTATTTATTTTTATGATCCAGATGCACAGAAGTTCCATGGGAAAGGTCACCATCTTGTATGCATATTTCTATTGGAAACAGTGGCTTCTTATAATATGTGTATCGAAAATTTCTCTGCAAAATCCACCATATATGACTTTTTCTGGGATATCCCGAGTGATAGAGGGGGCACTAGTGGTTAGTTTGATTGAGGGCGTCAAGTCCCAGTTGTATCGAGCCCTGAAGCTACGAACAGCTCGGGGAAGTGTTGTGCAACTTGGATACTTTTGAGTATCCGATACTGAACTATTACGTATTGGATCAATTCATTGGATAGTTGGTATCCACATTTGAAAATATAGGTTTCAGAAACCAATTAATTGAATTAATTTCTTAATTCAATAACAAGAAAAAACTTGAATTTATTTGAAAAATGTGAACATGAGCTCTTAATGTGAATGAAGAACCAAAAACAATGGAAGTTTTTCATCAGTAAAAATAGAATATAACAAAACTGGACCCATTCCCTCATCCCTAATCACCAGATTCGAAAAAAAACAGATTTTGCGCTCCTCCTTCCGTACTTCACTACAATGGAATGAATTCGTGCATAAGACGATAATTCAAAGGGACCGCCAAAGAACGGTCAACAGGGCTATAAATATTTTATGAGGTTCCAACATCTGGCATAAATAAACATTGTACCTAAATACTTAGATAATTTTTAACCTAATTGTGTTGTGTGATTCTACATTCTATTCTCCCTACTGATCTGGTCGGTCAGACATCTGGTGCCTCAATGACATATTTGGACGTTCCGAGAAGGCGCAATATTCAAAAACTACATCATGTTTTTTTTCACTTTTCTTCTGAATGAATGTATTGGTGAACGAACTTTTTTTGAACTTACGCTTATGTTTAAATCTTTATGAATAATTAGGGATCTAAATCAATATCAAAACTTGTTCGAAGCTTTGCGCGCGAGGCCCCACCATCAAGAGCGAGGCCCCGGGCGATTGCCCCGTTCGCCACCCCCTAAGGCCGCCACTGCCGAGGGTTCAGTACCTGGACATATGTCTGCTCTAGCTATGAATCTGAAGAGTGAAAAAGCTCCTAAGTTCACGTGTACACATTACCTACTACAATATTACAGTACCAACTTATATGGTCATGATCTCTGTAGATTTCGTAACTCTGTTCTTACAACTAAACAAAACTGCTTTGATTCTTCATCCACCAGTTAATAGTGAAAAAATTATCTGATACAAATATTTTTCTCTTGAGTAGCTCTAATTCCGCATGCTTGTTAATTGATTATTGAAAGTAAGTCCAGACAAAATGTTTATTGAAAATAATGAATACCTTCAAAATTGTAATGATGGTAAAAAGAATAATCATTTGAATCAGATATGTTACAATGTCGTTGAAATAAAACCACTTTGAACAACCAAAATCCACTTTTATTTCTTTCTATCAATCGCTCTGTATATTTCACTTAAGTTACTTGAGAGAATATAATGCTGAATGAATCAAATCTCCCTTCGAATGTTCTCTACTCTTATTTTTGTTTACAGATTCGTCAGCGTCTTTTACTCACGCTCTCATACGATACAGTAAGAACTGATTACTCACAAATTCTCCAATTTCTTATTTCTTTGGAAAGTTCCAATGCATATAATAATGAATTATCAATTTAATAATTGGATCATTTACCATGCAAATACATTTGTCTTCAATAATAACATCAATTGCAACAATGTTTCACTCTCATGTACCTTTACACAACATTCAATATGAAATATTTCCTGATAATCATATGAACTAACTCTAATGAATCGTAATATCCATAACATTCGGCCATCCTGCTCTTCTGAGCGTCCTTGCGAATCGATGAGCAAGTTGGATTTTTATTTCTTCTTATTTCTGAAATCAGAAACTTGTACAAAATATTCATTTCATTATTATTTTTTTTTTATAATTAATTGATTATTCCATAATTCAATGAAAACATTTTTTTTATTTGATAATGGTGTTCCATTATTGTTTTTTTTTTGTTGACAATGGAGTTCCATTGTTTTTTTTTTAATGATGGTGTTCCAATCATTTTTTTTGACAATGGTGTTCCATTGTTTTATTTTTTGTTGACAATGGTGTTCCATTATTATTATTATTATTATATTTATTTATTCAGTAATCAAAAAAATACAAACTTAATTTATATGCTACAACTATTTCCACATATACAAAGTATAAATCAGTATAACTAAATAAATAAGAGAATTACCTCGAGGACAAAAAACAGATGGTCATGTCCTGTCTGAGGATTAATCTTCAAAATAAAATTTTGCGTGAAATAAAAAATAATAATCTGTGAAATAATCAAGTGAAAACAAATGAATTCTTGATATCAATCAAATCAGAAATATATTTCCTATCTTGATTTCCTATCCATAATTTCAGTCTGAGCTTAAATTGGTTCAATGTACCACTGTCCTTAATATACTGGGGGATATTATTATATATTCGAGGCGCCAAGTAAGTATGAGATCTCTGTCCGATAGTTTTTTTTCAAGAAAATTTAGTACAAGCTTGAAATCATTTCGTATAATTTCCTCCAAAATCGACCATGAATCCCCTTCATAAAAAATTGCAGTGTCATCAGCATACGAAATTAATGTTCCACAGATAGAAAGCGAGAAAAAGGAGTTAATATAAATTATGAAGAGAACAGGCCCCAGAATTGTTCCCTGCGGAACCCCGAATTCCATTTCCCTCAAGGAGCCTAATGAATTTCCAACCCTAACCGTTTGTGTCCGTCCAATTAGATAGCTGGAAAACCACTCGAGAGTACTCCCCGTGAACCCATAATATTCTAATGTTGTGAGTAACTCCCCATGATCTACCGTATCAAATGCCTTACTTATATCAATAAATATGAACAGACATGCCTTTGATCTATCCAGTGATGCGTAGATTCTGGATGTTAGAGAAGCAATTGCATCCTGTGTTGAACGACCGGTTCGAAAGCCATATTGACCATCGTTTAAAATCTTATGCTCCTCCAAAAATGACATTGTTCTAGAGTGTACAATTTTCTAAAAATTTTTGAAATGCTTGAAGTTAACGATATCGGACGATAGTTGTTTACCGATGCTTTGTTAGCTGTCTTCTATATTGACACCATAACGGACGTTTTCAAAATTGAGGGAAAAATTCCGGTAGACATAGACCTATTTATGATGTAGGTTAACGGTCCAGCTATGTTAATCGCTATATTCTTCAAAGTTCCAGCCGTGATACCATCAAGTCAAGGAGAAGCACCGGATCTCAAAGAGTTTATAGCACTAACTATCTCGCCCTCATCAGTCGGCCTTAGTGTGAAGCTGAAAGGGTTTCTTTTTCTATTTATTAGCCCTTGGTTACCAACCCTCGATCTGATTTCCCCAGCCAGAGTTGGTCCAACCCCCGAGAAAAAAGTACCGAATGCTTCCGCTATATCATGATCATTAACTAAAATTCCGCTTTCATTTGAAATATGAACAATTTTGTTCGAATCAGAACCCTTCTCTCCTTTCAACACGTTCCACAGTTTTCTGGAATCTCTTTTCGACTTTTCAATCAGATTCTTATAATAATTAAATTTGGCTAGTTTTAATTTTTTTAAATGTATTTTGTAGTTTCTATACCTCCTAACTAACTCATCATCCGGTATTGAAATACTTTTAATTTGTTTATACATAGAGTTTTTAACATTAACAGACCGAACAATGCCCTTAGTGATCCAGGCTTTACGTTTCTGATGAATTTTTCTTAAATAAACAACTCTCGTATTATCCAAAATACACTGTTTTAGACAATCAACGAAATATTCGGTTGCTGTCTCTGCAGAATCAGTATTATATAGTTGGGTCCAAGTCATATCATTTAATATTCTATTTAGTGATTTAAAATCTATATATTTTCTAACTCTGGTGGTATTCACAGACTTTTTTAATTCTTCAACTTTAAGCCATAATATTGTCGGGAAATGATCTGTGATATCGATATGCAGAACCATAGGTAAAATTCTATCTCTTTCCAAATTCGCTCTTAGAAAAATATTATCTATACATGACTTACTGGCAGTCCTCGTAACAGTATTGATAGTGGACACAAAACCCTGCTCACATAGTAAATTGGCATACTCACTGTCCTGACTAGATTCAGACAGCAAATCCATATTTGTATCACCAATAAAAATACTTATATCGCCCCCCTTGAAATTGTTTTTCAAAAACTTCATTGAATACATCTTTAGAAATGGTGTGAGGTCTATAAACAGCTAATAAAGAAATACTTGTTTTATCATAAGTGTCTAACTGTAAGATTCTGAATTTTCCTGCCATATCGACTATTTTGTGAGTATAAGGTAAAGATGATCTTATATTTATTACTACGCCATCGTTTTGATTGACCCTTCCATTGTTATAAATAATGTCAAAATCACTCATATGAAAAGAATTTACATCATCAATTTTCCATGTTTCAGTCAGAACAATAATGTCATACGCGTGATTTAGACTACTAAGTACGACTTTCAATTCATCTAGATTTTTCCCAATGCTACGGATATTAAGATGAAAAATTCTTAAATTGAAATTTGCATCATATAAACTGTTAGGATGCGTGATGTCACTTACAACCTGATTTGTGAAATAATTAGTCTGAGCGTCACATTCTAAAAAATATTGTTCCATAATTACTTAAATATTAATTGAGTTATGTTGTAGTCCGTACGTTCTTTCTGGCGATCTAGTTGGATTTTGTGAAGTGGACAGTTAACATCCAGTACCTCGTGATCAACCGAATACCTGGTTCCATACTTCTCGTTACTATCCAGACAATTCATACATTTTGTCAAATTACTACTGCATTCGTCGTGGCGATGAGTCCCAGCGCACTTTGAACATCTCTTGTCACCGACATACTTGCAGTCTTTACCTTTATGGTTGAACTTATAGCATTTATAACATCTCAGTACACTAAGGTTTTCATGTAAGGGACATCTGCGTAATCCCACATAAACACGTCCAGCCTTAATCAACTTGTTAAATGCAGATCTATTACACTGGATGATTGCGAATTGTCCATTTTTTCTCCTATTCTTCCGCAATAGAGACAATTGCATCTGATCCTCCTCGGTTATGAAATCATTCTGACTTCTAATGGAATCGATCAAAGATTCAGAATCGATATTCTCATCCAGGTTACCAATGAAGACGGCTGGCTGGCGCATTCGAGTTTCATCCACTTCATATCTCTCTCCCATACTTTCCACGAGCGCACATTTCAGCTGCTCTCTCGATTTATTAGTGTTACATTTAATGAAAACACTGCCATCTTTTCTGTTTTTCATACTTTCAACACCAACATTGATTTCATGAGGTCTTGCTTGGGCCGGAGTCGTAGATGTCAAAACTTCAGAAAAGGTTGGTGATGGTAGTACGAGAGCTTCCTTTTGCGTGGTAACTTTCGCTCTGAGCGACTCAATCTGCTCTTCTAATAATTGAATCACCTTTTCTTTACTCTGAATCACACTCTCCTTCGTTTCAATGATACTGTGCAAGAACTCATAAGTATCATGATTCAGACATCGTTGACAATAAAATTTCATAATTTGTTTTCCCTTCAATTCAATCACCGTAATCTCGGAAGAAGATAAATTGGCACATGATTTGCAATATTGAATATTACATCCATCACAGGAAACGACAGGTGTTCTAGATGTGGGAGATTTATTGCATTCGGAACAATGTGCTGCCATTATTATCTAATGAAGATAACAGGCATACGTATGTTCCTATAATATGCACTACTCAGATATAAATCACATAGTTTTGGAAAATATTAATTCGACGTTTTCAACGAGAAATAATTGTCCTTTTTCAAAATATTTTTTGTTATGTACTTGAGGGTCACTATGGGTTCACTCTGACAGGCTGAAACAGCCAAAAACTCCGCTTTTTACTCACAATCAAGAGAAGTACAGGAGCAGTTAACAACACGTGCGACTCGCATGAAATCAACACAATGTTTTTTTTTTTTGACAATGGAGTTCCATTGTTTTTTTTTTTCAGTGATGGTGTTCTAATCATTTTTTTTTCGACAATGGTGTTCCATTGTTTTATTTTTTTGTTGACAATGGTGTTCCATTGTTTTCTTTTTTCTAACAATGGAGTTCCATCGTTTTTTCTTGTGGTTTATGGTGGTCAATTATTTTGTGGTAATGGTTAAATTTTGATTTGTTTTTTTTTTGTTGATGATGGTATCCCATTTTTTATGATTCTAATAAATCAATTAACTCATCAACACTATTAACCTCATCTTCGGAATGTGTATCATCGGATTCGCTAAGTGCACCGGACTTATATTCGCGTATTGCGTCTGCAGCAACAACTGCCGAATATCGTTGGTAACTTTTCATTCCTTTTAAGGCCACAATTTCATATCGATCATTTTCTAGAACTTTCGACACTTTATAGAGGGTCCTCCGTATTTTATTCCAGTCTTACGACCGACATCCTTAGTATCTTTTTTAGCTCCTCGCCAAAGGACCAAACTACCTAAACGTTATATTTGGTGCTTTCTTTACGTTTTTTATCAAACCGTTTTTTCATTTTTTCACTTTGTTTATCCATTTTTCGCTTAGCATTTTTTTCAATTTCTTGCCTATTTTCGAGGATAATGTCCTCTTGACCCAAATTTCCGTAATGATCTTTATCGAAGCCAAACATTAATGTATGTGGGGAGTACCCTGTACTTCCATTGATGGTATTATTCATTCCCCAAACCACATCTGGAAGTTTGTCCATCCATTCATTTTCGTTTTCTATACTCGTATTTATACTGTCTAACAGAGTACGATTATAACCGTTGATTGAAATATTCTACTTCAATCAACGTTATAACGTTCGACTTGACCGTTCGAACGCGGTGAAGCTATCGCTTTTAGAACCAAATTTATTTTTTCTCATAGCAAAACTCTTTGAAGGTTTTAGATTTAAATGCCTTTCCTCGATCTGCTATAATTCTTTTTGGTGTTCCAAACATACTAAACAAATCTTCAAACAATAAATTACTTCGTTTGAGTTGGTTGTTTTAGTTGGTCTTGCAAACAAGTATTTAGAAAATGAATCAACGATCATAAACACATATGCATAATTTTTGTTTGTTTTACAGAAGTGTCCTAAATGATCAATATGCCATGTACAGAGGGGTTGTTTTGCTTTAGGTATAGGATGGAGAAAACCTTCCTTTTTACCATATTGACTTTTCTTATATGCACAATCAACACATGCATTTACATATTTCTTTATGAATCTAGTCATTTTCGCAAACCAAAATTTACTTTTTAGTAAATTTTCACATCGTTTTTGTCCTATATGACCTATTTCGTCGTGATACTTTCTCATTATATTAAATCTGCATATTTTCGTATTACAAGTCTCAATTCACCATTTTAAAATTTTCCTGTAAACCCTATCGTTCTTAAGACAATATGTCGATTTAATTTCTTTGTCGGCAGTGCCTGATTTCAATTTGTCTTGAATTACTCGAATTTGATCGTCTTGCATTTGTACGGTTAAAGCCCAGTCGTCAATTTCTATTCTTGAAATATTTTCTGTGTTTCTATTTAGAGCATCGACATGTGACATTTTACACCCTGGACGATGTTCAATTTCAAAATCGTAATCTTGAATAGCTAACCACCATGGAGCTATTCTGGGCACCAATTATTTTTTTACAAATGTACCTACTTCGAACTGCGCTACAATCCGTTACTTTTTTGAAATGTGTGTCATGAAGGTAAATTCTAAATCGTTTTATAGATTCAACTACAGCTAATGTTTCCAACTCATATGAATGGTGAAAAGACTCATCCACCGATGTTGCTCTACTGTAAATATGCCATTGGTTTTAATCCGCTATTTGATTGTTGAAAAAGAATACCGGCTATACCTTTCGAACTAGCATCAGTATGTAGTTCTTTTTTTGAATCTGGGTTGAAAATTGTTAGGACAGGTTCATTTGTTAAAATTGATTTTATTTTCGAAACTGCCATATTTTGATCTTCTCCCCATTCCCATTTAACGTCTTTCCAGAGTAATTTTGTTAAAGGACTAACTATTTCAGCATGATTTTCAATGAATTTTCTGAAATACGAACTAAGACCTAAAAACTGTCGAATTTCGTGAATATTTGAAGGGTTTTTGAAATCTTCAATAGCTTTCACTTTTTTGGAACCGGGTTTGATTTCATTCTCACTAATTTCATACCCCAGAAAATCAATTTTAGTTTTGAAAAAATAGCATTTTTCTAGATTTAATTTCACATTATTCTCCTCGCAAATTTTTAAAATAGTGTTGAGTTTTTCCATTCCCTGAGATATTGATTTTGACGGAATTAAAATGTCATCGAGATAAACTAAGATTTCTTCATGTCTTAGTGGACCCATAAGAGTGTTTATAAACATCTGAAAAGCTGACGGCATAAACCAAATGGTAGGCGGAGAAACTCATATTGTCCGTCTGGAGCCAATACCTTACTAGAGTGTTCTAGTAAGGTATTGCTGGAGCGCGGCCTACGATATTTAACAGGCCAGAATGTTGCCTTAAAACGCGACGTTGCCTATTGGGCTCGAGGTGTTACACGCCAGTTGCAGGTTTCAGTTCTGTGAGGAAGGTCGGAAGGTGTGAGAGTAAAAGCGTATCCAAAATTCGACAGGGAAGCGTGTAAAGAGGTTTGTGTTTTTTCGCTGTGTGCGTGTGATTGGTTTTTTAATCAACAAAGAAAGTGAAGATAAGTGTTGTAGTTGCAAGATCAGTGTGTATCGGTTCATCATTGAATTTTTCGACTTTAAGTGTTCATATCTGGAAGGAATAATCGACAGGGAGGTTTTTCATTTTAATATTCATTGAAATTTCATTTGGAAATCTCAGATTTGAGTACTCTGCCCCGATTGCAAAAGCAACTATAAGTCCACTAATGAGAAAAGAAGGTATTAGTATTTAAATTTCCGAAAGATCCCGCGAGGAGAAGAAAATGGCTTAACGCAATTCATAGAGAAAGTAGTTTTCAAATCAACGAAGACAATTTAGTTTGCATAAAACATTTTGGAGATTCCCATATTCTGAAAAATAACTCTTATCCAACCGCCTAAGGTTAAGTCGTTCAGTTATAAATATACTGCTGATGATGCATTTCCTTCAATTTTTCAAAATCAACTGAGTTACGTGACGTCTTCAATTACTCCAAAAAACAACTGATTTTGAGGTATGGAGACAAAAATTAGTTGTCCATTATGATTATGCTTACATCGATTGCGACAAACAAGATCAGATCGATTCATTTTCAGACTTTGGTTGTCATTTCAAAGACAAGGCAATTTCTCACTTCTTTTCCAACGTTGAATAAAAGGACACTGCTCAATTCTAAAATATAAATTTCAGAGAGACGTTTTGAAATGTTTATTTATGTAAAATATTTATCACGACAAATTTAATGTTCACTATGTCTGCAGGTTTCTGAAATTATCTTGAACAAATTTCCCAAAATTTTGAGTAATATCTTCCTTAATAATTATTCTATAATGGTTAGTGATAGAATCTTAAGAACTTCTCCTTCCGACAGGAAATTACTTACTGTTAGTCGTCAGTTATCAGAATTGTTTTTATTTATTCAGACTTTATTATAGGATTTATTTTATGTTCAAATAAGATATGCTCAGAATTGAATCATTTTTGATAGCGAAATAATATTTTTTTCCTCTTCTGATATTCATCCACCTATTTTATTCGCTTCAGAAAGTAAAATAATTTTCATTCTGATTGTAATCTTGTGGAACTCAATAACACAGCTACCTCCTCGTGGTGAGTTCTGGATTATTTGCGATAAAATATTAAGAAATTATTCGCAAATAAACGAAATCCTGTTTTGTTTTCCTCCCTACAGTTCTTTATTCAATTGTGAATTGAAATAAATTCGAAATTATATCGAAAACAGTGCGAATTGCACAAGAAAAACGTATACTGTCTGTATCTACGCGTACCACTAGACACGCTACTCGTAACAACGGCAACGTCTAACCTTCCGGCCTGTTAGATTTAGTAGGCCGTGTCTGGAGTTATAAATGCAGTTTTATCGATCGAATCTTTTGCTAGCGGAATTTGATAATAACCTTGCTTCGTATCTAGACTACAAAAATATTTATTTCCTCCTAATTTGTTGATGAAATCTTCAATATTTGGTAATGGGTATCGGACTTTTACAGTAATAGCATTAAGTTTTCTATAATCGATACAAAGCCTGTAATCCCCATTTGGTTTTTTAACTAGACGTGCGGGGCTAGCATATGATGAATTTGAAGTTTGTATGATTGGCGAATCCAACTACCGTTGAGGGCGCTGTAAATACTTGTTTTCTAGGTTCGAAATTTAGCCACCAGCCTGAGTGGCGCTAGGGGCTTTTTTGTACATTTTTGAATGACAACGGGATATTTATATCATTTTCTGAAATAAATGAATAGATTTTCATTTTAAGAGTGATTTAAAGGCTTTTTGAGATGGTAGTGCGTGTTAATGCATTTCTGATTGTACATTAAGTGTGGCAAGTTCAGAAGAACAACTCGTTTTCACCACGAATGATGAAAACATTTTATGCAAAGATATTTAATACTTGTAAGAACAATTATTTTGAATATGTTTTACACTTGTTGGGATTACTCAAATGACGTAGAATAATATATTTGAAAGTATTTCCTAGATCCATGAGGTTCTGCAGAATTCGTAAATGAATGGTACTACCTCAAAGTGATATCCAATTGAAGCAGAATCATTCGTGCTGCACAAAGGTTCAAATGAATCTGTTGAATTTGGAAACATACGACTTCATTGTTTATTGAAGTTTTCACAAATCAATTTTGAAAGTGGGTGCTTCCTTTCATGAAGATTACGAACAAAATTTGATTGAGAACATTTCATTTAATCATTTCTTCAATCATATGTTGCAAAATGAATAAACGATTCTGAAATTTTTTCCAGTCTTTATTTGTATTTAGTTTGTAATTTCAAAATGTAAATTGTATATATCTTTCATCACACAATATCAAGATAACAATCAAATATAGATAAAATATTTGTTTACAATGGAAAACTTGCCAGAGATGATACCAAAAAGTCAGAAGAGATGTATGTTATTGCCAAGTCAAAGTGAAATGACAAAATGCTGACATAAATAGAGAACAAACCTTTGAAAATTTATAATTGTTTGAAAACTCATAGGGTCGGTTACACAAAACTTCGATTTCACCGTTAAATTAATTGGAGCCAACACAATTCGTTGAAATTTCAAAACGAGTGATTTGATTGGTTTGAATTTACTTAAGGTTTTCAAATCGTACAATTAAAGCTTTGTGAAACCCGCCCATAATCTTTCAAACCCAGTGTTTGCAAATTCAGTCAAGGAGTTCAATTGTTTCTTATTTTCAATGGCATTAGCAAAATTTCACATCAAATCACCAGTGTTCACTTGTCCCATTGTCTTTAGATACTTTCTCTGCATTTTCAAATCTCACAGATTGCATTTTGTGCAATCTGCTGTGCACATGCACAGCAGATTGTTCCGCTTTACCCAAAACAGGCAATATTGCAGCACTTTTTTCTTTGATTTACACACCACTTTCAAAATTATGGAAATGAGTACAATGAGTTGTTGATTGAGAAATTATATGTTTATCCCTAATAGTATCATTCCTGGATTCTCTCCTCAATTTATGTTGGGCCATACAAGCCCTATTCATTTCTTCTGGATATTAACTACGTCGCAAGTTTCGAGAAGTCACAGCAGTAGCTTTAAGCTCAGGAGCTTTCATTTGCTGAAATTTTGAACCTGCAAGGATATATAAATAAATATTATGAATTATGCACACAATTTTTCACAACAGACCTATGACAAGATTATCAATCTGAAAATGATGAGAGAAAACAATAATTTTTCCCATCTTCAATCTTCTCACCCATGAAGAAATTCATTTCGTTTATTGAAATATTCGTTTTAATTACACCTTTCGGAACCACAAATGACCCACCAAAACCTTTAATAACCGTGTTAGAGGGCATTAATTGTGAATTTGTTTTATTTAAAACCTTCATATTTACCACATTTATTGAACTTAATAATAATAATAATAATAATAATAATAATAATAATTCATTTATTCATAGTAATTACAAAACAGGGATGAATAAACTTTTTAACCCATCAAATGTTTCATGGGGAGTCATGTGAAATTTAGTCCAAAAAGGGACAAATAAATATATACAAATTAAAAATGTATAAAAAACGCAAACATAAGTCAGACAAACTACAATAAATAAGTAGGGCCAGACAAAATATTTTATATATCTAAAATTTATCATTCATGTATTCATGTATTGTGTAGTAAGCTTCATTCAATAGAACACATTTCAGTTCACTCTTAAGTTTTCTTCTGTTCAATTCCTTCATTTTGGATGGCAGTTTGTTGAAAATTTTTATAGCCAGGTGATTGACGTTCAACTGTGATACTTTTATACGGTGGTATGGTATGATGAAGTTGTTTTGATTTCTAGTATCATATTTGTGATTAAAGTTGTTTTTCAATAGTATCTCTTTATTATCGTGAATATACATTACACAGGTAAGTATGAGAATGGACGTTACAGTAAGAATTTTTTTTTTAGGGAACAGTTCTCTACAGCTATATCTACTGTTTGCGCCACATAGTATTCTCAAGACCTGCTTCTGTTTTATAAATATCTTTGAACTTTCAGGTGTATCTCCCCAGAAAAGGATGCCAAAGTTAAGGATACTATGAAAGAAGCTGAAGTAGGCAATCTTGGCTGCTTCGACACCTGCGATCTGCTTAATTCTCCTAACCGCATACGTAGCTCTTGACAACCTGGGAATCATTTCATCAATGTGGACAGAAAACTTGAGGTTTGGCTGCAAGAAGACACCAAGTAACCGCATGTGATTGTCCGAAGACATCTTTGGTTCAAATATTAGTCTCTGCGTTTTATCCGTGTTCATCATCAATTTATTCGCATTGAACCATATTTGAGCATCATTTAGTGTTTTTCTATCTTCCTTCTCTAATTCATGGTTGTCCATACCCCTATTCAGGAACGAGGTGTCATCAGCGAAGAGGATGGTTTGATCTGCATTCATATTCATATATACTTCCAGTATCTAAACACCCTCCAAACTGATTATTATTTATTTTAAATTAATTTTAAATGAATCATTTTGTACTTGCCCTAAAGTATTAATCTCCTCAACTTTCTTTTTATTAAACCAGCAATTCTCTTGGCGGTGTCCTTCTTTCTTGCAAATATCGCATTTTCTGATGTCTGTAGATCCAGTTTTTCTCCTGGAGCAATCTTTGGCGGTGTGGTTTGAAAACCGGCATATTGTGCATCATGATGATAGCTCGTATCTTCCTTGCTGCGAAGTAGAAGGTTTGTTTCGGCACCAGCAGTCCTTTGCAAAATGTCCTAATTTTCCACAAACGAAGAACTCAATTTTTGATCTTTTACTGATCTGGGTCTGCATCGCGTCCCTTTGAGGACTTTGGTAGTTGTCCATGGGGGCTATAAAACCTGCATACAACTCGTCTGGAGTAGCACATTGAAAAGCACGGGCATTTGGTTAAGTTCTTGGGGAAGTCCTCGAATTATACACGATATGGTTGCTTCATTATCAAGTCGACATGGTTGAGTCAAATTCAGCTTGGCATGATAATAATGTGTCATGCTTTCGTCTGGTTCTTTTTTACGTGCAACCAGTTTTTCCAATGAGGTGGCATAATCGACATATCTAGGAAATGCTCTGTATAACGCAATTTGTTGAGGGAAGATTACTTCCCCTCTCTGCCCGAACATGCCTCCGCCCATAAGAACTGTCGACCATAGACCCTTATGTCTATGTGTAAAATGTACAAGATCTATGACCGATACGATGACTACCCGAATCCGAACAGTATTCGATGAATAACCGGCGGACTGTGGTAGTCAAGTGGGTTATGGGCCATTGTGAAAAAGTGAACTAAAGAACAGTGAGTGAAAATTTTACAAGATGGCGTCCACATCCAAAAAGACAATTGAATCCAGTGAATCAGGAGATGAAATGATGTGTTTCATTGATGAAAGTACTTCTCGTCCTAAGGAAAATAATACTCTCGTGTCAATGACGGAACAGGAATTTCAAGCGAAAATTCAACACGAGGTATTGAAATCAACTTCAAGCTTCGCTAGCACACTAGCTCCAATATTAACGAATATGAGAGCAACACAGGATTTCACCAACAATCCAGTGTTCCCCAAGATCGATAAGGAAGATCGACTTAGCGGCTCTAAGAATTTCATTCCATGGAGACAAAGACTCGAGTTGGGATTAAGATCAAACGAACTCTCAACATTCATCACAAAGGAATTAGGTGATGATGAGGACCTTTCCAAGGAGAGATGTGTTCAATTAGACGCACAAGCTCTTCAATATATCAGGTCCACAGTCTCTACTGAAATTGCTAATTCTTTATTGAGGTTGAAGACAGCCTACGCTGCTTTTCAGCATATTGAAAGGACGTTTGGGAATCAATCCTTACAGGAGAAGATCAAGTTGGAACTTCGAGAGATGAAACTCCATTTTGCAGAACACTTCAGCCCGGTGAAGTTTGTCAATGACTTTGACAATATTATTGCAGAACATAAAGCCCTGGGTACTGAATTTGATCCAGAAGTTATTGTGTCGAAATTTCTGGTGAGGATTGATGATAAGTACAAGGAAGGCCATCCATACTCAATATTTTATAATACCATGCTGCAATGCCCTAAAGAAATCAGAACTATTGAGTATGTGAAGCAAAGGTTTCTAGATGTAGATAATAGGAACTGCCGACAGAAACATGTAGAAAAACGTTCCTTTGGAGAAAGACAGGACTCTAGAGTCGAAAGACCTAGAACAGAGGGGTTCAAAACCCGACATGATGACAAGAGAGTTAAAACTCCAACTGAATTATTCCGAATGCAGAAGGTCGATCTGACTGATCTGTATTCGAATAATGAAATCGAAAAACTTCGAAATATGTCGAAGGAAGAAAAGATGCAGAACAGGTGCGGGAAATGTGGAACTTACTTCCACAAAAGTTCTGACTGCAAGTACAACAGGAAGTTTTGCTATTGCTGCCACCAATTTGGGCACATAGTAAAAGATTGTCCACTCAAAAAGAAAGGTAAATCAAAGCCACAAAATTCCAAGGAAATTATTATTGAATGTTCCAAAATAATCAATTTTTTTGACAAAGATCTATCTTTCATTGTTGACTCGGGCGCAACACATCATGCAGTTTTTGACAAGTCATTATTAGACAAACTAGAGAGTTAGACCATGTACACATTAGGCGTTAGGAAACGCGCGTTAGCCAAACGCGCGTTTCAAAATACAAGTGCTCCAATGTATCCGTACACATGCAAACGCGCGTTTTTGATCCAACGCTCGTAAAACGTGCGTTTGAGGATATTCGACTGGGTACTCATTAGGTGTTTCAAAACACGCTTCTTGCTAGCGCGCGTTTCGAAAAACAAGTGCTCTTATGTACCCGTACACATGCAAAATGAGCGTTTGTATCCAACGCCCGGAAAACGTGCGTTTCAAGATATTTTTTGAAGCGCGCGTTGAATATGCGTCAGGTGGGCGTTTCGAGATACATGTGTTCTTATGCAGTCGTACACACTTCAACGTGCGTTTTCATGACGATTGTATCTAATTTGAAAATGAAAATGGAATTTCGATACTGACTTATTTATTGATGAGGTTAAAAAAAACCAGCTTGGTGTGACATGACGAGTCCCGAATATAAAAATAAAATAGTGAAAAAAAGGAATTGGGAAGAGAGTTGAAATTTTCAATATTCATGGAAAAGTTCCAGATAAAAAAAATCTTAGGGGGAACTGATAATGTCATCAACTGCATTCCTATTCATCTTCTCTTGTTTTCGAATTTCAGTCCAAAATATCAACTTCGGTCATTTTCTCCGTTTCTGTTTGTGCTCGGATGTCAAAATGAAAGCATTATACAGACATTTTTTTATAGCAATCCAGTAGCATACTATATTTCTTCCCAATAGGCTTCCTTGCTTATTTATGCTATAAGATGAAGTTGTATTTTTTCCTCCTGAGAAAACATACACTACTGGATTGCTATGAAAAAAGTGTCTGTATGATGTTTTCATTTAACATCCTAGCACATTCAGAAAAAGGAGACCGAAATTGAAATTTTCCCAAATTTCAATTTTAGTCTCGAAAACAAAAGAAGAGGAATGCAGTTGATGGATTTATCAGTTTCTCTAAAAAAGATGACCGTAAAGTGTGATTCATTTTCCTCTATCTCTTCTGGTTAAAAAATTCTAGTTCACCAATTTTGTCCACCCTGTACAGGGTGGGCATATTTCGATGTTTTAGCACTACAACTTTTGAACCAGAGGAGATAGACAAAATCTGATATCCCATTCTCGATCTCTTTTTTCGGAGAAACTAACAAGAGTAGTATTTATTTTTGGCTACCTTCTTTTGTTTTCGAGTTATAAGCAAAAATTGGAAAAATGGTGATATCGGAAAAAATTGATATATCCGCTATTACTGATGATAGAGCTCTGAAACTAAAACATTATACAGGCACTTCAATACGTAGAATCCAGTGGCATGCTCATCGTTTCTGCAGAATTTCTAATTACAAAGCTATGACCCGAAGTTATGTTTTTTTGAATGGGAACACTAGATTCATGTGCCATTAATTTTTTCTAATTTCAAAAATATATAACATCGTATGGTTCGTATCAATAAACCAATATGAGTATAGAAATTGGTCAAGAACCTATATTCATCTGAGTCTCAATACTTTCTATGGTTGCAATTGTCGATGAGCACAGAAGAATTTAGTATCTTATAATTACCACACTTCATTTCTGGTAGTCTTTTCATTTCTATACTTTTGTTATAGGAAGCTCCATTTTTCTGTGCTCATCAATAGTTGAAACCATAGAAAGTATTGGGACTCATATGAAAATGAGGTTTTTGATCAATTTCTATACTCATATTGATACAAACCTTACGATGTTATATATTTTTGAAATCAGAAAAAATTAAGCTTTCAGAAAATGACACAGAAATATAGTGTTTCTATTTAAAAACACATAACTTTGGGTCATCGCTTCGTAATTAAAAATGCTGCAAAAAAGACGAGCATGCCACAGGATTCTACGTTAAAAAGTGCCTGTAGAATGATTTAATTTCAGAGCTCTATCATCAGTATTAGCGGAAATATAAATTTTTTCCGATATCGCCATTTTTCCAATTTTCACTTATAACTCGAAAACAAAAGAAGATCGCCATGAATGAATACAATTCTTGTTAGTTTCTCCGAAAAAGACATCGAGAATAGGGTATCAGATTTTGTCTATCTCCTCTGGTTCAAAAGTTGTAGTGCTAAAACATCGAAATATGCCCACCCTGTACAGTGAAATGAAAAAAGTACCCAAGAACCGACGTCTGTCAAGGAAAAGTGAATTGCTCAATATCATTCAAAGAGCACAAATTCCTCAAACGAAAACAACACATCAAGCATATCTATTTCCATATTCCTCAATAAATCCAGGAGCGTATAACTATGTTGATATTAGCATCAACACAGACTTCTCAGCAGTGGACTAGAGCTCGAACGCCACTGCAGACAGAGTGGGTCATCAAATTATGTAACAGACATTCTGACATAATTGAAAAACTTCGATCAATGTTGCCGTAATTTTGGATACAGTATTTGAAACCTTCCATGCGTTAGTCTATCGCGTGTTATTGGGTGAACCCAATTTTTTTTGTCTTTGGCATCGCCTTTTATATCGACCGTAGATGAACCACACACACCGAATCACTTCAGCATTCATTTTTGAAGTATTTACTGAACTAGTACGGTATGCTCGCCTTAATTAATAGAATATAACGCTGATCTAACGCCGAACTAACGCTGCAGTGTGTACGCTGCCAACGCGCGTTAAACGCAACGCCAAACGCCTAATTTGTACGAAGCCTTATACAGCTCCAAAGACAGTTTATCTTGCTAGTGATAAGACACATATGTTGGCGTTGGGACAAGGTTCACTCATGATATTATTGAGATTTGGATCGAAATGCCACTTGGTCAATCTAAATTCAGTCCAACTGATTCCGGAACTAACTGAAAACATCCTGAGTGTTCAAACATTCAATAATCAATTTCTAACATCAATTACTCTGAACGATAATAACGGATTCATTTATTCTAGAACATTCGAAGAAAAGATCGGACTGATACAAGTTGAGCGTAACCTATTCCGGTTGCTGACTAAAACTAACTCTCAAGTGGACAAGTGTAAGAACATTCTGAATACTTCATATACTAATGTTCCTGAAATAAATTTATCCAACAAAAACAAACAGTCTTATATTGCTTTAAACAAAAATAGTCTAAATATCACAAAACCAAAAAGGAATAAGAAAATGAACAAACTTTCACCAAAACAAAGGGAGTTGCTCATGTCGGAGGGGGATCTTTGGCATAATAGAATGGGACACATTTCACAAAACTACTTAAATAAACTGAAAAGTAATTCACTAGGTATGAATGATTTCATCTTTGAGAAAACAATGTCCAACTGTCAAATATGTGCTCTATCTAAAATGACCAGAAAAAGTTTCAATACAGATAGAGAAGGTGCTCAACATCCATGCGAAATAATACATGCAGATCTAATTCATTTCTCTATCCCTACATTTGTTAAACAAAATAAGTATATTTTGACTGTACTGGATGATTACTCACGCTATTTGATGATTTTCACTATTAAAAACAAAAATGAAGTGTCCAAATGTCTTGATATAGCATTAGTAAATTTCAAAACAATGTTTCAGCCTAATCATCATTTTCGTTTTCTGAGATGTGATAATGGAACGGAATTTATATGGGCTAAAACATTAGAAGTTCTCAGAGCCTTTGAAATACAAAATCAAGCTGCAGAGCCATATGCTCATGAACATAATGGGACCATTGAGAGGCTAAATAGAACATTAGAAGAACGTATTCGTGCACTTTTGTTCACATCTGGATTTCCAAAATAATTTTGGGGTCTTGCAACACATTGTGCAGAGTATTTATATAATAGAACACCTCACTCTGCAATTGATTATTTGACGCCCTATGAGAAAGCATTCAATAAACAACCAAACTTGCATTACCTGAAAATTTTTGGCTCAAGAGCTTACGTTCTAAATGAGACAGTACCCAAAGGTAACAAAACAGAACCTCGGTCATCGATTCAATATTTGATTGGATTTACTGATACTGGCTATGTTACATTTGATCCTAAGACTAGAAAAACAAATAATTGTTGTTCTGTTAAGATTGATGAGAGTATATTGTACAAAAACGACTTCCCAAAGCAACATGAAGAAATATTTACAAGACTTGACAGAAATGTTTCACAAGATGATGCTCAAAGAGCAGACATGATAAATCCAGGTGAGTCTATATCACAGGGTAACGATGCTCAAAAAGCAGACATGATAAATCCAGGTGAGTCTGTCTCACAGGGTAACGATGCTCAAAGAGCAGACATGATAAATCCAGGTGAGTCTATCTCACAGGGTAACGATGCTCAAAGAGCAGACATGATAAATCCAGGTGAGTCTATCTCACAGGGTAACGATGCTCAACGAGCAGACATGATAAATCCAGGTGAGTCTATCTCACATGGTATTGCTGCTCAAGGAGCAGACAGGAATACTGACCTAACAGAAAATGAAATTGAATTTATTTATATTGATGAACAACCAATCGAACAAAATACAAATTCAATTTATATTCATAATATGAAACACTCGCCCCATGAGGCTGATTACCTCTTCGACAAGGAAATGATTTCTTTAAATGAAGTTCCTCTTAGTTTCAAAGAAGCTATCTCCAGCAGAAGTCACTCAGAATGGGAAATTCCCATCAAAACCGAACTGGAATCTATGGTAAAGCACACAGTGTGGTCGTTAGTACCCAAAATGAAAGATATGAACATAGTTCCGGTAAAATGGATTTTTGGAATCAAACCTGATGGCAGAAAAAGAGCACGCTTGGTGGCTCTTGGTTGCAAAGACTCGGAATCATACTCCCCATCAGACAAGGCCTCGCCAACACCCAGTGCAGATACAATAAGGTGGATCTTTGCCCATGTATCATATTCAAAAATACATCTGGTACAATTATATGTGAAAACAGCATTTTTGCATGGCGAACTCGACAGGGTAAAATATATGTGCATACCACCTGGGGTAGAAGGCGATCGAAAGACCCAAGTCTGCAAACTTAATAAGGCAATGTATGGTCTTGTTACCGCACCTCGGTGCTGGTACTTAACTTTCGACAAGAAAATGAAAGAACTGGGTTTTGTTCGCAGTTGCAGGGAATCATGTCTCTACACCAGTGTTTTTCAATCTTTTTCATGACACGACCCCCATAGCATCGAAAAAAATTTCGCGACCCCCAACCCTGGCTTTTTCCATGTATGTTAACGTTGAAATAATTCAAATGTATAATATTGTAAATTCGATTAGAGGAAATGAGTTGCAGACTCGTCTGTTTCAAATCATTTCTATTTGTGTTGCAAGTATAGATTCACCCCATTGAAATTTGCTTTACCATACAGAGTAGTTTTCGATAGCAAAGTACTGACCAGAGTTATGGAACTTCACGCTGAACTTTCAGTATAAAAACAAAAACAAACAAAATACTTTTTTTCCACAGCAAGCAAAGTCAGTAAACTTGGAATTCATTTTTGACCTGGAATTTATTTTGGAAATAAAGCTTTTCAGCATTCAAATAGCTTGAATAAACGTCTTCAAGGACGAAATGAAAATGTCATCATAGGACTTAATGGAATTGAAATGGAGCCAACTTTTTTCATTGATGAAATGGGAAGTGGGATAACATCAATTCACATACTGGGGTCTTTAGTAAATCCGTGCGAGGAATCGACGATTTGGGGCCCAAAAGGAGCAACATTGAAATTTCAAATGCAAACCCATGTTTTTCATTGCAGATACGAGGTCCAACTTTGATTTTTGAACAAAAAATGCTGCATAGGGCCCAAATATGGACGAAAAATGTTTTGGTTTCAACCAATTCAGATAAAAAAAATTCCTACTTCATCCGAATCTGCAATATAAAAGTTGGGTTGGTATTCGAAATTTCAAGGTTGGGCCTCATATATAAGGGCCTTTTAAACTCAAAATCTGATGGGCCCACTTGATACCTCGGACAAAATTACCAAAGACCCCAGTATCAAAACTTCGATTTTCTAGACTCCTTAATCATCAGGTATATTTGAAATGAAAATGGTATCGAATAATGTGAAGAAAGAATAAATTGTCTCATAACTTCTCACTGAAAAAAAATAATTCCACAGTAAAATAAACTAGTAATCGAAGAATTCATTTGTATGAATAACATTACCAGTATTTCTGTATAATCTTGATAAATCTTTTTTTATTAGAATTCATTGATGTTTTTCAACGAAGTAGGACCTAGTTCTCTCGACTTCTCGCGACCCCCATACAAAGGCTTTGCGACCCCCTGAGGGGTCGCGACCCACAAATTGAAAAACACTGCTCTACACCAAGAGAATAGAAACAACAGTACTCTTAGTCCTGGTTTATGTAGACGACATATTAGTAGCAAGTTCTAACAGACTTTTGTGTGATGACTTTATTAAATCTTTATCAAAGTATTTTGACATTAAAATACTAGGTTTTCCTGAAAGATTTCTGGGCATAGACATACACATCAACAAGAATAGGGTGATTTCATTATCACAAGAAAAGTTCCTGGAAGAAGTTCTCAACAACTTTGACATGCAAGAATCGCACCCAGTCAAGAATCCTATCCTAAGAAATGTAGATTATTCAAAACTCATCAAAAATCAAACTAATTTCCCATTTAGAAGGGCACTTGGCAGCCTTATGTGGCTTGCAAACTACACAAGACCAGACATAACATATGCTACTCATTATTTAGCACGATTCCAATCAAACCCTACTGAGGAACACTGGATTATGATGAAAAGAATTTTTCGTTACCTCAATGGAACAAGAAACAGTGGCATAACATTCGACAAGAGAAATGAGACTGTAATTGAGGCCTACGTGGATTCATCGTATAAAGACGATCCAAACACAAAGAAAGCCACCACAGGATATCTTATACGTTACCATGGAAATATTATTTCCTGGAAATCTCGTCTACAGCATAGTATGGCACACTCGACAACTCATTCAGAATACATTGCAATTACTGACGCAGCTACCGACATAATTTTCCTAGCAAGAATAATTGAAGAATCTTTAATTTCAAAGAAAAATGTTTTTCCTGTGCCTATATTTGAAGACAATAGCTCCTGTTTATCACAATGTGAAAACACACTTACTCGAACACAATTGAAATACATTGAGAAAAAGTACCTTGATGTTAAGGACTTCTTTGATATGAGGTTGCTGAAAGTTCACAAGATTGATTCGAAACATCAACTTGCAGATATCTTAACAAAACCTTTAACGAGCGAGCAGTTCTCAAACTTATCTATGGAAATTACAAGTAACATAACTCGAACGTCCTAATATAAATATCTTTGCGATATTCAAGAACTATATTTATTTACACGATTATGTTATATAAAATGTTCAACATGATGTTCCTAAATAAATATCTATGCGATATTCAAGGACTATATTTATTTATATGATTATATAAAATGTTCAACAAGATGTTCCTAACATAAATATCTTCGCGATATTCAAGGACTATATTTATTTATATGATTATATAAAATGTTCAACAAGATGTTCCTAACATAAATATCTTCGCGATATTCAAGGACTATATTTATTTACATGATTATATAAAATGTTCAACAAGATGTTCCTAACATAAATATCTTCGCGATATTCAAGGACTATATTTATTCACATGATTATATAAAATGTTCAACAAGATTTACATGATAATATAAAATGGTCAATATGATGTTCCCAAATAAATATTTGTTCAAATGATTATAAGATGTTTTAACATGATGTTCTTAGAAATATCTACGCGATATTCAGGAACTATATTTTTGAAATGATTGAAATGTTAAAAATGATTTATGCAGATACAAAAAAAAAAAACCCGAGTACATGATTTTACTTTTTCTTATTAAATACTATTCGTCAGATGGGTATTAATATCAGAGAAAGTTAAGAAATATACACAAGTTATACGATTACAAGACACGTCGGCATGGGAAGGGGTGTTGAGGGAAGATTACTTCCCCTCTCTGCCCGAACATGCCTCCGCCCATAAGAACTGTCGACCATAGACCCTTATGTCTATGTGTAAAATGTACAAGATCTATGACCGATACGATGACTACCCGAATCCGAACAGTATTCGATGAATAACCGGCGGACTGTGGTAGTCAAGTCAATTTTCCATTCAGCCCAAGTTCTATCGTAGTTTTCTAATCGGAAAAACCACTCACGTGCTGCACCTTTTAATTTCATCTGCATATATCCTGACTTTTCATAATCGCTCCATCCATGAATTATCGATAATTGGTCGATTTTCTTCAGCCACGATACAGCAGTATACATGGGCCTCCGCAGGGGGGGGCCGTTTTTGATCGCCTATCGAATTGATAATTCCACGAGGCGTATTGAGCACTTTTTGGGTGAAAAAATCATGGAAAGTTTTCGAAGACGATCAATTTCGTGTTTTTGTTTACCTAAAACCATTGGATGCGCCCTCACGTGACTTTTACCTAGAATTCCTTGCAGGCTGAATATGTGCGAGAGAGATAGAGCTAGTTGAGGCAACGTCAAAATCATGTTGTCCAAACATTGAACTGCTGTATTTTAACTGTTGGGTAAATCGTGAATTTTTCTTTTATTCTGAATGGAACTGATTGTTATTTCGATTTCTAGTGGTGTTGTATACTATAGCCAAAAAAAACTCGCGGTTAGTATTGCATAAAATCCTTCATGGATTAATCTATTCACGTCTATATAAAGTGATATAAAGTTTAAATTCACAATGGGAATATATGGAAAAATCACATTATTTTGTATTTTTTAACATAAAATGAGAAATATTTCATATGTTTTCATTTAGTTTTATATTATTATTGAGTGGATATGGTTCATCTTTCGAATTAGTTGAAATTCAGAATAGTTTTGTTGATTATACAATATAGCAATATTCATAGTTTCAGAACGGAGTGTATTGTAATAACGTTGTGTTAATTTGAGACTGACGGCCAAAATTCTATGTTAAACTCATATTTCATATAGTTAGTATTATTGATGGTAGAATAAAAAAAAATATTTCTCATGAACAACCTCAAATAAAATCGAGTATGTTCATTAGATTCTCTTGTTCAATTTTGTAAGTTATATTTCCTAACTAGGAAATTAGAAAAGTAGATATATGAATTTCTAAATGTTTAAAGACATATATAAATATTGTATAGAAACTAGAATCAAAAACTTCAAAGTTTTTGTGCCCATTTTCATTGGGCTCATAGTCCTCAATGACAACTAAGAAAATATTATATTCATGTGACATTTAATGCAATTCAATAGGTTCGATAATGTTCATGAAAACAATAACAAAACCTCGATTCATAAGGGCAAGTGCAACTAAAAGCATTTTGAATTATAAAATTCTCCCAACTGAAAGCTCTTACTTAATAAATCTAAGCTTATAATTTTTCGAAACATTTTCACAAATACATTTTTATTGTTACTACTATGGTAATTTCTGAACCATAAATAAAAACTTAACTCATTAGGAATTTGAATGAACCATTTTTATTTCTAATCAACCTATACCTATCTATATATATTTATAAACAATGATAATTATGAGTAATTATTATTCAAAGAACAAGACAGTACAATCACATTATAATACCCATCAGTTGCAGCTCAAAGAGATTTATCTTGGGTTGACACTCCACAGGTATAATATATCCATAATGTAATTTATTAGTATTTTTTATATGTATTATGCAGGTTTCCACACCACCATGAGATACTGCAATCGGCGCGTTACCTGATTATACTGGGGTTCGCCGAAATTGTTTTTTCATTCAATATTTCTTCAAAACTAAAAAAAAATGTGAAAAAACTATTTCAGCCCTATATGCCAGTAAAAAAATAAATATTATTTAAAATAAAACTTAGAAAATATGAATATAAATTATAGATAAACAATAAAAAATATACTATAACTATGAATAAATAAAAACAGCCTTTGCATAAAATCAACATTAATTCTAACAATAAGTTAACAAATTATTCACATTTTGTAATGTAGTCAGATTTATGCATCGTTCCTTTTTGTGCAGCAGAATCGTCTCTGAAAAGGTGAAAACTAATGATAAAAAATTTTCTGGTAAATCTGAATAAAACAGTTACTACTATTTAAATTGAGTTGAGAGGTATTCGAAGATAAGGAAGAAGAATTCAATCATTGAAATTCAAATTTGGTAAATGACAGATGGGGGAATTTACATTGCTGGTCAAAATTAGTCGGTAGTGTCAACCCCGAATTCACTGAGGAGCCGCCGCTCTGACACTGACCCACCAATATCAACTATTTAATATACAGGGTGTACCAAGTTCGACGGCCTATTAGGCGTTTCTGGAGAACTAGACTTATTTGAAATCTGAAAATTGGGATTATGATATTGTTTGACATTATCTACCGAGCTAAAATATTCTTGGAGCCTGACCACTTTTAGTTATACAGGGAGAGAAAAAATATTCTCAAAATTTTATTTTTCTGTTTTTTTCTTTTTGAATTTGATAGAGTATGCAATTCTGAATACATTCGTACTCAAATCGTTGCATTCGTCGAAATACATTCAAAAATATCGAGAAAAACCTGAAGAAAAAGAGAGAAAAGAGTATTCGGTATTATGTTTGTTATTCCTAATCTAGATATCTTAAGCATAAACCGTTTTCACATTCTTGAAGTCGAAGAATGTGGAAATATTGTACATTTCTAGAATTTTGAAAAACTCATCACAGGGTGTTCCAAATATTGGGTCAAAAATTGGGATCAAGATTGGCCCATAACTTTCGTTTTTCAAATTAGAACCCTATTTTTTTATGATTGCGTTCGATTGTACAAGGAAAAATGATGATAATGTTATAACATGTTCATGCTCCTAAAATTGATAATTCTTAAGTTATTCAGGATTTTCTGATTTTATGTCGTATGTAGCGTCAAATTCATTAAATCTGTTTCATATCAACTATGACCTTGGTCGTAGAAGATAAATTATTTCAATAACTCACTAGTGACACACCTTTTTGTTCAATTCATTCATCATTGTTGTTATGGAACAGATTTTATGAATTTGACGCAATGTACGACATGGAATCAGAAAATACTAAATAACTCAAGAATTATTAATTTTAGAAGTATCAACATCATAGAACATTATCATCATCTTTCTTCGCAGCATCCAACGCAATCATAAAAAAATTGGGTTCTAATTTGTAAAACGAAAGTTATGGGCCAATCTTGATCCCAATTTTTGACCGAACATTTAGAACACCCTGTGACGAGTTTTTCAAAATTCTAAATATGTAAAATATTTCCATTGTCTTCGACTACAAAAACGTGAAAACGGTTTGTGGTCAAGATATCTAGATAAGAAATAGCAAACATTATACCGAATACTCTTATCTACCTTTTTTTGTTCAGTTTTTTTTTTATATTTCGGAAAGTATTTTGACGAATGCAACGATTTCAGTACGGATGTATTCAAGTGTGTATCATTAGTGGAATAATTCATCTTCTATGACCCAGGTCATAGTTGAAATGAAACAGATTAAATGAATTTGACGCTACGTACCACATAAATTCAGAAAATCCTAAATAACTCAAAAATTATCAATTTTAGGAGCATTAACATGTTGAAACACTATCATCATTTTTCTTCATACAATCCAACGCAATCATAAAAAAATAGGGTTCTGATTTGAAAAACGAAAGTTATGGGCCAATCTTGATCCCAATTTTTGACCCAACATTTGGAACACCCTGTGATGAGTTTTTCAAAATTTGAAAAATGTACAATATTTCCACAGTCTTTGACTTCAAAAATGTGAAAACGTTTAGGAATAACAAACATAATACCGAATACCCTTTTCTCTCTTTTTCTTCAGATTTTTCTCGACATTTTTGAATGTATTTCGACGAATGCAACGATTCGAGTACGAATGTATTCAGAATTGCATACTCTATCAAATTCGAAAAGAAAAAAACAGAAAAATAAAATTTTGAAAATTTTTTTTTCGCTCCCTGTATAACTGAAAGTGGTCAGGCTTCAAGAATATTTTAGCTCGGTAGATTATGTCAAACAATATTATAATCCCAATTTTCAGATTTCAAATAAGTCTAGTTCTCCTGAAACGCCTAATAGGCCGTCGAACTTGGTACACCCTGTATATGTCGAACCTTTTTTTTTCTTTCTTCATTATTCTTATTTTATAATTGTAGAACAGGTTCCAATTCATCTCCTTTTCTATCATGATTTAGATTGAGCTCTCTGATGTTATCTCTCATCCCTTATTCTGTCTTCTGTATCCATCCTTTTTATCTCTAATAACGATCCTATGAACAAAAATTTCATTATTTATTATCAGAAAATACAATATTTGGAAGAATGATAAACGAATTATTAGAGATCTTATGTAATAAAAATCCAAGTATAAAATTGAGAATTTGCTATTTCGTATAAAAGACTACTGAGTAATTCAACTGTAAGAATCTTATAGAAAATTTTAATTCGATGGAATGATGTAATACTTATCCTTTTCTGAAGTAGATTAGTGGCATGTAGAATTATTTTTATTACTCCCTTATTTTGTACTCATCCTTGAAGAAAATCATTGGCCCCCCTCCTGACAATCTACAAGAAATATAAGTTTTGCATCAGCAAGACCTAACTTCCGTAAAAACTCAGCTTGGACTTAAATATATTGACAATTTTTCGATCTGGATCAATTCCCTAGTTTCTATATCTCTCTTCAAGCAGTCAGTTTCTTTCATCTTCCATGATATTTCCTGAAAATTTTCAATATTTGTTAGACATTTTTCTGTTAAACAAAATTTTCTTTATTTATTCCTTGTTCGACAGGGCTTTGTCCGTAACCCCGGACCAGGGACCCTAGACAGGTGCTAGCTTACAGGGTCAGAAAGCACCTGGAATCTTACACATGCACATGCAGGAGTCGATTCAGTTCTCCATATAGGACTGTCCATGTGGAGTTCCTACTGTCACAAAGAGTAAAATACGTCAATTATTTAATTTTTTTTTTCACTGGTGACTAAAGTGAATAATTTTAGTGAGCCTCTGTCGAATTCTTGTGTCCACTTCATTAGAAGTTTTATTTATATGATGAAGTCGTATGGTGAAATAGTTGAAGGAGGTTATGCTTCAATTAACAAGCCGCGAACAGCTGAGATGTGGCAACGCAGCGGAAGGCCGAGAAGTTTCTGACGCCATTTGTGGACTTCTTGTTGTTTGTTGTGTTTGTGAATTAATGGTGACCGTTCGTACTGATTTTACCAATACAGTATTGAATTTCGGGCATGAGTCCTGGTTAGTCATCAAACAAAACCAGTTCACGAAATGTGGAAATACATTTTCTATTGCAAAAGTGGAAAAAGCGACATTGAAACCCACATAAAAACAGTTGAATACAAACGAGCAGTGTCAGCAGCAAGTTCGAATATTTCAAGAAATAAGAATTTGGAGTATTGATGGCATTTGTCCTGGTTCCAGGTTGGAAAGAAATGGTCACATCATTTGTGAAGTGAATTGTGCCCAAAAGAAAAATTCTGTGTGTGTGAATGAAATGAAATTTCATCTTTCATCTGGTGTCCTGTGAAAGAAACTTCTCCTATTTCGAATCATGCCAAATAAATGTTGTGTACCTGGCTGCAAGAGCAATTACAAGACTTCAGGAAATAATTATGTTAGTGACATTTCGTTTCCAAAAATGGAGAACTGTATCAATATCGTGGATTAGGCAATTCCAAAAGAAAATTACGTTTCCGATAAATTCAGTTTGGTTTCCGAAATTCATTTCCATGAAAACGATATCTTGAAATTTTTATAAAGTTTTATTAGCTGATGGAACCAATGAGACGTCAACAACTCAAGGAAAAAGCAGTTCCTTTATTTTTTCCAAATTTACCGTTTTATTTATCTAAAAAAAATTCTCGAACAGAGAAATAATCCCCAGTTTAGAAAAGATGGAACGATTGACTGAAACAATTTTTTTTCAATTCGGATTTGATTAAAGATTATGATGACCTAAAAAATAACTCGACAACAAAATCTACTTTTTTATTACATTTTGGAGAGACTATAACAGTTAATGTTTTAATAACAAGTGAGACCCTTCAGGTAAAAATTTTCATTAAAGATTCTGAATTATCATCTAAAGATTTGAACTCAAAGACCTTTTATCCTATGATAAGTCTATGTTTGAAATGGATCCTACCTTATATCTCAAGATTTCAAGGTGGTCCCAACTTACAAATGAACTTTCTCGGTATAAATAAATATTATGTAGATGAACGAGGTTTGGAAGGTCCGGATGCTGAATTGTATAAATTGAACAAATCTTTATATTTAATAGAAACATTTTTGTAAGGGGAAGCGAATGAAAATTTTGAAAAACTCTGACATTTCAGATGGTGGCGGATAAAACGTGACAAATTATAAGTAAAAAACCGAAATATTCATCATGTAGCATAGTTTTGACATTTATTCTATATTCTCAATCTCCCCTCTCCCCTAATTATTTATGTTTATTTCTTCAGCTATAGTTATTAAGTTCAGAGATTTTATTTAAGTTCTGTATTAAATTTTGTACATGAAGTTATTAAAATGATTTGGATCTCAAGTTTTTCTCAGATGCACCTATTATGTTGATTACATTGATTCAAATACAAAATTTTGTGGCATGAGATGATCCTACACCTTCTCTTTGGTTATTGCTGAACAACAAATTGGATATGAAATGTGCTGTATTGTCAAAATACATTGATAATCATTAAGTTCTTGTGCTTCTATACACATCAAATAATTTCGTTCAATTGATATCCACCGGTTATAATAAAAATGATGAATCAAACCAATTCATTGGTCAAGTAGGATTTAGTATTGTTGCTTCTAGGTATTTGATTGAATTTAAAATACATATTCCATGTCGACTATTCGACAATTAATTGAAATATATTTGAAAATCGCGCTCCTATTATAACGAATTTACTGCGGTCGTCCGAAGTCCCAATCGGCCTTCCGGATCCTTCATTTGCGGCGTTGCCACATTTTGTTCACGGCTATGTGTTTAAGATGGCTGTGATAGATATAAGAGGTCTATGCCTAAAACGAAGTAATAGATAGATAGATAACAGTACTTTATTGCGGAGCAAATGGCCATCGACCTTGGGTCCTTCAGCCTTGTCATTTAACAACATTATTTTTACATTTTAATTATTACAAAAAAAAAAAACTAATAATTTTGTTTTAAATTCTAAATAAATTATATAGAGTCTGTCTTGGGTGTTTTCTTGAGGAACTGCGGTTTAATTCATCTTGATAGAGGGCTAATACATCTTCTTGTCTTCTGAGTTTCTCTACGAATCTGTTCAATAGGGTATTTAGTCTTGTTCTTATTGGCTCAATGTTGGTGCTTGAGTAGAGTAAGTCGTTTGGCGGATTGTACAGTACATTATTTGGGTGTCTCATTCTTGTGATGGTTCTTAGTGCTTTTGTTTCTGCTACTTCGATGTTTCTCACTGCAGGTCTTTTACAATTGTTGAATATTGGATGTGCATATTCTATTAGTGGGCGACAAATTGTTTTGTAAATTTTTGCTGCTGTGATAGTGCTGATACCTTGCTTCCTATAAGTAAGTTTGCTGAAGTGTTTTGCTCTAGAAATAGCCTTCTTTTTCAGGTTCTTAGTGTGCAGATTAAAGTTCAATTTGTTATCGATTTGAACTCCCAAGTATTTTATTGAAGCTGCTGGTTGGATAGTTTTGCCTTCGAGTTGTAGAGTAGGTGACGTTGTTGAAATTCTATGGTCAAATATAATAAACTGCGATTTCTCAATATTTATTTTCATTCTCCATTTTTTGAACCAATTCTGTATGTATTCCAATAGATCTTGCAGTTTCTTTACGCACTTAGCCACTGTTTTTGCATGTGAAATCAGAATTGTATCGTCTGCAAACTGTAGAATGTATAGATCATTGGAGGTTTCTAATATTATGGAAGTAATAAATTCATAAACTACTCCATGCTTATCGTCATTCTCTTCAATCGCTACCAGATGTTCGTTTTATGACCGGTTTTTTTAGGCGGCTTCTTTGATGGGGGGATTCTTCATGCGACAAGTGGGACTACTCTCATATTTCAATAATTATTGTCCATTCTCCAATCAGAATATTTTTTTCCGTGAAGGCGGAAATATAGAATGTTTTCATTAGTATTTTCATTCTAGAAACAACAATCGAAACCACGTTGAGAGTGTATTCTTAGTTTTTAGTGTCTTTGACTCCAAATGAGTGTGCTATCGAGGGTAACTTCGTTAATTGTTTACGAAGCTGATTTTTTCGTTCGGCGCCTCTCAATGTGAAGTTTCAACTATTATAATTGTAGATTATTGATAAGAAGTGTAAAAAATCCGAAACGTGGCAGTCTTTGGGGTCTGCGGATAGAAGTGAAAACAAAGTAACACGTGAATTGTATCTTAGTAGTCCAAGAGCTAGTGAACCTTTTGAGTAACGGTTCGTCTGTAAGGCTAGAAATTTTTATAGCGATAGTTCCTAGCATGCTGAGGACGGAAATCATCGCCTGGCACCCCTCATGCCTGCACGTCATCAAGATCTATATCTTTGAAAGTGTTAAAAAAATTAAAAAAATAAACTTGGTCCTGTAAGCTTGAAACTTCAATACGATTTTGTTCGTTCATTGTGAAGTTCAAAAAAAAATTGACAGGCGATTTCGACGAGCACAAGTACCTGCCAGGCGACTCGAAAAGGGTGTAAAATACGAACAAAAATAAACTTTTTTCTGTAAGGCTGAAATTTTTAGATGTGTTCATCTGGGGAAATGAAAAAATAAGTTTTATTATTAATCTTCATCATCATCTGATATGTTATCATTAATTTCTTCATCATATAGTACAGTCGTTTCAAGCGTAGTACACTGTGTCTTAAATTGGTTGAGACTGCATTATATATCAGCTATCATTGAAAATAGAGTCATGCGGTTTTCAAGACCCTGTGTCACTTTTTTGTAAAACTTTTAAATCCACAAACAGAAATATTCCGTCTTCTTTTGTTTCTGGAATACAGTGCGAACATGAAAATGTTTACTTTTTGAAGATGTTATTATCTCTCGGGCCCTGTATGAGAAAGAAAAAGTATGAAAATGTTTATAATAATATTTTCACGTAGAAGTCAGTGGCGTGGCTTAAAATTTTTATCAAATGAATGTTTTTAAGATATAGCACAAACTTGAAATGTTTCAAATGGAACACCTCGTATGTTTTAAAGTCAAATCTTCTCATTTTTCCTGAAAACATCGATGTATCACAACCTCACCTTTAATATCCGAAAAATGTATACAGTAGGCGCTCGATAATCCGGCGCTTGCCAATCCGGTACGCTCGGTAGTCCAGCACTTTGGGCCCCAGGAAACCCGCTCTATAATCCGGCATTTTATACAGCTGAACGCCGGGTCACCGAGAGTAGTTTTTCCCGCTCGGCAGTCTGGACCTAACCTCGACAGTGATGTCACGTATTTGTTTTCTCTTGTTTCATAGCGTCCCTTGACAAAATAGCGGTCTAATTTTGCGAAAGTTGGATAGTGGTGGAAATCATATGAAGTTAGCTTTTTTTCCTGTACAAATTCGATAATCTGGCATTTCCGATAATCCGGCACCAAGCGCCTACTGTATTTCTGCATCAAAAAACCATTTTTCAGTTGATATTTCGAAATTATGTTCAAAATAGGATAAAATAAATGGGTTTAGATCACATGGCTTTTCGAAAAAGTAATTATTAAATGCTTGTGAATATTGATTAAATGCGTGGGATATTTTTTTCAACTGGAATTTATTGAAGCATAGGTCGTGATACAGTTTGACGTTAAAATAAATATTGTGTTCTATATGAAAAATTTCATTCCGTTCCAATTCAATCTCAAAAACAATGCTTTGAAAAAATGTTTAGCTACGCCACTGACTTCTTCGTAAAAATATCATTATAAGAAGTTTTAATTTTTTTTCTTCCCTATGTAGGGAACGAGAAATAATAACATCTTCAAAAAGTGAACATTTTCATTTTCACACTGTATTCCAGAAACAAAAGTATTTGGAATATTTCTGTTTGTGGATTTATAAGTTTTACAAAAAAGTGACCCAGGGTCTCGAAAACCGCATGAGTTTATTTTCAATAATAGCTGAGATATAATGCAGTCTCAACCAATTTAGGATACAGTGTACTACGCTTGAAACGATTGTACTATTTGATGAAGAAATGAATGATATAATGTCAGATGATGATGGAGATCAATAATAAAACTTATTTTTTCATTTCCTCAGACGAAGTCGCCTGGCAGTTACTTGTGCTCGTCGAAATCGCCTGTCAATTTTTTTTTGAACTTCACAATGAACGAACAAAATCGTATGAAAGTTTCAAGCTTACAGGAACAAGTTTATTTTTTTAATTTTTTTAACAGTTTCAAAGATATAGATCTTGATGACGTGCAGGGGTGAGGGGTGCCAGGCGATGATTTCCGTCCTCAGCATGCTAGGAACTATCGCTATAAAAATTTCTAGCCTTACAGACGAACCGTTACTCAAAAGGTTCACTAGCTCTCGTACTATAGAGCGTCGACCTATTAGATTTTTATTTCCGAATAATTTTTTATTTGTAAGGAAGTATTATATAATGACCAATTTGAACTTCTTTGATCCCTGATCATAAACACTCCTTTGTAAACCAAAATTAATTCAAAAATGATAACCGAACAGTTCGACGATACAGTTTACGAGTTGATCAGATTTCACTTCTATCGGCAGTCCCGGAAGACTGTTTTTTCTTGTTGGTTGAGAGTCAATTATACTTATGTTTCTATATATATTTCATATATTTTTATAATATGATGAATTTACCTTTGGAAAATATGGATATTCTAAAATTTTTCCAAAGGAGATCGAATGCCGATGACGATCACTATAAGACACCCAAAAAATAAACCTTTATACATCAAAGCAGACTCATTCCTTGTGTACTGATAAAGAAACAATTCAAGAAAAATATAGGAATTAACTTCCTATTGAATTTCTTGAGACTAACAGAAGGCTGGTTTTTAGTTCAGAATAAAATATGCCTACTCGTGGTATTACGATTCCGGTATTTCATTTTCAGAATTATTATTATTATTTGTGTGTGTTTTATGTCTTTATTATTTTTTTTTTATAATTTTTTAATTTTGATAATATATTTATATTGTGTTATTTCGAATACTCTACGAGTTTCTTGTTTTGAATTTATGGGTTGTTTCATTTAATCTATATTTCATTATTATTCATATATGGTTTTTATGAATATCATTTTATCGAGCGTATACAGGGTGATTCATAACTATTTGGACATCAGCTAAGGGCAGATTGTTTGGACCAAAATATGGCGAAAGGATCAAATATACCTCAATAAAATATTGCTGAGGAAAAAGATAGAGGGCGTTAAAGTTGAGTTTTTTTTTCGTTTTTTCTAATAATTTCAGTGCTAATAATTTTTACGGCTAACTGTATAAGAGGACAGAATAATATTTTCTTCGAAGTTCGAAAGGAATAGAAGTCGGAAGAGGCCGCGTAGAACATTTAACTTAAGTTAATTCTTTTTATGTTGCATTGTTTTAAATGATGCTCTATCGTCGAAATAAATAAATAAAATAAACAAATCGTTACTTCGAGTCCCCTTCCGATGCTCTGCAGTGTTCAATTTTGTTTTTCTTAAAAACGAAGGAAAAATATACATTGAAATTATTAGCAAAAAACGAAAAATAAATCATTTCCACCGACCTCTATCTTTTTTCACAGGTATTGAGGTATTTGGTCCTATCGCCATATTTTGGTCAAAAAAATGCCCCAATAGTTATGAATCACCCTGTATGTATATTTGCTTTTATTTCGTCATTACTGGTTGATGTGTCTTTATTTATTAGCAATCATAAAATTTATTTCATTCCTGTCTCCATATTATTTATATTTCATTTTCCTGTTAGTATTCTTTCATGGATTGTGATTTGTTTAGAAAATAGTTACTGTATTATCTTATACGTAACACCTTATATTGTTGATGTTGAAAAAATGTTGAGGTGGAAAACTTAATCATTTTTAACAAATTCTGCGGGCGCTCATGCATAAATATAAAAAACGAAATAGAAAGATGTAGCATGCGCCTTATCGTTTTTTGACAAATTTTTTTGCCCCCCCTGAGAAAAAATTCTGCGGGCGCCCATGGCAGTATAATGACGGTCATCGGGATCAAAGGGCGGAATTATATCACCTTTCACTATGAGTTTTCCAGTGCTAACATTCTTGTCAACTGCGTCGGTGTCATTCTGATCAGTGCTCAAATCTACTGAATTTGTTGAAATCGTCGGATTTGAGTTCAATTTTTTTTTCAGAGCAGCCGTGCAGTGGCGTAGTGAGCTTAATTTGCGCCCGGGGCAAAAAACCTTTTTAGCGCCCCCCCCTTCTAAATTCATAATGGCATATAATATTATATGTCAAATATACTCGCAATTAGCCAAATCAATTAAGTAAGATGAACAAAGTCATAGGATCAAGCCTTGAAATGAAGTGAAGAAAACAAGAACAGATTTCGTAATGTATACAGGGTGTACCAAGTCCGGCGGCCTATTAGGCGTATCTGGAGAAATGAATCAATTTGAAATCTGAAAATTGGGATAATGTTATTGTTTGACATTATCTACCGATCTAAAATATTCTTGGAGGCTCACCACTTTCAGTTATATATTCTGTTTTCGAATTTGGAATTTGATAGAGTATGCAATTCTGAAAACATTCGTACTCAAATCGTTGCATTAGTCAAAATACTTTCTAAAGTATCGAGAAAAAAACTGAAGAAAAAAGGGGATAAGAATATTCGGTATTATGTTTGTTATTCCTAACCTAGATATCGTAAGCACAAACTGTTTTCACATTTTTGAAGGCGAAGACTGTAAGAATATTGTACATTTTCAGAATTTTGAATAACCCGTCACAGGGTGTTCCAAATGTTGGTTCTAAATTTCGTTTTTCAAATCTGAACCTTTTTTTTGATGATTGGATTTTGCGAAGAAAAATGATGATAATGTTCAAACACGTTGATGCTCCTAAAATTAACCATTCTTGAGTTATTTAGGATTTTCTGATTTTATGTCGTACGTAGCATCAAATTCATGAAATCTGTTCCATATCAACAACGATAAATGAATTCAGAAAAGAGGTAGTCACTAGTGAGTTATTTGAATAATTTATCTTCTATGAGCAAGGTCATTGTTGATATGAAACAGATTCTATGAATTTGAGGGTACCTACGACATGAAATCAGGAAATCCTGAATAACTCAAGAATTATTAATTTTAAAAGCATTAACATGTTGGAACATTGTCATAATTTTTCTTCGCATAATCCAACGCAATGATAAAAAAATAGGGTTCTAATTTGAAAAACGAAAGTTATGGGCCAATCTTGATCCCAATTTTCGAACCAACATTTGGAACACCCTGTGACGGGTTTTTCACAATTCTGAAAATGTACAATATTTCCACAATGTGAAAACGGTTTGTACTTTTTTTTTCACTCTCTGTATAAGTGAAAGTGGTCAGGCTCGAAGAATATTTTCGATCGGTAGATACTGTCAAACAATATCATAATCCTAATTTTCAGATTTCAAATAGGTCCAGTTCACCAGAAACGCCTAATAGACCGTCGAACTTAGTACACCCTGTATATATGATCATCTAGAATTACTTCAAGATATACTTTATTCATAAATTCGTTTTATGTACTATACTTATGAAATAATATTATGTAATAGAAACGCAGTTTTAAAACTTTAAAAAGGTTTATATCAAGGTTAATATTTATTATCTTCAAGTAGATAAAAATTTAATAATAATAAGAAAATACGAGTTTTACATTAATATAACTTAATACTATGTATGAATTTTCCTTGCTTTTGATTAATCAAATTCATCAATAAGGTCATCAAAGTTTATCATTTCAAAATTTTCTCTTTCAACACTTGAAACTGCCAAGTCACTTGGCTATCTTGTCCCATCGTTGATCGTAGATATGTCAGAAGTAATTTGAATTGATCGTTGCAGCTAGCAATTGAAGCTGAGAGAATAAGTGAAACTCTCATCAGGTTTGGAAATTTATTCTCCATGCCAGCTTATAAAAGTCAGAAATTCGAAAGGAGATCAAGATTGAATTTCTTTTCTAGTGCGGGGTTACATTTTGCTATCACCTAATTCGTTGAAGAATTCTATTCCGTTGAAACAGTATTATAAAATTCACCCAAATTTTTACAATTTTCTTCAAGGTCTTGTCAACATTATATTTGTTATAAATTTTTAATATCTAGTAAAAATTCAAATTGTATATCAGGGTCACTTAATCGTAAACATATTTCTTATGGGAGACGATCAAGAATGCTCTTCATAACGCCAGAAATTTCTCTTTCGGCAGAAAAACCAACATCTCTCTAACTAATTCTCTGGGTATTTTGCGGCATCTTAGCACACAATATCCCTCATCGCTTATATTCTGGCGCCCCATTGTATTTCAGATTCACGTTTGACGGTTTTTTTTTCACGGCATTTTTTTAATTTCTCCATCGTGAGGAAAACAAATATATGTTTTCAATTAGTCCAGAGTATGTTACAACGATCGAGTCTTGTTTAGCTGCAGTAACTCCTACTTATTCCAGCAATTTTTTTGTTCTGCTAATCATTTGGCGCCCCTGCATGACTAGCGCCCGGGGCATGATGCCCCCCCTTGCCCCCCCCTCACTACGCCACTGCAGCCGTGATTCGTTTTTCAATGTGTTTTTCGATTAATCGTCCTACACTTGATTTCTACGCACTTTCTCGTCACTTAATTCACCCAAGTCACTCATTTTGTTTTTCAAAAAGTCCGAATAAATCACTTCAGATTTAATTTTATGTCACAAAATCGAGAAAAAAAAATTAGTACCGTCGATCCCACTTCTAAATTGTCACAAAGTCGTTGAAATAAAACCACTGTGAACAACCAAAATCCACTTTTATTTCTTTCTATCAATCGCTCTGTATATTTCACGTAAGTTACTTGAGAGAATATAATGCTGAATGAATCAAATCTCCCTTCGAATGTTCTCCACTCTTATTTTTATTTACAGATTCGTCAGCGTTTTTACTCACGCTCTCATACGATACAGTAAGAACTGATTACTCACAAATTCTCCAATTTCTTATTTCTTTGGAAAGTTCCAATGCATATAATAATGAATTATCAATTTAATAATTGGATCATTTACCATGCAAATACATTTGTCTTCAATAATAACATCAATTGCAACAATATTTCACTCTCATGTACCTTTACACAACATTCAATATAAAATATTTCCTGATAATCAGATGAACTAACTCTAATGAATCGTAATATCCATAACAGATATTAAAATGCTTCTCAACTCTCTTAATCTTTAACCGCCGTCGTCGGTTCATTTTGTATGTTGCATTTGAATCAATAGGATTCATCACTTTTAACGGCCGTTTTCAATATCCGATCTATCCACTGAAACGGTTGATAAATGGCTAGTGCGCATGATATTAACGAAATGTTTCAATGCTCAGTGTCTAGCTACCGACGGTTTCGATGGATAGATCGGATATTGAAAACGGCCGTAAGTAATCTTGATAGCGCGGTACAGGGGACCATATATGGTCCCCTGTACCAGACCATACTATAGTATGGTCTTTGTGTAAGATTATAAGGTTTTCTGTCTTGTGCTCGTTTTAGCATATTGTGCATGAAACAACAGTTCATGAAAACTCTGCTAATGCAACTAATCCAACCTTACATGAAAAGTCATTTAGAAAATCTCGCATTTTCTTACGAACTGCGCTTTTAAGTGTGGGAGCTCTGGGACAAGAGGAATCCCGTACCTCTTATGATAATGAGCAATTGGATAGGAACAAGGGAAAAACCTGCTGTACTTGTCGTCCGATAAAAAGAACCGCTTACTTATGTTGCCATACTTTGCCTTGAATGCTCAAAAAAAACGCACAAATTGCATGAGAAAAGAGTAATCTTTCGTTGAAATATTAATGATTCATACCATTTGCAAGGTTTTTTTTCTCAACACTTATGTCAAAAATATCAGTTCTTTTTGTTGCTTTGATATCTAATGAGTATTTGAAAAAAAAAATATTCTTGATGTTCCTTTATTTTGTGATACTTTTTCATGTTAGAACATAGTTATGTGAAAATGTTGAGAAAAAAAAATTTCAATTTCTTCATCATAATGAAACATACTTCCGAGTTAAAACTATCTTTTTTTACCTTAAACAATTAAATGAAACTTCAATATGTTGATCCAAGATCCAACTCATAAAAGTGGTTTGAACAAATGATTAGTTAAAAATATATAAATTAGAAATGCAGTCCACGGAAAGTATGTTCCAAATTACAACAAGTTGAGGTTTAATATAAATTCACATTAGATCTTGAACAAATCAGAGGAGTATGAATTTAGATTTGAGCAATAAGTGAAAAATTATCAAATATATAACTTAGGAATAATTAATTTTTCCATCAACCTCATAATAAAAGCACAGTTTAACATACATGAAATTGATCAGTAATGACTCATTTTAAAGTATGATTTCTTCTATTTTAATGTATTATTGTCATGTTCAACCGAACATGAAGTATTGAGAAGCAATCGAGTAATGTTTCAACTTTACGGAAACATCATTTTCTATGAACATAGAAATGAATACTATCCCAAATGTATCTATTATGCAAAATAAAAATTTATTTCAATTGAGAATTTATACTCAATTCATAATGAGGTTGAAGAAAAATCTTGTAATCAACTTGATTATTAATCTAGCAATTGATGGTCTTGAGCTTTTAACGCACTCGTTGTCATTTATAAACTAGTACATTAAATAACAATTTATATTGAAAAACAAAAAGATATTATGTAGAGCCATTTGCGCATTTGAAATGTTATATTTTGATGATTTACTGTTTTCAACAGCAAAAATAAATACTCATTCCCAGTGAGAAATAATATTTTGAACAAAATAGACTCTATTATTATATTGAGAAATCATAAAAATAATTGCTGATTCATTACCAAATTCTCATTCTAAATTTCGGTGCAATAGTGAATAACTGTTGTTACCAACATTCCGTTTGGTACCTGTGTTCTTTCTCCATCTTCCTAATATATTCTTCTGCTTCACTATGTTTCATATTTCCACATTGCTTACATACATCTACAAATGCTTCTCTAACATCTTGAGGCATGAACTTTGCATTACCTGCTATAAAAATGTGACACTTTCTCTCTAAATGGTTCCACACAAGACTTTTGTTTTGTCTTATTTTGTGCTGTACATAAACTTTATGTTCTTGGTCTCTGGAGAAAGCACATATTAAATTTAGCTTTTTCTCTTTGTGTAACATTTTTAATTCATCAGCACAAAGGAAATCTTTTGATTCATTTCTACAACCGAAAAAAAGAATCATACTATTTGCAGAAGCTGCTCCCTTATGTACACGATCAAATATATAGTTTCTAAATGGTGCTAATCCAGTACCTGGTCCTACCATTATTATGGGAACATCATCGACAGGAAATTTGAAGCTTCCTTTCCTTATCAATGCATTCAAAGTATCCCCTGGTTCAAGACTTGCCAAAAAATTTGAACATAAACCTACTCTCTCTTTCCTCAATTTTGTCTTATACTTAACAACTGCCAACAATAAATGAATTTCGTCCTTATGCCAGTTAAAACTACTGGCAATGGAAAATTCTCTAGGCTTAATTGGCGGAAATATTTCAAACAATAAATCTAAGGTCAAATTCTTTGTAGCATTAGGAAAGTCTTGCAGAACCTCAACAATATTTCTCTTTGGCCTATTGCAGTAATTGAAAAAGTCTTCTTGTCCTTCAGCAGTTGTAAACTCGATGCATTTTTCTTTTTCTAGTTCGCTATCAGTTATACTGCCTAAAATTTCAAATGTTCGGCGCCTAGGAATGGCCATCAAATCAAAATATTCATAATATAGTTGGTTTAAGGAAATATCATATTTCAGTACATCAGGAACAGGAGTGTCAGGGTCTCTTTCTTTGAGTGAAATAATTGCTTCCGCGTCAAAATTAGCACCATTTGTAGTCAAAACTTTTTGCAATTCCTCTACTTTCCACTGAAGGTTCTTTGGTCTTAGAACAATTATATCACCAGGATTGTAACTTTGACTACTGCTTTTGAATTTTATTAATCTAACATCTTGAAAATGTGAATGTTGTGTTAACTGTTCATTTTCAATGACAGTTACATCAAAGTGATCTTTGCTTCTAGTTGAATAATAAATCGATTGATTCATATGAATTTTGCTCACATTTGTGAGTAATCTTGAAGATACTATCCACCTAGAAAGCACAGGACCCTCCTCTGAAGGTTTTACATTGGGAGGTAGAGGATATAGAGTTAGTAATGTGTTCCAAAGATTTTCAATCCATGGATCAGTAACGGCATCATATCCTAAATCATGCTGATCATCACCTAATCCCACAGGAACAATTGGAACACCTCCTAATTGCTTCAGTCTTTTAAATAATATTTTAGCTGTAAAATTAAATTTGACATAACTTGAATCGCCTAATCCTAATACGGCGAATTTCATATGATTCAATATTCCAGCAGGTAAATTTCTTCTCATAATGAATCTCCAAAATTTCTTCATATTGTCAGGTACTTCACCTTGACCTGTAGTCGAACAAACAAATATTATACATCCATCAATGGGTAATTGGGAAATATCGTATTCATCAAGCGATTTCACTATACTCTTGAAATAATACTTTTTGGATTCTCTCCAAATTTTTTCGGCAATATCCTGGGCATTACCAGTTTGAGATCCGTACAGAATAGTGAGTTTTGAATGAACATATGGCATGGTAATTGAACTTTGGAAGCACCTGATATTTATTTTCCTGACATTTGATCGTTTTAATCAAAGACCTTTCATCCTCTTATGAATATTCCAATTTTTGCGAGTTACCGTGTTATAAACGGTTACGATTTTCTGATACCGTTCGAGAGCGTTGCGAGAGAGGGGAAGGTGTAATGACGATGACGTAGCCGTATATTATGTTATAAATGTGAATGTCCGTGTGTTTCTTTGTCCTTTATGGACTCAGGAACCAGATGACCGATTTTGATGAAACTTTCACTATATTGTAGAGAATTTTTTTGGGAGGTTTTCATGTAGGGTTCATCCCTATTGACCATATTCGTTAGCTATCGGTTGCAGCTTTTTTAAGTTTCTTTGGGTTGGCGACATTGTGAGATTAATCATAATGACATTCATCGTAGTTGTCAATTGTCATTATTTATTTACTTTTTTCAAAATTTGAATTCTGAAATTTTTCCAATCATCTATAGTAAACGGACATTATTCAAAATAATTCATCAATCTAGTTAGGTTTCTCCCTAAATTTACTACAATTATTTAAAACAGATATCAATCATTTTTATTGATAAAACGAATACATACAATTTTTAATAAAATGGATACTAGAAGGCTGAAGGTATATCTTGTGTATATTCAACATGTCCAAGAGTACAATATTAGGTTCATGTTTTTTCGATTTTAGTAACCAGAATGTTGGAGGTGGCTGGAGGACTGTCATAGTCGTAGCTCTACCGAAGATTCCAAATTAAAATTTCATAGGTTTGTTTGAGTTTCATAGGTTCCCTAAAAATAAAATACTTGCTAAGAAATGATAACATTCTCTAGAAATGGAGACGCTGCGACTGCTAGAGAAAACATGGTCGAAAAACTCTATAAAAAAATCCGCGACGGCATATGTCTAACTGCCGAGGACAACCCACGATAGCCATTTTCAACATTTTCAATTCAATCCAAAATAATGGTCAATTTGAAGAGGGCTTTTGACTGGCATGGAATGAATCAATATAACAATGAATGTGACTGTTATCTGCGGCATTTATTCCTAATGAAAAATGCTTTCACATTATTGGCGAATCCAACTACCGTTGAGGGCGCTGTAAATACTTGTTTTCTAGGTTCGAAATTTAGCCACCAGCCTGAGTGGCGCTAGGGGTTTTTTGAAAGACAACGGGATATTTATATCATTTTGTGAAATAAATGAATTGATTTTCATTTTAAGAGTGATTTAAAGGCTTTTTCAGATGTGTGTTAATGCATTTCTGATTGTACATTAAGTGTGACGAATTCAGAAGAATAACTCGTTTTCACCACGAATGATGAAAAAATTGTATGCAAAGATATTTAAATTACTTGTAAGAACAATTATTTTGGTCAAATGAATATGTTTTACACCTGTTGGGATTACTCAAATGACGTAGAATAATATATTTAAAAGTATTTCCTAGATCCATGAGATTCTGCAGAATTCGTAAATGAATGGTACTACCTCGAATTGACATCCAATTGAAGCAGAATCATTTGTGCTGCACACAGGTTCAGATGAATCCGTTGAATTTGAAAACATACGACTTGTTTATTAAAGTTTTCCCAAATCATTTTTGAAAGTGGGTGCTCCCTTTCATGAAGATTACGAACAAAATTTGGTTGAGAACATTTCATTTAATCATTTCTTCAATCATATGTTGCAAAATGAATAAACGATTCTGAAATTTTTTCCAGTCTTCATTTGTGTTTTGTTTGTAATTTTAAAATGTAAATTGTATATATTTTTCATCACACAACATTAAGATAACAATCAAATATAGATAAAATATTTGTTTACAATCGAAAACTTGCCAGAGATGATACCAAAAAGTCAGAAGAGATGTATGTGATTGCCAAGTCAAAGTGAAATGACTAAAACAAAATGCTGACATAAATATAGAACAAACCTTTGAAAATTTATAATTGTTTGAAAACTCATAGGGTCGGTTACACATAACTTCGATTGCACCGATAAATTAATTGGAGCCAATGTGATTCGTTAAAATTTCAAAACGAGTGATTCGATTGGTTCGAATTTACATAAGGTTTTTAAATCATACAATTAAAGCTTTGTGAAACCCGCCCATAATCTTTCAAACCCAGTGTTTGCAAATTCAGTCAAGGAGTTTAATTGTTTCTTATTTTTAATGGTGTAAGCAAAATTTCACATCAAATCACTAGTGTTCAGTTGTTCCTTTGTCTTCAGATACTTCCTCTGCATTTTCAAATCTCACAGATTGCATTTTGAATAGCACATGCACAACAGATTGTTCTTCTTTACTCAAAGCAGACAATATTGCAGCATTTTTTTCTTTGATTTACACACCTCTTTCAAAATCATGGAAATGAGTACACTGAGTTGTTGTTTGAGAAATTATATGTTTATCCCTAAGAGTATCATTCCTGGATTCTCTCCTCAATTTATGTTGGGCCATACAAGACCTATTCATTTCTTCTGGATATTAACTACGTCGCAAGTTTCGAGAAGTCTTTTTTTTTTAATTGAATGAGTTGGCTTTAGACCTTTGGTCATGCAACCAGTCACAATTCCAAAGTTGAGCAATGCAACTTTGATAGTTATTCTACGCTTTGTATAAATAAAATGAAGGAATAAGTATAGATAAGATATTTAAGAGTGTATATATAAATAAACAAGTAAATAATAATAACAGTAAATAAATAATTTCAATATGAAAAAAGAAGTTAATATTGATAAATAAGTAACCGACAATTAAACAGGGACACATTCTTCACGCCACTGGGGTCTTCTCTTTCGAGAAGTCACAGCAGTAGCTTTAAGCTCAGGAGCTTTCATTTGCTGAAATTTTGAAGCTGAAAAGATATATTAATAAATATTATGAATTATTTACAGAATTTTTTTCAACAGACCTATGACAAGATTATCAATCCTAAAATGATGAGAGAAAACAATCATTTTTCCAATCTTCAATCTTCTCACCCATATTAAAAACCATGTATTTTGAACGGGATTACTCCGAAGTATACTTGTTTTCTTAGGGCGATATTTCGCCGCTAGAGGGAGTTTAGATTTTTGGATTCGCCAATAGCTTTCTAATGGATACTTATATAGAAAGTTACAGTAGGTTGAACGAGTGTGAATTTGAGCAAGATATTATCGAATTCACGAGACATGTATGTATACAAGTGCTGTCTTTCCTTCGATACGAGGTTATGAATGTGGGGTTGCGGACCTATCAGTACCATTTTAAATTGAAATATATCGCGAGCGGAGCCGCGGGTATGAGCTTGTTCAACATAAACCATAAACCAAAGATTATAGAGTACACTCTATAATCTTTGCCATAACCAAAATATATGTCTATGATATATTGATTATATGATACCACCGAATAAGAGAGAGGATACCGCGCATAGCTTAAACGCATAGGACGAAACTGAAGCTCATTTTGGGAGTGGCCGCCATTATTTATGTGGCAAACAAACCGAGTGGGTGCGAGAAGAAATTGTGAATTTATGTGACTTTAAGTTCTTTATTCAAGTTAATTTTTATCTGAATACAATGGTTAATTGTTGTGCTTATGGGTGCCAGAGCAGGAGCGAGAAAAAAGAACCAGGAGTATCGTTTCATAGGTAATATAACAATATGGTTATTTTTATGAACGGAAATTTTCATTTATTTCTATATTTTGAATTACCTACAGTTGAAATCCTTTCAATATTCGAATAAAGATTAATTAATATGTTCAATAATCAGTTTTTGAGTTTTCAAATTGCCTATTTTAATGTTCAAATTAATAAATTTCTCTTGAGAATTGCTCTCACGGAACCATTTTAGCAGTGGCGTAGTTGAAATTTATTGGAAAGTGAAATGCATTTTTTGTACTGCGTGAATGTGAGTAAAATCGTATTTGGAAATTTAATAAGTTGGGACTTCATAAAAAAACTCCAAATTTTACAAGAAAATGAGGGCCTACACTTGGGCAATAAACTACGAAAAGCTCATGTGGAATTTTTCAATCAAAAAATGAAGGTTCGACTGGCTGTCCAATTGTTGAGCAAATCTGTGGCTGATTCAATTGAATATTGCACAAATATTCTGAAATTGGAGGATTTTAGAGGCTCCAAAGGAACTATATTGTTCTTGAGAATGTTAAATGACATTTTTTATTTTTTAAATAGTAGAAGTTTAGTAGCACCCGGTTTAAAGAAGGCAATGTGTGAACAAAATTTAAAAAAAAACCTTGAATTTGTACATACTGCCCATGATCATATCGAACTGTTCTTTTCTTCAGTAAGATCTAAAGGGGGCTGGAATAATAATCCAACCGCCCGTCAATTCATGGGAGCCTATAAAAGACTCATGGTGAGGGGTGAAGTGAGGGACGGAGGAATGAGAAATTGCATACCTCTTGACAAAATTCCTGTTCTGGTTGTATCAAGTAGGACGAATTACTCTTCTCCAGAAGATACAATAAATTCCAATTCTTCTGGAAATTTTGAGGAGTATCATATTGTAGAAGACGAATCCTTAATATCCATCATGAGTGATCATAGTTATGCTCTGAGTGACAGCTCTTATTATTCCTCACAGGTTGTTACTTATATTGTAGGTTTCATTGTCCGCCATTTAAAAAAAAAAATTAAGTGTGAAATGTGTGTAAATGCACTGATTGGAAAAGCTAGTAATTATTTAGATTCTCTCATTCAACAAAAAAGTTATGGAGGTTTAACATATCCTTCTGATGATGTTATCAAAATTTGTAAAAAATGTGAGTATTTCTTGAAAGTACATAAGAATAATTTAAACAAAAAGAATATACTCATGTTTTTAACAAATCAGATAATGATGGAATCTGTGAACACTGGATTATTTTTATCACTCCAAAATCATGTTTTGGATAGCCCAGTGAACCATATATATTTTTTAATGAAAAGCATTTGTCAGAAATACCTGAATATAAGACTCCACTTCATTGGCAAGTCAAAGACTAATGAATCCAGTGCACGGAATAAATATACCAGACTTATTCTTTTCAGTGGCCAATAAAATTGTAAATTGTGTATATTGTTTTGTATGATTAAAATTCTTGAAAAACTGTATATTTATTTTTATGACTATAATGAAACTTTTCCATAATGAAGAATCATTCAATGATTCAAATTTTTCATTTATTACAGTGTTACCTATATACCTCATCTAAGATACGCCACTGGTTCGTCCCATTATGTGGCAGATTGAATCACAAAGACGCATGGCGTTACGCGTCCTCTCTCTTCTCTAGTCTAAGATATGATATATAGGCGATTCAACTTCATCTCGAAACCACCTAGCGGCAAAAATTTCAAACTAATTGTGAGTATCCCTTACTTTGAGATTGTACTGATTTCACAGTGATTGTTCGTGTATTTACTTTTTCTACAGTTGTTGGTGAGAGTTGAAAGCTTCAAAGTTCATTTTCTACTTCTCGTTGATTTATTTGTGTTTGAAAATGAATGATATAAGAAGCAATATTCCGAAAATCGGAGTTTAATGTTGTATTTATGGATGTAAACGTCGTGCTAACAAGGACCATGTTAAATGCTGAAAAGAAATGCAGTTCCTACAAAAAAACTTCCTAAGGGATCTCATGAAACCACTACCATACAGAAAAGACGGACTATAATCAAATATGAGCCTGCACAGCCAATTGTAATAATTTTTATTTGCATAATGTTCTTTTCAATTAAAAGTAATTCATTTTCTGTTGAAAACCAATTATGGATCAATGGGAGATCCAGAAATTGACAAAGAACTCCCTAGACAGGTAAAAAACTGAAATATTCTCATAGTCATTATATTTAAGTTATAATTTCAGGAAATATCCAGAACAACCGACGAACGGTTGGCTGCGGAAGCTTAATGTGGTTTGGCAAAAGTTGAGTATGGAGATGTTGCAGTTGATAGTTTGAAAATTCGGAAAATATGTGACAATACAATAACTGAGAAAAACTTAAACAGCATAACAGGGATGACTTCTTTTCATATGCTAGACACAAGCAAGAAATTCTGCAGAAGTGAATATGTCAACTTCGATTTTTTCAGATGATACGTTTTGAAAGTAGTTCCTTATCAGTATGTACTGTCCAAATATCTTTTGATTACTTTGTTCATATTTTTTACTTTATAGTGTAAAATTATATATACCAAGTGAGCCCAAGGTGTGTACCAAGCTTTCTGGGGTTAATAGTACATTGAAAAATAAGTCAAGTTTGTTGAACTCATGGACCAAAATGCATATTGAGGGAGATATATCCTTCCAAAGTTGATGAAATTAAAAAATTCTCTGCATAACTTCTGAACGGTGAATGCCACCAGATTAAAATTTCGTGTATAAATGTCCCTGAATACATTTTTTTATTACACTTCTACATTTCTGATACTTTCACCCTCAGAAAGCTTGGAATACATTTTTGACTCACCTTGTATACAAATGTCTTCTAGTTCTTTAAAAAAATTGAAAGTATAAAGGTATGTCAGAATAGAAACCTGGATGGTTGTAATTGTTTAACATATGTTATTTCATTGGCAATTGTTCAATTATGGGAATAAATTTATTGTTTATTTGTTATGAAAATTTGTTTCATCTTCATGTTAACAAGGATTTATTAGTATCTTCAGTTACTTGACGAAAGTTTTCATGAAATTCGATACAGATATAAAATCCCAATTACATGTTTCTTATTTTGCATTATGACCATTACATCCCATAATAACACCAGCAATTTACGGGTCCCAAGCCTTTGTGATTGCTTCTCCTATAATGTTAAGTAAATGAAAACTATTTTCATAATTTATTTGTACCCATCTTCTAAGACACTCCTACTTTTTGGAACGGCTCCCAAATATGTGAATTATTCATTTAAAGTAAGGAATACTCTAGTTTCGTATGAATCCATCATTCAACTTAAGAATATATTATATTATAATATATTAACTCGCTCAAAGGTCTTCATAAACAAGAAAGTACAACACAAAGTGTTTCAGCAAACTCAATGTTTACAGAGGGCGCAACCTACCCTTGAATCGCGTATATGACTTTTGAAACTGGGTGCATATCCAATGGATGAGCCCATGGTTTCCCTAGAAATTGGGAAACAAAAAGAAGAAGAAGATCCTAACCCTATTTTTATGTTCTGTGCCTAACCTATAGTAAAATAAAGAAATATACCTCAATTGTTGCTTGTTGTGTGATTAGTGTATGCAAATTTACATTTTATATGTACGAACAAAAGTTTAGTAACCTAATTCTTCCTAATATAACAAGATGCATTTATCACAAGTCAATCAAAATAAATTGAGCCTCTCAAAAATTTCCTCCTTGATAATTCAAGAGAATTCATTCATAAAAAATTTATTTACTTTAACTGGCATGCCTTCAAGAAATGGTGAGTATTGGAAATCAATCTGTGAGAATTTTTATCAACATTGTTGTCGAATTTCAGGGGACAACAAAGAAGAAAATGTTCATAATATGCGGATGAAACCAATTACCAATATGTTTGATAATAAATCTAGAGCACAATCTTTAACTGAACTACAGGAACGTTTGAATGCAATGAAAAGTAAAAGTAGAATGAGCTATAAAGAGAAAATGGTTAAGAAGGGAATTAAAAATAAATTGAAAAAAAAAACAAAAAATAATGACAGAAAGATGCAGAAGAAGCTTGTTGATATCGAAAATATAAAAACTGAAGAGGTTAAAGAAGAAGTCAATGAGAAGATAGCAAAACCAGTGTTCAATAGTGAAGGTAAAATGGTGTTTTCCAAATTCGATTTCTCTAATATAGGAAAAAAAGAAAAAAAGAAAGCTCCCACAGATCCAAAAAAATTACTTCAAAATTTAGAAAGACAAAACGAAAAAATTGTCAATTTGAAAGAAAGTGGTGATGTAGAAAAAGCAATTGAAATGAAAGAAAAAACTGAGTGGAAAAATGCCTTGGCTAAAGCAAGTGGTGAAAAAGTTAGAGATGATCCAATATTACTCAAGAAGTCAATCAAAAAAAGAGAGCAGCAACATAAGTCAAGTAAAAAGAATTGGCAGGCAAGGTGTGAAGCTGTTGAAAAAGGTAAAGAGAATAGACAGAAAAAGAGACAAGAAAATATCGATAAAAGAAAAAAAACTAAGAAAATGAATATATTAAAAAAAGCTTCAAAGAAGGGCAAGATCATTCCTGGATTCTAAAAAATAAACTAATGATATTTTATTTTACTTTCTCCACAAATTCTCATCTTAAATATGTAACTTTGAATTGTTTTAAATATCCTTGTAACCATTATGAACTTAAAAGACAACGAGCAGTTTTTGAGATATTGTTACGAAAACTGGGGTTCGTTTTCTTATAAATAACAATAAACAGCTCCAAAAGGTACTTTTATTTCTTAAAACACCACAACGAACCAATAAAACTAGTTTCTTCGTGAAATCTAACAGAGAGAGAGAGAGAGAACAACTTTATTGAAAAACTTTTCAAAGGGCTATTAACCGAGGTCTTCCTGCCTGAAATCTAACATTTTTCTTAGAACTGTCACCCTGACAGTCACGGGACGTCTCCTTTTCGTAACAATGCCCTCCCTCTAATTTTGATCATCCCGATCAAAAACCATAGTTAAATTAATAAATTTGAGTACTTCGGTGTGAAATGGTTTATTTGTCGAAAACCGAGCGCTTTCGGCCTAATTAAAAGGCCATCTTCAGGGTTTTCCTGGAAGGGTATATGTAAGTTGTATTGAGTAAATAATTAAATGACGAATAGTTACCCGTCCAAGAAACCATCACAAACATACAGGCGGAAACGGTCATCACAGCATTTAACGGACAAGATTCACAAAAGGGTGAATTTAAGACACTGTAAAAATTATCGGTTCCGAATATAAAACCGTGAAAACAACAAAGGTTTACAACCTCGAGACCCCGAGAGAACAAAAAATGAATATCCCAACTATCAACACATTGTTGAATGTGACGACAGCGGGTTCAAATCGAAATGGAAAGTCATGGGCGTAGTGACATAGGGGGACCTCGAAGTCATATCACAAATTAAAATTCTTTTAGACGTCAAACAAGGAAATAAAACAAAATTAAATGAGACGCATACAAAGCAGGAACACTCAGTCAAATCAAGCTCTTAAATAACGGAGTAAAACTATTATTCAAATTTAAGTTCACCTGGGTGTTAACACAAATTTCATTTGAACGTAGTTCCCGAACTATTTCGATATCCTCCAAGAGGTTCATCTTCATATTGTATCTGTTTGTCACAATTCTATGGAGGATCTTGGAGTTGCGGTTGGGGCTGAATGAGTGACCTGTAAACCTGAGGTGATGGCCGAACGCTGATGAATTAGGTCTGTTCAAATGTTCTTTTATTCTGACCTCCAACTTTCTTCTGGTCTGTCCAACGTACGAGGCCTCACAATCGTTACACTCCAACTTATATATTCCACTGCAATGTAAGAGTTGGAATAAGAGATCCTTACATCCTCACAAGAATTCTCAAGAATGCGTAAAACGGCATTAGAAAAATGACCCAAGTAAGGGAGGGAAAAATATCTGAGATTTGAGTCGAGAAGGTTCGAACAATAAGCCAAATCTCGCCTTCTTCTAGACATTATACTAGTTCTAAGCTTTTCCACTAGAATAGGGTTGTATCCGTTGTTGTGAGCAATCTGTTTTATGATATTGAGTTCTTTTTGTCGGTTATTCTCAGAAAGGGGTACATTGAGGGCTCTGTTGATGTAACAGCGTAAAGATGCTAATTTATGACTATTAGGGTGATGAGATTGTGCGGGAATTATGTGGTCTGTTTGTGTAGGCTTCCTGTATATTTCGAAGTCAAGGAATCCACTGTTAGGCCGGAAGATGGAAAGATCCAGAAAATTTATCTTTTTATCTTCTTCAAGTTCGAGGGTGAAAGTGATACTGGGGTGAATGTCATTGACAAAATTGAGCAGAGCACGGGCATCGTCTGGGGAACCGTCCAATATGACGAATATATCATCAACGTATCTATACCAGCGGACTATTTGGGTACATTTATCCAGGATAAGAATCTCAAGTTTTTCGAGAAAACGGTCAGCCAAAAGGGGGGATAAAGGGCTGCCCATGGCTAGTCCTTCAATTTGTCGGTATATTGTTCCGTTGAAAACAAAGAAATCCTGGGATAAAGCAAACTCAAGCAGAGCAAGCATACCATCGAGATCAGACTCCGGGACGCTGCACTCACGAAGAAGCTCAGCGATGAGAGGGATACATTCATTCCTCGGGACAGAGGTGAACAAGTTACAAACATCCAATGAAAGTAGAATATAACCATCCTTCATCTCGAGATCATGTAGTTTCTGAGCAAAGTCAACTGAGTTCAGGACAGAATATCTTGGCTTGTAATTGGTGACTCTCTTAATGAGGTCATTTAGGAAAGACCGTTTTCTCGAAAAACTTGAGATTCTTATCCTGGATAAATGTACCCAAATAGTCCGCTGGTATAGATACGTTGATGATATATTCGTCATATTGGACGGTTCCCCAGACGATGCCCGTGCTCTGCTCAATTTTGTCAATGACATTCACCCCAGTATCACTTTCACCCTCGAACTTGAAGAAGATAAAAAGATAAATTTTCTGGATCTTTCCATCTTCCGGCCTAACAGTGGATTCCTTGACTTCGAAATATACAGGAAGCCTACACAAACAGACCACATAATTCCCGCACAATCTCATCACCCTAATAGTCATAAATTAGCATCTTTACGCTGTTACATCAACAGAGCCCTCAATGTACCCCTTTCTGAGAATAACCGACAAAAAGAACTCAATATCATAAAACAGATTGCTCACAACAACGGATACAACCCTATTCTAGTGGAAAAGCTTAGAACTAGTATAATGTCTAGAAGAAGGCGAGATTTGGCTTATTGTTCGAACCTTCTCGACTCAAATCTCAGATATTTTTCCCTCCCTTACTTGGGTCATTTTTCTAATGCCGTTTTACGCATTCTTGAGAATTCTTGTGAGGATGTAAGGATCTCTTATTCCAACTCTTACATTGCAGTGGAATATATAAGTTGGAGTGTAACGATTGTGAGGCCTCGTACGTTGGACAGACCAGAAGAAAGTTGGAGGTCAGAATAAAAGAACATTTGAACAGACCTAATTCATCAGCGTTCGGCCATCACCTCAGGTTTACAGGTCACTCATTCAGCCCCAACCGCAACTCCAAGATCCTCCATAGAATTGTGACAAACAGATACAATATGAAGATGAACCTCTTGGAGGATATCGAAATAGTTCGGGAACTACGTTCAAATGAAAATTGTGTTAACACCCAGGTGAACTTAAATTTGAATAATAGTTTTACTCCGTTATTTAAGAGCTTGATTTGACTGAGTGTTCCTGCTTTGTATGCGTCTCATTTAATTTTGTTTTATTTCCTTGTTTGACGTCTAAAAGAATTTTAATTTGTGATATGACTTCGAGGTCCCCCTATGTCACTACGCCCATGACTTTCCATTTCGATTTGAACCCGCTGTCGTCACATTCAACAATGTGTTGATAGTTGGGATATTCATTTTTTGTTCTCTCGGGGTCTCGAGGTTGTAAACCTTTGTTGTTTTCACGGTTTTATATTCGGAACCGATAATTTTTACAGTGTCTTAAATTCACCCTTTTGTGAATCTTGTCCGTTAAATGCTGTGATGACCGTTTCCGCCTGTATGTTTGTGATGGTTTCTTGGACGGGTAACTATTCGTCATTTAATTATTTACTCAATACAACTTACATATACCCTTCCAGGAAAACCCTGAAGATGGCCTTTTAATTAGGCCGAAAGCGCTCGGTTTTCGACAAATAAACCATTTCACACCGAAGTACTCAAATTTATTAATTTAATTCAATCTCTTGGTGTGCACAACCACCTTCGTAATAAAAACCATAGTTGTACCACGTTAGGGCTTCAGTCTTTCCAAATGAACAACCTTCATCTTGGTCCCATTTCTATGTTGAATTCTGTACACTACGTCATTGATTCTCTCCTTCTCCTTGTACAGATACACCTCTTTTTCTTCGTGGGTTTAAGAGCCAAACCTGGTCGTCTTCTTTGAATCCCTCTGAGTTAGCTTTCAAATCATAACGAGCTTTCATCCTGTCACTTACCAGTATCAGCCTTTCTCGAGCTGTTTCATGGATTTTCAAGAGGCTTTTCCTCAACTTATCTGTATAGTTCCACACGTCCACCTCTTCGGCGCTTGGTGATCCGAACAACAAGTCCCAGGGAAATCGTATTTGCCTTCGGAAGATGATGCTAGCTGGGGTAAGTTTGTTTAAATCGTGAACTGCTGCTCTGTAAGCCATTAGAAATAGTGGAAGGTGTCTATCCCAGTCCTTTTGATGCTTTTCCACTACCTTGGAAAGGTGTTAGTGGTTCGGTTGAACCTCTCAACCATGCCATCCGACGGGGGGTGAAGAGCTGTTGTTCTGGTCTTGTTAATGCCCAACAATTGACAAAGTTTCTTGAACAGCTTGGACTCAAAGTTCCTGCCTTGGTTAGAATGTAACTCCATCGGTACTCCGAACCTTGAGAACATGTTGTCCACCAATGACCTGGCTACTGTTGATGCTTCCTGGTCTTGTATGGCATAGGCTTCCACCCATTTGCTAAAATAGTCCATGGCAAAGAGGATATACTTGTTGCCATCGTGGGTCACAAGAAATGGTGAATCATTTGAATAGTGCGCCTACGTTGTATTTCTGCACTTCACCTCTAGACTGTGTCTTTGGACCTTTAGTGGCACCGCATTCTTGACACCTTCTGCACCAGCTTTCTACATCATACCTGCACTGGATCCAGTAAAATCTTTGCCTGCTTTTGTCCAAGGTTTTGTTGACTCCTAGATGTCCTCCTGATTTTCTCTCATGAATCTCTTTCAAAACTTCACCTATCTTCTTCCTGGGCAATACTAATTGGGAAATTGACGACCTCCCATCAGCTGATTCCCGTTTGAGTAATCCATTTTCCACAACCAGGCAATCCCATTGTGCCCACACAATGGATCTCGATGTGAAATATCCCTCCAGGAAGGTCTGTCAGAACCGCTCTCTTTCCAATGTAGAAAGTCTTTGATGCTTTGATCTCATGCTGTGTCTCATGTCTTCGGTCCAGTTGTTCTCAGTTAGTAGTGCTGTTCGTCTTACATCGGTGATTCCCTCTTGACGTTCAATACGCTGGCAATGTTTACAGGTATCTGGACATGGTCTTCTAGATAAGGCATCTGCATTGCTATGTAGCCGTCCTGGGCGATGTCTTATTTTGAAATGGTACTGGTCCAGTTTTTCGATCCATCTAGCTATTTGCCCTTCCAGGTTTTTCATCTCTAGTGCGTGATCAGAAACTCTCTTCCGTATAGGTATTTGTGGAAGTGGTCTACTGGGAGGCACAATAGACCATAAGGTCGCAGTGGACTGTAACCCCTTTTAAACTATCAACCTTAGATCAGAGAAGAGAGAGGATACCGCGCATAGCTTAAACGCATAGGACGAAAGTGTGGCAAACAAACCGAGTGGGTGCGAGAAGAAATTGTGAATTTATGTGATTTTAAGTTCTTTATTCAAGTTAATTTTTATCTGAATACAATGCTTAATTGTTGTGCTTATGGGTGCCAGAGCAGGAGCGAGTAAAAAGAACCAGGATTATCGTTTCACAGGTAATAATAATAATAATAGTTTATTTTACATAAACATGAATCGCAGAGGCTAAAGCCTGTACGCGATATACAATTAACACATAAACATTGTAAGTGTAGCCATTATTTTTCAAATTAAATCTTATCCAATTATCAAATAACAAAATAAACAAAAACAAAAAAATTTAAATATCATGAAATTCGAAATCGCTATAATAACTATGTGCAACCAGTGACGTAGACGGGGACCACCAGAGCATCGGCACGAGGTAGGTGGAATCGTTGGATCACCATTATAAGTTGATGATTGATTGGGAATACTTTCTTCCTTTTTCTATTATCCATCTTCTTATGACATTCTTCTGTTTTTTAATATGCCTTATATCTTTCAGGTCTTTCGGGAACATGTTATAAATGCGAGGAGCTAGGTAAGTGAAGCATCTTTGTCCAATTCTCTTTTCAGCTCTAGGAGTGACGTGGCTTACCTCACTCCTAGTTCTGTACCTGCATTCGGATTTTCTGATTGCCATTTCAATTTTTCCTGAACAGATGGCTATTAACATCTGGGATACAAATAATTGGTGAGGATTCATTGCCTGTGATATGGTATATAATTCGTCCGAAGGAAACAAAAGTGGCTTTCCGTAGATTACACGGAGCAACCATTTCTGGACCACTTCCACTCTTTTCATCTGATATTCGTATGCTCCACCCCAGGCAATAATTCCATAATTTATCAGCGACTGGCACAGAGCTTTGTATATAAGCATTAGCTTCTCTATTTCAAGGTACTTTTTCAAGTATCTAAACTTTGACAGAAGTCATCTTAATTTTCTCACCAAATTATCTATGTGTATATTCCATTTCAGATGTCTATCGATTGTAATTCCGAGATATCTGATGGAGTCAGTTTCGGGTATTACCGTGCAGCAATTGACTCTCAGGGGACCTAAGTTCGGAAGACCTGACTCATAGGACGTAAATGGTAAGTACTTTGTTTCTTTTACGTTCATTGTTAATTTATTTATCTCGAACCACTGTTTTATTTTGTAAAGGTCGTTTTCAGCGTCGGATTTTAATTCTTGCCAAGAATTTCCCTCGTACAATATGGCAGTGTCATCCGCAAAACTAATGACCTCTCCCTTCTTCTCCATCAGTAATAAATCATTTATGTAAGCTAAGAATAAGATTGGTCCCTTTACTGTTCCTTGGGGTACTCCACATTCAATGTTTCTCATTTTACTAGAAAACTCATTTATTTTTACAAATTGAACCCTATCTGTTAAGTAATCTTTCAATAATTCATGTGCTTTGCCCCTGAAGCCATTTCGGTAGAGTTTTTCTAGAAGAGTTGTATGGGAAACAGTGTCAAAGGCCTTCTCAAGGTCTATGAAGACACATAGACCTGCTTTCCTCCTGTCCAACCAACCGTATATTTTTCCTATCATTTCTCTTAACGCATCTTCGGTCGATTTACCTTCTCTGAAACCGTACTGATGATCAGATAGAATTTTATTTTTATCTAAGAATTTAACAATTCTGACCTTCAATAATTTCTCAAGGATTTTGGCTACATTCGATATAAGACATATCGGTCTATAATTTGTCATCTTGTCCTTTTCTCCCGATTTGTAAATTGGTCTGATAACCCCCACTTTGAATATTCTCGGAAACTAAGCTGACTCAAAACACATATTCGTCATTAACACAAGGGGTTCAGCTATTTCTTCTTGGATGTTTTGCAATAGTTCAGTTCTAATTCCATCAACGCCAGGAGATCCTCCGTTTTTAGTTTTTGTATCACCTCTTTCACTTCATTTGGACTTGTTGGAAATAGAAAAAATGTTTCACCACAAAAAATCTCACCCTCTTCATTCTTTGGAGTATATGGTATACTATCAGCTAGCTTTTTACCTACTTCATTGTAATAACTACCGAAATCCTCTACAATTTGTTTCGTGTTTGTTACTACTTTTTTTTCATTGTTAATTATAGATTTTATATCTATTTCAGGTTTGGATCTGCCGCAGATGTTATCCACATAAGACCAAAGGAATTTTGTTGCTGAAGTCTATTTCTTGACAAAGGTGTTCATGTAGTCTTTTTTAGCGTTCCTGATCAACTTCTGTAGAGTATTCCTGTATATTGTATATTGTTGTTTTAATTCGTTATTGAACTGATATTTTATCATTTCCTTGTATAAGTAATTTTTTTTGTTTATAGCTTTAAGTAGTCCCTGTGTAATCCAGCCGCTCTTCACTGATTTCCTATAGCTCTGTTTAATATTTGTTGTATGTTTCTGCGTGTAATGTTTTATTGAATCAATAAATAATTCTGCAAAAGTGTCCACATCTTTATCTTTCATCATTTCCTGCCATTTTATCGCTTTCAAATCACTTCTTAACCGCTGATAATCTACATATTTTCTGTATTGAATAACTTTTCCGGGAGATTTTTCTTTCAGGTTGAATAGTGATTTGTAATGTCTGTACGAATAATGAACGACCTACTCTGATCTACAACAGACTTGCGACATTTCATATATACATGGTCTAGGCAACTGCCACTTGAAATCCTAGTTATATCATTCACATAAGATTTATATCCGAAAAAACTGAGAACATTTATGTATTCATCAACTATTTCATTGTTTGTTAAAAGATCAATGTTAATATCCCCTACCAATACATGATAGTCCCACGTACTGGCATTTGCACTGGTTGTTCCAATGTATTCAGCTAAGTGTCTATTAAATTTTTTTGGACAGCTATTTGGTGAGCGATACATTCCTGTTATTTTAACATTCTTCTTTTCGAATACAAGGTTTATTTCCAATGCTTTAATTTCTCCCATAGTTACCACCCTTCCGCTGAACATCAAGTCATTCCGAATATATACCACAACCCCGTCATTTTTGTTAAATGTTCCATTATTATACATGGATGTGTATCCTTCGATTTTATAAAGATCCACGTCCTCCACCCTGAACGTCTCCGTCAAAACAATCACATGAAATTAATCTGTATGAGTTCTTAACACTAATTTGAACTCGTCCAAATTCTTGTCGATACTTCTGATATTATTGTGAATGATTTTGAACCTTGATTCTAAGTTATGATTTTTTAGGTTCCCAACGTAATCTATAGTAATAGTTATAGTAGTAATAGTAGTTTATTAGCCTCAACAATCATACATCACAAAGAAACAGAAAGTGAGAACATGTCAATTAAAAAATAATAAATAACTTATTGTAATATATTCAATGCTTTTTACAAAATTCCAAAAACTCCTCAATAGTATAAGGTTCACATGTTATGAGAAATCTGCCAATACTTTTCTTAAATAGTTGAAAACTATCTATTTGCTGTAAATCTCTAGGGAGTGCATTGAAAAATCGTATCGCATCATAAAGAACACTCTTTTCCCTGGCTGTTGACTTGTGATTGGGATAAATGTAGGGAAAAACCCTTCTTGTGTTGTTAGTATTTCTAAAAGCCGAAAAATAGTGACTTCTCTTATGCATAAACATCAGTATCCTGTATATATATAAACTGTAAATTGTCATGATATTATGCTGTTTAAATAATCCACGACAACTTTTCCTAAAAGGTAATCTAAAAATTACTCGTAAAGCCCATTTCTGGGCCACAAAGATATCACAAATCTGAGATGAACTTCCCCAAACTATAATACCATACGATAATATTGACTGGAAATTGGCAAAATAAAGTGTTTTTAGTACATCAACATCTAGCTGATCTCTCAGAATCATGAATGTGTAGATCACTGAATGGAGCTTTTTTCGAATATAAACAATATGAGAATGCCATTTTAGATGTTGGTCTACAATAACACCCAAAAATTTTACTGGTTCGGTACATTGGATATCCACGTCATTATAGTTAATACTTGATGGATAAACTTTCCTTGAACGGTCAAATTCGAATGTCAAGCAACTAGTTTTTTTCATATTAACCCTTAGTTTATGAACTCCACACCACTCCATGACCTCATCTAACACATAGGTCAAGACAGAAATTGCCGCTTGAAAATTGTGTGAAATGCACAAAAAGCTGGTATCATCAGCATACTTGAATTGCTTACATGTGCCCACTGGACGTCCAATCAAACTTTGTGAAACCATAGAATGTGGCTGTTCATCAGATGAATACTGCAACTTCAAAGTATTTATATAAATCAGGAACAACAATGGGCCGAGTATGCTTCCTTGCGGCACACCGATGAGAAGATCTAACTCATCAGATGAGAAGTTGTTACCATCAAATACAACATCAACCCTTTGTCTACGGTTAGTCAAGTAACTTCCAATCAGTTCAAGTTGATTTCCCCGTACTCCGTAATTTTCCAATGCAATAAGGAGTATTTCGTGATCAACACTGTCGAAGGCTTTTGACAGGTCTACAAAAAGACCCACTGGTACCTCTCCTTTATCGAGAGCTAGAGATATGGACTCTGTGAGTTCAAAAATAGCAGATTCTGTGTTTTTTCCTCGAACAAAACCGTGCTGATCACTACTGATGACATTGAACTTGAAAAAAAAATTTGTCAGTCTATTTGTGAGTATTTTCTCGAAAATTTTCGAAAAAGAACTAAGAAGACTGATGGGTCTGTAGTTCGATAGCTCCTCGACATCACCTCTTTTATAAAGAGGACGAACGATGGCTAATTTAAGGCCATTTGGGAAGATACCCTCAATAAAGCATCTATTGATCATGAAACACAGTGGCTTCACAATCAAATGAATACATTTCCTGACAACCATCATTGAAACTTCATCATGACCGTGAGAGGAAGTATTCTTTAGATTCATCGTAACCCGAACAACCTCACTCTCCGTGACAGGGAACATGTAGAAGGATTTCTCCAACCGTAGTAATCCCAATGTATCAGCAAGTGGATGGTTGGTCGATGTATTGACATTATCTCCAGACATATTAACGAAAAAGTTATTAAATTCATTGACCAATAATGATGGATCTTTGTTTACGATCGGTAAAGCCGACTTAGACTTCTTGCCGTTTAATGTGTTGACTATACCCCAAACAGCTTTATTCTTATTCTGTGATCTATTGATAGTATTATTGATATGCACTTTTTTATTACTTACTATTTCAGAATCATATTTTTTTTTGATAATTTTATATTGTTGTTTAAATTCAGGACAAACAGTAGAAAGTACAAAAACATTATCTAAAACCTTCTTGAGCTGTAGAGCCTTATCTGACATATGGAAGTTTTTCAGAAAATTTTTAATCGGGTACTTTACAAGAGGAAAGCTCTCTCTGTAATAATTATTAAAACGATCAGAGAAAGAATTCCACAATTGATCGATATCCTCTGCTTCTGTAAAGATATCATCCCAATTATTACTTTCCAATTTCAATTGAAAAACACTCATATTACTATCACTCATAACTCGTTTTGTTACATAATCTGGTTTATTCGAAGCAGACAACATATCACTTTGAAATATTATTGCAGAGTGATCAGAGATGTGATAATTTAATACTGAACCCTTACCAACCATGTTAGTGAGTACATTATCCAAGCACGTGCCTGATTCAAGTCTAGTAGGCTCTTTTATTATTAAGTCAATATTAAATATTTCCAAAAGGGACAAAAAACTACTTTTTTCATTACTATTAGTGAGCACATCGATATTGAAGTCACCAGTTATGATAAAGTTACATTTCTCTCTAAGGCAGCATTCTAAAATTATTCTAAGCTTATTTAAAAATACATCAATATCACTCAATGGGAAAGTATTTGGTCTATAAATAGATATAAACAAAATCTTACCAATGGGCAAGTATATGTTAACCGCAGCAGATTCAAATACATATGGAACACTGAGGTCCCTTAAATCAGTTCTTTCAAAATACTTGAAGTTTTTACGAATATAGATGGCAGAACCTCCATGACAGCCTCTGGGACGACAGTAGCTTGAAGCCAAAATGTATCCATCCAGATGATGAACATGAAGTTCTTCTTGACTCTTCCAATGTTCAGTCACAGACAGGAAGTCCACCTCGTGCTTCTCAATCATTAGAAATAGTTTATCACTTGATTTTGTTATAGAGCGGACATTTTGAGACATGATTGTAAGTTTCTGATGTTCTTTAGACTTACTCTTGCCGACACCAGAAGCTTCAGTAGTTTTTATTCTGGAGGCCGGTCCACTTTTCTCGACTGAAAAAAACGATGAACAGTGGCCTTGCTCGGCCAATTTGATCCATCACGTACTTTTTCACATTCGGAGTCAGGAATGAGGACTTTGAATGATGCATAGCTCTCAGGATATTTAGATTTAAGCTGTTCACATTTGACATTGGAAAAACTTTTTAACAAAAAATTTTGTAAATCTATTTCTTTAGTTTCAGGTTTTAAATTCGAAACATGAAATGCTTTAAATTTATCAATGCCCTCAACGGGAGAATCGCCTGAATAACTCCCAACGATCAATGGAAGTCTTTTCCGATGCGATCTTTTGTGAGAAACAATGTTCCACCCTGTATCATTTTTCCGCTTATCTGTTGATGATATTGTGGTAGCTCTCTTTGAGCTAAATACTGGTACACCAGAAACATCAGAAGAATTATTCTCATTAACCGTTTTATTCATTTTGACTACCGAATCATATCCGAAATTCTGATAGTTACTCGGATTTTTATGAGCGGTGGAAGTACTTGCATCCGGAACTAATGTACTAGGAATACCATTATCGGAAGTAATTGCACAAGTGCATCAAAATTACCGATAATTTTGCATGACAGCGTGTTGTCTAAAAACTGCATGAGTTCATTTTCATTTTTGGAGAAAGAGCCCGACACCGAAGGTGGAGGTGATCATCATCCAGTTGAAGATATGACGTTATTGATTTAGAATTTGAATGTCCCGTGATTTTTATTAGTTGCTGCTCGCCCACCCCCTTTTTTGCGAGTGTGGAGACGGCTGATGCTCGTAACGAATGATTTGTTATTTTGATATTCTCTGTATTTAAACCAACAGCTTTGGCTTGTTGGGAAGTCCATTTACTCACTGTATTACGTCCAACAGGAATATCTTTATACCAATTTCTGTTCAACTTCCAAGCGGGATTTACAGTGAGAAAGAGTCGTTCTGTTTTTATTCGAACCCTCCGTTCTAGGAATTTTTTGTACAGTCGAATTGGGCACAGATCAGGATTGATTTTATTTCTTATCAGCCATTTCAATGAAGCGCATGGTTTTTCTCCTCCTTGCGTCGTCTTAGTGAACACTGGATTGTAAATAATCCTTCCTGTTTTTTCAGCTGCGCTATTTTCTTCTTCTTTAAAGTGGGAAATTAAGCATCTGTGACCTTCACCACCACGCCAAGCTAATTCAAAAGCAAAAACAAAAAATAATTTCTTCTGCAAACCATCCGGGGTGTTTTCGTCACAACCACAAACCATATTTTGAAATTCATCGTACTTGAGAAAAACTGCACTCTCCTTTCTCTTTTGTGGATCTGCTTGAAGTTGTTTTCTCTTGGCATTTTTCGCATCTCTGGCTGCTTTGAATTCGATATTAGTGAATGGGTTGAAGTTGATGTTATATTGAGTGAAATATTTTTCCATCAGTAATTTAGCAGTTACATTCCAAATCGTCTTTATAGTACATTCTTTGTACTCCTCGCCATTTTGCTTACGCATATTGAATGCCCAGTCCGTCAATATTTCCGCTAAAAGATCAATTGGTGTTGTTTCATTCAAAATGTAGTTTTTCTCACCACAGAAGCTCATGAACTGATCCCAGACGTATTTTCTATTCTTTATTGTATTAATTGGTTCATTTTCAATCACTTTTCCTTCGATATCTTGTAATGATTCACGACCAAAACGAGACATTTTTATTGAATTTCTACTTAAGTGAAACTTGTCAAAGTGACGTACAATGAAATTGCTATGGATACGAACAGTGCAATTATCGCGGGGATTTTTCGCTTCCTACAATGCAATTACCGCTGTAATTTTCGATAATTGCATTCTACTTATATGAAGTTTTTGACAGGAGGGAAATATTCTGTTGAATTATTGGGAGCTTCAGTTACGGTACACACAATCATCGGTTGCTCTGTCGATGAATGTGAAATACCATGAGCAACGTGTTTATTATCTGAGTTCTTATCCTTCTTGTTTATATTTTTTTTATTGTTGAGATTATTTATTTGCACATTCTTACGTTCAATTTCATTTTCTAATGTAGAGATCTTGTATTTTAATAAAGAATTATTCTCTATTAACAGCAAATTTTTAGCTTCCAATTCGTGTATTATTTTTAGCAGGAGTTCTTGATGCCTCATGCGTTTCTCCCTCAAAATTCCTCAAAAATTGATCCATTTATATACAATACAAGACTAAGATAGACAGAATAAAAAGGATTTTACCTTGGCTGTTCTAACCTCCCTTTTTTGTCCTGATTCCGCTGTTCCCAGTTTTTTGCTCTTTCTTGGCACCTCCGCTCCCCGAAGACTGCGATCTCGTTCTGCTCTTTATCTTCCAGTCCTTGGTCCTTTCCAGCACCTTATTGATGGTTGTAATCTCCTTGCTTATCTTTGAGTCCTCTTCTACTGACAGATGATCGTGTTCAGTTAATATCTGCTTAATACGGGCTATTGGAGCCGGGCTATTAGGTGCGCTGTTTATTAACTCTGATGGTATATTCGGTGCGCTTTCTTCAAGATGAGTCTGTGCTTCAGCTTCAGGTTGATTTTTAAGTTGTTCTACAGTGAATTTTTCCCCATTCACAATAAGGAACCTCTGCTTGATGTATGCTCTTTGATTATTCGCTCTTGTCAAGTTGAGTTGTTGGCGTAGTATTCTGAAATCGCCACGATCCTCTTCACAGAGGTCTTCGTTCAAGTAAACACGTGATCCCTTCAATTTGTGTCGATTGCTTATAACTTTAGATTTGGCCAGGAAGGATATAAATTCGATCTTTATGATGGGTTTAGTTCTTCCCAATTTGTAAATACAGTGGAACTTCCGTATAACGAATACGCTAAATCCCCAAAAAAATTTCGTTATACAGAAATTTCGTTATGCAGAAATTTTTTTTATTGTGTCAAGTGTCGAAAAAAGCAACGTTCACTTGCATTTTTTTTTATTTGAATACATAATTTACTTAAGCACTTCCTTCTAGACATTTTAGCACTACTTTTTTCATGAACGATCAGAGCAAAACTGAAAACTGAACAATCTGTATAGCCTCTTGTTTCAGAAGGAACTCTCCGTCCGCCGTAATGGTTTAGTTTATGATCGGGAATTATTACCTACGCCCGACAGAATTACGGAAAAAGCCATCCCTAAGTACACTCTGGGAAAAACCTTCTTATCAATACGCATTAAGAGAGTGATTTTCTTGGAATAATTCGTTATAGAGAGAATTCACTTCGTTTTAGAGGGTGTTTTTAACAGGGTATTTGGATTCAAGGTGCAATGACAGATACGAAATTCGTTGTACAGAGAAATTCGTTGTAGAGACGTTCGCTGTAGGGAAGTTCCACTGTATTATTCACTTCTATTTCAAGCAGATTGATATTTAAAAGAGAATTGAGTTTAGAGACAACGCAATGGACCAAATTAGAACTATCGACTTCCAATCCAGAGACTATAATATTGTTCTTCAACGATCTTCTCTTCATTTCCAATATTTCGCCTTCTACTCTGGAGAGTCTTCTCTCACAGTTTTCCAGCCTGATATCAGCGTCACACCGCACCTGCTTTATCTCTTCTCTTAACTTTGCAATTTCTGCCTTGATCGTGGTGGTTTGGGTTGCAAATTCAGTCCTCAAAAACCTTTCCAGTTCTTCATTTAATGCCATCTCCTGTTTCGATATCCTGCCGTGAATGTTACGCTTTATACTCTTGCTAGCGATACCCACACAAATAATCGTAAACAGAATAGAAAAAAATCGAACTTATTCGACAACAATTCCGCCAATATGAGAATTCCCCTCTTGGATGTTCACTTCTATATTTTTCACTGATATTTGGAATATATTGCGTCTTCAATTCACAAAATAATACGGAGCACTCGAATCTACAACCATTCATATGACTACCAGATAGAATAAAAATATGGCTATTTTTATGAAGGAAAATTTTCATTTATTTCTATATTTTGTATTAACTACAGTTGAAATCCTTTCAATATCCGAATGTAGATTAATTAATATGTTCAATAATCAGTTTTTGAGTTTTCAAAACGATCTTTCACGCGCGCGAAATTACTCGCGTTTTCGCGCGGTCTGGAGTGACGCGTGTAAACTGTCTCAACTACATGTAGACTAACGATCTTTTCTGCGTGACTGGAACGTCACGTGCCAATCGCGCTTATCGAGATGAAAAAATCGCGCGGGTAATCGCTAGCGAGAGAGTGTGCGATTTTCACGCGTCAAATCCCGAGCGAAAGGTTTCCCTTAAGGTACGGTTTCGCTTGTCGTCGGACGCATGCAGTGAATGCGAGCAGCTACTGCTCGCGTCCGCTGTGACGTCGGAGTGGTTTCCTTATCTGCAGCCAAACTACTCGGTCGACAGTGAGAATTCGAAGATGGAGTGTACTTGCACTTCATATTTTGGAAGAAGAGGAGAAAGAAATTATTTTGAAATATATAAAAAGAAAAAATAAGAAAAGGCGTGCTGTGCATTTGATGTATAAGAATAGGAAGAAAAGGAGGATTTGCCAGAGCAGGTGGATTCGCAGTCCGAGGGTCAAATTGCCTGGCAAGAAAAAATAGTTACAAGAACGTAGGGTTCGGAATAATTAATATTCAATTATATGAATCTGTTTTATATTCACAGGAGTTCAAATTAAAAATGATAAAGAAAAAATTTCCTTTTACTTGTTTTTCCTTCTATTTTTGTCGCGATCTTTCTCCATAACCTGTCTTTCAGTATGAGATGCATCATACAAACATCTACACTCCCCGTCAATAAATTCCGGACAGGCAAAATTTTTGTCAAATTCAACACCCTATATCTTTTTTCGTGGTTCTCCGATTTTGTTGAAATTTTCACCAGGTATAGTATTGGGTCTTGTTATATTAACCTGAAATTTACTTTGCGAAAATACAGGTTATACAGGGTGAAACAAAACCTTGTTTTATACCCTTCATTTCTATACACCCTGTGGTGAATTTAAGGCTGAGAATTTGATATCATTCAGTTTTAATTTGAAGTGTGACCCTTTCTTAACAAAATGTTCTGTGATTTACGTCAGTATCTGCTTTAAAAAAAAGATACACATTTTCAAAGAAAATGTGAAATTTTTTCAATTTTTATAACAATTTAAAACATTACAATACCTTATCGACTAGTTAACATAAACAAACATCAGAAAATTAATAGCGTGTATTTCCACCTCGCTTTCTCATCACTTCTATCATACGACGTGACATACTTTCAATGCATTTCTGAATTGCTTCTGGGGGAATATTTTTCCGTTCTGGGCTGTTCGTAAGTCGGGCAAGGTGTTGGGCTGCCGATTTCGAACATGTCCACCTAGCATATCCCATACCTGTGCAATTGGATTTAAACCCGGACTTCTGGCTGGCCACATGAATCGTTGAATATTCGCCTCTTCAAAGTTTTCTGTTACAACCCGTGCAACGTGAGGCCTAGAGCATTGTTCTGCATTAACAGAAATTGTTGCTTCCCTCAGAAACAATTCGTAAATGCATTGAAAGTATGCCACGTCGTATGATAAAAGTGATGAGAAAGCGAGGGGAAATACACGCTATTAATTTTCAGATGTTTGTTCATGTTTACTAGTCGATAAGGTATTGTAATGTTTTGAATCGTTATAAAAATTGAAAAAATGCAACACTTTCTTTGAAAATGTGTATCTTTTTTTTTTAGCAGATACTGACGTAAATAAAAAAAAATTTAGTTAAGAAAGGATCAAACTTCAAATTAAAACTGAATGATATCAAATTTTCCGTCTCAAATTCACCACAGGGTGTTTAGAAATGAGGGATATAAAACAAGGTTTTGTTTCACCCTGTTTAACGGATGAACTACAGGTATTTTCGCAAAGTAAATTTCAGATTGATATAACAAGACCCAATACTACAAGTGGTGAAAATTTCAACAAAATCGGAGAAACATGAAAAAAGATACAGGGTGTTGAATTTGACAAAAATGTTGTCTGTCCGGTATTTATTGACGGGGAGTATATTTGTGGAAACTAATTCAATTAGTTTCATTTCTTCATCCGTCGAAAAGTTTTCAATACTCATTTTCTATAATTTCGATGAATAATAACAATTTAAACCTCTATATAAACGAATTCACTCTGCAGCGACGTCGCACAGACTGGTACCGCAAGCAGTGGGCCGTTTGGATGCTGCAGCCACTGCTGCGTTGACTGCATAAGCGGAACCGCTTCTTCGCTATTCCCTATGAACAGTCTATACAACAATCGCAGCAGCCACTTTCAGCGGTCGCTGCATGCGTCCGACGCCCAAGCGAAACCGTACCTTTACACTATCATGCATTCGCGCGCGATTGTCACGGGACGTTCCAGTCGCGCAATAAAGATCGTTAATGTAAAGGTACCTAATGTTCAATTTAATAAATTTCAATAGTGGATTGCTCCCACGGAACCATTTCAGCAGGGGCGTAGTTAAAATTTATTGGGAAGTGAAATGCATTTTTCGTATTGCGTGAGTGTGAGTAAAATCGTATTTAAGGTGATTTTAATTTGTCAAATTTAGAAGAAATTTCTCAGATTAAAATTTAAATTTGTTTTCTGAGTTTATATGTTTGACCTAAACTCTTATTTGTATGAATAATAATAATAATAGACTTATTCATCATGAAATGTTTTTGCAGCTTCCCAAAAGACGATGAAAGATGTAAGATTTGGGTGAATAACATGAAATTGAAAGACTGGTCACCAACTAAAAATGATAGGCTCTGTTCCAAGCATTTTGAAGAGCACTGGTTTTATAAAAGTAATATGCAAGTGAGAGTACGTTTGCTGAATGAGGCGATTCCCACTATTTTTCTCACACTTCCCAAGCACCTTCAACCAAGAAAGGTAACATGATATGAGGTATTTAGTTTTTAGTTATTGATTAAATTGAGTATTTATTTCCAGGCTGTCAGAAGATTACCTCAAGGGAAGAGATTCTCAATTCCATTGGTTTCACAGCCTGAATAAACTTTAAGAAGGACGGTCAAGAAAGTAGAGCAGAGGCTTTCAGTTACAGATACCTCTAGAGAACAGATATTGAGGAAGAAACTCATCAAGGAAATAAGAAAAAACCAAGCTCTTCAAAGGACTATAAGGCACCTGAGGCAGTCATTGAGAAGTTATAGAAAAAAAGTCGTTTCATCGAAGCAGATTCTTTCAAACTTGCAAAAAAAATGCATGTTAGAGAGTGAGAAAGCTACGCTCATAGAAAATATGAGTGATATTAATAGGAAAATTCTCAAGAGAAAAATTAAACAGTCTGGAAAATAATCACCAGAGTTGCTGGAAATTATTTAGATTCTCTCATTCACCAAAAAAATTATGGAGGTTTAACATATCCTTCAGATGTCAAAATTTGTAAAAAATGTGAGTACTTCTTGAAAGTACATAAAAATAATTTAAACAAAAAAAATATACTCTTGTTTTTAACAAATTAAATAATGATGGATTCTGTGAACACTGGATTATTTGTATCACTCCAAAACCATGTTTTGGATAGCCCAGTGAACCATATATATTTTTTAATGAAAAGCATTTGTCAAAAATATCTAAATATAAGACTCCACTTCATTGGCAAGTCTAAAACTAATGAATCCAGTATACGGAATAAATATGCAAAACTTATTCTTTTCAGTGGGCAATAAAATTGTAGATTGTGTAGATTGATTTTTGTATGATTAAAATTCTTGAAAAAATGTATATTTATTTTTATGACTATGATAATGAAGAATCATTGAATGATTCAAATTTTTCATTTAATACAGTGTTATCTATATACCTTATCTAAGATACGCCACTGGTTCATATCCCATTATGTGGCAGATTGAATCACAAAGAACCATGACGGTACTCGTCCTCTCTCTTCTCTAGTCTAAGCTATTAATTATCAAGTGGTCTACTGCCTTGACTATCGCTAGAAGCTCTCTCCTGGTAACGCAGTCATTTCTTTCAGGCTTAGACATCACCCTGCTGTAGTATTCGATGATTTTCTCCTAGCCATCTTGCGCCTGTGATAATACAGTTCCAAGCCCACTGTTGCTAGCATCTGTGTCCAGTATGAACAGTCCTTTTTGCTTCGGGTATGCCAAGACTGAACTTGAACAAAGCGCTGTTTTCAACTTGCGGAAAGCTGCATCACATTCAGTAGACCTATGAAAGTTGACACAATATCCTGTCAACTTGTGAAGGGGGGCTGCGATGTTGGCAAATCCTTCCACGAAGCAGCAATAGTAAGTACATAAACCTAGGAAGCTCCTTAGTTAATGTTCATCTTTTAGGCTCGACCAGTCTCGAATAGCCTGTATTTTTGATTCGTTTGTTTGAATTCTTTCTACAGAGACTATATGGCCCAAAAATTCCACTTTCTTCTGGAATAGAGAGAATTTTTTTGGATTTAGTTTGAGGTTGGCACTCCTCAATCGTCTAAAAACCTCTGGTGAGTTGGCCAGATGTTCTTCAGTCTTTTCCTCGTTATCTTCGTGTATGCCATAGATATAGATTAACTAGATGGGCCCTGTCAGATGTAAACAGAGGCAAAAATGAAGAAAAGATCTCAGTGTTTACATTCCCCCCCCCGATTAACCTAACCTGGGGTATTTCTGTTATTTTCAAGATATTTGCGCTAGTATTCGTGATCCTAAGTTTTAATGTGCCTTATATTGATATTGAAGTTCATTTACTTCAGAAAAATGTCGAAATATTGTATTATTTGCAAGACATGTGAAAAACATTATTATTTATAAACAGCAACAAACAACAAAGGTGAGTACAGTGGCGTCAGTTGATTATGGGTATTGGGTAGAAATTTCGTATTGTATTGATATTTGTTGTATGTTAGATCATACGATAAAAAAATAGGTATCAATAAGAATTTTTCCACATAGATCAAAGCAGTTTTCTTCATTATGACCAGAAACAAAGTTTCTTGATATTAGCTCTTTGTCGAGTTGGCATAGAGGAGTAAAGAATTTTTTAAAGTCAATTTTCTATTTCAGTTCGCCAACATCTTTAATTTCAACTGATCCTGATATACAAAATGAACATTCAGAGATAAGGTAGAGTCCCAAATATTGAACTCGACTTTCTCGAGTCGAGTTCACTTTTACTTCTCATACTTTCACAGCATCAGAGACCGAGAAGGCTATGATGAATGTCAGTGCTGAATTTCCTTCACAGAGGTAACTGTTCTATTTCTATTAAGATGTTAGAAACACACTCATTTATTCATATTTTATTCACAACTCTTTCATTATGAATTAGCACGAGATTGATTCCACCTCTATTTGTATACTGTTTATGAACTCGTGTTCTTGGGATCATGAAATGACACTTAATTATTAAATGCACGACACTGCCGTTTGTTTATATCATGTTTACATCGACCTGTCAAAATTCAAAACAAAAACAAACTTCGCTTTGTATATCTGATCTTCAATTTCATTCTATTGATCTCGCGCTCAGGGCCTATCTATGTAAATATATATATCTATGGTGTATGCCCACTTCCCACTTGCCAATATCCCCTATTTAAGTCCAGCGTTGAAAACATGGAGGTCCTTTAGTCCTTTACCTCCATGGTTAAAACCATTGCGAGTCTGCCAGAGTGGTCAATGGGCGCATTCAGCAGAGACAACTGTTACGGAACTGTTGAAAAATTTCTATGATCTTCTCCTGAACGTTGAGCTATCGATGTAACATGTTGGGTAGCGGTCGCCATTTTTAGTAGCGTACCTGACTTGCGCTCCTTTTCGGTAACGTGTTGTGTTGTGTGGCTGACAGCATTGTTGCCAACAGTTCTGACAATGAAAAAATGAAAATTTAATCCAAGACCTAGGAATATTTTGAAATCTGATAACTCAGAAACCCCAATATTCATTCACATTCAAATGTTGTCAGTCGAAGAATATTTATTTTTCAGAAATAGCTATAGAAAAAAAAGAAGAAAAAACTAGCATTTTTTTGGCACTTTCCCAAATGAAAAAGCATATTTTTGGCATTTTCTGAACGAAAAACTAGCATATTTTGCTTCCCCTGAGATAACAACACCGAGTAACTCAACACTCTTTGGCTATGAGTCACAATACGAACGAATATTTGTTGCATCGCATGGGAATCACATTTGAGATATCTTCATTCATCGTCAAAATGTCGTGAATTTTTCTTCCACATTTCGTTAACAAAGCGATATCACAAAATTACTAGGTTTTGGGCGCATATGCGACATCACAATGAAGATTTTATTTCATGTTGAAAATGTAACTCCACAAAAGTGTCAAGGGATGTAACGTGTTTGCTGTGTACTCTCAATCTACAGTCTCTCTTGAAATGTTTGCTCCTACCACATCTGAAGCATTTCCGGATTGCATTTTTTCTAATATTTTGAGCATCTGTGATAAACTCTCGCTCAGATTATTTTCCTGAGGTTGCTCTTCGATTGATACCGTTCTCATTTTGGGCCTTGTGGAGGTGTTGAAGGCCGCTTCTACTTCCAATGAGCGAAATAAAGCTTCACTGCATCTTTTAAAGCTTGCCAATCTCAGAGTCCTTTGTATTTCGACGTCCTTCAAACCATCAATGAATGTTTGCACCGCCAATTGTTCTTCCGCTTCAAGCCGTCAACTGCATGACGAAATTCCATCGTGCCGTCAACCTCACGCGAGCGGTCGCGAGGCATACACCGACTGCTCCAGCGGTCCGTGTGTACGTCGCTTAGCCGCATAGTGAGACAATCCGTTTCGTAGCACGTGGTTTTGAAAATAAGGTACGTTAAAATTTTATTATTTATTTTACTATCTTATTTTAACCAATTTAAATAATCTATTTACAGATCTGTAGTAACCCAGAAAAATGAGTAGTGGAAGTGGATCAAAGAAAACATATATGCGCAATTATTTTTATCAAATTTGATAACAAAAAGTCAGTAACATCCATTATAACTATTTTGATGCACAAAACACGAAACTAGTATATTTCTCTTCTTTCTCAATATATATTGTTTCTACTATCCGAAGGAAAGAGTTGGGATGCGTTCGACAAACTGATTCATCACAGTCCATACATTGCACTCCGTCCGTTTTAAACGGAACCGTTTAAAAAGCGGGTCCTTTTTAAAATCGTACCCGTTTTTTAAACGGATTCTTAAAATGCAAAGCTTTACAATGACATGATTTCAGATACAACAACAACCCTTTTTAATGCGATGAGGTTTGATACGATACGAGACATACGCGTGCCGACATGCGTTTTAGTATAATCCAGATCCTGAAGAGATTATTGGTGTTTTGTGGACAAAATGACATCCATTGAAGCCATTTCTAAGTTGTACAATGGTGTAAGAAGCTATTATTTCAAGTCGAAAAAAAAACAAAAGCAAACTAAAATTTCAGATTATTTTTCTAAAAAATGAAAAAGTTTTTCATATTTAATTTTTATTTGTAAGAGAAGCTATTTTTTATTTTTTCAATAAAGCAAAATCTGAATTTGTCGTTCTTTTCTTAAACTGAATCCAAGAAAAATTCCATCAATTTTGCCGAAATTCTGCTTTATGTGACTTCCGGTTATTATGACGTATTTTTCATTTCCCCTCGATGTCATTATGAGCGGATTCTACTGTTATTTTTCTGTTATACAATAGTTCTTATCCTTACGAAATGGCCAAGTCACTTATTTTGACTAAGGCATAGACTGCATAGAGTTTGTGAAATAAGAGCCACTTGTGTAGATGAAGAGTGTAGAGTTAGCAGCTTGGCTCTACATGAGATCTGGTAACTTTTTGACAATGTTAGAAATACGGCCTCATCTTGGCAATATTTTACATGAAAATGTTTTTGATTGGATTTCAGTTCTTTTTGTACGTTGCCTATACCAAAATCCTTTCATTTAGTTCATTATCCCCTAATAATGATTAAAGAAAATATAATTATCGCGAGTTATATTTCAAGTCAAACTAATTCACAATTCAGAACAACAACAACAATTCACGAAGAATAGAAATATACCTTCACCTACCTAGGTTCACACTGCGAGGGCGATGTATTTGGGAGCTGCCATCACAACCATTGTATAAAGAATCTTATCTTATCATTATACAATGATCACAACAGGGAATTGAACAATGGAAACTGTGGTTGAGGTTATTACAGGGAAATTGTATTTGGTGTAAATACACATGAGGCATTGTACGAGCGTTTTGATTTATCCCCTTATTCAAAATTTGGGGGTAATTTTCACTGAGAATTCTCGGATATTTTTTTTAACATTTATATCAAGCAGTCCTCCATATATATCAATTTCCAGACCACTAGCATCAAAATTGGCGGAAGTCTCATACAAACTTATACATCCCCTGGTTCTAAGTAGTGCAAGTGAACCTGCATCACGCGAAGGGTGCTTCAGCCGTGATTGCGTTATTATCCAGAAACCCTGGATCAACAAAGAAGGCCTAATCATAGGTTTGGCATGTTAAGACTGCAAACTGATCTATGGTCAGAGGCAAGCATCTTCACGTGCTTGTATGCTGATAAGAAGCAATATTAATTATATCTGTGTTTCAGAACACATGTCTCGAGAACTGACTCTAATCTTGGTACACCTTGAATTCGGAGGCATCGGCCGAGACATTGTCATAGCATCCGCATACTTCGCTGATGACGGACATATATATATATATATATATATATATATATATATATATATATATATATATATATATATATATATATGGAAAAGATTTAACGGACATAACCCTCTGAAACGAAAATGAACCGTAGACAGCCATATGTACTTCACCGATCCCTCATTATTTATCCTTATATTATATATAAAAAAACCTGTCTCCGGGCCAATAACACCGCCAGAGGAAGAGAAGCAGCTGGTAAGATATTGCAACAGTAGAAGGCTGCCATTCATAATAGGATATGATGCCAATGCGCATAACACTGTTTGGGGAAGCACGAACAACAACGCCAGAGGTGAGTGCTTAATTGAATATCTCTTAGCTAACAATCTCGAGACATCGAATGTGGGAAATACACCAACCCTCCCGAACAGTTCGGGAGGGGTTATTTTTCCAGAATTCAATTCTGTCTGCACGCCAATAATTTTCAATTTTCTATATGATTTTCAGACGATAGAAACATTCATAATTCGGAATACACCAATTTTCGTCACGAGAGCGAGAGAAGAGTTTCTTGACGTGACAATCTCTAATAGCGCTGCCGCGCAAGATATTACCTTTTGCAGAGTAATGGATGAACCATCACTCATAGGATCATCGAATTCAAGGTGGAAGGGTAAAACCACCGCATCACTCTCAATTCGAAATCCTAGAAAAACAGAGTGGTCTCTTTACAGGAGCCATCTGAAATATAATTTAAATAAGATCGAAATGGGGCGGGAAAAACACCGCGATTACGATCTGGAAAAGCATGTAGAGCAGGTGAGTGAGGCAATGATGGAGGTTTTTCACTCTAGTTGCCAACTTACTAAGACTCGACCAATAAAGGAAGCTCCTTGGGGGAACGAAAACCTGTCAAATCTCCGAAAGGAGGTCCGTCGGGTCTTTAACAGGGCCAAGCGGGATAACAATTGGCAGGGGTACACTGAGAAGCTTATTCACTACAACAAGGAGATTAGGAAGGCCAAGAGACTTAACTTCCAAGCCTTTTGTGAAAATATCACTTCCACTCCTACAGCAGCCAGACTTCAGAAAGTCATGGCAAAAGTGGGAATCAACCCCCAGATGGCTCCTACACTGAGGGAGAGGAGGCGCGATTAGCTCTTCTTCTCGAGACACATTTCCCAGGTAGTGAACCCATAAGCAGTATAGAAACAGCAATCGAACACACCAAGAACTCCAAAAAGGAGGATTGGGGAAAATATTTACAAAGCACACCTCAACAACAAAAAAAAAAAAAGAACACGAGCAAATCACCCGACATCGTATTTAAAAAACCCCAGCTAACACCAAGAAAAACAAAAACATCAAATTAATGAAAAAACCGGTTGATTCACTTCAAGGAACCTTAAATTCAAATCCACAACAAAGAATAAACTACCCACAAAAATCAATGCCCAATAAAAATTTCTCTACTTTTTACACAAGAATGAATGAAATTCGCAACTCTGAATACAATCATTCATTCTATCTTTCAGTAGATGAATCAGTTATCAAAGATAGAATCCAAATGGCAGAAGAATGGAATGAAAAATATCCAAATTCAAAAGATGTAATATTGAAAACCAAATTGGGTTATTTACTCAAATCAAATGGCAAGAAGGAGGAACTTCAAAATACACTAGAAGAAATGAAGAACAATAAAACCCCGACTAAATATAATGAAACAAAATCTTACTTGAAAACAAAACAGAGAAATGATCCACAAAAAACATTCTCAGTAGTAATTTCAGCAGTAGAAAAAGTCATTGATGATGAAGAGATCAGTCAACACCTTGACAATTTAAATCTGCCACATAGATATTGTAAAAGAATCGTTTCCAAATCAACCAATAAGCAAACTGGATTCATCAGAATTATCACAGGAGATGAGGCATCATTTGAAAAATTACTGAACGAGGGTATGTTTTTCAAAAATAGACACTATTTGGTATTCCCAGAGCCTACACCAGTACCATGCAGTAAATGTCTACTTTTTGACCATACAACCGCAAACTGCAATAGCCCACCGGAATGCACTAAATGTCAAGGACCACACAAAGAATCCCAATGCAAGACTAATCTACCCCCTAAATGCAAAGCATGTGGCTCAGAAGATCACCAGGCATGGTCAACTAAATGTCCAAAACACCCTAAAAAACCATTAGAGGGCATCCCCAACGCTACTATTAAGTCACAAGTCACTAAACAAAAAATCAAGATTCATAGAAGAGCTCAACAAGAAACAAAACAGAATTCACAGCCAAGTTACAATACACGATGATATAATTAACACCTATATTAGGAAACTGAACAAACCTAAAAATACCAACAGAGAAGAATTACTAGACGAACTGAAACGCACATTTATCAGTCAATATAACATTGACACGGTTGCTGTTTTCTCTGGAAACAGGGTATATATTTTAATGTTCGACATTGAAGAACCAGATGAACCATCCCCGACCGAACCAACAAATAACAATGCTCAAATTCAGCTCTAGAATCAAAATCGTATACAACAACATCAACAGCTATATTACGAAAAAACAGGTGATCAACAACTTTATTGAAAAAAACGAGATCCAGTGTGCAATGTTTGTTGAGGCGAAAATAAAAGAAGAACAAATGATTACATACAGAGATTGGGACATCATCAAGAAAATTGGAAACAAAACGACCAACACTAGAGGAGGTAGCTTTGTGCAGTGCCACCCAAGCTTGAAAATGGGAAAAGAAAACCCTCCGGCAATCAACAACAGATTAAATGAATGCCTGTATTTTACCATACCTTTCAAAGGAGAAAAATTACATGTAATCCTAGTGTACATACATCCCCATTCAAAGATCGAGGAAACTATTTTCACAAAAGCAGCAGTTTATAAATATTCTATAATTATCGGTGATTTCAATATCAACAAAATGAAACAAAAACAGCTCACTAAATTCCTGCAAAATGGCGTATTCACGAAATACTTGACAGCACCAACATTCATCATGGATAACAATCCAGATAGCACACCAGACCTTATTCTTTACTCCTCTAATCTGAAGAACAACTTACTGGATGTTGAGTTAATCCCAAACCTTGGATCAAACCACTTAGGAATAATGATAAGCCTCGACTTGAAAGTAGAGAAATACCTAGGAAGACAATATACAAGTTCTATGCATGCAAAATCAAAAAAGTTAATAGAGAAGTTCTGGAATTCATCAAGGAAAATGACACCATGCAAATCGATGAAGACTATATAACTAATTTCAACAACACCCTATCAAATAGCATAAAAAAAACGCTCCCATAGCCAAGTACCATATGGCACTTCACGAACTTCCACCTTATATAATAAATCTCATAAAACTGAAGAGAAAAATGTACAGAGAATACCTGATCCAACCACAGCCTGAATTTAAAAAAAACATCAATGAAATCAACAAAAACATTCATATCATGGTTCAACAGTACAGACAACACACTTGGATAAAAGCATGCAACAATATTAACGAGACGAAAGGAAAAACATTTTATCAACAGGTTAACAAACTTTCGAAATTCAAACAATTCCATAAAATTCTTACACTCAAAGAAAACAACATAGAATATAAGTCAGACGAAGAGAAAGTAGAAAAGTTTTCGGAATACTTCAGGGGCGCATTCCAATATGATAAGAATAACAAGTATGACCACAACCAAGAAACAAAAGTGAATGCCTGGTATGAAAATTATTTCAAGAATGCTGACAGTAAACCCGAAGAAGAAAATATAAAAATCAACGAAGAGGAATACTACGAGGTTTTTTCTAAAAATAAGAACAGTGCACCGGGATCAGACACTGTGCCATGGAGTATTGTAAAGAGGTTAGCCAAAGAAATACACACCAAAATAATTGAAATGTATGAATACTGCATGAAGTATGGAGTATTCCCAGAAGTATGGAAAAATGGCACTATAATAACTATCCCCAAACACGGTACAGACCATAACAAAGTTCTAAATTACAGACCCATCACACTGCTGCCTGTACTGGGAAAACTTTTTGAAAAAATCATCAAAAGAAGACTGGAGGAGAAACTTACCGATGCCATACCAAAATGTCAATTTGGATTCCGTCCAAAAAAATCAACAATCCACCCGCTCACCACTGAAGCTAAGTACATAAAGGAATTACAACTTTACATGGACAGATTGATAACCTGGTTTTATAAATGGCGATTGCGTCCCAACCCTGAAAAATCAAAATTACATAATAGTTTTCAACCACAAGATAAGACCAAGTTCTCCAACGGTAAAAATAGACAATACAAATATAACACCATCTCCATCGATAAAATACCTGGGCATACAAATTGACAACAAGGCACATATGAAACAATCCAACATCTCGAAGAAAAAAACATTCGTAAGAGCCAAATACTTCAAATGTCTCACCTACAAGAATGAAGGAATAAGTATTGGAAATGCCACGAAAATATACAAAACAATCTGCAGACCAATTCTAGAGTATGGACACACACTATATGCAAATGCCTCAAATTCAGTAATACACAGTCTAGAGGTAGGAGAGAGAACATCACTGAGAACAATAACACGAATGAGATACCCCCAAAATAGATTGCACAACCCACCTAATGAACTGCTCTACAGAAAAACCAGGATACAGCCAATATCAGAAAGACTGAAAATCCTCAACGGAAGATTTTTCAATAGGATCAAAGAATTGGACGACATATATGGCATGCTCCACCGAGATACAGTGACCAACCCACCCAGGAAATTTCCAGCCCAAACTATAATGGACAGCCTCTCGTCCATGGCTAATTAGATTAAGTCTCAAACTAAATTACCAATACAATATTATTTTTTTTTTTGAAAGATTATTGTAAATAAATGTACAAGGCTGAAGGACTTCGGTCGATGGCCTTTGACTGTGGTCAAGAAATGACAGTTATTATTATTATTATTATTTACAAAGCAACGACTGATATGGGCAATAAGCACTTTTCAGCCGTATAAATCCCCAGGAGAAGATGGGGTGTTTCCGATACTCCTACAGAAAGGAGTGGAAGAGATCCACCCTCATCTGCTGAAGATCACAAGAAGCAGTTTAGCAATGGGTCAAATCCCTAAAATATGGAGAAGGGCAAAAGTAACCTTCATACCAAAGGTAGGGAAGAAGGATGGGACTGACCCCCGATCCTTCAGACCAATTTGTTTAACATCGTTCTTAGTCAAAACGATGAAGAACGTAGTTGACTACTACCTGAGAACGGAGAATCTGGAGAGTACACCACTCCACAGTTGTCAGCATGCGTACAGGGCGGGACGTTCAACGGAAACCGCCCTGTATCAGCTGACTGAAGCTATTCAGAAAACTCTGAATAACAAAGAGATCGCCATCTGTGCCTTCCTGGATATATCTGGGATTTTGACAATAAAACACACTTGTCTGTCAGAGATGCACTTGAAAGGCGAGGAGTGACTGAAACCATTGTAAAATGGATGTTTGAGGTATTAACTGCGAGAATTGCTGAATCATCGATAAATCCGTCGGTGTTAAAGCTACTCGGGGTACACCTCAGGGTGGGATGCTATCCCCCTTATTATGGAGCCTTGTAGTGGATGAACTACTACATAGGCTCACGCAGTTAGGCTTCGACTGTGTGGGCTATGCTGATGACATAGTCCTTATAGTTAGACGCAAATTCGAAGGCGACCTCTGCGATGATTTACTGCTGAATGGCCTTGGAATCATTGATCAATGGTGCTTGTCAGTGGGGCTGAATATTAACCCAACCAAGATCCGTACACTCGGAAAAGAAAACTTCCGGCCATGAAATCGTTATCATTGAATGGAAACATCCCAGAGTGGAAGTCTGAAGTTAAATATCTGGGAATTACCCTGGACAGTAATGGGCCCCATCCACTATCAGTTTAACTGAAGTTAATCGTAGGGCCCACGATCTGGATCGCCCACACATTTATCAGTTAATCTTAAGATCTCGGACTGCAGTTGGCGCGGACCGAAGGTCTGTGGGCACTCTACTGGCAAGGATCGGAGGAGAGATCGCCGACCGGCACAGATCTGTCGGACGGTGATCTCAGGTGCCCTCCGCCACACACTGTCAGTTGGTCTGCAGGCCCGTGATCGTCTTCTCTCCGACTCTGTTGTTCTCGTCATTTTTTCGACAGGCCATTTTCATTCCTGCAGCGATAGTGCGAGATTGGACTGACGGGTAGAGGTGGACAGTAAACCAGATTTTATTTCCGGATTTATTGAATTATATCGAGCCTTTCCCTGTTTATGGAGAATTAAAGTTGACGCGTATGCAAATAAACGGCTACGTGATGAAGCGTACAATTTGCCATTAGCTACACTCGATACGGTGAAAAACATTTTTTTCATGTGATTCCCGAAAAGAACTAGAAAAAGTAGGAAGCACTAAGTCGGGATCATCGGGAGATGACGCAGTCAACCTTTGTTCAGCATTGATTGCTTGGCGTAAATGGGTGTCCACTCTACCGATTCCGGGTGATACCAAATCTACGAGTTTTCGGAAATCTTTTTCACTAATTTTCAAATTATTAATAAAATTATGCCGATGAGATTGCCTCAGTTCGCGGAGCAATGTCATATTGTGTCTCTATCTTGGAGGCACTCTTCGAGGGGGATCTCCAAAAATTGAAAGAAGGTAAATAGCACAGCTTTTCCGACGAAGCATGGTGGATAGAACTGTGTGAGATAACTGAAGTTCGCATGCAGTCCCATTTTGCCATCGGCAGTACGCCTGCAGGCACTGGACGCATAGTGTGTACCAACATCAAGCAAGAATCTGCAGTTTTGTACGTCCGCCTGCAGGCGGTTAACTGATAGTGTATGTCGCTGTGCGATATTGGTCTCACGTTCTCCTATTGAGGCGACGGACTGCCAGCAATCGCATAGGGGGTGGGCCGCATAACCTTCCGGCCTGTTATGCGGCCGACTCACTATGCGATTGCCTGCATTCCGTCGCCTCAATAGACCAATATCGCACAGCAACATACACTATCAGTTAACCACCTGCAGGCGGCCGTACAAAACTGCATATTGGCCTGGTGGTGGTACACACTATGCGTTCAGTGCCTGCAGGCGGAATGACGATGGCAAAACGGGACTGCAGGCGAACTTCAGTTATCTCACACAGTTCTGTCCACCATGCTTCGTCCGAAACGCTGTGCTATTTTCAATTTTTGAAGGTGGTTTTAGGTGGAAGAGTGCCTCCAAGGTAGAGACACAATATGACATTGCTCCGCGAACTGAGACGATTATTTGATTATTTGATTGATAATTTGAAAATAAGTGAAAAAGATTTCCGAAAACTCGTAGATTTGGTATCATCGGTAGAGTGGACACCCATTTAAGCCAAGCAATCAGTGCTGAACAAAGGTTGACTGCGTCATCTCCCGATGATCCCGACTTAGTGTTTCTTACTTTTTCTGGTTCTTTTCGGAAATCACATAAAAAAAAATTTGTTTTCACCGCATCGACTGTAGCTAATGGCACAGTCTTCTTATGAAATTCTAATAGCACGTTGTACGCTTCATCACGTAGCCGTTTATTTGCATACGCGTCATCTTTAATTCTCCAAAAACAGGGATAGGCTAGGTAAAATTCAATAAATCCGGAAATAAAACCTGGTTTACTGTCCAGCTCTATCCGTCAGTCCAATCTCGCACTATCACTGCAGGAATGAAAATGGCCTGTCGAAAAACTGACGACAACAACAGAATCGGAGATAAGACGATCACGAGCCTGCAGGCCAACTGACAGTGATGTGTGGCGGAGGGCACCTGAGATCACCGTCCGACAGATCTGTGCCGGTCGGCGATCTCTCTTCCGAACCTCGCCTGTAGAGTGCCCACGCCCACAGACCTTCAGTCCGCGCCAACTGCAGTCCGAGATCTTAAGATTAACTGATCAATGTGTGGGCGACCCAAATCGTGGGCCTTACGATTAACTTCAGTTAAACTGATAGTGGATGGGACCCATTAGATTTAGTATGCCGTGGTTCGTCCCATACATATACCCACTGCCCAATGTATCTTGACTGACTTGTGATAATTGCATCTTGTTATATTAAGATATTAAGAAGTATTAGGTTACTAAACTTCTTTTTACTGGTTGCTAAGGTAAACAGAACGGTAAGTGAATCACTTACCGTTCAGCGAACGGTAAGTGAAAATGACTCAATATTCTTTGAAATAATAATAATAATAATAATAATATAATTTATTGATCCTCTCAGACATAACAATTTTATGTATAGGACAAGTCATAAATAGGCAATAAATCAATTCACAAAATTTTCCAAATTATCGTACAAGTACTCATTCACACTGTAGTAACATTTTTGCAAAAGTAATGACTTAACTACTTTCTTAAATCTACCAAGAGTTAAGGCTTGTAAGTTAGGAGGGAGATGGTTAAATAACTTGATACCCTGATACATCGGAGACATTTCAAATTTAGAAGTTTTATGCTTAGAAACGACATAATTCCCTTGTTTCTTGTGTTATGACAATGAAAACTAGAAAGTTTTTCAATATAATTCTCATTCTCCTTCACGTATATGAGACATCTCAAAATGAAAATAGAGGCCAACGTAAGAATACCATTGTCAACAAAAAGGGGTCTACAAGAAGACCGCGGGGCAGAACCGAATATCATACGCAATATTCTCTTCTGTACTATGAATACCCTATTAACTTCCGAGGAATGTCCCCACAATAAGATATTATAGGACAAATGACAATACACCAAGCTGTAATAGGTGCTAATGAGGTATTTCACAGGAAGAGTATTTTTTAATCTTGACAAGGCATAGTACGAACTATTGAGCTTTTTGCACACAGCATCAACATGTGTGTTCCATTTCAGATGTCGGTCAATATGAACACCGAGAAATTTAATGCTATCATTTAATGGAAGGCAGGTGTCCCGAACACGGAACACAAATCTTCCGGAATCAACACTTGAAAGTGTGAAATGAATGCACTCCGTCTTGTTGAAATTCAGCATAATAGCATTCAACCGGCACCATTCAATGAAGCCCCGCACCAAGACTTCACATAATTCTTGCAACTCCTCTAAAGATTTCGCGGAAACAGCAATAGAAGCGTCATCTGCGAACAATATTATTCTGACCGTCTTCAGCGACAACTGCTGCCGATGAGACGACTTGAAAATTTCATTCCTTAAATAAATTGGAAGATCATTTATGAACAACAAGAAGAGGAGCGGCCCAAGGACAGAACCCTGTGGTACACCCAGCCTCATATCATGTTCACCAGAAAGAGATTCCTGAACTCTTACGGAGGCCGTTCTACCATTCAGATAACTGCGAATCCAGTCTAAGAACACTCCCCTGAAGCCAAAATCATAGCACTTGTCTAGTATAAATTTATGGGAGAGGCTGTCAAACGCCTGGGATAGGTCGAAAAATATTCCCGCGATACAGTTACCGACATCAAGGTTTTCATAGACGAAATTCATAAATTTTAAAGCTCCAGTTTGAGTTGAGCGGCCAGGCCTAAAGCCATGCTGGGCATCATCAAGTATTCGAAACTTATCCAGGTATTCCATCATTCTGTTGAAAACTATTCTTTCAAATACTTTAGAGAATATACTCAAGATGGATATAGGTCGGTAATTCAAAATATCCAATGCACAATTTTTTTTATGAAGTGGAATAACTATTGCTTTTTTCATAAACCGAGGAAACACACCTGAAACAATTGAAAGATTGATAATATGTGTCAAATGCCGCTCTACCTGTGCTCCTATTGTTTTCAGGACTCGCGTAGAGATGACATCAACTCCTGAACTTTTTTTATTTTTGAGGGATATCAGAACATCGTGAACTTCAGTCTCTGAAACTGGATGGAAAAAAAAAGTCTAATGAAATAACACAAACAATTTTTACAATTGCTGATGGAAATACCACTAGATTGAATAGTAGCCGAATTCACAGAAACCTCTGCAAAATTCAACATTTCATGTTGCAACTCGGTACTTTTCGTAGTATGCATAATTTTTTTAACAAAGTCTAGTTTATTTTCCAGGGAATCCTCAACGTAACTTTCAGCCACAGTCGAAGACCGCCATCCACCGTGTCGTTTTAGTCCTAATACATAAATAGGTGCGCGAAACCCAAATCAAATCGTTTTTCGTACTTATAACAGAAGTACCTACTGACAAAAAACTCAGGAGGCAAGAATTGATATTAAGTTCAGATTTTAATTTAATATTAAATCTGCAATCAAATGACAAAATTTACAGTTTTTGTAAAACATTACTTCGAAGCTAAAAGAATTAACATAAAATATCACATAGTAATTGCAAGTACAAAAGTGCTATCAAATACCGATTTTGCAGTTTTTGAAAATAGGTGCACTCTGTTGGAATGTGGAGTAGATAAATTTAATTCTCCTCTGAAAGCAAATACATAGGTGCCCATAAATTTTGCAGATACTCAGTAAAGTGTTACTTTTCCTGCCTATATAGGCAGAAGAATGAATGGTCCTAATCGAATGAAACATTTTTTGAGAAAAAACATTCATTAACAATTTTTTCATACTTATTTTTAACAAAAAATTTAAATACACATATGCAGGTGCATCTGAATTACACCGAAAAATTGAAAGGGGTGATTCCTCGAGGAAATTAAAGAAGGATTTGGTATAACATTTTTTGGAAAACCTTTCCCCGGGAAAGTAACAGCCTTCAGAAGATACAAATTTGTTTTTTTCATGTATGTTGAACTGAAGACACGAAACTTGGTAAATATCATTTGTTAATGAAATTACAATTTTTTTCAACCCTGAAGTATTTTCTGAAAGGGTTAAAATAGTAAAACTCAAAATATTTTTCTCACAACTTTAATTTGGATGAAAATTTTCCTTTTAGAAAAACATGGCTGAAAAGCTCAATTCATATACTAACTTTTTCATCTCCACAAGTTTCTCCGAAAACATTTACTAGAAAAACATAAATGTATTGAAAGCTCATGTTGAAAAACATTTTATTGGACAGCAGCCAATCAAATTATAATGCTACTAGGCTGAGACTTCTAATACTAAAACAATAGGGAACAAACATTGAACAAAATGCTATCGAATATCGATAATACAATCATAATAAATATTGGAAGTGGAAGTGATAGCCTTCAGCTTCAATACAAGCATTTTCTCTTTTCCTCATAGAAATATGTAAGCGATGGAACTTGACACAGTGCATCCTTTTATGTCCCAAGTAATAGTTTTCCTGGTTTATTCTGCGTCTGCAGAACGCTCGAGCAGTACCATCAATAAATAAATTGGGAACTACTGCTCCTTTTTCTCGAAGAGCCTGAATCAAAGAGGTTTACATGTGCATATACAATAACAAAATAGCAGTTCAGAACAATTTATCATGCTTAAGATGGTAAACATTTTGAAAATCCTTCTTTCACATTTCATTGGAGGCTAGTACCTGTGCATATCATCGCAGCCCGTCTTGGTTCAACCAACGCAAATTCTCCAGAAGGTGGCGGTGTTTGTTGTAAATTACTTCAATGGATTGGTTTAATATCAGTGACAATTACTGAGTTGAATAACCAAAACATTGTGAATCCTGAAGCCTATTTGGATAGGAGAGTGTTTTAAAAACCATAAAAAGACTGTAATACCTAAAATTTTAATGTTAAATATTTCAGCAATAATTGGGTATGAGAATTGTCCAAAAATTCTACTCACCTGTTACTTTGTTTCCTTTGTAAGTTCTGATTACATCTGGCATTCTTAGTGCTTCTAAAAAGCCTATATAAATCTTCTTTTTCGAAATTTGAATTTACACTCATCATTTGAAAAATCATCATCAAAAATTTCAGTATCATATTTTTATACTTAATTGCAGTTTCCATATCTGGTCCACTAGCATCTGCAATTATAATACCTTCAATATACAGGGTGTCCCGTAAAGACCACGTCAAACGAAAACGGAATGTAGATCAGAATGTGCTCTACCTGATGTGCAAAAATCTTTCATATGAAAGTCTCACAGTTTTCGAGATATTTGATGTTTTATGAAAATGTTGAATTTTTTCACTTAAGATGCTTCCTCTCTTGTGGAAGCTACAATTAAATACTTTTCGAATCAGTTTTTTTCTGTAAATATTGTTGAATGATTACTTCGATTCATGCAATGAAAAATAGCAGAAAATATTATACAGGGATTCTGAAAAAACAGTTAAAATTCATGTTCTGAAGGAAATGTTTTTTTTTTGTACTGAATTCTATCTGACGTGGTATAGAAAAAAGACACTAGACCTTTTCTGGATATTACCTTGAAAAGTTGCCCATTTTGTGAGGATTTCGAAAAAGTAAAATACAGGTGATAACCTTCTTCACGAAAAAAGATATTTGAATGTTTATCGGAAATGGAGCATTTCTATGAAAAACTGATTTTGTGAACTTTTCCACAAGTCCTTTCATTTTGCAAATTCTGGTGTAACATATTGAATAATTCTCTTGAAAAATGTCAGTTTGTCCTTAAAATACTCATAATGTGAAATTATTCATTAATTGCAATGATATAATGTAATAACGCACAGGACCTTCAATATCAATAAATGTATTGTGAAGAAACTTTATAAAAATATCAATAATAAAAATTCAGGATTCGTATTAGAGCAAGTGCTCAAAATGACCACCTCCTTCGCTAATACATGCCCTGCATCTATTGAGAAATGACCTTTTCAAACCATACAAACTTCTCCCCTCTATTTTGTCTACTGAAATACGAATCCGGTACTTTAGTTGTGCTTCATCTCTTATGGGATTCGAATAAATTTCATTTTTTAAACAACCCCAGTAAAAAAAAATCCAAAGGATTTAAGTCTGGTGAATGTGGAGGCCACAAAATTTCACCGCCCCTTCCGATCCACCGGTGAGGATATGTTTGGTTTAAATATTCCCTAACATGACGACTGTAGTGTTCTTGGCACCCGTCGTGTTGAAACCATAGATTACATCGCATTTCCAGTGGTATATCTTCTAAGAGTAAGGGTACACTGTTCCTTAGAAAATTCAAATAGTTGGTGCCGTTTAATGATTGCGGCAATTCTTTCGGACCGAATATTTTTCCATCGTATATGCCAGTCCATAAATTCACCGTAAATCGATATTGGGATCTATCTTGCCTTATATTGTGCGGATTTTCGATGTTCCAACTATGAAGATTATGCAGATTGATGTACCCGCTTTGAGTACAGGAACACTCATCAGTCCAGAGGATATTATTGAAAAAATTGGGATTTTCTGTATGTTTCAGCAACATTTATTGACAAAATTCTACTCGGGCTTGATAGCCTCTGGGTAGTAGTTGTTGAACTCTCTGAATATGGTAGGGGTGATATTGGTGTTTCCTCAGGATTCTATGGGCTTTTGTTTTTGTAATGCCTGTCATGAGCTCTATCATTCTGGTTGATACTGAGGGATTATTTTCGACTTAATTCAAAATGGTATGATCCTCCACGATCGAAGGCCGCCCACTACTTTTACGACTCCTAGGAACTCTTCCTTCGACAATTGCATTACGGGTCCGGATGAAAAATTCGGATGACGGCGATTGGGGTACCGCTCTGAATAAAGCCTCGATGCTGCTCTAGCATTAAGACGTACTTCTCCATAAATAAGGTGCACTAGATGAAAATGAACGTTTCCATAGATACCTTAAGTACCTTAAGTTTGAATCATTAAATCGCATCACATCATATCAATGTTCGAGAGTTCTTTAGGCAAAGAAAAAGGAATAAAAAAACTTATTCAGTGACTTGGCATCTTAATAACATTTTATTGATTTGTTGATTTATTATTTTCATTAGGAAGTGCAAAATGAAAGTATTTATGAAAAAGGTGAAAGAATCAGTTTTTCACAGGAATGCTCCATTTTCGATAAATATTCAAATATCTTTTTTTCTGAAGAAGGTTATCACCTGTATTTTACCTTTTCGGAATCCTCACGAAATGGGCAAATTTTCAATGTAATATGCAGAAAAGGTCTAGTGTCTTTTTTTTACACCACGTCAGATAGAATTCAGTACAAAAAACACTTCTTTCAAAACATGAATTTTAAATTTTTTTTTCAGAATACCTGTATAATATTTTGTGTTATTTTTCATTGCATAAATTGAAGTAGTCATTCAACAATATTCACGGAAAAAACTGATTTTAAAAGTATTCAATTGTAGCTTCCGCAAGAGAGAAAGCATTTTAAGTGTAAAAATTCAACATTTTCATAAAACATCAAATACCTCGAAAACTGTGAGACTTTCATAAGAAAAATTTTTTCACATCTGGTAGAGCACATTCTGATCTACATTCCGTTTTCGTTTGACGTGGTCTTTACGGGACACCCTGTATACCATTTTTCTCCAAATGAAATGAAACACTAAACTGAAATCAGACTTCTCGCAGCTGAATTGCTTTGAATTTGAATCAAAAACAAAACAAAAAAATAACCTCAATAGGTGCACACGGAACAGAATTCTGTCATTTTGTGTCTTTTCAAATAATGTCGATAAATCATTTAAACCAACTCTTCCCTAAGGTTAAATTTTGCCACAAATAGCGCTAGACGTTATTCGTTTACCGCATTCCGTTATTAGCGTACGCATTTTAGTAGCTTTATATACGCCGCCTGCTCACCTCGCTTCATTCTCACCCATCCGTCACTTCCATTGTGTTTGCTTTTTAGCTATTTTTTCTATATTGTTAACTACCTCATTCATTTGCTTTAATCATCGTCGTTCCAAAGAAACAAAATGTTGAAATTTTTTCATAGGCGAAAAGACTTGATCCAATAAATTTTTTTGGGGATTACCCCAAGTGAAAAGTTTTTTTTCCAACATTCCAAATAACTTTTTCGAGAGAAGTTTTTCAAAGAAAACATATCCCTCCAAAAAATCAGCTCCGTCCAAAATTTGGGGGGAAAGGGGAAACCGAATTTTTACCTCCCTTAACTTGCCCATCGACCATTTCAACAAAACTCTTGTTACCATACCTCCACATACCCCCAATTCCCAATTGGCGATTCCAGCTACCGTTGAGGGCGCTGCGGGTTGTAAACAATTATTTGTTATCTAGGTTCGTTATTTCGCCACCAGTCTGGGTGGCGCTAGGCGATTTGGTTTAAAATTTTCGAACGACAACTGGATATTTATATGATTTAATTATTTTGTTAAGGAAATGAATAGATTTTCTTTTATAAGAGTGAATTAAAGGCTTTTTAAGGTGGTGGTGTGAGTTTATGGACATTAAGTGAAGTGAATTGAACAAATTCGTTTTTTCAATGAATGATTCAAAGATATTAAAATAACTTGCAAGAACAATTATGATCGAATGAATATGTATTACACATGATGGGTTTATTCAAAGGTAGTAGAACAATAAAAACAAACGGATTTATATATTAATAGTCTTTATTTGGGTTCTAGCAATATTGGAAGGGAAATTGTAAAAATTTTTCATCACACGATATGAAGATAACAATTGAATATGAATAGAATATTTACATTGGAAAATTTTATATTCTACTTACAATATTTGTCTTTATAATAGAAGGCAGAAATATCGATATTAATAACTCAGGAATGATGTAATTGCAAAGCCAAAATGAAACAAAACAAAAAATGCTGACAAATATAGAACAAAAAAAAGTACTCATTCCTTACTAGTCAGCTTAAGTTGTCTGTTACCTAGGTATATCTCCAAAACTATCCTAACAAAATCATGTAGCATTCAAAAATTTAGAATTCTTGTCAATGAGTTCAACTGTTTCTCATTTTGATGCTTTTGCAAAATTCCACATTAAATCACCACTGTTTACTTGAATCTCCTTATTGTTCTATGATTCCTCTGGATTTCCAGTCATAACAAATTGTAGGTTCCTCTGTGCATCAACAACAGACCGTTCATCTTTCATTAAATAACACATTTCCATTGTTTTTTGTTGTGTAATTTTCTCATTATTTTTGAAATCATGAAAATGGGATGGCCTCACTCTTGGTTGAGAAATAAAAAGTTTATCCTATCCTTAAGTGAATTTTGTCTTGCCATCCTCAATTTGTGCTGAGCCATATTAACCCTATTAATTTCTTTTTTCTGTTGAATCTCTGGTAGATTTTGGGAAGAAACAGCAGTGGCCTTCAGTTTGGGAGCCTTCATATCATAAGCTGTACTTGGGGCTGTAATGTTCACCTGAGAAGATGAAAGAATCATTAAAAACATAAAAAAAATCATTTACCTGTTGCAAGATAATCAGAATGAAGCAAAAAAAAACTACCTCATTATACGTAACATGTTCGTCCTTTGCGTAATTTTTGCAAAAAACGTTTATTTCGGTCCTCTACCAAAGGCATTAATAATATAACCTTCAAGCTTCCTTTGTAAATTCATGGAAATGTATATTCCTGTTGCTGCCTTTCATTGAGGAGCAACTAAGAACACAACAATAAGTGTTATACACTCTTGGTAATAGTACTTCTACCACTCATTTCAATAATTTTTCCCATACACATAGTCCAAGATAGCTCTCAACCTAAAACGTGAAAAACTCTCAAATATCACTTAAACTGAATATCACTGATATAAATACCTGTACCATTTTTTTCCAACGGCAATTCTGCAATTCAAAAATTCTAGGTTCGATATTTATCCGCCAGGTGCCGCCCAGTTATTTGGAATCGCCATGATGTATGTGTGAAAGAAATATCGATATTTTTATATATCGAAATTTTTTGTCCATCCCTAAGTTGGTTGACTTGTGACGTTGAAATTAGGTTATCTTTAACTGGAAGTTTTCATTATCTTTGATTGAGGCTCATTGGAAAATCACTTGAAATATGTCGGTAGAATCTTCATCAGGTACTTACATTGATTCATATTCTGGGTGTACCTGATTCTGTTATTTACTGGGAAATTATGAAATCCAATTTCGATTGTTCTGAAATTTTAGGCATCTACACTTCTGAAAAATATGGAAATGACGAATGTGGTGATGGTTCTGAGCAGAGTCCATTCAAAACCATATTGCAGGCTATGAAAAAAGCCGGTAAAGAACCTTTTCCGGTGATTTATGTTGATGGCAAAAAAGAAGATGTGAAATTTGAAGAAGCTGCTAAATCCCAGTTGAAAAAAATTCAGAAAATATGGGTAAGAGAGAACTACAAACAGCAAGACAAATTGAAAAAGGAAGAAGAAGACGCTTCTAGAAGAGAAAAAAATTTCGAGGAAGCCAAAAAAATAATTATTGAAGAGGATAAATCACTTCCTGAAGCTAGAAGGATAAAAATATCCCAAGGTAAGATTTTTTTGATGAAGTGAAATGTTCAGGTTCCAAAGTTGCCTTGAGAGTGTAGAATCCACTAGTGACCTTGGGAGATCAAGTCAATCTCACAGCTACATGGTCAGATTGGAAAATTTATTGTGTATTGGAAGAAAGTTTCCTACGTGTCCATATACAGGGTTATTTACGAATATGGCTCTATAGAATACTTTCAGGAAAAATACGTATGCTCCTATTATTTTTTGATGAAGATTTCGAAAATGCTTCGAAAAAATGGGGTTCCAATTTGAAAAAATCGATTTTTTGATGTTTTGTCACTTCTAACTCAAAAATGAGAATTTTTAATGAAAAAACCTCGAAGTTGTCTGTATTTCAACAGAGTTCAATTTTGCATTTTTTTTTGTATTTCGTCATTTAAAGAGAATTTTTTTGGGAAAATTTAAACACGAAATAGAGGTAATTGGGTTATTTTTCATATGGGTGATTCTACAAAAATTGGGTAACTCAATGTCATCAGCCATTATAAACAAAGTCTCATTATATTTAATTTTTTTAATGATTTTTTTTGGTATTCTGTGGGATGAAGGAAATCCTGTTATTTTATTTGATATACAGGGTTATTTACTTACTCAACTCGTCTGAATTATAGAAAATATTTTCTTGATAACAGACATTTCCAAAAATTTTACTTGACCGCTAATTATAATGATCAAGATGGCGGGCGAAACGGACGCGTCTGACGGGGAGCACGATGAATTGGGCATTAATCCTAGAGTAACTAGTGATAAAAGTTTCAAATGTGCGAAACAGTGTAAAGTGTGCATGCAGAAACTGTTTAGCTATTTTCCACGATGAAAAATGTTAAAATTATTGATGAGAAAACAGTTGAATGCTGTGATGCAAAATATGTGAACAAAACTGAAGGCGATAAGGCTGAAATCAAATCATTAAAAATGGAAATACACTACCTGAAGCTTCTACTGGAAGAAATCTTAATATATAAAACTCAGTCGGCCATATCTCGAGTTATAAATGGTGTACATTTATAACTCGAGATTGGATGAACTGTTTTTCATGAAAGATTTTTTGTTGGATTCTTCTACAGTGGGGTTAACATAAAATACATTAAAACTATGAAAAACTTGATGAAAAAAAAATAGGAAATAATTTTCCTTCTTGCGAATAACGCCAATAGATGTCGCTACGATCTTTTTCTTCTTCTTAATATATGTAAGGAGATGAGGCTCCTGTAATCTCTAATCAAAGAGAAATTTCGGTTTGAGAACCATTGTCAATGTCAATGTTCTGACGCTGATTGTTATGAGTATTGTTTGAGAAGAATTTATGTTTAGATATTGGAAGAAGTGTTTGATATTTAGTTCAATTTAAAATAGTATAAGAAACTTATATTGTTGTTTCTTTGTTTACAGGTAAGATTCTAGATATTGTAAGTAGAAATGTTGAATAAAATTGAAAACTTTGTTTACAGAGAAACACATTTGGTTTCAATTTCATCTGATAAAAATAGTCTTTCGAAACGACAATATTTTGTTATCATGGCAAAAAGAATCCAATTCACTTTCAAATTAGTAGTATCCCCAAGGGATACAAAGACAAATGTAGTTGCAATATCTTATATTACAACGGAAGACAAGTTAAAATATATACTCTCAGAAGAAGATAAATACGTGAGTGAGCATGATGAATTGGTGAAAACAGAACATTTCAAGAGAGTGAAGAAAAGTCTGAACCAGAGAGGACAAGAAAGAACAGTTTGGATAACATTAACGGAGGAAATGAAAAGTGTTTATTTTGATGAAGATGATAATGTAATTTTCAAAGATACTTAGTTGCAACAGTTGGTAGAAGAAGAGGTAATCCAATCACATTTATTGGAGTCCATGGAGAAGAAACAAAATCAATTGGATCTCAAAAACATCGCAGAGAGGTTCATGGTGGAAAAATTTAAGTGCAACCACTCAAATGCAAGGCAATGGCTCGAAGCATTTGAGAAAGAATGTGAGAGATTTGAAATAGGGGAAGAGAGTACAAAGATTGAGATTTTAAGGTTATTTATAGACAGATCATGCTCGGAATGGCACTCGGCAACAATGCCAACGTTGACAATACAAGCAGGTTGGGGTAAATGGAGAGAAAGAATTTTAGATTCATTTGCAGACAAAGGGTGCAATCCAAAATAGAAAGAAATCACTCAACTGCTTCTTCCTGGACAAACATAAATTGATCGACATGACACCACTGCACGAGTATTCAAACAAAAAGTGAAGTCACTAATGAATTTTATTACCAAACATGTCTTCGGGGAAACTCGATACTACTTCAATTGAATGGCAAAAACGAGGTCTACCACATGCACACATTCTCATCTGGTCAGTAGAAAGAATTCGACCAGAACAGATAGTTGCACATTGCACAATACTCAAAGGAAAATATGAAGGTGAGGGAGTTCTTATTCCCATAATTCCGATGATCCCGACAGATATGCCATTTGAGTTAAGGATAATTCAATTTCCAATTCGTCTATCGTTTGCTATGACAATTGTATGGTCGGCTGGAACAACGTTGGATGTGTATCATTTTTTAGTGTAACATCCAACGTTGGATGTGTATCATTTTTTAGTGTAACATCCAACGTTGGTCCAGTCGACCGTTCAATTAACAAATCCCAAGGCCAATCCTTGAGTGTGTGTGGCATAAATCTAGAAAATAGTTGTTTTTCTCATGGTCAGTTGTATGTTGCGTGTTCACGAGTCGGCAAACCTTTTGCTCTTATTATTCTCGCACCCGGGAAAAAAAGGTACTACAAGAGACATTTTTTAAATAATAATAAGTTACCACTTAAATAAAGTGAAGTCTTTTCATGTAAATAACATACCTACCTATTTCAATGTATTTAAAAAAAAAAGGTAAACAAAAAAATTCTTTGCCTTTACGGAGGCCACACCAAAAACATTTTTGAAACATAGATGAATTCAAAATGGTAATCATCGAAATGAATACCATTTTCAATTCTCTGAGCCTGAGAATTGAAAATGGTATTCATTTCGATGTCTATGTTTCAAAAATATTTCAATGTAATTAAATTTTTTGTATATTTTGTACTTTAATTTCGCTTAATATACCTCCTACTTGACAAAATACCAATGTTTTGTTGATACAACTTTATGTATCTCTGAGGCGAAACAAAGTTCACCGGGCCAGCTAGTGAGTGATAAAAATAAGGTTCTTACATTAAATAATGAACTTCAAGAAAAGTTAAGTGAGGATAGTAAAGAAAAACCGATGATGAGGACGTCATAGTTCCTGTTATCGAGATAACAGAAAGAAAAGGAAACAAAGATAAGAAATGTGAGCGACCCAAATCTTGCCAGTCTTATGCAACATATACCTATTAAACCCTATACTGCTAACGTGAAAATAAAGTTGATGCAATCTAGTTGCCATGTCCGTTGGCATGCGCAGTGCATTGCTTGGGACAAGTGTTCCACGTGATCGCTGCTTCAAATGGAAAGCAGGTAAAGGGGCCAATGCTAGCGATGTAGGAGTTTATACGTATATGTTATGCGAGCAGGGTAGGCGCAAAGCTGGTTAGTTCAAACGAACCAAAAGAAGAAATCCAACAAATGAGAAGACAGAATAAACAAATAAACCTCTCAACCCAACATCGCAATATAACACTAAGCCAACAATAACGGAGAATAAAATAATCGAAACAAGGAACAAAAAGAGAAAATGGGAATACTGTAGACCGAAAATACTGGAAAATGCCAAAAGGAGGATGGGGACAATAGGAATAGGTCCTTACAGCTGACCAATTGCTCTTCCTATACAATTCGCAAGTTTCTTCAAGACTGCGATATGGTATTGTTTTTTGGGGGGCATCTTCTGCTGCCACGGATATGTAATAACATTCAAGCGTGCATTAAAAAAAGTTTTATTGGAAAAATGCTGTTATAGCCTGGAGGAATATCTCCAATAACTATACGTAGGACTGATTGTGAAATTTATTTTTACTTTTCATGAAATGATGGTAGATTTCATTTTCTCTCATTTGTTTTCTTCTATCTCTGTTTCTTGTTATTTTTGCCTGTGATTCTTTGACCTTTTCTATAATGGTGTAAATCATTCTGATGGAAATAAAGGAATTATTATTATTATTATTATTATTATAACAGGTTCAGACACAAATAATCAAGATTTCGGAGGACTTTAGAAAAAGCTACAGATTTACATATATACAGTAAATAAAACGTGCACTGAGGATAAAGTTCACACATACAGGGTGTTTCAGGAGAGAGGTGACCCCCTTTCTATGATAGATAAAAAACTGAAAAATAATAGGAGTTTGTTTAGTAAAAAATTTCCGTATCGCCATCGGTATTCAAGTTACAGGGTGTTGAAAAAGAAAAAAATAAACTTATTTTTCACGATTTTGCCGAAACTACTTGCAACATTGTAATGAAATTGTATACGAATATGTTTTGGAAGCTGATGCATCTAATGAGTGTGTTTTGATGTTCGACTCTCATAGAGGGTGCTAGCAGTTACACAGTTCGTACCAAGTTGTTTTGAACATAACTTTTTTGAAATTGGATTTATTAACCTAAATTTTGAGAGATCTTCAACATCATTCAATTTTACACCAAAAAGGTACTCTTGATGAAACGCGAAACTGTGCACCTTTTTCAAAATATTTTGATTTGAAAATTACGAAGCAATAACCAATGCTGGTATGAAGTATTGACAAAGTAATCAATCATTATTATTTTTAATTATTAAGTCGTAATCGGTTGAGTAACCATTTTCCGAATCGATGGATTGGTAGAGGTGCAGAAGCTCCGATTCATTGGCCTCCTCGGTCATGCGATTTCAATCCCTTTGATTACGCAGTTTGGTCGTGCCTTCAAGAAGTAATTTATGCAACAGGGGTAAATTCACCTCAAGAATTGAAGGACAGAATTCAACGTCACTTCAATGACCTCATAATCGACCCCCAAGCGTTAAGAAGATTAATGGATTTTTCAGAAAAAAAGAGATTTGTGTATTTGTGAAAACGGAGGACATTTTGAATACTTACTCTAATTGAATTTTTTTCATGTTTTTAGCTTTTCTTTAAAAATTTCATCATTACTTTATAACAGCATCGATTATTACTTTTCATATTCAAATCAAAATATTCCGAAAACGGTGCACGGTATCGAGTTTCATCAAGAATACCTTTTTGGTGTGAATTTGAATTATGTTTGAGATCGCTCAAAATTCAGCTTAATAAATCTAATTTCAAAAAAGTTATGTTCAACACAACTTGGTACGAACCGTGTAACTAGCGCCCTCTATGAGAGTCAGATATCAAAACACATTTTTTTACTGAACAAACCTCTATTAATTTTCAGTTTTCTAATTATCCTAGAGAGGGGGTCACCTCTTCTTGAGACACTCTGTATATAAAACAAAAAATATGGACCAAAGAAATTCCAGTGAAAGGAAATGGCCTAAGCAGATTTGTGGTGACAGCACCTTTAGATAAGAAGGTGTTAATACCGGTAACTCAGTAAAATTGTAGAGAAAAGCAGACTGTATTTGCGGGAGCGAAAGCGAGATTATTCCAATGTGAAACAACAAGTTCATGAGAAAAAAGGCGGTCAACAATGATGACTTACCAAATCTTCTAAGGCTGATGACTTGGAGGCTCGCTTGGAGGGCTCTGCTACAACTCACAGCTCTTCTCAGGGACCCTTGGCTGCGGGAAATCTGCCCCAACTTTCGGTTCCTAATATGCGGTGTTGAAAACACAATCAAAATGCGATGCGGAATCATACAATAGAAATAAGCGGTTTTTATTATCAAAAAGCGTGGAATTATCCAAAACAAATAGCGAAATTTTAATCTGTAAGTACAGAAATAAGCGAGAAAAATCAAAATTCAAAGGCTTTTTTAACTCGTTTTCACTAGAAAACCATCAATCGAATCGAATAATGAATGAATGTTCACACACATAAACAGTGTGCTAAGAAACAAAAACTATCGCGACAAGTCCTCATTGTTGACTGCGTTTATGCGGACTCCTTTGCAATTAGTCTTGCCTTCGCTACGTTTCAAACCAAACAGAAGGAACTACTTCATAGCTCAGAATTCTGGCCTGCTGGGGTAAAAATCAAGCGTTTCAATTTTGAAAAGCACAGAGAATTTCTACAAACCATTCAAACAACTAACGAAAATTCTTTCAAGAGTTTGAAAATGCTGGGAAGGTACAAAAAGGCACACAGAGGAAACATGGTAGGCAACATAATATTATGGGTAATTCGGTAGGATTCGGCATACTACATCAAAATGTGAGATCAATAGGCAATGCAAAAGAACTTTTAGAGGAAGTGATAAAAGAAAATGAAGAAGTGAAAGTACTGTGTATTTCAGAGCACTGGAAGACAGAGGAACAGCTACAATACCATACAATAGGAAATTTCAAATTGGAAACATACTTCTGCAGAAAAGAAGAAGAACACGGGGGAGTAGCAATTTAAATCAGAAATGGGTTACAAGCAAGGGAGAGAAAAGATATCAAGAAAATGTCCAAGAAAAAAATATTTGAATGTGTAGCAGTAGAATACCATATACGAAAAAGTAAGCAAATCTGCATTGCAGTATTAAATGATGGAGATATTGAGACAATGAAGCTTCAGAAAAGATCTTACAGAAACTACATAATGAAAATGCGAAGATTGTAATAGCAGGAGACTTCAATATCGATATGGCAAAGGAATCTTCTAAAAAACAAAGTATCTCAGACTTAATGGGTACATATAATATAAAGCCAACAGTACATCAACCAACTCGAATATCAAAGAACTCAGCAACATGTATTGATGGATTTTTCACAAATGTGGGGATACCATATACCGTTAATATCATCGACACGCACATATCCGACCACACAGCTCAAATAGTTATTTATGATACAAGTGCAGAAGGCATTGATATTCTTACATAAGTTCAAAATTCCAAAACGAGCCACGAAGTGGCTAGTTTTGCAATGAACGAGTGTTAGAATGAGCCTTCTGTATGAGTATCATACATTATTTCCTCTAATTCGCTGAATTTTTATTGAAATTAATGAAATATTTATTATCGTTTAGTAATTTTTGCTTTGAAAAATAATTATTGGCAGAACTGTATTCTATCTCATGAAATTTGACAGATGTTGAATAAATCCGAATAAATCCAGCGTTGGAATGAAATTAGAATGAAATATTCTAACATTGTAGAGAAAAATAGTTTTTGACACAATTCCAATGCTAACGGAATATAAGTATAAACGTTTTTTCTCGCAAAGAAAGATACAATACTTTAAGGATTTAATAAAAGAACACAATTGGAGTTCTCTTTATAAAATCAACAAAAATGATATAAACAGTCAGTTTAATTACTTCCATTGGTTACACTTGAATATATTCATTGAGGTATTTTCAGTTAAAAAAGTCAAAATGAACAGAGTACAGAAAATGAAAAGAATGGACCCAGAAGCGAAAAATATCAAACAAAATCTAGATATACTACTTGTGCTCACTACACATGATAAGGTCTAACGCACACGAACGATTGTCGGTGAACGACTATTTTGTAGGAGGTTAACGCACACGGACGACAGTCTACGAATAAAACCAAATGTAGCGCGCTCCGACAGTTTTGTAGGTACGACTAAAAGTAGTTCGTGTGCGTTGGTGCATTCACATACGTGTTCTGCATTTCGACCGACAAAATTGTAGCTCACCGATTGTCGGTCGTGTGCGTTAGACCTAATTCTTTCAAAGAGATGTATCGGAAAATAAAAATTCCAATTATACATCTTATAAGGGTCTTATAAGGGTTTTTTCTTATAGAGAATTTAGGTTCTCAGAAATAACTCTAAAACGCTTTAACTGAAAGATTCGTTTATTTCCTGAGATTCAGGTCACATGTAAATTAATGAGATACGCGTAGGCGGGTTGACTCTCGGGTTGACTTGGTTCCACTGAAGAAATTGGGGTTTCTCTTTGCCCCGCACTTAGTAGATGTATCGATATCCATGAGTGTCCCCAGGGCCGGCGTGAGGGATAGTTTGTTACAATCTGCAAATAAAAGCAAAACTATGTGGTCATTTATAAAGTCAATAAACTCCCAGAAAAGAGATTACAGATTAATGGTAATCTAGAAAATATTGCAAACGAGATGAACACCTTTTTCGTAAACACTGCAAAAAAATTGACTGCAAACATAACAAAATGAGAGAGTGAATACAAGTATGAGGAGGAAGATAAGTGCTGAGGAGACTAAGTATAGAGAAAACCAGAGAAATTATTAAATCATTAAAGAACAAACACTCCAGTGTATATGATGGTATATGTGGTATAAGTGTGTCAATTCAGTCGGCTATTGCGAAACTCCTAGACAGCCTAGTTTATGACCAGATCTACTTCAATTGTAAAGAATTGTTGATCAATGAACAACATGGTCTTAACCATAGTAAGTCTACGTTGACTAATTTATTGGTGTTCCAAGACAATCTGATGGGAGCAATAGAGTGTGGGCGGCAGACATATGTGATTTACACAGATTTTTGCAAGGCGTTCGATAAAGTTAATATCTTTTTATTGTTGAACAAGTTGAGGCTTTTTGGTTTTTCGCAGACTATGGTATCTTGGTTTGCGAGCCTTTTATTTAATAAAATTCAACAGGTGCGATTGGGTGGAGTCTGCTCCCGTCTGATAAGAGTGACATCGGGTGTACTTCAGGGTGGTCACTGCTCGCCTCTGCTTTTCCTCATTTTCATCAATGATATTGTGGACTGTTTCTGTAATAGTAAATGTTTATTGTTTGCCGATGATTTAAAGTTCTACAGGGTGGTTGCTTCGGAGGAGGATATGTTGTTATTGCAGGAAAATTTAAATAGGTTGTGTAGGTGGTGCAGCGTTAATGGATTGTCCTTGAATGTGGAGAAGTGCAGTTATATTAGCTTTTATATGGCAAATAGGAAAGTGTTGTCTTCTTACCATGTTGGGAGTGTGGACCTCGGGTATTCAGAGGTAATAAGGGACCTAATGATCTGTTTTGACGAAAAATTAAATTTTGGACACCATATAAACATGGTTGTGGTAAAATCTTCCAAGGTTCTAGGCTTTGTAATGCGTAATTGTAGAGAGTTGTCTGTGGAAACTTGCAAAAGGGTGTATATGTCTTTGGTGGTGTCTTTATTGGAATACTGCTCTATGGTCTGGTCTCCCTATTATAGGAATAGTTGTTTGAGTTTGGAGAGGATTCAGAATAAATTTTTTCGGTTCTGTCTTTTCAAGCTTCAGTTGAGGGTTCCAATCGAATGTATATAATGAAGCAATAATGGCGGTGTTGAATATGAGGAGTCTACATGATAGGCGTCTCCGTGGTGATTTATTGTTTGTTTTTTAACTTCTGAGTGGCCAGGTGATTTGTCCTGAACTTCTCGCGGGGGTTTCTTTCAACATCCCAGACGTTTACTGAGGGCAAACCGTTTGTTTTACATACCCCATCATGGTACTAACTTTGCGAGGCACCGTCCCATCGAGAGGACGTTGAGACTGATTAATGCCAAGAATCTTGATATTTCAGGTGTTTCTTTGACGCACTTCAAGAGGCAAATAAACGCTCTATAGTTCCGTGGTTATTTTTGATTTGTGCGGGTATTGTATGTTTGTTCATTAAATTGTGTGTGATAATTAAGGTTGAAAATTTTATGTGAAACATGGTCTTTTGTACTGGGGTTGATCCCGTATAAATAAATAAATAAATACCCTCTGATCTATAGTAAGGGACAAGAAGGATATTATTTCGATATATCCCTCATCAATCCTTCAACAAGACAGCCTATTCCGAATAAAAGCGTTTCGTGTAAAGATTTTCATGCTTACCATTTGATGTTGCGAGAAAATGATTGCAACATTCTTTCACGATGCAGGCAGCTCTTCCATCAATTTCTGGTCGATACGTATGTTAAAATAGAGAGTGAGCAGCTTCGTTATATCTCTTTGAATCAGCTTCGAGTCGACAATTACATACACTTACAAGATGCTGTCAATAGTAACGCACATGTGAACCCTCGCGATTTGGGAAAGATGGTTATTCTTCCTTCTTCTTTTATTAATAGTCCACGATATCTTCACGAGTATACACAAGACGCATTTTCTTATGTACGCATTTTCGGCAGACCTGATGTTTTTGTTACCTTTCTGTTCTGTATTTTGTTGAATGGCAAAAACGGGGATTACCTCACGTACATATTTTATTTTGGCTCAAGGAGAAGCTACACTATAATAAAAGACGATATAATAAGTGCCGAAATTCCAGATCCAGACCAAGACAAAGATTTATATGATACAATTGTCTGGAATATGGTACACGGTCCATGTGGTATATTAAACCCGTCATCATCTTGCATGAACAATGGAAAATGTTCGAAAAAATATCCTAGAGCGCTATTAAATGAACCATTACACAATGATAAGGGTTATCCTCTGTACAGACGCAGAGCACCACAAGATGGTGGTAGAGAAATAACTATCCGAAATCGCAGCGGAGAAGATCAGATATTGATTAATACCTGGATAGTACCATATTCCCCAATCCTTTGCAAGATATTTAATGCTCACATTAATGTTGAAGCTTGCAGTTCAGTCCATGCCATTAAATACATATGTAAATACATAAATAAGGGTAATGATCAGGCGATATTTAATTTGAAGAACCAAAATGGAATGCAATCAGTCAATGAGGTACAATCGTTTCAAGCCGGACATTATGTCAGTAGCAATGAGGCGACATGGCGAATTTTCGGGTTTTCCTTGCATGAGAGAAATCCAACCGTTACCCATCTTGCTATACACTTGGAAAATGGGGAGTGGGTTTATTTTAACGAGAACAACTTCCGCGAGAGGGCATCTTCCCCAACAAATACCATTCTCACAGCGTTTTTCAACTTTGTCGAATAGATTACTTTGCGAAAACTTTATTGTATGTACCTCGATATTATACATGGAACGCATCCAGAAAGGAATGGAAAAGACGGCTACAGGGAGCGCCTGTTGAAAACTACCCTGGGGTAAAAGCCTCTGATGCCCTTGGTCGTATATACACCGTCAATGTGACAAATTTGGAATGCCATTGTCTTCGATTGCTATTACATCATATAAGAGGTCCAACTAGCTTCAGATTCCTTAAAACTGTACGTGGCGAAGAATGTCTAACGTATAGAGAAGCATGCGAACTTTTAAATCTATTAGAGAATGATCTTCACTGGGACAATACTCTGGAGGAAGCTGTGCAGTATCTATCACCTGCTACAATAAAAGAACTATTCGCAACCCTCATATCATCTTGCGGTCTCTCAAATCCCCAACAGCTGTGGCATAAGTACAAGGAATACATGGCTGAGGACATTCTGCACGAGCTACAGCAAGTTCATGAAAATATGACGTTCAATGAATTTATTTATAATAAAGTCTTTGCAATAATTGAGGGCAAGGTATCAGCTATAGTCGGGAAAAAACTTGATGATTTTGGTATGGTGAGCCCTCCTCGAACGAACACTATCGATAGAAATGATGAAATTATTCGTGAATCAAATTATGGTTTTGAAGCATTACAGCAAAAGGTTGACAGCCTAGGTTAATGCCAGAACAAAGACTAATTTTCGACAAAGTATTGCAGCAAGTGAAATCAGGAAATGGTGCACTATTCTTTCTGGACGCGCCGGGGGGTACTGGTAAAACTTTTTTATTGAATCTTTTGCTAGCTCAAATCAGAAAAGATCATGAAATAGCCCTAGCAGTAGCTTCCTCTGGTATAGCGGCCACAATACTAGACGGAGGTCGGACAGCACATTCTGCTTTGAAATTGCCACTGAATCTCACCCAAGAGGAGAACCCTATCTGTAATTTTACGAAGAATAGTGATCGAGGTTAAATGCTCCAGCAATGCAAATTGCTGGTCTGGGACGAGAGTACAATGGCCTATAAAAAAGCTATAGAACTCTGCAGATCGCAGATCATGGGAGGAATGGTTGTGATACTAGCTGGAGACTTCCGACAAACTTTACCAGTGATTCGCAAGGGCACACCTGCAGACGAAATTAAAGCTTGCTTGAAGTCGTCAATATTGTGGAAGGATGTGGAAAAGTTGTGCTTGAAAACAAATATGAGAGTTCATCTCTACAATGATGATCGTACCGGACACTATCCAGATAACCTCATTAAAATAGGAGATGGTCGTTTGGATGAAGACGCTCATGGGTTCGTATCACTTACTACAGAATACTGTCATCTGGTTCTAAGTGATACGGATCTGATAAGATGTGTGTATCCTCATCTACAGCCCAATATGAAAGATGATCAATGTTTATGTCAGAGAGCAATTTTAGCTCCAAAAAACAAGACAGTAAATGATGTCAACTTTAGAATTTTGAAAAAAGTGCCAGGGGAAGTATCCGAATATCTTTCCATAGATACAGTTTTAGACACGGAGCATACTACTTCATATCCTGTATAGTTCCTGAATTCTCTAGAATTGTCTGGTGTGCCATCACATAAGATACAACTCAAGTTGGGGGTGCCAGTTATGCTAATGCGTAATTCAATGTCACCTAGGCTATGCACTGGGACCAGGTTGAGAGTGACACAGCTAGGTCGAAATATTATTGGTGCTACTATTTTAACAAGAGTTGGCAAGGGTGACAAAGTACTTATCCCTCGCATTCCGATTATACCTACCGATCTCCCGTTCCAGAGACTGCAATTTCCTATCAAAGTCAGTTTTGGCATGACTATAAATAAAGCACATGGGCAAACATTGAAAGAAGCTGGGGTACATTTGGAAAAACCGTGTTTCTGTCACGGTCAGTTTTATGTTGCTTGCTCACGTGTATCTGATGCACAGAATTTGCATATTTTGGCATCGAACAGAAAAAGGCATAATACAGGGTGAGTCTTTGACTTGTACATATATTCAAACCATAAATTCTAGAGGTCAAAAGAATACTTTTTTCGTATACCATTTTTTTCGATTCAGCCTAGATAAAAAGATATAGCCATTTTAAACTTTCATAATGGGCTATGCCAACGCTGGAAACATAACACTAAAGTTTTTTCGAGCATTAGATCCACCACCTAAACCTTCGAGAAAATATAAAAGAAATGTAATTCTGTAAATCTTGTGAACAGAGTTGGATTCAGCCAAAGTAACGAATTTTTCTTATTTCGCTGATATAAATTTGTTTCAATCATGAATTACTCGAAAAATGCGCATTTTACTAGATTTCACGAAGAATACTTATATTTTCTAAAATGACCAAATATTCATTAATTGGCATTCAACTTACTTTCAAGAGATAGGATCTTAGAATTTCTGATATAATCATGTCATGTTATGATATATATTGGTCAAAATGAAAAAAATAAAACATGTGGGTGAAATTTTGTGTGATGATCCGTATCATGGAAGTGTTGGTTTGCTTGGATATGATACGCCTGCAATATCTGAATTCGTAGTGTAAATTGTTTCAAGTGGATATTTAATTCTTCATACTTGATTTCTTTCTCGACGCTCGCAATTACACATGAGTAGTTAGGAAGTAGGAGAGCTTTGCCACTGTTTCTTTAGTTGTAGGGGGTGGCTGTGGAATATTCATTAATTTTTTGCTGTTTTTCATTTTATTTAGAATTTCTTCAATGATTACTTTGGAGTTATCTATTTGAGCAGAATCTTTTTTTCATTTTCAGAATTGTATTCTTATTTTTCGATCTTGCTTTTTCCCACATAATATCTGCCATTTGAATTCTGGTATCGATATTGCTACATATTTGTGTTTATGTTGTACAGTGAATTGTATTTTCTATTAGTTATGTCTTTTATTCTTTCAGAGAGATTATTTCTGGGTAGGTTTGTTTGTTAAATAAATAATATTTAAAAAAATCTTTAAAAAAAAATATATATTTCTGTTGATTTTCGTTCTTAGTCCCTACAATGTACCCTAAAATTCAATAACTCATCGATGATTAAATTAAAAAAAATTAAATCACGATCTTCAGCCAAAATCATAATTTTTCACATATTTAGTTTTTTACGTCTCCTTGTTGTTTGTAAAATGGCTCCCCTTCAATCTAACTTTCTGATGACAGATGACACTTTTATTTAACATGTTGGTTCTGTTAGTTACTTCAATCGAATACTTATACAACCTATGATATTTATAGCCGCCAAAGCATCACAGGCACGAATTGGAAGGGATAAATCTATTAGATTTAAAAAAAATGTAAGAGCACAAAGCAAATGTTGATATATTTCAAGAAATTTCACAGCTAATAGAGATCAGATAAATATATTCCGACGAAAACATTAGGCCATAATACATTCGACCAAGAATCTTCTGTATACAAGGACAATAAATCTGTTTGATTTTTGAATGTTATTTAGTCACTTTTATTCCACATCAATAGAACTAATTCGTTTTATTATGCAACATTCACAACACCATAATACAGCATCAAATCTTCTATACGACTCCTAGGGAAACTGCCAACCCAATCGTATAACCTCACTTTTCAGGAGTTCCAAACTGAAAAATAGTCGATTTCTTTATTATCTAGCTCTGTAAGCCAGTTGATCCTTAATTCCTATTCACAAGCACTGTTTTCAGGAGCTTCATTCCACCATACATCACTTTCTATATCGGATACAGTGAGTTCTGTATAAAAGTACAGTAAAATCCGGTTATAATGACATCGAGGGGAAATGAAAAATACGTCATAATAACCGGAAGTCACATAAAGCAGAATTTCAGCAAAATTTATGGTATTTTTCTTGGATTCAGTTTAAGAAAAGAACGACAAATTCAGATTTTGCTTTATTGAAAAAATAAAAAATAGCTTCTCTTACAAAAAAAAACTGAATATGAAGAACTTTTTCATTTTTTAGAAAAATAATCTGAAATTTTAGTTTGCGTTTGTTGCTTCTTGCACCATTGTACAACTTAGACATGGCTTCAATGGATGTCATTTTGTCCACAAAATACCAATAATCTCTTCAAGGATCTGGATTATACTAAAAAGCATGTCGGCACGCGTATGTCTCGTATCGTATCAAACCTCATCGCATTAAAAAGGGTAGGTCACTATAACCGGAAAAATTTTCGAAAAATCATGTTGTATCTGAAATCATGCCATTGTAAGCGACATGCCATTATAAGCGAAGTCATTAAATCCGGACCCTATTGTAAGGAGTTTTGAATGAAACCAAACTTAACACTGCTTTTGCGTCATTATAAGCGATTGGTCAGTATAGCCGGCGTCATAATAAACGGATGCTACTGTAACAGAGTGTCAAAGCTTCTATACGACCTTAATACGACTAATTGGTCATATTGTGTTGCGAAGGAAACTCTCTTAGGGCAACTGCTAACCAAATCGCATACCTAACCTCACTATTCAGAAGTTCCAAATCTAAAACGGAAAAATTGTAAATTTTTTCTATTCACAAGCACTGTTTTCAGAAGCTGCATTCCACCATACCTCACTTTCTATATCGGATACAGTGAGTTATGTATCAAAAATATTACGGGTTGCTTTGCTCCCACAATTAGCTCTTTTTTCTTCTACTGATCGTAATATTTACGATTAAATAGACACTTTCGGCCGAAGTGCTCCACCATGTTTCATTTTTTCCATGAATTAAATTGATGAGAAATGTTGACAAATTCGAACTTTAAACAAGTTAATTGTGGAGCTATGTTGGATATGACTCTTTTGCATTTTAATGATTTTGTAAGCGTCGTTTAGCAGACCTACCATATAGGCCTCTTACGATAGTTATACAACGATTTTTCACATTCAGAATAAGCCGTATAAAGAATTCCTAACCTACACATATCGGAGAGTCCTATTGCAAACATATAACTGTTGCAAAATACATTTTACGACATCTAATCGACAACTAGATGTCATGGACGAAAATGTCATATTGATATTGTCCTGTAAACGTTTATAGAACAACCTGCGGAAAGGTTCTATAGGTGTAGAAAATTACAATATTATATATTGTTGTGAGAATCGTTACACGATAATTTTATACAACTATTATACAACAAAACGGTTCCCATCAGAATACTTACATGACAAAAAAGTATTCTTGGACAATATTACAACAATTACAAGGTCGAATTGTCGTATAAGAAAAAACTTATAGGAATATTTTGTTAGTTGGGGAGTATTTCGGCAGTCATCGTGGATTAATTCTCGAAGTTCGGGCGCGTGTTCGGGGCCGGGACGAGACCGGTCGGGGGGCGTGGCCGCGCCCAATCTGCGACCCCGTCACAATCAAGCAGCTCATTTTAGAGAGAACATCTCCTGAAAGTATAACTCCTGAAGATGCCAGACACTCGAACTGGCGAAACGTCGAGAATTAATCCACGACGACGGCCGAAATGCTCGAGACAATAAGTGACATGGGATAAATTCATTTTTATCTGCGACATCTGGACTAATTGTGCGAAATTTTTTAGAGAATCCTATCTGATAAATCTTGGATGGTTTCGTATAGTTACGCCTCGCTGCCGGTTCTTTTATTATTATCGTTAATTCCAGGTTCTGTCTCCATGTCATCCATGTGGTAAGATTTCCGGATTGTCGGGAATTCGCACTTGTAATTAGTGTTGGGTAGTACAAGTTTTAAAATTGAGTTTGTAAGAGGAGCCTCACTTTTGTACTTAAGCGGTACAGTGTACCACTTCCAATGAGGCGAGGCATTCCGGGCGTTCATGACAGTCGAGACAAAATATGTTCCACTACATACTGTGTCGCGCGCAACTGGACCGATAAAAAGGAGGATAACGTCGTTACGTTAGACGTTAGAGTTGAAGCTTGAAGCGCTCATTGTAGTACAAACTCCCTGTATATTCGGTCGGTAATAACGGTCAATGGAGCAACCTCTGAAAAAACTACTCTAATTTTGTTATGGGGAATAACCACAAATCCGGTGATTTATGACAAGACACACTAGTTAAAAGGAAAGATGGAAGTACCCTCTATCAACATGAAAGCAATAAACTATAGGATCACTGTATTTTTTATTACTTCAGTTGAGGCGTTCGGAAAAATACATCTGATTATCAGATCGCTCGGATTGCGCTCCCGCTCCGGCCCAGATGGTCGAGATTTCCGACTACCTGATTCGGTTTCGCGTCTTTCGGCTCTCCTGTACGTAGTCGCTTAGTGGGAATTTCGAAATGAAGTAATACAGTTTTTCAAAGTGAGCCGTTCTTACATTTCTGCGTCGTGTCCGGGACACATGTCGCCTCTTACAAGAGTTACCCAACACTACTTGTAATTTCACTGATAAACCGGATTAATGCACTACTAAATTTCGTGCAGAGCTTCGAGAAGAACTTTTCTCCGCAGCTGTTTCACATGGAATGAAATGGATACGAATATAACTGTATGACACGAATCTAAAATGTTCTCCTGCAGGTCTTGTTTTTTAGTTTTCAGAAAATAACTCAAACAATTTATATTTAATTATAATTTAGGTATCAATAATAATTCTAATTTATTGTGAACCTTGGAATTTCAGGAAAAGATTTTAGAGATCAACGCATCAAAATTTTTGGTTGGGCTCATCGAATAAGGAGGCAGGGAAAAGGAATGATGTTCATAACTATCAGGGATGGAACTGGTTTTCTGCAATGTATTCTGACTGATAAATTGACACAAACATACAATGCATTAATTCTAACAACAGAATCATCAATAGTTATTTTTGGAGTTTTGAAAAAACTTCCAGAGGGCAAAAGCGTAAGTTTATATAGTACATTTATCCTTTCAAAGACATCATATATTCAGATTTGAATGAATTAAAAATACAATTTTATACAAAATAACATAAAATTGTTTTTCAGGCTCCTGGTGGCCATGAATTAGTTGTAGATTATTGGGAACTTATTGGTTTAGCACCAGCTGGGGGAGCAGATGCTATATTAAACGAACATGCATTACCTGATGTTCAAGCTGATAATCGCCATATAATGATCCGGGGGAGAACACTGCAAAAGTTTTGAGGATACGTTCCGTATTACTTCAAAGTTTCAGGTGAATATTTCATTATCATATTATATCTGCACGATGTTGAATTGAGATTTTATTTTCAAAAATTTACTTTGAAGTAGTTATTTATGTGCAGGCGGCATTTATATTATTCCACAAGACACAAAATGGCTCGTTTTTTCAATGAACGAGTGGTAGAATGAGCCTTCTGTACGAGTGTTATTCGTTATTTTCTTGAATTGAATGAATTTTTATTGTAATCAATGCGTTATTTTCATAAAAACTATTTAGTGGCTTTTGCATTGAAAAAGTTACTTTGGCAGAACTGATTTTTATATCTCAAATTTGACAGATAATGGGTAATTCTGTGTTGGAAGAGTTTGGAGTACAACATATAATAATGAAATATAACCATGAAATCTGTCCGAAACTGAGATACTCCTGCACAACAGCACGGGACAGCGTTCAAAAAATCAAATTGCGAAAAAATGGGGATTAGAACAGTTCCTCTTGCATCAAAGCATAATGATATAAGCACTTGGTCAAGGACAGTTAGAATGAGATTCCTGTGGATAATAAACATAATACAGCATTCATTTAATTACAAAGGTGTAGAGCTGTTTGCTTGTTGAATCTGTACCCCATTTTGAAATAATTATCTTTATACATTTCTAGAGGGGATTGATCTATGAACCCGCATAAACCTGGATACAGAAATATTATTATAAACTCCATTGCCTCCTCATCTGATGAACAGCTCAAGTTACATGATAATATAGATAGATAATTCTATTATGGTCTAGTGAAAATCTAAATCATGAAGTAAACTGCAGGAGAACCTGTTGCCATTCAATGAAAGCGTAGTAGATAGACCTGTGCGTTTGAGTGATTCATATTTTTCATGTTTAATTTGTTTGAGTTGTATGTATTGTGAAGAATTTTACCTACAATGGATTGGTACTTGCCTATTGGCTGTTTGACTGGTAAGAGACAGTGTGTACGGATTGGAAGGTCCCTTAGTTCTTTTTCTACTGTTCAATTTGGTGATCCCCAAAGTACAATATTAGGCCATCTTCTGTTTATTTCTTATCTGAATTCCATCATTTCTCTGAAAACTAGGGGTATATTGATTGCTTTTGCAGATGATTCTATAGTTTCAAAATGATTTTCATCAGAGCAAGCCATGGAATTCCAGCCGGGGCTTTATTTCTAGTTATAAAAAGTTACTAAAAATTTGTGTGTGTATACGGAAAGTAACAAACTTTGAAAACATATGAGCTGCTGACAATATAGACGACACATAGAAGATCTCTCTCAACTTGGAAAGTGGATCGAAACGTCGACTAATGAAATAAAGAAGTGTGTTAGCGTGTTTTTGTTGCTCTTGAAGGACCACCCTTGCTAGGGATTTATAAGTGGCTGCACTTCTTACATTAAGGCAGCGTTGACAGTGTTGCTTATCCTAATTTGAATAGAAAAGATTTCATGTATAGATCATGCATTGAACATAGCCGCCCACCTTGAAATGAAGGCTTTCAACATTAGAAATGATAAAATTGCTCATAACAAAATAAATTAATACATAATAACAAATAAGAAAAAATCAAAAATAATTTTGGTTGAGGCTTTCGCGGCCATCGTTCAATGTGACATGTTCTTTCGAGCATTTAGGCCGTCGTCGTAGATTAATTCTCGACGTTTCGCCAGTTCGAGTGTCTGGCATCTTCAGGAGTTATATTTCAGGAGATGTTCTCACTGGACTGAACACACTCAGGCAGTTCAGTCCAGTGAGAACATCTCCTGAAATATAACTCCTGAAGATGCCAGACACTCGAACTGGCGAAACGTCGAGAACTAATCTACGACGACGGCCTAAATGCTCGAATGAACATGTCACACAAAAATAATTTTCTTCACAAATTGTCATTGTTCAAGATCAGAGTCATTCTCGATTGGTAATATACACAACTTGTTAAGGGATCGTCTGAACACACTACCAGTTGAACCTTGCACTGAAACTACACGAATCACTTTATCAGCTCCGGGATGCAGTTCAACTATTCGAGCCATGGGCCATCTAAGTGGTGGAATGTTTTCCTCCCTTAGAACAACTAAATCTCCCACGTTGGGAGGTGTTGATGCTGTTTTCTATTTGGACCTCTGCTGTAGCTGAGTATATTCCTTTGTCCATCTAGACCAGAAATGTTGAACTAGTTGCTGCATTCTTTGGTAACGAGATAACTTGTTGAACTCGAGATCATGCACATTCAATTGAAGTGGAGAAGCGAGTGAATCACCAATTAAAAAGTGAGCAGGGGTAAGAGGGATGAAATCGTTGGGGTCTGATGAGAGGGGACATAAAGGTCTGGAATTTAGGCAGGCCTCGATTTGAGTTAAAATCGTGTATGTTTCTTCATACGTCACGGAAGCTATACTTGAAATTCGCCGTAAATGGAATTTTGTGGACTTTACCACTGCTTCCCATATCCCACCCATATGTGGAGATTCTGAGGGAATAAACACCATTTGATACCATCTGAGGCGAGATAATTTTCAACTTTTTCTTTATGGCTTTTATTCATCAATAAATTGCGTAACTCAATAAAATGATTATTTGCTCCAATAAAATTGGAACCATTATCCGAGATCATTTCCGAAGGTTTACCTCTTCTAGAGATTAATCTTTTGAGTGCATTCAGGAAACTATCAGTGGTCAAGTCTTTCACTAGTTCAATATGAATAGCTCGAGTTGAGAAACATACAAAAATGCAAATGTAGGTTTTTACCAATTTCGATCTGCGCAGTGTACCTTCTTTAACCATAATAGGTCCTGCGTAATCTACTCCGCATTTTGTAAATGGTCTGCTGGGAGTCACTCTTGCGCGAGGAAGCTTTCCCATGATAAATTTTGTGGTCGTGGGTTTCACTCTAAAACACTTTATACAAGATCTAACTACCTTTTTGACCAAGTTTTTACCATCAATTGGCCAATAAGTAAGTCTTATGAGAGAGTGAAGATTTTGAACACCTGCGTGTAAATGCTTGGAATGTTCATGTTCCACGATCAGTTTCGTGAGTTTGTGACCTTTGGGTAGAATTATTGAGTGTTTCTGATATTCTTCTAATTCAGAATGTCTTAATCGCCCTCCTACTCTTATTATACGCTTTTCATCCAAGAATGGATTGAGACTGATCAGTTTGCTAGTCGAATGTATAGACCGAGATAACTTGAGCGCACGTAGTTCTTGTGAGAACTCTTCCTTCTGAGCGAGTCGTATCAATGTCTCCAATGCATAATTCCGTTCATCTACCGTGAGAGTCGATTTCAAATCTAATTTGTTGATTGTATTTTCTTTGAATCGAATACAATATGCTATAACGTTTTGTAACATTTTTAACGATGAATACCTATCAAATATATCAAAGTCGACATTTATTGAATTGGTTACTAATGAAATTGTTGACAATTTGATTTCCGGAATATTTTCGAGTTTTTCCTAATCCTAATCCTTATGAGGATAATTTTCTTTGGTTTTCCAAAATCTTGACAAAGATTCAATGAGCATTTCGTTCGATATCCCTCGAGCTACGTTGCAAATCGATTGTTGATGTGAAAATTTGTTCAAGTTGACTGAACCGGTAACAATCCAACCTAAAGTGGTTTCTTGCAGACTGGGTTTATTTTTACCTAATATGATTCGGTTTTGACACAGAAGATCATAAAATATGTTTGCACCGAGAAGGACATCGATTTTTTGAATTCGTTGTCGGCTAATTGTATACCTGATGGTATATGAAATAGATGTTTATTGAACCCTATCGATGGAATTCTTTCAGTTATCGAGGGTAACACCAAAAATGTTAAATCACATTCTCGAACCACGTGGTTCGAGATTTTATGGTGGTTCGCGTTTTTTCTGTGACATTAATCGTCTTTTGATTTATTCCTGCTATAGGTATACGATATTCTTCACGAGTCAATTTCAGTTTTTCGCATAATTCCTTGGTGATTAAATTACTCTGACTCCCTGAGTCTAAAAGTGCTTTACATACGTGCGGGTATCCAAATTTGTCGAATATCAATATTTGAGCTATGGATAATAAGACTAGAGTTTTTTCGCGCGAGTTAGTTGATTGAGAACTTTTCAATTGTTTCGATTCCGAGACATGAAAATTTGATATCTGTTCACTTGAGACCGAGCTTGAGACGTCTGTTTGCGGCGAGGCTTTTGAGATATCGTGTGCGTAAGTTTGTACGGGAGATTCCGTCGCATTTGTTACGGTTACGATGTTTGATGATATATCGGGAGATCTTTTTATCCGTGATTGCGCATTTGTCGTACTTGAATTGTGCGTTTGAAAATTGTTGTTGTGGAGTAAAGTATTATGATTTTGATTGCATATTTTACATTTGCTCGATCGGCATTCCAATCTGAAATGACCTGGACGAAGGCAGTTACTACACAATTTCAACTTTCTAATTTCGTTATATTTTTCAGCTACTGATAGTTTGAGAAATTCTGAGCAATTGTAGATAAAATGACGCTGTTTACAAAAATGACATTTATTTTCATTATGATTTGTTATTGCAAATGAGTGCAAATGAGTGTTTCTAACGTGAAGCATTTCTTGTTGAGGAATTTTATCAATTGTTCATACGTAGGAAGATCATTGTTTTCAAGCGAGCTTTCCCATTCGTGATTAGAACTGTTATCTAATTTTGCCGTTATGAGGTGTATAAGGAGCACATCCCATTTGTCCGTTGGAAGTTTCAAATTTTTCAAAGCGCCTAGATGATGATATATTTTGTCTGTAAGCTGTCTCAGAGAGATTGCTGAGTTTTGTAACGAGTGGAAGATCAAATAATGCCTTGACATGACTGTTGACGATTATTCGTTTATTTTCGTATCTTCTAACAAGCGAATCCCATGCTACAGAATAATTGTTGTCACATATTTCAATTTGTTGAATTAATCGTGACGCATCGTTCTTTAAGCATGATTTGAGGTAGTAGAATTTTTGTATGTTTGTCAAACTTGCATTATTGTCGATAAGCTGAGTGAAAGTATCATGAAATGTTGTCTATTCATCATAGGCTCCTGAGAACACTGGGAGATTAATCGTAGGTAATTTCAAATTTGCTACTGGATCTGAGTTTGTTGCGGAAGATGTACTTTGTAAATCTTGTGGAGTTTGAGAAGCGTGATTTTTCATTAAAATACCTTTTGCCTTTGATATTAATTCATAATATAATGATTCTTGATCTTCGCGTTGTTCTTCTTCATCTACATTTAACGTTTCTAATCGCGACTGTATTTCATCAAATCGATCAAAATCAGACTCTATTCTGGTCAAATGTACTTCTAATTCAATTGGATCATTCGAGGTGTTCAAAAATGTTTGAAATCTTGTTAACTGTGACCTTAGTCTACCTCGTGTTTGTCTAAGATCTTTGATTTCAGTTTCTATTACATTTTCCATTTCAAATTGTTACGTGGAGATACAAGTATTAAATCAATTCAAATTTCAAATCGAGACGTGTCTTCTGAGATAAGGGAGAATGTAATATTGGGAAACTTACCACTCACTTTTGATGCTTGGGAAGCGTTGCTTTAACTCTTGGTTGTTTGTGTTATAGGTACTTATCTGCAGACCTCTTGAAGTCGATCTATGATGAGTGAAACAGGGTGAAGTGGTTGTGGCTTACGTAGATGATACTGTTGCTATGTGAAGATACACGGGTGATTTCTGGATGTTTCGTTGCGTTGCGAGAATATTAAACACTTTGAACTTCTTTTTTACTAGAACTTTTTGCTTTTTCGAGACGGTAATTTCGAGACGGTTTTTGGTATCGAGATTCAAACACTGTATGTACTACTTTTTCGTGGAAACTAAACTTTCGATTACTGGCACATATAATCCGGTTCTACTAGGACCAATGTTAGCGTGTTTTTGTTGCTCTTGAAGGACCACCCTTGCTAGGGACTAATGAGAGACGAGATTGAAAATGTGCATGTATATTTTACTGTTGTACATAAGTGAATGAATTTGCTTATATGCTTGCTTTCTATTGTGGCTGAAAGCTTGTCTCTTACGGACAGACTGTGAATGACTTACACCCGCCTCAAGCAGGGTGTGAATTTATAAGTGGCTGCACTTCTTACATTAAGGCAGCGTTGACAGTGTTGCTCATCCTAATTTGAATAGAAAAGATTTCATGTATAGATCATGCATTGAACAAAGAGTTACAACAAATAGTATTTTCCTACACCCCTTAAACAATTTCAAATCTGTGCCCTTTCGGTGTTTGGGTTTTAAATAAAAAAAACAAAATAAAAATACTAGTAAATGAAACTATACTATGTTAAGATGAATTTTTTAAAATTCCGCTCTGTTATTCGACATCTCCTTCGCTGCGTTCATGTTCTTTCCTCTTCTGCCAATTTCTGCCATCACTGCATCATCCCATGTTTTTTGTTGAAAATGATGTCATCAAGAGGAGTCGAAGCTCTGTACAAACAATTCATTTGTACATGTTTAGATAATGTGCCTGCTGTCTCAATTTTTCCTACCAAAATGAGATATTTTTCTTTTCTTTATCGTTCAGAGGTGTTTCTCTTTGAGTGTCTTTTTTTAAGTCAATGAATCAATAATTTCCTACACAAGGCATCTACAGTGGCTTGCCAATAGATAGGTATGCCTAATATATATATATATATATATATATATATATATATATACAGGGTGGCCATTTGAAAACGAAACAGACGAGATTACAGACGAAATAAATTTTTTCGATAGAAATGCTCGGACAGGTCGATTTCTGTTTCGAGGGGGACAACTTAAGATGCAGGTTACGGACGCATAGCGCTTCAACCCTTGCTACTACAACCCTCACCCCCAATTTTTGAATAGAGAAGGTGGGGTGAGTGATACCTCATTTGAAAGGTATTTTTATACTGATTTTAGCACAGTAATTGTTTTTTCATTTTATGCATTAGTTCTCGAAATATTCTTGACTAAGCATTTGAAAATGAAGTGGTGTTTTCATGGCACTTGTAGTGTTTTTTTGTGAAAAACCTTTCAAATGAGGTATCACCCACCCCATCTTCCCTATTCAAAAATTGGGGGTGAGGGTTGTAGTAGCAAGGGTTGAAGCGCTATGCGTCCGTAACCTACATCTTAAGTTGTCCCCCTCGAAACAGAAATCGACCTGTCCGAGCATTTCTATCGAAAAAATTTATTTCGTCTGTAATCTCATCTGTTTCGTTTTCAAATGGCCACCCTGTATATAATATATATTGGAAATACGATTGTTTGCCGGAGAAAACAGGGGAAATGGTTATTTTGGGTTCTTGGCAATTATTGGTTGGGCAATTATCAACAATCAAGTGTCTTTACATCTATATTTCGAACCTTTAGTGGTTCTTCTTCAGGATGCTAAAATATAATGAATGTGGTAATACATAAAATTGAGCTGTTCTTAATTACTTACGTCTGACGAGATTATTGTTTAAATTAACAAAGAGAGCATCGTAACAAATATCTTACATTCGATTGATTCTTACGAAGAAAATTGTTTACAATATGATGTGTCAAGTTGGTATGACGGATAAAGATAGTTGTTGGTTGATATCACAGAGCATGGTGAAAACACAGAAAATAAACATTTAAGTAACAACATCGACAACATGATCATCAGTAGGATGTCGGTCCAAGGATAACAGGTAACTATATATTGCACTTACGGCCAGTTTCTGAAACGCCGATCAACGTAAAAATTAACTAATCAGCTGTCAAATCCCTGGTCAAATGCCATTTGAGTTGCAGAAAGTATGGTTAACTACTTGAACTTGATCAGCCTGTCAGTTGACAGAGTGGTCAAATATTGCAGGTAAATTGTACGTCAAACGCACTTTTGGGTTTCTGAAATGCATGTTAAGGCTAAATCAGTGGTCAAACTAATGTCAAAGAGGTGGTCAACTAATTGGTGATGTTCGGCGAATTAACTCGGTAGAGACGTGGTTAGTCATCGTAGTTTCCACGGAAATCTTAATTGTATGGGTTAATGGGTTTCTATAACAATAATTAGGCATCGTGGCAATAATAATATTTCCTCCAAAAAGAATTTTTTTTAACAATTTGTGATTTTATTATCTGGCTGTAGATTATCATCTCTCCAGAACACAGGAATAACGGAATAGGAATTAATCTTGAAAATATAGGAATAATTGTAAAAGATGATGAAAACATATTGGTGACAAAATCCACTGTGTTAACTCACTCGTATGTATAAACATTAACAATTGAGGTAGTAGTGGACTCCAACGGAAGCCAAGAAAATCCACCACGATACAATAAACGAAGTAGAAATGCAGTGTGAATTAACAACTTGATGTGTGATGAAACTTGAAATAAATTAATGTTCAATACTGATTTCATTGATACACAGAAAAATATCAAAAAAACCTATTGAAATAATTTCATACTAGTAAACGATTTATGATTGAGTAGAGATTGAAATATTGTGGTAACTTGAAGGATTTAACAAGGGTATTCATTATCATATTTTAAATATACCAAATAGTGATAAACTGTATCATTTATTATTTGAAAAGATTATTACATTCTTTTTGTTTGATTTTAATTTCTAAATATGTATATTGAAATGTGTTTTTTTCAAAACAAACTACTTTTCTTGTAACTTAGTTTTTCTTCCTCAGTATTGGCATTCTTCAGTTCCCTTCAATAATAAAGCTTTTTTATTTCTTCCTTTAGGACTTTGTTCTCTCAATTGTATCCATTTGTCGAGAAGAAAAAAGGTGGTCGATGTCGTATAACTTCATTATCACGACACTGCACTCGTGTTTGTAGGTCTTCATCAATGCCATCTTAAATAGATTTAAAGCAATTGAAATTAGGAAATTATAGATTAGATTAGATTAGAGGAGGGGCGACAGATCAAAACCGACCTTGCGAGCACCTTGACCTTAAGATCTATTGTGCATCCCCGCGCTGTTTACCAGTCGGGCAGCAAAGTCTCAATGAACTTCACCACCTTTCTGGGGGCCACATCCATTACTTGTTCAGGCTTTAGGAACCAGGAGCCAAGATGCCGTAACCGTTTCTGGTAGACAGCTTCACACTCACATAGTAGGTGACTGGCTGTCTCGGTGGCTTCCTGACAGAAGCGACATGTACTATCGGGCGCCTTTCCCATGTTTTTTAAGTGATACCTCACGGGACAGTGCCCAGTGAGAGCGCCCGTCAATTTCCTCAGTTCCAATTTGCTGAGTGAGAGGACTTTTTTGGTCCAGCTCGTCGAGTGAGAGAGAAGTAACTTAGCTTGCCTTTGACCATTGGTCGTGCGCCAGGACATGAGCTTCCTCTTTTGTTCCCAGTCCTTAATAGCCATTGCTTGATGGCTGGCTGGGAAGCCGCAAAACGGTTCAGGTCCAGTAAAGGGGGTTGTCCCTCCTTCCCTGGCCAGTTGGTCAGCCGCTTCATTGCCGTGAATCCCGGAGTGACCAGGCACCCAGATGAGGTTGACCTGGTTCTTTTCTCCGAGTAGGTTAAGTGACGTCTTGCATTCCCAGACCAGCTTTGACTTTACTTGTGGAGAGTCAAGCGCTAGCAGGGCTGCTCTGCTGTCAGATGCTATATATATTTCTTTTCTTTGGTTGTTGCGTTCGGCACAGAGCGCAACGCACTCCCTTATAGCAAGTGTCTCTGCCTGAAAAACCGAAGGACAGAGACCCATTGGTATGGCTAATTGGGTTGAGGGGCCGTAAACACCGGCTCCGACTCGTCCGTCTTCAGTTTTCGAGCCATCAGTTTAAAATACCGTAGACCCTCTGGGGAAAACTTATTCTTTATTAGCCCATTGGTCTCGACTTGGGAGTGTCGTGGTGAAGTTTTTCTGAAACTCATGTCTCAAAGGAAGGTTGTCTGTGACCACATCCTGAAGCTCCTTACACTCATTTAGAATGCGAAGGTGCCCTGTGTAGTCTCCAGTTTTCAGCTCCCGCTCCCTTGCCACCCGGAGAGCCCATCTGGCCGCCTCGCTTTCCAGAAAAATCTCTAGAGGAGGCAGGTCCTGGATGACTTGCAGGGCAGCAGTTGGGCAGGAACGAGATGCGCCTGTTATGGACAGGCACGCTGTTTTTTGTAGTTTTCCTAGGGCTAGTTGACCCGAAACTAGTTTTGCTCTTGGCCACCAAACGAGAGCCGCATAGCTCACGATTGGCCGGACAATGGATTTGTAAATCCAATTCGTTAGTTCAGGTTTTAACCCCCACGTACTTCCGACCATCCTCTGGCACGTGAAGAGAGCTCTCTGGCCCTTGCTGATCACAGCCTCAAGGTGAAGACTCCAGGAGAGTTTTTGGTCGAAGATCACACCAAGATATTTGGTGTGGTTCGTTGGGATTAGGGTGGTCCCGTTCATCGTAATGTTTTTGAGAGAGAGTTTTTTCCTCCTGGTGAATGGCAATAATATCGTCTTTTTGGGATTTATATTGAGACCTTCTCGGATACACCACTCGTGAGTTAAGGTTAGGGCAGTTTGCATTCGATCACTAATTGTGTCGTCATGCTTACCCCGAACCATTATCACAAGGTCATCTGCATAACCGCAGATCTCAAAACCCGCACTTGTACGTGTTTTTAGAAGATCGTCAACGACCAGTGACCACAAGAGTGGCGATAAGCAGCCCCCTTGTGGGCACCCGTCTCCGGGCGTCGCAGTAACTGAAGCTGCGCCTAGTTGCATATTGATTATCCGGCTGCTCAGCGGAGCCATAATCCAAGCAACCGTCGCCGTTCCACTCCTCTCTTAACCAGCGCACGGTGGATGGACTGCCTTGGCGTATGATTTTGCATCAGTCCCTGGCCGTTTGCCAGCCTTGGGAATGAAGCTCACTCTCACGTCCCGCCAGCAGTCAGGGATGTATCCCCAGGTGAAGCTCCGTCGAAAGAGATCCACGAGGTCCGGGAGTATGACCTGCAGTCCCCTCTGAAGCAGTACCGGGTAGATGCCATCCCCACCTGGAGATTTGTATGGTTTGAAGGATTCGATTGCCCATCGAATCCTTTCTTTTGTGAAGAGTTTTGCAGCAATCTTTCTGGCTCCTCGTCTGGGTGCCGAGACATCCTGATTTGGTTTGTTGCCCAGAAAGATTCGGGAGCCTGGAAAGTGAGTCTCTAGCATGAGTGACAACGTCTCGTCATCTGTGCCAGTCATCTCACCATCTATCCCCCTTAGCTGCCCTAGACCATTACTATGGTCTTTTGATAAGACCTTATGTAGTCTGGCGGCATTTCGTCGGCAACACCGCAAAACCAAGTAACTGCTAAAACTGAAATTCTCAGGAGGCACTAAAAAACTTAATAGTTGTGGATTGATAAATTCGATTGAATACGTTATAATTATATAATTGAATACGTATATAATTATAAATCAATGATTTATAATTATAACGTATTCAATCGAATTCATCAATCCACAACTATTAAGTTTTTAGTGCCTCCTGAAAATTTCAGTTTTTGCAGTTACTTGGTTTTGCGGTGTCGCCGACGATTTGGCGTGTCCTCAATGTTCTGGCAAAAGGTACGCCACGACTTCCGCTTGGAATTGCGCAGTTCTTTACTATATTCAGTCGTTGCCGCTCTATATGCAGTCTTGTCTTCCAGCGTCCTAGATTTAGACCATTTATTATATAGTGTGCGGGCTTCCTTACGTAGCTTTGCAAGGTTAGAGTTCCACCAGAGCACGTCCCTGCCGGATGTCGACCGCTTGAGCGGACAGCTATCCTCATAAGCCGTTAGAATCCGGCTTCGGAGGTGTTCCGCAGCCAGGTCTATGCCATCCACAGAGTCCATGCCCCTGACCCCCGAGAGCTCTCCGTTGCCCTCCAGCAGACAGCAATAAAGCTCCCAGTTGGTCCTTCTAGGATTCCTTTTAGGCTCCTGTGTTATCGGCTCAATGTCGATGTCGAACCGGATTTGTCTGTGGTCAGATAAGGAGGCCTCATGCGAGACATGCCAGTTCGAGATTTTGTGATGTAGGGCTGGGCTAATAAGGGTAAGGTCTAGTACCTCCTCCCTGATTGCATTGCGGAATGTAGGTTCACTACCCGATTTGCTACTCCCGCCCCTTCAGTCATAAGAAAATCAAGTAAATTCTCACCTCTTCTGTTGATATCAGAGCTTAGGAAATTATAAAAAGAGGATCATAATATGAGTATAATCAGTTTGAGTATATGCAAATACCAATATTATAGTAGCTCAAAGGGCTGTCGTACTTGTTGTCCAGTGGCTAAATATGCTCCCCTGATACAGCCAACATTTTTGCACCTACTGTTTGTACTCAGCCAGAGTTGGTATAAACCGATACCTATTGCTAGGACGTCTTCCTAAAAATAAAGATCAGTAATAGTAGTAACTGTGGTTTATTGTACTATTTTAATCCAGAAAATTAACTAATGCATAAAAACCGTATCAATGTTTTTGTCCTTTTTCAATTCCTTCGCCATATTTATTAACTCAAGCAGGACGGAGTCAAAGGGCCATTGACTGAAGTCTTTCAACCACAATAAAAATAATATCCACTGAACTTACATCTAAATAGTTTTTTTTTGAGATGTTCCTAGATCGTCATTTGAGTCATTTTCCCTGTCTGCAGATATTTCTTAACCTGGAATTAAATATAAAATTAGGTGAAGAAGCCTTTCACTGTGTTGTATTAGATGGGTGGGTCATGTTCGATGCATTGCTTTATGAAAATTTTTAAATTGAGTATTGCAAAGTTCATTCAGATTCTAATGGAAATTCTGATGGATAAAATTTCTACTATAGGTACTCTAAATTTGTTTAGAAATTCAGAATATGTTTTTTAGTTATCCGAACAAAACTAGTTTACGTACTCCTTTTCATTTGCAACATTTGCCCCTTTTGAATTTAGCTGAGCAGTGTGAAGTTTCTTTTGAGTTCTTTCCACTTCAGCGGCATTGTTGATTCCTCTTGTAATTAGGATTAACCATTTCTCATTTTCATTTTGTTTTGATATACTGCGTTCGTCGACTTGTTTTCTAACTGAAAAAAATATGTACTCTATTAAATGTATACGAACATGCTCACGAACATGTTATATTATACTGTTGTTTATCGAAATGTTTGCCTTGAACTATGTATAGAGAAATTATTAACAATTTTACATATACTTACTTGTCCAGTCGGGAAGAGTGTGTTGCCTGGCATTCGGGGTGGTTCGGCCCGCGCCGGAAGTAAACAAAGGTTGCCATCTTGATGTTCATTCATTCTTCTACGTACCACCGAGAGATAGTAGTGTAGCAGGAAAGTTATTGTTTTGAGATTTACGCCGCGATAAATCAAGTCATCATCTAACGAATCGTCTGATCATCATAGAAGTGATAACTGTTTGGAGTTCTTATTAGAATTATCGTCTGTTCGCCGAAATACCATCCAATAAACAATCTTCTGATACAAAGGTTGAGCAACTTGAGTGTAGTGCCCTTAATTAGGTATTGAATTTCCACCACAGCAGCAGCCACGACGCCAGTTCAGAGGAGATTTTCCTTTCTTTCTCTCCTTCATAACCCCTTCTCTGTCGCTGAAATTGTGGGTGACGAATTCTCGATTCAGTGGAGGTAAGTGCACTCATTTAGTTGCTCATCTACCATCTAAAATCGGGGCAGTTGTATTTCACTGGAACCGTTTATTGGTGCCGAAACCCGGGAATTTATTTAGATTAGATTGAGAAAATTCAACCTTTCGAGTTTTATTCTTCTGATAATTCAATCGTGAATTAACTCGTCTATTTCAGTCGTAATCAGTCTCGCCATCTGTTCCTTATCTTCGTCGATAAGGGATTATCGTCTGTTCGTCTTCAACTTTCATCTGTTTATTTCACGGCGAATTCTTCACGAATAATTCCTGTAGCTACCGGGGCTGTTCGGAAACTAAAATGCCGCCGAAACTTTCAATAGCCGAATTCACAGTTAAGCGTGAAAACTCCTTTGCCGCAGCTACGACGCTGCTCAAATTAATCAAAGGGTTGACCACTGAGGCAGATGTGGCCAACATGTGCCTAACGGAACTGTCGAAGGTGGAGAGGGCCTTCAAGGAGGCTGACGACTCGATCGTCAGGATCAACTCCCAGTTGGAAGAGCCGGAGCGGGACGAATCACCGTCGAAATTTGCCGCATTTTTCGGAGTCTGCCTGCAGATCCGCGCCGCCCACAGTCAGCTAGTCGCGTCTGTTCCCCCATCATCCATGTCTTCGGCCTCTGCTGATCTCCCCATTCCTCGGGTAGAGTTACCTCGCTTTCATGGCAAGGTCGAGGAATGGCCCAGCTTCATCGCATTGTTCGATGCCCTTGTGCATCAGAGCAGCTCTCTGGCTCCGGTCCAGAAATTTCATCTGCTGTCGTCTGCTCTATCTGGTGAGGCGGCGTCTGTGATTTCCGGCTTTGAGCTGAGTGCCGTGAACTACCCCCTCGCGTACCAGGCCCTGTATGACCGATACCAGAACCCTCGTCGGTTGGCGAATTTGTACATCGACCAAATTTTGGATTCGCGGCCTTCATCTGTTTCCTCTCTACCTCAGTTGAAACAGTTTGCGACGACGCACAGCAATGCCATCAACGCCCTCAGGGCATTGCCTATCCCCGATTTGGCCGACTATCTGCTGTTCTCGCTGGCGTTGCGCAATCTGGACGTGCCATCTCGTCGTCTGTTCGAAGGGCAGTTATCCTCGGATGACTTCCCTACCCTAGCTCAATTGCTTGAGTTTACCACTCGGCAGTTGCAGGTGCTAGAGAGCACGTCAAGCATCTCATCTCGTCCACCTGCGCCGAGAAATCCGCCGAGATCCCAGTCGCCAGCAGGCTCATCGTCTATGCCTTCCTCTGCTGGTACCTCTTCTCGTCATCTGGCTTATGCCGGTGCACGTCCCCCTCCATCTTCGGGTTCGTCCTCCTCGTGCGTGTTCTGCTCAGCGGGTCACTCCATTCGCCAGTGTCGCGAATTCAAGGCCATGACTGTCCATCAGCGAATAGCCTTCGTTACTGAGAGGCAGTTATGCCGAAACTGCATGTCGGCATTCCACGCCACTGGTGGGTGCAGTTCAGACCAGCGCTGCCACACGTGCGGAGGACGTCACCACACGATTCTGCACCTGGCACCTGCGACCCTTACATCTACCGACACGGCATCTGCGGCCACTACGTCTGCGGCCACTACATCTGTGGCCACTGCATCTGAGGATACCTCACCTGCTGCCACTACGCCCCCTGTCGCTTCCCACTCCGACGAGGGATCCTCCTCGACGGACCAGCGTCCTTCTTCGCCCTCTGGGTCATCGGCGCCTTCAACTCGTCCTGCCGCCGCTCGGCGTACCGGAGTGAGGGGGAAGCTGAGGGGTTGTGAGATGGGCTCGCGTGGGACCCCTAGGGCGGTTGGCGCCACGTCTGCTCGAACTCCGCCCAATTCATCTGGAGGTGGATCCGAGTGACTTTCTGTAACTCCATCTCCTCGTCTGTTCTCTTCTTGTCATCTGTTTTCATCCCTCCGATCCTCCTTGCGTCAGACCAAGAGTCCTGACTATCTCATGCCTACCGCTTGGATCCGTTTAGATAACCAGCGGAATGTTGTCTTTGTCCGCGCCCTTATCGATTCAGGCTGCCAACATACCCTCATCACCCGAGCCTGGGCCACCAGGTTACGTCTACGCATTCATCCTGAAGCTATTCGACTTCGAACTTTAAGCAACACAGATCAGTTTCGCATCCAAGGGTACGCATATGTCCGTCTATGTCACCAAGGGGACCCTCCTCATCTTATCATCAAAGCCTACGTTATTGACAGCCACGTAGACCCCCTTCCTGTTCAGGCGTTCAACGGCCGCTGGCCTGAGTTTCAGCACTTCCACTTGGCAGACCCCCTCTTCTATCTCCCTCGCCCCATAGGAATGTTGATTGGCTCAGATGTGCTGCCTCATCTCATTCTTTCAGACGCGTTGCGTCCGTCGTCTGAGCTTCCGGGAGCATTATTTACCACCTTAGGTTGGGTACTCTACGGGCCGTATGCTCGTCATCGCAAGGCGACCAAGCACGTTTCTTTTTCGGCCGATTCGCTCATTAATCACCCTCGCCGAATCCTGAGCACCCATCAGCCCCCCTGCCCGAACATTACACATTCGTCTTCTGCCATGTCATCGTCTGTTACATCTTTTCCATCGTCTTCTCAGCCTGACGCCTCCCGCTCTTTGGCTGCTTGCATTCCTTCTTGTGACAAGATTGAACTTTCCGATTCATCTCCCCCCGTCTTGCCCTCTGCCATCATGAGTCCTTCTGCCGTCCCTAATCTTCAAACTGTTGCTTCAAGCTCCACGCAGCAGCCGGACCAGGAACTCAACAATATTGTTCGGCGGTTTTGGGAACTCGATAGGGTGCCTGACGCGCTTCCGTTGACCCCTGCCGAGAGGGAGTGCGAGATGTTGTATTGCGCTGAGGTCACACGTGAATCCAATGGGAGATACACTGTCGGTTTACCCTTTTCATCTCATCAACTAGGTACCTCTGTCAATGTGGCCACTAGGCAGTTTATTCGATTGGAGCATCGTCTAGAGAAGACTCCCACTCTTCGTGTTGCTTATCATGAGTTCATGCGAGACTACCTCGAGAGTGGCCATATGGAGTTGGTTCCTGAATCCTCTGATTGTCCACGATATGAGCCATATTATATTCCTCATCATCCCGTACATCGGCCAGATGATCCTTCTTCAAAAATTCGAGTGGTTTTCAATGCCTCCTGTGCCTCCGCTAATGGCAAATCCCTAAACGATATTCTGCTTATCGGCCCGAAGCTGCAGGCGGACATTTCCACCCTTCTGCTTCGCTTTCGTCTACATCGCTTTGTCTTCACTGCTGATATTAGACAGATGTATCGACAAATTCGGATACTCCCTGAACAAAGGGACTATCAACGTATAGTCTGGCGCTTCTCCACACGGGACCCCCTCCAATATTATCGCCTGAACACCGTCACCTATGGAGTCTCGTCTGCTCCTTACCTAGCCCTTAGGACCCTTCGGCTTCGGATGACGGACCCAAGTTTCCTGCTGCTAGGAAGGTCTTGTTAGACGAAATTTATGTCGACGACATCTTGACAGGCTGTTCATCCGAAGCTGAAGCTCTTGAATTGCGTCAGCAAGTTCAGGATCTGCTCATGGCGGGCGGCTTTGAGTTGCGCAAGTGGGCTTCTAATCATCTTCCTTTGCTGGACGGTATTCCGTCGGAGCATCGCAGAGAATCCTCTTCCATTGATCCCATTCTTCTTGACCGTGAGCCAAGTCTCAAGATTCTGGGACTCGGATGGAACCCTTCATCTGATCACTTCTTCTACTCTGTCCGCTTAAATTCGACAGCAGTCACCAAGCGGACTGTGCTGAGTCAGATGGCTAGAATCTTCGACCCATTGGGATGGCTAACTCCTGTTTCCTTCTACGCCAAATTGTTCTTTCGTCAGCTCTGTCTCCTCCATTTGGACTGGGACCAACCTGTCTCTGATGAGGCCCAACCCTCGTGGTTGCGGTTCCAGTCCCAACTTCCCACCTTGGCAGAACTCCAGATACCGCGATTCATCCCTGATACGTCTTCTTCTGCTCATCAGTTGGTTGGCTTCTGTGATGCCTCTGAATCAGGCTACGCTGCAGTCGTTTACCTTCGCACCTTGGTATCCTCTGATCACTACCAGGTATATCTCCTAACGGCAAAATCCAAGATTACTCCTTGCAAGGCTATGACCCTGCCTCGTTTGGAATTATGCGGTGCCCATCTTCTTGCTAAACTCATGCACCACCTGTCCACTCGCGTGCTGCAGCATCTCAGCGCTGAGATCATGGCGTTCTGTGACTCTTCAGTGGCCTTGGCGTAGATCCGTGGAGAAAGTCACAAGTGGAAGACATTTGTTGGCCATCGGGTCGCTGAAATACAGGACCTCATTCCTTCGGATTGCTGGAGACATGTGGTGTCTGAGGATAACCCAGCTGACTGCGCTTCTCGAGGATTGATGCCTGCAGACATACATCATCACCCGTTGTGGTGGCATGGTCCTCCTTGGTTGTCTCTCGACTCATCCTTATGGTCCCTGTCCTCTGTTGATTCATCTCAAACTGCTCAGGTGGACGAGGAAGCCAAACCGATCTCCACTTTAATGCTTGCAGCCATCTCCAATGAACCCACCTTGATCGATCGCTTTTCCTCGTATCTTCGACTCAAGCGAGTCGCCGCCTTTTGTCGACGATTCATCCTGAATGCTCGTGGTCTAGCCCCCCTGCGATCAGATTTTCTCTCCTCTGTTGAGCTTCAGGAGGCTGAAATCTGTTTGATACGGCTAGTTCAATCTGTCCACTTCGCTGAGGAGCTAGCTGAACTTCAAAAACCTTCCTCTCGTCACCGCCTTGTCATGAAACTCCGCTTGTTTTGTGACGAGCATGACATTCTACGCGTTGGGGGTCGCCTTTCATCCTCTCTATTGCCATATAGACACAAACATCCGGTCCTTCTGCCGAAAGGCAATCATCTCACTCATCTGATCATCGATGATGCCCATCTTCGTCTTCTGCACGCCGGTGCCCTGGCCACTCATTCGTTCATTCGTCGACGATTCTAGATTTTGGACGGACGTAATGTGGTACGTAATCGTTTGCGCAAGTGCAACCGATGCTTTTCTTGCAAACCTCGTCCTCTGATTCAACCAATGGGCAATCTTCCTCCTGAGCGAATATCCTCTGCTGCGGCTTTTCTCACCACTGGCGTGGACTATGCTGGCCCATTCTATGTGACGAGTGCACGACTGCGTGGAGCCGTCAGCACCAAGGCCTATTTGGTTGTTTTCATCTGTTTCACCACGAAAGCGGTTCACCTAGAACTGGCGTCTGAGCTGTCCACCGCAGCCTTCATTGCTGCTTATCGACGCTTCGTTGCACGCCGAGGTAATCCTTCTGTTATCTTTTCGGACAACGGGACCAACTTCGTTGGGGCGCACAACTATCTCCGTGATCTTGGCCGTTTATTGTCTGCCCCACAACATCAACAGAGACTTTGCGATGCAGCCTCGACCTCCGGGACCGACTGGCGATTTATACCACCGTCTAGTCCTCACTTCGGCGGCCTGTGGGAAGCCGCTGTCAAATCAGCTAAGCATCATCTTACTCGCGTTATCGGCGAGCAAAGGCTCACTTACGAGGAGTTTCTTACCGTCTGCACTCAGGTAGAGGCCGTCCTCAATTCGCGTCCTCTGTATCTTCCATCGTCTGATCCCTCCGACTTTGAGGCCCTTACCCCAGGACACTTTCTGGTCTTTCGCTCACTCACCGCCCCTCCGGATCACGATTTCAGTTCAGTGTCTCTGAACCGTTTGTCTCGTTGGCAGTTGGTCCAGCGATTTCAGCGGAACTTTTGGAAACGTTGGCGTCAGGAATACTTGCATACATTACAGCAACGTCACAAGTGGTTGCAGCCATCTACCCCTATTCTTCCAGGCACTGTTGTTATCATTCGAGATGATAGTCTCCCTCCTCTAAGGTGGAGTATCGGTCGTATATCATCTGTTTTTCCTGGAGCTGACTCCACGACTCGTGTTACTGAGGTTGCTACTCCTTCTGGGACCATTCGACGCCCCGTGGCTAAATTGTGTCCTCTTCCAAGTCAGTAGATGGCCCTTTCGTCTGTTCCCTCCTTTCTACTGATCGTGCTGAAGGGATTCTTCAGGGCGGGCGGCATGTCCAGTCGGGAAGAGTGTGTTGCCTGGCATTCGGGGTGGTTCGGCTCGCGCCGGAAGTAAACAAAGGTTGCCATCTTGATGTTCATTCATTCTTTTACGTACCACCGAGAGATAGTAGTGTAGCAGGAAAGTTATTGTTTTGAGATTTACGCCGCGATAAATCAAGTCATCATCTAACGAATCGTCTGATCATCATAGAAGTGATAACTGTTCGGAGTTCTTATTAGAATTATCGTCTGTTCGCCGAAATACCATCCAATAAACAATCTTCTGATACAAAGGTTGAGCAACTTGAGTGTAGTGCCCTTAATTAGGTATTGAATTTCCACCACAGCAGCAGCCACGACGCCAGTTCAGAGGAGATTTTCCTTTCTTTCTCTCCTTCATAACCCCTTCTCTGTCGCTGAAATTGTGGGTGACGAATTCTCGATTCAGTGGAGGTAAGTGCACTCATTTAGTTGCTCATCTACCATCTAAAATCGGGGCCAGTTGTATTTCACTGGAACCGTTTATTACTTCTGAACTAGATCCGAGTGTCTGCACATTACTCCTTCGATGAAATTTCGGCCACTTGAACTCATTTTGAATAAAACAAACTCTAAATAATCGCAAACTGAATACTAAATTCAAAATATGAAAATGGGAAATTCAAAATTCTAACCTGTTCGATCAGATAATATTGTTTATTTTAGCAGATTCTGTGGTTCGATAGCCTCGAAACGGTTTGATCGGCGTTCCGGAAACCGGCTGTTAGGTTTTTGAGGTCAGTCTTCTTGTTGATATTGTTTTCGTTTTCGCTGATATAACACATTTCTAGAAATGTTCTTTTGTTGTAGTTTGAGCTAGTACACAATATTTTGGTATCATCGAATTTAAATGCGTGGTCCAGTGATGATGAGTGGTTTGCCAATGCGCATCTGTCGGGTCGTAGTCTAGTATCACTCTTATGGACTGCAATACGTCTTTTTAGGCATTGCGAAGTTTGGCCAATGTATACGGAATTACAGTTCCCACATGGGATGCGATACACCACGTCTGACCTGGACATAATGTGGATTTTGTCCTTTACATTGGTAAAAATATTTCTTACTGTCAGTGGGTTGTATTTTGCTATCTTTATGTTATCAATCCCCCTTAGGATATTCACCAATTTATTCGTTAAAGATGGAATGAGCTGTAGGGATACATATTTGAAGAGTTCGTTTTGGGCTGTTGTTACTGCTCCTTGTGTTGATGATCTTGTCCCAGTCTGGTCAAAGGGCAGAGCACGTAGAAATCTCTCCAAAAATATTCTAGGGTAACCGTTGTCTTCGAAGATGTTACGTAGTCTTTCTTGCGCAGACTTCATGAAATCGGGGTGGCAAATAAAAATTTTATGATGGATACAAATAAGGGTACATCCATCACAAATCCAATCATTCTTGGGCCACGAAAACTAACCTCATCAAAGGAATGTTCAAACGGATTAATAACACCCGATTTCATGAAGTCTGCGCAAGAAAGACTACTTTACATCTTCGAAGACAACGGTTACCCTAGAATATTTTTGGAGAGATTTCTACGTGCTCTGCCCTTTGACCAGACTGAGACAAGATCACCAACACAAGGAGCAGTAACAACAGCCCAAAACGAACTCTTCAAATATGTATCCCTACCCCTCATTCCATCTTTAACGAATAAATTGGTGAATATCCTAAGGGGGATTGATAACATAAAGATCGCAAAATACAACCCACTGACAGTAAGAAATATTTTTACCAATGTAAAGGACAAAATCCACATTATGTCCAGGTCAGACGTGGTGTATCGCATCCCATGTGGGAACTGTAATTCCGTATACATTGGCCAAACTTCGCAATGCCTAAAAAGACGTATTGCAGTCCATAAGAGTGATACTAGACTACGACCCGACAGATGCGCATTGGCAAACCACTCATCATCACTGGACCACGCATTTAAATTCGATGATACCAAAATATTGTGTACTAGCTCAAACTACAACAAAAGAACATTTCTAGAAATGTGTTATATCAGCGAAAACGAAAACAATATCAACAAGAAGACTGACCTCAAAAACCTAAGTGCAGTATATAGTTACCTGTTATCCTTGGACCGACATCCTACTGATGATCATGTTGTCGATGTTGTTACTTAAATGTTTATTTTCTGTGTTTTTACCATGCTCTGTGATATCAACCAACAACTATCTTTATCCGTCATACCAACTTGACACATCATATTGTAAACAATTTTCTTCGTGAGAATCAATCGAATGTAAGATATTTGTTCCGATGCTCTCTTTGTTAATTTAAACAATAATCTCGTCAGACGTAAGTAATTAAGAACAGCTCAATTCTATGAATTACTACATTTATTATATTTTAGCATCCTGAAGAAGAACCACTAAAGGTTCGAAATATAGATGTAAAGACACTTGATTGATGATAATTGCCCAACCAATAATTGCCAAGAACCCAAAATAACCATTTCCCCGATATATATATATATATATATATATATATTTATCCTGCGGTAAATAGGTCCTCTTCTAATAGCCCGATTTCATGGTATGGGTCCTCCGGCTGCGATAAGTCCTCCGTATACGGAGGACCTAACACATCGCGTGTTAAATGTTTCCTCATAGCATAGACAACAACCTGGCAAAATTTCAGCGAGAGGACTTAGAGCCGGTTTTTGTAGATTTTGAATACTTTAGTTGCGGCAATTGTCACGTTGAACCAGGAGGGCGCTCTCACGCGTATATTGATTTGTATATTTTTGAGCGTTCTACAGAGAATCGGTCCTCCTCGATTATACAAAATTTTTCAATACACCGTTCTTTGGTCCTCCATGTTTTTGGCAACACTGTATTCATTCGGAAATCTTACATATCGCTTTGTGTAGATGTTGGATCATTCCATGAGTTTCTGTTTTCGCTATCTTGTTCGCAGGTGTGAGGGTATTCACGGGGAATTTGTAGGATGGCCATTTGCGAACGGAACAGAAGAACCATTTACTGGTGAATTGGCCACATTCGTTGAAAACGCCGAGAGATGTTTTTTTTTTTACGGGGCACCCTTTTTGTTTCATTATTTATTAGTGAAATTTTGAATATGAAAAATATGTTTTGTAATGCCTCATATGAAAGCTTGTGAATTCACATTCATCTTTTTGTACTTTTTTCGAAAATCGGATTGAACTTGACTCATCAATGGATGTTCATAAAATTACATGATCGAATAGGCACTGGCTAACGCATTGATGTTGGAGAGGGACAGCTAAGAAGGATATCGCTACTTACCTAATGAAATAGCATCTGTGAAAGCGTTTATAACGTGCGTTCAAAAAATTCCTGGTCAAATAGAATATGAAATTTTGAACGTCAATATTCTGCGTTTGAACGTAGTTCTAAGCATCTTCTTCCCCATTTTCCAGGCTGCCAAGTAAGCGTTCCCGATTATAATTTATTATTATTTTATTAAAATCATCAGGGAATTCTGAAAAAGATTTTCAAGTGCAAAAGGCTTTTATAATTGCATCGTACTTCAGAAATTTGGTGAGAATAGAAGGCGAGTGGAAATAGTCCGGGACAAATGTTCAATTGATTTCAGGATCGAGTATCCCAATGTGGATTATCAATCTTTCCAAGGCACTCTTTCGCGATGTGTTAGCGTTTTCGTGAAACAGGTTGTGTTCAAAGAAAAAAAGGAAGTGGTAGACCAAAGAAGAGAACTCCGGAATTAATCGGCCACTGCAATGTAATCCTGTTATTTCAGTTCAGTTATGCCTTTTAATGATGTATTGGTCTCAACAATTCAACATTTATGGAGATTTATTTCACATTATTGAATAAAACTTTTTTGCATAATTCAAAGTATGAAAACTATTCGACCTCGGTTCACTCAAGATTCAAATCTTTGACATATGAGAATCATGTATGGTTGAAACCTTAGCAAATTTGGCCTTCTGTAATCACATTCTATGGAAGAAATTCTTTTTGCACGTAGGAAGAAATCATTATTTAATCTGGTAGTAACTTTTTCCGAAAAAGTGCCTCTTCATACATAATGACGATATAGAGCAATGTAGGGGATAATGTCATCAATGTTTACATTTTGGGTTCATGGAGTGATTCAAGTAAAAAAATACGTTCAGTCACAGAAAATTAACCTTTAAAATTCCATATCCTACTATTTTTTCGAACTCACGTAACTACTGTTCTTTTGGTGTTTCGCGTTTTGTGGTGTTGTAAACTTGATAATCGATAGGTTTGGTAGATATACAGGGTGTTTCATTTGGAAATGTAAACATTCAACAGGCGGATACGTGGAACCTTAGTTGTTCTAAAGATACCACATTTATTGGCTCTTACTGTCTTCGTGACCGAGATAAACGATCTTTTATGAATTTTTGCTCGTTTCTTCCTGAGGCCATATCAGACGAACCACCCGGTATATTTTACTCATATTTGACAAACATGTTTCTTATTCGAAGCTGAACTTTGTCATTCAATAACCGCAAGAAAAATCCAAGTCCGTGCTAACAAAAAATTTTGAATCGATTGAATCCTCGAAACAAAACCCTGTAGATCGTAATTTTGAAAATCTGTTTCAATATTTGAAAAGACCACAAAAAACTGAAATGAGGAGTCTGCTCTGAATTTTCGCATAGGCAGTTTGACTGCACAAACTTTTTAAAAGGGAATTTTTAGATTCCTGAAAGTGGTTTGAAGTGACTGTTAATGATGAATTATCATTGATTTTCCTTTTTAGAGCTGAAGACTATTCCAGTCTGTATTTTTGAGTCACTCTCTCGTAATTTTTCATTACTTCCACAAGTTTTCAAGAACTTGGATTGCTGTGATGTGAAAGTCAATTTGGCTCTTACCAGAGCTGTTTCCACCATTGCGATTAATTATAAAAATTCGTATTCAATCTAGGTTGGCACATATCACTTTGACATAAATTATTGTCATTTCATTATTTGTCGTTAAAGACTTTTTAAATGAAAATTTTGGTAATTCATGGATTGGTCGAGGAGGCTCTCATAGCTGGCTTACAAGGTCCCCAGATTTTAATCATGTTCATGTGGATTATTATGTTTGGGGTTACATAAAATCGCTAGTATATTCATCTGAGGTCGATTCTTGGGATCAGCGTATAATAAATATAGAAAAAGCTAACCAGAAAATAAAGGACAATCAGAATGTATTTCGCAAAGCAGTTCGGAATATTCTGAAAGAGCAAGAAAATGTTAAGGCCAAAATGAAGGACATTTCGAGCAGTTTATGTAGTTCATTTCTTTTAATTCTGTATTCATGTTTGTTCTGTCAATTTATTTTTCTCAAACATGTACATTATTGTTTGAAAAAATAAGATTCAATATCAAATTAGTTAATTAGTAATGTTCATACAGGGCCTTAGTGACAAGAGAGTAACTCGAAATACAAACTGAAATGGTCTACAGCTATAAAAAGAACAACCAATGTAATAAGTAATCACTAAGTAATGTTTGAATAATTATGGATTCAATGGTTTCGAAAATTTTATTCATCTGACAAAATTGAAGTTTCAACTATGTTCCGACTATTCTTTGATTGTTGTTTCAGCCAATGAGCATACAATTGCAGAGATTAGTCTGCACTAGTATAAATTATAAATAATTTGCACTAGTGCAGAATTATCAGGTCCTGCATAACGTGTCGCAGACGTAATTATTCATTAAAGTAACATGAAAACTGTTAAACCTAGTTGTTGAAATTTTTACAAATTAAAAAAGAATTGATTGATTCATAAAAAAAATTTATAAAATTCAACTCGTGCAATGATAATGAATAGATGATTTTTGACAAATATCCACTCACGCAAGTTAAACTGAAAAAGGTACTGGATCGCTCCGCTCCATTCATAAAACATTCTGTATCTCGGTTAAGAAGACAGAAAGAGTCATTAATGTGGTATCATCAGAACCACCTCGGTGTCACCTATTTGCCTGTTAAACGTAGCCCCGATCGCCCCAACGTCGCCCCAACGTCGCCAGCGATCGGTAATGTTCAAACCTTCATTTCTTATTTCTATTCGAATTAATGCACAAGACTCCGATATTTCTTCAGTTTTCTTTTCGTATACATATTCAATAAAATATATGAATGCTGAATACAAATCCTTATCAATATTTGAAAAAAAATTCCGAAAGTGTTCAGAAAAGAGACAAAAAAAACAATGGGTTTTTTCATCTGAAGAAGTCTAAATCAGTGCAAATTGGTGCGAATAGAATCATTTATGACTACTAATATATTTACTTATAACATATTATATTTCAATAAGCGATAGATATACTTGATATAATACTTGACTAATAGTCTCCCAACAACAAATAATAATCTATATCTTGCATCCTTTTAAGCATTTTCGCTAATAGCCTTCCGAATGAAATTAAGATAATTGTTAGTTCCATTTTAATAAATCATTGAAAAAGCAATGATGTCATTGTGTGAACACTCTGTGAATCAGCAGGCAGATAGAGACGTTGTACATTAAAGCATCAATGTGTTCTGTTTTCATAATTTTGATTCATCAATGAATGTTTGAAATAGATTCTAAATTTTTAATAAAATCATTATGAAAATAATTGATTCATTCATTTCATAACCCCATATAAAGCTTATTAAATTTTATTCTTCGAGAAAAACATCGCAAAATCCGCAAATCATATGCGGCTACCTGCTCATAGCGCGCTTCCTTACAGGATTATATCCTTGTTTTTCTCGGACCTCTCTTTCAGTATTCCAGATGCTTTAATAGTTCGTTGGGTGAAACGAATCGAATAATAAAAGCCACCAATTTAATGATCATTAATTCCGGCAACACTGTAGGAGGAGTGATCCACTGTGAAATGAAAGGATTATTAATACGTCGGAGGAACCATGGAGGTAAAGAAAGTGGAGGGGGCATAACGTTTGAAAAGTGTCCCCAAAACAAATCCGGATTTGGCAAACCAAGATGGCCGACTTCAAGGTATTTTAAACTGTAGATTCTGCAATTTTGGCCTTATTTATTATTCGTTCGTTGGTTTTTGCAGTTGTATGTAGTGAAAAAACATATAAGAAATGGTTTCTTGTACAGCATATGCTGATCTTACTCGAAAATTAATGGTGAAAAGCTGAATTTTTTGACGTTTGTGAATACATGGTTTAATTATTGTTGCATACAACTTTAATTGATAGGGGTACACGAGATAATTTACCTATTTGTTTCATTGCATATTATCTGAATTTGTATGTACCTTAATTGAAAAAATAGGATGTATAATTAGTTACAGGAACATTCCGTACGTAATTCAACTCACCAATTCATTAAAAGCAATTGTTTATGATATTTTGCCTCCTTGATTTGTTTCGATCATTATTTATTCCTTTTTAGGTCATTAAAAGAGAATCGAACAAATTCCAAATTGTAAAAATTCAAATATACAAAATTCCCGCCACAAATTTGGCTCAGCAACATGGCGGATTTTTGGTGACACTTTCATAGCAAGGGAAACATAGGATATGCTACCTCCCCTTCTTCTACCTCCATGGGAGGAACTATCCACCGCATTTTGGATGTTCTGTATACAGCGGAGGACTCAAAGGGCGTAGACTGGATTAAAATATATACACATGGAGGAGCCAAAGTGAATACTTTCGTCGGAGGACCTATACATAGTAAAATGGAAAGAAAATTTTTTTTTCTTGACTAGGATCAGGACAGATTCACATTCGAACCTTGCTGAATAACCAATATACGCAGAGAAATCTGATATATATTCATTGGTTCTGGTAGAGGACCTATTGCTGGATCGTATGGTGAGGACCTATAGATGCCGGGATGTAAATATATATATATATATATATATATATATATATATATATATATATATATATATATATATATATATATATATATACATCCTACTATCCTTGGCTCCTCCGTCTGAATCGCAGACATCGGTCCTCCACGAGATGGAAGGCGTATAATGAAAATTTGGTCAAAGTATATTACCTAATTGAATGTCCTCATTACTTATTCGACAAAATATTCTTGAATTTTTTTTTCTTTTCCTTCAGAATTCCGTACTTAGGTCCACCGTTCAAACTATAGTATTTAGGTCAACCTTGAGTATACTTCTGTATCTAATTTACCGACTGTTGGTCCTCCGCAAGGGTAATATTATCCACTTCGAAGTACCTAGGTCATCCGGCACCATTGCCACAATGTCATCAATATGATATAGTCCTAGCGAACGACTTGGCGCTTTTGTCATATAATAGGTATCGATGGATCCGTCCGTTCCGCCCTGATGTGAATTATTCATATTCGTTCAGTTATGGTGTTGCTTTGAAGAAATAAAATTGCTGAGTACCTTCAATATAATTTTTTTTTCGATTCTAAATCTTGATCAACATCTCTATTACCAGAGGCTTATCATTTCGGAATGTGTCGTATTGAAATGTCCGTAATTATATTTAAATGGTTAACGATGCTATATTTTTTTGAGGTTTTCTGTATATAGGTCAGACTGATTTTGGGGTTAGATTGTTCAAAAAATACGGCTGATCAATTAATCCATTTATAAAGGGAAACCTGGTTTATTTGGGCTTAAATTTTATGAGGTGAATCAGCTACTCATACAATGTGTCCCTCTAGTGCCATATCGGTCGCTATCTGCGTTACGGCTAATTTTTTTTTCGAAGTAGACATGTATTTACCCTAGAATGGCGCCACCAAAAAAAAAATTTCGCGTATCCTACAACAGACTTGATATTTATAAATGAAAAAGTCCATCATATTTTGTTTTTTTTTATTTCAGAGCTGCATTATCTATTGATTTATTTGCACCTTGGTTTTTCTTGGGTAACTGGGTAATCTACAAGAGCTCATTTGATTGGACAGTTCGGAGGAATTAGTTGTCGCCATTGAAAGAGTCTTCCGGGCTTTCTGGCCTTGATCTATCAGAAATTATCCCACCTAACGTTTCGCCCACATCTGCGGCAGTCATCTTCAGAGAATTCTTAGGGCCGTTTGCACCGCTTTGGCTCAGATTCGAAAAATCATTTCAGCTTCTGTTTTATAGGTAGTCTAGCATAGTCAAATAACACTTTGAATCTGAGCCAAGGAGATGCGAATGGCTCTTAGTCCAAGATTATAACTCGAATGCTTAATTACTGACTCTGAGTCAGTAACAAGTTGAGGTTTTCACGATCAGGAACTATGACATCAAGAAAGTCTTCCAGGCGTATTAGTCGTGGTCTATGATGAATTGTTTCTTAATATATTTCGCCCACATCTGCGGTAGGCATCTTGGGGGAATACTGGGTCTGAGATTGTGATTCGATTGCTGAGTTACGGGTACTGACTCAGAGTCAGTAACTTAACATTCGAGTTACAATCTCAGACCAAGAATCCTCTGAAGATGCCTACCGAACCGATGATCAGGCAAAACATTAAGGTGCGTACAAAGATGCCCCGAACATCGTACCGCACCACGTCGCGTACCCAAGTGTGGACGACGGGGTGCAACAGCGTATCGCACCTCGCCGCGATCACGGTGTAGATATTGGCGAACTCTTGTTGATCGCGTCGGTGTACGCGACGATGTTCAGTACGCTATTTGGAACATATTTTTGTACGTACCTTTATAGACTTCGGCGAATAAGCCTGGATTTCTCTCTGATGTTATTGTTCCTGGTCGTGAAAGTCTTAACCTATTTAAGGAATCAGTTGTGCCCTGTGTAGGCTTCGTTACTGTGCTCTTACGCCATATTATTAACAGCACTATTGATTGCTTACCCAACAGTGAATGGTGGGCTGCGACGTCATGAATAAAGAAAATTTCATCCCTAGCCCTGAATCAAACTAGGGAACTCGTTATCCTGCGCTAACGGACACAAGCATGTATTTCTTTTCCAATAGAAAACATTTTATCTTCATTATTGTATTCAGTTATCATTTCATCCTATTTATTCGATACCGAAATAGATTTTTGGGAGCGTTTTTGAATTGTTTCCCTCGAATCAAACCAGCCCCGAATTCAAATTAGAATATCTGTAAAATTATTTAAGTTGTGCAGATATTTGGGGGCACGGTAGTTGCATCATGAATTACACGTAACAAGAAACAATTAGAATACTTTATTGCATGGGTGGAGCACATGGAAAAGGGCAGTATTCTGGCATTAAGAATTGATGCTCGGCAGTATTCAGATAGAAGTCTGCAGGTCGAGCTTCTGAAAGATTGAGTTAATGAAAATATTGATTATTTAAAAAAAAACTAAAGCTGCTTCTAGTTAACATATTTCCTAGAACGTTCTCTTCCATTTTTTTTTCAAATTCCTCAAGAAATATTGAGTTTGAAGTAAAATTATTGATAAACTAAATTCAAGAAGAAAAATTTCTCAACGAAAATGATCGTGTTCGTTTTTTCACAGTTTCAACGGTTCTGAAGATTGAATCGCAGTATTTAATAACTGCCCCAATTTTGAGCTCGACAATATGGTGGTCAGATTTCGATGATTTACCTACTACTACACCTCCTAAATTAAAAGAGATAGAAAACACTAGACTACATGTTATGTTCCCTTTTTGAATGAACATAAATTGCTCAAGTCGCTACATTGTCTAGTTTCCAGCTTTGCACTTTCGCAGTATTGCAACTACGACCTCGAAATGAAAACATCAAAGGCACTTCTTTTCATACCGCTGCTATCGAAATTTCAGTTCCACTCAAAATTTTATAGGAATTACAAAAACTACAAATGGAAACCATAAACAATAGTGTATTTTCCATTAGACTTTTCTTAGACAATTTCAGAAATAAATATTATGAAATACTTCCGATTTTATTATAAGTCAAAAATTTCGAAGAAACCCTTTTGGGTCAACTAATTCAAGTAGGCTCTCATCTCTCACCACTTTCCGTGGAAGCTGCGATTAAACATCTCTGTTTTCGAACACTGTTCATAGAAAAAACGAAGAGTTTCCATAAACACACCTCGGGTCTGCATGATAAAATATAACTATTACTAATATTTTCTTAATCAATTTGACAGCTGATAATTGTGAAATATTAAGTCCTATGACCTTCTCAGTTAAAAATATGTTAATCCAAATCAAAACCTTATTTGATTTTTTTAAACGAAATTTTTTTTCCGAATTTTCGATATATAAACTAGGAAAAATATAATTTCTCTAAAAAACTTCCCCTGGATGAATTTATTTCGAGACTGTATTCACTATTGTGAATACACTATTGTGAGGAAGTTATATCGAATAATGAAAATTGGCCCAATACCAAAATCACACTGCAGGACGAATGTTATGTTACTCGAAAAAAACATAACATGTGGATCAGTAGATTTGTCTTCTAATTAAGGATATGGCTTACTAAATCATCGAAATTTTATCACCCTGTACTTTCAGTCATCTTAAAAAAATAATCAATAAAAAATTCAAAATCTCACTCGAAAGTTTCACAAATAAAATACTGGCTACGCCCTTGACATGAGATAAGATATGAGGTGAACTTTTTTTTAATGATTCATGATGTCACTTAAATATCATATTCAGAGTAGGTATGGATAAAGTAAGAAACAAATCAATTGAACCCATTTTGAATGCGAAGCGGTCGCACTGGTCAATTTTAGTTTTCAGTTAACCACTTGGAATACAATTTTCACTCCTGGCGTCATATAAAGTGACGTCATAATTGTTTCGAGGTTACTGACGACCCAATTATTGTAACTGCACCTTCAGAGTTGAGCTCATAACTTTTTTTTCTTGACAATAACACATTTAGTGTAAGAAATTAAAATGAAACCTCAATGGAAGAAAATCTCCATTGAACCTGAACACCAAACAAAATTCAGCGCAAATCTCTACTAGTTGTAGCAGATGATACAAACCAATTATTAAACTATTGAATTATACATTTTCTCAAACCGGACTCTGAAACTTATAAAATTAAGAAAATGAAAATGCTCTGATGTGGAAGGAAAAAACACCTTTTTGAAATTTCAATATCTTGAATAAAAAATCAATCGGAGGATACCAGTTGAACATTCGCTATAATTTTAAAATTATATAATATGAAACTAGATGTAAATAGTCATTGTCCCCAACATCTTCAACTGAGTTTTGGAATTCCTACATCTATAAAATTTTGTGGATTCTTCTCCGTCCTGTATTTACCGTTTTTTCCTGCTTCTCGAGAGTTTCTCATCACTATTGAATTGAAACTCGTTGAAGCCTTCTTGAGGATAAACAATTGTCGTTCTTCTTCTGCAATCTTTTTTGTCATAATTGAGTCGTTCTTTTATAATAATTTTAATATGCATTAGTAGGCATTCAATTCAATAATGAGAACATACACTATATCAAATATTTCAGTGGTGAACACGATGTTCAGCTTAATGAGTCAATGCGGATAATTACTGGTACCGTAAGACCTACTCCTACTGTGTGGCTCCAAATATTGGCCAATATTGCACCTCCACAACTTCGGTGAACGGCAGCTGCCGATAAAGAATGGAGGAAGGTTAGTAACCGCCTAAAAAATCTACCCATTCAGCGAAGCCTCAACCCTCCCCCTCCCAACCGCCTGAAATCCATTGTGTTCCAAACTGTGGGGCGCGCCCCCCTAGGGGGGCGCGAGACTGTTGCAGGGGGGGGGCACGCAGCTGATTCAAAAATATCATTTTCGAATACAAATCAAAAAAGTCGAATAGGTGTCAAAAAAATTAATCATAAAAACGGTTATTGAAAAATTAAGGGGGGCACAACAATTTTTTTTTCCAAAGAGGGGGGCGCAGGTACAAAAAGTTTGGAAAGCACTGACCTAAGGCATTTCATGCTGAACGATTGGAAACATGACCCTGAGTCCACCATAAAATTTTCAGATGGAAGACTGAAATCGTGAATTTTGCCGTTTTTTTATATTTTAGTTCAGCCTTCATCCAACTCTTTTAGTGATGGCGCTCGCGGCGGCGTATACTTTTGGAGTATATACAAATTCCATTCTACAGTGTATCGGTCCTCCGATTATACGTCAAAACGATCTTACGGTGGATAAGTCCTCCGAAATCCTGGCAACATCGCATAGACTGTGACTGTTGAATGGAATGCCGAATGAAATCAGGATTTACGATATCTCCTATTCGGCTGCTCTCTGCATAGGTAGAGTTCGCAACAGAAGGAGCTACTCGATATTTCATCGATTTGAGATGTGTACCTACTACTTTATGAATTTAGATTTCTTAAAATGCTCATTTTTCTTTAATGATTTCATTAAAAATGATATATGAAATATCGCATCAAATACAATCAAATAGATGAATAGAAATATGAACAGCCTAATACTATGCCACCCTCACGAAGATTGTTAAACGAAAGACGAGGAAACTTGTCACGATATGAATATACTCGCACCACCGAAAACTACTCTGTAATAAGCGTGAAAATGTAAATATTTCGACATCCATTGGGAGTTTTTTGATGTTTTGGTTTTTTTCTCAGCGAATAGTTATGAAAAAGCAAATCGTACCCAACGGTGGGTTTTCATCGTTGTGTTCACCACTGAAATATTTGATATAGTGTATGTTCTCATTATTGAATTGAATGCCTACTAATGAATATTAAAATTATTATAAAAGAACGACTCAATTATGACAAAAAAGATTGCAGCAGAAGAACGACAATTGTTTATCCTCAAGAAGGCTTCAACGAGTTTCAATTCAATAGTGATGAGAAACTCTCGAGAAGCAGGAAAAAACGGTAAATACAGGACGGAGAAGAATCCACAAAATTTTATAGATGTAGGAATTCCAAAACTCAGTTGAAGATGTTGGGAACAATGACTATTTACATCTAGTTTCATATTATATAATTTTAAAATTATAGCGAATGTTCAACTGGTATCCTCCGATTGATTTTTTATTCAAGATATTGAAATTTCTGAAAGGTGTTTTTTCCTTCCACATCAGAGCATTTTCATTTTCTTAATTTTATAAGTTTCAGAGTCCGGTTTGAGAAAATGTATAATTCAATAGTTTAATAATTGGTTTGTATCATCTGCTACAACTAGCAGAGATTTGCGCTGAATTTTGTTTGGTGTTCAGGTTCAATGGAGATTTTCTTCCATTGAGGTTTCATTTTAATTTCTTACACTAAATGTGTTATTGTCAACAAAAAAAATTATGAGCTCAACTCTGAAGGTGCAGTTACAATAATTGGGTCATCAGTAACCTCGAAACAATTATCACGTCACTTTATATGACGCCAGGAGTGAAAATTGTATTCCAAGTGGTTAACTGAAAACTAAAATTCACCAGTGCGACCGCTTCGCTTGAAACCATTCAAAATCGGTTCAATTGATTTGTTTCTTACTTTATCCATACCTACTCTGAATATGATATTTAAATGACATCATGAATTATTAAAAAAAAGTTCACCTCATATCTTATCTCATGTCAAGGGAGTAGCCAGTATTTTATTTGTGAAGCTTTCGAGTGAGATTTTGAATTTTTTATTGATTATTTTTTTAAGATGACTGAAAGTACAGGGTGATAAAATTTCGATGATTTAGTAAGCCATATCCTTAATTAGAAGACAAATCTACTAATCCACATGTTATGTTTTTTTCGAGTACCATAACATTCGTTCTGCAGTGTGATTTTGGTATTGGGCCAATTTTCATTATTCGATATAACTTCCTCACAATAGTGTATTCACAAGAGTGAATACAGTCTCGAAATAAGTTCATCCAGGGGAAGTTTTTAGAAAAATTATATTTTTCCTAGTTTATATATCGAAAATTCGGAAAAAAAAATTTCGTTTAAAAAAATCAAATAAGGTTTTGATTTGGATTAACATATTTTTAGCTGAGGAGGTCATAGGACTTAATATTTCACAATTATCAGCTGTCAAATTGATTAAGAAAATATTAGTAATAGTTATATTTTATTATGCAGACCCGAGGTGTGTTTATGGAAACTCTTCGTTTTTTCTATGAACAATGTTCGAAAACAGAGATGTTTAATCGCAGTTTCCACGGAAAGTGGTGAGAGATGAGAGCCTACTTGAATTAGTTGACCGAAAAGGGTTTCTTCGAAATTTTTGACTTATAATAAAATCGGAAGTATTTCATAATATTTATTTCTGAAATTGTCTAAGAAAAGTCTAATGGAAAATACACTATTGTTCATGGTTTCCATTTGAAGTTTTTGTAATTCCTATAAAATTTTGAGTGGAACTGAAATTTCGATAGCACCGGTATGAAAAGAAGTGCCTTTGATGTTTTCATTTCGAGGTCATAGTTGCAATACTGCTCAAGTGCAAAGCTGGAAACTATACACTGTAGCGACTTGCGCAATTTATGTTAATTCAAAAAGGGAACATAACATGTAGTCTAGTGTTTTCTATCTCTTTTAATTTAGGAGGTGTAGTAGTAGGTAAATCATCGAAATCTGACCACCATATTGTCGAGCTCAAAATTGGGGCAGTTATTAAATTCTGCGATTCAATCTTCAGAACCGTTGAAACTGTGAAAAAGCGAACACGATCATTTTCGTTGAGAATTTTTTCTTCTTGAATTTAGTTTATCAATAATTTTACTTCAAACTCAATATTTCTTGAGGAATTTGAAAAAAATGGAAGAGAACGTTCTAGGAAATATGTTAACTAGAAGCAGCTTTAGTTTTTTTTTTAAATAATCAATATTTTCATTAACTCAATCTTTCAGAAGCTCGACCTGCAGACTTCCATCTGAATACTGCCGAGTATCAATTCTTAATGCCAGAATACTGCCCTTTTCCTTGTGCTCCACCCATGCAATATAGTATTCTAATTCTTTCTTGCTACGTGTAATTCATGATGCAACTACCGTGCCCCCAAATATCTGCACAACCTAAATAATTTTACAGATATTCTAATTTGAATTCGGGGCTGGTTTGATTCGAGGGAAACAATTCAAAAACGTTCCCAAAAATCTATTTCGGTATCGAATAAATAAGATGAAATGATTACTGAATACAATAATGAAGATAAAATGTTTTGTATTGGAAAAGAAATACATGCTTGTGTCCGTTAGCGCAGGATAACGAGTTCCCTAGTTTGATTCAGGGCTAGGGATGAAATTTTCTTTATTTATTATTATTATAACACAATGTGCTTTGAAACTTCTTCGGCAACGTTGCGGCAGAAATAATAAATGCTATTTAGCATTCTCAGAAGTCTATATAGGGTCTGCCAAATAGCTGCCGCAATGTTGCGACAGAAGATTTGGAGCACTTTTTTTTGTCTGTGACAACGTTATAGCAGCTTTAATTTATTGCTGTAATCAATGAAAAATTGTTGCTTATAGCACTAATGTGTATAAAAAATGCATTTCACAGCGCTGTTATCCTTCTTTTCATTGAACAAAAATGCTATTTCGAAGCATCATAGCTTTCCAGTTCTGCCAACCAAGTGGTTGTGTTTTAAGTTTTACATAGAAACTGTCAAACATTTATTATATTTAAGGTTAGATAAACTTTCAGCTGACACAATTTCGTGCATTCAATGTCAAAGTCAAATTTCCTATCATATGTGATCTATGTCTTTCATTGTTACATTGAAGTTATCAGAAATTATGATTGAAGATTTATTGAATACTTCGCAACTATACCAAATTTTCTTGTGACAAAAGAGATTCATCGTGAAATCAACCCATCTGCCTCGAACAAAATAAGGGGCCTGCGAAATTCGTAAGATTGAAAAAAAAGTTATCATTTGCAGAAAAAAACAAAACTCCGAAACTTAAAAAATTTGGATTTTTCAGGCAACATTCGAATAATCAGTATCATTAACTAGGTTAAATAGATTTCCATGTGATTCGTGTTGGTACCCGGACCTGAACTTTTAAATTATTTTTTCAATTGATATACAGTGAAAGCTCTCCTTGCGGACAGCTCCAATAAGCGGACATCTCCCATAAGCGGTCAATTTTCTGGGAACCAAATTGTTGTGTGTATTTTTCCTATTAAGTACATTCCAACAAGCGGACGCTCTCCTAACCGGACGCGGACACTATATTTTCATATATTTCTAACTCAAATCTCCTATAAACGGACACATAACTCTAATAAACGGACTCAATAATTTTTTTTTATTTTTATACTTCCATTGTATCTGAAATCTCCTGAAAGCGGACAGGAAGCTCCAATAATCGTACTTAATAAAATAAAATTCTGCTTCTAAAAAGTAATACGACATTATATTTTGAACAAGTAATTCCAGGAATCATACGTCGAAATATGCCAAATTTTTACACATTTTTTTACTATAAAACGTGAAATATCTATGGAACTACGAGCTTGAGAATGAAATGTCATAGAATGACAATTGAAGATCATCATATTGTGGTAAAAACGTAACCAAACCCCCCTAAACCACAATGTTTATTCACGCAGTAGCTCATCCTGCTGAGGTTGCTGATCATTTAATCGTTACTACTGTTGTTGAATATTGCAAATTTTTACACTTTTTGAAAAAACACATTTTTTCATCATAAAACGTATAATATCTTTGGAACTACGAGCTTTAAACGATTATGTCATAGAACTAGAGTTGTAGTCCATCAAATTGTGGTAAAAACGTAACCCTCCCCCTCCCATCCACAATGTAAAATATCGCAGTAGATCATCCTACTGAGGATACTGATCATTTAATCGTACCTAGTGCTGTTCAAGTTGCTCAGCGTGCACACTCATGAGTGTGTGGTTATTGTTGGGGAGGACACTGACCTTCTTGTAATTTTGACTGCTCCAGATCCTATGTGTACCAACATCTTTTCACTAGAGCCTGGCCAAGGCAAGCAAGATGATATTGTTTATCTTCCTTGAACTACAAGTTCTCTTCTGTTTCGAAAAACAACATATTATTCCTTCATGTTTCAGTGGCTGCATCACAAAGTCATCATTTCTCGGTAAAGGACAACTGAAATTCCTAAAGACGTTGGAAATCAACTCAAACCTGCATAATATGTTGTTTTTCGAAATAGGGAAAAACTAGTTGTGCAAAGGAGAATGGACAACATCGTCTTGCTTGCCTTTGCCAGTCTTTATTAAAAAAATGTTGGTACTTAGGGGCTGGAACAATTCAAATTACAAGAAGGTCAGTGTAGTCCCCCAACAATAACCACCCACTTATGGGACTGCTGAGTAACAGCACTAGCTACGATTTAATGATCAGCATTCTCAGCAGGATGAGCTACTGCGAGATTAAACATTGTGGTTTGGAGGGATAGAGTTACGTTTTTACCACAATATGGTCTACAACTCTCATTTCATGACATTTTGTTCTAAAGCTTCTAGTTCCATAGATATTTAACGTTTTATAGTAAAAAAAATTTGTTTTTTCAAAAAGTGCGTTTTAAAAGCAGAATTCAATGCTGAACACTTTTGTCTATTACAGTGTTTTTGATAAAGTGCTTCGTTTAGGAATTTTTCGAGAAAAACCTAAAATACTCCAAAAATTTCGAGGTTATTCGAACGTCAGGAAATACGCTCCACTAGGACAATGAGACAAAACTCAGAGTACTCTTATTAGAGGCCTGAGGAATTGATTAAAGCAGTTTCCCGAACTCCACCAATTATTTTCAGGCACACCATTTTTTGAAGCTAATTTGCTTGGCCTATATTATATGAATAGGGGTAGATATATGCATTCGATAAGCAAACTCTGATATTTTTAATTTGTTATTGAGTTAATAAAAAATATAAGTAGGTACTGTTATGGAATTTTTGTTATGGTTCTATATTTATATCTAAATTTTGAGTATTTCAAAAGGATACATAGTATGTTACCTGGTTGAAACTATATCACAACATAATTGCAAGTACATGAATCAAAATTCAAAAGTTTCAACATTTAAATTTATTGTTTACATTCCCGAGATGATTTCAATTCAAAATTATAGTCTTCGATTGTAGTATTCGATTTCCAAATTCATTGAATTAAATTGCTGATTTCTTGATGAGGCTAAAATTGAAAGATTTTGATAAGAAAAATGTAAATAAATTCTATGTTATTGTATTATGTATTAGTGTTAAGAAATCTAGAGACTAAGGACTTTTGAGGAGTGAAACCAAGGAGACGAGAAAAGATTGAAGGGAAGAAAAGATTGTAAAAATTGAATTGAGGATTATTATTGAAGGAAAAATTAAATGAAACAGACTTAAATTGATAAAAATTTAAGTGTTATACATATTGAGTGGGTGCAATTAATATACAAATGGAAATGGAAATATAATTAATGGTAATAGAAGATTTCAACTTACGAAGAAAGAAAGCCGATAGAACCAGTTATTTCAGAAATATTCATTGAAGAATAATTTCAAGAGACTATTTAGAAATATTGTAGCAGATTGTGATGATTGAAAGTGAGTGACTTATTAACATTAACCAATTTTCGACATAACCTTATAGGAATATTGAACTGATTTGAAAACCATAGAATTAGTGATAGTGTTTATTTTTCTTGTTTATTGATAGATTAATATAGAAATTAAATTGAATATTTAGTAGTTAATAAGATTTCATTAAATTCAAAGAATTATCAATTATAATATTTTAAAATCAAAATCTTTCAAGTTTTATTGAACCCTCAATTGAGAAAAGAGTCTAGGCCAGGTAAATTTTCAAAATTCAAAATTCTATATTTTGTTATAAATTTGGTTCTTCAAAATTCAAATTAAATTAAAAAAATTTTAAAGATAAATAAAAGGAACCATAACAAAAAATGGCGCCCAACGCGTGGCTTGAATTATAAGAAATTTTTCTATTTATTGAATTTCAGTTATTTATATTTGTATGAAATTTTAATCAAGTAACATAGTAAAATGAATACCAGAAGTAAAACAACAATGGGAGAAAGAGAAGAGCAAGAAGAAAATATAACTGGAAATGTAGGTGATCAAGGTAGAGATACATCTGGCATAATGAATATGTTATTAGAGATTACACAAAATATAGAAAAACAAATGAAAGAAATGAATAGAAAATTAGAAGAAAAATATGATAATATTAGAACGGATGTCAATAATACATTAACAATTCAGAGAGAAGAATTTCTTACTAAAATAAATGAAAATGAAAATAAAATAAATCAGATTAACCAAAAAGTTGAAAATAAGATAGAAATTGTTATAGATAAGATGAATCAATATAAAAAAAATTCTAGAGAAGAAATCGAAAAAAAAAATAGAAGAACAAGAAAAAAAAATTCAAATTTTAAAAACAGTACAAGAAGAAAGCAATCACATTTTATTGAAAGAAATTCAAAGACATAAAACAGATCAAATTCCTAGTATTATGATGAATACCGAAAATAATCAAAAATTCAATGGAAATATAAAGCATTTACATCCAAAAATATTTATTAATGATAGTAAAAATAAATTGAAATTAATATATGATTGGGAAGATCGAAAGGAGATGATTAAAACACATTTAAATTCAAGTGCTGCAATATGGTTCATAAGTCGAGAAGAAGAAATTCTCAACATGAATCAATTTGAAAAGAGATTTTTAGATTATTTCTGGGGATTTGTACAACAGAACAATGTGAGACAAGAATTAATATGGGGAAATTTCAATTATAATAGAAGTAATAATTTAAATGATTATTTTTTAAAATTATATAATATGGCAAAACATCTCGACCCAAAAATGCAACAGGAAGAGATAATAAAATGTATAAGTCGACATTTTGGCCCAGAGATTGAAAGATATGTTTTATTCAATCAAATTAATACATTGGATAAATTTTCTACATATTTAAACACAATAGAAAATGATTTGAAACAAAGAAATGGAACATATGAGATTTACAATAAGAATGGTGATAATGGAAGGGAAAGAAATTATTGGAATAATAGGAATTTGGAAAATGGAAGAGAGAGAAATTATAGAAATAATAAAAATAATTATGATAGAAATAATTTCAGAAGAGGGAATTTTGAAAGGAATGAAAGTGGAGGAAGAGAAATAAGTAATAATGATAGAAATAATTTCAGAAGAGGAAATTTTGAAAGAAATGAAAGTGGAGGAAGAGGAGTAAATAATAATGATAGAAATAATTTTAGAAGAGGAAATTTTGAAAGAAATGAGAATGAAAGGAGAGGTGTAAATAGAAATTATGAAGAAGAAAATACAATGAGAACAGAACCAATAAGGAGATTTCAAAATATGAATTGTCAAGGAATGGAAGAACAGGAAACTCAGGAATCCAACCAAAATTTTTAATAACGCACAAACCAAATGAATATAAAAAAACCATCTATTACGAACATCCATTAGAATTTATTGATTTAGAAGAAGAAAATATGATTCAGCAAGAAAATTATAGATTAATAATATTACAAGGAAAATTTAAAGAAAAAAATGTTTCTATTTTAATAGATACTGGATCGGAAGTATCATTAATCAACGAAAATTTGGTTAAAAATTTGAAATTAGAAAAAGAAATATTCAAAATTCCAAAAATGAATTTAATAAGTGCTAATGGAAAAAAATTAGTTGAAGTGAATTTTTCAATTATTGTAAATTTATATTTAAAAGAAGATATTGTGGTACAATTTCTTGTAGTGAAAGGTATTGAATATGATATGGTAATTGGAAATGATGAATTGGAAAAACATAAAATGATTATAGATTATAAGAATAGATTAATTCAATTTAAAGAATCCGCAATTCCGTTTGAAAATAAAAATGTATCGATAACAGGGGAAGAAAATAAACAATTAAATATGATATCAGAAGAAGTAATTCAGGAACCATCATGTCCTGAAGAATTTAAAAATGAAGTGGTAAAATTATTACAAAAGTACAAGGGTATCATGATGATGGGAAATGGAAAAGCAAAAACATATGTTCATAAATTAGAAGTGAAAGGAATTGAAAATTTTAAATCAAAGAATTATCCAATACCATATCGATATAGAAAAGAAGTGGCAGAAGAGATTAATAAGATGCTGGAGAATGGAATAATAGAGAAAAGCAGAACTAGGTATATTAATCCAATAGTAGTTGTGAAAAAGAGTAATGGGGATTTACGGTTATGTTTAGATGCAAGAAATATAAATAAATATACAGTACCACAATATGAATCACCAATGCATATAGAAGCAATTTTTGGAAGAATCACTAAACCCAAAATTTTTTCGAAAATTGATTTAAAACATAGTTTTTGGTTAATTCCATTAGCACAAAATTCTAGAGATTATACTGGTTTTTCAATAGATGGTGTCATTTATAGATTTAAAGTAGTGCCATTTGGTTTACAGAGTGCATGTTCCGCGTTAGTAAGAGCACTACATCAAATTTTTGATAAATATGAAGATTTTATATTACATTATGTTGACGATATATTAATTTTTTCAAATAATGAGAATGAACATTTAAAACATATTGAAATTGTATTGAAAGAATTAGAGGAGGCAGGATTGAAGATTAATTTAGGAAAATGTCAGTTTTATCAGAAAAAAATAACATATTTAGGATATAAAGTTGATAAAGATGGATTGGAAATGGACGAAAATAAGATAAAAGCTATTCAAGAATATAAAACACCGAAAAATTTGAAAACATTAAGAGGATTTTTAGGAATGATTAATTATTTCAAAAGATTGATACCAGATTTGAGTGAAAAAGAAATGAAATTAATAGAATTGTTGAAGAAAGGAGTGACATGGAAATGGACTGAAGAAAGAAATAAAGCATTCGAAGAATTAAAAAGAACATTAACTCAAAAATTAAAAGTATTTCATCCAAATTATGATTATCCTTTCATACTTAAGACAGATGCATCTCAAGAAAAGTTTGCAGGAGTATTATTTCAAAAATATAATGATAAAGAAGTGCCAATATGTTTTATTTCAAGAGTAACAAAATCATATGAAAAAAATTATAGTGTATCTGAATTAGAATTAGCAAGTATCATATTTTGCATAAAAAAATTAAGATTTTATTTACTGGGAGATAAATTTTATATAGAAACAGATCATTCAGCACTAACAAATATATTGACAAACAGATTTGGGAATAGTAGAATACATAGATGGGCTTTAATATTACAAGAATATGATTTTGAAATTCGACATATACCAGAAAAATCAAATATAGTGCCAGATATATTATCAAGAGAAGGAAACAGAAAGAAGATTAATCAAAAATATATAGGGATCAATATAATGAAAGATATAGATGGGATTTTTTCGTTGGATAAAATAAAAGAATCACAACAACAATTAAACGATAAAGAAAAGCAAAAATGTCAAGTAAGAAATGAAATATATTTGAAGAAAAATAAAGAAAAAGAATTATATGTGATTACGGAAGAGTTAAGTATGAAGATTTTTAAACAATTACATGAAGAATATGGACATATTGGATCAAGGAAGTTATGGCTGTTATTTAGAGAAAACTATATTACAAAACATGATCAAAAATTAGCGAAAAAAATAACATCAACATGTAGAATATGTCAACTGAGTAAAAATAAAAATAGAACAAACATTAATCAAACAAAAACAATAATGGCAAATCATCCATTAGAATTAGTTGCAATTGATTTTATGAGTGATTTGATACCAAGTGAAAATGGAAATAGACACATTTTGGTAATTTTGGATATTTTCTCAAAATATATAAAATTATATCCATGTAAAAAAACAAATTGTGAAGAAATAAAAAGAAAACTAAGAATTTATATGGAGGAATTAGGAACAATTAAGGCTTGTATAGTTGATAATGCTACATATTTTAGAAATGAAAGATTCGAAAGATTTTGTATTGAGAATAATATTCAAGTAAGATTTACAAGTATAAGACACCCAGCTGCGAATCCAGCAGAAAGATATATAAGGGAAGTAATAAAATTTTTGAGAATTATAAACCATGATGATCACTCAGAATGGGAAATTAATTCACAGAAGGTAGAAAGATTTATCAATTGTGTGCCAAATACAAATACAGAAGAATGTCCAATATATTTAATGAGAAACAAGTTACCGGAAAGGAAATGGGAATTTGAAAATAATAGGAAATATCAACAAATTGTGAATGAAGTTAATGAAAAGATGGAAAGGAATGCAATGAAATTTTTGAAGAAAATGGAAAAAAGAAATAAAAAGAAAACAAGATTCAAAAAAGGGGATTTAGTCATCGTAAAAACAAAAAGAGTATCCAATAGAAGTGCAAACAAGTGTGCCAAATTATTATTTCCATTTGATGGGCCATATGAAGTTGAAACAGAACATCCTGTGAATAGTTATTTATTGAAAGATATCAATACTGGAACAATCAAAGGCATATATAACATAGAAAGCATTTTTGAATATAAAGAATAATAGATAATGAGGATTTATAAAATTAGTTTTATATTTCCATAAATTTATTCTAAATTCATTTAAATATAAACAAATTTTTGGGGAATTTGTTATGGAATTTTTGTTATGGTTCTATATTTATATCTAAATTTTGAGTATTTCAAAAGGATACATAGTATGTTACCTGGTTGAAACTATATCACAACATAATTGCAAGTACATGAATCAAAATTCAAAAGTTTCAACATTTAAATTTATTGTTTACATTCCCGAGATGATTTCAATTCAAAATTATAGTCTTCGATTGTAGTATTCGATTTCCAAATTCATTGAATTAAATTGCTGATTTCTTGATGAGGCTAAAATTGAAAGATTTTGATAAGAAAAATGTAAATAAATTCTATGTTATTGTATTATGTATTAGTGTTAAGAAATCTAGAGACTAAGGACTTTTGAGGAGTGAAACCAAGGAGACGAGAAAAGATTGAAGGGAAGAAAAGATTGTAAAAATTGAATTGAGGATTATTATTGAAGGAAAAATTAAATGAAACAGACTTAAATTGATAAAAATTTAAGTGTTATACATATTGAGTGGGTGCAATTAATATACAAATGGAAATGGAAATATAATTAATGGTAATAGAAGATTTCAACTTACGAAGAAAGAAAGCCGATAGAACCAGTTATTTCAGAAATATTCATTGAAGAATAATTTCAAGAGACTATTTAGAAATATTGTAGCAGATTGTGATGATTGAAAGTGAGTGACTTATTAACATTAACCAATTTTCGACATAACCTTATAGGAATATTGAACTGATTTGAAAACCATAGAATTAGTGATAGTGTTTATTTTTCTTGTTTATTGATAGATTAATATAGAAATTAAATTGAATATTTAGTAGTTAATAAGATTTCATTAAATTCAAAGAATTATCAATTATAATATTTTAAAATCAAAATCTTTCAAGTTTTATTGAACCCTCAATTGAGAAAAGAGTCTAGGCCAGGTAAATTTTCAAAATTCAAAATTCTATATTTTGTTATAAATTTGGTTCTTCAAAATTCAAATTAAATTAAAAAAATTTTAAAGATAAATAAAAGGAACCATAACAGTACCTAGTTATTATTGGAGAAAATGAGAAATCTCCAAATATAGTATTCTTTAGAACCTGGTAAATCAAACCACAAACAAAATCACTGTAGAGTTTATTAGTCGGCAGTTGTCAATTTTGAAAGAAATACTTGAATAAATAGTTTTGCTGAATGACGATTGTATTTCTCTCGTATACGCTTATTTTCCACTGAAATAACTCTAAATCTACAAGAGGTATCAAATTTTCATTCAGTCTTTCACAAAAATTCATATACATATATGTGTACGTACTATTAATTAACACTTGATAATAGCTGTTATATTTGTATTTCGTTTTTCACTAATCAAAGGCATTTTAAATAACCAAATTAGAAGTATCCAAAGTTTTCGAAGAAACAGCAATATTTCATGGGACTATCCCTCAACCGGACATCTCCCATGACCGGACAAAAATTCTGGTCCCGTGAATGTCCGCTTGTGGGAGCTTTCACTGTATTTTCAATGTTGACACGTTGATAAAAGAACAGCTAAAAGGGAATTTGATATTTTTTATCTGTAATTGAATTTTTCAGTAATTGTTTTGTTTCCATTAGATATTCGTGAGGGTAGCGACCATATTCGAAGAAGCCTCGATAAATAGTAATTCGGAAGCGATATAGCATTTTTGTAAGCATTGCAGTACAGTATTTCTGCGACAGCTCTGTTGCTGCTAACGCAGCATTGATATTTCATGTAGGAGCCAACACACCAAAATGCTAGTTGTGCGCACGCGTCGACACTGTCCATGTTGACAGATGGCAATCGAGGTTAAAAACTGTATGATTAACAAAATGGATATTATCACAGATGGGAGTTTCGTATTTATGTGTCAGTTCCTTCATTGATGAAAACTAGCATAAAAAAATTATATCATCTCATGAAACTTTTTATTTTGTTTCTCTCTTCAAAGGTAACATTCTTATGAGGACATCTGGGTAAGGTAAAGTTAGGTAAACTATAAGAATGATTGTGAATACATTATACCTACATTTATATATGATCGTTTCATTTTCATCAAAACGTATAGGTAATATCAAAATGAAACATAATCTAAGTACTTAAAAGGTTTTGACATATACACACACACAAGATAGCAGTATTTAAGCTGTCGATGCAAACGCATAGTCATAATTTAAACATCACAGCGTACCAGAAAGCGATGAAGCTTTTGAAGCTATATGGCTATTTGAATTGCATTAAAACTTGAACGGCAGACGAATATATAACAATAATGCTATCGCAGCAAATAAGCTGTGTTCGTTACATTTATCAAAATAAAAATGCAATTATTATGAGCAAAGGTACAGACAAAATAAAAATGCTAGTCTACTGCTAAGATGTAGCATTATTTTAAACAAAAAAGATGAGTTTTTGCTGTAAGAGCAATGCTGTCCATATTGTGTTACTTGGGAGCCCACCATTCACTGTTGGGTAAGCAATCAATAGTGCTGTTAATAATATGGCGTAAGAGCACAGTAACGAAGCCTACACAGGGCACAACTGATTCCTTAAATAGGTTAAGACTTTCACGACCAGGAAGGATAACATCAGAGAGAAATCCAGGCCGAACATCGTCGCGTACACCGACGCGATCAACAAGAGTTCGCCAATATCTACACCGTGATCGCGGCGAGGTGCACTTGGGTACGCGACGTGGTGCGGTACGGAGTTCGGGGCATGTTTGTACGCACCTTAATGTTTTGCCTGATCATCGGTTCGGTAGGCATCTTCAGAGGATTCTTGGTTTGAGATTGTAACCCGAATGTTGAGTTACTGACTCTGAGTCAGTACCCGTAACTCAGCAATCGAATCACAATCTCAGACCCAGAATTCCCTCAAGATGCCTACCGCAGATGTGGGCGAAATATATTAAGAAACAATTCATCATAGACCACGGCTAATATGCCTGGAAGACTTTCTTGATGTCATAGTTCCTGATCGTAAAAACCTCAACTTGTTACTGACTCAGAGTCAGTAATTAAGCATTCGAGTTATAATCTTGGACTAAGAGCCATTCGCAACTCCTTGGCTCAGATTTAAAGTGTTATTTGACTATGCTAGACTACCTATAAAACAGAAGCTGAAATGATTTTTCGAATCTGAGCCAAAGCGGTGCAAACGGCCCTAAGAATTCTCTGAAGAAGCCTGCCGCAGATGTGGGCGAAACGTTAGGTGGGATAATTTCTGATAGACCAAGGCCGGAAAGCTCGGAAGACTCTTTCAATGGCGACAACTAATTCCTCCGAACTGTCCAATTAAATGAGCTCTTGTAGATTACCCAGTTACCCAAGAAAAACCAAGGTACAAATAAATCAATAGATAATGCAGCTCTGAAATAAAAAAAAACAAAATATGATGGACTTTTTCATTTATAAATATCAAGTCTGTTGTAGGATACGCAAATTTTTTTATGGTGGCGCCATTCTAGGGTAAATATATGTCTATTTCGAAAAAAAAATTAGCCGTAACGCAGATAGCGACCGATATGGCACTAGAGGGACACATTGTATGAGTAGCTGATTCACCTCATAAAATTTAAGCCCAAATATACCAGGTTTCCCTTTATAAATGGACTAATAAATCAGCCGTATTTTTTGAACAACCTAACCCCAAAATCAGTCTGACCTATTTACAGAAAACCTCAAAAAAATTTAGCATCGTTAACCATTTGAATATAATTACGGACATTTCAATACGACACATTCCGAAATGATAAGCCTTTGTTAATAGAGATGTTGATCAAGATTTAGAATCGAAAAAAAAATTATATGATTGAAGGTACTCAGCAATTTTATTTCTTCAAGGCAACACCATAACTGAACGAATATGAATAATTCACATCAGGGCGGAACGGACGGATCCATCGATACCTATTATATGACAAAAGCGCCAAGTCGTTCGCTAGGACTATATCATATTGATGACATTGTGGCAACGGTGCCGGATGACCTAGGTACTTCGAAGTGGATAATATTAGCCTTGCGGAGGACCAACAGTCGGTAAATTAGATATAGAAGTATACTCAAGGTTGACCTAAATACTATAGTTTGAACGGTGGACCTAAGTACGGAATTCTGAAGGAAAAGAAAAAAAAATTCAAGAATATTTTGTCGAATAAGTAATGAGGACATTCAATTAGGTAATATACTTTGACCAAATTTTCATTATATATATATATATATATATATATATATATATATATATATATATATATACAGGGTGTCCCACCGGGAGTGCCCATTAGAAGTTTATAGAGAAATAATTATTCGATCCATTTCAAATTTTGTGTGGATATATAAGCTAAATAGATCTTCATTTATGATATATTTTCAAATATCAATGACTTCCGCTTTCACCAGAAATGGTATCAACTTTCTTATTTTAAATGGAACTCCCTGTATATTATAAGTTTTTTGGGTAGATCTTCGAATTCCACATTCATTTTATTTATCATTCCCTAAAGCCATCTGAAGTCGTTCTCGAGTTATTCACTGTTTTGTGAAAAAAAAAATACAAATTGAGCCTTGTAGAACACTGAAAATTCAATGAAAGCGCAACGCACAATCTCAGATCTGTTTTTTGAAATGGGCTACCGAAAAGATATTCGACGTCACTCTGTAGAGAAAATAACGTTTTGATATACTGGGAGGTAAAATGAGAGTGTCAAAGTTGGAATTCAAAAAAAGCCAAAAACTCGATTTTTTCAAATGGAAACCGTATTTTTTTTACTCACATATGAATTTGTGAGGAAAAAATAAGTGGAGTCTATTCAGGGTTCCCTATATCTGAAATGTACCATTTTCGAGATATTCAGAAATAACTGTTAGCAACGAGCATATTATAATATGTGAGGTATCGATTATGATCTATGTTCACCCTTTCATAAAAATCTTTGACTCATTCAGAATAATTTTCCATGCTTCTGTTGTTGATATTCCTCAAAACTTATCTCATTGTTCAAAGAAAACGACCACTAGTTTTTTACTGCTCATAATGAAAATAACGAGATATTTTCCGGAAAATATGACATACATATCGAAAGCTTAAATTGTAATGCAAAACTTATAAAGCAAGTCATGAAACTTCCTGAACTTTTATTCAGATATATCAGAATAGAAAATTGAGTCATAACACATTTTGAAAATTTCGTCCACCTACTTCCAAATATTTTTCCCACCTTCCCAATATTTCTTGGTTGGTGGATTTCCTTATTCATTCTGTAACAGAATTCTGCCAATACATTGCAGGATTAATTTTTCGGTAGGAACAAACCTGGATTATTTTGAATAAAGTCATATAGAATCTTATGAAAGGGTGAACATAGATCATAATAATTATGATCTATGTATCAATTATTGATACCTCACATATTATAATATGCTCGTTGCTAACAGTTATTTCTGAATCTCTCGAAAATGGTACATTTTAGATATAGCGAACCCTTGAAAGACTTCACTCACTTTTTCCTCACAAATTGAAATGGGAGAGAAAAAAATACAGTTTCTATTTAGAAAAATCGAATTTCTGCCTTTTTTGGAATTCAAACTTTGACACACTAACAGTTTTTCCTGAATATCTCGAAAATGGTACATTTTGGATATAGGGAACCCTGAATAAACTCCACCTATTTTCACCGCACAAATTGATATATGGGTAAAAAAAATATGGTTTCCATTTGAAAAAATAGAGTTTTTGGCTTTTTTTGAATTCCAACTTTGACACTCTCATTTTACCACCCAGTATATCAAAACGTTATTTTCTCTACAGAGTTGGGGTGAATATCTTGTCAGTAACCCATTTCAAAAAACGGATCTGAGATTGCGCGTTGCGCTTTCATTGAATTCTCAGTGTTCTACAAGCCTCAATTTGTAAATTTTTTCGAAAAACAGTGAATAACTCGAAAACGGCTCTAGATGGCTATAGGGAGTGATACATAAAATTAATGTGGCATTCGAAGATCTATCCGAAAAAGTCATAATATACAGGGTGTTCCATTTGAAATAAGAAAGTTGATACCACTTCATTCATATTAAAAAATATATCATAAATGAAGGTCTTCTTGGCTTATATCTTCACATAAAATTTGGAAATGATCTAATTATTATTTCCCCCTAAACTTCTAATGGGCACTCCCGGTGGGACATATATATATATAGATATATTAGATTTACCGGATATAACCCTCTGAAACGAAAATGAACCGTAGACAGCTGTTTCGGGCTTTCAGCCCTCATCAGTACGGTGAAAAGTTGGAAATTGAAATCACATAACGGAGTCAACACAAGGGAGCCAGCCGCACATTTGCGATTTCGGTTGAAAGACCCTGTATTCCAGGGCAACATCCAACGTCACCACGGAGGCAGCTTCAGCCACCTGCGTGACATCCGAGTACAGGAACACAAATACAATATAAGGAAACTAAATTAATAAATTTGAGTACTTCGGTGTGAAATGGTTTATTTGTCGAAAACCGAGCGCTTTCGGCCTAATTAAAAGGCCATCTTCAGGGTTTTCCTGGAAGGGTATATGTAAGTTGTATTGAGTAAATAATTAAATGAAGAATAGTTACCCGTCCAAGAAACCATCACAAACATACAGGCGGAAACGGTCATCACAGCATTTAACGGACAAGATTCACAAAAGGGTGAATTTAAGACACTGTAAAAATTATCGGTTCCGAATATAAAACCGTGAAAACAACAAAGGTTTACAACCTCGAGACCCCGAGAGAACAAAAAATGAATATCCCAACTATCAACACATTGTTGAATGTGACGACAGCGGGTTCAAATCGAAATGGAAAGTCATGGGCGTAGTGACATAGGGGGACCTCGAAGTCATATCACAAATTAAAATTCTTTTAGACGTCAAACAAGGAAATAAAACAAAATTAGATGAGACGCATACAAAGCAGGAACACTCAGTCAAATCAAGCTCTTAAATAACGGAGTAAAACTATTATTCAAATTTAAGTTCACCTGGGTGTTAACACAATTTTCATTTGAACGTAGTTCCCGAACTATTTCGATATCCTCCAAGAGGTTCATCTTCATATTGTATCTGTTTGTCACAATTCTATGGAGGATCTTGGAGTTGCGGTTGGGGCTGAATGAGTGACCTGTAAACCTGAGGTGATGGCCGAACGCTGATGAATTAGGTCTGTTCAAATGTTCTTTTATTCTGACCTCCAACTTTCTTCTGGTCTGTCCAACGTACGAGGCCTCACAATCGTTACACTCCAACTTATATATTCCACTGCAATGTAAGAGTTGGAATAAGAGATCCTTACATCCTCACAAGAATTCTCAAGAATGCGTAAAACGGCATTAGAAAAATGACCCAAGTAAGGGAGGGAAAAATATCTGAGATTTGAGTCGAGAAGGTTCGAACAATAAGCCAAATCTCGCCTTCTTCTAGACATTATACTAGTTCTAAGCTTTTCCACTAGAATAGGGTTGTATCCGTTGTTGTGAGCAATCTGTTTTATGATATTGAGTTCTTTTTGTCGGTTATTCTCAGAAAGGGGTACATTGAGGGCTCTGTTGATGTAACAGCGTAAAGATGCTAATTTATGACTATTAGGGTGATGAGATTGTGCGGGAATTATGTGGTCTTTTTGTGTAGGCTTCCTGTATATTTCGAAGTCAAGGAATCCACTGTTAGGCCGGAAGATGGAAAGATCCAGAAAATTTATCTTTTTATCTTCTTCAAGTTCGAGGGTGAAAGTGATACTGGGGTGAATGTCATTGACAAAATTGAGCAGAGCACGGGCATCGTCTGGGGAACCGTCCAATATGACGAATATATCATCAACGTATCTATACCAGCGGACTATTTGGGCACATTTATCCAGGATAAGAATCTCAAGTTTTTCGAGAAAACGGTCAGCCAAAAGGGGGGATAAAGGGCTGCCCATGGCTAGTCCTTCAATTTGTCGGTTTATTGTTCCGTTGAAAACAAAGAAATCCTGGGATAAAGCAAACTCAAGCAGAGCAAGCATACCATCGAGATCAGACTCCGGGACGCTGCACTCACGAAGAAGCTCAGCGATGAGAGGGATACATTCATTCCTCGGGACAGAGGTGAACAAGTTACAAACATCCAATGAAAGTAGAATATAACCATCCTTCATCTCGAGATCATGTAGTTTCTGAGCAAAGTCAACTGAGTTCAGGGCAGAATATCTTGGCTTGTAATTGGTGACTCTCTTAATGAGGTCATTTAGGAAAGAAGAGAGTGCATGCGTCGGGGTGTTGGAGAAGGAAACTACTGGTCTGATCGGTATGTCAGGTTTGTGGATTTTTGGTAGTCCGTAGAGTCTTGGCATGGCCGGGTTACAAGGCATTTCGAAGGCAGATAAAGGTGATTGTTTAGTCATTCTCAACAGAAGTGATTAGGTTGATAAGGTAGAGACTTTCCTCCAAACAAATGGTTTCGAAAAACTCAATAACAACCCATTAAATATTTTCATGAAAAGGGCAATGACACATATCCGCAGATTCGACGAATTCCTTTCTCAACATAACAAACCACACATTTTGCCTTGTAACCCGGCCATGCCAAGACTCTACGGACTACCAAAAATCCACAAACCTGACATACCGATCAGACCAGTAGTTTCCTTCTCCAACACCCCGACGCATGCACTCTCTTCTTTCCTAAATGACCTCATTAAGAGAGTCACCAATTACAAGCCAAGATATTCTGTCCTGAACTCAGTTGACTTTGCTCAGAAACTACATGATCTCGAGATGAAGGATGGTTATATTCTACTTTCATTGGATGTTTGTAACTTGTTCACCTCTGTCCCGAGGAATGAATGTATCCCTCTCATCGCTGAGCTTCTTCGTGAGTGCAGCGTCCCGGAGTCTGATCTCGATGGTATGCTTGCTCTGCTTGAGTTTGCTTTATCCCAGGATTTCTTTGTTTTCAACGGAACAATAAACCGACAAATTGAAGGACTAGCCATGGGCAGCCCTTTATCCCCCCTTTTGGCTGACCGTTTTCTCGAAAAACTTGAGATTCTTATCCTGGATAAATGTGCCCAAATAGTCCGCTGGTATAGATACGTTGATGATATATTCGTCATATTGGACGGTTCCCCAGACGATGCCCGTGCTCTGTTCAATATTGTCAATGACATTCACCCCAGTATCACTTTCACCCTCGAACTTGAAGAAGATAAAAAGATAAATTTTCTGGATCTTTCCATCTTCCGGCCTAACAGTGGATTCCTTGACTTCGAAATATACAGGAAGCCTACACAAACAGACCACATAATTCCCGCATAATCTCATCACCCTAATAGTCATAAATTAGCATCTTTACGCTGTTACATCAACAGAGCCCTCAATGTACCCCTTTCTGAGAATAACCGACAAAAAGAACTCAATATCATAAAACAGATTGCTCACAACAACGGATACAACCCTATTCTAGTGGAAAAGCTTAGAACTAGTATAATGTCTAGAAGAAGGCGAGATTTGGCTTATTGTTCGAACCTTCTCGACTCAAATCTCAGATATTTTTCCCTCCCTTACTTGGGTCATTTTTCTAATGCCGTTTTACGCATTCTTGAGAATTCTTGTGAGGATGTAAGGATCTCTTATTCCAACTCTTACATTGCAGTGGAATATATAAGTTGGAGTGTAACGATTGTGAGGCCTCGTGCGTTGGACAGACCAGAAGAAAGTTGGAGGTCAGAATAAAAGAACATTTGAACAGACCTAATTCATCAGCGTTCGGCCATCACCTCAGGTTTACAGGTCACTCATTCAGCCCCAACCGCAACTCCAAGATCCTCCATAGAATTGTGACAAACATATACAATATGAAGATGAACCTCTTGGAGGATATCGAAATAGTTCGGGAACTACGTTCAAATGAAAATTGTGTTAACACCCAGGTGAACTTAAATTTGAATAACAGTTTTACTCCGTTATTTAAGAGCTTGATTTGACTGAGTGTTCCTGCTTTGTATGCGTCTCATCTAATTTTGTTTTATTTCCTTGTTTGACGTCTAAAAGAATTTTAATTTGTGATATGACTTCGAGGTCCCCCTATGTCACTACGCCCATGACTTTCCATTTCGATTTGAACCCGCTGTCGTCACATTCAACAATGTGTTGATAGTTGGGATATTCATTTTTTGTTCTCTCGGGGTCTCGAGGTTGTAAACCTTTGTTGTTTTCACGGTTTTATATTCGGAACCGATAATTTTTACAGTGTCTTAAATTCACCCTTTTGTGAATCTTGTCCGTTAAATGCTGTGATGACCGTTTCCGCCTGTATGTTTGTGATGGTTTCTTGGACGGGTAACTATTCTTCATTTAATTATTTACTCAATACAACTTACATATACCCTTCCAGGAAAACCCTGAAGATGGCCTTTTAATTAGGCCGAAAGCGCTCGGTTTTCGACAAATAAACCATTTCACACCGAAGTACTCAAATTTATTAATTTAATTCAATCTCTTGGTGTGCACAACCACCTTCGTAATATAAGGAAACAGCTGTCCACTGTTCATTTTCGTTTCAGAGGGTTATGTCCGTTAAATCTTTTCCATGTACTTCACCGATCCCTCATTATTTATCCTTATATTGTATTTGTGTTCCTGGACTCGGATATTCTGAAAATCGCTATCGGAAAAGAAGCAACAGCCTTTCTTCTCGGAGATTCTCAAAAATGAGAATTTTTAATGGAAAAACCTCGAAGTTGTTTGTATTTTAGTAGAGTTCAATTTTGAGATTTTTTTTTGTATTTCCTCATTCAAAGAGAATTTTCTCGGGAAAATTCAAATTTTTGTGATAAAAAAGACTCAGAATTCAATGGAGAATCTATATATGCAATAATAAAATGGATTGATGTCACTTCCGGAAAATCCGGAAGTCCTGGAACCTCAAAAAATATACTAACACCTTTAGAATTTCAATCCTGAATCTTGTGTCTTTCCTAAAAATATTCTATAGAGCCATATTCGTGAATAACCCTGTATAATGTTGTAGAGGTTGTGAGAAAGTTGTATGTGGGAGAAATAAACATAATTATTATTATTATTACATTCATTGAGCTGAGGTTGTGTCTATAATGACCCAAAAGTTCTCATCAGAATCTCTATAACTGAATGATTTATGTGGGATAACTGAATCATTTTTATTATGTTTAGAAATAATTTTAGGCCTGATTATCACTGGCCATGATGGGGATGGTCATTTCAGCGAGAACAATTCCTGAAGAAACACTCGTACTGGCGAAACGTCGAGAATGAATGAACGCAACGGCCGAACTGCTCGAGAAATTGAACAATGGCCGCTTTCTCGATACTGTAATCTAAGGAGATTACGTAAGGACTCAAAAGGTGGAAATCTATTATAATGGGGAGTCGAAGCTACCCGAGGAGTTAAAAGCACTTGGAGAAAGAAGAGGCCAGACCTGAGGTGCCCCCTCAGGGCTCTTGTTAGCCATATTGTCACTTGATGAACAGGATCAGCTTGCGAACGGACGAAGATTAAAAGTTAAAGTAAAGTATTCATGTGCTCCTCTAGCTTCATTCATGTGGTGTTTTCCGCTTTTTTCCTTGATGGTGACTTTCACGTACAATACTTTCAAGTCTTCGTTTGAAACATGCACCAGCATTTGTAAAAATTCTGAGGATTTTGGAGTTGGACTGACCTATTTTAATTTCTTGCATATTTGATTTACGGGTGCATCCGCAGGGCTTGATTCCTTATGTCTAAATTGGGTTCATAATGGTTTTGTAGATAAGAAGTTTATTCTCCAGCGTTAATATGGATTTCCTAACAATGAGCCAGTGCAATTCCTTAACTGTTAGGGTCTATTTGTTTCCGCTTTTTTATTTCATGTTAATTTTTGGTCCCTGTGTATGCCAGGTATTTGACTATTTGAGATGCAGGTATTCTCATTTAGTCTCATTGATCTTAATTCTCCATTTTTGAATCAGATGTTTCTGTAACAAGTGAGAAGCTTCTTCTGGGTCCTCATCACTTGCTAAGACTGCTGTATCATCTGCAAATGTGCCCATCACCGTTCTAGGATTGGTAGGTAGATTTGCGTGTGTAGCAGATACAGTACTTTTTTTTGGGTAAATGATAATGGGCTCAAAACACTTCCTTGTCGTACTCCAGTTGTTATTGGAAAATAAGCGTTTGTTGCATTATTTACTCTTACTCGATTTTTTCTGCTATCCAAATAGGATTTTAAGAGTTTGAAATATATGCATTGAAGAGAATGAATCTTTATATCTTGTACAATAATCCTGGACATCGGAGGCTTGACATACGTCAAGAAATACGGACCTGCAGTATTTTTTCTGTTCCAGTGCTTCGTTCACCCCGTGGGTTTGCTGTACTGTAGCTTGAGCGGCTCGAAATCCAAACTGGCGATGTGGTATCTATTGCCTAGAATTGGGATGACTTTTTCTCAGAATTGGGCTTTCTAGGGCTTGCAATGCAATCGGGAGAACTAATGAACTAATAGGCCGGTAGGAAGTTGTATTGTTTGGATATTTACCTGCTTTTCGAATGAGAATTACCTCTTGGTACTTTAGACTGCTTTGACCAGTAGTTATGAAGCATTTACATGGGGGACAACCCATTCCATTAAGGCATTCCATGAAAAGTCATTCGTTTAAAGCTCCTTGGCATGCCGGCCATCGACAATTTGTACAGGGGTACATGGCGTAGGATGGTTAACGCTGGCCTATGATGGCCAGTGAGTTGTGACTAGTAGCGAGCAATGGTCTAGTTCTGGTTGTCTACCAGCCATCGCCAGTGTATAATGTCCAGGTAAGATAAGTCGAATCTCCATATTTGAATATTTTGAGAAAATAAGAAAAAACCTCTTGTGTTTCCGGCATCCTAGGAAATAATATAGTTGATTGGCTAGTAATGAATGTTTTACGACATTTTGATCTAACAAATAGATGTAAAACTTTGATATGATGTGAAATACCAGAAAATCTCAAAATTGTCAAAATGTGCATATACGACCCTTATTCTTAACAGGGGTAATGGCTCGGTTGTGGGATTTTGCGATACACATCAGAGGAATCGTGGCGTAGCCTGGCCAGTGGTGTTCACACTCTAGCCGAATGAAAAATGCGCAGTTCGTCAAACTGCGTGTAGATGGTACGTTTCCCAATCTATACCAATCCGAGTCAGCCTTTTGGGACCTGAAAAATAAGAATTACAAATATGCGCCATTTGTTTTCAATGGCCTTTTGCCGTACACAGTCCTATCCTACTCACGAGTATATTATTACTGGGTGCGCAAAATTCGTTGTCTACTGATATCTCGAGATTTAGGTATAGCAGCTAGAAGAAAATGCCGGATGACACATTTTCGAGCTCTTTCATCCCGAATGACTATTTCGAATATGATATTGAATTTTTTGATCCACGGATCTATTGCACCAGACTACTTCACAACTTTTCACTTTTCAAATGAACTGTATTGTACAAAAAGCATTCAGAACTGAATATTTGCAAAGTAAATAGTTTTGCAACTTTTCACTTTTCGAATGACTTCGCACAAAACGCATTCAAAATTGAAAAGTGCAAAGTGAACAGTTGCGAAGTAGATTTCTGATTTTTCAAATATAATCTATAGTTGAAAGTTCATTCAAATATGGATTTATTATTCATTAATTCAACACTTTTTGATGAGGTGGATTAGAATGACAGATTGCCGAATAAATTAGATCGGAATTAACGATTGACTCAATAATCCTTTCTTCGTTTTTGAAAGGAACCAGTGAATTTTGTATTATTGCTTCAAAATTTTCAAATCAAAATATTCCGAAAACGGTGCACAGTATCGAGATTCATCAAGAGTACCTTTTTGGTGTAAAATTGAATGATGTTTAAGATCGCTCAAAATCTAGCTTAATAAATCTAATATCAAAAAAGTTATGTTCGAGACAACTTGGTACGTGTAACTAGCGCCTTCTATGAGAATCAGACATCAAAACACACTCATTAGATGTATCAGCCTCCAAAACATATTCATATAAAATTTTATTACAATGTTGCCAGTAGTTTTGGCAAAATCGTGAAAAATGTGTATATTTTTTTATATATGTGATCGGTTTCAAAACATCTGGCGACGTTGTCCGATGCCCAACTTCCACTTGTTCCTGTCGTTCCATTGGCCTTCTTGCAAATTTCTTCTACTCATAGCCTTAGCTATCCCCTCTTTCCATGATTTCTTAGGTCTTCCTCGCTTCCTACGGTTTGGTGGTACCCACTGCATGACCAGCTTGGGTAGTCTGCCTTCATCCATCCGTTGTACATGTCCGTACCATATAAGCTGTTTTCTCTCAATATCTGCTGTTAGTGAGCCATCAATTCCCATACGCTGCTTGATATTATCATTTCTGACTCTATCCCTTCTAGATATTCTCAAGGAACGTCTAAATACATCCATCTTGGTCGTCTCTAGTTTCCTCTTAATGCCTTCCGTAATTCTCCATGTCTCCGCACCATAGGTCAGATGACTTTTCACAAAGGTTTCATATATGTTATATTTCCCTTGTTTGCCAATATCAGAGCTCCACCATATCCCATTCAGACAGCCTATTGTTCGTCTGGCCTGTATTATTCATTTTTTGATCTCTTTGTCGTCTTTTCCTGTTGTATCAAATTCAACTCCTAAATATGTATATTCGCTACATGTCTCCATTTCTTCAATTTCGAATTGTATGTTTCCCGGTTCAACTCCTATCGGTAAGTATTTTGTTTTCTGGGTATTCATTTCCAGACTCCATTTCTTATATTCCTCATATAGTTTCCTCGTCATATACTCGAGGTCCTCTTTATCATTCGCTATGACAACTTGGTCGTCTGCAAATTGTAGCGTATATAAACATTTTCCTCCAAGATCAATTCCCATTCCGCTGTATTTTCTTTTCCATTGTCTTAATGCTCTTGATACATAAATTTTGAAGAGTGTCGGCGAGATGCAACATCCCTGGCGTAGACCTTTATTTACAGAAAACTCCCTCAATATCCTGTTACCAATTTTAATTCTTGATGTTGACTCATCATATAGATTTTTGAGAGCTTTTATAAGGGTATGGTTGATGTTGGTTTCTTGCAGTGCCTTCCAAAGCATTTTTACAGGCACCGTATCGTATGTTTTCCGTAAATCTACAAACAGAAAATGAGTTTCCATATTAGTGTTTAATCTTTTCTATATAAGTTGTTTCACACAGAAGATATTGTCTGTGCAAGATCTTCCAGTTCGAAAGCCTGACTGCTCCTCTTCTTCCTGTTCTCTATATTCAAGTTCGATTAGATCTCGCAGAACTCTTCCATATAGCCGACTTAGTGTGCTCGTCACCGATATGCCTCTATAGTTGGAGCAGTCTAACTTGTTACCTTTTTTATGTATTGAAGTTATATAAGCTACCTTCCATTGTTCTGGAACCGGAGTACCGTTCATGTATTTGTTTATGCACCAAGTCAGTATATCCACAAGTTTATCCGATCCATTTTTAATCAACTCTGCTGGTATTCCTTCTGGGCCTGCCGCGCGACCATTTTTAAGGTTTGTTATTGCTCTTTTTATCATGTCATCGCCAACGCTGATCGTTTCGCCCTCAATTAATACCTCTGTTGGTGAAGTTATAAGATATTCATCTCTATCTTCTTTCAGCAAGTGTTCGTAATGTTCAATCCACTTTGTCGTTGGTATAAGTTGGATGTTTGCAGAATTCTTTTCATTTGACCTGACTTTTTTTATGAACATGATTCTGAACATCTTTTACCACCAAGGTACATGTTTATTTCTTGACACTTCCTATCCCATGTTTTTCTTCTTGCATCAGCTATTGTTCGTCCTGTTATTCTTTTTATTTCTAAATATTGGTCTCTGTCTTCTTGTGTAAGGGTGTTAGTCCATTTAAGATATAATTGCTTTTTCTGAATAACCAGATTTTCTATATATTTATTCCACCAAATGTTCGTGCGACGGGTTTCAATATTGATACCAATTGCCTCCTTTGTGGCTTCCTTGATACTATTCACAACGTTCTCATAGACCTCTTCCACAGATTTCTCTTCCAACTCTGATGTATCAAAAAGTTTCTCATTTAGTCTATTACGATATAGTAATTGTGTACTTTCATCAATAAGACTGTTCAGATCGTAATGTTTATCCTTTATTGTTTGTAATTTTTCTATTATTATTCTGTATGTTTTGCAAAAATTCTACAAATAAACACTTTAATTTCTTCCATTTCTTGAGTACTACCGTTGGTTACATTGCTGTTTGATGTAAATACATAAGGGAATAGTATTTTTGCTCTGACTATATAAAGGTCTGATCCACAAGTTATTCCTCTATATGCTCTGACATAGTTGATTTGTATTGTATTTTTCTGTTTTACGATAACGTAATCAATGACAGATTTTAAGTTTCTTGTGTATTGTACCCAGGTGTATGTATGAATATCCTTGTGTTTATAAAAACCGTTAGTTATTTTCAACTGATTATTTTGGCACATTTCAATCAGTCTTTCCCCGTTATCATTTACATTTTCTTCTCCATATGGGCCCACCACACATTATCCTTGATTTTTCGGCCAACTCTACTATTAAGATCTCCAAGTATTATTATCTCCCTTGTTTGGCCTATTTTCGTTATTTCCTCATGTAGTTGTTCAAAAAATTCATCCTTCACCAAGATAGGCTCGTCATCTGATATTGCGTATAGTCCCAGAAAGGTCAATGGCCTCTGATGAATATTTATGTTTATTCGAATCATATTCTCATTTATGTTTTCAAAATCAGTTATTCTACTCTTATATTTTCTGTTGATCATCAGGGACACTCCTTGTCTGACTCTTTGATGTTTCGGAACTCCACTATATATATGTATAAAGTTACCTATCGTTTCTGTACCACTTCCCTTTTTCTTTGTCTCAGTACCACCAAATCCATTTTCAACGTTTCTAACTCTCTGGTTATTTCATCCATTTTTGTTCTGATGCCCTGTACATTTCAAGTGCCAATATTCAAAGTCCCTTTTCGTAGCTTATGTCGTTTACCATGTGATCCGTCTAAAATTCCGAGGCGTTTGTTAGGCTTTTTAGCAAGTTGGGTTTTTACGTATAGCAGGGAGCTGGCCTGTTGCTACAACAATCCTCCTTTATCCGGGCTTGGGACCGGCCATCGAGCTACTCAATCCACCCGAGAGAAGTCCTGGCGGAGTTGTATATTTTTTTTCAACCTTGTATTTGAATACGGATGGCGATACGAAAATTTTTTACTGAACAAACTCCTATTATTTTTCAGTTATCTATCTATCCTAGAGGAGGAGTCACCTTTTTTTGAAACACTGTATACGGACGAAATTTTTTGAACTACAGACTTGATTGTCACAGGTCCAATTACATGAGGACCATTCTCCTTCAACATTTTTTAGGTAATGAATTAAACGTTGACGAGTGTTCTCACTCGGTTAGTTTCTTGCAACATATCTATTCCTGCTCTCTTGATACAGCATTCAAACATATTAAATTTTCCGTATATTTGAAAATTTCTGGACACTCAAAATTAAAAACATGTGGGGATCCTCATCGAGAACAATGAATAACAAATTGACCAAAGAGAAATTTATTTGACAATCGATTTTTCCGTTTACAGAGTATTGGGTTCACGAATAATAAATGCATATTCTATAGTCACTATGGTACCACCTAACTATGTAAAGGATGGGGTGATACATGAACGACAATTTTTTAACTGAAAGAGATAAAGGAAAATGAATGGCTCATTACGGTCGTCTTTTTTAGAGAAACTGAAAAGGCCATAAACTGCATACTTTGTTCATTGCAATCCATACTATATCTTTTCTCAAGAGGTTTCTTTGCTGAGCTATAACATAAAGTTGTGTATTTTCTTATGGAAACAATAGTTTTTTATGACTCAGAAAGAATCATAATTTTTTTCCGTTTCGAAAATATATAACACATTATACAGGGTGAGCGACGTAAAACAGTTCAGCCTAATATTTTTCTAAGTATGCTCTAGAAAATGCTTCGACAAGTGAATCTTTTGACACTAAATAAAAATTGTTCAGTATAATCATGAATAGAATGAGGAATGTTCACAGGTATGCAAAATCGATCGAAACTTCATCACAGTATAACCTATATGTATATGAAATCACTAGTTTTTGTTTCAGTCGAAAAGACATAGTAGTTCGGATTTTACAACCCCGCGAATATTCAATTCCTCGCAGCGATGAGACGTCATACTACATACGCAAATCGCACTCCGTGAGCCGAGAAGCCCTTATATTGGACCCGGCTACGTACTGAACCTCGCAAGTCGTTGGGTGTAAAGTGACGTCACACGGATCCATCGAACTCATGTTTATAACTCGATATCTCGGGCGCTATTTGAAGTATTCAAATAATTTTTGGACACAATATTTTCATTTTCTACGGACAATAGGAATATAAAGAAATTGAAAAATGTGAACATTCCTCATTGCAAAACCTTTGAAATGATGTGTCACTCGAACCCAATAGAGATTTGGGAATCTTGAAGGTCATATAACCCAGACCACGAAGTCAAAAGGCGTCGAAAGATTTATTCTTCTAAGAATTTTCTATTACCTACGTACGGAAATATTGGTCAGAAGGGTTTTTTTACGTGGGTCACCCTGTATACATTTTTGAAACGGAAAAAAATGATGTTTTTTTCTGAGTCATAATCAACTACCGTTTACATAAGAAAAAACACAACTTTATGTTATAACTCAGCAAGAAAACCTCTTAGAAAAAAACATAGTACGCTACTGGATTGCTATTCATTTTTCTCCATCCCATTGGGTTAAAAAGTTATAGTTCATGAATCACCAATTCTGACCACCCTCTACTTACTACTATTCAATAGTGGAATGGAAAGCAGAAAAAGAGATCATATATTTTTTCTAATGGAGTAAGTATTGAGGAGAACAGTTACATATGATATATTTTCAAAATCAGCAACAAATTTCCAGCAAGATGAAGGAACTTTTAATTATAACTTGTATTTGAAAATTTAGCTGGATCAAAACATTCAGTATCATCTATCATATTCGAATTGATCAAAATGAAGTGCATGCCGAATGTTCGAGAACGAGTTGAAAAAAGCAATTAATTTAGCATTATAGAACATGGAAATTTCTCAATTTTCGTTCATAATTCAAAATCTAGAAATGATAGGCCAGTTCGGTATTCAGATTTGGATTAGTCAGGAAAAATAGATCAAGTATGAGTCATCTGTTCAATGCAATGCGAGCCAGCTATGTCTAAATTCACACACATCGTTTTCTGGTCGGCCGGTTTCATCCAAATCGCACGTTGATTGGTGAATTTGAACTTGCATTCACGCCGGCACCAATCAGCGTGCGATTTAGATGGCCGGTATGAAACCGGTGTGTGTGTGTGTGTGTGTGTGTGTGTGTGTTGTGTGTGTGTGTGTGTGTGTGTGTGTGTGTGTGTGTGTGTGTGTGTGTGTGTGTGTGTGTGTGTGTGTGTGTGTGTGTGTGTGTGTGTGTGTGTGTGTGTGTGTGTGTGTGTGTGTGTGTGTGTGTGTGTGTGTGTGTGTGTGTGTGTGTGTGTGTGTGTGTGTGTGTGTGTGTGTGTGTGTGTGTGTGTGTGTGTGTGTGTGTGTGTGTGTTGTGTGTGTGTGTGTGTGTTGTGTGTGTGTGTGTGTGTGTGTGTGTGTGTGTGTGTGTGTGTGTGTGTGTGTGTGTGTGTGTGTGTGTGTGTGTGTGTGTGTGTGTGTGTGTGTGTGTGTGTGTGTGTGTGTGTGTGTGTGTGTGTGTGTGTGTGTGTGTGTGTGTGTGTGTGTGTGTGTGTGTGTGTGTGTGTGTGTGTGTGTGTGTGTGTGTGAGCCAGCGTAAGCTGGCTCTCTTGCCGACCGCCCATGCTGGCCTATCGTGGCGCATGGCCGTGCATGACCCAATGTGAGCATACTGGAGCCTTTACACATTGGCGATGGCCAGTAGTACAGTCACTCTGTTAGGGAGTTATTGGGGATTCAATAACGCCAGGCACTAATAAATCCTGGCCGTATTTGACATCTGAGTATGCGCAGAGGAAAAAAAATACGACCTGGAATTATTAAAGTAACTGCCTGCCATTATTTGTGGCTCCATAAATCCCGGTACAGCCATGCTGTTATTCCTAACCGTGTATGTATATTTTCTCTAGAACATAGAATATTCTATGATCAAAGATGTTTTCTCTGTTCCTAACCGAGTATTATTTCATGATACAAGGAATGTATTCCTTGAATCATAGTATTATTTCTTTGGGAGAATTTCTATTTATTAAAACATTGTCCAGAATCAGAAATTCGATGTACATCATCTGCTCCTGCCAATATTGCCGCTTCCAAAAGCGACATTTCTGAATGTTAAGGTAGATAGTCAATGTATTAAGATGTTTGTTTACAGGCACGACGCACAACAAACGCGCACAACGCGGCGAATTTAAGGTTAGGAATAAATCCTCAAAATAACGCAGGCCCAATGACTCCTATTTCTGGCACATTTTTAAGTCAGGCAGTACTTGTCACTATTAATAGTGACTTGCGTTGATAGTGGATGGCAGTATTCCAATATATCCCTATTAATAGTCCAAGATCCCAAAGCTGTCTGACGTAACTTATTTTCACATGGATGATTTTTATATATGATGACCCCCCCAAAATCTTAAAATTACATTGCTTATAATGAGCTCTTTCTGCAAATACACTTCGGATCAGAAAACTGTAAACCCATAACATTTCTTTCAGATAAAACTGCCGCAAATTAATACTTTGAGAAGCAATTAGTGGAAAATATTTCCTAAAAACACTCTAAAAAAAATAAAAAACTTCATCTTATACAAAATATATAGAGTTTTCCTCAAATCTCTTAATCGAAGTTAATTTTTTTAACTTTTTATAAATGGGCTGAGTCGAAGGCCCAATACTTTTTAGTATGTACCCAGATATATTGTACAATGAATTCAGTTTAATGTAGCACAAATTGAATGCTGGAGCTTTTACTTCAGTCGGAAGTACCACTTCAGTACCGCTTCATCATAATCCTGACTCATCCAAAAAACCTGATTCAAGTTCCCGATCATCATCTGCATTGCTGCTTTTTGAAGTATTTTTTTGAATATTGAAAAACACAAATTGATTTCAAATTATTTTTCACTTGCACAGCTTCGGCACAACTTGTTTGCTCCTCAAAACACTAAACAGGTTTTCCAGACAGTCCTGAGAAAATCTACTCTGTTTTAACTTCTCTGATCTAACAGATACCTAAGTTTGAAGTTCCAACATGGTTCGGGTCGACCTGTTTTTGAAATGCTTTCCAAATTTTCTTATAGCTAACCTCCATGTATGTGAAGATGAATTCTTCTAAAAATTTAATGGTCTCAACATAAATATCTTCGTTGAATTTGCTCAGTGCAGCAGATGGATGTCGTGAAGTCATCAAGTAAAACCATTTTTCAACATTATCTGAGAACCACGCTGTTGTCAAAATTCTGGCTTGTCGAGGTTTTCAGCTTTCAGCTAGAAACTTGAGAGCACTACTCACTGAATGGCTTACAACATTACTTGAGGTACATACTTTCATTTTTGAAAAATGAGAGGGCAGTAGATCTTCTTCTGACAATGTTGGTGCTAGTTTTCAAAAAATGATTTTTTTTTGGTCTCTTACAACTTCTGAGATATGGCCAGACATTATATGGGAAGATGGTAACTTATACTGTGATTTTTTACTATTGTTATAGCATCAGGTAGATCAATAATTTTGTTCGTTATCAGCATTGAATTTATGTTTTTGAACAAATGAGGTACATTTGCAAAGACAAACACATTTTACTCCTTATTTTAAGGGTGTCTAATTTTATTTTTCACTGGAGAATATCCACCTGCTCCTATCTCCCATGTATTTTCATAAGGCTTGATTAAATGGGCCTATATCTGAAGTAATACTCAAAATTTTCAGACCGAGTTCTTCATTTTTCGTTGAATATATCGGTTATTATATTCCTAAATACAGTTCCATTCACAGAGTCTGAAGTGAAGTAATATGCTACAACCTGTTTCCAACTGATAGTTACACCACCCAGCACAAATACCAAGACATGGTTCGCTGTACCGGTGTGATCTGGAAGTGTTACATCCACATAGTACTAGTTTAAGGATGTGTCATAAGTGCTTCCCAGTGTGATAGTCATTTTATTTAAAACTAGCACACAATCCTTCTCATGAGATGAAAATTGTTCAACTTTCAATTTCAAAAATGAGAAAACTTCATTTAGAATACCAGAATCAAATTTTAAATTTTGAGTCGTCTTTGCAGAGTTCTTATTGATGGCAAATGATATCTCTGTTTTAATAATTCAGAATATTCACTGCTGTCACAAATAAATTTCAATTTTTTATTATGGTATCGTTGGTCCATATCATAAGATTTACACTCTTGCTCATTTTCTTCTTCTTCAAAGCTAACAATTGGTCATTAGTCATTGTTCAATAAGAAGTTCAACACATCACACTGTGTGAGTATACGCAAGTCACCCACCAAATCCCACACCTATACCTTGCAGCAAATGCTACCAATTTGATCACATCACAGAAAAATGCAACCAACAAATTAAATGCAACAAATGCCAAGGTACCCACAAAACGGCAAATTGCAAAACAAATCCGCCACCGAAATGTAGTGCATGTGGTTCTGAAGAACATCTAGCATGGTCGGCTAAATGCCCGAAACACCCCAAAAAACCTATCGAAGGTATACCAAATGTAACCATCAAGCCCCTCAACAAAAAAACCAGAGACATAGAAGAGATATGCAAGAAAAATAACAGGATACATGCACCCCTTACTGTACATGATGACATCATAAATACTTATATCAGAAAGTTGAACAAGCCCAAACATACCAACAGGGACGAACTACTGTCTAAACTGAAGAAAAGATTCTTGTCACAATACAAAATAGATACCACAGCTGTCTTTTCAGGCAATCGAGTATACATTCTCATGTTTGATGTGGAAGACCCAAACGAACCGTCACCAACTGAACCTATAGACAACAATACAAACAGGCAAATTCAACTCTGATATCAAAATACTTTACAACAATATTAATAGTTATACACCAAAGAAATACCTGATCAATAATTTTATAGAGGAGAACGAGATACACTGTGCAATGTTTGTAGAAGCAAAAATAAAAGAAGAATGTAACATTACTTACAGGGACTGGGATGTTTTGCATCGAGTGGGTAACAGAGTTAATAATACCAGGGGAGGGAGTATAGTGCAGTGCAATCCCATCTTAAAAATGGGTAAGAACAATTCTCCTACTCTAAATAACAACTTAAACGAAACTCTGCATTTCACAATTTCCTTTAAAAATGACAGACTACATATATTCTTAGTATATATACACCCTCATTCTAAAATTGAAGAAACAATATTTACAAAAGCAGCACTATATAAGTATTCACTAATCATAGGAGACTTCAATCTAAATCCAACAAAAAACAAACAAATGAATAAATTTCTTCAGAATGGTACATTCAAAAAATATAACACGCCTCCAACATTCTTAATGAACAATAATCCTGACAGCACGCCAGACCTTCTGATATATTCTTCAAATCTAGAAAATAACATAAAAGATTTAGTACTGCTGCCAGACCTCGGCTCAGATCATCTTGCAATGCTAATCACATTGAATTCAGACACAGATATGGAAGAAATAGTCCAGAGAAAAACTTTCATATTTGATAAATGCAAAATCAATAAAGTCAATGAGGACATGAGCAACTTCGTAAATTCTCATCAGCAAACAAATATAGGCGAAGATTACATTACATTATTTAATAACAAACTTTCTGAATGTATAATCAAACACACACCTATAGCAAATCACCATCCATTTTTACACGACCTACCGCCTTTCATTGTAAAAATGATCAAGAACAAACGCAAAATGTACAGAGAATATAGATGCTGCCCAAATACAAATTTCAAAACTAAATTAAACGAATACAACACTAACATTCACAAAATGATTCAACAGTATAGACAGCATAGATGGACTGAGGCTTGCAGATCAATTGGTTTGGCCAAAGGTAAAAACTTCTACAGGCAAATTAACAAACTCTCTAGGTACAAACATACCTACAAAATACCCACAATTAAAGCCAATAATATAGAATATATCACGGATCAAGAAAAGACAGATATATTTGCACAACACTTTCAACAGGCATACCAATACGACAAGGACAGGAACTTTGACTCGGAAACAGAAGCCCTAATAGAAACTTGGTATAATGAATACTTTAGCAACTCCGAGAATGATAATGAAAACTCCGTGGAGATGGAAATAGAGGAAACCACATATTATGAAATTCTACACAACACCAAGAACAGTGCCCCTGGGGCAGACAACGTACCCTGGAACATAGTCAAACAATTACATCCAATCGTTCATGAACACATAATGAAGATATTAGAATGGTGTATAAACAACAAAACCTTCCCAGAAATATGGAAAACTGGTAACGTCATTCTTATTGCAAAACATAACAAAGACCCAAAAAAAGTTGAAAATTACAGACCGATAACGCTTTTACCAGTACTGGGAAAACTCTTGGAAAAAATCATTAAATTACAGTTAGAAGAACATTTACAGGACTATATTTCCAATTTTCAATTCGGTTTCCGCAGAAAGAAAGCCACAGCTCACCCCTTGACAATTTTCATCTCTAATCTACAAAATGCCCAACTAAACAACAAAAAAACAGCAGCAGTGTGTATGGATATCAACAAAGCATTTGACAGCATGTGGATAAAGGGGCTACTATACAAAATTTTCAAAAAAGGCTTACCTCAATACCTTATCAAAATAGTGAGGGAATATTTGGAGAACAGAAAATTGAAAATAAGTATCAACAATTCGTCATCCAACTACTTCACCCCTGAGCAAGGTACACCCCAAGGATCACCATTATCTCCGTTTCTTTACAATATTTATTGCAGCGACATTCCCACTAGCAACAATGCAAACCAATATGTCCTACAGTATGCGGATGATACAACGGTAATTTCAAACGAAAAAACACTAAAGAAATGTATTGATAAACTCCAAGAAGACATAAACAACATAACTTCATGGTTCGCTAAATGGAGACTAAACGCTAATCCAGGAAAATCCCAACTAATTATATTCAACCACAACATCACGGTTCAATCCCCAACTATACTGATAAACAACATAAGGGTCAAACCATCACCATCAATAAATTATCTCGGTATTCAAATAGACAACAAAGCTAGCCTGAAACTCCACGCTCAAAATGTAAAGAGAAAAATTGTTAGTAGAGCCAAACACTTTAGATGTCTGACATATAAGGACCAAGGAATCAACATGAAAACAGCAGCAATCATTTACAAATCTATATGCAGACCAATACTTGAATATGGACATCCATTGTACGCAAATTGCAGAGAATCAGTAATGAAGATCTTGGAGGTAGCTGAAACAACATCCCTCAGAACAATAACAAAATTAAGGCACCCAAATAACCCACTATATAACCCTCCCAATCCTTTGCTATACCAGACAACAAGGATAGAACCCATCGGAGAACGTATCAAAAAATTAAATAAGAACTTTATGGAGAGGCTAGAAAAATTAGAAGACATAAGTGAGCTGATGCACAACGATCCAATAGTACACCCGAGCAGAAAATCATTTTTTTTTTCCTAAAATAATTTAAATGCTATGTAGGCTGAAGGACTTAGGTCGATGGCCATTTGATAATGTCAATAAAGTACCGTTATCTATCTATCTATCTGTCATAACACACTATGATTTCTTGATTTCGATAGAACTGTTAAAAATAACTGAAAGAAACTCCCCTTGTATGTTTTTATTTCGAGAGTATAGTCACAATAGTGGGGAAGTTATAAATATATACTATAAAAATTGGCCTAATTCGAAAATCACCCTGTAGCACGAAAACTAGATGCCGTAGCGACTTGCGGTTTTCAGCAATATATGTTTCTCGAGAAAAAGATCATAACATAGGGATCAGTTGGTTAATATATTTTAATTTAGGATATATTTTTAATTTAGGAAATGCCGAACCATATCATTTAAATCTGAACACCCTGTACTTTTAGTCAATCTAAAAAAATAATCAATAAAAAGTTCAATACCCCACTCGAAAACTTCAATTCTCCACACAAATACACACATGAAATAAGATACGAAGTGAACTTTTTTTTAAATCATTCATAATGTCATTTGAATATCAGATTCAGTTATTCACAGTATGGATAAAGTAAGGAACAAATTTATTGGATCGTTTTTGAATGGTTTCAAGCTAAGCGGTCGGACAGGTCAGTGCCGGATTTACACAACAAGAGGCCCTAGGCCGAATTATTTGTGCGGCGCCCTTTCTACCGGGGGTCTCCCCAGCGCTAAGGAGTAGGGGTGCGAGAACACTTCCTCGGAAAGTTTTTAAAAAACTATGCTATAATTTACGACGTGTAGTAGTAGGCCTGCCCCCTGCCGCTGTAGTTGAGTAGAGAAGTCGAACGATGTTAATTATGTTATGTTTGAATATCTTCTACACTTGTTGTTTGTGTAATTAAAAAAAAATCCTGGCTTTTGCGGGCCCCCTTTAGCCTGAGGCCCTGTGCCGCAGCCTAGTCGACCTAGTAGTAAATCCGGCCAATTAGTTTGTCGGATTAATTCGTTAGGAAAAATTGTTGCTTAACGTTAAAGTAAAAAACACGTTCTTAAAGTTTAATTATCTTGAATAAATTGATCGAAGGATACCAGTTGGACATTCATTCAACTATAATTTTAAAATAATATATTATGAAACTGGATGTGAAGAGTCATTGTTCCCAACTTCTTCAACTAAGTTTTGGAATTCCTACATCGACTGTCTATAAAATTTTGTTAATGCTTCTTTGTCATGTATTTAGCGCTTTTTCCTGCTTTTCAAGAGTTCCTCATCTCTATTGAATTTAAACTCGATGAAGCCTTCTTGAGGATAAACAATTGTCGTACTACTTTTAGAATCTTTTTGTCAAAATTAAATTCTTTTATAATAATTTTAATAATCATTAGAAGGTAATCAATTAAATAATAAGAACCTATACTATATCAAATATTTCAGTGGTGAACACAACGGTCAGAACTTGGGTAAGATTTGCCTTTTCACCACGATCCGCTGAGAAAAAAAAAGCAAAAACATTAAAAAAATCCTAATGGATGAATGGAGACGGCGAAATGTAGGAATATTTACATTTTCAGCAGCATTTTTCGAGTATTTCAGAAAAGTTTTCGAAGGTGCGAGTATATTCATATCGCGACCAGTTTCCTCGTTTTTCGTTTATCAATCTTCGTGGGGGTGGCACAGTATTAGGCTAGGCATTTGGAAATATTTCGCGTTCTTTTTGGTGCGAAATGGTGAATTTAGTGATCTTTTGTTAATATAGGATTATTTCTATTCATTCTGATATGTCGATAACCCTATAATTGATTTTACTTCATTATTTGATCATTTTTCTTGAAGTCATTAAAAAAGAAATGAGCATTTTGACAAATCTAAATTTATATAGTAGTAGGTACTCATCTCGAGTCGAAGAAATATCGAGTAGCCCCTTCAGTTGCGAACTGAAGAGATTTATACTGTGACATTCTTTCATGTTAGATAATTTTTTCATTTTCAGAGATCACTATTCAGATAGAGGATATGCTGAGATAACCCCCCCTCATATTGTACAAACTCAAGTAGAAGGAGGTGCTACTCTCTTCAAGTTAGATTACTTTGGGTAAATATAATTTCGAAAAGTAGTATTGATTCAATAAGTTTTAAAAAAAAATTTCAGAGAAGAAGCATACCTTACTCAAAGTTCTCAACTTTATCTTGAAACATGTTTGCCTTCTATGGGAGACGTATTTTGTATTGCTGAGAGCTTCAGAGCTGAACAGAGCAGAACAAGGAGACATCTTGCAGAGTAGGTACAGGTGTTCTATACTTTTTTAAGGAACAAGAAGTACCTATTGAACAATTTTCCAATATTCTGTGGTTTATTAATGAGTTTTTCATTTTGTTCTATAAATTATATGGAGAAAAATGTAAATTATGATTTATTTGCAGATATACCCATGTTGAAGCAGAATGTCCCTTCATTACCTTCGATGAACTTTTAGATCGATTGGAAGATTTGATATGTGATGTTGTTGATAGAGTTCTGAAATCGGCATATGCAGATATTGTCCATGAATTGAATCCCGATTTCAAGGTGCCAGAACGTCCATTTATGAGAATGAATTATGCAGATGCTATTGAATATCTGAAGAAGAATAACATAACAAAACCTGACGGAACATTTTATGAATTTGGTGAAGTAAGTTGACTCATGAATATTTTACATCCTCTTAACTCAAATTTGGAGCTTACTGGTTATTTATCATTATTATTGGCTCTTTATTAAAAATTTTCAATGAATCCAACAACTCTATGTTAAACCGAGAATTAACTACTTTTTAGGATATACCAGAAATGCCTGAAAGAAAAATGACTGATTTGATCAATAAGCCTATCATGTTGTGTCGTTTCCCAGCAAATATTAAATCTTTCTATATGAGTAAATGTCCAGAAGACCGAAGGTTGACGGAAAGTGTTGATGTTCTCTTACCCAATGTTGGTGAGATTGTTGGCGGGTCTATGAGGATTTATAATTTGGAGGAACTCTTGGAAGGGTGAATATTGATTTATAGATAATATAACCTTAATTTCTGATCCCCTAATTAGCATATTATGTTGGTATCACAGCATTTGTGAAAATTTTATTCCACTTACAAAATTATATCCTGCATTCTACCCTCTAACTAGATATCTAACAATATCTAGTTATTGTAGCTCTGATTACTTTTCATAGTATAAGTCTATAACTTTGTACCACCTATTTTTTTGGATTGATATTGATAATATTCACTACTTTTAATGTGTGTTGACTGATTTCAATGTAAACTTGTGAGTGATTAACTCATTGAATGAACTTTTATGCTCATGAAAGTTTCCTGGTTCTTAAATGAAAGAAAACGATGGAGATTGGTGACAGAATTGGCCACATGCAAAACAAAAATTCCAAGGGCAAACATACGAGAAATTTAGCTGTATAATATTGAATTTCAAGTCCATCATCTACATAAAATGCGAAATCAAAACATAATATATTTTCTGCATTCCCTTAATAATTGTAGCTTGAATGACCTTGTTCTTTAGCATTTTCACATCCTGACTTTGTCAGTTTCTCAAATATAATTAGAGCAAGATTCAGAGCACAAATTGTGATACTAAAATTTTCCGGACTAAATTCAGTTCCGAATTTTGATTAGTGGCAAACAGCTCTAAAGCACAGATACTGCAAAAGAATTACATCTAGAGCAACAAATACACAAACAGGATATATTTATAAGAATAACTGGAGAGGAAGTGACATTTGAAAAACTGTTGAATTACGGGTTGTTTTATAAAAATAGGCATTATCTTGTATAACCTAGTAATCCCCCTGAACCCATAGGGAATCCTATTGTAAAACTTCCCTCCCACTCAAATGCAAGCCATGTGGCTCTGAAGATCACCAGGCATGGTCTCCAGAATGCTCAAAACACCCCAAGAAACCTTTAGAGGAATACCTAAAGTTGCTATCAAACCACTTTACAATAAGTCTAGAAACATAAAAGGATTGAATAAGAAACAAAGGAGAATTCATAACACAATTACAATCCATGATGATATAGTCAATACATATGTAAATAAACGTAAAAAGACTAACAGGGAAGAACTAATAATCCATAAATCAAAACTCAGATTCATCAACGAATATAGTAATAATAATTTTTTTTCCTAGCGGCCCTCCCTACGTAGATAGGGCATTCTAAATGACCCCACAGGATATTCATATCAGTGGAATAATAATTTAATGAAAATTTGAAATGATAAACAGTAGTAAGGACCTCTTAAAATACTGCCCTTAAATTTAAATCAGCTTGTTTAGTTTACCAGGGGCGGACTAATTTGTCCATTTTAATGCTTATATTTTTAACATGATAAGGAGTTGAAAAAAAAAAACAAATTCGGACAGCTTGAACATAAAGCTTAAAAAAATGTAGTCTTTTTCATTGTCAATAAAATGAACTGTTTTCGGAAAATGAAATAATAAAAAAAGTAATAATTTTATTTATATTTAAAAGAACCATGAATTCTCATTTTTTTCGTCAGCAACAAAGTGTGATACGAAAGTTATTCAAGGAACAAAAAAGTTTTAGTTTTTATTAGATAATTATTTCAAACCTCACCGACTGTACGGTATCCGGGTCTATAAAATTCTAAGAGTCAAAGGTCAAAAAATCAACTTTTTGCATGTTTTTCTGAAATATGTATCTTGGTTTCTATCAGATTTTTGGTATTTTTATATATAGGGTGTACCAGGTTCGAAGGCCTATTAGACGTTTCTGGAGACCTGGACCTAAATTTTTAATTTTTTTTTTCTGTTTTTTCGATTGAAATTTTGCTGGAGTATTCAATTCTGAATACATTCCTATTAAACTCGTTGCTTTCGTCGAAATACTTTTCAAAATATGACGAAAAAACTGAAGAAAAAAGAGAGAAAAGAGTGTTCTGTACTATGTTTGTTATTCCTATTCTAAATATCTTTTGCACAAACCGTTTTCACATTTTTGAAGTAGAAGACTGGAAATATTGTAAATTTCCAGAACTTTTGTTTTTCAAATGGGAACCCCATTTTTTTATGTTTGCATTGGATTGAGATGTATGTATGTATTCTGATTTTATGTCTTGCCTAAAGTAACATTCATAAAATCTGATTCATATCAATAATAATAAATAAATTCAGAAAAAAGGTATGTCACTAGTGAATTATTGGAATAATTTATCTTCTATGTCCATATAACATTGTTGATATGAAACATATTTTATGAATTTGACTCTACGTACGACATAAAATCAGAAAACCTCGAATACCTCAAGAAGTATTTATTTTAGGAGCATTAACATGTTAGAACAAAATCATTATTTTTTTCCGCAGAATTAACGCAATCATAAAAAAATATTTGAAAAACAAAAGTTATCGGTCAATTCTTCGACCCGGAATTTGGAACTCCCCTGCAACGAATTTTTTAAAATTCTACAGTCTTCTACTTCAAAAATGTGAAAACGGTTTATGCTTAATACCGAAAACTCTTTTCTCTCCTTTATCTTCAGTTTTTTCTTCATAATTGGAAAAGTATTTCGACGAAAACAACGAATTTAATAGGAATGTATTCAAAATTCAATTCCCTATCTGAATTTGAATTGAAAGAATAGAAACCAAAAATTTTGAAATATTTTTTCCTACCCTGTATAAGTGAAAGTGGTAAGGTTACAAGAATATTATAGCTCGGTAGATAATGTCGAATAATATCATAATCCCAATTTTCAGATTTCAAATAGGTCCAGTTCTTGAGAAACGTCTAATAGGCCGTCGAACTTGGTACACCCTATATAATAAATATTGTAGAGGTATAAATTCTCTACAACTCTTGTTCTGAAAGTTTTTTTGTAGACATTGAGAGAGTCTTCCGGGCTTATTGGCCGTGGTCTATTAGAAATTATTTCACCTAACGTTTGGCCTACAACTGCGGTAGGCATCTTCAGAGGATTCTTGGTCTGAGGTTGTAACTCGACCGCTGAATTTCCGTGAGTGATGGGGTTCTTATACCCCGGTTGAGGGCGGGAGAAGGTTGTTGGTTTACACATCGCCACCACTTCGTATTGGCTTGATATTGGCTTTTTCTTATACCGCTAACCATGCGCTAAGCACCAAAGGAGTTTCTTTCCTTCTGTTCCTGGTAGAAAACAAAAAAAAACTTAATCAAGAGACCGAAAGAGACAGAGACCCAACAAGGGAAAGAACTCTCCCCAGCCTAATCAAACACCTTCAACAAAGTGTTGCCCTGCGATTTTATATGATCCCTTAATAATTTTTTGTAAGATGTCAAACTCTTCAATTGTGTTAATTCGCCGGGGAGAGAGCCATAAAATTTTGGACCGTAATAAAATACACTTCTTTGGGTGAAGTTTCTTTTATATAAGAGTAACTCTGGAAGATTCGCTCGTCTAGTCTGGTACGGAGGAGGATGTGTATTTATTTCACGGACTTCTCTTCTTGTCCACAATATTGATCGATACACATATAGTTTTCTCACGGATAAAACATTTGCTTCCTCATAGAGCAAATACGTCGGATATAAGCGCTTCTTTCTCAAGATAACCCTCAAAATATTATTTTGTAATTTCTCTATTGGATCTAAGGCATTTTTATAACAACTCCCCCACGCAAGCACGCAATAACAGAGGATAGACTCGAGAAGAGCACCGTAGGCATAGATTAACTGTGTTTTGTTCAATATAAATTTCAACCTGTAAAATTTGTAAACCACCACCCTAAGTTTTTTTACCATGTTAAATACATGTTCTTTTCAATTTAAATTTTGATCCAGTACGATACCCAGATATCCCACAGTCTTTACCCTGACAATAGTTTGGCAATTACAATCTGAAAATTTCATGCATTGGCCCTCATGTACCCTAATGACTTCAATGTCTGGTTCATCTGCTGCTGTCGCTGAGAACGTGATGAATTTGGTCTTGGATACATTCAGACTTAGAAGACTTTGATTTAAGAATCGATAGATTATCTGCATTTCTAGTTCTGCCTTCAACAAGACCTCAGCCCAAGTCTGTCCCTCAATAATGGCAACAGTGTCGTCGGCATATGAATTTATTTTACCACCTACAGGCAACTTTGTCAGTAGGTTTATGTAGACCAAGAACAAGATCGGTCCCAACACTGTGCCCTGGGGAACACCCATGGAAACAGGTAGTGGGTCACTCATTTCATCCCCAACCTTGACAATTAAGATAGGTCCTGAAAATATTTAAGGCACTTCCACGAACGCCAATCGCTTCCAATCTATCAAGTAATGTACTGAAATTCACAGTATCGAATGCCTTGGCAAGATCCAGGAAAATGGCCAGGCACTTCTAGCCGCCGTGACTAGTCGTAATGACGGACTTAATCAGTGCAAGGATCGCATCCTCTGTGCTCCTATTCTCTCGAAAGCCGAACTGATTTTCACTCAAGATCTTATTTCTAGTCAAATAGGCAACAAGTCGTGACTTGAGGCAGTTTTCAAATATTTTCGCGAAGTTGTTCATCAGCGTTATAGGCCTGTAATTGGTTGTTTTTTCACAGCCACTCTTGAATGTAGGGGTCGTTATTGATTCCTTGAAATGCCGTGGTGTCAAGCCCGCTGAAAAGCAAGTATTTATGATATACGATATCGGCTTTAATAGGTATACATGACATTTTTTTATCAAACATGCAGATACACCATCTGGACCTGGAGCAGATGTAGATTTTAAACCATTAATGATGGATATCAACTCATTTTCAGAAACGGGATTTAGAAAGATCGTGCCATCCCCAAAACTTTGTTCAACTGGTATTTGTCTTTCTCTGCTTACTCCGTCGGCCATTTTTTGCCAATGCTACCAAAAAATCTGCAGAAAAATTACAATCAAAATATTCATTTAAATTATATGGTTCTATATTCAACAAAAAAATTTTAAGTTGACTTTTAAAAATATTAAAATTATTAATGTTCTTTATGTGTGAAGGCAGTATGTTGAAAATTTTCAGTCCTATATATTGTGGAGAGTTTTTACATATGTTCTATCGATATCTTTCCGTTCGAAAATCATGTTGAAACAGGTTTGATGATTATGGACATCAGCACTGCAGAGAAACTTCGACTTATTCAAATAAACGTATTTACAAATCTCATATACATATATGTATTCCCACTAGGGTTAAAATGCCAATCCTTATAAATTGACCCCTGCACGATTATATTGGTTTTAGACATAATATAGTACGTCAAATTCTTTTTTGTGTGGTGAATATTTAACCACTATGAGTACATACATATTCCGTAATGTAACCTTGAACCTATATGAGCATTGTAGATATCCCACCGCAAGATGGGAGACATACATACTGCTGTCGCCCTGTCAAGTAACTTGACAACCAACTTAATGCGGGTCCTCTGACTCGTTAATTTTTTTGCGCAATGTAGTTTATTATAATATTAAAGTTGCTTGTTTATTTATCGCTTGAGGCAGTACGAAGTTTGCCGGGTCAGCTAGTTATTCATATTTTATTTTCGTCAATTTCATTCATCAAGCATATGTGGATGTTTGTTTTCATTTCGCAATCAAAATATTTATTTCACTCCTTTCTCCATAATATTTATATTTCATTTATCTGTTAAAATTATTTCATGGAATGTGGTTTGTTTCCAAAACAGTTGCAGTGAACAACTTTATCATTTTTACTTTGCCCTCTCTCAACTGAGAACATTGTCTGCGGGCGCCCATGCATAACTGAAATCGTCTGCACCCTATCGTTTTTTGAAAATTTTTGTTTTGCCCCCTCTGAGAGAAAATGCTGCGGGTGAGCATGCAACATTACCATCACATCTGGAACTAGGGGCGTTGGCAATGAATGCGGTTTCATTAGGATTACGATAACCCGTTGTACGCCCTTCTGTGACGTGTGAACGTGTAATCAAAATTTATTCTTGGTGAAATTTCAAAATTTTTTCCAAACTTTTTCCAGAATTTGATTGGAAATAGGTATCGCTTTCATTCTAAAAAGAAAAAATTGTAAAAGTTCAAGGAAATAATACCCGTCGGCATTAGCGTTATCCAAAGCGAACCTACCAGGTATAGGTTGGGCGGTCGGATTTTCGCTTCTTTATTTGGGTGTGTGTGTTTTTGTTGAAAGCATGAACATTTTGAAGAAAAATTCTGTTGAATTAAGCGATTTCCTATGTATTCACGGAAAGTATACAAAAGCAATCTCCGAAAAGCGAGTGAAAAAGGAAGAAATTCAGTTAGGGGTATTAACTTTCGTTTAAAATTTAATTGAGGAAAGATTAGTTTGAAAAATTAATGCATTAATTAGTGGGCGGTGGTTTTTCAAATTTTCTAAAATGAAAAATGAAAAAACTTTTTGAATTTTTTTTATATTTCTTTTCTGAATCTTCGAGCAACATCTGCAATAAAATTGTGAAAAAGCTCAGAAAAACTTTCTTTCCCATGTTTAAAAGGTGATGAGCTTTCCACAGCAACAAACTCGATCCTTTAATTATTTAAAAAACTCGATCGAGAAAAACAAAAAATGGCTGGCTGGACTGATTCGGCTTTTGGTAGGGTTTATATGAACATATTGAACTGTAAATGGCACACTTAACATTCTTAGTTTTTGTTTGATCCAGCGCTTGATTTTCCAAAACCAGAAGCCCTCTTTCGTTGCAATTTTTTTTTTTGAAAAAGCAATGCCTTTGAAGAGAATTCATTCAGGTTCTCGAAACCCGCCGTTAACTTTTTGTGTGATAGTCAAAGACAAAAGCATCCTCTTTTATTTGAGGGTCGATATCTCCATGATAAGTAGACATATCAAGATTTAAAAATAAAAGAAATTAAAGCTTAATTAACGAAGTATCCGAACATTATAGCGATTGAGCAAAAACAATGGAATAAAAAATTAAATTAAAAATTTTGTTGGTCTTGGTTTTTCTAATATTTCTCAAAAACTAATCACGTTACAAGAACTAATCCAAAAACAAGATACCGGGGCTACTATTTATTTTTTTGTTTTTTCTTGCACAACCTTTCCTCTCGAAGAGGGAGCATTAATTAATTCCAATAGTGTAGATATAAATTTCTAAAGCTTTTAATTCTCATACCAATCTTTAGAGGCGGGGGCGCCATCATGAATTTTTGCCCCGGTCAGAAAAAATCGTAGATCCGGGCCTGTCTTTCAATGTCGGAAAACCTGGCTTTGAATACATTGAAATGACTACTATCTAATTCAGATTATTGCGAAATCGAAACGCGACTTAATCCGATGGCCGTAGCACGATATGCTCTAGCTCGTTTCATTTTCGACATGATTTTTAAATAGATATTCTACAAGATTTGAAATCGAAAAATAAGATGCTGAAGATCTTTCGTTACAGCACTTGTTTCCAATACTTCTACCGTGTATTGAAAAGAGGAACGTATATACCAAAAAAATTAAATCGGAGCTAACAAAAAACTTTCCGTGATGAGAAATATGTTTTTTTCTGAAATGCGAATTAATTGATGAAACGATACGATGAATTTTTCATTCCATTTTCTCAGATATTCTTCTGCACAAATTTGCAAAACTTTTAAAGGGAAAAAGGTGAAATTCCTGATGGGAAAATCGATTCAAAATCCGTCGATACCGAATGATCAAAAAATGTAACTCAAGATAGGGGAGAAAAGTACGACTGTATCTATGAAAATCTTTTGAATTCCTATTAGAAAAAAGAGAGAAAATAAAACAAGAAAATGGTGTACTAGAAAACACAACCTGAGAGCTCTCGTTAGGTGGGAATTTTCCAGTAGGCGGAATCTTCTTTTTTCTGTCACTTTATTATTTCGATGTCGCCCAAATAAGACAAATTGAGCGTTCTAAATAAACCTTAGAAAAATTGACTGTTTAATCAAAAATAGCGTTTTGCGTTTTATACCAAATTCGAGACAACTTTTCTAACGAACTGGAAAATCACACTCACAATGTGTCCTAAACACGGCTTGAATATGCCTTCAGAGTAGTCTAGTGCACATAAATTTTGAAGAAATGAATTTAAATAAAAAACCTATTTATTACGGCAACATTTCCTACCTCACAAAGTAAGTGCTGTAGCTTTTATTTGATAATCCTTATCATAAATGCTGATCACAATATAATAATATCATACTTAAATCATATACTACAAGCTCATACCCGCGGCTCCGCTCGCGTTATATTTCAATTTAAAACGGTACTGATAGGTCCGCAACACCATATTCATAACCTCGTATCGAAGGAGAGACAGGCACATGACAAAACGATGTCGCGTAGATTCAATAATTTCTTGCTCAAATTCACACTCGTTCAACCTACTGTAACTTTCAAAGTATTCATTAGAAAACTATACTGTCTATTAGTATAGAGTATGAATAAACTGACTGACACAAGGACGAAGGACACGACAGTAAAGTAAGGTTAATGAATGACACCAATCATCGGCAACTGGTCAGCCAATGAAATGGATTTATTGAATTAGGGTGAAGTTGCACAAAATGAAAAAGTTAAATATTACTAGATCTACTTGAGATTCTGTTGAGTGCCAGTATTACAACTTGGAATAAATTTAAGCAACCATTAATTTTAAGAGATGCTTAGTTAAGTAAATATATTGAGGGGTACTCATGCAAACGGGCCTTAATCATCAGTTTATATTCTGAATTAGCTTTTTCATTTTCACTTCATTGGTCTCAATGACAACTTAAGTGTATGTGTTCTAAATTTTTTTTTTATGTACGAATACACATGTTTATATGAGAAAGGAATACTAAATGTTGTTTAGTTGTAATGATGCACATTGAGAATCTGCAAAATTCTTTGTTAACTATTCTAGAATTCTCGATTTGGACTGCTCAATTCTAGAACCAACTATGGTTAGTCAAAAAGTCTAATAATAATATCTGAATCTGTTATTATTACAGATACAAGCACGAAGGAATTGATGCAACCCCCTATTATTGGTATACGGACCAAAGAAAGTATGGAACTTGTCCTCATGGTGGATATGGACTAGGATTGGAACGCTTTGTATGTTGGCTGTTGAATAGATACCACATAAGGGAAGTTTGTCTATATCCACGCTATTTAAATCACTGTAAACCTTAAATCCTTCCAATTGTACCCAGTAATGTGCATTTATCTATCAAATAAACTGCCTCTGAAGACTATCAGGTCCTATTGTTTTTGAAAACAAAGTTTCCTCTCACAAGAACTTTAGATTTTTAACCAAGATACTGGTACCTACCGGTACGATTCCACCAAAATCGTGTGCGGCACAATTGTTCACGAACATTTGTGCAGTACTTCATCTGTACGCGTACAAGCTGTTAACATATTTAGCGACCGTTTCCACCGACAGAGCTGTGCGTAACTTTTGTACGCGCACAGTGCAGCACACAGTGTGCACGAACACGATCTCACTGTTCTCTCTTAGTGTTTCGCTTTCCTTCAACCGTTGAATATGGAGGATCAAGAAAACGTGGTGCTTTGTGCTGCAGCGTGTGTAGGGGTATACACTTTGCTTAAAAAAAAATTAGAAAGAAACATAGATGTTTCCTTTTTGCAACATCGTAATGAAGAGATGAATGGATTTGTGGAATGATGATGAAAATAGACCCATTGAGTAGACTTTAAGCTGCAACCCCTTGGTTCCCACCCCCTGGGTGCGCTAGTAAAACTAGCGTTGCTATTACATATCGTCGGTCCAATACCAAAGTCACGAATGTGCTTTTTTGATGTTCCGAGAAAAACGTGTTTTTAAACATTGAAGACAGTGCTATAAACAAAGATTTCTTCTCGTGGTACTAGGCTAGAAGTAGGAGAGGGGGATAAGCAAACGTTTTCGCGATTTTGGCATTGATACTATGACTATAATCGCGATATAGTGCACTTAGGCGAAAAGCACATTCGTGACTTTGGCTTTGTACCGACAATATACAGGGTGGCCATTTGAAAACGAAACAGACGAGATTACAGACGAAATAAATTTTTTCGATAGAAATGCTCGGACAGGTCGATTTCTGTTTCGAGGGGGACAACTTAAGATATGGGTTACGGACGCATAGCGCTTCAACCCTTGCTACTACAACCCTCACCCCCAATTTTTTAATAGGGAACATGGGGTGAGTGATACGTCATTTGAAAGGTATTTTTATACTGATTTCAGCACAGTAATTGTGCATTTGAAAATGAAGTGGTGTCTTCATGGCACTTGTAGTGTTTTTTTGTGAAAAATCGACATTTTGAGCTTCAAAACAACCATGACTGTGGCTTCCTTCCTCCAATCCACTGACATAGAAATCTTTAATCAAGATGTCGAACAAACAAAGCGAATTGCGAAGAACCTCAATCTTGCTGAAACTCATTCTAAATTATCTTCGATATAATTTGCAGTATTTCCAATAACATGCGGTAACACTTGATCGATAGAAATCTCCAAAAAGTCCAAATACGTACATATCTCTAATCAGATTACCAGGTAAGAAAATCAAATCATTAATGATGCCACAGAAATATTCCAGTCCCAATTCGTGAAACGATTTCCGACTTAATTATGAAGTGTTTTCTCAGTTGGCTTCAATAATGTTTTCATTTTGTTGATTATTGAATTCATATCTTTTTCAAAAAAATGAGAATCGATAATTTTTTATTTATTACGAACAGATCATTAAGTTGGCTTACTGGTTCTTTGGCATGTGAATTATTCTTAGTTTTGAATCGAGACTTGTATGTGTTCTAATTCATTGTTCGACATGGTTTATTCAATTGCAGGAGCGGGTGGAAATAATTTCACTTTTTTTTTGCAAACAATCAATGTGCGAATCTAACCGCCGAATTCTTCAATCAACGACATTTAGATAAACATGTTAATAGGAAGTATGTTTTGGAATTAGTGTCAAAGTTTCAAGAAACCGGGTCCGTGGCTAATAAAAAACGAAACATGGAAAGAAATGAAGCAGCTGAAGTAGCTGTTCTTGGACAGATTGCTCTGAATCCAATGACGAGTACGAGGCAGCTAGCACATGAATCTGGTTTTACACGAACTCGAATTGCAAATATTTTGAAGCATCATAAATTCCATCCTTACAAAATCCATCTTTCACACGCACTAAACGAAGATGATTTTGACCGTCGTGTTGAATTTTGTGATACAATGAGTTAACGAGTAACTGCTAATCCCAATTATCTGTACAATGTTTGTTTCTCCGATGAGTGTTCATTCTTTCTAAACGGCACAGTAAATCGACACAATTGTCGTTATTGGGCCGATGCTAATCCGAGATTGTTCCACGAAGTTTATACTCAACAACCACAAAAACTCAATGTTTGGGCTGGAATATTTGGTGACAACATTGCCGGTCCGTTCTTCTTATCTGGTAATCTTACTGGAGATATGTATTTGGACTTATTGGAAAATCACATTGATCCAATGTTGACGGAAATTATTGAAAACAATGCTGGAAATTATGTGGAAGATCAGATTGTGTTTCAGCAGGATGGAGCTCCTCCACACTACGCCTTACCAGTTCGAGCATGTCTGGATCAAAGATTTCCAAATCGGTGGATTGGAAGAAGGGGTCCCACTGAATGGCCTGCCAGATCGCCAGATCTGTCACCACTAGATTTCTTTCTTTGGGGCCACTTGAAGAGTACAATTTACTGTACACAGCCCGATTCCATAGAAGATTTAAGAAGACGTATAGTGATCGAATGTCGTCAAATCACTCCAGAAATTCTGCAAAATGTGCGCCATCGTTTCGAACAAAACTTATTTCATTGTATGGAAGCTAATGGTGAACAATTTGAATATTTAATTAATTGATGTGAGTTTTTGATAAATTATTTACTTTACTTTGAAAAGTCTTATTTCTTAGATCAATACTTCAAATCGTTCTGATACCGTACAGTTGGAGAATTATTTCAGTGAATAAAACAGCTAGTCGAACATCTGACCCTAGTATAGCATTAACACGAACGGTATGACTTCATTTGCCCAGTGGTAGATGTTTTGCAATTTCAAATACAAGTACGGAAATTTTGGTGTTTCGGAAGCACGAAATGTCAATTATTCGCAAAAAATTAATTTAAGTGATAAAATTAACTAACGCATGAATATTTCGAGAACTAATGCATAAAATGAAAAAACAATTACTGTGCTGAAATCAGTATACAAATACCTTTCAAATGAGGTATCACTCACCCCATCTTCCCTATTCAAAAATTTGGGGTGAGGGTTGTAGTAGCAAGGGTTGAAGCGCTATGCGTCCGTAACCTACATCTTAAGTTGTCCCCCTCGAAACAGAAATCGACCTGTCCGAGCATTTCTATCGAAAAAATTTATTTCGTCTGTAATCTCGTCTGTTTCGTTTTCAAATGGCCACCCTGTATAACTTTCATTCAGGTCATTCTTCTCTATTGCCTATTGTTTGGTAATAGGGGAAATATTCTTCTGTTGACTTTTGCGTAATTCGATTTATACAGGGCATTGAGATACAGATAGCAACACATGAAAGTTCCATTTAGAAAATTGACGCTTTCTGAAATTGAAGTGACTAATCTGAAGTTGAAATACACTTGATGGTTTCTGAATTACACTTGGAAATGGTGTAGATATCGTTACGTAATATCTGGGTATAGCAGCTAGGTTATAACAGATTGTAGGAGATTCGGTTATTGGCCCCTATAAACTAAGATCTGATATCCCTGTTCATTCGAAAGATATTGGCTTTTTTTCAATTTCGATTATTTTTGACTCACCCCCTCTCAGTTCTCAGAGAAATGAGGTTACTTGATTTGTCTTATAATAGAAAAAATAATAGGTAAGAACACATAAAGAACTGTGATCCCAATCCCTTTACAGGGCTTTTATAGTTAATTTATACTATTTGGTCAGTTAGCTTTGAAATTTATAGTATGATATGCTTAGTTTGTATTTTGAGAGCCGCAACAGAATAAGCGGTACGATGTGTTGAAAAGAGGCTTTAGTTAAAAAAAAAATTCCTAGGATATGCATTGAGGTTAACGGCAAATTGAAATATTCGAATTCGCGAAGTGCTTTATTCTAAAGATTATAGAGATAACATAAGATTAAATATAAGAATATAATATTATAATTTTTACTTCATTTTTCTTCATACTCTTCTCTAATGTTTTCAGATTGAAAGACTTGTGTCGAAGTAACTTTTTTTAACAGTGATACATATTTAAAATTCATATACCAATGGCATATTCATTATAATTTCGTCACAAACAATTAATAATGTAATAATCATCATAATATCCTCCAGGAAATCATAGCACATTTAAAAAAAAAAAGTTCTTTTCACATGAACGTTCATTCATTTTTGTTAACGATCATAACTAAACGCTTTACATGATACTATTCATTTTCTTCAACTGAAAATTACTATTTTCGTATTTGATAAATTCAGAATTTCAGTCCTATATTATGAAATTAAAAAAAACGAAAAAAATTATATTTAGTGTGATCGTCCCAGTGTTTAACGAGAAAATTCAACTGCCTAGTGAATTTGAGGTTAGACTCACTGAGGTATGCGCGAGTCCGAAATGGATTAAAGAAATCCACGGAATGCACTTACTGGGTGTGTGTGTGTGTGTGTGGTGTTGTGAAATACGTAACAGTGGAACTAACCTGAAAAGTGATAATGAAGACGACAGTGATGATCTCGACAATTCATCAGACTCAGTTGTTGACATAAATGATGTGATGAGAACCAATGAAAGTATTGTTTTAGAGCTAACAGACGAAAACGAAAAACTTTCAGCAGAAAATATGCTTTTACGAAAACTCATAGCTGAAATGGAAGACAAGAACAATTTGTTATTGTTCAAAATCAACACATTGGATGGAGACAGCAACAGTGACGTTGGTCGACACATGATAATAACAATATTCAATCAGATAAGCAGCTAAGTATAGATAAATCTATACGTGAAAGTAGCCAGGAAACAAACCCTGCGGGTAATCATATCTCCTGGCGGGGTCAAAGGACTCTTTACTCAAACAGATGGCGTCGGACGAGGAAGACTTGTCAGATGCTCTCAGTGAAAATTCAACAAAAAAATCAATGTGAAAATACAAATAAAGACATTTCCGTAGTGAGCTATAAGTGTTGTGCAAAGAAACCATGTAAAGCAGTTGTTTGTGTAAATTGCTTATCTATTTTTCATGTGAGTTGTGCGAAAGCATCCAATAACCTCAAAATCATGGGCTCAAATAAAATAATTTGCTGCGGAGAATCCAATCAAATGAGTAAATCCATTCAAGAGGAAATTCAGGCACTCAAAAATGAAAATACCAAATTGAGAGAAAACAACTCGCTGTTCGAAATAAAGGCAGCAGAACTTCAAGGCGAAATATCAAATCTGAAGAAAAAACTGCACAGCCAGGAATACATCAAAAAGGAAAATATTGCTAAAGGTGAGGAAACCAAATTAACCATAGAAATGCTACAAAAATCATTTGAAAATAACTTCAAGCATCTTTCTGATGAAATTCGTAATCTAAAAATAGAATTAAATGCCCAGGGAAATAAACCTGACCACAAAAAAGTAATCCTAACAAAAAAGACCACACTTCTATTCGGTCTGATAAGGTGAATACAAAAAACTCTGTAATACACAAATCATATTTAGACGTCACAGAGGGATGGACAAGCCCAGGATAATGGCTTTCAGGGGGAACAAACAAATCTATTGGAAGATACAAAAAAAAAATTGGAGGAAATCATCAATCTTGAAAATGATAAGCATGATGAAACAAAAGAGGAATCAGTGCAAAAGAAGAAACCATTAATGAAAAAACCATCAACAAATAACCCAAAGAAAAACATTGGTCAATCAGATGTGACTGATGGAAACTTCAAAGGTGCTGACAAAAAGGTTTGGATTTATCTATACAAAATCAAGCCGGAAGTTAAAGAAACTGACATCATGGAATATTTAAAACGGAAATCTGGTGATTCGGATGAAAAATTCATAGTGAAAACGTTGAGACGTAATGAAGGGATACTGAAAAGTTTTTTGGTGGCAGCGGACTTCAAATTCAAGGAGAACTTCTATGATCCAACATACTGGCCAAAAGGAGTTTGCTTCAGAAGATTCGATTTCAAGCTTTATTATGAAAAATACCAAATCAGAGATGTCCTCAATGATAAGGGAAACAAAGAAATTGGTAATCAACAACCTGTCATAAATCAACAAATATCTTTTTTAGGGACTCGAAATCCAATCGAATGAAACCTTTAAGAAAAACATTACCATGTCAGAATAAAAATTTCAGTATAGGTATCACATTTAAATATTCAATGCCTTCGAAATAAAATTAATGAGCTAGAGGTTGCTGTTGAGAAGGATTGTAAATACCCAGATATTATACTTATAAATGAACATTGGTGTAAAAAGGAAGAAATCTTAACCATTAAATTACTAAACTATAATCTTGTTTCAGAGTATTGTAGGACTAAACACATCAATGGAGGGGTTACTATCTTTGCACTCAAGAAAATTTTGTGCTCCCCTTTAAGAAACATTAACCATTTTTCTGAAGAAATTGATTGTGAGATGTCAGCTATTGAAACTGAAAATGTTAGGGTAATGACAATATATAGATCGCCAAACGGAAATTTCCAAAATTTCCTTGGCAAGATGAATGATGCATTAGAAATATTTTCTACTTGTTCAAAATACCTCATAGTTTGTGGAGATTTAAATGTACCATTTCACAACATGAACGATAAAACTACCCAAGATACTTTAAACTTACTCAAATCTTTCGGCCGTCCCGGGCATGACGTTAAACTGCGCTCCAAACCCCCCCTTCCTGATCTCCATTTCCATGACCTGAACCCCCTCCGAAGTGTGGAGACAACGCTAAGGATGAACCTACTCCCGATATCCCTTTAAGTCTCCCGGGTGTTTGTGCCGTGCCCGGCGTCCCGTAAGGCGGTCAATGGGATCCTGGTGGTTGAGCTCTCCCAGTAAGGGGGGCAACACGCCACTTTGGCCCGGCGATCGCTGTAGACGGGCGGCTGTGACTAGCCCATCGCAGTCAATCGGCTATGCCATCCTGTCAGAAGGCTGGCTGGGCGAGCCTCTGTCTTTCTGGCGAAGGCTGGCAGGTGCCGGCTCAGTTAGTCTGAGGGGGCTATATCTCCCCAGTAGCCCTGGTGCGAGTTTCCTGGTTTCTTTTTGCCTCGGACTTCGTTCCCCCAATGCGGGCTCCACGGCGGGTGGGGACCTGGGGAGATGAATAACTATCTTTTTCTATGGATAAGACACACCCTACAGGGTCGTCAGCCCCCTCAAGCGCTGACAAATCTAAGATTATCAGTGAGAAGGTGCGTATTCTACCCCGGTTCCTGATAATCAAAAAAATTGACCAGAGTAATTTCGAAAAAACTAATCCGTTCTTCATATCTAAATCATTGTATGGCCTTGTTGGAGAATTAAAAGACATAAAAAAAGTTAAAGAAGGATTATTAGTCCAAACAGTCTCAAATTCGCAATCAAATCGCTTACTTGGTTTAAAAACATTCCTGGAATCTCCAGTAGAAGTCAACGCCCACAAATCTTTGAATTTTTCGAAAGGAGTTATATACTGCAGAGACCTACTCAATTGTACTATCGATGAAGCAAAAATAGAACTTGAACCAGAAGGTGTAATTGATATTAAAAGAATCACGAAAAAAGTCGAAGATGAAATACGTGATACGCCATTACACATTGTCACGTTCAACACCCCAACACTTCCCAAGAAGATGAAAATTGCATTCCATTGTGTAGAGGTGAGGCCATATATACCAAACCCACTAAGATGCTTCAAATGTTTCAGATTTGGCCATATTTCTGAATTATGTAGAGAAACACAACAGTTTTGTATATGCGGACTACCAACTCATGAAGGCATTGATTGCCAAAACCCGAAAAGTTGTGTTAATTGTAACCTTCCTCATGCTTCAAACTCTAGAGACTGTGAGAGATATAAGACAGAGATGGCAATTCAAAAACTTAAAACAATAGAGAAAATTAGCTACTTCGAAGCAAAAAGAAAGATTAACAGCCTACCAACCTATAATATATCCTACTCAAACGTAGTCAAAACCGACACAACACCTGAAATAATCAAAAAGATAACACCACTTATAGTGGAGACAGTGAAAGAGTGTTTAAAAAATGAGCTGCCAATTCAAAATAAACCGTCCTTTAAAAAACCACTACCCGAGAAACGAAAAAGAGATGAAAATAATTTAACTGTTAGTGAAAATGATACAAATGATGAAGATTTATGCTCCCAGACATCTAATGCTTCAACAACTAATAAAAGAAAGAACATTAATCCAAGAAGACCTCGCAAACCTCCTGATTTGAGATAAATGTTCATATTTCGATATTCTACGACATTTACCCATAGTTTACTTCTATATTCTATTTATAACTATATTATATTTATTGCAAATTTTCATAGTCCAAGATCTATTCCTCATAGTGATATTTAAATCTGTGATATTTATATTTTCTTATTTATTTTTTATTTATAAATCTATAACTTATCGATAACAAAATGTCTGCATATAAGATGCTACAATGGAATTGTAGAGGATTGATCTCAAAATACTGTGATATAAAACTACTACTACAAGATATTAACCCAGCATGCATCTGTTTACAAGAGACTCACCTGAAACATAACCAGAATTATACTCTAGGCGGATATAATATGATACGAAAAGATTGCATCAATGATCATGCCTGCGGAGGGGTTGCAATTTTAATACGAGATGATATACACTACGACGAAATAACAATCAACACACATTTACAAGTTACAGCCGTAAAGATCGACCACCCTCTCAGAATGACAGTATGTAATATATATCTGCCCAACGCTGCTTGGACGATCAGAGATTTACACGATATTACCTCACAGCTACCTAGACCATTTATAATAACAGGCGACTTCAATGCTCACAACATCCTTTGGGAATGTCAAAGAACTGATTATAAAGGACGTAGAATCGAAAAGTGGCTGGAAAGAAACGATCTATATCTTTTAAATTCTGGAAGTCCAACATATCACAATACCCGGTCCAATTCCTTCACTGCCTTAGATTTGACTATATGTTCTACCACATTGGCACCTCGTTTCAAGTGGAGCACTATTGATGATCTCCATGGTAGTGACCATTTCCCAATCGTCACCGAAACTGATATTCCTGAACAACTGAGAACCGTAAACCGCAAGTGGATTTCAGGTAGAGCTGACTGGTCAGCTTTTCAGCGAGAACTCAAAACTCCGCAGATAATAAATGTTCACACCATCACACAATCTATAATATCAGCTGCAGAAAAAAGTATACCTAGGAGCGGAGATACAATAATAAGAAGACCCCTTCCCTGGTGGAACCCAGAAGTAGCAAAAGCGATAAACGATAAAAAACGGGCATTCAGGAAATATCAGAAACACCCCACTCTTCAAAACCACGAAGAATTCAAGCGACTCAGGGCGCATTGTCGCAGGGTGGTGCTTGAAAACAAAAGAAAAAGTTGGAATGAATACACATCCACTATCACAACAAGTTCTGATATTGGTCAAGTGTGGCGAAAGATCAAGGCAATCGGAGGAGGTTCAAAATTCCATAGGATATCAAATATCAGAACAGAAGATGACAGAATTATTCACGACCCAAAGGATATTGCAGATGAACTTGCAAACAGATTTGCCAACATGAGTAGCGATGAAAACTACGAACAAAATTTCAAAAATAAAAAGAAGCAACTGGAGCACCCTCTCTGTTTTGAATCAGATAGCACAGAAGACTATAATCTCCCATTCACTATCGCAGAAATTAATAATGCAATTAACTCTTTGAGAAAATCTGCACCTGGCCCGGATGAAATATCAAATGAAATGATAAGGAACTTAACACCTGAAATGAAAAACTCGTTACTATACCTTTTTAATGATCTATGGAAGGATGGTACTTACCCGAATCAATGGAAAAAAGCAATTATCTTACCTGTCCTGAAACCTGGAAAAGATCCACTGTCGAAATCTAGTTACCGTCCCATAAGTCTTACCTGTTGCCTTGGAAAACTTTTTGAAAAAATCGTGAACAAAAGACTGCAGTGGTACCTAGAAAAACAAAAAATCATTAGACCCTACCAGGCTGGATTTCGAGAAGGCCGATCAACACTGGATCACCTAGTAGAGCTGGAAAATGCAGCCCAAGAAGCTTTTAGAAACAGAAATCATCTGGTCTCGGTTTTCTTCGATATCAAAGGAGCCTATGATATGACCTGGAAATATGGCATCCTTAAACGATTGCATGATAGCGGATTGCGAGGTAACTTACCGATATTGATAAATTCTTTCCTCAACAATAGACAGTTCCAGGTTAAAGTTGATAACCAACTATCCGAACCTAGAACACTTCAAAACGGTGTTCCTCAAGGTTCCACCATAAGTTGCACACTATTCGCAATAGCCATAAATTATATCGCAACAAATATTGAGCCTTCAGTGAAGAAATGTCTATATGTGGATGATCTAAGCATCTTCGTATCAGGAAAGACCATCAGCGAAATAAGCATTAAGCTCCAAAAATCTATAGACACCATTCAGCAGAACGGAATGGACGTGGGTTTTCAATTTTCTGAAGAAAAAACGCAATGCCTACACTTCTGTCGACTGAGGAGGAATCATCAAGATCCCATTCTGTACCTGAAAAATAAAATCATTGGATGTCCAGAAAGTGTGAAATTCCTTGGACTTACATTCGATAGAAAACTCACGTGGAAGCAGCATATAACCAACCTAAAAAAAAAATGCACTGAACGATTGAACATATTAAAAGTACTATCTAATACAAAATGGGGTGCCGAAGACAAAAGTTTGATAAACATATATAAATTATTGATACTATCGCGATCGCGACTGGACTACGGCTGCATAGTATATTCTTCGGCACGCAAATCACTGTTGACATGCCTTGACCGGGTTCAAAACCAAGCCATCAGATATTGTTTGGGCGCTTTTCCAACCAGCCCCGTAGAAAGTTTATATTGTGAGAGTGGTGTACCTCCACTACAATATCGAAGGGAAAGAATGTTGTTGAATTATATGACGAACATTAAAGCCAGATCCACTCATCCAAACAACCTATCACTTACATCTAACTACGAAGCATACTCAAATAGGCCTAGTATTACGCGTCCGACTAGCATAAGATATATGGAGTACTTCCAACAACTGAACGAGGAACATCCGAGTCTATTTGATGAGAGTCCACAGGAATTTCCCCCATGGATATTGCCTAATTTTCAAATACGAACAGATTTAACCCACCTAGCTAAAGAAAGAACACGAAATAGCACATATATTGAAAAGTTCAGAAACATAGTCGATGAGTATCACGGCTACGAAAGCATTTATACTGATGGATCTAAGACACAAAATGGTGTAGGATGCTCTATTTTCGTGAATGAGGAAATCTTTAAATGGTCACTCAATCCAAATGCATCAGCATATACAGCTGAACAATATGCGATCTTGCAATCCCTTATATATGTTTCTTGTAAAGCTATGGGGAGAAAGTTTTTGATTATCTCTGATTCATTACATGCCCTCAGAAATCTAACAGAATTATATTCAACAGACCCATTAATCAAAAAATGTCAAACATTTCTTACCATCCTGGCAAATAATGAATATGATATTGTGTTTATATGGATCCCAGGGCACGCAGATATTCCAGGTAATGATCAAGCAGACCATGCAGCTCGTAGTGCTGCATCAGACAGTCGCATCGAAGTGAACTTCGTAAAAAGAATTGAATGGAAGATACACCTGCAAAAAAGAATCATAGATAGATGGCAACAAAGATGGTCAACTTTCAGCACTCACCTTTCTATGATCAAAAAATCTGTGATACCACCTACGTTCTTCTTGGAATTACCAAGACAGGAGTCCGTCAAGGCACATCGGCTACGTATCGGTCACACAAAACTTACCCATGAACATTTATTAATGGGAAATGAAGCTCCCCTGTGCACATACTGCTCACTAAATCTATCAATAGAACATATGCTATATGAGTGTACTTACCTAAAACAGGAACGAGATCGGAGCAGTATCAAAATGAATGTAACCGATGATCTATCACCACACAATATAACGAATACTCTAAACTACTTGAAGAAGATAAGAATATACGATTGGGTATAGGTCGTATTACAATTATTTCGTTTCTAGCTATCACTGTTTATCTGTTTTGATTGAAATCATTTTCTTCACATGCTTGATAATGGTTTTTTTTCTGGATGAGACAATCCAGCCTTTTCTAGTCACTTCTTATCATTTTTATCCATTCTTTGAATCATTTATTTATACATCTATTTATTTATTCATTCATATATTTAGTCATTTATTTATATGTTTATTTGTCTATTTATTTATTTACTTTTATTTGTTTATTTGCGCAATTATTCATTTATCTTTACAATTGTTTGTTCCACTTGTACACCGTTCTTTTGTTTATATACTCATCTATTTGTTTGTTCGTTTGCTGTCTTGCTAGTCTTGTTGACACCCTGTTGTGTAACTGTCTGCTCTTTTACTATGACTCCCTGATGAACTGTCCTTGGTCATTCTACATGGGGGTCAAATAAGGCGAAAAGACCATGTTGTCGAAGCCTTTATTTAATATAAAAAAAAAAAAAAAAAAAATCTTTCGGCCTCATACCCACTATTTTTACCTCTACTAGAAAAAATAGTTCATCAGACAATCTATTCATAAATATTCCCAAAAGTGATATAACCTCAGGCACTATAGATCTCAATGTCTCCGATCACCTAGGTATTCTATTTCAAACCAAGTTAACACAGAAACAGTCAACCAAAAGAATTAACTACAGGTCCATGACAGATGAGGGACTGGTACATCTGGGGAACTATCTGGATACTGTAACGTGGCACTTTGTATATGATCCTGACCTGGAAATCAACAATAAATTTGAATTATTTACTGGCGATTCAGATCATCTTTCCTGAAAAATCGAGGCTTGTATCAAATAAAATTGAACCAATAAAATGGTTTTCAGAGGATCTCCGCAAAATGAGAGATAATCTAAATTTCATTCATGAATATTCCAAAATATTCCCCACAGAACAAAATAGACAAAAACTAAAAATGTACAGATTCACATACCGTCAAGAACTAAACAAAAAAAAGATAGAAAATGAAATCTTTATTTCAAGACACCCAAACCCCCAACGAGCAATGTGGAAAATTATAAACAGCAAAAGAAAAACTATAAATAACCAACAAATTGAAAATATTTTGCCAAATGACTTCAATCATTACTTTGTAAATATCACAGAGAATATATTGAGCAGTTTACCAAAAAGTAACATACAGCATACTGCTTACATCAAAGACATAAATGTTCCTTTAGATATTTTTAACTTCATGAATGTCACAGAGATGGAATTATTGAAGGCCATTAATCAAATGAAGAATAAAAATAGCATGGACACATACGAACTCAGTCCTAAAACTATAAAAGCTATAAAATATCAGATTCTAACCCCCCTCACCCACTTAATCAATGAAAGTATATCTAAGAATAACTTTCCTGGTGTATTGAAGGTATCGAAGGTAGTGCCAATTCACAAAAAGGGAAATAAGGATGATCCTACAAATTACAGGGCTATTTCAATAGCTCCCACACTCTCCAAAGTCTATGAAATTATTCTAAAATTCCAATTGGTTGAACACTTTCAAAATTATAACCTATTCAACACCTATCAGTATGGGTTTAGAAACAACCGCTCTACTACACTCGCAATAGATAAATTAACTAGTTTTATCAATTAACTAATTATCAATAATGAATATATAAGCTCTCAGTTTCTAGATTTGACTAAGGCTTTTGATTGCATATCACACAATATTCTCTTAAACAAACTGAACTACTATGGCTTCAGTACAAAAAGTATATCCCTTATGAATTCCTACCTAAGTGGCCGACATCAATTTGTCAAGGTCAACAGCAAAACATCTGATTTACTAGGGATTAAGACAGGAGTTCCTCAAGGATCAGTCCTTGGCCCAGTGCTCTTTCTTGTTTATGTAAACGACTTTCCAAATTCAGTAAAAGAGAACATTCTGACAATAATGTTTGCTGACGATACTAGTCTCTCAACAGCTGGCCCGGATCTATCTTTGTTACTAGCAAATGATAATAACATCCAGTCAGATGCACAAAATTGGTTCACCACTAACAACCTTAATCTCAATAAATCCAAAACAGAAAAAATGATATTCACTCTACGCAAAAGTGATACACCAAACCCTGAATCCATAAAGTTCCTAGGAGTATACCTGGACCCAAAAATGTCATTTGATTACCACACTGCTCATGTTTCAAAGAAGATATCAAAAAACATTTATTTACTAAGAAATTTATTTAGCACAGTTACATTAAAAACCTTGCTAACAGCATACCTCAGTCTTATCCTCTCTCACATTACATATGCTATCTTGGTGTGGGGCCACTCTACCTCTGCTGACAATGTTTTTTCTCTGCAAAGGAGAGCACTCCGAATCATAACTGGATTGAGATTCAGAGACGACTGTAAAGACATGTTTGTAAGGCACAAAATTTTAACAGTACCTTGTACTTATATCTATGAATGTCTAGTTTATGTGAAAAGGAATCTTGGAAATTATATTACTAGAGACCAAATTCACTCATACTCTACTAGGACCAGAAACAATCTTGATATAAATTAACACAGACTAACTAAAACTCGAAATGGAACTGGATATTATGGAATCATTCTTTACAATGCCCTTCCAAACAAAATAAAATTATTAAATGAAAATAAATTCAAACATAAGGTCAAACAACACCTTCTCAGCAACGCCTTTTACTCCATTACTGATTTTCTAAACAACAGTGATATATGATACTTACCTTTTTATCTTGTTTTCATTGTGTACTTAATCTAAATTCTTATCTTTTGTTTGTATGTTCATGTTGGCATATTTTTCAAATATTTATTATACCATATATTGTAAATCTTTGTTGTAAATAATCTGTATAAATGGCTCCATTAAAAAAAAAAAAACAGAATAAACAATTCAGAGGAAATGCAACGAGTTGACACACGAAGGGATGACAACGGTCGAATTAATGGAAACCCAACTGAATTACAAAGAAAAAAAATTGATAAAAGATACTCGGTCGAAGGAAAACCAGGAGTGTTTCTCAAGCGTTGAGCAGAGAGCTTGGATTCATATAGGACGAGTGAAACTTGACATTTCAGAGAAAAGTATAGAAAATAACTTAAAGAATATATTTCCTGGGAGATGTTTTGTCGCGGAGGCGCTCCAAGCAAGGAAGGATGCAAAACGCAAGTCGTTCAAAATTGGAGGAGACATAAATTTACTCAATGAATTCTACAAACCTGAAAACTGGTAATTTGATGACCCACTCAATATGATCAAAGTGGATAGTAAATCAACCACCTTAAGAGAGACTGTAATGATATGTATAGGTATACCACACGGCGCATCTACGCATGTGGATTTGATATATTTGTAGTGGAAAATGAAGAATAAAGACAGTCTATACGAATGTGTTATTGCGAATACCATCACAAGGCGCTGCGAAATATCAACACCTGTGCATGTTAATATCGGTAGAAAAACTTATTCAGTTTGCTGCATTCCTGAAAATTCAGATAGTTATTCAAAATCCGAATTACTAATAAACTAATTATTACAAGTCCAGTGTTCAGTGAAATTTAGCTCTACACCACTATGGCGTCGGCAATTGCACCACCTTCACAAATGCTAGTAGCGGGCGTGCTGGATGAAAATTGGACTTTCTTCAAACAAAAATTCGAATTATATCTCAAAGCTACGGACTTAATCAAGAAATCCTCAGAAACTAAATCTTCAATCCTGTTGAGCATTATTGGCGATGATGCTCTGAAAATTTACAACAATTTAAAATTCGAAGAAGATAAAAATAAGATGGATTACGAAATAATCATGCAGAAATTCGATGATCACTTCAAATCTACACGAAACGTAACGTATGAACGACATTTATTTTTCCTTCGAAACCAACATGAGGGTGAAACTGTTGAAGCATACGCAAATGAGTTACGCCAGCTCAGTACATCCTGTGAATTCGATTCACTATGCGATAGTTTGATAAAAGACCGTCTCATCCTAGGCATCGTGGGCGGCGTTCGGAATCAACGTCGGATAAAGTGCGTGTGTCGAACGCTGGGCGCACTCAGTTGTTTGAAATGTTGCCGATCGTTTTCGAACGACGTCGGGTGTTATCTTCCCTCTCTTTCTAACTGCAACGTGAGGTTAATTCAATATTTTTCAAATGATCTATCAAGAGTATGAAGATATCTTATTTAATTCAGTTTTCTATCAGTGAATACTAAAAGTGGCTATTTTATTAAAGCTTCTAGAATGCATGCAGAAGAAGCTGGATGATAATCGCAGGAAATGAATAAGATTGAGGGTTTTTATTGACACTACTTTGAAAAAAATGAGATGACTCTCATTCTTTAGATTTTCCTCCTCTGGAAAGGTGCTAATGTATTTTGTATTCAAAAGTATCAGTAGATTTCACACCAATAAGCAAATGAAAGTCTTCTAGAGTGCTTGACAGTCTGTAAATAAATAAAATTTTTGGAGCAAAATATTCAATTGAAGGAAATGTAAGTAAACGTAATACATTACTGTAATATATGTAATAAATAGACTTTCTATTTTTTTGAGGTGGAGCATTCACAAACGAAATAAGATACAGCATTGATGATGAAGCTAAAAGTATCAACTGTGGCCATTGAACTGGCCTGGCCGATCTTGAGGAAGTATGCAGTCTTGTTCATGCTATTTTGTTTGTAGCCAAATTTGTTGTAAAATCCAGGATGAGCAATTGTCCTGATATTCATTTATTGAGGAATGTACTCAAAATCAGTAAGGTAAGTGGTATTTATATTGGAAGTAGATATTATCAGTAATGAAAATGATTTTAGGTTGATGCATACCAGTTACAGAAATTAATTTTGATAAAACATTCTGTGGAGCAAGACCACGCCTGATGACGAAGCAGCTATCCTCAGAAGAGAAAATAATAATAATGCATGAATCGTAGTGGAAACTGCAATATGTCGTATGTCCAACATTCCAAGTTTTCAGGAGAGACAGCAAATTTTTCCAATACGCTTGATATTTATTTCACCTCTGAATGATAATACCATAGTTTTTCGAAAATTTATTGCCTCATGATTCTTGTTGACATTATGACTTTTTGTATACAAATTTTTTCTGTTTTCATCAATTAAGACTTTTTCTGAGTTGTTTTGAAAATGAATGATTCAATTACATACCACCTATTGCATGTTGTGTAGATTAACAAGTTGGCCAGAGAGGTGCAATAAAATTTTTTTTGAGATACCACATACTGCTGTTTCCATCATGATATATTAATGTGACTTAGTATTTATAAAATGTTCTTCAAAAGGTACACTGTTTTATTTAAGAGCTTTATTCACTGTAAAAAACAGGGTAAAAATATAACATCCATTCATGATTCTAATATTTAGTGTTTCTATCATGTCTTGCATATTTCTCAGCATTAGGAGAACTTCTATTTCCTGGATTATTTGTCGACTGGGCACCCAATCAGTATTTTCTAGATAGCCGTCAAATAAACCAGATTTTTAAATAATCAGAGAAATAATTAAGAAATATCTGGATTGGTATCTGGAATAGAAATAATTTCATTTGATAATAATTTTAAACTTGTTTTTGAAAATACTTGCTTTTTTTAAATACTTACCTTGAACACTGAATTTGGATTTGTAACAGATGAATAATAAACTCACCACCATATGTATTTATCAATGTATATGAAAATATTTTTTTTTACCACAGACAAGTGCTTGGCACTTTTTCTCCTGTATTGATAATGGTTAATAAACATAATTCATTCTTAATAAACCTTGAATATTATGGAGGTGTACTTCATTTTCCTTGTGAATAAATTATTCCATTATCCTAGACTATCACGTGTATAGTCCGTTTCAAAATGATTGGCATCTCGGGCGGCTGTGGAATCTCGAAAATATGTTGGTAATATCCCATCAGTAACTTTTGAGTTCTAGGATTTAGGTTGGTGTTGATTGAAAACACTAAGTTTTGACATTTCAGAGTTTGAATTAACCTCCTTTCGAATTTATTTCTGTATGCTTATATTCTTGATTAAATCGAAAAAATAGTTTTGAATTTGAATATTTCTCAAGTATTACCAAATTGAAAGTGGCTGGAATTCATCAAGATACCTCTCGCCCTGCCTAACTACAAGGAAACGTGAAGCAGTTTTCGTCGGTATTGCGAGTTTTTCAACAATTCAGCAGGTTTCTGCTTTTAATCGCGTTTGCTAGTTATTCAGGTAACAATCATTTACTTGTTCGAGGTGTTTTCGATTAAATAAATAAGTCTCAAATTTCAGTTTTCACCTAGAACTTTCAGATGAATTTTGGAGAAAAAGAAGGCAAGACAAGTCATTAACGGTCAGGAGTGAGCAGTGGATGGAAACCTATTCCACATGATTATACCTTCAGAGAGACATTATACGACGTTATTCTTTCTAAAATCAGAAACAATGAATAAATCAGTTTGTACATATTTTTTGAACTGCCTGAAAAGTAACAGAGTTTTAATCAAAATCAACATTTGGTATATTATTTAATGAAACATGAAAAAGACAGTATTAATAAAAATACAAATAATAGTGATCTATTTTATAGCATATCACACTTCCAATGATTCACAATTTGTCAACAAACATAGTCTATTTGTTTCAACAACTTGGCTATGGAATCATAAAGTTATGTCAGCTTCATTATACTTTCTTTTCCTCAATACCTACTCAGAAAAAATGACACAGGGTGAGAACTTGGCTGAATTTTCGATAGTAATCAAGATTCCAAAATTTGCGGAAGAGTCTTCATAGAGAACGAACTTTTAGTTATCCTTGATTATTTAATGAATGATATCTCTACATTGGAGTTCCTCGAAAGCCTCCAAGATTTCTTGTTGAAGTATTCCACGCTATTTTTATTATCAATCCTGAATTTCCAATTCCCATGCTTGATCTACAGCGAAATAGTGTGGGTGTGTATATTTTAGTCATCATCTCTTTTGTAATTGAAGCTGAGTTTGAAAATGTGTCCAACAATGACGAAAATAATATTATTCCAAAAAAAAATCTTCAAATTTATTTGCCTTGAAAAATATATTCAATCATTTTATAGGTTATATTGATATATTTCAATCTATGATGAACCCACAGAAATTTTTAGTTACTTTTTGTAACTAGAAATAAAGCCCCGGCTGGAATTCCATGGCTTGCTCTGATGACAATCATTTTGAAACGGACTATATAAAATTTGAAATTACACTCATCTTGAAAAATAAAAATAATAAACTACCTTAAGAAACTAAATACTCGAAATTCCTCCGTAAAACAAACTTAAAATTCAAATGTGTAAATAAACGATATCTGCGCAAGACGAGTAATTGTTACCTACCTATTTTCTTGGTTGCAAAGTTGTACATCCGGACGAACGTCCCAAGTGATTCCGAACGGGGGTAAAATTTACCCGACGTCGATTCCGAACGGCTTGGGCTGGCTTGGGCGCACACCGGACAACGTCCGACGTTGATTCCGAACGCCGCCTTGGATTCCAGTGTGAAACGAACTCTACTTCAAATAAACGACCTGACACTTGAAAAAACCTTGGAAATTTGTAAAATTTCCGAAAGAACCCAGATGCAGATGCAATCCTTAACTAACGAATCAGGAACAGTTCAAATTCGGAAGATAAATAAATTTGGTTATAAAAACTCGTCATCAAGGTATGAAAAGAATCCTCATTCTGCGCACAACTACGACGAGGACAGTCAAGAAGAACACCAGTCATCTTCGTCTTACGCTAGACCACAACAAAACAATGATCGAAATCGTCAAGTGGGGAAAATGTTTTCGTGTCGCAATTGCGGAAATAAACATGGAGTGAATATGCAGAGCCGGAACTAGGATTCTAGCGCCTGTGGCAAACTTTCAAAATGCGCCCTTGAAGAAATTCATTTTTAATGTTTTTCATGATTGACATTTATCGATTATATTCTGTTGTTGTAATAACCATTATATATATATATATATATATATATATATATATATATATATATATATATATTCGTATGAATTTACACATTGCCATAATCTATGTAGAAACAAATACAAAAAGAATAAAGTAGGTAAAGCAATGAACACATTAAAAAAAATCACAGTTGGTACTCAACCAGGCCAGTGCGGATATCTGTGGGAGGTATCTCTGCATTCTCTGCCTGTAGGTTTCCTCCAAGCCGGGTTTCAGGATCAGGACATTCTAGTACCAATATGGCAATGTGTTCACCAGGAGATCCGAAGACAGTCTGGTATTCATTGGTGCTGTTCATTCAGAATTACCCCGGAGGCACGTGTGAAATTCTATCACGGACGCGAACAGCTTTACCCCCATTAAAACTGATAAAAAAGCAAAAAAAAAAATAACCATTGAGGGCGAATAACTAGAGGCTTCCAGTTTTTTGAGCTTGAAAGGTATTTGCTTACCACATATTTAGGAAGTTCTCATTGCTAATACACTTCGCGAAACAATTAAAGGAATAGAAAAATTTTCAATTTCGTTTTTCAAAAGGCTGTATCTCAGTGAAAAATGGTCATATAGAATATAAAAAAAATGAAGCTTTAAGACTCTAGTTTCTGAAATTATTGGTTAACAATTTTTCAGACTCTAGAGTGGCCGTGCAATCATCGGATAAAGCAGGAAGAAAAAATTTTTCGAATTTTTATTTTTTTGCTCTACGCTCACGGAAAATTTCTTCTAGCTAGACTGATGCAAATGTCACATAACCTGTTCATTCAGCTCTAATTTGCTATTTACGACTTTCGAGATATTCAGTTTTGAATGCAAAAGAATCCTTTTTCACTCAACTGCCGATATCTCCGGAAATACTGGTGGCCTAGCGAACTGGAAGGTGATTTGTCATCTACAGAAAATTTTCTACAAAAATCTGTTTTGTTCAATTAAAAATAATTTTTTTTACCTGGCACATAAACGTGGATAACGAGCACAAAAATGTCATTTTGCCAGTTTTTGGTTGATGGACTGTAACAACTTCAATATTGAGGGGAAAGCATAGGTTATATAAAAATTTGGCAGCCTGATGTTCCCCAGAGTCCCCCCCAAATTAGTAGATGCATCGGTTGAGCGGTTTACTTGCACCGATCGATTGAACATTTGAAGAAATTAAGAGAACAAGGTATTTTTCTTTAAACTTGAGCTAATCTTTTTAAATCGGTTTTTACCGAATGAGTCGAAAGGTTTTCAAAAAAATTGTTTTTTAAAACGTGGTGCCAGAAAACAGAAAAATTCTGTCGCTCAGAATTTAGCTTAACGAGTTCCGTGGGCAAGTTAGGGGTATCAACTTTAAATTCATTTCATGATTTTTACTGAGGAAAATGAAGTTTTAAATGTCTCCAGTGTCCGTAGCTCCAGTGGAGCTGAGTCAGAAATGGTCTCTTGTTTTTTTTAAATTATAATTTTTTTTATTCTCATTTTACTTTTAGAACAAAAATTAACGAAATTCTTCGAATGTTAATTTTTTTCCCCAATTCCGGAAATTTTTGAAAATTAAAAAAATATTTCTTTTTCATGATTTATTAAAAAAAAAATTGTGTGAAAAGTGAAAAAATAATGTAATTATTGATTGATTAGGAAAATTAGGTCAAGTTTGAGTAACAAAAACTTTGTTCCCTTAATTTTTTCAATACTTCAATCAATCGGTTCAAGAAAACTGCTGAACCGATTGATCTGCCGATTCAGGGAGGACTTCGAGGAACATCAGGCTGCGAATTTTTTTCATAAACTAAGCTTTTCCGCCATTATTGAGGAAGATACAGTCCATTAAACAAAAAATGGTAAAATGGCATTTCCACGTTTATGTGACAGGTGAAAAAATTACCCCCATTACCCCCCTCGTAAATCCGCCCCTGGTGAACTAATGGAATTCTAACAACAGATATTCTAACAACGTAAATAAATAAATACTCTCATCTATAAAATAAATGAAAAAATGAATACTTAAAAACAGAAATCATCAATATATTCTTTGGAAATAAATAAACTAAAACTTGACTTTTCTTGCTTTTTCAGCGAAAACATTATATCATCAGTTTTTATGTGCACCGAGTTGTGTTTCGCGCCATATATAATTTTCTAGGATTTTGTTCCGTTTTGGTAGCGTTCGTTACATACGTGTTTCTCAACTTTGTGAACTGGTAAATACGCCACTCTGAAATATAGAGCTTGTAGTCAATCTTTATTTAAAATAGAATGTATCATATTTCTCATTTTGCGCCCCTAGGTCGTTTGCGCCCGTGGCAAATGCCACCTTCGCCACGCCCACGGTCCGGCTCTGTGAATATGTGCCCTGCTTTTGGAAAAAAAGTGTGCGAAATGTGGTGAAGTGAATCACTTCGCTAAATTATGTAGATCAATTCAACAAATTTACTCCGAAAATGATTCAACTTTTAAAAGTCTCAATTCAGTGTCAGAAAGTTTTGTTGATTCTGTTTCAATGATCAACCAAACTCGAATGGCTAAAAATGATTGGAATGTGGATATAAAGTTTGATAACGGTGAAATTATCAATTTCAAACTCGATTCGGGTGCAGAAATAAATGCTATACCTTCCAAATTTTTGAAGCAACTTGGCATTAATAAAACCTAAAACCTTGCGATTTAACAATATCTACTTATACTGGCTCCAGAATCGATGTTTTGGGAAAATGTTCTTTGTTTTGGGAATATGTTCATAGGAATTTTCATGATATTATTGAATTTAACATTGTGAATCATGATTCTGCAACAGCCATTCTAGGAAAAAACGAATGTGAAAGGTTGGGTTTACTCAAATTTGTCATCTTATCTTGAGAATGACAACTACAATAAAATTCCTGAATTGTACCACGATGTTTTTCAAAATGAGGGATATGTTAAATGCGGAAAGTATCATATCAACATAGGTCATTTTGTTAAACCTGTAATACATGCACCTCGTAAAATTCCGTTCTCATTGCATGACAAGTTGAAAGTCCTTCTCAATAATCTCGAGAAGAATAAGATAATTGCTAAAGTAAATGAGCCCACTGAATGGGTAAACAGTTTAGTACTTGTTCATAAACCAAATGGTGATCTGAGAATTTGCATTGATCCGAAGCAATTGATCGATGCTATAATTCCAGAACAATTTCCTTTACCAACCATTGACGAAATTCTATCTAGCATTACAAATGCAAAATTCTTCTCGAAACTTGATGCCAGCCAGGCTTTTTGGCAAATACGTTTTAATACCGAAAGTTCATATAAATGCACATTCAATTCTCCATTTGGTAGATACCGTTTTCTTCGAATGCCCTATGGAATAAAACCTGCTTCAGAGGTTTTTCATAAACTCATTAAACAACATTTTGATGACATAGAAGGTGCTGTTTCGTGTATTGATGAATTTCTCATTTGGGGTTCGACGCGAGAGGAACATGATATCAGGTTAAAAGAAGTATTAGATAGAGCTCGCAAAATAAATCTTAAATTGAATTTGAAAAAATGCATCTTCGGAGTGATTAAATTAAAGTTCATGGGACATATTATTTCAGCTAATGGAATCGAACCTGATGATGAGAAAATCATTGCAATCAAAAATTTCAAAAGACCTGAGAATAGGAAGGATGTGGAAAGATTTCTTGGCATTGTAACCTATATTTCAAAATTTATTCCTAACATGTCTTTTGAGACTGAAAATTTAAGAATTCTTTTAAACAAATATATGGCATTGGGAAAATAATCAAGAAAATTGCTTCAACAATTTGAAAAAGATATTATCTGAAAAACCAATCTTATAAATTTATGACAGTTCCAAACATAAAACATTGTCTGTAGATGCTTCTCAAAGAAAATGGTCTTAAATTGAAAGGGAGATGTACGCAATTACGTATTCTTGTATTTGTTTTCATCAATACATTTATGGACGAAGTATTACAATTGAAACAGATCATAAACCTTCAGTTTCAATTATCAAATAAACCTAGTCTATAAGCGTGGATCGAATCTTCCCATTGCTGATGCCTTATCTCGTGCTAACGAACCAGGTACAAGTTCAGAAGTCGACGATATCTTGTCGGAAAAAATTGAGAGTCAAATATTATCTGTTCAAGAGCACATGAATGTGTCAAGCAATGATCTTGCTAAAATAAAATATGAAACCGCTAAGATCCCATATTGATGAAAGTTACATCGTTTCTTCAAAACGGTTGGCCAAAAATTAAAAATATTAACAAAAACCTTCATTCATTCTTCGTCATCAGAAACAATTTATCATTTTCAAATGGCTAATTATTTTTTGAACATAGAATTGTAATTCCATATTCACTGAGACACGATATTTTAACTAAGCTTCATCTTAGTCACCTAGGCAGAGAAAAAACTAAGTATCGTGCAAGAACATTGTATTATTGGCCTAACATGACAAATGATATAGATAACTTTATATCGAATTGTAATTCATGTCTAGTATCTTCTAAAAACTTACCCAAAGAACCCTTGATTAATCATGGCATTCCAATCAGAGCATGGCAAAAACTAGGAATAGATTTATTTGAGCTGAACGGTAATTGTTATTTGATATTGGTCGATTATTATTCAAAATTTACTGATGACAAACACTTGGGGAAAAACACACCATCACTTGACATAATCAATAAACTCAAAGAAATTTTTTCTCTATTAGGGATACCTGAAGAAGTATGCTCTGACAATGGACCCCTATTTTCTTGCTATTCATTCCAAGAATTTTCTAACAAATGGCTATTTCGCCATACCACTAGTAGTCCTTACTATCCACAATCAAACGGACAAATTGAAAGAATGGTCGGTACTGTAAAGACCATATTGAAGAAATGTTTGTTAGATAAAACGGATTTTCGTTTAGCTCTGCTTGAACTGCACAACACTCCAATTGACAATAACTTGTACTCCCCCGCACAACTACTTTTAAATAGAAATTTGAGAAGCATTCTGCCGGTTACTGATCATCATTTAAAACCCAGAATCATAAGCAGTTAGTTTCATAGAAACAATCTCAAGCAGAAGCAAAATATACAAAAATACTATTTTGACCGCAAAACAAAGAAGCAACCAAATTTGAAAAAGAATCAAACTGTATTCATAAGAAACAATGGTCTATTCAATTTACGTGGTACTATTATTAAAGTAAATAAAAATCCTAGAAGTTATGACATTAAGCTAGATGATTCGAATAGAGTTATCAGATCTCATGATGAAAATCAAGCTACATATTATGTTACAAGATACGGAAGAATGTCTAAACCACCCATACGATATGTGGCTTGATGTCGATACTTAAAATGGTAAATGTACTGCAAATTGTATTATCATTTAGAATTTTATTGTGACTGAACAGTGTCTAATAAATGTATAATGTTAAGTCTTCAGTTTTCACAGTATGAATATTTTAATAAGTGTATTTTCCTTGAGAATGATTTTCTCTTTTGAGAAAGGGAGATGTAATGATATGTATAGGTATACCACACGGCGCATCTACGCATGTGGATTTGATATATTTGTAGTGGAAAATGAAGAATAAAGACAGTCTATACGAATGTGTTATTGCGAATACCATCACAGAGACAATAATATCTCCAGAAGAACTTATTGTCACTTTGAAGTTCGTACTTTTGAATAGAAAAATAAGAAACATTTTTTCAAACTGATCTAAGCTTTCTGATTGCTGGCTTCGTGATGATTCCCACCCTGTCTGCAGTGGCGTTCGAGCTCTAGTCCACTGCTCAGAAGTCTGTGTTGATGCTGATATCAACATAGTTATACGCTCCTGAATTTATCGAGGGATATGGAAATAGATATGCTTGATGTGTTGTTTTCGTTTGAGGAATTTGTGTTCTTTGAATGATATTGAGCAATGCACTTTTCCTTGAAAGGCATCGGTTCTTGGGTCAGTTTAGAGAAACTGATAAATCCATCAACTGCATTACTGTTCTTTTGTTTTCGAGGCTAAAATTGAAATTTGGGAGATTTCAATTTCGGTCTTCCGTTTCTGAATGTGCTAGGATGTTAAATGAAAACATTATACAGACACTTTTTTCATAGCAATCCAGTAGTGTATGTTTTCTCATGAGGAAAAAATACAACTTCATCTTATAGCATGAATAAGCAAGGAAGCCTATTGGGAAAAAATATAGTATGCTACTGGATTGCTATAAAAAAATATCTGTATAATGTTTTCATTTTGACATCCGAGCACAAACAGAAACGGAGAAAATGACCAAAGTTGATATCGCTCAAAATTCAATTTTGGACTGAAATTCGAAAACAAGAGAAGATGAATAGGAATGCAGTTGATGACATTATCAGTTCCCCCTAAGATTTTTTTTTCATCTGAAACTTTTCCATGAATATTGAAAATTTCAACTATCTCTTCCCAATTCCTTTTTTTCACTATTTTATTTTTATATTCGGGACTCGTCATGTCACACCAAGCTGGTCTTTTTTGAACCTCATCAATAAATAAGTCAGTATCGAAATTCCTTTTTCATTTTCAAATTAGATACAATCGTCATGAAAACGCACGTTGAAGTGTGTACGACTGCATAAGAACACATGTATCTCGAAACGCCCACCTGACGCATATTCAACGCGCGCTTCGAAAAATATCTTGAAACGCACGTTTTCCGAGCGTTGGATAAAAACGCTCGTTTTGCATGTGTACGGGTACATAACTTGTTTTTCGAAACGCGCGCTAGCAAGAAGCGTGTTTCGAAACACCTAATGAGTACCCGGTCGAATATCCTCAAACGCACTTTGACGAGCGTTGGATCAAAAACGCGCGTTTGCATGTGTACATTGGAGCACTTGTATTTTGAAACGCACGTTTGGCTAACGCGCGTTTCCTAACGCCTAATGTGTACATGGTCTAAGACGCTGTCAGCTTTTTTCGGAAACGCAAAAGCACAAAGTCAACAACAGGGACATTGAAACAAAGAACTAAAAAAATTGATATAGCTAATATAAATGTTCAGTCACTGAGTAATAAAGTAGACTAACTTTTTGATGGAAAATAACATTGACATTGTCTGTGTTACAGAGCATTGGCTCAGTAATGATATTATAAGGGAGTGTTGTAATGGATTTTTAAACTTCACTTAAAACTTTCCAGCATTTATTTCCACGCTAAAATAATAATTCAAGAATTCGCATACAACTACCGAATGTGTTCTATATGAAAATTAAAGGAAGGGGTAGAAACAACTGAGTATGCGTACATTTTCTCAAATGATTAGAAGCGAGGGTTAAACATTCCACCCACTTAATTTTTCAATGGAAAAATGACAGTAATGGCTGGAACCTAACCATCTATCTATCTTTAAGTCATTAATGGCCGGTTTCCGAGGTCTTGAGTTAACCTTCCAATAGTAAACGATTCGATAACTTTAACCAACCGATAAACTCTAGTTAAACCTAACTGCGTTTCTGAAGTATTTTTCTGTCGTCCGTTAACTATCGAATAGATAACTGATGATTATCGACTGGATCACAAGTTTGTTTCTAGCTCAACAGATGTCGCCACGTGCAAATTCATATTTTAACGATAAATTTTGAAAACATTATTCGAAACTCCACTCCTACTCCACTTCTGAAATTCATATTGAGGAAGTTTTCTATACAGATTATCAAGTTTTTACATAATATCTGTTTTGATAGTGTTGAATGAATTTTTTTTGGAGCAAAAAAAGTTTTTTTAATGTAGAAAGTATTAAAACGTAGCGAGAATTTTATAGAGCGTGAAAGAATGTTGCTTTCTGTATTTTGCCGAAGAGTGCACAAATATCATCGAGCACAAAAAAGGGGGTTTTCAACGATGAATCAAAGGACAGATGCATGGTTGGAAATAACTAGACGGGTTAATGCTAGTTGTGATATTGGTCCTAAGAACTAGAAACAATAAGCAACTACATTCTATAATTGATAATTAGAAAAAGGGGAAGAGGATCATGAGGGATGATTAGATGAGTAACCACCTATAATAGCAGAGGTGGCCAAGAGGTCAACTCGTCATCCGTGAAAGATGTTTAAGAAGCCCCCGGAGATAAATAAACTCAAGAAAAATAATTTTTGAATGTATTATTATCTTAATGAAAAAATGCAGTGCAAAGTATCCGCCCAAAAACATAATTCAGCGTGAACATTGTGTTTTATTTGTAACGTTTAAATTCAAAGTACTTATTAATTTACTGCTAAAATGTTTTATTTCTCCCTCGTAAACTCTACCTTACAGTCACTCGCAAGGAATATGTTTGAACACAAGTAGATCTCAGAGGTCGAAAGTTTGGGCACCTCTGACCTATAGGATTTTTTTTTAAATAATGAGATAGCACTTATTCAATATAAGTTTATACATATATATTTATATGAATCTTTGTTCAATGATGTAGAGGTCCCCTTATTATGTAACAGGTAAATGAAATACAATTTATTGAGAAAATTTTCAAATTTAATAATAATATAAGATATAAGAGCTCAATGTGAGAAATCTTTACTAATTCAAATTACACGTAAAAGAAAAGGGAGTAAACAAAAACTTCAAGCCCAAGTTGTACAAGTTGTGCCACCAGTTTTACACAGTAAGATTTTGAATCTTGGGTGCATTGAGGAAGCAACCATAATTGAAGATGTAGATAACAAAGGGCAGCAATGTGAACCTGGTGTGTGACCATAATCGAAGAAGCTGACAATGTAAATGATCTGTCTCAATCGAAGGTACGGGTTATGCTATCCCAATTCCAATCAGCTTCAAGAGGCAGATTTCTCTAACTGAAAAAAAAAGAAATTATTCATAAAATTGTCAAATTGTGAATAATTTAATGAATGGAAACTCAAGAGTTATTGCAATTGGACATATCACTGAAAAAGATTGAAGTGCAATTGCAAAATGTTGAGCTGCGATTAAAAACAATAGAATTTCAACGTTACAACTCAGAATTTCAAACTTCGAAAGTAAATATGTCAACAAATCAAAAATAAATGATAAATTGTATAACATGTTGATATTAATTACATTCTAGCTATTACTCACCTAAAATACTGGGTAAAAGTTGTTCTCCGAAGATTATTTTCCTTGATCGAACTAGGAATTTCATTATCCGTTGTTACAGAAGATGTACCTTGATGTTCCTAGATAATCTGTATTTTCAAAGCTGTATCGTGAAGCACTGCTCTGGCTGGTATATATAACACAATCTAACTTCTGACTTAGTTTCCACATACCAAATGCCTTTTGTTTCAACTATTGTATTTCTTGTCTTGATATAAGTTCTGTTGTATTTTGCCTGCGATTTATATTCATCACGAACTGATTGATTTTTGCTTGTTGAACCCGTATCTATTTTCAAATTAATCATCTGTTACTGTAAACATTTCGATCTACGAATCTGGTTGCAGAAATATTGTTCATGATGCATTGTCTCATCTGATGATCGCTGCAACTTGAAACTAGATCATAATTCTTCCTATATATTTCATCATTCCACAGCAATATATTATGTTTACATACATTTTTGTAAACCAAAACAGCAAATCAGAGTAATCTCAAAACAAAACTTGCAGCAAAAGTGAGGTTCGAAATCCAACATTACATATTTGCCCATGCGCCAGTTAGTTATCGAATAAATAAACTGCCAAAATCGCCTCGTCAAAATAAACTGAGTTTATCGAATGGATAACTTTAGCAGGGGTGTTCAGAAACAGAAATCACCAGTTAATCCATCCGTCAAAGTTATCGAATAGATAAACTACCGTTAAAAAGACTTCGGAAACCGGCCCTAAGGTACCTAAGATCATTGAAGCATTCAAAAAACTGTTTAGCTAATAAGTCAGAGAGCAACTCCTCGTCCCAATTGAACTTGTTTCAACCAAAGTTTTTGCATAAATATTTTGAAATTTATTAAGACCGGAGCTATCCAACCTAATGCATCAAACAATTTCGCAATTTTAGACAGAACAAATCTTTTGGTAATAACAATCTCGTCGTAATCTATACAGGACGAATTAAAATCGAAATGAAAATAATCAGCGCATGCATTCCATTTTAGACACTGAAGCTTAAACCTGTGTGTAATCTAGGATCATTCGCCACCCATTTATGCAACTCGAAGCCTACCACTTTGCAAATATTGATGAGGTCGATTTGTTTAGATAGTGCTTCTTCCAAAGTATAACCACCTGAAGTGGCATCATCCATTTACATTTCCCTTTTCAATAGTTCCGCACCTATCGGGAAGTTTTAAAATTCGTCCTCTGCCAATCTTCGAGTAACACGAATTGCCAAAAACGGACTACATACATATTAATCCATAAGTGACTGTTTCTAGTAACCATACTCTGATTTGACGAAACATTTGTTTCACATCAGTAACAAAAACAAACGGGTATTTCATCCAGCGAAGTATCATTCGACAATATTCTGTCGACGAGTGAAGAAGTTGTGATAGATGCTCCACCTGAGCTATCAATAACTGTGCCCAGTGTAAGGAAAATATTGCGAAAATTAATGTTATTAAATGCACAAAGTGCTACAAAGTTTTTCATAATAAGTGTGCAGGGTTGGAAAATGTTGTGACATCAAATTTTCGATTTCTTTTTCGTGTGAAATGATAAATGAGGAGAAAATTTCATTTCCAACACCTGACATTGAAAGTGAAACGGATATAATCATGGTGACTAAAGACTCATCAACTCAGGATCTTCTAATGAAGATTATTTCCGAAATGGAAGGTAAAAACAAACTTTTATATGAAAACTCTCAATTGTTGAGAGAAAAAATTATCTCTCTACGAAAGGAATTGGTTGAAAGGGATTCCATTATCTCCGAACTGAAGAAACAACAAAAAAAGAGATAAACATGAAGTTAATAAAACAAACACTGAAGGTCTGATTCCGAAGATTTCATTTAGCGATGTTGTAACTGCTGGTAGTGAAGGTACGTCTGAAACTAAAGTTCTTCGAATGTTAATTTTTTTTCCAAATTTCGGACATTTTTGAAATTAAAAAAAAATATATTTTATGATTTATTTAAAAAAAGGTGAGAAAAAATTAAGATATAATGTAGTTATTGTTTGATTGAAAGAATTCGGTCAACATTGAGAAACAAAAACCTTGTTATCTTAATTTTTTCATAATTTCAATCAATCGGTTCAAGAAAACTGCTGAATCGATCGATCTACCGATTTAGGGGGGACTTCGGGGAACATCAGGCTGAAAAATTTCTTCATAACCCAAGCTTTTCCGCCAATATGGACGAAGATACAGTCCATTAAACAAAAAATGGTATAATTTCAGTTTTTTGCTCTTTTTCCAAGTTTATGTGACTGGTGAAAAAAATTTTCTTTTGAATTGAACAAACCAGATTTTTTTTAGGAAATTTTGTGTAGAAAAAAAAATCGCCTTCCGGCTCGCTAGGCGATCAGTAGTTCCGGAGATATCGGCAGTTGAGTGAAAGGAGATCATTTTGCATTCAAAACAGGATACCTCGAAGACAAATGGTTATATCTGAGAGTCATGAAGTGCAAATCGGAGCTTAATAAATAGGTTATGTGACATTTGCATCAGTCAAGCTCGAGAAAAATTTTCCATGAGCGTAAAGAAAAAAAATTGGGAAATAACCCCCATTACCCTTCCATCCCGGTAAATCCGCCCTTGTACATTGGTGGTGTTCTCGAGTAAAATATCAATTCAAACTCGTACAAAATTAAATTTTTAAAGTGGGATCTTATAAATTTTGTATGGCCTAGAAATGAGGACATCCAGAATGTGAAAGAATTTTTTTCATCTACGGCCCTATCAAAATTGAAGAAACGGATCCGTTCAAAATACCACGGTGTGTCTTCAATGATATTAAAAGATCTTCCACTAATTTTAAAAAATCGGTCTAGTTTGTTCGAGAGTTTATTACTTCGGCATATTGCTCTTCAGTTTACTTTGATGTCTCATTATGAAAAAGAGTTCCTTTTCAATTTTATTTTCCTAATAAATCTTTATAGCCTCGTTGATATCGATCGAATATAATTTTTGTTGATATGTATGTTTATTTTTTTTCATAACACATATATATATATATATATATATATATATATATATATATATATACAGGGTGTACCAAGTTCGACGGCCTATTAGGCGTTTCTAGAGAACTAGACTTATTTGAAATCTGAAAATTGAGATTATGATATTGTTTGACATAATCTACCGAGCTAGAATAATCTTGGAGCCTGATCACTTTTAGTTATACAGGGAGCGAAAAAAAAAATTTCAAAATTTTATTTTTCTGTTTTTTTCTTTTTGAATTTGATAGAATATGCAATTCTGAATACATTCGTACTCGAATCGTTGCATTGGTCGAAATACCTTCAAAAATATCCAGAAAAATCTGAAGAAAAAGAGAGAAAAGGGTATTCGGTATTATGTTTGTTATTCCTAATCTACATATCTTAAGCACGAACCGTTTTCACATTTTTGAAGTCGAAGACTGTGGAAATATTGTAGATTTTTAAAATTTTGACAAACTCATCACAGGGTGTTTCAAATGTTGGGTCAAAAATTGGGATCAAGATTGGCCCATAACTTCCGTTTTTCAAATTAGAACCCTATTTTTTTATGATTGCGTTGGATTGTATGAAGAAAAATGATGAGAGTATTCTAACATGTTCATGCTTCTAAAATTGATAGTTCTTGAGTTATTTAGGATTTTCTGAATTTATGTGGTACGTAGCGTCAAATTCATTTAATCTGTTTCATTTCAACTATACCTGGGTCATAAAATATGAATTATTCCACTAATGATATACACTTGAATACATCCGTACTGAAATCGTTGCATTCGTCAAAATACTTTCCGAATTATAAAAAAAAACTGAACAAAAAAAGGTAGATAAGAGTATTCGGTATAATGTTTGCTATTTCTTATCTAGATATCTTGACCACAAACCGTTTTCACGTTTTTGTAGTCGAAGACAATGGAAATATTTTACATATTTAGAATTTTGAAAAACTCGTCACAGGGTGTTCTAAATGTTCGGTCAAAAATTGGGATCAAGATTGGCCCATAACTTTCGTTTTACAAATTAGAATCCTATTTTTTTATAATTGCGTTGGAATCTGCGAAGAAAGATGATGATAATTTTTTATCATGTTGATACTTCTAAAATTAATGTTTCTTGAGTTATTTAGTATTTTCTGATTCCATGTCGTACATTGCGTCAAATTCATAAAACCTGTTCCATAACAACAATGATGAATGAATTGAACAAAAAGGTGTGTCACTAGTGAGTTATTGAAATAATTTATCTTCTATGACCAAGGTCATAGTTGATATGAAACAGATTTAATGAATTTGACGATACATACGACATAAAATCAGAAAATCCTAAATAACCTAAGAATTATCAATTTTAGGAGCATGAACATGTTAAAACATTTTCATCATTTTTCTTTGTACAATCCAACGCAATCATAAAAAAATAGGGTTCTAATTTGAAAAACGAAAGTTATGGGCCAATCTTGATCCCAATTTTTGATCCAATATTTGGAACACCCTGTGATGAGTTTTTCAAAATTCTAGAAATGTACAATATTTCCACATTCTTCGACTTCAAAAATGTGAAAACGGTTTATGCTTAAGATATCTAGATAAGGAATAACAAACATAATACCGAATACTCTTTTCTCTCTTTTTCTTCAGGTTTTTCTCGATATTTTTGATATTTCGACGAATGCAACGATTTGAGTACGAATGTATTCAGAATTGCATACTCTATCAAATTCAAAAAAAAAAAACAGAAAAATAAAATTTTGAAAATTTTTTTTCTCTCCCTGTATAACTAAAAGTAGTCAGGCTCCAAGAATATTTTAGCTCGGTAGATAATGTCAAATAATATCATAAACCCAATTTTCAGATTTCAAATAAGTCTAGTTCTCCAGAAACGCCTAATAGGCCGTCGAACTTGGTACACCCTGTATATATATATATATATATATATATATATATATATATATATATATATATATATATATATAAAAACCCTGATTGAAGGTGAAAAAAAAATAAAATTTATATATATATATATATATATATATATATATATATATATATATATATATAAAGAGTTCCTAATTTAATAATTTATTTTGTTATTTTATGTTTGAATGTTGGGTTTTATACAAAGTTTTTTTTCCTGATAAATTTTATTATTTTTATATTTGAATTTTTATTGCTTTGAAATACGCTTCCATTAAAGCCAGTATACAGCACTCCCATTTTGTTTTCTACTCTACACTGAAGCTATTTCTGATGTTCAGTTAGAGAACCTCCTATAGTGCTATAGGTGTTACAGAGACATAATTATCTACTTAGTTATATAAAATACAGGGTGGCCATTTGAAAACGAAACAGACGAGATTACAGACGAAATAAATTTCTTCGATAGAAATGCTCGGACAGGTCGATTTCTGTTTCGAGGGGGACAACTTAAGATGTTGGTTACGGACGCATAGCGCTTCAACCCTTGCTACTACAACCCTCACCCCCAATTTTTGAATAGGGAAGATGGGGTGAGTGATACCTCATTTGAAAGGTATTTTTATACTGATTTTAGTACAGTAATTGTTTTTTCATTTTATGCATTAGTTCTCGAAATACAGGGTGGCCATTTGAGAACGAAACAGACGAGATTACAGACGAAAAAAATTTTTTCGAAAGATATGCTCGGACAGGTCGATTTCTGTTTCGAGGGGGACAACTTAAGATGTAGGTTACGGAAGCATAGCGCTTCAACCCTTGCTACGTCTCATTAGACGAAAATGGATCTTATCAGCATGTGAAAAATACAGAAAATTTATTGAAATAAGAAGAAAAGGTCTTTATTTGCTTTTTCATAAATGTAATATTTTCAATTTATATTCAAAAACTGTTGTTCCAGAATATTATATATAATATTCTATGTCGATAGACGCTTATACTTTATTTTAGTCATTGTTATGACAAATAAATATTCTTTTCAATCAATCTTTGTATGCATTCTCGTATACCATTGTTATTTTGTTTCCATGTTCTTCATAGACGTATTAAATAACGCATACTTTCATGTAGATACTTCATAATAGTATATTCTAAAACAAGTTGCAGAATGAGCTCCTATTCCAACACGAATGCGAAGTTCGAAAACGAGCGACGAAGGAGCGAGTTTTCGATAGCATGAGTGTTGAATTGCCTTCTGCAACGAGTTTTAGACGGCATTTTCTCTATTTCAGTTAATTTTTGTGAAATACTCTCGAAATTCAAATGAAAATTCAGATTAGTGACTTCTGTATTGTATCATGGCAGTTGGTGTGACATACGAAATTTGACAGATCACGGAATATGAATTGATTTGATTCGAAACTTGATTCGATCGGAGGTCAGTACTGACAACCATAAAACGAAAAATATAACTGAAAACAATGCTGTAAGGAGTTTCATTACAGCACTACTTTTAGTACTGTAATGAACTCATTACGATACTGAAATAGAGAAAATATTTTTTTACGAAACTGCGGAGAGAATTCTACCTTCTGATCTTGAGAATAGTTGTTTAAATAATGCAAGTGTGAAAAAAATGAAGGGGCAATGAGAAGAAATGGGAGGATAATGAGGGGAAATGGACAGCAATGAGGGGGAATGAGAAGACAATCAGAGAGAAGAAATGAGAGGTAATGAGAGGAATTGAAAGAAATGAAGGGGCAATTAGGAGTAATGGAGTCAATTTTTAGAGAAATAAGAGGAATTTTTTCTCGAAGGGGTAATTTAGTATACAAATTTCGGTCAGTGAGAGAACCCTCGATTGAATGTATTCGTGAGGAATTAAATGGAATTGTAGTGAATTGAATGGAATTGAGGTGAATTTAATGGAACTGAGGTGAATTAAATGGAATTGAGGTGAATTTAATGGAATTGAGGGGAATTTAATGGAATTGAGGTGAATTTAATGGAATTAAATGTGAAATTGGAATTTTAGTGTACAAAAAATGGCCAGTGAAAGACCCCTCGCAGTGAACGCTTTTGAGAGTGCTTTCGATGGCTGGTGCCGTCGCATCCAATAGTGACGATAAACAATTTTTTTTGTACTCTATATCCGATCCTTAGAAGTATTGTTAACTTTTTTTTTCTTAGTTTTTTTTTGAGTTTATAGGCTTCGCCTAAACTTTTGATCCTATTTAATAATAATAACAAAAATGATCATAATCGTTGAGATCAGCATTCGAGCGAGGTGAATATTATTTTAGAATAATGAGAAATAAACTTACTTCAAATGTTCAAAATGCTCGCCGTTTACTTGCTGACAATATGCCATCCTATTAACAAATTCTTGAGTCACTCTATCCAAGACTTCTCCACGTATTAGTTCACATTCATCAATAATTCTTTGTCTCAATTCCTGTAAGTTTGTTGGTCGTCTAACGTAAACACGTGATTTTAGATAACCCCAAAGAAAAAAATCTAACGGGCTAAGATCCGGAGAACGAGCAGGCCACTCTATGAATCATCTACGTCGAATCCATCGATTTGGAAAATTCGCATCCAGAAAATCCCTAACCCGTCTTTCATAGTGGGGAGGTGCTCCATCTTGTTGAAACCAAATTGTAATGATTTACTTTTGGATGGCAAAGATAAACTAAAGATGGTTTATTACACTTTCAACTTATACTTATTTTATAACAATATATCACACTGCATCACACTGCGTCGCTCCATCCTAACCTCTAGGTTGGGCCCTAACATCCCTTTTCTTAAAGATCCAGTGTCTTGGGAGGTTTACAGCACCTTCCCGAAGAAGTAGGTAACTTCTTCGGGAAGGTTATCCTTATTAACAAAGTTTGTTTCGATATCAGTGGCACTTGAAGTTGCTACTGCATTAGTTTCTGTTTCACTTACCACTTCACTGTCACATTCATTGTTTTCATTTAAAATGTCTGTACTTTCAGTATCACTTATATCTAAATAATATTTAACAATACTTTCATCTTGTTCCACAGGTACATTGTTCCTAGCGTTTACATTATTAGACTTACTACAAGTTTTTATGAATCTTCTCTTTCTTATAAATATTTTACCATCTTCTAATTTGACTTTGAATGTTCTATTTCTTAATTCTTCCACGACAACAGCTGGCACCCACAATCCTTTTGGTTTGAATTGAACATATACATTCATCCCCGTTTGTAAAGGTTTGAGAATTTTAGAATTTCTGTTATAGTATTTCTCAGTTTTTTTTTATTCCCATCAAGAAACTCATCATAATTGGCTCACTTCGATACCAGAAGGTTTGTGGTTGTCTCTGTGCTCTGGTACGAGTGTTCTTAATTTTCGAGACATTAGAATTTCGGCAGGTGATAGTTTGCCATCAATTTTCATGTTACGATACAGTAACATAGCAATGTTGATGTCTTTGTTTTGATCTAAAGTTTTCTTAAGGATATTTTTTGTTGTCTGTACACTCTCTAGCAAACTTATCAAATTCATGTGAGTTGAATTGTGGCCCTCCATCTGACACAACAGCCAATGGTATTCCATGTCTAGAAAACATGTTCTTCAGACAGTCAATTACATTTAGACTTGTGCTATCATTAGTAACATCAGCTAATTCAATAAATTTCGAGTAATAATCTACTACTAATAAATATTTTTTACCGTTCAGATCAAACAAATCACATCCTACCTTGTTCCAAGGCAACTAAGGTACAGTATGTTGAATTATTGGTTCTGGTTGTTGTGATTTTGAGGATTTGGCACAGATAGGGCAATTCGAAATTTTTTGCTTTATATCATTTTTCATACCAATCCAAAAAACAGAACCTTTTGCCAATGATAAACATTTGTTCATACCTAAATGGTTGTATTTTATCCTGCTATATACTTCCCTTTGTAAAGTTTTAGGTACAACAAGTGCATTTTCTTTAAATATTAGATCATTCATGACTGTTAGATCATGTTTAAATTTGGCATACTTTTTAATTAATTCAGGTAAATTCTTATCCTTTTTTGGCCACCCTTCTAAAATGGTCTTTTTCAACAACTGAAGTTCTGTGTCAGCATCTATGAGCTGTGGAAATATTTTCAATTTTTCTTTCGTAATATTTATTTCCGATATAATCATACAGACATGATCTGTGATGTCTCTGTCATATGCCACATTTTCTTTATCTTGAATGTAAGCACGTGACAAGGCATCAGCTATTATCAATTCTTTGCCCTTTTTATACCTTACATCAATGTCATATTTTTGAATTTGTAGAAGCATCCTCTGCAACCGGGCTGGGCATTTGTTAAGAGGTTTTTTAAAAATATTAATGAGAGGCAAGTGATCAGTTTCGACTACAACGCTTTTTCCAAAAATAAATTGATGAAATTTATCCAAACCCGCACCACGATTGCCAGAAGTTCCTTCTCTATTTGTGCATATCTGGTTTGTGTTTCAGTGAATGCCATGGATGCATAAGCACATGGTAAATTATTTTGCAAAAGCACTGCCCCGCATCCACTTTTCGATGCATCCACTGAAACTATCTAAGTCTACATCATAATACTGTAGCACTGGTTTGCTCAGTAATACTTTTTTTATTTGATCAAATGCTTCCTGGTGCTCAGACTCCCATACAAATTCATTTTCCTTTCGCAACAATTGTCTCAGAGGCAGTGTTCTGTCTGAAAAGTTTTTTATGAATTTACTGATATAGGTCAGAATTCCAAGAAGCCTTTGAACTCCTTCCTTATTCTCAGGTCTGGGCATCTCTTCAATTGCTTTAATCTTTGAAGTGTTTGGTCTGACACCTGAGCTACTTATCATATGTCCCATGTATTTAATTTGTGACTGTCCAAATTTGCATTTTTGCAAGTTAAATTTAACATTATTTATTTTCGCCCAGTCTAAAACTTTCTTTAATCTTTCATCGTGTTCTTCTTTTGTACGGCCCCATATTAATAAATCATCAATATATGTCTCTACCCCCTCTGTATCGAAAATTTCCCTGAACCTTGCCTGAAACACCTCAGGGGCTGATTTAATTCCATATAGAAGACGAAGAAATTTGTATCTTCCATATGGAGTACCGGAGGTACATAACTTTGTGCTCTCTTCATCTAACTGGATTTGGTAGAACCCTTGAGCCGCATCCAAAGTACTAAAGAATTTTGCATTTGCTAATTTACTTGTGATCTGTTCTAGGGTCGGAATCTTATAAAATTCTCTGTTTATCACTTGATTTAAGTCACGCGGGTCTAGACATATACGTAGTTTCCCATTTGATTTTTTCACTAAAACGAGAGCATTTACCCAGTCTGACGCACCTTGTACCTTTTCAATAATCTTTAATTTTTCCAATTCCTCTAAACTTTCTTTTGAATTATTCATTAAAGGCAAAGCTACTTTACGAGTAGCATGAATAACAGGTTCAGCATTTGGTTTAATATCTATATGATAAGGTTTTTGAATACAACCCACACCTGAGAATAAGTCTCTATATTTAGCTATTATCTCTTTGTAGTCTTTCCTGTTCGAGGCTATGTCGTCAATTTTAATGATTAGATTCAGAAGTATACTAGATTCTAAACCTAATATGGCCTCAGTATCTGAGTCTAGAATAAAAAAGTTTAAATTATAAATATTATTATTCCTGTTGCACTGAATTTTACATGTACCTAATACTTTTAATTTATCGCCTGTATATGCTTGTAGTACAATTTTAGATTTGATTATTTGCTTTTTTGAGAAGCCCAAAGATAAAAACAATTGTAGTGGCATAACGTTTGCCATAGCCCCAGTGTCAATCGTAAAACTAATTACCTTGTTATATATACATAAGTCAGTCTTCCACATTATAGAATTTATGGTCTGCGGTTTGTTTACACTTCCCAAATATAAAATTTGTTCCAGATGACTTTCGGTCTTTGCGTCTTCTTTTACCTCATCTACCTTCTTGGAAAATTGCTTCTTCTTCTTGAAACAAACTACAGCAAAATGATTTTGTAATTTACAGAAACGCATGTTTTTACATACGCAGGACATTGGTTCACAGGGTGTTCGCTCTTCCCACATTTTCTGCAGTTTTTAATTGACTGCTTGCCCTTTGCTTGGTATTTGTCTCTGTTTACTGCTGCTATTTCTTTCGGAGTCACCTTGCTGATTGCCTCGCTGTGAGCTTTAGACATTTCAATAACTTGACAAAGTTCCACTGCTTTGTCGAGTGAGAGGCTGTCGTCTTGTAATAATTTCTCTCGGACTACAGAATTGTTTATTCCACAAGTTATCATTGTGACCACTAAACTACCTGTAGTGTATCCAGTTTGCATCTACTGGCTCTTTTTTTCAGCTCTATTATGAATTGATCAGTAGATTGGCCATCTTCTTGACGGTAAGAAAAGAATTTGTATCTTTCATAGGCAATATTTTCCTTACCTATGAAGTGTTCTTCAAATTCATTAATTAATATTTCCACTTTGTTCTTCTCGTCTTCTGTGAATTTGAATGTGGAGTATATTTAAATCCATCATCTCCAATGTAGTGAAGTAATTGTGCACACTGTGTTGCTTGGGATTTCTTGTTAATTTCGGTTGCAATTAAATAATTTTCGAACCTTGCTCTCCACAGTTTCCAATTTTCTGCGAGATTTACTCTGGTTGATAGCTGATTATCGCCCATCTTGTTTTTCTAAGTTGGTTCTTCAAAAAACTGTATTTATTTGTACTGTATGTTTATTTAATATAATACCGACTGCCAGGGCCGTAGCTAAAAGCTTTTCCCAGGGGGGGGGGGAGAAATGGATTTTGGCGCCCCCTCATTCACAAGCATATCAAAAAATACAAATTCATGAAAGAAAATTGATTGAAATTAATAATACAGTTTATCAAGGGCTTAGCTGTAAATTGACATAATTAACAAAAACTGCAAGTTATTGTACAAAAATTAAAAGATATTCATAATACAAATGCAGAAGGCATTGATATTCTTCCACGCGTTCAAAGTGTTAGAATATTACTTCGCTGTACGAGTATAATACGTCGTTTTCTCCAATTGATTTATTTTTATCGAAATTAATGAAATATTTTCATAAATGACAGTTAGTGATTTTGGATTGAAAAATGTAGAAGTGTTTTTTCTCTCATAAATTTGACAGATAATGCATAAATTCGTAGCAGGAGGCCAACATGTAATCATAAATATCACCATGTGCTAGAAAAAGTTATTCTCTCACGATTTTGTTCTACAAGATGTGGCAGAATGAATGGATCTGACGCAGACCTAGAGAAATAACTCTTTTTTTCTAATTTTGTGTCAGATCCATTCATTCTGCCACATCTTGTAGAATAAAATCGTGAGAGAATATCTCATTCTAGAACAGTTTTTTATGGTTGAATTGATGATTACATGTTTATTCTCCTTCCACATGGATTTAGTTACTATCTGTCAAATTTATGAAAGAGAAAACATTTCAGCCAATCAATATTTTTCAATAGGAAAATCATTGAAAGATATTTATGGAAATATTTATTAATAATCAACTGATGAAAATTCAGAAAATTAAATAAAATAATGGATAAAACTCGTACAGAAGGGTTATTCTAACACTCGTTCATTCAAAAATTTGAATTTGAATTTTAGAAACGTGGAAAAATATTACGTAGTGCCTTCTGCACTTGTATTATAAATAACTATTATTGGAATATTGAATCATTAAATAAATAAATTTCAGCGTGATGTTTGTAACTATTACCATAAAAACTCAATCTTTGATGACACCCCATCGAAAATTCCATAGAAATATAATGAACAGCCGTCGAATAATATCATTCAAGTTTTATAGACACTGCAATTCAACCTTTTTTTCGAATTCAAAAAAATCATTGTACAAAAAAAAAAAGAAAATAAGAATTGGATTACCTATAATTAAGAACGAATCAAGTCTTAACGTGAAAAATTAGAAGAGTAAATAATGAATAACCAGGTGAAAACTGAAGTTTTTGAATAGTCTCCAAACTAATGTTATATCGCTTGAACTTACATCTTTCGTTATTTTCAGAGACAATTTCTTCTTTTCTAGATTAACGGGCTTTGATCCATGTATTCAAGATATAAATCACAGCTGCGCCTTTTTTCCTGATCAAGTTTTTTTTGCGCCTTCTTTCTGAATTCCGCCCCAAACGGTTCGAATTTGTTCTGCCGAAGATTCATTCGTTCGAATGTTTTTTTACTTGAGACATCATAATTCAATAAATAAAAGGTTACGTTTCTCTTTCTTCTATTGAATGATTTTGACGAATACGAATAGTCATCAATTCGGGGATTCACAGCATGACAATCTTTCTGAAACGAGGCTTTCTACAATGCCATCGCTGTAGTTCCTTTGAATAGTCTAGATGGCATTGCAAGCAGCTCATGTATAAATCATATTTGGCAAGTAACATGTGCTTGTGACATTTTGCTCTAGTTATTCAATGATGAGAGATCAATTTTGCGCCCTTTAGAATCTGCTCTGAGGGGGGGGGGAAGGCTCCCCTCCCTCCCCCCCCCCCCCTGTAGCGACGGCCCTGCCGACTGCGCCATGTAATGATTTACTTTTGGATGGCAAAGATAAACGAAGATAAACTAATGATGGTTTATTACACTTTCAACTTATACTTATTTTATAACTAACTGTACAAAGTCGTTCACTATCATTCTACAATATATGCAACACACTGCGTCGCTCCATCATAACAATGGCAATGGTGCCAACCCTAACACAAATATTTTGTGGTAATTGCCCATTCTGTTGAAGTGCAGGAATAATTTCGTTATTTAGTAGATCCAAATACTTGTCACCATTCAAGTTTCCGTCGATAAAAAATGGGCCTATAAGCTTATTTTCGACAATTCCCATCCAAACATTTAACTTCTGTGGATGCTGGGTATGTGCTTCATGAATCCAATGAGGATTCTCATTTGACCAATACCTTGAGTTGTGGCGATTAACTGTTCCATTTGAACAAAAAGTTGCCTCATCGGAAAAAACTATGCTAGAAGCAAAATTTTCGTCGACATTACAGATGTCCATTAGCCGTTCGCAAAATTTCAGCCGTCGGTCAAAATCATCGTATGACAATTCTTGAACCAACTGTACCTTATACGAAAAAGAAAATTCTTTGCCTTTACGAAGGCACATCGAGAACATTTTTGAAACATAGATTAATTCAAAATAGTAATCATCGAAATGAATACCATTTTCAATTCGCAGGCTCAGAGATTTTTTATCATGAGGTTGGAGAAATGATATTAGATTTTGTCACTGAGATGAGGGATATACCGGTTTCGGCCTTGTTGGGCCTCATCAGTATTCCGCACATCTAAAATCTCATTCAGTGGAAGAGGAAGTACAGATTTCTTTTTTTGCATTTGATTGGATATGTGAAACTTCATTTTGACGCAATTGGATGTCACCACCTTAGTACTTTGGAATATTTTACTCATTACTTCACAACCAATTGCTATAAATTCTGAAGTTTTTTATGAAGATTTTGTCCTGAGATGTGCGGGATACTGATGAGGCCCAACAAGGCCGAAACCGGTATATCTCTCCTCTCAGTGACAAAATCTAATATCATTTCTCCAACCTCATGATAAAAGATCTCTGAGCCTGGGAATTGAAAATGGTATTCATTTCGATGATTACTATTTTGAATTCATCTATGTTTCAAAAATGTTCTCGATGTGCCTTCGTAAAGGCAAAGAATTTTCTTTTTCTTAAAAACATCAGGCTTCACAGTCACAAAAAGAATTGGGCGTTTCCATCACTTTGAGAAACTAGCAAGCGGGCCCTGAATAGAGCCACTGCTAAAATCTCATTCAGTGAAAGAGGAAGTACAGATTTCTTTTTTTGCATTTGATTGGAGATGTGAAACTTTATTTTGACGCAATTGGATGTCACCACCTTAGTACTTTGGAATATTTTACTCATTACTTCACAACCAATTGCTATAAATTCTGAAGTTTTTTATGAAGATTTTGTCCTGAGATGTGCAGGATACTGATGAGGCCCAACAAGGCCAAAACCGGTATATCTCTCCTCTCAGTGACAAAATCTAATATCATTTCTCCAACCTCATGATAAAAGATCTCTGAGCCTGGGAATTGAAAATGGTATTCATTTCGATGATTACTATTTTGAATTCATCTATGTTTCAAAAATGTACCTTATACGGATGATACTTTTCACTTTTTAATATCTTTCCTACAGAACGTCGACTGATACCATAGTTTAGTGCCAAATTTGTGGTGGAAGTTTGAGGTGATTCTTCTCAATCGATTGCAATATTTTGTTCAACAGTTTCGTTCGTTGCAGTCCGCGGTCTTCCAGGTTTTAGCAAATTTTTTACCATCCCAGTAGTATTAAAACGTTGTAATGTTTTAGTTACTGTTGAGCGTGATATAGGATTTCTCTCTGGATGCAAATTATTAAAAATATGACACTCTTCTTCATGAGTTCTAACACGATCACCATAACCGATCATCATTAAAATTTCAATACGCTCTTTTTCACTTAATTGAACCATTCTAAATTGTTCAATTTATTTCCGTCAATTAGAATTTGACACTTGAAGAACAAAAGACGTACTAAACAGTACTTGTTTATTTATTACTATGCATACAAACAACATCAATTAGTTTATCTAAATAGTTTTTTGCTCTAATGCAAAAAACTCAAAGGAGGTTGGTTAAAGTGCTATATTCCTCGTTTTTACACACTAAACTCAGTATGTATGAATTCAAAATTACAAGCTCTTTCAAAATCTGTAAAAATATATAGGGTGTCCCATTTAAATTAAAGAAGTTGATGGCATTTCCGGTTAAACCGGAAGTATACTATTATCAAAAAAATGTACATCAGATGCGTTTTGTTCCATTGCACTTACCTGCAACTTTTCATAAATATCGTTCTTTTCGTTTAAAAGATATTTACTTGGTTCCATACTTTATCCCAACCCTGTACATCAGTTCACAATGGGCGCCGCTTGAGCGTGACAAGAGCGTATCTCCACCGCCCTTAATCAGAAAGATTATTTGACTATGAAAGCAGCGATGAACCTATACAGGGTATCCTAAATTGCTTTATTTTGACTGTTTTTAGTATTTCAGGTCTAGAAAGGGGAAAAATGCTGAAAGGAGTCCTGGGCTCGATTTTCGCGATAACACTGTGGAGAATGAGTTAGGATTCCAGGAAAAGACGTAGAACGTTTTAATAATTTATTTAACAAAAACAAATTTTGAAGTTGGCTAAAACTTATTAGTCTGAAAAGACTGATTTATAAATCGTTGCGGCAGAAAGTAATGGTTTTGTAGGACGGCGACGACGGTTGATAGGATTTTTGTAGAATATATGGATTCTACACGGCGAAGGCGAGTCGATAATTAGTAATGGATTTGAAAGTTCCAAAATATGGAATTTTGCAGGCTGGATCGTCGTTGTTTTAGCGGCTGTGAATGTTGGTTGTTGGAAATATTCGAGTCGCAGGTAGCCGTTGAAGAGAAATCTGATCGAAGCGGTAACACAGATGTTTCTGCGTTGAGAACGAAGTGTCGAATATCTCGTCGAAGTTGCTGGGTTCGAAGTCTCGAAGAAAAAGGATCTGTATCTGTTTTCTTGCAGTATTTATGCCCGTTTGTCTTCACCTATTAGGGATGCGGATTTTTTGACCTAGAAAAGGCGTGACTTCGTCGGATCTGCTCAAGTCGGATTTTAACAAACTAGAGGTTTCCGTTTCAGCTGGACTTGAAGAATTTCCGGTGATTTCGTCGATTTTGTTTCAGCCGGACTTGGAGAAATTCGCCACACACTCCCCTGCCAGTGATTTGCGTCAGTAAATCACAAAATCCGTGAGTTTCGATGAAAAACGAACTCTTCTCCTTGATCTGGTGTTTTCTCTTCTTTCTGGATTCTCTTCGGTTTGGGAGGATTGTGGAGTTTGCGGCTGCGGCTGTTGATTATCTTCTTCTTCTTCGCTAATGATGTAGGCTGGTTTCAGTCTATCTATGGTCACCGTTGTGTCTTTTCTGTTCATTTTCACGGTAAAGGTTTTCTCGCCTCGCTTGCTGACTTGGTATGGGCCGTCGTACGGTAATTGTAAGCATGTTTTTGGTCCATCATGTCTTACAAATACGTACTGGGTTGTTTCGGGGTCTTTAAACACGAAACTTCTCTTCTCACCGTGTCTTGATCCTTTTACCGGTCTGATTCTTCTGATTTGGTCTCTCAAATCTTTGACGAATTCGGTGATGTCTTCGGATGTGGCTGGTTCCTCGTGGGCGGTCAGGAATTCTCCGGGTATTCCGATATAGGTTCACCGTAGGTGAGTTCTGCTGAGGTGGTTTTGGGGTCCTCTCTCCAGGCTGTGCGCATGCCGAGAAGAATTGTTGGTAACGACTCAGTCCATCGGTCATTCTGGTGGCACTTGATTGCTGCTTTGAGTTGACGGTGGAAACGTTCGACCATGCCGTTGGCTGCTGGGTGGTACGCTGTGGTGCGGAGATGCTTCGTGCCTGTCAACTTGCTGAGTTCGTTGAACAAGCACGACTCAAACTGTCTGCCTTGGTCGGTGGTGATCCGGAGTGGTGTGCCAAATCTTGCAATCCAATTTGCATAGAATTCTTTGGCGACGGTGGTGGCTTCTTAGTTGGTCATTGGAATGGCTTCTGGCCATCGTGTAAATCGGTCGACCATGGTAAGGCAGTATCGGAATCCTTCTGAATGTGGCATGATGACGATGTCGATGTGGACATGTTCGAATCTTCTCAGTGGCGGAAAAAATGAACCAAGTGGGGCGGCGACATGGCGGGTTACTTTGGCTCGTTGGCATTCTATGCAACTGCGTGCCCATTTCTTGCAGTCTGCGTTGATGGAGGGCCAGACGAACCGTTGCTTGACCATTTTTGTAGTGGTGTTGATACCTGGGTGTGCCAGGTTGTGGACCATGTCGAATGCTGCTCTGCGGAATGGCTTCGTGATGAACGGTCGTGGTTGTGGCGTGGATGTGTCACAATACACGGCGATGTTCGTCTCTGGTGGCTTCACTCGTTGAAGGAGGAGTCCTGTATCTGAGTGGAGTTATCTCTGCAACTTGTCGTCTCTTCTCTGGGATTCAGCTAGGGCAGGAAACTCCAAGGTGGCTCTGATCTCGTCTACTCGTGATAGAGCATCTGCGACGATATTTTCTCCTCCTGGTATGTGCCGGATGTCCGTGGAAAACTGGGAGATGTAGTCTAGGTGGCGGAACTGGCGTGGTGAGCACTTCTCTGGCTTCTGTTTGAAGGCGAAGGTCAGCGGCTTGTGGTCTGTGAAGATCGTGAAGGTCCGGGCCTCTACCATATGACGGAAATGTCTGATTGCTAGGTAGATTGCAAGCAGTTCTCGGTCATAAGCTCCATAACGGGTTTCTAGTTAGGACAGCTTCTTGGAGAAGAATGCCAGTGGTTGCCATTCACCATTTACTTGTTGTTGGAGGGTGGCACCAACTGCAGTGTCGGATGCGTCAGTCACCAGGGCTAAGGGGGCGTCGTCCTTGGGATGTGCTAGCAGGGTGGCTGATGCTAGTCTCTTCTTGGTGTCCTCGAATGCAGCGGAGGCTTCTGAGGTCCACCGTATGGTATCTTTCCCCTTCAGGCTCGGTACCAGTAGATCGTTCAGTGGGGCCAGCGACTGGGATGCTCTGGGGATGAAACGCCGGTAGAAGTTTACCATGCCCAGGAATCGTCGTAGGTCCTTCGCTGAAGTTGGCTGGCTGTACTGTAGGATGTCTTGGACTCGGTCGGGCAGTGGTTTGGTTCCATCTGAAGACACCAAGTAACCCAAGAATTTTACCTCTGGTTGGCCGAATACGCATTTGGCTGGGTTGAGGACGATGGAGTAGTTTCGAAATCTCTCGAAGACGATCCGGAGATGTTCCATATGCTCTTCTTCGGTCGATGAGGCTATCAACACGTCGGCGATGTAAGAGTAGCAGAAGTCTAGTCCTCGTAGTACCTCGTTTATGAAGCGTTGGAAGGTCTGGGCTGCATTCCTCAGTCCGAAGGTCATGAACGGGAACTCGAACAGTCCAAAGGGTGTGGTGATTGCTGTCTTCGGGACGTCTTCTGCAGTAACTGGAATCTGGTTGTAGGTTCGCACCAGGTCCAGCGTCGTGAAGATGCTTCTTCCTCGCAGGATGTGGGTGAAGTCCTGGATATGCCTCACGGGGTATCTGTCCGGGAAGGTCCTGGCGTTGAGGGCTTGGTAGTCTCCGCATGGCCTCAGCTCGTCGGTGTTTCTCTTCGGTGCCAGGTGAAGTGGGGATGACCATGGGCTCTCGGATGGTCGGGCGATGCCTAACTGCAGCATGGCGTCGAACTCCTTCTTGGCTGCCTTCAGTTTCTCTGGTGGGCGATCTCCCTTGGGGTTCCTCCAGGTCGAGTGATCTGTGAAAATTCAGTTGATAAGTAATGATACCTCGAATTTCCAAGGATGGTTTTGACTTCTGGGATGTTGCACTCAGTCACTTCTCCTTGAGAGGTGAGTTGGATGGTTCCATCCAGAAGTCTTTGGTTCCTCATGTCCACCAGCAGGTTGAAATAGCTCAGGAAGTCTGCACTCCCGATCGGTGATGAAGAGGCGGCGTGTTGGAGGGCTGTGATCACCTGCCGCATCTAGTGATGGCCCAGCTCGTTTCCCGCTTTGTAGTTGCAGGGCGGCTCACACTTCTTGGCGTCGGCTCCAAACCACCTGTGGTACCAGCAAGGTCCTTCTTGTCGAGGGCGGCTGCGGTCACGGCTTCGTTGTCGGCTGTGTGGACGTCCTCGGGAGTGTCCTCGGGAGTGGTCTTGGGAGTGGCCTCGGGGTTGTCTCGTCGGTCCTTCATCAGCTCTGCTCGCAGTGCCTCGATCTGCTGGTTGACTCCCAGGGTAAGCTGCGCCATCTTCAGGATGAACAGGGCTTCCAGGGATGTCGTCTCTGCTACCTATCGTGGGAGGAGTTGGTCACAGGCCATCAGGTTGTCTGCATGGGTGGCTAGGTCCTCGAGGCTGTGGTCCTTGACGATGGTCAGCGCTGTCTGGACGGTCCTTGGCAGGCGGCTCATCCACAACGACTTCATGAGGCCCTCCGGGAAGGTGGTATCTGCAAGCCCCTGTAAATGACGCAAAAATTGAGAAGGCTTACGATCTCCTATTTCTTCGCGTTCTAGCAGACGACGGGACTTCTCGTCCTGCGATGCACTTAGCCTCCTGATCAGCTCCGACTTCAGTTTGGTGTAGGCTCCGGTCTCTGGTGGGCTGAGAATCACGTCCTTAACCTCGATGGCGAACTTGGCCTCCTCCAATGTAACTCCCGCGGCTTGGAAGCTCCTCTCAACCATTGCGAACCATAGCTCAGGTTCGTGGGCGATGAACTCCGGAATCTTGACGGCGACTCTGGATATTTCGGCAGTTCCATTGTCCGGCATCCTCTCGTTCTGTTGTAGGGTTCTAGTCACTTACCTGTATCACATCGGGGTCACCAATTTGTGGAGGATGAGTTAGGATTCCAGGAAAAGACGTAGAACGTTTTAATAATTTATTTAACAAAAACAAATTTTGAAGTTGGTTAAAACTTATTAGTCTGAAAAGACTGATTCATAAATCGTTGCGGCAGAAAGTAATGGTTTTGTAGGACGGCGACGACGGTTGATAGGATTTTTGTAGAATATATGGATTCTACACGGCGAAGGCGAGTCGATAATTAGTAATGCAGGCTGGATCGTCGTTGTTTTAGCGGCTGTGAATGTTGGTTGTTGGAAATATTTGAGTCGCAGGTAGCCGTTGAAGAGAAATCTGGTCGAAGCGGTAAAACAGATGTTTCTGCGTTGAGAGCGAAAGTGTCGAATATCTCGTCGAAGTTGCTGGGTTCGAAGTCTCGGAGAGAAAGGATCTGTATCTGTTTTCTTGCAGTATTTATGCCCGTTTGTCTTCACCTATTAGGGATGCGGATTTTTTGACCTAGAAAAGGCGTGACTTCGTCGGATCTGCTCAAGTCGGATTTTAACAAACTAGAGGTTTTCGTTTCAGCTGGACTTGAAGAATTTCCGGAGATTTTGTCGATTCTGTCTCAGCCGGACTTAGAGAAATTCGCCACAACACCATAAATATAAACCGTTTGGCGATATCTTCATTTGTTTTAGGATAAATAAAACTAAATTTTGATATTTGATCGATTTCGAAAGTGTGCCATGATATTTTCATTTACGAAAACATGTGACAATGATTGAAATTTTTACAGGCTATTTTCACAGGAAATAATATACTATATTAATTTTTTTTGTCTCGTCTACTAAGGGTGAGAAAAAAAACTTTTTTCTTTCGAAAACGAACGCATTTTTTTCATCTTATATCATAAAAAAATTAGAGATGAAAATTTTAAAAGAGAATCTTAGCCCTAGTAAAAAAGTGCTTGTGAAAAGTTTCAATCGTTTTCAGATATTTTGAAAAATAAAAAAGTTATGGTACTTTTTCGAAATCGATCAAATATCAAAATTTTGTTATATCTTCGAAACAAATAACGATAATATCGTGAAGCGGTTTCCACTACTGGTGTTTTCACGAAAATCGAGCCCAAGACTCCTTTCAACTGTTTTACCTATCTGGTCTAGAAGTTCCAGAAACAGCCAAAATTTGCAGTCTTCATTGAAGATGTGGAACAGCTTTTCCAATATATAGCAAAAAACAGCATACAAGAAGATTATCCATTTGAATTTTTTTGACTATACTGGTGAGTACAGTCTCTGCTGAAAAAAAGTCTCAAAATTAAAGCTGGTTAAAAAAATAATCTGCGAAATACAATGTATCAGAAAAGACTTTCTGCTTTGTCAACCGTCTCCATCGAAACAGATTTAACATCCCAGCTGGACTATGATGGATTAAGCAGTTTAGTCAGGCTAGAAGCCGACAATTTTGATTTGACTTTTACTTCATAATTCGTCATATATTTTATTATATGTTAGACAATTTCGATTGTTTCTTATGAAAACCTTTTTTCATCAAGGGGCCTCGCAGATTTTATCTTGCCCACATATAATTGAGGTCTTGTTACGCCACTGGAAAGAGGGGAATTTGACGAGTTTTCATGATTAAGTCCGCTCAAATGTAAAGCCGCATCCACATTATGCCGCTGTGTGCCGAGCGGCTTTGCCAATCGGAAAAATCCCATCGGCAAAGCCAACGAGAGAGGACGCATCCACATATGCGTTGGCTTCCCCGTCGGCATTCATTCAGTCGCACAAAGTTCCCCTACGAGGATTTACTGATTCCTTCAGCCTCAGTTATTATAATTGAAAATGAAAAGAAAATACGGCGTAAGCGACGGTTTTGGGTACGGCCAAGCCTTCGAAGTAGAGAACGGTACTGATCGATCAATTGTAGGACGTTTTCGTTTGTCCATTCGTCCTACCAACATGCGTGTACACCCTCGGAATATCTGAATCGCTACTGAAGCCGCTCGAGGCCAGCGGTTGGCACATTCTCACTATACATTTCCATTGGCTTCTTTTGATGGAGACCGACAGTTGAGCGATTTTTTCAGCGGCACACAGCGGCACGTTGGCACGAGCCGACGATGCATCCACATACACAGCGGCTTTGCCGTGCGGCCTGGCCGCTCGGCACACAGCGGCTTTGCCAATCGGAAAAATCTCATCGGCAAAGCCAACGAGAGAGGACGCATCCACATATGCGTTGGCTTCCCCGTCGGCATTCATTCAGTCGCACAAAGTTCTCCTACGAGGATTTACTGATTCTTTCAGCCTCAGTTATTATAATTGAAAATGAAAAGAAGCGACGGTTTTGGGTACGGCCAAGCCTTCGAAGTAGAGAACGGTACTGATCGATCAATTGTAGGACGTTTTCGTTTGTCCATTCCATCCTACCAACATGCGTGTACACCCTCTGAATATCTGAATCGCTACTGAAGCTGTTCGAGGCCTGCGGTTGGCACATCCTCACTATACATTTCCATTGGCTTCTTTTGATGGAGACCGATAGTTGAGCGATTTCTTCAGCGGCACACAGCGGCACGTTGGCACGAGCCGACGATCCATCCACATACACAGCGGCTTTGCCGTGAGGCCTTGCCGCTCGGCACACAGCGGCATAATGTGGATGCGGCTTTACGAGTGATGCTTTCCCATACGATGTTGGCAGCGTGTTGTTGATCTACATTCTTTAGCATTATGTCGGGACAAACAGTTGAAACATCTCTTTTGTTTAGCGATAAAATCTTTCCTCAGTAAGGCAGTCTTAGCCTTGTAGGATTTGCAATATAAGAAAAAATGATCACCACCGCAGAGTAAACATTTATTAGGGCGATTATTTGCAGAAGGCAAATTAGCTTCTGGCAGAGATGTTTTTTTGGTTTTGAATGGCGACCTTATGAGAATTTCGAACGTTGGACTCTTCAAGAGCCTCCAACATAACCGAGTAACTCTCTAAAAATAGATTCAAACATTTAAATGTTGTAGGTTCTGATAAGCCATCAAGACCGCTCAAATGTCTTTCCCACTATTTATGAGTATCAGAGTCCACCAATGAAATTATGTGGTGAACAAGAAAATTATCCCAATGATCAACAGGTCGATTTAGTAACCTTAATGCTGACAACGGTGTATCTAAAGATGAAATCGGACGTTTCAACTCTCTTTTCATACCTTTAATTGAAAAAATAGCTTTTGGCTTCCTGATGCGGGATAAGCAATATTCAACTTCATTTTACTTCAACCTATTCAAGAATGTTCCTTGGTAAACAAAATATTCACTTATAACAACAAGTAACGAAGAATGGAAGCTAGGAGAGATGGCTGACATGACATCGATCATAAAGAATGTTTAACAACTTATTGACGTACGTTATTTGCTTAGATAAGTTAAACAACTACAGAAAATAGCCTGTATGTGCGAACCTACCAATCGTCGTTTGTTTTCATATCTTACCGATAGTTTTTTCCAAGCAATAACGAAATTTTCCGCAGTAATGCAAGAGAGCTCATAGATCGTGCAGCATCTCCTTCTTAACTAGTTTTCAAATGTTGTGGTTTTGTAACGTTCTAAATATTTGGTTTATTCATCACTAATGATGTGAATAAATCTCTTAAAGATTCCCACTGACAGAAATCACCTTTAAACTTGGGTATTGAAATGCGTGGCAACTTTTCGAAAACTTCTTCTTTGTGGCTAGCAACAGGACCACCCTGTGCAGCACCCGGTAAATCATTATCGATCATTAACGAATCCAAAAATGTTTGAAATTCTAAATATTCAGAAATTCTAAAAATTCAGAAAGAAAAATGAACTTAACCACTTCAAAATCATTTCAATAACATATGAAACTGAATTAGAATTCAATTCAATAATCTCCTCACAAAGGGGAGATAAGGTCTTAATGAAAAAACACTCAAGCAATATTATGAATTCAGTAAATGTCCAAAAAATAAATAAGCAACAATCAATTCAAGGTAATACGAAATCTAGCCTTGCAATATTTCGAATAAAATTTATTCGTTTTCTCACCAAAAATTCCAGAGCTCCCTGACCAACTGTAACTCCCTCGCTGTCTACCATTCCACGAAGTCGAGACTCGGAAACAGCATGAATTCAGCCAAGAATCTTCCGTCCAAGATTTTCCTTGCCTCCAGCTAATGCGATGTATGGACTTTCTGAGGGGTACCCTGAAAAATAAGGTATACCCTGAAAAATGAGGTATACCAAACTGATTCTAATAACTTGGACCATTTGAAAATAAAGATAAGAAACGCATGTGCCCAAGTAGACCAAAGTAACTTATAATCAAATAGGGAAATGATATAACTTATGTATGGATCATAATGGCCGGTATATAGAACATATGATTCGAAATCTTTCGTTTGTTTTAAAAAAATGTTTATTATTATAAGTAATAATATTTAGTGAATATAGAAATAGAATATAGAATAGAGAAATAGTTTGTTACAAAGCCTCCGTCATTTTACGAAACAAAATCATATTCAGATAATCTAGACATTTTGATCCATACATAAGTTATATCATTTCCATATTTCATTATAAGTTACTTTGGTAAAAATATAAGGGTCAATTTATTTTCGAATTCTTGATCTCAATATCTCTTCACAATGGCAGCGTTGTGACATGGAGCCCCATCTTGCTATATCCACATATTTGATCTTATCTGAAAAGGCAGTTTGATTAGAAAACTAGTCTTCTTGAATTCAAAGCAAAAAATCATATCTATGTCTCCAAATAAAGGCCTACTACTACAATACAGAAAAAAATAAATGGAATAGAATTACCATAAAACACGCTGCAGATCGTTGACGGTTCGAAATGGATGAACATTGTATTCGAAAAAAATGAAATTATCTTTCGAACGACATGATAAAAAAGGTATGTCCCTGGAGAAAAAATTTTTGATAGCGCCGCGACGCCTGGCGTCTTTATTTATTCCGCAGATTTTTATGCGCATCTCAAGTCGACATTGACTTGTTCAAAACGCCATTCACAGAATGAAAAAATATTCGAACGTTTTCGAGAAAATTGGGGTTTCCAAGATAAGTGAATCACCCTGTACGTCGTATCGGACCCGGAGTACTTCTAGCGGCAGCGTCTTCAGTTCGTGAAGTCCTCAATTTCTTGTACAGGAATATGAAAATCCCTCCAGCATCTGGCCCGAAGGACCACTAATGTTGTAAAGGATTTTTAATCTTCACTTAAAACTTTCCAGCATTTATTTCCACTCTAAAATAATAATCTCAAGAATTCGCATATGTTGTGTCTCGCTCATACAACTACCGAATGTGTTCTATATGAAAATTAGAGGAAGGGATAAAAACAACTGAGTATGCGTACATTTTCTCAAATGACTAGAAGCGGGGGTTGAACAGTAAACATTAAAAATTATATTTTAGGCAATTCTTACTGCCGACAAGCATCAAGACATGGAGGAACTGCAGTAATCATAAAACGAGAAATCTCAAATTATGAACTTAATGAATTGCGAGATATAACAATTGAAACGGTGGCTCAGGTTACGGCATTAAAACTCCACAGATTAAACTTGCTAGTGATAGCAATCGTCTTTAAGACCACCATCTGGTAATTTTGAAAATTTTTTGGCAGTTATTATAGTAAGAGAACCCTCCGAGTAACGGTTTGTCTGTAAGGCTAGAAATTCCTATAGTGGTAGTTCATAGCATGCTGAGGACGGAAATCATCGCCTGGCACCCCTCACCCCTGCACGTCATCAACCCCTATATGTGTAAAAAAAATAAAAAAATAACCTTGTTTCTGTGAGCTCATGGCCGGACTAATCCCAGGGCAAAAAAGGCAATTGCCCATGGCGAATTCAGAATTGGGGGCGAATTCATCAAGTTGGTAACTCTGAAATCACTGAAATCGGTAAAACAGATTCTAAACAATAGAAATAGATTTCGATCGAAATCAGTTGTCATTTACTTGCGCCTGTCTTTCGCATTTCGCATCGTATCCGAACGAACCGTCGGTCGCCCCTCCAACGCCACTTCGATGCCCGAGCTCCGCGCATGCGGGAATATTGTGGTGACTAGTCATTACAGGGTGAATAGGAAGCGTGCGCATCGAAAACGAATTGTTGTGTGTAAATATACGCTTTTGTGAATGGAGGACATGTAAATTTATTTTATTGTTTCGAAAAGTTTTTAGATTCAAATCTAAAAAAATCTTCTTTATTCAACTGGCAGATGAAGGGGAAATGTTTGCCGGGAATGGCTCATATATTCTGAATCATATTGCATGAAATGTATTTCATTCATACAAAAATTTATTCATATATCGAACAGGGATGTATTCTCTGAATGAAGTTTTTTTCATCGAAAAGTAACAGCCAACAAAAATTATGAACTTCATTCAGAGAAGACATCCCTGCTCGATATATGAAAAGATTTTTGAATGAATGAAATACATTTTATGCAGTATAATTTACAGGAGGATTCAGAATATATGAGCCAGATTTGGTATTACCTTGAATTGATTGTTGCTTATTTGTTTTTTGGACGTTTACTGAATTTATAATATTGCTTGAGTGTTTTTTCATTCAGATCTTATCTCCCCTTTGTGGGGAGATTATTGAATTGAATTCTCATTTAGTTTCATATGTTATTGAAAAACTTTTGAAGTGGTTAAGTTCATTTTTCTTTCTGAATTTTCCTGTGATTCTTTCGCTTTGATAACATTGTTATTGTTTATAATGACTGAGCTTCTGGTTGAACAAATTTCACTGCAAGGAAGAATTGCACGTTCCTTCAGTAATTTCAAGAAGGATGGTGCTGCAAAAATGACGCTTACCTAGTATAATTGCGAAACTAACATAATTTAAGTCAGTATTGGTCCAAGTTTGAATCAAATCATTACAAAATTCTTATAGACAATTCTGAAGAGATTAAGGGATCCGACTGTATTTTGAAAAACATTTTTGAAGACACGGAAGAGATATATTTAGAATTTCAGACATTTTTGGATTCGTTAATAATCGAGGATTTACCGGGTGCTGCACAGGGTGGTCCGGTTGCCGGCAACCAACAAAAAGATTTCGAAAGTTTGCAACGCATTTCAATACCCAAGTTTAAAGGCCATGTGGGCCTGCAAGAGGCTCTTTGGAAAAACATGGGGGATGAGACCAGAAATGGTACTGTGGTTATACACTGCAGTGGTACGCCCCGTTGTTACCTATGCGTCACTAGCATGGTGAACAAAAACCGAAGAGGCCACTACTTGCAACAAGCTGCTAAAGTTGCAGCGATTAGCTTGTGTTGGGGCCACGGGAGCTATGTGCACAACTCCGACAGCAGCGCTCGAGGTCATACTTGATTTGCCTCCCCTACACTTTTATGTAAGGAAATGTAGCCTGCTGGAAGCCATCAAAATATCCCTCAAGGGGAACCTCCTACCCGGAAACTGGGTTGGACATATGAGGATACTGAATCAACTAGACTCAAGCCTCTTGGCAAAACCCTCAGATGTGATGCCAATCATATACGATTTCGAAATGCCATTCGAAATGATCATTGGTGATCGTCTTAGTGCAATGAACTTTGTAAATCGTATAGACAAGAAGTCATCCATATGGTACACTGATGGATCGAAAACAGAAAGGGGTACAGGCATAGGGATATGTGGACCTAAATTAAGGATATCCAAGCCCCTCGGAAGTGAACCTTCTGTTTCACAGGTTGAGACACTAGCTGTTTATACCTGCGCTCAAGAGTGCCTTCAAAGAAATCTCAAAGGAGTGCATATATATATAGATATATATATATATATATATATATATATATATATATATATATATATATATATATATATATATATATATATATTATCCGTAGCATGGATCGACTACAGAAAAGCCTTTGACTCTGTACCCCATACCTGGCTAATCAGAGTGCTTGAAATGCATGGCATCACTCCACAGGTGATAAATCTACTGAGACACCTGATGAACACTTGGAAAACCACCCTTCTGTTGAGAACTATGGAAGGCATGGTGAAGTCGGATTGTGTTGAGATTAAGCGCGGAATCTTCCAGGGCGATACTCTAAGCTGTACATGGTTTTGCTTGGCCCTGAATCCTCTGAGCAAACTCCTCAATAACACCAACTACGGTTATGTGATCAGCAAGCAGAGAGGAATTAGAATCAATCATCACCTCTACATAGATGATTTGAAGTTATATGCTTCGAGTTTGGAACAGTTACATCGACAACTTGAGATTGTCGCCGCTTTCAGTGATTCAATCAAGATGGAAATGGGAACCGATAAGTGTTCTATGCTTGAAGTGAGAAGAGGTAAGATTCAGAAAGCGCCAGGTACAACTCTGATGAATTTCGAGACGATTTCGGCCTTGAAAGAAGGTGAGTCATACAAATACCTTGGGATAAATCAGGCACTCGACATTCAAACATCAAAGATGAAAGAAATTTTCAGGGAGAAACTTTATAAAAGAGTGAACCTACTACTAAAGTCCGGCCTCAACTCCAAATCACTCTTCACCGCAATAAATATATGGGCTATACCAAGCATCACATACTCATTTGGTGTTCTCACGTGTTCGAGAACGGACCTGCAGGAAGTTGATAGAAATATTAGAACCATGCTGACAAAGAGTGGCATTCACCACCCCCATTCATCCACCATAAGACTTTATCTCCCTAGGAAAAATGGGGGAAGAGGACTTCTGAATCTTGAGACAACCCATGCAGAGAACGTTAACGCCTTAAGAGCACATTTCATGCAGCTAGACTCACCTGTTGCTGTGGCCATTCGGGAAGCTGATGAAGGCATCTCCATATTGAAGTTAGCAATCCAAGACTACAAGTTACCTACACCATCACTGAGTGAATACTTGGAAGAATGGAGCAGCAAAGCTCTGCATGGCAGATATCCTGGTCACCTAAAAAGTAAAGAGGTCAATGAGACGGAATCGCTTACTTACCTTCGGGCAGGATACTTATTTCCTGAGACGGAGGGACGTCTAATGGCGATCCAGGATCAGGTGATGCCGAGGAGGATGTACTTGAAGCATATTGCGAAACAGGACATCCCCTCTTCTCTCTGTCGAAAGTGCTCTCTGGCTCCTGAGTCAATCCAACACATGACTTCGGCTTGCTCCATCATGGCCGCGAGAGACTACCTCGATAGGCACAATGCCATGGGGAGAATCTATCACCAACAACTAGCACTAAAACTTGAATTGATTCAGAACGGAAGCGACCAACATCTGTATCAACCGAAAAACCTGCTGCAGAACCGCAGATATAAGCTCTATTGGGACACAACACTAATAACAGACAGAGGAGTGACCCATAACCGGCCGGATATCGCGCTATTCGATATAGAAGAAAAAACGTGCCTACTGCTGGATTTCACAATACCAGCCGACGAGAATTTGACCAGGGCATACACCGAAAAAATTTCAAAATATGGTGACCTGGCCTATCAACTGCGTGAGATGTACGAGCTGAGATCCATGGGTATCCTTCCGTTGATAATCTCTGTCAATGGACTGGTTGAGAAGCACCTGTTGGAGAACACTGAAAGATTGGGCTTGAAGCGCGATGTCATCTCTAGCGCTCAAAAACAGGTAATTCTGGCAACGGTTAGGATTGTTCGAAAATTCCTGGAGACCCCATAGCTGCAGCATTCTGTCCTGACGTATATATATATATATATATATATATATATATATATATATATATATATATATATATATATATATTACCACGGACAGTCAGGCCACTTTGAGATCACTGGAATCATACAGCCAGGAATCTCGGCTGACATGGGAATGCCGTAATACCATAAAGCAACTGGCCAGAGGCAACAAGGTGACTCTACTATGGATACCAGGACATTGTGGTATTGAAGGAAACGAAACAACCGACGAACTAGCGAAGAAGGCTTCAAGGCTGAAGCCTGTTGGACCTGAACCTTTCTGTGGACTTGGAAAAGACCAATACAAGAAAGCGACCCAATAATGGAAAGCGGCAAACAAAATAACGCTTTGGAGAAATACTCCTAGACTTGCGCAAGCCAAGAGATTTGTGGAATTCTCGCCGACCTACACCAGGAAGCTCATAAAGCTGCCACGAGCTGAGCTTCGAGTAATGGTGGGTCTGCTGACGGGACACTGTCGATATAAATATCATTTGTATCGCATGGGAAAGTCAGCAGATGAAACCTGCAGGCTATGTGGACCAGAGAAAGAAACGTCTGAACACATGGTATGCAAGTGTCCAGAGCTGGCGGAACTAAGAACCATCCACATGGGGAAGTCGGTTCTGGATCCACATGAAGTAACAGCTAAGGCTCCTAAGGATGTCGTTGGATTCATCAATGCCATTGATGGCCTCCTTGGGATTTAAATGAACGAGTTGGGTAAAGAACAAAAGATCCTTGCGGTCGAAGTTCCCGGAAGGCTGAACGTAGCCACAACGACCCCTGTTCAGAAAAATAATAGTTAAAGGTGATTTCTGTCAGTATGAATCTTTTAGAGATTTATTCACATCATTAGTGATGAATAAACCAAATATTTCGAACGTTACAAAACTATAACATTTGAAAACTAGTTTAGAAGGAGATGCTGCACGATCTATAAGTTCTCTTGCCATAACTGCAGAAAATTTCGTTATTGCTTGGAAAAAACTAACGGAAAGATATGAAAACAAACTACGAATGGTAGGTTCGCACAAACAGGCTATTTTTTGCAGTTGTTTAACTTATCGAAGCAAGATGACGCACGTCAATATGTTGTTAAACATTCCAGAGTTCTTCATTATCTCTGTCAGGTCAGCCGTCTCTCGTAGCTTCCATTCTTCGTTACTTGTTGTTATAAGTGAATATTTCGTTTGACCAAAGAACATTCTTGAACAGGTTGAAGTAAAATAAAGTTGAATATTGCTTATCCTGCATCGGGAAGCCAAAAGCAATTTTTTCAATTAAAGGTATGAAAAGAGAGTTGAAACGTCTGATTTCATCTTTAGATACACCGTTTTCCGCATTAAGGTTACTAAATCGACCTGTTGATCATTGGGATAATTTTCTTGTTCACCACATAATTTCATTGGTGGACTCTGAAACTCGTAAACAGTGGGAAGGACATTTGAGCGCTCTTGATGGTTTATCAGAACCTACAACATTTAAATGTTTAAATCTATGTTGGAGGCTCTTGAAGAGTCCAACGTTAGAAATTCTCATAAGGTCGCCATTCAAAACCAAAAAAACCCCTCTTTCATCTCTGCCAGCAGCTAATTTGCCTTCTGCAGATAATCGCCCTACTAAATGTTTATTCTGCAGTGGTGATCATTCTTTCTTATATTGCAATTTCTACAAGGCCAAGACTTCCTTACAGAGGAAAGATTTTATCGCTAAACGAAAGAGATGTTTCAACTGTTTGTCCCGACATAATGCTGAAGAATGTAGATCCACAAAACGCTGCCATGGGAAAGCATCACTCGTCGTTATAGTCCAAGAGCTAGTGAACCCTCCGAATAACGGTGTGTCTGTAAGGCCAGAAATTCTTATAGTGATAGTTCATAGCAAGCTGAGGACGAAAACCATCACCTGGCTCCCCTCACCCCTGCACGCCATCAACCTCTATATCTTTGAAAGTGTAAAAAAAAATAAAAAAAACAAACCTGTAAGCTTGCAACTTTCATGCGATTTTGTTCATGAATTGTAAAGTTCAAATAAAAAGAGACAGGCGATTTCGACTAGCACAAGTACCTGCCAGGCAACTCGAAAAGGGTGTAAAATATGAACAAAAATGAATTTTTTCTCTCAGGCCGAAATTTATACATGTATTCGTCTGAGGGAATGAAAAAATAAGTTTTATTATCAATCTTCATCATTATCTGATATGTTTACATTAATTTATTCATCATATTGTACATTGTACAGTCGTTTTAAGCGTAGTACACTGTGTCCTAAATTGGTTGGGACTGCACTATATCTCAGTTAATATTGATATTAGAGACATGTGGTTTTCGCGACCCTGTATCACTTTTTTGTGAAACTTTTAAATCCACAAACAGAAATATTCCAAATACTTTTGTTTCTGGAATGGGTACAGGGCGAAACCAAAAAATTGCATTTTTTGAAAATGTTATTATTTCTCGGGTCTTGTATAAAAATGAAAAAAATGAAAACTGCTCATAATAATATTGTTACGTAAAAGTCAGTGGTGTAGCTTAAAATTTTTTTTTGGATGAATATTTTTGAGATAGAGCAGAAACTTGCATTGTTTCAAATGGACCACAAATGTTTTAACGTCAAATTTTCGAATTTTTTTTCTGAATTCATCGATGTATCACAACCTAACCTTTAATAAATTTCAGCGTCGACTATCAGAAAAATTTATATTTCTGTTTGTTTTTTTTAAAGCGAGACATGAATTCTTTCACGCATGCATCAAAAAATTACAATATTCATACTAAAATTTTATAAGAATGAAAGTCAATTCTTATTTCTAACTTCGAGAAATAGACGATTGATTCATTTTCTTTAACAAACAAACTCTGATATCTCAAAATAATAACTTACGAACCTGAAAGAAATCAAAAACAATGCTATTTCTTCGAGTTCTCAATTTACAATATTTGAAATACGTAATGACATTCATTAATTAACAACTGACGAATCAAGGCATTCTCTGAGTTCAAATCAAATGAAAAATAGAACGGAAAATGGAAAGTAGTTTTTTTAAAGAAATGACGCTTTTCATTTTTACAATTTTTTTTTCGTTTTCACCCTTTTTCAATTTATATTTCGGTGTCCTGCTGATGAGAACGTACGATTCTTTCTGATTTACTCCTCATTTCATTATGAACTATTGTTTGAGCAATGCTGCAATTTACACGTTTTATTCATACTATAATCATGTATACCTATTGAAATAAAACAGACAGATATATCGGTTCTAACATATAGGCAGACCACATAATACATTCGCTGTCGTGTTAATGAAATTGTTAGATTTTTACTATTTTACTCTCCATTTCATTGACAACTACTGTTTCAGCAGGTCTGCAATTCACACATGCTATTCAAACTATCATAGTCTATACACCATAAAAAAACAGACAGACATATCGGTTCTAACCTGTAGGCAGACAAAAAAATTCATTCGCTGTCATATTAATGAAAGTGTGAGATTTTCACTTTTACTTTTCTACTCCACATTTCAATGAGAACCAATGTTTTAGCAATGCTGTAATTAACACATGGTATTCATATTTTTATTATGTATACATAATAAAACAAAACAGACAGATATATCGGTTCTAACATGCAGGCAGACAACAAAATATATTCGCTGTCGAATGAAAGTGTGAGATTTTTACTTTTACTTTTTTCTCCTTCACATTTCAATGAGAACCAGTTTTTTAGCAATGCTGTAAGTCACAAATGATATTTATATTACCATTATGTATACATAATGAAACAAAACAGACAGATATATCGGTTCTGAAATGCAGGCAGACAACAAAATACATTCGCTGTCGTGTTAATGAAAGTGAAAAATTTATACTTTTTTACTCTACATTTCACTGGAAAATACTGCTTCAGCAGGTCTGCAATTTGAACTGGGTATTCATATTATCATATTCTATAGACAACAAAACAAAACAGACAGATATATCGGTTCTAACATGTAGGCAGACAACAAAATACATACCCTGTATTCTTAATGAAAGTGAGAGATTTTTACATTTTCGTTTTTACTCTTCATTTCAATGAGAACCAGTTTTTTAGCAATGCTGTAATTCACACATGGTACTCATACTATAATAGTTTATACACGACAAAAGACAACAGACAGATATATCGGTTCTAACATGCAGGCAGACAACAAAATATATTCGCTGACGTGATAATGAAACTGTAAGATTTTTACTCTTATTATTTTACTCCACATTTCAATGAGAACCAATGTTTTAGCAATGCTGTAATTAACACATGGTATTCATATTTTCATTATGTATACATAATAAAACAAAACAGACAGATATATCGATTCTAACATGCAGGCAGACGACAAAATATATTCGCTGTCGTGATAATGAAAGTGGGAAATTTTTACTTTTTCTTTTTTTCCTCCACATTTCAATGAGAACCATTTTTTTAGCAATGCTGTAAGTCACAAATGATATTCATATTACCATTATGTATACATAATGAAACAAAACAGACAAATATATCAGTTCTAACATGCAGGTAGACAACAAAATACATTCGCTGTCGTGATAATGAAAATGAAAGATTTTTACTTTTTTACTTTACATTTCACTGGAAAATACTGCTTCAGCAGGTCTGCAATTTGAACTCGGTATTTATATTATCATACTCTATACACAACAAAACAAAACAGACAGATATATCAGTTCTAACATGCAGGCAGACAACAAAATACATTCGCTGTCGTGATAATGAAAATGAAAGATTTTTACTTTTTTACTCTTCATTTCACTGGAAAATACTGCTTCAGCAGGGGTGCAATTTGAACATAGTATTCATATTATCATAATCTATACACAATTGAACAAAACTGACAGATATATTGGTTCTGACATGCAGGCAGACAACAAAATACATTCCCTGTCTTCTTTATGAAAATGTGAGATTTTTACATTTACTTTTTTACTCTTCATTTCGCTGGGAAACACTGTTTCAGCAGATCTGCAATTCATACATGGTATTTTTACTTTCATAATATATACAAAATAATAGAAAACAGACAGATATATCGGTTCTAACATGCAGGCAGACAACGAAATACATTCGCTGTCGTGTTAATGAAAGTGTGAGATTTTTACTTTTACTTTTTTTCCTCCACATTTCAATGAGAACCAGTTTTTTAGCAATGCTGTTAGTCACAAATGATATTTATATTACCATTATGTATACATAATGAAACAAAACAGACAGATATATCGGTTCTGAAATGCAATCAGACAACAAAATACATTCGCTGTCGTGATAATGAAAATGAAAGATTTTTACTTTTTTACTCTACATTTCACTGGAATTACTGCTTCAGCAGGTCTGCAATTTGAACTGGGTATTCATATTATCATATTCTATAGACAACAAAACAAAACAGACAGATATATCGGTTCTAACATGTAGGCAGACAACAAAATATATTTTGTTGTCTGCCTGCATGTTAGAACCGATATATCTGTCTGTTTTGTTTTATTATGTATACATAATGAAAATATGAATACCATGTGTTAATTACAGCATTGCTAAAACATTGGTTCTCATTGAGATGTGGAGTAGAAAAGTAAAAGTGAAAATCTCACACTTTCATTAACATGACAGCGAATATATTTTGTTGTCTGCCTGCATGTTAGAACCGATATATCTGTCTGTTTACTTTTGTCGTGTATAAACTATGATAGTATGAGTACCATGTGTGAATTACAGCATTGCTAAAAATCTGTTTCTCATTGAAATGTGAAAGTGAAAATATCACACCTTCATTATCACGACATCGGATGTATTTTGTTGTCTGCCTGCATGTTAGAACCGATATATCTGTCAGATTTGTTTAATTGGTATAGATTGTGATAATATGAATACTATGTTTAAATTGCAGACCTGCTGAAGCATTGGTTCCCAGTGAAATGAAGAGTAAAAAAGTAAAAATCTTACACTTTCATTATCACGACTGCGAATATATTTTGTGGTTTGCCTGCATTTTAGAACCGATATATCTGTCTGTTTTCTATTATTTTGTATAGACTATGAAAGTATGAATTGCAGAACTGCTGAAACAGTGTTCCCCAGGGAAATGAAGAGTAAAAAAGTAAATGTAAAAATCTCACACTTTCATTAAGAAGACAGGGAATGTGTTTTGTTGTCTGCCTGTATTTTAGAACCGATATATCTGTCAGTTTTGTTTAATTGTGTATAGATTATGACAATATGAGTTCTATGTTTAAATTGCACCCCTGCTGAAGCAGTAATTTTCAGTGAAATGAGGAGTAAATAAGTAAAAATCTCACACTTTCATTAACACGACAGCGAATGTATTTTGTTGTCTGCCTGCATGTTAGAACCGATATATCTGTCTGTTTTCTTTTGTGGTGTATAAACTATGATAGTATGAATACCATGTGTGAATAACAGCATTGCTAAAACTCTGGTTCTCATTGAAATGTGGAGTAAAAAAGTAAGAGTAAAAATCTAACACTTTCATTAACACGACAGCGAATGTATTTCGTTGTCTGCCTGCATGTTAGAACCGATATATCTGTCAGTTTTCTATTATTTTGTATAGACTATGAAAGTATGAATACCATGTATGAATTGCAGACCTGCTGAAACAGTGTTTCCCAGTGAAATGAAGAGTAAAAAAGTAAATGTAAAAATCTCACATTTTCATTAAGAAGACAGGGAATATATTTTGTTGTCTACCTGCATGTTAGAACCGATATATCTGTCTGTTTTCTTTTGTTGTGTATGAACTATAATAGTATGAATATGATGTGTGAATTACAGCATTGCTAAAACACTGGTTCTTATTGAAATGTGGAGTAAAAAAGTAAAAGTAAAAATCTCACACTTTCATTCGACAGCGAATGTATTTCGTTGTCTGCCTGCATGTTAGAACCGATATATCTGTCTGTTTTCTATTATTTTGTATGAACTATGAAAGTATGAATACCATGTATGAATTGCAGACCTGCTGAAACAATGTTTCCCAGTGAAATGAAGAGTGAAAAAGTAAGGGTAAAAATCTCACATTTTCATTAAGAAGACAGTGAATGTATTTTGTTGTCTGCCTGCATGTTAGAACCGATATATCTGTCAGTTTTGTTTAATTGTGTATAGATTATGATAATATGAATACTAAGTTTAAATTGCAACCCTGCTGAAGCAGTATTTTTCAGTGAAATGAGGAGTACAAAAGTAAAAATATTACACTTTCATTATTACGACAGCGAATATATTTTGTTGTCTGCCTGCATGTTAGAACCGATATATCTGTCTGCTTTCTTTTGTTGTGTATAAACTATAATAGTATGAAAACCATGTGTGAATTACAGCATTGCTAAAACACTGGTTCTCATTGAAATGTGGAGTAAAAATGTAAAAGTAAAAATTTCACACTTTCATTAACACGACAACGAATGTATTTTGTTGTCTGCCTGCATGTTAGAACCGATATATCTGTCTGTTTTCTTTTGTGGTGTATAAACTATGATAGTATGAATACCATGTGTGAATAACAGCATTGCTAAAATACTGGTTCTCATTGAAATGTGGAGTAAAAAACTAAAAGTATAAATCTCACACTTTCATTAACACGACAGCGAATGTATTATGTGGTCTGCCTATATGTTAGAACCGATATATCTGTCTGTTTTATTTCAATATGTATACATGATTATAGTATGAATAAAACGTGTAAATTGCAGCATTGCACAAACAATAGTTCATAATGAAATGAGGAGTAAAACAGAAAGAATCGTACGTTCTCATCAGCAGGACACCGAAATTATTATGTGGTTTGCCTGCACGTCAGAACCGACGTATCTGTCTGCCTCGTCATATATGTGTATTCGATAATCATATGAATAACATACATAACTTTCAGCCTTGCTAACATAACGTTATTTTTTATGAAATTTTCGACTTTCATGAACCTAGAAATTACACTTGGAACCGGAATAAATGTCTGCCATTGAATTGTTGGATATAGAAAAGTGTGTAGTACAATATATCAAAAAGGCAGACATGCTACTATCACGTTGAAAAATCCAATTTTCTCGTTTTTGGACTTCTCCAAGGAACCATCGCCGAGCATAGCGAATCCCCATTTCACCTACGGTAGGTGTCATAGTATACCTGACATTAATATGAAGTTTGCTAAAATACCGTAAGTCTGCCGAACGCTGGCTCTTAGACTAAATGAAACTAATACTCACCAATTCATTCCGTTTTTAAAAACATAAGATTGGAGCATCATGTATTGCAATAATGTATCAGAGCAATACAGTAACTTCCACAAAAGAATGATGGAGCGCTTCCAGCATTCATTTTCTGAAACAAATTAAAATTGAAAAGAGAAAGAAATATAAACCCAATGAGCAAATAAAGCTATTAAGAATGAGAGTAGAGGCTGCCCACACAATCGCTATCGTGGGAAAAGATACCTTATAATAACCTATATCCTTCCTCGAAAACTCTATTGAAAGAAAATATTTAAAAAAATGAGAGGAAACGAATAAGATACAGGCTGGCTGGAAACTTATATACCAAGAAACAGGTCGGAAAGATGAACTGACAAGTGAGGAAAATATATCAGCCGGTGAGTTTAATGATTACTTTATCTCGGCTGGAACAGAGGTGAGAGAAAAGCTGAAGTCATCACCAGCAAAATCTATGGAACTACTAGAAAAAAGTAAGTTGAATGTAATAGCTATTAAATCTATGGAACTGCTAGAAAAAAGTAAGTTGAATGTAATAGCTATTACATTCAACTTACTTTTTTCTAGTAGTTCCATAGATTTTGCTGGTGATGACTTCAGCTTTTCTCTCACCTCTGTTCCAGCCGAGATAAACTCACCGGCTGATATATTTTCCTCACTTGTCAGTTCATCTTTCCGACCTGTTTCTTGGTATATAAGTTTCCAGCCAGCCTGTATCTTATTCGTTTCCTCTCATTTTTTTAAATATTTTCTTTCAATAGAGTTTTCGAGGAGGGATATAGGTTATTATAAGGTATCTTTTGCCTAAAAAAATCTAGATTTTTTTTAGGCAACGCTAAGTCTGAACGATGCACAGCACAGATATAGGCATTATAAATCCACAATATCGGCCATGATAGATGTTCTCTATACTTTGATAGAAGTGTACAATAACTGCGAGGACGTAGAAATGGTCAGCATAAATTTAAGTAGAGCTGTCGATTGTGTGAGTCACGAAATCTTATTGGAAAAGCTTGAAAGGTATGGAATCCGAAGGACAGCTCATGACATGTTCTCCTCAAATCTAAATAATAGAATGCAGGCTCTTAAGTGGGGTGGCAAGGTATCAGATCTGAGGCACGTTAGAATGGGAGTACCCCAAGGGTCAATTCTTGGTCCTGTGCTTAACGAGTAGTCACAAACATGTCAGTTACAAGCACTTGAATGGTACACTGCCAAGAGATTCTTTGGAAGTGGGGTGCAGACGTTTCTCCGCTAGATGGCATTTCTTATAGTTATTTCTGGGAGGTGCAAACAGCATTGAATAGAGGTCTGCGGCTCATTTTGGTTTTCATCGACGAAGGCGTTAAGCAATACTGATGACGAGTCATAACTCAGAAACCGGTCTACTTGCTACGCTGGTTCGATGACAGCACGTTCTTTCAGTTTGCTTCATTATCTAGATTTTCACTAGCCCATGTTTACAGTTAATTATGGTCATCCATCACATCTTTTCGAATTTATTATTTTCCGGAATTCACATTCTGGGGAATACGTAATTGCTAATTTTATGTAGAATGGACAACGTCACGTTGATTTGAAAGATAAACATTTTTTAACAAGTGTCATACCCTCTCATTTTCGGACCACCTTAGAATATATTCTATTGTCCTATATTCTAAGCATTCCACACAGGGAGGAATGCAGTGACGGCTCGTACCCTTTAGATGTGGGTCGGCCAGACTCCTTCAAATAGTATTGTGGAATCTTCTGTTCTACCATTCAGGGTGGGCCATCCATAACTTTCCACCCCGTATTTTGAGCTTTGAGATGGAATAACGAAAAAACGCTCGGACAGGTCAAATTTTGTTGGAAATGGGACAAATAATGGTGTTCAAATGAGTTTGATATCACTACCCTTCTAGCCGCAACCCCTAATAGCTCCCATTTTTGAATAGAGAAAAGGTGTCGAGCAGCACCTTGTTGAAAAGACAATTCAATTTCCTGCATTTGAATACCCTTATTTGTCCTCCCTTCGTATTTTTGAACCCTCATAACTTGAGTTTGGAATATAGCAGTTAAACAAAATCCTCAGGATATCAAACGTGCAAAGTTTCAAGTGCATAGTTCGTACACTTGTACACAGATTTTATAGATATCTAAAAACCCCCGATTTCGTCATTCACTCACTGATGATCATAAAAACTGTTAGGGTACTTCCCGATGTCCTATCAAGTTGAAATTTGGTATGTGAGCTAGTTTCAGTACACAATCAACGTAAAAATTCTTGAACTTGAAACTTTCACTCCCCAACCCTTAGAACCAGTGGATGTAAAAGTTTGTATGAACCTTCCGCCAATTTTGATGCTAGTGGTCTGAAAACTTAAATAAACAGAGGACTGCTTGTTCATTTATTTATTTATTTATTTACAAACAGGAACTCCACAGAAACCCATAATGGAGTAAACTACAATTACAAAAATAAATTTACAAAGTTATCACAAAAGTAAACATTATCATCAATCAAAAGCATACAATAACATAAATTTAAAAAAGGCATTTCAGGTTAAGAATAACTTAAAGAAGTGTGTTCAGATATCCAAGTACTCTTCTCCTGAAGGTACACAAACCTATGGCCAGAATATCGATATAAAGGAGATGCCAATTATAAAACCGCATCACTCTTGGAAACAGTGAATTATAATAAAGGGAAGTGCGCGCTCTCGGAACAGCAAACAACAAAAATCTACGGCTTCGATAAGATGGAACATTGAAATTTATGTAGTTGATCAAGGAATAGTTAAAATGATTGTTTATTGTCTTGTGAAGAAATACCTGATCAAAGAGAATTCTCCTCTTCTCCAAACTAATAATACCATATTTCTCTAAGCATACATTATAGTCAGCACTCAACAATGTCGGATTGTATCTATAATTCATTGATTTGATGAACTTTCTCTAAACCATTTCAATTCTATCTATATATTTGTGATAGAAAGGAGTCCAAATAGGAGTATTGTATTCTAACACACTTCTTACCAGAGAAAAATAAAGTATCATCAAGGTGTTTACATTTTTGAAGCATTTAGATGCTCTCAATACAAATCCTAACATTTCATAAGATTTGGTTACAATATGATCAACATGATCAGAAAAGGAAAATTTACAGTCAAAAATAATTCCCAGATCCTTTATATAGTGAACCGTATCAACGATTTCATCATTCAACCTGAAAGGAAGCTTCAGGACATCTTTATTCCTAGTAAAAGTTATGTGCTTACACTTCCCAATATTAATGGTCAAATATCTAGCTGAACAAAACGAAGTGAGGCGATCAAGATCATCCTGAAACAGCCATAAATCGCGTTCACCCACAACCCTCATGAACACTTTTAAGTCATCAGCAAATAAGGCGAATTGAACACTCCGAAAACATAGGGAAATATCATTGATATAGATCAAGAACAGAAGGGGACCTAGGTGAGAACCTTAAGGTACACCCGATGTTACGTTTTTCATACCAGAATTAACCCCGTTTACCACCACAAATTGTTGTCTACCCGTTAGATACGACTCGATCCACCGAAGCATTTTATAGTTTAATCCGAATTCGGACAACAAAGTTATCAATGTGGCATGATGAACTCTATCAAATGCCTTAGCTATATCAGTGTATACCGCGTCTACCTGGAACCCATTATCCACATTTTCACAGACGTAATTTGAGAACACGGACAAATTAGACAAAGTCGACCTACCTCGAAAAAAACCATGCTGATTGGTAGAAATTTTTTGTTTCGCGAAAGAAAAAATCTGGTCAGTAATAATACTTTCAAAAAGTTTACCAAAAATGGACAATATCGATACAGGTCTATAATTATTTAAAATATTTTTTTTGCCACTCTTGAAGATTGGTACAACTTTCGCCAGTTTCCACTTATTTGGAAAAACTCCGTTCTCGATAGATTTATTGAAAATCAACTGCAATGGAAATCCCAAAGCAGACCCGCATGATTTTATAAATACTGATGGAATATCATCAGGACCAGGCCCTTTATTCACATCCAATTTATTAATCTTATCCACTATATCAGAGTGTTCGATATTCTTCAAAAACATCGAAGAAGTGCACACGCCACCCCCCGAAATTAACACCGGTTTATCGGAAGTCTCAAAGACACTCGCAAAATATTCGCTAAACCCGTTCGAAACCGCCCCATCACCGACAACGACACCATCCCCGACCAGCATCGTGGACGGAATCCTCCCAGACCTCCTCGCATTTCCCACAAACGACCAAAAAGATCTAGGATTCGCAACGATATCGCCCTCAACCGAATCAACATAAACACTATAATCCTTGATTATCGAGCATTTGCATTGCCTTCTTAAATTAGAAAAAATCTCATTGTAAAAACCATTTTTAAATCGCTTGAATTTTCGGTGATATCTTTTCTTTTCAACAATCAAACTTATTGTATTCTTCGAGAACCATGCCGGAAATTTCGTACAATTCAGAGATCTTTTAGCTACATACTTCTCGATTATTTCATTAATCTTAGTATAAAACTTTCCAACACACTCGTCTACATCGCTCGAATCAAAAAAATTTTTCCAGTCAACAGAATTTAAGCTAGACGTTATCAAATCGTAATCAGCCTTGAAAAACTTATACCCTGAACAAGCTCTTTTCACACTACTACAAATCGGACTAATCCGGATGAGAACCTCAAGAGACGGATGATGAGGGTCCTCCGCCACAAAAGGTAACGAACACGAAAAGACCTCGACATCAGGACAATCAGATAACATCAAATCCAAAATTTTTCCATTCTTATTACAATAACCATTAAATTGAGATTATGAATTATATGAAGTGAAATTTTTAAAATCAACCAATAAGTCCTTATTAGTTACATCACAACAATAACAACATGCTTTAACATTATAAGACCATACAAGATCCGGTAAATTGAAATCCCCCACCAAAACAAATGTATCATTAACAAATTCTTCCATCAAAGATGTAACATAGTCAAAATAAACACTATAATCGACCGAACTACAATAAGGTGGAAAATAACAAACCCCCAAAAAAGAAACTTCCCTCCTGCAATGGGTATCCGAACCCAGACATCCTCTACAACAGTGCCATTCATCCAGGGCGGCACGAGCTTCGCCTGAAGACGCTGATCCACCGCTATGAAAACACCACCTCCGTCACTCCTTGAACTGCCGGTCTCACATCTATCCTTGCGGAACATGTCGTACCCGCCGGGCAACAGCTCGCCACTACCTATATGTGGTTGTAACCATGATTCGGTGACGCAGATCACATCGAAGTCACTATTCAAACATGATTTGAAAAAATTTGTCGTCTTTGTATGTATCCCGCGACAGTTTTTATAATACAAACTCACGCTTTTGTTATCCATTAATCAAAAAAGTGCACAAAAAACGAACAATCAAGTAAATCAAGGACGGAAACACTAACCATCAATCACTGCTAAAAACCGATTTCAAGCGAATAACCAGTAATGACCGCGGTTATCTACGGTCCTGCCTGCGGTTATCCACGGTTATAGTCTTCAGGGATATTCCTTGTAAAATGATTATAACCTGCAATGACCGAAGTCGCTTGAATGCAGTTGGTCCTAGTTGGTAATTACCAATGAGGACCAGGTTATTCGCTTGAAATCGGTTAAAGGTGCGTCAAGTTGGTGACTCACTAGAGGTTCTTTTTGTTTCAACATTTATTGTATTATTTTAGCTCTCTTATTCAAAAGAATATATATATATATATATACTAGAGGAATTTCGATATGAAAATATTTTGGGAATTTTGTGCTCATTTTGTACCAATTTGTGCCGTATGTTACGAATTTTGTGCCCATGCAGTTTTCGAGATATTTCGAAATTTCAATATGAGTCACCAACTTGACGCTGTGACTCATATGTGGAATTTTGATATGGAAATAGTTTAGGAATTTTGTGCTCATTTTGTGCCAATTTGTGCCGTATGTTACGAATTTTGTGCCCATTCAGTTTTCGAGATATTTCGAGTTTTCACTATGAGTCACCAACTTGACGCTGTGACTCATATAGGGAATTTTGGAAATTTTCTTTTTTCGATGAATTGTGTCTATTTTGTGCCAATTTGTGCCGTATATTATGAATTTTGTGCCCATTCAGTTTTCGAGATATTTCGAGTTTTCTTTGAGTCAAGCGTCAAGTTGGTTACTCACATATGGAATTTTGGAAATTTTCTTTTTTCGATAAATTATGTCTATTTTGTGCCAATTTGTGCCGTAAGTTACGAATTTTGTGCTCATTCAGTTTTCGAGATATTTCGATTTTTCACTATGTGTCAAGCGTCAAGTTGGTGACTCACATATGGAATTTTGGAAATTTTCTTTTTGTGATAAATTGTGTCTATTTTAAGCCTATTTGTGCCGTAAGTAACGAATTTTGTGCCCATTCAGTTTTCGAGATATTTCGAGTTTTCATTGTGACGTCACTAACTTGACGCTGTGACTCATATATGGAATTTTGGAAATTTTTTTTTTCGATAAATTGTGCGCATTTTGTGCCAATTTGTGCCGTAAGTTACGAATTTTGTGCCCATTCAGTTCTTGAAATATTTCGAGTTTTCACTGAGTCAAGCGTCAAGTTGGTGACTCACATATGAAATTTTGGAAATTTTCTTCTTTCGATAAATTGTGTCTATTTTCTGCCAATTTGTGCCGTAAGTTACGAATTTTGTGCCCATTCAGTTTTCGAGATATTTCGAGTTTTCTTTGAGTCAATTGTCAAGTTGGTGACTCACATATGGAATTTTGGAAATTTTCTTTTTTAGATGAATTGTGTCTATTTTGTGCCAATTTGTGCCGTAAGTTACGAATTTTGTGCCCATTCAGTTTTCGAGATATTTCGAGTTTTCACTATGAGTCAAGCGTCAAGTTGGTGACTCACATATGGAATTTAGAAAATTTTCTTTTTTCGATAAATTGTGTCTATTTTGTGCCAATTTGTGCCGTAGGTTACGAATTTTTTGCCCATTCAGTTTTCGAGATATTTCCAGTTTTCCTATCTCTGAATAAACGCGGGGCTGTCGATAATATTCGAAATATTTTCAAATCCAATAACCCACCCGTTACGTGTATCATAATATGTTCAAGCACCCTTGGTCTTCGAGATTCAAAAGTTCAAATGCTTTGGAAAATCCATGTACCGTAACTTTTTTATCGCATATTTTTTTGGGAGCTGAGAAACCATAAAATGAAGAATGTCAAACATTGGTTTTTGTGAAGTGTCAAAGCTTGAATCATCGAGATTCAAATTCAAGTTAGGATCTAAACGAACAGTTCTTCCGCATTCAGAAGTTTTCAGTAATTTGCATATCCATTTGAGAATATTAAGATGTAACATATTTTATTAATATCTATACCACAACAACCATATTTCAATTCATTCATGTTTGAGAAAAACAGTTCTGACAATGAAAAAATGACAATGAAATTGACTAGTCTAATCCTGATATACTTCTATATGACTTCAAAAGTAGAATATTAGTTTTTTTGAACTGATAAGTGATGATATGAATGTGTCAACAGCGTAGATGAACCTATAATGGGATTCATATATCAACGTAAACATTATTTGAATTGAACCTTGTAAGTGATCAGGTACCTCTTATTGAATATGAAGAAGATTTGAAACGTCGAACATTCGAAACTTGATTTTCTGTACCTCAACCGAATATTATGATATCAGACTAATATTTTTTATGTAAATCATTGAGAAATACAAATAACGTTCGTAAATGATTTCCTAAACGATTCATCTATCTTTCTCAAGAAAAACTAGGAATATTCCGAAAACTGAAGGAGCACACAATTCGTAACATAATAGTATATTCTAAAACAAGTTGTAGAATGAGCTCCTATTCCAACACGAATGCGAAGTTCGAAAACTCGCTCCTTCGTCGCTCGTTTTCGAACTTCGCATTCGTGTTGGAATTGCCTTCTGCAACGAGTATTAGACGATATTTTCTCTATTTCAGTAAAGTTTTGTGGGAAACTTTCGAAATTCAAATAATAATTCAGACTAGTGACTTTTGTAATGTATCTTGGCAGTTGGTGTCACTAACGAAATTTGACAGATTGCGAAATTTGAATCGAAAATTGAGTGGATCGGAGGTCAGTACTGACAACCACAAAACGAAAAATATAACTGAAAACAATGCTGTAATGAGTTTCATTACAGCACTACTTTCAGTAGTGTAATGAACTCATTACGATACTGAAATAGAGAAAAAAAATTATCAAATTTCCAAATTAGTGACACACAGTGATAACTCGAAATATCTCGAAAACTGAATGGGCACAAATTTCGTAACTTACGGCACAAATTGGCACAAAATAGACACAATATATAAAAAAAGAAAATTTCCAAAATTCCATATTTATGTGAGTCACCAACTTGACGCTTGACTCATAGTGAAAACTCGAAATATCTCGAAAACTGAATGAGCACGAAATTCGTAACTTACGGCACAAATTGGCACAAAATAGACACAATTTATCGAAAAAAGAAAATTTTCAAAATTTCATATGTGAGTCACCAACTTGACGCTTGACTCAAAGTGAAAACTCGAAATATCTCAAAAACTGAATGGGCACAAAATTCGTAACTTACGACACAAATTGGCAGAAAATAGACACAATTTATCACAAAAAGAAAATTTCCAAAATTCCATATGTGAGTCACCAACTTGACGCTTGACTCATAGTGAAAAATCAAAATATCTCGAAAACTGAATGAGCACAAAATTCGTAACTTACGGCACAAATTGGCACAAAATAGACATAATTTATCGAAAAAAGAAAATTTCCAAAATTCCATATGTGAGTCACCAACTTGACGCTTGACTAAAAGAAAACTCGAAATATCTCGAAAACTGAATGGGCACAAAATTCATAATATACGGCACAAATTGGCACAAAATAGACACAATTCATCGAAAAAAGAAAATTTCCAAAATTCCATATGTGAGTCACCAACTTGACGCTTGGCTCAACGAAAACTCGAAATATTTCGAAAACTGAATGGGCACAAAATTCAAAACTTACGGCACAAATTGGTACAAATGAGCACAATTTATCGAAAAAAGAAAATTTCCAAAATTTCATATATGAGTCATAGCGTCAAGTTGGTGACGTCACTATGAAAACTCGAAATATCTAGAAAACTGAATGGGCACAAAATTCGAAACTTACGGCACAAATTGGCACAAAATTGACACAATTTATCGAAAAAAAAAAATTTCCAAAATTCCATATGTGAGTAACCAACTTGACGCTTGACTCAAAGAAAACTCGAAATATCTCGAAAACTGAATGGGCACAAAATTCATAATATACGGCACAAATTGGCACAAAATAGACACAATTCATCGAAAAAAGAAAATTTCCAAAATTCCATATATGAGTCACAGCGTCAAGTTGGTGACTCATAGTGAAAACTCGAAATATCTCGAAAACTGAATGGGCACAAAATTCGTAACAAACGGCACAAATTGGCACAAAATGAGCACAAAATTCCTAAAATATTTCCATATCAAAATTCCACATATGAGTCACAGCGTCAAGTTGGTGACTCATATTGAAATTTCGAAATATCTCGAAAACTGCATGGGCACAAAATTCGTAACATACGGCACAAATTGGTACAAAATGAGCACAAAATTCCCAAAATATTTTCATATCGAAATTCCACTAGTGAGTCACCAACTTGACGCACCTCACTGCTAAGTCCTCCTCAGATGTAATTCTCAGTATTTTAGACCGATCATTTTGTCTAATCAAAATCCTTGAGTCCTGGATCCAGCAATATTTGAACTCTTTAGTTTTGCAGAATTGCTTAGCCATGTAAAACAATTTTCTATTGTAAGCAGTGACCGCATCATTAATGAAAATAGAAGTATCAGGCTCGGTAAATCCGACCTCGATCGCACTCAACCCTTTCTTACGCTTATATGCGTTAACAAATTCGACTTTTATCATTTTGGATCGAAAAGCAACCGAAATCGAGCGAGGCTTATCGTTCTTAGTAGAGAAGTGGCATCTGAAACAATTATTGACATCATTTACAGCCGAGGGTAGACCCAAGGCATTTGAGATAGTACGTACAACCTCCACTATATTCTCATTTTTCTTTTCGGGAATTCCAATAATATCAACCTCATTTGCCTTCAACTGTTGCTGCAAATCGTTCATCCTCTTACTAACTCTACTAACATGTAAAAAAAATATTCAAGAATTCTCAGGGAAAATTGCCCCCACGTTTTGAATAAGGGGATAAAATGAAGCGCTCGTAAAACGACTCATGTGTATTTGCATCAAATACAATTGAAAGAATATCACAGTATCATCGTGAGATCGATAAGACGTGTTTAAATTGTGCTCTTGCGAAGTCTCCATTTTCTTCGGAAATCTTGGGAATTATTAGTGAAATTTTTTAACCATTAGAAAACTAAGAAATCAGACGTTTTCTGAAGTGATAATCCATTCATGGTGACTTTTCCTCAATCATAAAACCTGAGTTCGAGAGTGTATAATAGAGGTAATTACAAACCAACAAGTGGTCAATTAAGATTTTATCTTATCACCGAACATAAGAATCTGATATCAACGTTAAGGTCTACATACACGCTCGCACCCGATCAAACAGAGATGTCGAGTTCATGCTCAGAATGTGCCGACAATTTTATTGTCAACACGAAGTTCATCTTGTGCAACTTCTGTGGTTTAGGACAACATCTACAATGCGCCAAAATAAAGGATAATCTACTCAAGACCATAACTGAATCCAAAAACCTGCAATTCTTTTGCGATTTCTGCTTAGCTGAGGTGCAGAAAAAACTCCGTCGAAATTCCAATTCAACGGATGATATCGAAGTAGGAGATGCTTCACTGGGCCGAGAACAAAATATCCAGAATGAATATATAACTGAAGCAATAGAAAAATCCCTCACACAGCTAAAAAATGAGATTACATCCCTGAAGGAGTCAAATATCGACCTCATCAAACTAATGTCCTCCAGTGGATCTGCTGAAACCAGAAGAAATAGGTCGAGAAACCAGAGAGGTGTACTAGGGAGAGACGACGAGAGGGGTATGGTGATCCAACAAAATGAGAGATGAAATACTGGGGTCGAGAATAAAAACCGAAATGAACACCCCAAGCAACAAGATTATGCTAAAACTATCAGGGATAAGCAGGGAATGAACGATCAACCAACGATAAATTTGAACAAACAACCAAGAAAAGAATTTACCGCCAAGAGGGGAATTGATCCAATTAATAAAAGGAAAGAAGAAGCACTCGAAGGCAGTGGCAAATCAAGTACTCTATTGCAGCCAGCACCGAAGGGTAGGAACTGGATTTGGATAGGAGGACTTCAAGCAGATACAACTGTTGGAATATAAACAAAACTTCATTGTTAATTTCATTATTTTAGCCTTGTGGCGCCACCTACCCATCTACCATGTAAAATAGTGCTACTCTATGAGAGCTTGCATATATGGGCGTGGCCCAGTTAAGTTCTATGTGCTCTATGTTCCAATAATGTAACCCAACAGTGAGTACCGCGTTCGTTGTTTGTTGATGCTAACACCATGAATGCACACTCCGCTGTTCTTGTTCGTTTCTTTCCTAATTAAAACACGTTAATGATAATAAAGTCTTATTATTATTCCTAAGATCACCTGTTTACCATCTCAGGTTATGGGCTCAGGTACGTTGTGACTGCGAATCAGGTGTATTTTAGTTCGGTATCGTGTTTTAATTCGTTTCGGACTGAAGTTCGTCAGGAAAAACAAAATGGCCGAGGGGACGCTACTACAAGTCGGTGAAGAAAGTGTTCGTTCTGCATCGAGTATTCGGAAACTTTCAAGTGAAGACCAGTGGGAAACTTGGAAGTGGCAGATAGAACTCTGTTTAAAGGAACAGTGCTTGTATTCGGTCGCGGATGGATCGCGAAAGTGTCCAGCAGGTCCTGTCGGCGAAGAGGAGCCCTCCGATGCGTATAAACGTTGGCAAAGGGACAATGCTCGTGCGGGCCGAATAATCGGCACAGCGTTGGATGATGAACCTTCGATTTATGTACGCAAGAAAACCGACGCGAGTGAAATATGGGGAACTCTCATATCTGTGTACGAACAATCCTCTTTGCAGAGATTATACACTCTTTTCGATGCATTTTTTGAAACAACAAAAGATGAGTGTACTTCTCTAACAAAACATACGTCCACACTGGCAAATTTGTTTGAAGATACTCGTAGCCATATACGTAGATGACGGCCTGATAGCTGGAAGTAACCAGGGTGCAGTGAAGAAGTTTTTAGAAGAATTAACTTCAACATGCAAAATTACCATTGGCTCACTAAATTCATTCTTGGGAATGCAAATTGAACAACAAGAGTCAGGTATATTTGTTTCACAAAGAACCTACATTAAAAAAATTCTCCAACGTTTCGATATGGCCGAGAGTAAACCCGTTGGAACCCCAGCTGAAAGTAACCATCCAGATGTTAAATCCAATGATGCTCTAGAAAAATGCATTCCATATCGATCAGCCGTTGGATCGTTGATGTATCTGGCATGTGCAACCAGACCTGACATTGCTTATGCAGTATCAAAAGCTGCCAGATCAATGTCAGAGCCAACACAAGCTGATTGTACCTGTGTTAAGAGGATATTCAGATATCTCCGAGGAACCTCAAATCAAGGCTTACTCTACACCTCCTCCGAGAACAAACTAAGTGCTTATTCTGATGCTGACTTGGCAGGCGATGTTGGAACCCGGAGGTCAACAAGTGGTTTCGTATCCTTGATTGGTGGTACTGCTGTCTCTTGGACTTCCCAACTCCAAAAATCGGTGGCGCTGTCAACGACAGAAGCAGAATTTGTGGCAGCCAGTGAAGGAGCCAAGGAGTTGATTTGGTTGAAGAGGCTGTTGAGTGAAATTTGTGATCAGAGTGAAACACTAGAACCTCCAGTGTTATTCGTCGATAACGCGAGTGCGATTAAGCTGGTGAAGAATCCCGAATTTCACAAACGGTCTGAACATATCGAAGTGAGATATTATTTCGTGCGCGAATTGTATCAGAACCGAGAAATTGATGTGGAACACATAAGTTCGGAAGAACAGCTCGGTGATATGTGACATGTTCTTTCGAGCATTTAGGCCGTCGTCGTAGATTAGTTCTCGACGTTTCGCCAGTTCGCCCGACCGAGGTTATATAAGGAAGTACAATCTGCGTCCCAGTCACACTCAGGCAGTTCAGTCCAGTGAGAACATCTCCTGAAATATAACTCCTGAAGATGCCAGACACTCGAACTGGCGAAACGTCGAGAACTAATCTACGACGACGGCCTAAATGCTCGAAAGAACATGTCACATATCACCGAGCTGTTCTTCCGAACTTATGTGTTCCACATCAATTTCTCGGTTCTGATACAATTCGCGCACGAAATAATATCTCACTTCGATATGTTCAGACCGTTTGTGAAATTCGGGATTCTTCACCAGCTTAATCGCACTCGCGTTATCGACGAATAACACTGGAGGTTCTAGTGTTTCACTCTGATCACAAATTTCACTCAACAGCCTCTTCAACCAAATCAACTCCTTGGCTCCTTCACTGGCTGCCACAAATTCTGCTTCTGTCGTTGACAGCGCCACCGATTTTTGGAGTTGGGAAGTCCAAGAGACAGCAGTACCACCAATCAAGGATACGAAACCACTTGTTGACCTCCGGGTTCCAACATCGCCTGCCAAGTCAGCATCAGAATAAGCACTTAGTTTGTTCTCGGAGGAGGTGTAGAGTAAGCCTTGATTTGAGGTTCCTCGGAGATATCTGAATATCCTCTTAACACAGGTACAATCAGCTTGTGTTGGCTCTGACATTGATCTGGCAGCTTTTGATACTGCATAAGCAATGTCAGGTCTGGTTGCACATGCCAGATACATCAACGATCCAATGGCTGATCGATATGGAATGTATTTTTCTAGAGCATCATTGGATTTAACATCTGGATGGTTACTTTCAGCTGGGGTTCCAACGGGTTTACTCTCGGCCATATCGAAACGTTGGAGAATTTTTTTAATGTAGGTTCTTTGTGAAACAAATATACCTGACTCTTGTTGTTCAATTTGCATTCCCAAGAATGAATTTAGTGAGCCAATGGTAATTTTGCATGTTGAAGTTAATTCTTCTAAAAACTTCTTCACTGCACCCTGGTTACTTCCAGCTATCAGGCCGTCATCTACGTATATGGCTACGAGTATCTTCAAACAAATTTGCCAGTGTGGACGTATGTTTTGTTAGAGAAGTACACTCATCTTTTGTTGTTTCAAAAAATGCATCGAAAAGAGTGTATAATCTCTGCAAAGAGGATTGTTCGTACACAGATATGAGAGTTCACCATATTTCACTCGCGTCGGTTTTCTTGCGTACATAAATCGAAGGTTCATCATCCAACGCTGTGCCGATTATTCGGCCCGCACGAGCATTGTCCCTTTGCCAACGTTTATACGCATCGGAGGGCTCCTCTTCGCCGACAGGACCTGCTGGACACTTTCGCGATCCATCCGGTTGTTCATTGTTTTCATTGATTGGCTACTTAGGGCATCTACCTTGGACATATTAGCGTATGCTGACGATTCCGTCATAACCTTTAAGGGGAATACATGGAATGAGGTGTATCAACATGCAGTCATGGGGCTAAGGACACTAAATAGCCTATTGTCCATTTGCATATTAACTCCTAACCCTGAAAAAACTAAATTTATCGCCTTTTCCCTTACATCTAGTGGCCAGCCAGCGTTCCAGAGACTAAAATCACACAGAGGGAATTGTTATCGTACAGGTTGTACATGTCCATTGATCGCTAAGACCGAAACCATCAAATATCTTGGAGTATATATTGATCAACATTTAAGATGGGATAAACATGTTGATGTTCTTGTGGGGAGAGTGAAATGTCACTTGCATGCTTTCTACAACCTAAGAGATATTCTTCCTAGAAAATTATGTTTTACTGTTTATGACTCGTTGGTGTTGTCTATTCTGAGGTATGGTATCATCATCTGGGGTGGTATGAGTGACACTTATCTAAAAAAACTAGAAATAGTTCAGAAGTCTTTGCTGAAAATAATACTTCGTTTGAAAAAATCTCACAATTCAAAAAAACTGTTCGAGGATAGTCAACAACTCAGTATTAGGCAGCTCTATGTATATGAGACAATTCTAAATCAATTGAAAAAGAATAAAAACCGATTACAGCACTTTCACTGTACAAGGCAGATAAGAAATGAACATCTCAGGGTACCCTTTTTTCAAAAAACACACTTGCAACATAGTCTGCCATACTATGGGCCAAAGTTATGTAACTTACTTCCACTTCCCATGAGATTAGGTTTCAACTTGAGAAGTAAGGTTCATAAAAATCACCTAAGAACTTACGTAATTAATAATTATAGTGTATTTGAAAAAGTTTTTTTGTCATCATAGAAATCGTTTCTCCTCCTGCTTTTCTTCTCTTCCGTTTATTATTGGTTTTTATTTCAGTAGTTTATATGGGGATAATCATCTATTGTATTGAAGAAGATGATTAATTCATCTTTAGTAAGGGTGGGTTATGGCAGTGTACAAGCAATTCGCTTAGACTGCCATTCCTGCTTTCTCTTATATATTCATGATTTGTATCTTAAATGTATTATGCTTCTAGATGAATAAATTGAATTGAATTGAATTGAATTGAATTGAATCCGCGACCGAATACAAGCACTGTTCCTTTAAACAGAGTTCTATCTGCCACTTCCAAGTTTCCCACTGGTCTTCACTTGAAAGTTTCCGAATACTCGATGCAGAACGAACACTTTCTTCACCGACTTGTAGTAGCGTCCCCTCGGCCATTTTGTTTTTCCTGACGAACTTCAGTCCGAAACGAATTAAAACACGATACCGAACTAAAATACACCTGATTCGCAGTCACAACGTACCTGAGCCCATAACCTGAGATGGTAAACAGGTGATCTTAGGAATAATAATAAGACTTTATTATCATTAACGTGTTTTAATTAGGAAAGAAACGAACAAGAACAGCGGAGTGTGCATTCATGGTGTTAGCATCAACAAACAACGAACGCGGTACTCACTGTTGGGTTACATTATTGGAACATAGAGCACATAGAACTTAACTGGGCCACGCCCATATATGCAAGCTCTCATAGAGTAGCACTATTTTACATGGTAGATGGGTAGGTGGCGCCACAAGGCTAAAATAATGAAATTAACAATGAAGTTTTGTTTATATTCCAACAGTTGTATCTGCTTGAAGTCCTCCTATCCAAATCCAGTTCCTACCCTTCGGTGCTGGCTGCAATAGAGTACTTGATTTGCCACTGCCTTCGAGTGCTTCTTCTTTCCTTTTATTAATTGGATCAATTCCCCTCTTGGCGGTAAATTCTTTTCTTGGTTGTTTGTTCAAATTTATCGTTGGTTGATCGTTCATTCCCTGCTTATCCCTGATAGTTTTAGCATAATCTTGTTGCTTGGGGTGTTCATTTCGGTTTTTATTCTCGACCCCAGTATTTCATCTCTCATTTTGTTGGATCACCATACCCCTCTCGTCGTCTCTCCCTAGTACACCTCTCTGGTTTCTCGACCTATTTCTTCTGGTTTCAGCAGATCCACTGGAGGACATTAGTTTGATGAGGTCGATGTTTGACTCCTTCAGGGATGTAATCTCATTTTTTAGCTGTGTGAGGGATTTTTCTATTGCTTCAGTTATATATTCATTCTGGATATTTTGTTCTCGGCCCAGTGAAGCATCTCCTACTTCGATATCATCCGTTGAATTGGAATTTCGACGGAGTTTTTTCTGCACCTCAGCTAAGCAGAAATCGCAAAAGAATTGCAGGTTTTTGGATTCAGTTATGGTCTTGAGTAGATTATCCTTTATTTTGGCGCATTGCAGATGTTGTCCTAAACCACAGAAGTTGCACAAGATGAACTTCGTGTTGACAATAAAATTGTCGGCACATTCTGAGCATGAACTCGACATCTCTGTTTGATCGGGTGCGAGCGTGTATGTAGACCTTAACGTTGATATCAGATTCTTATGTTCGGTGATAAGATAAAATCTTAATTGACCACTTGTTGGTTTGTAATTACCTCTATTATACACTCTCGAACTCAGGTTTTATGATTGAGGAAAAGTCACCATGAATGGATTATCACTTCAGAAAACGTCTGATTTCTTAGTTTTCTAATGGTTTAAAAATTTCACTAATAATTCCCAAGATTTCCGAAGAAAATGGAGACTTCGCAAGAGCACAATTTAAACACGTCTTATCGATCTCACGATGATACTGTGATATTCTTTCAATTGTATTTGATGCAAATACACATGAGTCGTTTTACGAGCGCTTCATTTTATCCCCTTATTCAAAACGTGGGGGCAATTTTCCCTGAGAATTCTTGAATATTTTTTTTACATGTTAGTAGAGTTAGTAAGAGGATGAACGATTTGCAGCAACAGTTGAAGGCAAATGAGGTTGATATTATTGGAATTCCCGAAAAGAAAAATGAGAATATAGTGGAGGTTGTACGTACTATCTCAAATGCCTTGGGTCTACCCTCGGCTGTAAATGATGTCAATAATTGTTTCAGATGCCACTTCTCTACTAAGAACGATAAGCCTCGCCCGATTTCGGTTGCTTTTCGATCCAAAATGATAAAAGTCGAATTTGTTAACGCATATAAGCGTAAGAAAGGGTTGAGTGCGATCGAGGTCGGATTTACCGAGCCTGATACTTCTATTTTCATTAATGATGCGGTCACTGCTTACAATAGAAAATTGTTTTACATGGCTAAGCAATTCTGCAAAACTAAAGAGTTCAAATATTGCTGGATCCAGGACTCAAGGATTTTGATTAGACAAAATGATCGGTCTAAAATACTGAGAATTTCATCTGAGGAGGACTTAGCAGTGAGGTGCGTCAAGTTGGTGACTCGGTGATATGTGACATGTTCTTTCGAGCATTTAGGCCGTCGTCGTAGATTAGTTGTCGACGTTTCGCCAGTTCGCCCGACCGAGGTTATATAAGGAAGTACAATCTGCGTCCCAGTCACACTCAGGCAGTTCAGTCCAGTGAGAACATCTCCTGAAATATAACTCCTGAAGATGCCAGACACTCGAACTGGCGAAACGTCGAGAACTAATCTACGACGACGGCCTAAATGCTCGAAAGAACATGTCACATTGAACGATGGCCGCGAAAGCCTCAACCAATTCAGCTCGGTGATATGTTTACAAAACCTTCAAACTCAGCAAGACTGTCAAAATTATGCAATAAAATTGGTCTATGTAGTTTAGTTTAGGGGGTAGTGTTGGAATATAAACAAAACTTCATTGTTAATTTCATTATTTTAGCCTTGTGGCGCCACCTACCCACCTACCATGTAAAATAGCGCTACTCTATGAGAGCTTGCATATATGGGCGTGTCCCAGTTAAGTTCTATGTGCTCTATGTTCCAATAATGTAACCCAACAGTGAGTACCGCGTTCGTTGTTTGTTGACGCTAACGCCATGAATGCTCACTCGGCTGTTCTTGTTCGTTTCTTTCCTAATTAAAACACGTTAATGATAATAAAGTCTTATTATTATTCCTAAGATCACCTGTTTACCATCTCAACAACTACCGAAAATATCAAAGCTTACGCTCAAGAAAAATGGCCCAACAAGGATATCCTGTGCTTTGATTTGAAGTCGAGAAGTTCCAAAAAAGCGTTCAAGTTCGGAAGCAACGATCTTCCAATGGAGGAACTTTTACAACCCGAATCCTGGCCTACTGGAGTAGGAATTCGGCTTTTTCGTAACGAACATTGAATCCAATATTAGACATGTAGTAAGACCAATTCAGTTTCCAACTAATATTAACAACAAATCTTTAAATTGCTACTATCAAAACGTAAGGGGATTGCGTACAAAATTAATCGACTTTACATTGGCAGTGTCAATCACTGACTTCGACTCAATAATTCTAACTGAAACATGGGTTCAACCTGATTTTCAAAATGCTGAATTAGGATTAAGAAATTATTCAATTTATCGAAAAGATAGAGATCCTAACACTAGTACGAAAAAGTTAGGAGGAGGTGTTTTAATTGCAGTAAAAAATAAATTTGTTTCACATGTAATAGTGACTGATTTGAATATTGAAGCTACTTTCGTTGTTGCCAAATTTTACAATGAAAAATATCTAACAACAAGTGTGGATTTTCCACCTAATTCAAATGATACGGCGTATGAAAATTATCTTAATGAAATCGAGTCAATTGTTGATAATTATGATCAAATGAAACTGGTATGCTGTGGCGGGTAAATACCCGGAGAATGTTGGAACGAGTCGATAAATGATGTTCCATGTGTTATATCAAGATCGTATTCACCGTAAATAATACTAAGTCAATGCTCGATTTAAAACAAATCAATAAAATTAAAAATGTAAACAATACTCTATTAGATCTGATTTTTGTATCACAAGAAGATGTCCGGATGATCAATTAGTGAGTTGTGACCCACATCATCCTGCCTTACGATTCGATATTATTGAGTCTAAGTGTGAAATAAAGCAAAATAAAGTATACTTCAGAGATTTCAAAACGGCTAATTATGATGCTATTTTGGCGAATTTGGCTGAAACTGATTGGAAATCGATAATTAACGATGACTTAGAATCAAGTGTCGATGCTTTTTATGATGTTATTTTCCGGATTGTAAACGAGTTTGTTCCTAAACGAGTAAAAGGAAAAGTTACCCAGACGGCACAGAAATATTCCATTCATATTCAGTGAATATACCACTGGCATATTGGAATATTCCAAACATATTCCATATCTCCCAGGGCATAAGCTTGGCAGATAGCAGGAATATCCAAGGTCACCATGAAACATCTGCCAGGAATATCTTATGATCTTCCAAAATATATCCATGGCATATGCCATACATTTTCATCTATAAAAATCTCCCTTAGATATATGCTGGCAATATCTTTTTATCTCCTGATTTGTCCATGCCATATACTGGTAATATCTTTGTATATATATAAATATATGTAAATTTTTGTAGCGGTACTAAATAATAATGCATTGATTAGATTGTTTCAGAAAACATTATTACAGTTTTAAGAATATTTTGTAAAATAACAATCATTAACAAAATTATCACAATAATTATGAAAATGAACATAAAGTAAAAATATAAATCAACTAGGTATTTTACAAAACAAAATATATAAACTCCGAATAAGTAAAAATTAACATTTGATGAATTAAACTAAAAAATAGGGAAAACACAATGAGGTAATATTTTAAATGATATAAATATTGAACTGTGAACTTCAATTATTTGGTTTGTGAACTAGCAGATTATGGGTTGGTTTCACAAAACTTTAATTGTGCGATTAAAAAACCTCACATAAATCAGAACCAATCGAATTACTCGTTTTGAAATTTCCACGAATAGTGGTGGCTCCAGTTAATTTAACGGTACTAACAAAGTTTTGTGAAACCGACCTTATATCTATATCACCACCTCAGAGGTAAAGTGTGTTGAGTCACATTTTTTCAGACACCTATCTACAATATTGGATTCACATTGGTAAATTCTAGCTAGTGGAACACTTTTTTTGACTCCCTAGGTATATGAAGACGCCAAGTAATGGCAGTACACATTCTTTGAAACAATTATCGAACTGAAAAATCTCTCATTTGTCTAATTTTGATATTGTGACTTGACACACTTTACCTTTGGGGTGCTGATATAGATATCCGTGTTTATAACGTCCTAGGCCTTTGAATTCCCAGTCTCCAGCCCCTTCTATCCACACCCATTCTCCCGGTCTCTCAGACATTGTCTTCTGTATGCCGCTCATCCAGGTAGCTTTTGGTCTTCCTCGCCTTTTTCCATCTCTCGGTACCTATTTCAGAGCAAGATTTGGCCCTGAAAAAAAAAACAGTGTCTACTGCTATACTAATAATGGAATCTGTTCTGATTATTTAATATCTATAAACTTACTTTGAATTTTAGTAGGCAGTGATGGCAATTTATATCGAGGCAACCTTCCTTCTCGAAGATGATCCCTCTTTTTGATTTTTTGGGCCTAAATCCGTACCGATGCCACTAATATTTTCGGCCTGTACAGTCTTTTTGCTGGCAGGAACAAAATTACGATATACAGCTTGGCTGAGACTTACACCGGAGAAGCTCCTCCACTCATGCTCTTGTAGTTGTTACGTTTGCATTGATAGCAAAATTTTGGTTAAGCTATCTGCACAACGTGGAGCCATTTTTCAGTAACAAATTTAGTATTTTCATTCTGTTCAAGAACCTCCGAAAAATTAATAAAACATAAAATGGGTTTTATGATCACTAAAATTATATATACTATACCTTTGAGAACATTGCACAATTTTATTAGGGATGAAAAGTTTGTTTTTGCCTTTTTCCCAACCCAACTAAAATATGGGAAATATCCTTTCTATCACTTCCTCACTGTTAAGTTCTCAATTCTGGTAATCCATAGGTTTCGTTAAGTGAGCTGCGGGCGGTCCGTTCAATAGGTAGCTATGTTGCCAGATCGGTTGATTATTCAGGTGTTTAAAGAATAGTTCAGGAATCAATTACTTGACAACATAATTTGCTCTTAAATTCAAACTAAACGGCCTATTTATTCGGTAAATTGGAAAGGATTGTTTTTAAAGATAACTTTAAACACTATAAACTATAAAGTTTATAATGGAGTGACAAGTTGAGGTTTTTAAGAAAAGGGTCTGATTCATGGCATTTCATTTAGTTCCTCACAAATTGTGCGTCCAGTGTCCACATCCACTTATAGGAATTAATAGCGAGGTTGAAATCCAACAGAACGGAATGATAACTTGAAAAATATCAAAATCAAAATAAATTATTTGTGAAGTCGTATAATTTCATTCCATTATCACAAGACTGTTACCTATATTAAAACGGTAAAATACAATTAGATCACATAACTTAATATCATTTCAGAATTTTGCCTTGGAAAATTCCAATATGAGATTATTTGTGAGCGAAACTACAAAATTAAGACTCAGATGAATTTATTAAATATGAAGTAAATCTTCAACTCAGCGTGAATCGTCTGAATAATAAATAGGGACAATAATTGTTAACTCTATTTCCATTCTTAATTTTTAAAAAGAATTCGTTAATCAATACTCATTCATTGAAACGGAAGTACCTCAAAATGTTTCTATGTATAATAACGTATTACGTCTCAACTCCAAAGAAATGGCTTTTGCACAACTTGGCAACAAAATTCACGTATGACGTTATTCGCGCATGAGCAATTCGTACTTGCAAACGTCACTTGACGAAACCTATGGATTACTTCAATTCTTTGACCTGAAAAAAACGTAAATATACATAACCAAAGATAAAGCACTGGTATACCCAAAGTGATTGACGTAAAACTTTTTCAAGCATTCCAAATATAAGAGTACCTACCAACGCCGATTTGATATTCACGCTCCTTCAGTCATGCACTTGTCTATCTGTCTTATCTCTTATCATGTGCTTGGCTGCATCACAAACTATTTATCACATAATACTCAAACAATAACATATTTTCAACTCCACACACAATTTAATGTGTGACGTGACCACCATTTTAGAACGCCAAACTGCTAACCACAGAACACAAATAACCTCAATCCAAGACCACAAAGCAAAAATATGAATAACCGATTTCAAGCGAATAACCAGTAATGACCGCGGTTATCTACGGTCCTGCCTGCGGTTATCTACGGTTATAGACTTCAGCGATATTCCTTGTAAAATGATTATAACCGACAATGACCGAAGTCGCTTGAATGCAGTTGGTCCTAGTTGGTAATTACCAATGAGGACCAGGTTATTCGCTTGAAATCGGTTAATATTTGGACTGAAAAAGTCGTGACGTAACAATATGGCGACTGAATAAAGGACAACTTGTCTACGACCTTTTTACATAGCTGCTCGAATATCATATTATATTGTTTTCCCATTTATTGAAAATATATATTTGATCTCTTTCCTATAAGATCAAAATCATAATGGACCTTATTTTCTATTTCATCGAACATTTCAATTATTTAAAAAGTCACTCGACTCTCAGTCGATATGTCCATTTTTCACAAATAAAAACGTTTAATTTGTTGCCTGCTTTTTCATTTCATTGTATAAATCATATAAATAAATTACAAATCATTGATTCCATTGTTTACTCAGTTTAATAAGTAAGATCAAATTATTAAGCGAATGAAAGTGTTATTTTTTTAACTTGAATCCAACCTTCATTATAACTGCGATTCCTCGAAAATATAATTTATATAGAAAGTTTGTAGTTCTTTAACAGTTTACTGGAAAATAGCAAACTCATCAGTTATTGACGAGTGCGGAACAAAAGCAAAATCAAGGTACTGGTAGTACCTACACTTTGAAAAATTATCGTTCAAAAAGGGTTTTGTAACGTTTGTAATATTCCATGAAGATTCATATATATATATATACCAATAAATACTATTAAATAATGTTCTAAATGCATATCATATGGATATTCCCATAGCATATACCAGTCATATCTGGGATGGCATATATCTGGAATATTCCTTTGAGAGCAGATATATTTGATATATTTTTTGCATATGCCTCGCATATTGCAATATCTATTGGCTTAATGGCAGATTGGAGGAATATTCCGGGAATATAGGGTGCCGTCTGGGTACTTCCCGAATTGGTTTTCTGATGAATTAAAAAAACTTATTCCAAACAAGAAAGGTGCACATAAAAAATACAAACATTCTCGTAAGATTGAGGATTATATAAATTTTTTCATACTTAGAAACAGCTGTAAAATCGAAAGTAAAACTTGTTATAACGATTACATAAAAATATATGATGTTGACGTGTCTGACTGTATGTTCAATGTTGAGGAGGTAATGAGTGGACTACAAGGTTTGTGTGAAAAGAATGATGAGCCTCCTGATTGTATCCCTGCGGTGTTTCTGAAACATTGTGGAAGTGAGTTGGCATTTCCCTGATGTGAATTATTCAATCTTTCATTGAGATCTGGAATATTTTCAGTTAGATGGAAATACAATTTTCAAATTAGGTAACAAAAAGAAATAAAAAATTATAGACCTATTTGCAAATCCTCATATATTCCCAAATTGTTTGATACACTAGTTGCCAATAAAATTTCACCTTCGTTCAAACACATACTTTTGAACGAACAACACGGTTTATTTCCTAAGAGATCAGTTACAACGAATTTATTGACTTATTCGGATGTAATATTAGAAGCTATGAAAGCGAGAAAACGAGTTCAATCAATATATACAGACTTCAAAAAAGCATATGAATGATACTGTGGCACAATGGCTCCTTATTGCTAAACTTAAAGCATTGGGCGTTGGACCACCGCTTATAAATTGGTTAGAGAATCGTATTAGCGGAATTAATTTGAGGGTTTCCTTCAGTGGAGTCTTATCAGAAGAATTCTTAATGGAATCGGGTATCCTCCAAGGATCGCCCCTATCATCACTTATATTCCTAATTTTTATTAACGACATTGGGAGAACGGTTAGGTTCAGTCGTTTTTTACTATTCGCAGATGATCTCAAAATCTTTAAAGAAATATCATCACTTGATGATTGTATACTCCTTCAATCTGATCTGGATGGAATTATGAACTGGTGCTTAGAAAATGAAATGGAATTCAATATTGAAAAATGCCAAGTAATGCGGTTTGGAAGACTGAGATCACTGTACAATTTCGATTATAATATTAATAAAAAGACACTAAAAGACATTAATTCGGTTAAAGATTTGGGAGTCTACTTCGATCGAAAAATGGATTTCATTGGCCACATACAGTTCATAACGAATAAGGCGTTCAAAATGCTAAGATTCATTAAAAGATCGATGAAACATTTTAACAGTGTGGAAGCAATGAAAACAGTGTACTGTGCAAATGTGAGGAGTATACTTGAATATGCATCCGTTATATGGTCTCCATCGTATTCTTGCCATAAATAATCACTGGAACGTGTTCAAAGGAAATTTTTTAAGTGGGTCACATTCAAACTGAGACTTCCAAACAACATCTGAAAATTATAATCAGGAAACAATCGGACTAATGTCCTTAGAATTGAGGAGGAAAAACTTTGACATTATGCTTATTTTCAAGGTGATTAATAAAATTTAATAGATTGCGAGTACTTGATGAGCAAAATTAGACTGAACCGTAGACCTGAATTTTTGAGGACTCGACATAGATTTCACACCAACTAATTATGGTTTCAACAATCCTTTAATTAGATCGCAACGTTTAGCTAATAATTGTCCAGTAGACTTATTCTCCAGTACAATATTTGTCCTTTAGAGGTATTTTGAATCTCAAAATTTGAGTGGTTAGGAACAGGCTCGTTTAGTTCTGCGTTAATTATCGGTAAGAGATTATCAACATGAATGTTGTTTTTTTTCTTGTGAATTTAACCAAATTGTATTTTCTTTTTTGTTTTTAGCAATTTGTATTTCTTTATGTAAAATGGCAATGCCGTATGAATAAATAAATAAATAAATAAATAAAAAAATAAATAAATATTCTATTGAAACTTCAGCCATCATTTACAGCACCATTTCACTTTCACACACATACTTAATGCAAATTTGAGATTTTCTCATTGATGCCATTATCAGATCCAGCTTTCGAAAAAAAAAACATTAAAATCGGTTGACCAAGTCGAAAGTTCTGAGATAACGAAGATACTGACGTTAAAATAAAAATTTCAAATCGAAACACCATTTAATGCTTTCGTATATTTCTTTCGCATGAGTAGATTCTAATTTCCATACAAGCTCTTTATTCTTTCACATAGACATTGTTCGAACTGAGCTCTCACTGCTCAAGAAAGTCCATATTGACACCTGGTGTTCATAATATCACAAGTGCTTCACAAAATCTTGGACCGTTGACTAAGACACTTTAGATACGAATAGTTTTTATCGTCTGTAAACCACTTTGAATTCGATATTTACGCGCAGATGTTCGAGCCGGCTTCGTCTGACTGGCATTTCGCATTCCGCTCAACAGATGGCTACGCCGTATGAAAACATATAATTTTTAATATTTAAAAAACTATGAGGGTGCTATCAAAGATTTATACGGCACCAATTAGCACTATTAAGGCACCAAATATTTGACATAGTTTCAGAATTAGTGCTTCCAACTTTTCGCTAACTTCACACTTGCTGAAAAACAACACTCGATTACTATTAAACTAAAAATGATATCGCAGTCGTTTTAACGGCACTAATAGGCACCAATTAGGCACTAAATATTGGCATATAAATTTCATGGTAATTTGAAACTTTTGGTGCTGAGCGTGAAGTTGGCACCAAAGGAAATAATCCCGGATATTATGACAACTATACATTTTTTTTTCATTGGTTCCAAAAGCACTAATAGGCACCAATTAGGCACTAAATGATGGCCTATAAATTTCATTGTGATTTGAAACTTTTGGTGCTGAGCGTGAAGTCAGCGCCAAAAACTTGAATCGTCATCGTCAATATCTCGAAAACTACAATGGTGCTGTCATTGATTAAAACGGCACTAAACGGAAATAATTAAGCATTAAATATTTGACATAGTTTCAGAATTAGTGCTTCCAACTTTTCGTTAACTTCACGCACCCTTGGCTCAGTACGATGAAGAATCCTTCATCTAGAATAGCTCGATGGATCATAAAATTATGTAGTCACAAATTTAAAATCGTTCATCGCCCAGGGGTACTTATGAATGTACCAGATTCTCTATTTCGAATTCCTAAGGCATTGGAAGCTGCACTTAGCTGCGCTCAAACCTGATAAGTGATATCTTGGTATGCTCAACAAAGTGACGTCAAAGCCGCACCTTTATCCTGATTTCAAGGTTGACAATAATATCTTATATAAGCATATTCTGTGTAAATCGATATCCCCTAATAATTCATCTGACTGGAAGACCGAAAATAGAGACCAAATTTTAAAAATGTACCACGACAGTCCTACCAGCACTCATCTGGGTGTATTCAAGACTCTGTCTCGAATTTCATCTTTGTACTATTGGCCAAAAATGCGTGATTCAATTTTGACTTATATAAAAAAATGTAAGATTTGTGCCTCTTGTTAGTCGAACAATTTACCTCAACCTGGTCTTATAGGGAACTATCGTAATATCAATTTCCCATTTCAACTAATTTCTGCGGATCTTTTGGGATCTTATCCCCGATCTTAAAACGGTAACCAGTACGCTTTAGTTGTTACCAGAGCTGTCTGTAAATTTATGAAAATCAAGTTTTTGCGTTGTTTGGCGTACCGCAGATAAAAGCTGTAGACAAAACAGTGTACAGTTTACTACGGACTACGAAGAACGGGAAGACACTCATCTGAGAAGAACAACTGATCAGAAGCTGGAGCATGACGAGTTAAGTTTCGACCAATTCATTGCAAACTATGGTGGCACTGGTAAAGCAAAATTTGGAGTTATCATCGAGCAGCAGCAAGATATTTTCTCTGTGCCAGAAGAGTATTCACTAGTATATTGTGTCTCTGAAGACCTGCGTATGTCCAGAGGTATAGCATTCGTCTTCAGGAAGAAGTTTGGCCGCATTCCTGAGCTCTTCAAAAAACACACTCTCGTCCTGGAAGAGCTTTGAATTTAACCGACGGCCAGCGTTACCTCTTCTACCTGGTAACAAAGCGTTTCTCCTACGACAAGCCAACTTACAAAAATATGTGGGATAACCTGTTAGGCCTGAGGGGCGAGCTCACCAAGCTGAGGGTAAAGAAGCTAGCTATGCCAAAGATGGGTTGTGGTCTTGACCAGCTCAACTGGTCTGGAATGCGAACTGTGGAATGCTATTTTGAACAGCAAGTGGAATGCAGGAAAAGAGACGGTTGTCGGTTCATCCACGAAATCAGGGTGTTCGGGGACCGAACGTCTTACGGAGGGGGCAATGTAACGGCCGCCGAGATCTGGAGCCGCCCTGTCTTCTTCTCGAATATTCAACGGGCAAACACGCTCTCGTTCTTTCGAGAGATTTCTACAATCATCAGCCTGTCAAATTAATTGGAGCCACTGCGATTCGTTGAAATTTCAAAACGAGTGATTCGATTGGTTCGAATTTAGGTAAGGCTTTTTAATCGTACAATTAAAGCTTTGTGAAACCCGCCCTAAGGGATATAAAACTGCCGCTCACCGACGGAGGGCACGAGTAGTAGTGAAGATCGAGACGAAAGAGCAGAGCTCAATCGGAACTATCCAAGAAGTGAAAATAAATGGTGTAAATAAATCAGAATAGTTAGTGAATATAAATTAGTGTTATATCAATCAACGCAGTGGCAATTTGTTTACCCTGGAAGAAAAATCGTTACGGTATATTTATTCAAAACAAAAATATAGCAAAAGTAACGCCGTGTTTAATTATTATCAATTGATTTGAAACAATGTGTAAGTAAAAATGAATTCAATTAGTTCAACGTCGTCCATTATTTCATAGGAAAAAACACGATTACTGTTAAAACAGATATCCGGTGCTCATAGGGGCAGCCACGTCATAGGAATGGGGTTCTAGCTCGGGTTCTAGTCTAAGAGCTGGCTACATAAAAATGACCTCATCAGGTACATGGCTAATTTATAGCGAAAATTATAGTACTAGTGAAGCCGAATACAAATTTGAATGTCTGCCATTGCAAAACTGGGGCGTGAAGGGGCGGCGCGCAGTTTAAGATGTGAATTTTGGATGAAGAAAATTTCATAATGTACATGGATTCTATTTACGGGAAAATTTAGTTTTATATGTAGGAAAGTGAAACAATAATTGGCAGACATTTTGCGAGGGACTAAGTCGCTGGCAGACAGCGCTAAAGATTGCAGAAATAAAAAAAAATATATCATATATTATAATTGTTTTATTTTGAAGTTCAGACATTCAAGAATTGATATTCAAAATGGCAGACAAAAAAACCCGGACTAAGGCTGTAGCAGACAAACTTGCGCTCGCTGTAACATTTTCTATCACATTCTTGTTATTTCAACTGCAGAAAAGTTATTTTTTATATTTATGAAATACATTCATGAAACTCATTATTTTAAAACTTTTATATTTTAGGCAACCTAAAAAAAATTAAATTTTCCCAGTTAATATTGTGGCCGTTTTTAGGTATTAATTAATTTTTAAATATTTATCAATTTTGCGATTATTTTGTTATATGAGAATGAATCAAATAGAAAAGTTTCTTTTTGATAAATTTATTCGTGGAAAAAACATATACATTCATATGTACATATCTATTTATATACAATGTTGAAGTTGGTAACAAAAATGAAATTCAAATAATAAAAAACATAAAAACCTATTCCTTCAGGAAGTGAAAATTAATAGTGCGGTTGTCACTCTAGTATCCTCATTTATACGAAGTTCAGCTTTCTTGCATAGATTATCATATTTTCCCACTTTCCTCGTTATCTTTCTGCACAGGGTACAAAGTGACCCATAGAATTTTGTTTTTCACCAGTGATTTCAATTATACTTCTCAGAGTGTATATTTTTGACCCAACATTTGGAACACTCTGTGACGAATTTTTCAAAATTCTAGAAATGTACAATATTTCCACAGCCTTCGACTTCAAAAATGTGAAAATGGTTAGTGCTTAAGATATTTAGAATAGGAACAAAAAACATGATACCGAAAATTCTTCAGTTTTTTCTCGATATTTTGGAAAGTATTTCGACAAATGCAACGATTTGAGTACGAATGTATTCAGAATTGAATACTTTATCGAATTCGAAAATGAAAAATTAGAAAAAAAATTTTTTGAAAATTTTTTGTAAATTTTTTTCACTCCCTGTATAACTGAACGTGGTTAGGATCCAAGAATATTTAAGCTCGGTAAATAATGTCAAACAATAACATTATCCCCGCAATTTTCAGATTTCAAATAGATCCAATTCTCCAGAAACTCCCAATATACACACAAACATACTAAACCTTCTGTCTGTTAGCGTATTTTATAATAGTCGAACCATTTTTCCACATTTCATATAATTATAGAGTTTGTAAATCAAACCATCTTTTCATACTTTTGAAAGAGACACTCAATAAACTAATAGGACGATAACCTCTTGGACCAGAAGAATTTTCCCACGTTTTGAAATTGCTAATACCTCAGCTTAACAAAATTCGGTCGGAAAATTGCCAGTATCTAGTATTCAATATATCATTTTAAAAATATCATATCCCAGACACGACCTTCTTGCCGGAATGTTTGATGAATTCTGAATATGGTAGAATATAAGAGGTAGTGGGTTAGAGGGTTTGATAAATTTATGTAATTTATACCTTTGATTTCAGATTTCTATATTTTAAATGACGACGATGGTCAACTGCAGTTTTTTTCGGAAAGTATCATATGACTTTCCACACTTGATGCCCGACTAGAGCACTTGAGGTCATATTACATCTCACACCCCTACATCTGGTGATTGACAGGGTGGCCCGTGAGACCAACCTCAGGATACCTAAAGAAGGCACAGGTAATGAGAGAATTGTGATGTTATGGTCAAGAAAGTAAGTACTGAGAAAAATTTCAGTACGATACTCAGCAAAAAACAAGAAGAGTGGGAAACACTGACCAAAATTTCAAAGAAAATACATACCGTTAAATGGTATACAGGGGGACCATTTGAAAACGAAACAGACGAGATTACAGACGAGATAAATTTTTTCGATAGAAATGCTCGGACAGGTCGATTTCTGTTTCGAGGGGGACAACTTAAGATGTAGGTTACGGACGCATAGCGCTTCAACCCTTGCTACTACAACCCTCACCCCCAATTTTTGAATAGGGAAGATGGGGTGAGTGATACCTCATACTGATTTCAGCACAGTAATTGTTTTTTCATTTTATGCATTAGTTCTCGAAATATTCTTAACTAAGCATTTGAAAATGAAGTGGTGTTTTCATGGCACTTGTAGGGTTTTTTTTGTGAAAAATCGACATTTTGAGCTTCAAAACAACCATGACTGTGGCTTCCTTCCTCCAATCCACTGACATAGAAATCTTTAATCAAGATGTCGAACAAACAAAGCGTATTGCGAAGGAGCTCAATCTTGCTGAAACTCAATCTAAATTATTATCTTCGATATAATTTGCAGTATTTCCAATAACATGCGGTAACACTTGATCGATAGAAATCTCCAAAAAGTCCAAATATGTACATATCTCTAATCAGATTACCAGTTAAGAAAATCAAATCATTAATGATGCCACAGAAATATTCCAGTCCCAATTCGTGAAACGATTTCCGACTTAATTATGAAGTGTTTTCTCAGTTGGCTTCAATAATGTTTTCATTTTGTTGATTATTGAATTCATATTTTTTTCAAAAAAATGAGAATCGATAATTTTTTATTTATTACGAACAGATCATTAAGTTGGCTTACTGGTTCTTTGACATGTGAATTATTCTTAGTTTTCAATCGAGACTTGTATGTGTTCTAATTCATTGTTCGACATGGTTTATTCAATTGCAGAGCGGGTGGAAATAATTTCACTTTTTTTTTTGCAAACAATCAATGTGCGAATAGAACCGCCGAATTCTTCAATCAACGACATTTAGATAAACATGTTAATAGGAAGTATGTTTTGAAATTAGTGTCAAAGTTTCAAGAAACCGGGTCCGTGGCTAATAAAAAACGAAACATGGAAAGAAATGAAGCAGCTGAAGTAGCTGTTCTTGGACGGATTGCTCTGAATCCAATGACGAGTACGAGGCAGCTAGCACATGAATCTGGTTTTACACGAACTCGAATTGCAAATATTTTGGAGCATCATAAATTCCATCCTTACAAAATCCATCTTTCACACGCACTAAACGAAGATGATTTTGACCGTCGTGTTGAATTTTGTGATACAATGAGTTAACGAGTAACTGCTAATCCCAATTATCTGTACAATGTTTGTTTCTCCGATGAGTGTTCGTTCTTTCTAAACGGCACAGTAAATCGACACAATTGTCGTTATTGGGCCGATGCTAATCCGAGATTGTTCCACGAAGTTTATACTCAACAACCACAAAAACTCAATGTTTGGGCTGGAATATTTGGTGACAACATTGTCGGTCCGTTCTTCTTACCTGGTAATCTTACTGTAGATATGTATTTGGACTTATTGGAAAATCACATTGATCCAATGTTGACGGAAATTATTGAAAACAATGCTGGAAATTATGTGAAAGATCAGATTGTGTTTCAGCAGGATGGAGCTCCTCCACACTACGCCTTACCAGTTCGAGAATATCTGGATCAAAGATTTCCAAATCGGTGGATTGGAAGAAGGGGTCCCACTGAATGGTCAGCCAGATCGCCAGATCTGTCACCACTAGATTTCTTTCTTTGGGGCCACTTGAAGAGTACAATTTACTCTACACAGCCCGATTCCATAGAAGATTTAAGAAGACGTATAGTGAACGAATGTCGTCAAATCACTCCAGAAATGCTGCAAAATGTGCGCCATCGTTTCGAACAAAACTTATTTCATTGTATGGAAGCTAATGGTGAACAATTTGAATATTTAATTAATTGATGTGAGTTTTTGATAAATTATTTACTTTACTTTGAAAAGTCTTATTTCTTAGATCAATACTTCAAATCGTTCTGATACCATACAGTTGGAGAATTATTTCAGTGAATAAAACAGCTAGTCGAACATCTGACCCTAGTATAGCATTAACACGTACGGTATGACTTCATTTGCCCAGTGGTAGATGTTTTGCAATTTCAAATACAAGTACGGAAATTTTGGTGTTTCGGAAGCACGAAATGTCAATTATTCGCAAAAAATTAATTTAAGTGATAAAATTAACTAACGTATGAATATTTCGAGAACTAATGCATAAAATGAAGAAACAATTACTGTGCTGAAATCAGTATAAAAATACCTTTCAAATGAGGTATCACTCACCCCATCTTCCCTATTCAAAAATTGGGAGTGAGGGTTGTAGTAGCAAGGGTTGAAGCGCTATGCGTCCGTAACCTACATCTTAAGTTGTCCCCCTCGAAACAGAAATCGACCTGTCCGAGCATTTCTATCGAAAAAATTTATTTCGTCTGTAATCTCGTCTGTTTCGTTTTCAAATGTATAGATGGTTCTAAAACCAACACAGGACTTGGCCAAAGCAAAGTGTGTGCACTATCGTTAGGCTCATGTGTGAGTGTTCTTCAAGGCGAAATATTAGCAATCGAAAGATGTCAAGTTATTAATATATTTATTTTTTTTTTATTTTTTATTTTACAGGAAAGAACGCTCACAGGTGTAAACACCCAAAAAAGCGCCCACTGATAATATTTATTTAGACATTGTGAATCACTTACAATTTATTGCAATATTGGGTTTATAGTGATAAACAAGATTTGAAACCAAGTCTATATATTTACACACGAATATATTTATATATATATTAGACTGATTCAAAAAAATCGACTTTTTTTGTTTTTTCGAACCCCCCCCCCCTAATTATCTTCAGGGTATCGAAAAAAGACCTTTGCGAAAATATCAGATTCAAATTATAACATTTAGAGGTCGCTCATCAATTATTTCTATGTTGCCTACTAATAGCAGGGGAAAAATTTCTTTTTTCAATAAAAAATTCCTAGAGCACAAACCAATAGGCGGATTTCTTTGTGTGATACATTTTCGTGTAGGCAATCAGATACTCTACAAATATGTCCCTTATGATATTTCGATAAAACGGCCGTTTCAAAAGTTATTCGATTCGATGCTAATATTGAGGTATTTTTGAAGAAAAAAATTATTCAAAAAAATCGACTTTACTTGTTTTCAAGCAACCCGCCTTCTAATCATCTTTAGGGCATAGACAAAAGCCGTCTGTGAAAATAATAGCTTTGAATATTAATATTTAGAGTTCGCTCATCGATAGTTTCTATTTTCGCTGCTGATGGCAGGAAAAAAATTCTTTTTTCAATAAAAAATTTTTTGTTCACGGACCAATAGACGGATTCCACTGTATGATACATTTTGTATAGGGAACTAGATACTCTACGAAAATGTTCAATACGATATCTCGATAAAACCACTCATTTGAATTTTTTTTCCAAAATACCTCAATATAAGGTATTAATATAGAGGTATTTTTGAAGAAAAAGTTCAAATACCTTTTGAACGAGCGGTTTTATCGAAATATCGTGTGAGACATTTTCGTAGACCATCTAGTTCCCTACACTAAAATGTATCATACAATGGAATCCGACAATTGGTTCGTGAAGAAAAATTTTTTTATTGAAAAAAGAAAATTTTTTCCTGCTATCAACAGCGGAAATAGAAGTCATCGCTGAGCGACCTCTAAATATTAATATTCAAAGCTCATATCTTCACAGACGCCTTTTTTCGATACCCTGAAGATAATTAGAAATAGAGTTTCGTGAAAACAAACAGAATCGATTTTTTTGAATAATTTTTTTCTTCAAAAATACCTCAATATTAGCATCGAATCGAATAACTTTTGAAGGGGCAGTTTTACCGAAATATCGTAAGGGTCATTTTGTAGAGTATCTGATTATCTACACGAAAATGTATTACACAATGAAATCCATCTATTGGTTTCTGCTCTAGGAATTTTTTATTGAAAAAAGAAATTTTTTCCCTGCTATTAGTAGGGAAAATATAAATAATTGATGAGCGACCTCTAAACATTATATTTTGAAGCTGATATTTTCATAGAGGTCTCTTTTCGATACCCTGAAGATAATTATGGGGGAGTTTCGTGAAAACAAAAAATGTAAATTTTTTTTAAACAGTCTAAATATATATATATATATATATATATATATTATTATATATATTTTATATATTTAGAGAGAAACTATCAGAATTGCGACATAGCTATTCACTCAGATAGTCAAGCTGCTATCAAAGCACTGAACTCCTATATCATCGACTCTAAGTCGACATGGGAGTGCCCGCGCAAACTCAATGAGGTAGGCAAGAAAAATAAGGTCTCTTTAATCTGGGTTCCTGGTCATTCGGGAATCACAGGTAACGAAAAGGTCAATAAACTTGCCAGAGAGGGAGCTCGGAAACCACTCACTGGCATAAAAACTTTCTGTAGCATAGAAAAATGTACATATAAGAAGTAGTTTCTGGAGAAGGAGGAAACTGAAAGAGAAACACTCTGGAAGAATCTCCGAGGGTTGTATTACTCCAAATTCCTTCGGAATTTTGAAACTGCAAGATCCAAAAAATATCTGAATCTCAGTAAGAACCAACTACATCTCCTCAATGGCTTTCTTACAGGGAATTGTCGCCTCAGAAAGCATTTGCTGAGAATCGGCTTATCGGACACTGATGAGTGTAGATTCTGTGGGGAGGAGAAAGAAACTTCTATTCACCTACTAACGGAATGCTCTGTCATTGTAAGCGAAAGGAAACAATGCTTTGGTCAAGAGACCTGTAGGAGTGAGGAATTATCCGTCCGAGATATTGGATTTCATAAGACCTCTGGGAATGGAAGGCGAGCTGTAAATGGCGTGGTGAGAACAGTTTTAGGGGCACAATAGACCATAAGGTCGCAGTGGAATGTAACTCAAACTTTCAAACTACATTTATATAACTATTCCACACTTGATAGGAAATTACTATTTATTCTCTAATTATTCTGTGGCAAATCTGTTAATTATTATGCTACATCTTGTAGAACTAAATAGTGCGAGAAAATCTCAGTGTCACACAGTTTTCGTGCTTATTTGCAATCATAATATGTTGGCATCCTACCACAGATTTATTTATTACAAACTCAAACCCGCAGCTCGGCTCGCGTAATATTTCAATTTGAAACGGTACTGATAGGTACGCAACCCCACATTTCTAACATCGTATCGAAGGAGATCCAGGCACGTGACTACGTGACAAAGCGATATCGCGTAGATTCAATAATTTCTTGTTGAAATTCGCATTCGTTCAACCTTCGGTAACTTTTGAAGTAGCTATTCATTAGAAAACTATACTGTAAGGAGCATTTTTCATCAGAAAGAATGCTGCAGATAACAGTCACATTCATTTTTATATTAATTCATTTCATGCCAGTTAGGAGCCCTCTTCAAAGTGAACATCATTTCGAATTGAACTGAAAATGTTAAAAATGTGTGTAGTTTAAAGGGTGGGCCATCCATAACTTTCCACCCCGAATTTTCAACTTTGGGATGGAATAACGAAAAAACGCACCTCAAAATTCGGGGTGGAAAGTTATGGATGGCCCACCCTCTATGTAGTGGCTACGAAGACTGGGGAAATAAAACACAGGGACATTCGAATTCATAACATAACTGGTATATATATAAACTGGTAGGAAAATATTGATCGCAATTAATTCAAAGTAGAATGTTATCAGGATGTTCGATCAAAAACATAGTTGAAATATAAATACAGAACATGTCATATAAGATTATCTTATATGACATGTTCTGTATGTTTTGCTGAATGTTTGGTTTTTTTCTCTTTAGACTGCCCAGAAGGAAGAAAATCACTGTATATATCCTTGAAAAAGGTAACAACATTTACCGAAAGCTGGGATAATATAAAAGTGTCTAACTGAGGGTCCTTGATCGAACATCCTGATAACATTCTACTTTATATATATATATATAAATATATATATATATATCTCTCCAACGAACAAACTGGCATCTTTTCCGAAACGGTATAGGCCTGCATCCTCGTGTATATTGGTGTATATTCAAGAAAGTTTGCACCGTACATTCCGACTTCCAGTTATATCCAGCGGATGGACTGACATCCGTATATTTTGATACAAGTAGGAAACATTTCGACCTCTATATATTCTATTTCCAGGTAATCTGCCTTCCAGCAATGTTGCCAATTCGATGTAATTCTTATGTTCGTGATCGGAAGTCATTCAAGATGTTTATTCATTTGATTTATCGAATGGCTGAAAGTAATAGTCACACTTGACTGAATAGTTGTTTATTTCGTTACCAATTGCGTAATTGGTAATTGTTTATCCATGCGATAATCATGTTTTCCAGATTCAAAAGTTCAATTATTCGCTCTGATTTGGATTTCGCCCACATTAATTCAGAATATACAAAAATTTTTCAACGCCTTATATCAGTAAGCCTCAATTTGGATACTTTTTGATTCAGAAATGGAGAAGTAAAGATTCAATTTGATAGACGAGGCATATCGAAGATGATCCTCAGAATAACATAATAATTAATAATAATTATTTATGCATGTGTTATTGCAAATGAAAGAAACACATAGTTATTTCGAACAACAAAAAGGCAGGATCCTGTGCACATTTAGTGCAACTATTCAATCCTGCTTTATCCATTGGGGTTCTCAAAACGTATAGAAATCCCACTGGCATGAGAACTGACAACCAAGATATCAAATACATCCATTTATCCTATATAAAAAGTCATTTCCTTTTCGAATCGACTTTCATATTTTCACATTCTACCTCGAAAAAATTCTCCTCTGTTCATCGATTAAATTATTGAAGCGATAAGCGTTGAAGTACTGGAAAGAAGGACTAAAAATGCTGTTATGTGCGTAGCTGGAGTCAGGGTGTTTCAAAATTGTTTTTTTTTTTTCATCAAAATCGGTAGAATGATCGCATTAATGATAGGTTTGGTAATCAAATTTTCTTGTTTTTTCAGTTTCAAGATCTAATGCAATGAAAAGGAAACGTACTCAAATACTGTCTTCAATCTGCACTTTCAAAGGTGCGACTGGCACTTGTCAATCTTGCCATGTTGGTAACTGCCAGATGACTTCTATCAAAGAAGCAGCTGCACCCAAATTCCCGATTTTTCGAGGTTTCTAGCTCTCGTATGAAGAGGTAGATCTCAATGGGATTATATTTACATGCATTAATTTCTCAGGACAACTGTGAAGATATCTAATTCATGTAAATCCATAAAATCTATAACTTTAGCAGTATTAACTGATATTCAGTATATCAACAACAAAATTTTGCAGATTTTCGACGACGTTTAATTTGGAGTTTAGCGATATCAATCCCTTCAATACGTCCATTTCTCAATTTGAAAAACTGCTAGAACAAACGCTATCAGAATAAATATAAGAAAAAAAATTTAATTTTGTACAATTTCATTTTGGAACTACATAGTGTAAAATTAAATTTTTCATTTGGTTGTATGATTTTTTTTTACTCAATTTGTGAATACTTTTTTGGGTTGGAACCTGTATTTGTATTCCTATCTTTCATAAATAAAATAAAATGAAAATATCGGAGATGTTATAGTTTGATTATTCGAACCATCAGAACATCCGAAGAATGATGATAACACATGCAATATGGTATGTTTCAAATCAAACACTTCAAGAAAACTTGAAGTACCATACGTGAATGGTGTCATAAAAAAAGCGGGAATCACCACATGAAGCAGGAGAACCACGTGAATATTTTACTTCACCCACTGACTGAAGTGCACAACGATCGAGATAGGCGACTCAAACGAAAATGTCCAGCAGATCTGAAATAGATGTGAAAAAAAAAACTGGACAGGACCTCACAACGACACTTGAAAGCACTCAGATCTGAAGTCAGCAAATAAGCTCATAGAATGGATTTCTTCTGATTGCTCGTATTGTTATAATTATAAAAAAAAAATTTATGGAAAAAAAGTTGAACAATCCGAAAACGAATAATCAAAAATTACTACTATCTCTCACAAGAAAAAGAAGTCCTTCACATTCACTCTGAATTTAATTAATTAAATTGTTAGCGGATAAACGAGCTTTTGTAAACCCCAATGAAGTCAAAAGCCGACCTCAGACTCACGTTCGAACAAAATCTCTGCATAATGGTATTGGACACCCCACAAAAAGATTGATAATTTAAAAAAAGGGAATAAGAATTAGATGAATTCCAAATGAAAAAAATCACCTGCAAAGATTCAATAATGCATATAATATTCTACGGTTTTAATATCTGTTATAGTTTTTTGGTGTGACTTCGAAGTTCTCAAGGCAGAATGAAAATATATCAATTCAAGAACAAAATAATGGAAGTATTCTGCTTTTCATCTTCCAATCGTGCGGTACAGGGTACAGATCTGTAACGCAGGATTGATCTTCACCTATGTGACCACCTTACAAATTCACCCATGAATCGGAATGAATTGTACAGAGTTATTAGGTTCGAGTTCGTAATAAGATTCATTCCTGATTATATAAGATAATATTCCGAGATCCAGCCAATCACCATTCTGAATGAATGACGCTGTATATTTAGTTTGAAATTCTTATGTTTTGTCGAAAAAATTGTAATATAATCGGTACAAATGAATGTTTTCGTCATATTGAGGTTGATTCTGATGCGAATCTCGAAATACCAAATTTTCAGTATGATTGTTGACAGATCTAAAACTTAGAATATTTCTGTATACTGAATATATGCAATGATAATATTTGGGAGTTTCATTCAGAGTTTTCTCCACCTACTTTAACAACATTTGAGACGAATCAATACATTTTGAGCATAATATGAAATAGATACTCACTTTGTATTTTTTTTATCGTTGCAATGCGATGAAAAAGTTTCAGCGCTGAAAATGGATTGAAATATGTATTTCAAACCTATTTTCATGATCAGGCAGATATAGAAATACTTTATTCAGAAAAAAACAAATGATTCAAAATAGGTATGTTATCTTTGAGTAACAAAATACAATGGCAAAATGTCAACTCAAAATGATAATTTTTCAAATAAGAGTTTCTACTACGAAAAAGAATCTGAGTTAAATATAACAATCTTACATACACGTACACGTCGTTCCCATATCAGAGGAGTTTTTCGTGTGAAAATTCGAGGCGACGCATTTTCGAGTGATTCGGTCACTCATGAAAATCAGGTTCGTAACAAAACTCTTTACATTTTTAGTAAAATCCGCGAACAGTCCTAGTCCTATAATACAACCTATCGGCATCATCGAAAATGGAAAAGATTTTTACGAAATAAACTTTTTCTGCAAAAATGTCCAGGAACCATGAGTACCTATACCAGAAGTTGGAGAGTACTCAGAATAAAATGAAAGTTTCCTCAAACGTCTGATAGACCATCTCTGTAAATCATCCTTGATGGTATAAATTCATATTTGAAATCATAAATGATATTTATTTCACTACCTGTTCCATCGAACAGGAGATAATGGTTATTAGCCTGAAATATCAATATCTAATAAAGCACAGGTGGAAATTTTTACCGTTTCGGATATATACAAAAAAAAAAAAATTAGAATTTTGCCCTCATTTTGAATCTAATTTAACCAAACTAAGTTTCCATTTATCTAATTTTCACATAATTCAAGTCGACTGGCCTTTCAATATTTCCCTATAATAATTCGTGAAGAATATAATCTGACGATTCAAATATTATAATTCATCGTTTCAATGAAATATATTTCAGGATGAATTTTTCTAATAATTATCATCATGATTATTCTTGCACAAATGCAGAAGCAGAAATAGTTCAATCTCAAATTCCGCGCACCATAACAAGATCCCGCAAAATATCTTCTATCGCCAGCTGCAATGTTATGTTTATTTCCTTACGATGCAAAAAACGTCTATAAAGCCATAAAACTCGTCCCGTGAACGACAGACCAGTGATGCCGCTTGCTCCGGATGCCACTTCAGCCGCTAAATGTAAAACCGAGAATATACATATCCTGTGAATATAATATACACGAGTGTGACGACAGCGCCACCAAACCCGATCGCGCAGAACCTCTGACATACAGGACGTTCAGAAATGGTAAAATTTGGCGTCCAGCCAATTATCATCGCAATGTATAGAGGATGCCATGCTGAACCGTTCTGTGTGATTTTCAGCTGATGGTAAAGTGGCATCCGTATATCGGATGCCACATTACCGCGGATGCCACTCTTACCGCGATTTTAACATGGGAGGATGCCAAAATGTACCGTAGATATATATATATATATATATATATATATATATTATATATATATATATATTATATATATATAATATATATATATGGATTCGTAGTGCGTTGTGACCTCCGCTAAGTTCATTGGGCGACCTGACCTCCGGATGAAGGAGGGGTGTGATTGAAATTTTTTTTGTCAATAGATTTAGAGGGGAAGGCAAAGAATAGAGGGACCTGAAGAGGGGAAAAGATTTTTCTAGAAATTTTTTTTTCATATGAGACAGACCTTGCTACCTCCGCTTATATGTTGTATGGGTCATGCGCTGTGTCCTCCTGCTACGATGCCAGATTTTCGGAGGACAGAAGGTAAATTAGTTCGGAATAATCATATATGGAATGCAGCTGTTCTTTCAACACATGTTTGGAAAGATAAGTGCTTTACGCTGCTCATTCCGGAGCATCGGAATAAATGAAGAAACATCGTCTCGTGCCTGACGAAGGCTTCGTGAACTAATGGTCCCTATACACGGCTATGAAATAGAACGAGAGGTTTCTCAAAGTTTCAAGCATTATAAATCGAGATACTTCTCACAGAAAAAAAACAAATTCTATTGAATTGGGAAACATGCAACTGAATGTTGAAAAGATGAAGAAAAGTTAATTACTCACAACATTGATGGGATTATTCATAATTGAACCTTTTTAGCCAAAACAAATATTATACATTATATTAAATTATAAAAACCATTAGATAACCTTCAGTTTTCTATTCCTTCAATGCACGGTTGGAAAATTTTCGATGTTTTCGCCCTCCCAAAAATTTGGTTTCGTCTCGTTGCTGGACATCTTTAACGATATTCAATGAAGAATATTATACCTCTGAAGAACAATAATGCTTTCGGAGTATAATATGAAAGTCTATGTTTTCGTTAGTTTGTTTATTTGTCTTCACAGAAATCGGGAAGCAAATGTCCGGTTTGATTGTGGAATTGATTCTAATATACTCAACGAGGAAATGGGGCAAATATAGAATTTTCATGAACAAGTTGTTATATGAACCATTTGATTCATGGCTTTTACGGACGAATGCTGGATGAACTACAAGAGATAGTGGAACTCGAAAGGGACATTTTTGTAGTGTAAGAAAATTTATACATAAAAGTCCGCGACTACATATGTCTAACTCTCATCGGGGAAAACCCTCGATAACCAATTTTAACATATTCAATTCAATCCAAATCAATGTTCAATTTGAAGGGACCTTTTGACTGGTATGGAATGAATTAAAATTTAAATAAATATGACTGTTATCATTCCTTATAAAAAATGCTTTTCAAAGCATAGTTTCCTGAAGAATATTTCCCGATATATGACGAGAGGCTGAAATAAAAATTTAGACAAGAGATAAAATTCACGATCTATCGTAACGAAGCGTTCTAACGCTTCATTTGATTGATTCTAACGAATCATTTGATAACTTGATATTGTTTCAAGTTTTATCCATCATTGAGGTTTAAGATTTTTTGAAATTGATAATGATTTTAATTATTTTTTGGTTTAATTTTTCATATAGAGATTTTTTGATTTTCTGTTCTCACGTCCATCTGATGCACAATATCTGCAAGTTGAAGCATCTAATGAAAAGTAGCATAATATAGTGTACGTGTACAGGGTTAATATGGTCGTAAAAAAAAGTTTAAATGATCAAAATTGACGTACCTATTTTTCATGGGCATTCAGAATTCAGTACTAGGAAATGCAGTTTTCGTAAACCTAAAAATTTGTTCTAAACTATTGTTTTCTAAATGGTACAGTACGTGATCAGGCATTCAAAGTTTTGTGAATCCCACCTTGAAAGTGGTTTTCCGTCTATGATCACTTCAAATGAAAAAGGTACCTCTTATTTTTTAAACTCGCAATATGATTAAATTAAAATTGATATGATGAAAAGTGAGTAGTAAGGACCTCTTGAAATATTGACCTTTGAAATTAGCATTTTTAGTGTACTAGGGGCGGACTAGGTTGTACATTTGAAGCTTACATTATCCCTGTATGATAAGGGATACCTGTTCATACGAATGATTTGAATACCTTGAATATTAAGCTCAGGAAAAGGTACTCTTGTTCATTGTCGATAAAATGAACCGTTCTCGAAAAACAAAATATCAAGAGAACCTAGTCTGCCTCTGGTAAACTAAAGAAGCTCGTTTAAATTGAGTGTTTTAAGATGTCCTAACTACTGTTCATTATAACAAAGTAGCTCCAACCCGCGGCTCCGCTCGCGTATTATTTCAATTCAAAACAGTACTGATTGGTCAACAACCACACATTCATAACTCGTATCGAAGCAGAGAAATGCACTTGACTACGTGACAAAGCGATCTCGATTAGATTCAACAATTTCTTGCATGAATTCGCATTCGTTCAACCTGCTGTAACTTTTAAGGTATCCATTAGAAAACTATACGGTAAGGTGCATTTTTCAATTGAAAAAATAAAAACACAAGACTACGTTCACAATATTTTAATAAATTAAACATCTAATAAGTCGACATGTTGCGGGTTTTATCCCATTCTCAAGACTGAAAAGTAAACGCATAAGTCAAAGAAATAAACATCGAACGACAGATGTTAAAACCGGAGATGAGCGGAAATCTAATTGATCGTTTACAATTGGTTGTTTATATTTTGAAGCAGAAAATATTTCCAAAATTTCTAGAAGATCTAGGCGTCTGCTTTTTTTCCCTTCATGCATAATTCTTGTTTTATTAAAATCTATGAAATGGTTACAAGTGATACTATGATCAGAAAAACCAGTTGTTAATTTGTTTTGAAGAATTGACTTTCTATGTTCATCAACCCTTATCTTAAGAGAACGATCCGTCTGACCTATGTAAAAAGCTGGGCATTCGTCACAAAAAATTTTATAGACACCACTTTTTTCAAAAGTTGTTTAACTATCCTTTCCATTACAAAACATTCATTTTAAGTTTTTCTTGTTGGTACATACAATGTCAATTTTATTTCGTCTTAATCTCCTACAAATATTGTCACTTATTTGTGGGATATAGTTTATATAGACAAATTTATCAATACAGTTATTAATTTGGGTGGGGTATATACTTGATGATAGTTTTTGATATTGTTTTCTGTCAATTAATTTATCTATAACACTGGGAGAGAAACCATTGTTCAATGCCAATGTCCTTAACACTTCCACTTCTTTTTCGAAATTAGCTGTTGAAAGTGGTATTGATATTAGACGGTGTTCCAGGAATGAAAAGCTGACATTTTTATTTTATATGGATGTGAACTACTATTATGGATGAGGATGTCTGAAAAAGTAGGTTTTCTATACACATCAAATTCCATATGATCTTCTGCTATTTTTATCTGAATGTCTCAAAAAGTTTAACGACTTATTTTCATTTTCCATTTCCAATGTGAACTGGACCGACACAAACAAAGAGTTAATCAGTTGGAAAAACAATTCAAGCTCAAAATCTGAGCCAGTCCAAATACAAAACACGTCATCTACATATCGTCTCCAGTATAGTACAAATTCAGTCACATTGTTATTAATTGACGAGAATATTTTCTTTTTCAAATGTGTCATGAATACTTCGCTTAAAAGAGGAGATAAAGGAGAACCCATTGGTAGACCATCCAACTGTTGATAGAATTTTCCATTGAACTTGAAATGACCCTGTTCAAGACACAACTGCAAAAGTTTATTTGTTCCATCTATCAATTCTGCACTGAGGGAAATATTATTATGAAGCTGTTCGTTGATTAAATTTTTAACTTCGGTATGAGGTATTGATGGGAATAAATTTACTACATCGAACGAAATTAACCTAGCATTCGGAGGGATTTTCAATGACTTTAATTCATCTGTAAGTTGGATTGTGTTTTTGACGCAGTAAATTGGTTCATGTTGAATCATTTTTGGTAAAATAGAATTCAGATATCTACAGAGTTTTGAAGCTGGTGCATGAGTATAGGAAACAATGGGTCTCATAGGACAATTCTCGTTATGGATTTTAGGTAGAGCATATAATTGCGGTATTCTTGGATTCATTATCGTCAAAGAAAAGTTATTTCAGATAATACGTTTGGGCAATTTTTGATATACTTTTTTGAGTGAATTTTGGAATTTCGATGTTGGGTCAACTCTCAGTTCTCGGAAGTTATCAGAGTTCAACAATAATTCTGTTTTTTGTAAATAATCAGTCTTGTTCAAAATTGTAACTGTATTGCCTTTGTCAGCTTCTGTCATTATCAGATCATTCTCAGAGGCTTTCTTTTTGATTTGTTTCAAAACGGCAACTTCGATTTTATCCTGTCTAATACGAGCATTGGATATCATTCTCGCACAAACAGATTTTTCAAAGTTTTGTATCTCAGGAGTTTCGATCTTATCAGGGCCGTCTTTAACCTCTTGGAGGCCCTGGGCACATTAGGATACTGGGGCCCCTACCCACAAAACCACATACATAATACAAATACAGGGGAATTCCCTACCGCCGAGTAGGTTTATTAACGACACACATAGACACGGTATATAAATGCCGTGATGTATTTTAATTATCAATAAATTTCGGTACTCGAAAGGGAGAAGGGATTTTTTAGCTTGAAATCCCCTGAAATTTCTTGTGGTGGCGTGGCGCAAAATTCGGCCTCCCCTCATCGGGGCCCCCCTCTATAGATCTTTTATTCATGATAAGATTTCTCTGAAGTTTTTCAAAGGGAAATAATGAAGAAAATTTTATGAAAATAATTTATATATTGAATAACAAAAATTTCTAAACAAAATAATGTAAATTCTGATATAAAAGTAACTAGAAACTTGACCATTTCCAATCGTTATTCAGAAACCGTCAGTTGACATTCAGACATCACTTGTATTTCAGATTAGTAAATTGTATTTCAGAAAACATCAAATGTTATTCAGATTTGTCAATTGAATTCCAGAAAATATCAAATGAAATTCAATGAGTAATCCAAAATACATTTGATGTTTTCTGAAATTCAATTGACTAATCTCAAATTCAATTGACGCTTTCTGAAATTGAAATGACTAATCTGAAATACACTTGACGGTTTCTGAATTACAGGTACAATGGTAATAATTTGAAAAAAATTTTTATAACAAAATTGCATTCACCTTTTTAATATTTTTCTGTGCAAACATATCCATCAACTTGTCGATAACCAAGCTTCTGGCCACTTCTTGTCCAAAGCTGAGTAAGCTCGGAAGTCTGATAGATGTGTTTGCGACACATTTAAAGAGTCCCGAAAAGCTTGACGGTATATTAAAAAACCCTTGAAAACAGGGTAGCACATGGAGTAATTGGGTGATAATTCAAATTTCGAATTGAATTACTGGAAAACTCATATGTTTTTTTATAATTCAGGAGTATTTCTCTATTTTTCAGGAATGATAATTGTACCTTCTTTGTATGAGTTTTGTTCATTATATCATGGAAAAAATCTCGCGAACCGGCAAGTTAAATAGAATGAAATTATTGGGGCGTCATTTTATGCTTTTAGTTTGACTTGGGGGGCCCCTTTGGTGCCGAACCTCCCTGCACCGCGAGTTCTGCGGGGCCCTCTGATACGCAACTGATTTCTTGTCTTGTAGCGCTGTCTGAAATAATGTAGTTAAATGGGGATTTCCTTGGAAGTTTCCCAATTAATACAAGAATGTGATCAACAACCCGATTCGAACAGATCTTTTATGGCTAACCACCCCAACAAATAACACGCTAATAATTGCTCTTATCTAATGTATACCAGTATGAATGAGCAAGGGTCATAAAAATTGCAACCTTCGAGAACTTGTTGATAAAAGACCCTGAATTCCAATCCATTTGGAATTATTGTGAATGATCACTTCCGCCTTTTTACCTGAAGGTAGTTTTAGTGCGCGAAAGGTAATTTTGAAAGAAAGAACAGTTTAGGTCTTTTCGAATAAATCAGTTCTATAATAATATAGGGGAATTTTCTATGAAATGGGGAATTTCCAAACGTTATTGAGGAAATCTTCGATCCTTTCGGTTCGAAACAATTGAGCTGAGCGGGGCCCCTATCGATCGCGGGGCCCTGGGCACTTGCCCAAAGTGCCCTAGGCGAAAGAGGGGCCTGGATCTTATATAAAGCAAATTCTACATTAACTGCTAAATGTTTGAGGTCCATATTATTAAACATATTCGGACAGTGTTTCAAACCTTTTTCCAATAATCCTAATTCAGCTTCTTCGAAATGTACTTCTGTAAAAATTCTTCACTTTTTCATAAAACTTCACTGCACTTTCACTGGCGTGCATCGACAGATTAGGCTTGAATTTATCCCTACAATACATAAGAGATTCGAGTTTTCTCTGCGCGCCAGTGAAAGTGCAGTGAAGTTTTATGAAAAAGTGAAGAATTTTACAGAAGTACATTTCGAAGGAGCTGAATTAAGATTATTGGAAAAAGGTTTGAAACACTGTCCGAATATGTTTAATAATAAGGACCTTAAACATTTAGCAGTGAATGTAGAATTAGCTTTAAATAAGATCGAATCTCCTGAGATACAAAACTTTGAAAAATCTGTTTGTGCGAGAATGATATCCAATGCTCGTATTAGACAGGATAAAAATCGAAGTTGCCGTTTTGAAACAAATCAAAAAAAAAGCCTCTGAGAATGATCTGATAATTACAAAAGCTGGCAAAGGCAATATAGTTACAATTTTGAACAAGACTGATTATTTTCAAAAAACATAATTATTGTTGAACTCTGATAACTTTCGAGAACTGAAAGTTGACCCAACATCGAAATTCCAAATTCACTCAAAAAGTATATCAAAAATTGCCCAAACGTATTATCTGAAATAACTTTTCCTTTGACGATAATGAATCCAAGAATACCGCAATTATATGCTCTACCTAAAATCCATAACGAGAATTGTCCTATGAGACCCATTGTTTCCTATACTCATGCACCAGCTTCAAAACTCTGTAGATATCTGAATTCTATTTTACCAAAAATGATTCAACATGAACCAATCTCCTCTTTTAAGCGAAGTATTCATGACACATTTGAAAAAGAAAATATTCTCGTCAATTAATAACAATGTGACTGAATTTGTACTTTACTGGAGACGATATGTAGATGACGTGTTTTGTATTTGGACTTGCTCAGATTTTGAGCTTGAATTGTTTTTCCAACTGATTAACTCTTTGTATGTGTCGGTCCAGTGCACATTGGAAATGGAAAATGAAAATAAGTCGTTAAACTTTTTGGACATTCAGATAAAAATAGTAGAAGATCATATGGAATTTGATGTGTATAGAAAACCTACTTTTTTAGACATCCTCATCCATAATAGTAGTTCACATCCATATAAAATAAAAATGTCAGCTTTTCATTCCCTGGTACACCGTCTAATATCAATACCACTTTCAACAGCTGATTTCGAAAAAGAAGTGGAAGTGTTAAGGACATTGGCATTGAACAATGGTTTCTCTCCCAATATTATAGATAAATTAATTGTCAGAAAACAATATCAAAACTTTTATCAAGTATATACCCCACCCAAATTAATAACTGTATTGATAAATTTGCTTATATAAACTATATCCCACAAATAAGCGACAATATTTGTAGTAGATTAAGACGAAATAAAATTGACATTGTATGTACCAACTAGAAAAACTTAAAATCAATGTTTTGTAATGGAAAGGATAGTTAGACAACTTTTGAAAAAAGTGGTGTCTATAAAATTTTTTGTGACGAATGCCCAGCTTTTTACATAGGTCAGACAGATTGTTCTCTTAAGATAAGGGTTGATGAACATAAAAAGTCAATTCTTCAGAACAAATTAACAACTGGTTTTTCTGATCATTGTATCACTTGTAACCATTTCATAGATTTTAATAAAACAAGAATATTGCATGAAGGGGATAAGAACAGACGCCTAGATCTTCTAGAAATTTTGGAAATATTTTCTGCTTCCAAATATAAACAACCAATTGTGAACGATCAATTAGATTTCCGCTTATCTCCGGTTTTAACATCTGTTTTTTGATGTTTATTTCTTTGACTTATGCGTTTACTTTTCAGTCTTGAGAATGGGATAAAACCCGAAACATGTCGACTTATGAGATGTTTAATTTATTAAAAATATTGTGAACGTAGTCTTGTGTTTTTATTTTTTCAATTGACCAAAGATGTTTCACCAAGTGTTGAGCGAGGAAACAATTTCGTTAATCAAGGGGCATTTTTCATCAAGAATAAATGTCGCAGATAACAATCACATTCATTTTTATAAGAATTCATTCCATGCCAGTCGGGAGTCCTCTTCAAATTGAACATTATTCTGAATTGAATTGAAAATGTAAAAAATGATTATCGTTGGTTGTCCTCAGCATTTGGACATATGCCGTCGTGGTCTTTCATATAGAATTTTTCGAACACTACAAAATTGTCTCTGACTATGTTCTCTATCCCTTATAGTTCACAATGCGTCGGCCGTGAAAGCCTGATAAAAACGACTTTTTCATGAAAGCTCAATATTTTTTCTCATTTCTTCGTGACATAGGAATGTGAACCCTACATGAAAACCCCCCAAAATATATTTTCTACATTATAGTGAAAGTTTCATCAACGGACATTCACATTTATATTAGTATATGGATAGATTTTCTTCAAATCATACTGGGTAGTTTAAAATTTATTCCAGTAAACTAGTTTTTCAGTGGCGTCATTTGGGAGGCCGTATATCCGTAGGGGGATCCGCTAGGAGAAAAAAATTATGGGAATATGTCATATTATTTTTTCAAACTATATATGATACGAATGATGTAAAAAAAAGAATAACGTTAGCAAACAAAAATTTTTCCCGCGAAGTGTTGAATTTCAATATTCACAAAAATGAGCTGCGACATTCAAACAATGGGAAATCCGAGGGGAAATCACTCCTTCCCATACAACCGTTCACAAAATACATTGGGACTTTTTCTATATTCCCGAAATTCAAATGTCACCGCAATGACATCTCGATGACCTTGGCTGTTCCAACGGCCCAAAATTCAAAATCTGTTATAACGTGCATTCGAATAAATTCGGTGTCAAGTAGGCTAAGTACTTGGAAAAAATGGCACGTTAGGATATTTTACTTGACAGTTATTGTTCAGAATGTAGGTGCCACCGATAATATTGCGTAAAGATACTCCAGTATTTCCTGACGAAATGCACAGGGTATTTTTTAAGGGAGAAGTTTTTTTTTGACAGGTAGTAGAACTCATCAAAATCAATCATTCAAACTTCCATATTGCTCACCTGTTATGAATCATTGCCGCATTTTTAGGAAGTTGAACATCAAATAAAATACTCACTCCACTCTTTTGCGATCTGTTCGACGCACTTAAATTTTTAGTAAACATGTAGAATTATTTTTCAACTTCTATCTGGCGATTTTTTCTGAGAGAAATAGTTAATTCCAAAGTGGAGACAGAAAAATTTCTTTGTTAAACAAAAATTCACAAATCCAGCTATAAAACTCGTCTAAATTGTTTTCATGAATTGGTCGATCAAATTGAATTCATCATCGAATTCGATCAATTTGAATCATATCAACAGGTCACTATTGGAATAAATCTGCAGCATATTTCAAAACTGATGTTCGAACATAATCAATATGGAAGAAGTTTCAATACGTTCAAGTCAGATTTGGACTTGGCATTTCTCACATTTGCGGGTAACTCTGGTTCAAATAAATTGGGAAGAGTGAATATTCAAAATGTTTTCATGTTGATGAGGTCTATTACCTGTCAATACAAAGCGTTACATTTGAAGACACCGTATGTATTCAGATTGATTAGAGAAAAGGATTGTATCTAATTTAATAATTTAGATTTCATCAAACAAATGTTCATATTTTTACATATATATTGGGACAAGCTATATTCCCCGTATAGATACGTAAAAAGCTTTCATTCTCTTTCAGTTATGCGTGGATGGTACAAAATGAATACGTTGGACGATGGAAAACAAGCATATAATATGAATTCCCTCATAGGACGAAGTTAAAGCTTGTCTTCCTAATGCATCCCACCATTCCACTTGAAAAAGCGATAAAATAACCTTTGAGATATGCCACCTGTTGACATCTGCTCTGAGGGTGTACCAATACACATTGTTGCCATATACGGAGGAGGATACGTCTTTCGAGTCTCTCAGAGTTATTCATCCATATATGGCGCAGCACACTAGCGCCCGTGATATATACCCGAACTAAAAGATTGTTCAGTACATAAACAGGGTGCCTTGTGACCTCAAAACGATTTTTTGATATGTTGATCCTTGAGTCATCCTGATTCCAACAAGCTAAAAAACAAGGCGATACGTTGTCACCTCCGATTTCGGAGGTGACAGCGTTATATATGAGGTCAGAGCGTAAAACGAGTTTCTGTTTTGGAGGTGAAAATGACCCTTTATAACTATATATATATATATATATATATATATATATATATATATATATATATATATATATATATATATATATATATATATATATATATATGGGAAATGGTTATTTTGGGTTCTTGGCAATTATTGGTTAGGCAATTATCAACAATCAAGTGTCTTTACATCTATATTTCGAACCTTTAGTGGTTCTTCTTCGGGATGCTAAAATATAATAAATGTGGTAATACATAAAATTGAGCTGTTTTCTCCGGCAAACAATCGTATTTCCAATATATATATATATATATATATATATATATATATATAATCTGTCAAATTTATGATTTCTGTCAACCAAAATTTTTGGTGCAAAAATCACTAAACGATATTTATAGAAATACATATTTCATTTATTTCAATGAAAATTCAGTGAACTAGAGAAAATACTCATATTTAAGCCTCATTCTAACATTCGTTCATTCAAAAACTCGTCACTTCGTGACTCGTTTTTGAATTTAGAACTCGAGAAAGAATATCAATGCTTGGTGCGCTTGTTCCATATATATTTATTTTTCCAATATGAGCTCATTGGAAACTACACTTTACGTATCTACATTGAACGTAGAAATTTTCTTTTTTGACAATTCCAAAACTTCAACATGGCAATGATCAAACAAAAAAATTATGAACTGCCTGAGTTTGGAATAATCTTGACGGCTCACAATTAATACAATTTTCAGTTCCGTGGAAAGTTGAATGAATAAAGGAATGTCCTTGATGTGATACTTTAATTACATAATCACAGACATAACACTTCATTGGAGAAAGTACTCAAATACAAAGTTTGCGTATGACTGAAGTGAGAGATCTGGCCTGTTGCGTATTTCTTGGTAAATGTTGCTTCTCGCATTCTTGCCTTTACTCATATCACCTGATCGTTTGATACTCCAATTAGTGAAATTCCTAAGAGAACCTAAGAAGAACTGGGTCAAGATCACCATGGAAAGTAAGATTTCCTCGAGGCAGACCAAGACCATTCTTAAAGTACATCGATATGAAATATTTTTATAATCGCTAGTGCTAAAAACCTTGTTGATACCAGCAAATATACAGGATGTATCACGAATTTGACCGGTTAAAATGTTTTCAAGAAGGGTTCGGAAGTTTTGAACAAATGAGATGTCTCTCTGTAATTTTTTTCATGATTGTCACTCTTCCGGTCTAATCGGAAATAACGTAATAACTTTCGTTTTTCAAAGGGAATTCCCCAATTTTAATAAATGAGCGAAGTCTAGGAGAAATTTCCTGAGAAAATTCTGAGTTAATTCGAAAATTCTAAACATAAACTCGAAATTGGCCTCATTTTGAACGAGCACATCTCTGGAATTTCTTGATAAAAATTGTCGAATTTTCAGTTTCTGTTATGGTATTCATGTAATCTATATATTCGAATATAATATTAGTTATACAAGTGGTCTAAAATGAATACTCACTAATATTCTTGGGAATTTATTAATTTGAAGGAACGACTAAGAATTATTGGAAAACAGTAAAAATAAGAATTGATTTATGTGAAAGTTAATACTACATAAACGAATTTTCGATATGAAGCAATATCCAACTAACGTGGTTATTAATCATTTTTGGAGAAAACGGTAGAATTATTGATCCTACATGCAGAACATTCAGAGCGAAATATCCTGATTTACCACAAATGGCAAGAGAAAATTTCTTGAGAACTAAAAACAACTTCTCCGAACATGGAAATGAAGACAACCAAATAAATATTTCAGCATATTTTGAAGAATTCTCTTAATCTCCAATCAGTTCACCTTCATCTGATATTGAATCATCGCAAATGTCCGTTTATCACATCCATCCCTACAAGTTCATACAGTGCACAGATTGCTGTCAAATGACTTACTGCGGTGGGGGAAATCTGTGGTGATTTCATGTTAAGAATTCAAGAGATTTCAAAAACTAGTATTGAAATCATGTATAATTTTATTCAAATCCTGAAGAAAAAATTACAAAGAATTCATAAAAAACAGAATTTCGAATCGACTTTTGTGAAAAATTCAAGTGGGAAGCAATATTTTTTTACAGAATCATGATTATCGTCCTGGAAACCGATGAAAACTAGCCAGTAAACAATACCTATCCAACGAAATATATTTTTTGTACAACTGCCTTTAAAAGTGACACTTTTAATGACAGCAAACAATGTTAAAATTGATTGTTTACACGGAAGCGTGTTAAAGATATTTTTAACATTAGTGTTAAAAATATTTTAAGCACTCCATTTTCTTATGATGGAATCAGATGAGAAAAATTCAGCAATTCCAAATTTTAACTATCAATATTTAACAATCATTACTTATGAACATTTATATTAATCGTAAAACTAGAACAATTACTTCCATTAATGCCCTGTGACGTTAGGGAGCTTCGCAACACATTATTGGAATCCTCAGTACCATCAGTACTTGTAGAAACCGGAAGTACAAAGTACACTATTGGATGATGATGATCCAAAATCTGTTGAGGTTGGGAGAATTTTTTCAGCAATGCAGGGACGGGCCGAAGCCAAATTTTGGGGGGGGGGCATTCCAACTGGAAATTGAATTGGCAGGAATCCGTTGTATATATTTCGGTATAATATTTGTTTCGGTAAGAAAAAAAATTCAAAATGATGAATTTCAACAGAGTGAGGAGTAATTAACTTTTTTACCATCTACTGAACATTCAATTGAGTAGATTTTATGGAGTTTGTGTTTTTCATAAAGAGTATCTTTATGCTGCTTGAAACTTTGAGAGAAACACTACTTGTTTGTTACTTCAGTTTTGTAGCTTTTCTTCATTTCGTGGAATCTGGGAGCGAAGGCACGGCTCATTTTCATCAGAGAAAATATTTTTTCTTAAAAATCTATTCTTTTCATTCCATGAAAGGAGTAAATATTTGGAATCAAAGTGATGAGAAATTCACGTGGATTTTCCAATTACCCAATATTCATTAATGTGAGTTTCTTTATTTTATGGAATCGTTTTTTTTTGTGAGGAGTACTTTGAAGTATGTTCGAAACTTTGAGACACACTTTAAGTTTCATTCTTTAATTTAGTTCAGTTTCATTATTTGGTGTATCTCAAAATTTCAAGCATCGTAAAACAAAATATTTTTCACAAAAAAGCAGATTCCATAAAATAAAGAAATATACATGATTCAATTTTGGGTAGATGGTTAATTACTTACCATTTTTTGCTGAGATTCAAAATATTGAAACTGCTCATCCCTAACATGTGCCCATTTCACAGAATAATAGGAACGAAATTTTCAGAAAATATATTTTTTTTGATAAAAAATGGACCTTACTTTTGCTTACAGATTTTATGAAATAAAGAAAAGCAAAATAACTCCCTAGTTTACACAGAAAATGTGTGTCAAAGTGTGTGTCATAAATCAAGATACTTCTTAAAAAAAAGCAGATTCCTGATTTGGTAGGAAAACGGTTTTTCCTTAAATCACTCATATTGAAGAAACAATTTTGAACAAAATTTCCTAATTTGAGTTGGCGATTTCGAACTCTTTTGCAGCGTTTATTGCAATGAGTGTTTGGGATTGAGGATATATTTGTTGTTTTGAAAGATTGTTGTTGTGACTTCCGATATTGTGTGGTCACTACCCATAATTTTCTCTCACACTTGTTTTCCTTCGTGCATTTTCTGCTCATAATTTTGAAAAAAATTTTTTATAAGGCACCACATAACTCAAACTCCACTTTGAATCGTTTTTGGTTGATTATTTAAATTCATTTACACATATTGTTTATTCGAAAAATTATAACACAATGTACGAAGAGCTTACCTAATGATGATTCTGTTTATCTGAAAGTAGCAGCTCAAATTTATGATACCAGATGGTTTTTTTATGACACAGCCATGCGACGTAACTGAAAAATTCACAACTGGGAACCTACTTCTTGAGGCCGCATCTCTTCCAACACTTGATGTTAAAAATATTGGGTTAAATACCATTTATTGCCGGCTATACATATATTGTCAAGTACTGATTGCAAACTTGTTTTTTCTAATTCAGATTCCTTCGTATTTCATAACTCTCTCGGAATTAAATTAAATTTTAGCAACTGCTTTGAACTTTTTCCAACTGTTTTGGATTTTTTTCCCAATGCGTTGAAATTTTGCCAACTACTTTGGAATTTTTTTAACCCTTTTGAAATTTTTTCTAACTGCTTTGAAATTTTTCTCCCTTGAAAATCTTCCAACTGCTTTGAAATTTTACCAATTGCTTTGAACTTTTTCCAACTGCTTTGGAATTTTTTCCCAATGCTTTGAAATTTTGCCAACTACTTTGAAATTTTTCCAACCGTTTTGAAATTTTTTCAACCTCTTTGAAATATTTTCAACTGCTTTGAAATTTTTCCAACTCCCTTAAGAATCTTCCAACTGCTTTAAAAATTTGCCAACTTCGTTCAATTCACAAACTTTTTCACTCACAAATTAAAAAGTCACTTTTAACATTCATATCATAAATAACTATTCATGTAATATGTTGCGAGGAGGTAATCATAGAGAGTTATCGGAACTCAAATACAGGCCTAACTTTATTAAAGGATCCTGTAATGAAAGATCCTCCAACGTTGGTCGGATATTTAAGCTATCGAAACGACCTATTTCCTGTCAATTTTATTATGCTATGTCCTTTAATTTGACAGGTGTGGGAAGTTGTTCAATACGGAAGATTGTGAGATCTGTCGGAATGTGGGAACCTTTATTTAAATATGTCTGTCGTTTATTTAAGTTGAGTACGGAAGGCCTGTATTTTATTACAGGTCACCTACAAATATTTTGTGAATGCGCGAATATTATATAGGGATAGGGCATTATCTAGAACCTAGGGAATGGAACACAAATGGTTATGAACAATATCCTACCAGTTGGAATTCACGGGCTCTACTGAATTAAATGTTTTCATTAATTGTTTTTAAGGGTGTATTTCTTGAACATGAGAGGTGTTTTTTTTGCATCCCACTCCCCCTTTTTGCCTTAAAGACCTGGCTAGCAAACAATGATTCGCATCTCTCGTCACCACGTTCAGCCGTTTTAACATCCTCTATTTCAGTATCCTAATGAGTTCATTACAGTTCTGAAAGTAGTGCTGTAATGAATTCATTACAGCATTGTTTTCAGGTATATTTTTCGTACTGACCTCCAATCCTATCAATTCTCAAATCAAATTAATTCAAATTCCGTAATCTGTCAAATTTCGTAAGTAACACCAACTGCCAAGATACAATACACAAGTCACTAATCTGAATTTTTATTTGAAAATCGAGAGTATTTCACAAAACTTGACTGAAATAGAGATAATATCGTCTAAAACCTGTGGCAGAAGGCCATTCCAACACTCATGCTTTCGAAAACTCGATCCTTCGTCGTTCGTTTTCGAATTTCGCATTCGTGTTGGAATAGGAGACCATTCTGCCACTTGTTTTAGAATATACTATTTTATATCCATCATGGAATTTGTTCAAACAGAAAATTGAAAATACTTCGTATGTCACATTCGGTGACATGTAAAAATAAACTGTGCTCAAGCGCAGATCGACTTACACCGATAACGAATCGGTTCCAAGAGTTCCGGGGTTGAAGCAAGAACTGGTAGTTCCAAATTGATTCTTACCTGAGTTTTATTTGTTGTTGTGTCTCGTAAATGTGAGATATATGTTTTATTCATAATTAATCATGAAGGGACGGAGATCTTAAGGAAATATCAAGGGTTGATGAAATCCCAAGAATATAGCATATTTTGAAGAGGTGTTCCTAGACTTTACCGATGCACAATCATCCAACATTTTCGACTGGCCAATATAGCTAAGGAATTTTATCAGGAAAATAAACACACAGACCTTTTTTGATTCCAAGAATGCTCGCAATTAGGTTAGGTCAAAATCTGTTCGGAAATATAGCCTAGTTTATTAATTCTGGACTTGGTAACGAACCGGTTCGGAATTGGACCTGCGAACAAACCTACTTGTCCTGTGCCGCCTAATTGTTGAAATTCTAACTTGTAGTGTATCATGTTTTTGATCTTTGATCATGAAACAAATGATGAGTTCTCGGAATTAAAAAGTATGAAAACTATAATAATTTACCTATATTTCATATATTTCATTTTGTTTCGTTCGTTAGTTATTTCGGTCATGTCAAAGTCTAGAGGAAAACCAATTTTACCTTGAATAAATAGTAAATCAGAATGATTTGAAGGAATGCCTTTGATTCCAATCTCAAATGCTCTTTCTCGTTGAACGTTCCTTCTGAAGACGTATCAGATGCACAGATAAAATAGAAAAAAAATTTATTTGTCACGAATATTTTATTTTTCAGTTTGATGTCAGGTTTCAATAATTTCTATTGATTTCAGTCAGAAAAGGTTCACAGCCTAGTATTAAGGAAAGTATCGCAGTTTTAAAAATAAAATTCAAAAAAGATAAAGAAGAAAGTTTGAAAGAGAATGCAATGAAAAAGGAGAAAAGCTGCTCAGAAGAAGAAGGTTTTGAGCAATGTTAAATTAAAAATAGCGGAATACCCTAACGTAACAGATTATATTGTTTTTATTGAAATATTTTCTGGGAGGTCTTTGCATTATTTTGAAAATTTTATTAGTGTTTTCTCTCATAGTCTCTGAGAAAACAAATGATTATATTGCGACTGCTCAGAGGACACGCAGGATTGTCATTTAGGGAAGAAAATAAAAGATCAATAAAAAATCTCATAGTAATACAGAAACCTGGAGATCACTTAGACGAAAGGAGAGCATCAGAAAGCAGGTGAATGAAGAATCAAAAGTATCCAGTAGAAAATTAGACAAAATAAGCGAGCCATAGGTGTAGATTGGGACAGCATAGAAATGAAAGAAGAAAACCGAAGAAATGAAGGAGAAAACTATATGCTAGAAAAAGGGAGAAAATGTAATAAAGTTGATCAAATATTTGAGTTCGAAAAATTGAACATTAGAAAAAATTCAATGACATTTTTATAATGTTTTTAAATTTCTAGCTCCTCCAAGGATGGAGGTTTGGTCGTTGGGCTAGCAACCCAACACCAAATAAGTTCACAATGTTGCTGAATTTCTCATTCAACAAGCCTCGGAATAGGACTGGTAGTATTCAACGACGAACGAGTGAATGAAACAAGTGTGAGAGAATGATTACTTGAAATGTACAGGGACTATTGAGCACCAGGAGATCATTATTGCTGCAGTTGTTTGTTATTAAGAGTTGGATTGGAGATTGAAAATGAAGTAGCAGGGCAGTTCGGAGAAATACAAAGGATTGAAAGGCTTGATGAAGAGAACTGGGTATACGGCATCAAGCTGTTTTTTGATGATATGTATTGTAGATTGCATATTGTTAAGCCCAGAATATACAATTTTAAATTCTCTTATGTCTCACTTATTTTATCATAGGTACTATTGTCATTTCGGAAATGCAAATGAAATGGTAATATGGTCATCCAGATGAAATGTTGTCTATTCGGATATAACAGTCTTTCTTCTAATAATTATAATAATAATAATAATAATAATAATAATAATAATAATAACTTTATTCAATCCCCTTCGACATATACATATGTATGGGCACGTCAAAAAACAAAAATTGCTTAATCTAAGGAATATAAAAAAAGTAAAGAATAATTATTTCACCGCAATTGGTGAGATTACATAAACAACAACGACATTTATTTATTTCATTTTTATTATAAACATACATTGTTTATTATTTATTTTAATCCTATAAACCAGCATCGCATAGATACTCATCGACACTGTAATATGCCTTGCTTAATAGTATTTGTCTCAGTCTACCCCTGAACAAAGTAAGTCCAAGCTCTCTAATTGCTGATGGTAGATGGTTGTATAACCTAACACCTTGGAAGTAAGGTGAATACTCATACTTGGAAGTCCTATGAACAGGAACAGAAAGAGTCGACGTATTCCTAGTATTATAACTGTGACACTCAGAAAGATGTGGCACAGTGCCAATTTTTTCTTTCAGATGTATTAAACATCTATAAACGTACATTGAAGGCACAGTCATTATATTGTTTTCAATAAAGTAATCCCTACATGAAGTACGAGCGCTCAACCCAAACATAAGACGTATAACTCTTTTTTGTGCTATTAATATTCTTTCTACAGAAACCGAGTTACCCCAAAGTAAAATATTGTAATTTAGATGAGAGTGAAACAGACCATAATACACATTAACCAGTGACTCAATAGGAAGAGATCCTTTGAGCCTGCTAAGAGCATAATAAGCTTTATTCAAATTACCACACAAGTAATCGACATGATCACACCATCGCAATTGCTCATCTACGATCAAGCCAAGAAATTTGATAGATGACCTCGATTTAATAGTTATATCACCGTAGTTTAGTGTAATAGAATCAGTTCTGGCTTTGAGGCAGAATGATACCAACTCAGTTTTATCGATGTTTACTATAACAGAGTTAGCCTTGCACCAATTCATAAAGCTTTGAATCAGACGTTTGAAAAATCTATATATGTTCTCCTGACCAAAAATAATAAAACATCATAATAAAAGCTTTAATTTTATTATACTGACGTTTCGCCCTAATATTTTGGGCTTCTTCAAAGATTTAAAATTTAAAAACGCAATTACACAAGAATACAAACAGGGAACATCAGTGAGGTTACATCAATATGTGCTAGTATTTCTTCTTCTTCTTTCTAAACAATTAGTTTCAACGAGGACAGGCAACAAACAATACTAGAAAATCGACACCATCAGGTGCGCACACAAATCTACATTTATTTCCTTTTTTATTTTTTTTTATTGTATTGTGGGAATATATTCATGTAACTATTCGAAATGGTTGTGAAATCAGTTCTTATGTTTACATTTTTGTCGGATAGGGAAATGTAGAGGGATTCAAGGTATAGTCTCTTCCAGAAATGCGGTTCCGAATCCAGGATAGTGACTGAGTCGAAGTCAAAGGAGTGTCCCGAGTCCAGAGAATGCTTACATATGCCCGAATGTAATGGGTTAGATTTCTTTATATTATATTGATGTTGGTATAATCTTTTTTTTAAGTATTGAGAGGTCTGTCCTATGTAAAAGCTATGTGGATCACAGTCTCGGCACTTTACCCTATATATAACGTTGCTGGCATTCATGATATCGTCTCTCTGCTTAAGTTTGCTGAAGATTATTGAGCTCCTGAGAGATGGAGTCCAAGCTGGTATGATCTTTAAGTTTTTGCACAGCTTATTGATACCATGCTCAATTGTTTGAAAATAAGGTAATCTGAAATATATGAGCTTTTTAAGTTCAGATGTTTCGGGAGACGTGCCAATGGGGTCATTTAACGTCAGTATAATAAAATTAAAGCTTTTATTATGATGTTTTATTATTTTTGGTCAGGAGAACATATATAGATTTTTCAAACGTTTTACGTACGTGACCGATAACCTGAACCTAGATTGTGTTTGAACTGTATTGGAGATTTATCATGGGAGAACACCCTGGAAGAGGTTTCTTCAGTTTCATTAGACGATCATATGGATACGAGGCAGTCAACAGGATGAAAAACATTTCAAAACTAATGATGAGACAAGCTTCCATTAAGAACCAACTTATTTTCCTGAGAAGATGCAGAACCGACGGTGTGTACCCGAAATTTTTGAACTTCAAATTCCAACATCTATCAGCAATATATGGTACTAAGGATTTCAAAGATGCCCTTATGGATTTCAAACATAAATTGTTACGAGTACAGATAAGTGAAAGTGAAAGAACTCTGAGAAAAACTATTTATAACATTTCATTTAATATAGGGGCCTTGACTAACCTAGTTGATAAGAGCATCTTGAGCAATTTTTTAACCTACGAATCTGAAAAGTATGTAGGAGTTTTCAATGTTATCAAAACCAGACAAATCAAAAAATTTAATAATCTATTAACCAATAACCCAACCATTTTCCACACCTTCAAACAATATGTGCTCAAAAACTCCGAAAATTGGCTGAGGAATTTGACAGAGGTTGAGATTCCAGACGATGTCAAGTACATTATAGCCCTCGGTCCAAAATTCAATTTACCCTCTTACCTTGATCACAAATATAACAACAAGCTTCTACTACGTATGGCCTCTTCTTTCGAATACCTCCTTAACAATGTCCTCAAAGATGAACCTGACGCACAGAATGCTTATCGTTCAGAGCTGATAACTTTGCTAAAACACACATATAGTCATCCCCTATCTTCAAGAATTTTTTACGAAAAACTAATGATAGACTTTAAAAGATGTAAACGATTTTTACGTGATAATGGGGACATCTTACTACTTAAAGCTGATAAAGGTAATGTTTCGGTTCTCATGTACAAGAACACATATTATGAAAAGATGAATTCCTTGCTTGAGGATGATGACACCTACATTGAAACAAAGAAGGACATGACTAAAACTCTCCAGGATGCCTGCAACAGCAAACTTAGGGAATGGCTGCAAAAAGGGTACATCACAGAGCGACAATATAAAGAACTTTCGTGCCACAATGGCTCCTCTTGCAAGTTGTATGGCCTCGTGAAGATACATAAGTCTGGATTTCCGATGAGACCAGTTGTTTCAAATTCGGGCTCTCCGCTCTACAACGTTTCGAAGTTCTTTGCTAGGCTCCTTAGGCCACTGATACACGAGTCTCCTTATTGTGTAAAAAACTCTTTCGAACTCATCAAACATATCAAAACTCAAAATTATAATGTGGTTGACAAAAAACTGGTCTCTCTTGATGTGAGGTCCTTGTATACGAACACCCCTATAGACGTGGCTATAGATCAGATTCAGAATAGTTTTGAGAGGATCGATACAACTATCCCAAAATCGGAATTTATCGAATTTTGCAAGTTCATTTTGAACAACTCCTACTTCACGTTTGACTCAAGAGTATACAAGCAAGTATATGGCTGCCCTATGGGTTCTCCCCTAAGTCAAGAGATTGCCGAGATTGTGCTGCAATTTTTAGAGAGGCATATTCTGCCATCGCTCCGATTCCCTTTGACCTTCTACTACAGATACGTAGATGACACCCTTATTTGTCTAGATGCTTTAAACATCGATGAACTCTTGGAAACCTTCAATTCCTTTCATGAAAGACTGCATTTCACAGCAGAGATACCCAACGAAAACTTCATCAACTTCCTGGATGTAACCATATCGATGGTCAACAACGGTTTCAAGTTTAACTGGTTCAGAAAAGATTCTTGGTCTGGAAGATACTTGAATTTCTTATCTTACCACCCCTTAAAATATAAGTCCTCCACCATTAACAATCTTGTCGATAGAGCAATTCTCCTATCTGACAATGAGTATCACACAACCAATTTAAAATTAATCAGAGATACTCTGGAAGAAAATTCTTACCCCACCACTTTCTTAAACCGAACCATCAAAAAAAGAATTAAGGTCCTCGAAAAAAGACAAAGGATCACTAAATTTGAAAATTCCGTTACACCACCCCTCAGCAACCCCTCTGTTCGCGCTCCCTCCGAGTTAAATGACCCCATTGGCACGTCTCCCGAAACATCTGAACTTAAAAAGCTCATATATTTCAGATTACCTTATTTTCAAACAATTGAGCATGGTATCAATAAGCTGTGCAAAAACTTAAAGATCATACCAGCTTGGACTCCATCTCTCAGGAGCTCAATAATCTTCAGCAAACTTAAGCAGAGAGACGATATCATGAATGCCAGCAACGTTATATATAGGGTAAAGTGCCGAGACTGTGATCCACATAGCTTTTACATAGGACAGACCTCTCAATACTTAAAAAAAAAGATTATACCAACATCAATATAATATAAAGAAATCTAACCCATTACATTCGGGCATATGTAAGCATTCTCTGGACTCGGGACACTCCTTTGACTTCGACTCAGTCACTATCCTGGATTCGGAACCGCATTTCTGGAAGAGACTATACCTTGAATCCCTCTACATTTCCCTATCCGACAAAAATGTAAACATAAGAACTGATTTCACAACCATTTCGAATAGTTACATGAATATATTCCCCCAATACAATAAAAAATAAAAAAGGAAATAAATGTAGATTTGTGTGCGCACCTGTCGATTTTCTAGTATTGTTTGTTGCCTGTCCTCGTTGAAACTAATTGTTTAGAAAGAAGAAGAAGAAATACTAGCACATATTGATGTAACCTCACTGATGTTCCCTGTTTGTATTCTTGTGTAATTGCGTTTTTAATTTTTAAATCTTTGAAGAAGCCCAAAATATTAGGGCGAAACGTCAGTATAATAAAATTAAAGCTTTTATTATGATGTTTTATTATTTTTGGTCAGGAGAACATATATAGATTTTTCAAACGTTTTACGTACGTGACCGATAACCTGAACCTAGATTGTCTTTGAATCAGAGTTAAACATCTTGAGATTAGCTCTTCTTTAGTTTTAGCAGAAATTGCAAAAGAGGTATCGTCAGCAAACATAATTATCCATTCAGAAATCACATGGTCTGGCAAATCGTTGATGAAAAGGAGGAATATGAGAGGTCCCATGACTGACCCCTGCGGGATTCCCAAAGTTTGACTGAAAATGTCTGATGTATACTCAAACAACTTAACGCAAATCAATCTATCATTCAGAAAACTATGCACCCATTGCAGGAAGACACCACGAAACCCTAAGCAATACATCTTATCAATTATGAATTTAAAATTTAAACAATCAAACGCACGAGAAAGATCAAAGAACAAACCACAGACCCATAGTCCATCATCCAAACACTTGTACACATATTCAATGAATGACATAGAGGCAGTTTGTGTAGAACGACCGGTCCTAAATCCGTGTTGTCTATTCTTTAATACCTCGTATTTAGATAGGAAATCCACAATACGGTATAGACTATTCTCTCAATTAATTTCGAAAAAACACTCAATAAGGAAATTGGTCGATAGTTGGTTATAAGAGTAGGATCACCCTTTTTCAAAATTGGAATAACCGTTGACAATTTGAGACAAGACGGAAAGACACCGCTGGCAACTGAGAGATTAATAAGATATACCAGATGTTCGGTGATAAGCGGTGCGAAGGACTTCAACATTTTAGAAGATACCGCGTCAACCCCAGTACTATTACTATTTTTTAAGCGCTTCACAGCAAGTTTTACCTCGTCGTCAGTAACCGGATGGAAAAAAAAAGTACTGAGATTCATTCTAGAGGTCGTACAGCTCATAGACAAAGTGGCACCATAGTATTCGGTGAGGCTCTGCTCACTAATAGTTGAAAAATAAACACCAAAGGCTGTTGCAATCTCAGGTTTATCCGTGATATGAGTTTCATCAATAATCAGTGAGGAAGGATGTTTGGAACGAGCCTTTCTGCCAGTCGTAGCGTTAACTATATTCCACACGGATTTACTCAAGTTCGATGAACGACTCAACATAGATTGATTGTATTCTAGTTTAGTATCAGCTAAAAGTTGTTTGTAAACTTTCTTTTGATCTTTATAGAATTCAAGGAATTTATTAGAATTCAGGTCCTTACTTAGGCTGAACAGATTCCTCAAATACTGACTGGCTCGACGTATTTGAGGAGTGACCCAAGTAGAAGTACCAGGTTTGATTTTTTTTAATCGGACAGCACTCCTCTACAGCGGAGTGTATGATATTCATGAAACAATAGAAGCTGTAGTCGACTGAAGATGTGCTATATAGGCTAGAAAAATTACTACTTGATATCACATTGTAGAGATCCATCAAGTTGCCAGCAGAAGAGTTCCTGATGAATTTAAAATCAGTTGATATTTCCGAAACTGGATTGAAGGGCAGAAAGTAAGTAAGAAGAACCAACCTGTGATCACTTATATGCGGTTCGAAAACACGACAATTGATACTGTCAGAGTTTGCGTTAGACATTATATAGTTGACTTTAGAAATGGAAGTGCGGTTATTTACATTTGTGAATACCCTGGTAGGTTCATTATTAGTGACTCTAAGATTGAAGCAACTCATAAGATCGTCTAACAAACGTTTTTTGTTACAAGATGAATTTAAGTAATCCACGTTCAAATCGCCACATACGAAGACTATCTTAGCTTTCTGAAAACTATGTTCCAAAATTTGAGATAGTTCATCCAAGAAAATGTTATAGTTACCAGAAGGGGATCTGTAAATAGAGAGTATACATATTATCAACATTATGAAATTTGATTCTAACTGCACAACATTCACAATGGAGTTCAGAGCCAATAAGAGAAAATTGTAAACTTTTGGGATTTAAATTATCGTTAACAAAAATTAGAGAACCACCATGTATCATATTCTTACGGCAGTAGTATGCAGCAAGCGAGTAACCAGGCAGTGAAATAGATTCAATGCTATCACTATTGCACCAATGTTCCACTACACTCACGACATCTGGACACTCCTCCTTCACTAGGACTTCCAGACCATTTAGTTTGTTTCCGATACCCTGAATGTTAACGTGTAGAATTCCCAAAGATGCATTCCGATCAAGAGTAGGTTTCTCTACTTTATGTTGGTAGCTAGGAGATCCCCCGGACCAGTTTCCATGGGGAACCTCTTTTTGTGAAAAAACTGCGAAACACGGACGCCGTTAGGCCAAATCTCTTTTTTCCATATATTCTTGAAATTTTCCTGATTAACTGTGACTTTAATGGATGAATAAAATATACCTAAAGCTTAATTTTTCGATCGAAAATATGACTTTGGTGGAATTATTAGTAATGAAACTTCACCATACAGGACTAATTGCCCAACACATGTATTCAAATTCAAATTCAAAAATCAAAATTTTTGGATGTTTTGACGTTGGGGAAATGACAAAAAACTCAACTTTAACTTAAAAATTCAATTTATCTGAGTTGGCGTCACAATCATTGAAATGAGTTTCAAGTTTTACTCGTAGAAAGACAAGAAGTGGAATTTTGTGATGATCAAACGCCTTGTCTAAGTACATAATATTCTGCAAAACTCGAAAATGATGAATTTTAGACATATGGTGAAGGGCACCTTGTTGGTTTTCAGGAGTAGAATCATATTGTTGCAAAAAAATAGAAAATAAAAAAAAGGTTGGATGAAAACTCGAATGAAGATATACTTCAATCAAAATTGTGGTCGAATACGCTATGATTACTTTTCTGATCATCTCGAACAGAAATAGTATATTCAAAAACAGGTTGCAGAATGGACTCCTATTCCAAAACGGATGCGAAATTCGAAAACGGAGCGACGAAGGAACGCATGAGTGTTGAAATTTTTTCTCTATTTCAGTCAAATTTTGTGAAATACTCTCGAAAATCAATGAAAAATGCAGACAAGTGACTTTTGTATTATATCTTGGCAGTTGGTGTGACTTACGAAATTTGAAAGATTACGGAATTTGAATTGATTTGATTTGAAAATTGATAGGATCGGAGGTCAGTCTTAACAAGCTCAAAACGAATAATATAACTGAAAACAAAGCTGTCATAAGTTCATTACAGCATTTTAGTACTGTAATGAGCTCATTACGATAAGGTAGACTGGGGCAAGTCGGTTATAAAATTCCGTTAGTTCAAATGTAATCTTGAAATCTGGCCTTATTTTTTCTCTTCTCGGAATGGACAATACCACATATTCGCCCCTTCTTGAACTATAGAATCGAGATATTGAAAAGATTTTTTTGCGAAAGGAAGAAAACTATTTCACAAATTCTTCAGAATGTTGACAATATGTTGCATTTGCCCAGTACCATGGGGCAAACGTAACAAACGCTTCTAAAGTAGCAATGTGATTCTAAAATTATATTTTGTTCCTCTGAAATTTGATATACTTTTCATATATTTAGTACAAAAAATATCGCATATCAGCATTATAGGGGTAAGGTGTGTTAAATCGCAAAATCAAAATTAGTCAGAAGAGCGTTTTTCCAGTTCGATTATTGTTTCAAAGAATTTTTGGGCTCTGGTAGCTTTTTCTTATAGCATCGAACCATCTATAAGAAAGATAAAATTCTATAGTGTGCAAATGTATCACATAGGGCAAAAGTGTTTTTTGTTTATATTACAAATGCCCCCAAAACATACGGGCTAAATGTAACACATACGATTACCACAAAAACAGTTAATAAAACATTGAATTCAAAAATATTATGCATTTATATAATCGTTCTACAGATTGAGGGGCGATAACATCTATCAATCATACCTTAAAAATATGATTTTTCTACAAACGTCAAAAAATGACAAGGGTTGCGCATCGACAACAATATGCGAAGTGACCTTTTTTTCCATTTTCCTTGGTTACCATGACCATGACACAGTGCGCGAAGTAGTGTGCGAAATACTTACTTCGGACACTGCATGTAAACTATATGAGATTCTCATATTTAAACTTTTATGTTCCTCAATCAAGCAAAAATCCAAGAAATCATTTATTTCTACCTAATTTTATTTACACTTAGCCAGTGCACGAATCAATATTTATTCCTAAACCAGATATCTCAGAATCAGCTCGTGATATCGTAGTTTTGGGAGTTGGAAGACTATCCATTTTTGATTTGCAAGCAACTGCCGTAGAGGTGACAGCACTTGATCCTGAAAATTTACAGTCTAAAACAATCTAAAAGGAAATCAGTAATTTAAAAAACACATAAAACACTCATAAAAAATCTACCTTAACCAACAAATAGGTTTCATCATCTGCCTCTCTTATGAATTGTTCAACTTCCTCTCTAGTCAATAGCTTAGATTTCTTAGGATGATTTCCAACAGACAATATTTTCAAATATGAAACCAACTTGGCAAATTTCTTAAAATCCACGTTTTTTTTAACATTGAGTGTTGCTTTCAACATAGAATATATTGCCCATAACGAGGAAGACTTCGGCTTCTTAGACTTCTCTGCATAATATGCCAACAGCACATTTTTCGATATTTTTCTGGCTTTATTTACTTCACACCACTCTTTAAATTGCTGAAATGCATTTTCATACTGGCGCCTCGATTTCTGGGGTAAAAGATTTGAAATTACTGAATTGGCCGCATCTGTCAATTCGCTTGAAATTTTCATTATTTCACAGTTATAAATATCACTCACGACGCACGAAATTGACGCGAATGAAAAGTCACTCCAAAATAATTATCAAGAACTGTCACTTTGAAATAATTGTCAATAAATGCCATTTTATTTCCATAGTTACAGTAATTACTTGATTTGGAAAAACAGTTTAAGCCAGTTCAATACTATTTTTCATATTGACTTATATAACTTATTTTAGAACAATATTTTTGAGGTTTGTAGAAAAAATTTTGTTTGCATCTCATGCGCGAAATACTTTGGTGATCTCGAATATTTTTTTAACTCGGCTGCGCCTCGACAAAAAAGTCAGTTCTAGATCACCAAAGTAGCATTTCGCGTACTAGATACGAAAATAACTATTCATTGATATTCTTAAGAGTATCAAGTAAACTCGACTTCTAAATTCAACGGTACTACAGATTTGCTAGATGGATCAAATCGAACTAAGGCTCGCGGCTGAATGCAAATTTCACTGATACGATCGGGAGGGGATTAAATATTGATATTGAGGTGACAGAGAAGCAATTTTTGATTATATAAAGATATAATGGTCTTCTGTTACATTTACACCATTTTCACATTTGCCCCAGTCTACCTTACTGAAATAGAGAATTATTTTTCTGAATGCTCCACTATCTTGGAGAGCTTCGGTATATCAGTATTGTCACGTGCATAATTAAATCAGATATTTCGGTGACGTGACTGAATTTACGTGAATCCAGTTCCGAACAGGTTCGTTTCCAAGTCCTTACCAATGCAGAATTAATGATTTTAAGAAAAATAATAAAACGGTAAACAAAAATATTCTTTGCCTTTACGGAGGCCACACCGAAATCATTTTTGAAACACAGATGAATTCAAAATAATCGAAATGAATACCATTTTCAATTCCAATTCCCAGGCTCAGAGATCTTTTATCATAAGGTTCGAGAAATGATATTAGATTTTGTCACTGAGATGAGAGATATACCGGTCTCAGCCTTGTTTGGCATCATCAGTATCCCATACATCTCAGGGACAAAATCTTCATAAAAAACTTCGATATTTAAAACAATTGGGTGTGATGTACTGAGGAGAAATTACAAAGTAGTGACATCCAATTGCGTCAAAATGAAGTTTCACATCTCCAATGACTTACGAAAAAGAACTCTGTACATCCTCATTCACTCAAAGAGATTTTAGCAGTGGCCCTAAATCAGGGCCCCCATGCAGGTTTCTCCGAGTGATGGAAACGCCTAATTCTTTTCGCGACCGTGAAGCCAAGTGTTTTTAAGAAAAAGAATAGGTGTATGGGATACTGATGATGCCAAACAAGGCTGAATCCGGTATATCTCTCATCTCGGTGACAAAATCTAATATCATTTCTCCAACCTCATGATGAAAGATCTCTGAGTCTGGGAATTGAAAATGGTATTCATTTCGATGATTACTATTTTGAATTAATCTATGTTTCAAAAATGTTTTCGGTGTGGCCTCCGTAAAGGCAAAGAATTTTTTGTTTACTGTTTTATTCTTTTTCTTAAAAACACTTGGCTTCACGGTCGCGAAAAGAATTGGGCGTTTCCATCACTCGGAGAAACCTTCATGAGGGCCCTGAATTAGGGCCACTGCTAAAATCTCATTTAGTTAAAGAGGATGTACAGAGTTCTTTTTTTGCAAGTCATTGTTTCCTTTGGCTAACAATGCCAAAGTATTTCGTTACTAGGTGAATAGGAGTTTCTTCCTCCTCCCCACAGAGTCAACACTCGTCAGTGTCTGATGAGCCCATTCTCTCTATTCTCAGCAAATGCTTTCTGAGGCTACAATGCCCTCTAAGAAAGCCAGTGGGGAGGTGTAGTTGGTTCCTACTGAGATCCTGATATCTTTTGGATCTTGTAGTTTCAAAATTCCAAAGGAACTTTTTAGAGTGATCCAACCCCGGAAATTCTGCCAGAGTGTTTCTCTTTCAGTTTTCTCCTTCTCCAGGAAGTACTTCTTATATGTACATTTTTCTATGCTACAGAAAGTTTCTGGGCCAGTGAGTGGTTTCCGAGCTCCCACTCTGGCAAGTTTATTGACCTTTTCGTAACCTGTGATTCCCGAATAGCTATGTCGCAATTCTGATAGTTTCTCTCTAAATTAATATCTTGACATCTTTCGATTGCTAATATTTCGGCTTGAAGAACACTCACACAGGAGCCTAACGATAGTGCACACTTGGTGAATCCCAGCGCCAGCTCTTGTGTTGGTTTTAGAACCATTCGTACACCATTTAACTTTTTCTCTTTTTTATTGAACTCTTCTAAATTTGGTACATTAAAGCTCCTGTTCAAAAATGTGACTTTATTGAGAAATATTTTTTGTAACTAACTTTGACACATGCACTCTTCTAAATCTAGAATAAAATTCTACTCAGAGAACATAGAGAAGTATCTTCAACTTAAATTTACAATTTCAACACTTTCCCTTGCAAATAAAGTTGAATAAAAGAGATAAATGTGAGATAAAGAAGTAAATAATGTGACATCCTCAATGTTGTCCATTGTCTCACATAAGTCCCATCTTCTCACATAGAAGCTTCAAACGTGCCTTTTGTAGCGGCTTCGTCATGATGTCTGCTACTTGATGTTCTGTAGAGATCTGTTGGATAACCAATTTTCTCTCTGTCACTTTTTCTCTGATAAAAAAGTGTTTAATGGAAATATGTTTGGTTCGACGGTGAAACTCTGGATTCTGAGCGAGTCTCACTACTGCCGAATTGTCCACTTGAATGATCGGAACTCCACCAGAGTACCTAACGAGGACTCCGGAGGTTGAGCGACCCGTTGTTCTGCACCCTCCAAAATCTGCATCGCTGTAAACGTCTAAAGAACGTTTTTCTGGATTGCTCTGGTAGACTATTCCCAGATCTAATGTCCCTGTGATGTATCGAAAAACTCTTTTGACTTGGGTTACATCTTCTTGAGTTGGATTTTCAAGTGTTCTCGAAATAAACCCGACACTCTACGCCAAATCTGGTCTTGTTCCAAGCAGCAGATACATCAGGGCTCCAACTGCTTGTCGGTAGGGAAATTTTATTTCTTTCTCAGCTTTCCCTGAAACGAAAGATTCTGTGTTCTTGAGTATTGGAGTTGTAAATGGCTTACACTCTGGAAAATTGAAACGTTCTAAAATATTCTTTGCATAGGCTTTCTGTGTTATTTTAATGAACTTCTCTGTTTGTTTAATTTCAGGGCCTAGGAAATAATCAGCATTCTTTGAAATAATTTTGAACTCTGATTCTAACTCTTCAATAAAAATGTCCAAATCTCGTGAGTATGTTGAAGCTAGAATACTATCGTCCACATAAATCACGAGGATGAGCTTTCTCTCATCTCTTTCTCTAATATATAAACATGGGTCAGCATCACTGACCTTGAATCCATGTCTTTCTAGAAAAACTCCAAGACGTTTATTCCAACATCTAGGTGCTTGCTTGAGACCGTAGAGACTTTTCTTCAATTTGCATACTCTGCTGGTTCCATCCTCGTACCTTTGTGGTTGTCTCATGTATACTGTTTCTTCTAGCGCTCCATATAGAAATGCTGTTGATACATCAAATTGTTTCAAATGCATCTTCTCACTAGCTGCAATGCTGATAATTGAACGGATTGTACCCATCTTTTCTACAGGACTAAAAGTTTCGCTATAGTCAATTCCATGCCGTTGGCTGAACCCTTTGACAATCTACCTTTGTACTTGTTTATACTGCCGTCAGGATTTTTCTTTAGTCGGAATACCCACTTTCATGGAATGACCTTCGCACCTGGTGGTAATTCTGTTAAAATCCATGTCTGATTCTCTTTCAGGGAGGAAATTTCACGATCCATGGCTTTCTTCCACTCGGCTGAATCGTCGCTACGTAAGGCATCTTCATAGGTCTCAGGATTACCTGTTATTTGGTTTGCGAACTCCTCTACCATCATTGTGTAATCCTCAAGATGTCTGGGTTTTCTCAATTCTGACCTATCCCTCAAGTTTCTTTCTGACGTTTTCAACTCTTCTTCAGGTTGATCATCATAATCTTCTTCTTTGGATTGCATTCCATCATCGTCTAAGAAGAATATACTTCCTTATCAGTTTCAGTCTCTTCAGTCTGGTCCTGATTTTTTTATTCTACGACGTCCAATGGTAGTTTGACTAGTTCTTCACATTCTCTGATTCTCCCTTGGAACTGAACATCTCTGGATAAAACCACCTTGTTGCTGCTTGGAATGTAGACTCTATAACGCTCATCTCCATCATATCCTTTGTCCATCTTCTCCTTTTTTTTTCAGCGGGTATGTGAACATAGCAGGATGAACCAATTACACGCAGATGTTTTATTCTTGGTTTCTTCTTGAATCATAGCTCGAAAGGGCTGAATCCTTGGTAATGACCAAGCAGGCTCGTTCCTACTTTGGGATGTTCGGTTGTGTGAGCTGTGCTTGTCAAAAGGGTGTGCAGTTATCGTAGCAAGGAGGAACTTTACAATTTTTGATTACGCGTTCCGTGTGTACTCACGTCTTGGTTACGGAACTAGGGTCATGGTTAGATCCTCAGGGCCTAGTACTCTAGATAGAGTCCTAACCTTGCATCTTGGGCCCACGGCCCCTGGACTGTTCTCGTCTCAGGGGGAAAGCAAATGCTCATCACTCGAAGCCTCTTACTTGCTAGCTTGATCTTCAGCAGACCTCCAGCGTCTCTTCTAGCCTAGAGTCACTTAGACTCGGGCTCTCGAATTCCGTCTTCTCTTTCATACTTGAGTTGTTTTAGATGTTTAAAGGACATTTTCTTCTTCTCCAATCTGTGGTTAGAGTTATGAAAGTTCGGTGTCAGCAAAGTACCAAATACTCTTTGGGTCATCCCATCCAAAGATTCAAGGTTTCCAATAAAGTGCTGTAAAATTATTGTTCAGTAAAAAAAATTCGTAACGGCATCCGTATCCATTATGAAGGGCGTTGAAGAAACACATTTTTTACGATTTTGCTGGCACCATTGTTCTGAAATTTTATAAAAATAGGGTAAAACAGACAGAGATGAAGCATCTTTTTCAAAATGCGGCGTAAATCCACTGTTTTGAACTAAACGCGGTTATAAAATCATAAATAATTCTTTAGGTCTTAAACTTATATTGTATAACATCAACATGAAGAAAAATTCGAACATTTTTCAAGAATAAATTAAAACACAAAATTCTGATTTTGGCAATCTCTCCCACACCCCATGGGCGAGACGACGCATGGTTTATGGGAGAGATTGCTAATAGGAGTTCAACATAATATGTCCACTTTTCGGAAATTGTTCTCTTCCCACAGGGCATACAAGATATTTTGAAGGATGTGCACGTGTCAAGAAGCCACCTGCGACATTTCGCTGTCGATTTGGTATTTTCGTAGCGCTCCAAGCATCCTACGCATTCATTTTCATCAAAAGTTTCGTCATCTTTGGAATCATTTGTAAAAAACGCACTCGTCAAGTTCTCCTGTGTCCATTTCACACTTGTGTAACAAGTAGGCATTTTGGGTCTGAAAATAAGAAAATATTATGCATCATCTATCCCGAAACGTCATGCGTCATCTATCCCAAACCCAAGGGATAGATGACGCACCTATTTAGGTTACAACAAATTCATAGAGGAAAAGTTAGATAAGTGAATATAGCTTTCGTAATAACCCAACTTCCAACTGTCTTTGACAGAACGTCAAGTTTCAGCGGATTCTTAATAAATAGTAGGATCAAACTAAACACCTTGCAAACTTTTGGGTACTTACCAACTATAAATCACCAACACTCAGTTGAAGTCGAGTAGAATCTGCTATTTTTGTTTCTTTCTTGAGCAGCTGATACAGAAAACAAATTTTTAGATATTTCAGTAACATACCATACATCATTCAGAGTCATCTTTAGTGTACAATTTTCGGTAAAGGATGACATCTCCATAGTTCCTTTCCCAATTGTCTTAAGAGTTTCCTTTCCAGCAGCCTTAATTTCGCATGTGCTTCGAATCTCTTGAAAATCTACAAACTAGTCTGGACAATTCGTCACATCCTTTGTAGCTCCATTGTCAACCCACCATACTGATGTACTTGCCTCATCTTGAAGAATATCTGCACTGCTAGCACACAGGGCTACATTGGTATCTATGGCATTGTTCTGAGGAGAGTCCCTATTGCGCGATGGTCTTCCATCAGCAATCAACTTTCTACATGTATTTACCCAATGTCCTTTCTTTTTGAAACTTCCTTGTTTTATCGGTTTTAGCAAACAATGCTTCTCCAGTTGCACTATCTGTGGCCTTTCTGAAATTTCTTTCGAACATGCACAATTGAGGTACTAACTCATCGAATGTTTACTCTTCCTTTTTCGATAACAACATCCAACTTGACTTGAAATTCTCGAATTCGTTAGGCAAGATCTTCAAAACCTTACATACAAGAATTAAATCTGGTTAGATATTTTCATTCTTTGATTTCAAACCGTTGTTAAGTTCATTCCATAAATTTTTTAATTTTGCGATGTGTGTTGAGACATCTTCTCCAATAACCCAACTGAATGCGAAAAAATCTGTGCATATTTTGAAAAGCTGATCTCAAGACGATGCTTCGAAATTCAACTTTAATGCTTCCCATGCCTCATACACTGTTTACTTATCCATTATTTTCTGATAAACTGCATCAGTCACTGAACTCGAAATCATTGACTTTGCATAGCTATTTGCTTTACGAAATAATTCACTGGCCTGTCTGTACTTCTTGATTTTGCTCTCTGAAGCGTCATTTCTTAAGGGTTCTGGTTTCAAAAATTTTCCATCGATCACATCTAAAGCTCCTTCAGGATAATCCAACATATCACGTAATTTATGTTTCCAAATTGGCCAATCTGCCTCACCAGCCAGGGGTTTTATGTTTTTTGCCAACTCCATGATGCTCAGACGGCGTCACTCCACACTCAAAATAATCTTGAACAGTCTTTTTACCAATTAAACTGCGAATTCTGGGCCCATAACCTATTGAATTCTTCTAAATTTGGTAAATTAAAGCTCCTGTTTAAAAATGTGACTTTATTGAAACATATTTTTTGTTTAACTAACTTTGACACATGCAACCTTCTGAATCTAGAATAAAATTCTACTTAGAGAACATAGAGAAGAACTTGAATTTACAACTTCAACATTTTTTGCATAGCATCGTACTGAAGTTTTTGGCAGTACCTACTTTCCTGACCATTACATCACTAGGAAGGTTCGCAGATGAGATGTAGTTACTCAGAGAGCACCACACTCTCTGACACCTAATTCTCTCATAACCTGCGCCTTCTTTAGATATTCTGAGGATGGCCTCATGGGCCACCCTGTCAATCACCAGATGTAGGGGTAACAGATCTGTTATGATCTCAAGTTCCTAGTTTGGCATGAACAAGCAAACCGCTGTGCTTTATCGAGCATTTTCCTCGTACTTGTTTTCTGAATATCTTCAGTCAGCTGATACGGTTTCCGTTGAACGTTCCGCCCTGTACCCATGCTGACAACTGTGGAGTGGTGTACTCTCCAGATTTTCTATTCTCAGGTAGTAGTCAACTACCTTCTCCATCGTTTTAAGTAAAAACGATGTTAAGCAAATGGGTCTGAAAGATTTTCTATTCTCAGGTAGTAGTCAACTACCTTCTCTATCGTTTTAAGTAAAAACGATGTTAAGCAAATGGGTCTGAAAGATCAGGGGGTCAGTCACATACTTCTTCCCTACCTTTGGTAAGGTTTTTTTTGCCCTTCTCCATATTTTAGGGATTTGACCCATTGCTAAACGGCTTCTTGTAATCTTCAGAAGATGAGGGGGGATCTCTTTCACTCCTTTCTGTAGGAGTATCGGAAACACCCCATCTACGGATGAAAGGTGCTTATTGCCCATATTAGTCGTTGCTTTGTAAATATTTTTGCTAGCAATGCCCCAATCCTCCCTTCCGGAGTTCTTGGTGTGTTCGATTGCTGTTTCTTTGTGGCTTATGGGTTCACTACCTGGGAAATGTGCCTCGAGAAGAAGAGCTAATCGCTCCTTCTCTGCCTCAGTGTAGAAGCCATCTGGCTTTTTAAGCGACATGATGGGGTTGATTCCCCCTTTTGCCATGACTTTCTGAAGTCTAGCTGCTCTAGGAGTGGAAGTGATACTTTTACAAACGCCTTGGAAGTTAAGTATTTTGGCCTTACTGATCTCCTTGCTGTAGTGAGTAAGCTTCCATGTGTACCCCTGCCAATTGTTATCCGGTTGGCCCTATTGGAGATTTGAAATAATTTCGTTTCACCAAGGAGCTTCCTTTCTTGATCGAGTCTTAGTCAGTGGGCAACGAAAGGAAAAATTCATCCATCGTTGACTCACGCACCTGCTCTAGGAACTTTTTCAGATCGTAATCGCGGTGTTTTTCCCGCCCTATTTCGATCTGGTTTAAATTATATTTCAGATGGCTCCTATAAAGAGGCCACTCGTTCTTCTAGGATTTCGAATTGAGTGCGATGAGGTGGTTTTACCCTCCACCCTGAATTCGATGATTCTATGATCTGAGAGTGATGGTTCATTTATCACTCTCCGAAAGTGATATCTTGCGCGGCAGCGCTATTAGCGATTTTCAAGAACCTTTTTTTCGCTCTCGTGACGAAAGTTGGTGTATTCCCCACATTCAATGCCTGCATTCACCGAACGAAGAATGTTGCCACCGCTCCGCTACCGCTACCTAGCATAAACAGAAAGCGCTCCCAAAATGACCGCTTCCCCGGAACGTGTTGAGTTTGTAGCGTATGTGCCACCGGACGATTCCACAACAGTTCCACAACTGTTACGTTCGGTGAATGCGAGCAATGTCTCGGCATTGTAAGCTAAGTGATATTTAAGTAAGCACCTCTGGAGATGTTGTTCGTGCTACCCTAAACAGTGTTCTGCGCATTGGCATCACATCGTATTATGAATGGCAGCCTTCAGCTGTTGCAATATCTTACCAGCTGCTTCACTTCCTCATGCTATGGCAAATTCTCGGCCGATGCTTCCAAATTCAAGGTGTACCAAGATTGGAGTCAGGTCTCGGGACATGTGTTCTGAAACACAAATATAATTGATATTGCTTCTTATCAGCATACAAGCACGTGAAGATACTTGCCTCTGATCATAGATCAGTTTGCAGTCTTTACATGCCAAACTCATGATTTAGCCTTCTTTGTTGATCCAGGGCTCTCGGATCAGAGCAATGCTGACTTGCAATTTCTCAAATAAGCTTGCAATCACGGCTGAAACACCCTTCGCGTGATGCAGGTTCACTTGCACTACCTTGGAGAAATTGAAGGTTTTGTTATTCCCTATGAATCCTTCTTCTCTATCTCCTCCTCTCCTTCCTCAACTTCCGATTTCATTTGGAGAACTTAGTTGATGACCCAGTCCGCTAATTTCTCGGATCTACAATCCACCAGTATAATTTCATTTCTGAGATGAAAGTCAGTGAAATGGATCCCCCTTTTCTGGCTCTGGCACATTTCCTCCACCAGTAAGTCTTGCAGGGATATCAATTTCTTGGCCTCCATGATAGCCTTAGGGTGATCCCTGCGCATAATTCCTACCCTGGGGGTCTTCTTGGCTTTGACAGCTGCTGGATAGCCAGTGACTGGCCCGGCTGTTACTGCGGCTGTCTTTTGCTTCTTTAAAAAGGGCCTCGTCGGAGGTGTGATGTGCTCCGGGCCTCTTTTTTTTGGTTCCTCGCAGGTGTTAACTCCGGAGCTGAACGCTGAAGAGCCTGCTTTCTAGCCTCCTCAGGTTCAAAATCCTGATGGAGGAGTTCCAAGTACTTCCACGCCCCTGCACCATTCAGTCCTCTTCTCAGAGGGTCATCTCTGCCACCAGGTTGTTCTAACAGGAGTATCCCGATAGTCAGTCGGTTTTTTCTAGGTCGTCTGACCTCACCCCTTACAGGGTGCTCAGAATTTTTGATGAGGTTGTTTCCTCTTGGTCCAGGAGGTTAAGGCAAGGACCCCCCCCACTTCATTATCCTGCTAAACATGACCACTGACAGCCAGGAAGCGTTGGTCTAACAGGATGGTCTCGAGGTTAGATCGAGATACCACCTCTCATCGTTATTCTGGTGCAATCCCTTAGCCAAGACACTACAGCCAGGACAGGAGAAGTTGGTCCGCGACAGGGTATTGAAAGGCTACCAGTTGAGTTTTTAGGCACAACGAGCCGATTCTATTTCCCTGCAGGCCCCCTTCTCATATACAATCATCGATGGAGGCCACCTCCTACCCGCAACCTGGGGACGCGCCGGACCGGTACTTCATTCCGAGCACATTATGCACTCGTACATGGAACCCGATTGTAAGTACCTTGAGGGAACAAGATTGGGTGGAAGTTTATTCATGTCCTGTTGAAGATGTAGAGAAACATTTGCAGGTTTTAATCAACATTTTTGTTCCAATTTTCAATGAATCATTTCCTAAAAAAATCTACAAACCTGAATAAAAACCAAAATTTATTATAAGTCACAAGAAGTCGAAAAGGATAGGAAAATACTTGATATACTTTATACCCTCAAAACTAAATAGTAATTATACCAAAGAATATAATGAAATTAATACAAAAAGCGTATCTATACAAATAAAATAAATCAAGCAGAAAACAAAAATAAAGTAGTTTGGAATGTAGTTAAGGCAATTAAAGGCGAAAAACAACAAACATCGAAATGAATGGAAATCCTTCAGAAATTGCAGAAAAATTCAATAAACATTTCTTAACAACAGTGATAAACCCTAATCAGCAACATAATATGACAGATAGTAGCAATTCATGTTCAAAAGTCCGGTACTCGTATTTGAAGAAGAACTAATGGACGAATGGTGTTGATGAGGTCCCGGTGTTGACCATCGTAAACAACTCGCTTATATATATATATAATATATATATATATATATATATATATATATATATATATATATATATATATACAGGGTGTTTCCTTAACATGAGGCAAAAATTCAGGGGGCTGTTCCTTGGACTATTCTAAGAATATTTTGTCCTTTGATGATTTTTGAAAAACCTCTTTGTTTCGAAGATACAGGGCAAACAAAATTTTAGATAATAACATTTTATTATGAAAAATTACATGAAAATTTAACTTAACCTACAAAAACTGTTGAAAATGACCACCTCCAGCCAGCATTCAAGCATCCAATCTTCTCCTCATTGACTGCCGAACCCTTTCAAAAACACCAGGATCATTTCTTATTAAGTTACACCCAGCAATGATCCGATTTCGCAAGTCTTCCACATTTTCTACTGGAGTGGTATAAACTGGCCGTTTTTTATAGTTGTCAAACACATTTAAAAATAAATTGTACCTACTTAGTAAACACAGTGCGGTAGGCATTTTTATTTATACTATTATCAATTTTAAAAATATGAAAAATGTTGTTCGCCCTGTATCTTCGAAACAAAGAGGTTTTTCCAAAAACATCAAACGACAAAATATTCTTAGAATAGTCCAAGTAACAGCTCCCTGAATTTTTGCCGCATGTTTAGGAAACACCCTGTATATATATTATATATATATATATATATATATTTATACAGGGTGACACAGAATCATGGTACACCCCCAGAAACTCCCTTGTTCCTGAAGCTATATTTCTGAAATTTGGAACATTGAATATACTCACTATAGGGCACTTTTTGACATATTTAGAAAAAAATCCAATTTCCGGTTTTTCCGGAAATGACATCAACTTTGGATTGAACCGAGAAGATACTCAAACTTGTCTAAACTCCATTATCGTGTTCGTATTGGTTATACTGAAAAATAGTTGATGTGGATGGATACCCCACCGATGGTACTTTCGAATGACGTCAGAGTACCATTATGCTACCATTTGACAAAACGGAGTTTCGAGTGAAAAAAGGTTTTGGTTTACTCTTTTGGCACGTATTTCGAACCACGATACTTTTTAAATCGAAATTACTATAGTGTTACATTATTTTGATTATTTGGAATAATTTTAGGGAGATCAAGGCTCTCTAGATGGAAAAATAAAATGGGCGTTCTGACGAATGAAATATCAACTATGAGGTATCATTAGATTGAGAAAATTATAGAGATTTCAAAAATGTAATAATATACCGGGTGTCCCATTTGAAAATCGAAAGTTGATGTGATTTCCGGAAAAACCAGCAGTTAGATTTTTTTCTGAATATGTCAAAAAGTGCCCTATAGTGAGTATATTCAATGTTCCAAATTTCAGAAATATAGCTACAGAAACAAGGGAGTTTCTGGGGGTGTACCATGAGTCTGTGTCACCCGGTATATATATGTAGAGGAATTAAGGGAATTCGACTGATATAGGGTTTCAAGATTACTCTTTATTCATCACCGAGCTTTCGGAACTATTTTGTTCCTTCTTCAGGGTCACTACAAATTTTTACAATTCAGTTAAAATACAATATACAATTCCCTCAATTCCTTTACATATTGATAGTATGACTGTGAATTTAAATATATATATATATATATATATATATATATATATATATATATATATACAGGGTTGGGATAAAGTATGGAACCAAGTAAATATCTTTAAAACGAAAAGAACGATATTTATGAAAATTTGTAGGTAAGTGCAATGAAACAAAACGCATCTGATGTACATTTTTTTGATAATAATATACTTCCGGTTTAACCGGAAATTCCATCAATTTCTTTAATTTAAATGGGACACTATATATATTTTTACAGATTTTGAAAGAGCTTGTTATTTCGAATTCATACATACTGAGTTTAGTGTAAAAAAAATTTGTAAAAACGAGGAATATAGCACTTTAACCAACCTCCTTTGAGTTTTTTGCATTAGAGCAAAAAACTATTTAGATAAACTAATTGATGTTGTTTGTATGCATAGTAATAAATAAACAAGTACTGTTTAGTACGTCTTTTGTTCTTCAAGTGTCAAATTCTAATTGACGGAAATAAATTGAACAATTTAGAATGGTTCAATTAAGTGAAAAAGATCGTATTGAAATTTTAATGATGATCGGTTATGGTGATCGTGTTAGAACTCATGAAGAAGTGTGTCATATTTTTAATAATTTGCATCCGGAGAGAAATCTTATATCACGCTCAACAGTAACTAAAACATTACAACGTTTTAATACTACTGGGATGGTAAAAAATTTGCTAAAACCTGGAAGACCGCGGTCTGCAACGAACGAAACTGTTAAACAAAATATTGCAATCGATTTAGAAGAATCACCTCAAACTTCCACCACAAATTTGGCACTAAACCATAGTATCAGTCGACGTTCTGTAGGAAAGATATTAAAAAGTGAAAAGTATCATCCGTATAAGGTACAGTTGGTTCAAGAATTGTCATACGATGATTTTGACCGACGGCTGGAATTTTGCGAACGGCTAATGGACATCTGTAATGTCGACGAAAATTTTGCTTCTAGCATAGTTTTTGCCGATGAGGCAACTTTTTGTTTAAATGGAACAGTTAATCGCCACAACTCAAGGTATTGGTGAAATGAGAATCCTCATTGGATTCATGAAGCACATACCCAGCATCCACAGAAGTTATGTTTGGATGGGAATTGTCGAAAATAAGCTTATAGGCCCATTTTTTATCGACGGAAACTTGAATGGTGACAAGTATTTGGATCTACCTCGGGATCTACTAAATAACGAAATTATTTCTGCACTTCAACAGAATGGGCAATTACCACAAAATCTTTGGTTTCAACAAGATGGAGCACCTCCCCACTTTGATAGACGGATTAGTGATTTTCTGGATGCGAATTTTCCAAATCGATGGATTGGACGTAGAGGATTCATAGAGTGGCCTGCTCGTTCTCCGGATCTTAGCCCGTTAGATTTTTTTCTTTGGGGTTATCTAAAATCACGTGTTTACGTTAGACGACCAACAAACTTACAGGAATTGAGACAAAGAATTATTGATGAATGTGAACTAATACGTGGAGAAGTCTTGGAAAGAGTGACTCAAGAATTTATTAATAGGATGGCATATTGTCAGCAAGTAAAGGGCGAGCATTTTGAACATTTGAAGTAATTTTGTTTCTCATTATTCTAAAATAATGAAATGTACATCCTCGTTTTAACAAATTTCTTGCACTAAACTCAGTATGTATGAATTCAAAATAACAAGCTCTTTCAAAATCTGTAAAAATATATAGGGTGTCCCATTTAAATTAAAGAAGTTGATGGCATTTCCGGTTAAACCGGAAGTATATTATTATCAAAAAAATGTACATCAGATGCGTTTTGTTCCATTGCATATCGTTCTTTCCGTTTAAAAGATATTTACTTGGTTCCATACTTTATCCCAACCCTGTATATATCTTAATATATAAAACTCAGTCATCCATATTGTTGGTTACTCTATTTATAACTCAAGATTGGATGAACTGTTTTTTATGAAAGTTTTTTTGTTGGATTCTTCTACGGCGGGGTTAACATAAAATACCATAAAACCCTGAAAAATTTGATGAATAAGAAAAAAATATAGGAAATAATTTTCTTTCTTGCGAATAACGCCAATAGATGTCGCTCCGGTTAACAGCGGTAGAGCTCTTTCTTCTGATTTCAAATACACCCTATTGAGAGTATATCTGGCAGTTTTCTATAAATATAGATATTTTCTTCTAAATCAAAGGCAGTTGTGGAATGCCACACGAGACCGATGCGATTTTTTCATATCAAAGGAACCGTGGATAATGACACCTGATATTTATATTATTTATTTATTAACTGAAAGTTCAATTAGGGATTCAAATGATCCCTATTCACTTTTAGATAGAGTCAATTTCTTTTTTTAAAGTTTTTGAACATTTTCCTCAATATTTATAGAATATATATTGAGGTTCTTTAATTTCTTCAATATTTTGCGGACAGGCATTTTATATTTCAAATATCCCCATAAAAAAGTGTCCAATGATGTTAAGAAGGGACTATCAGGAGACCATAGAATGGAACTTCGATATAAATAAATCACAGCATTCTCGAGTGGCATTCTACAGCTGCCTTAGATTTAGACAAAAAAAAAATAATTTTCAGAAACTGTCGAAAAAAACCTCAATAAAGTATGTATAAATATTTGAAATCAGAAGAAAGAGCTCTACCGATTAGGAAAATAAAATACAGGGTGTGCCATTTGAAAAACAAAAATTCACATAGAATTTTTAGGTTAACGGTGCCTTAATGTAATTCTTAGTACTGAATTATGAATGCCCATAAAATATACTGCAAGGTTGCCCATTTGAACTTTTGTGTACTACCAATATTAACTGAGATAGCTATTGAGTAATATATAAACAATCACTCTGTACATACCTATTTCATTGCAATTAAATTTTTTGTATTTCACCTTATATATTTCCTTTGAAAAAAAAACAACTTTATTCATCTCTAAGGCGGAACAATGTTTGCCGGGCCACCTAGCTTATCTAATTACCAATTGCCACAAATAGTTCCACCACCAGATCCCTTTCGCTCTTTAGTTTCTGGGATAGTTAATGATTCTAAACAGTTCTTGGCCAACATTCAAAAGCTGCTTCCTCCAGACGACAACGTTTGGCGCCACACATACTGTACAGGACAATTTTATGTCCACTTTCAAGGTATTATACCATAATAGTTAATTATAATATTAAAGATGCTTTTTTTGAGGCAGTACGAAGTCTGCCGCGTCAGCCAGTATATATATATATATATATATATATATATATATTATTATATATATATATATATATATATATTATGTTTTTCGGGAGGAAGACTTCGTTTTTAAAAAAAAACTACTTTACTTTATTCAATACAATACAACGTTAATACTTGGTAGAGCTACTAGATCGATTAATTAACTGACTAGAAAATGTCATTCACAGATATTTATAATATTTCTTATCTCATTCTTCCTGCGTATTGACTGCAGGTGTTCATTGCTTAGTCTGCAAAATACAACATAGTAATATATCGAATCAATGGTAAACAGATAAACAATGTATCTAATTAGTATGGGGCCATATTATGTAATTCCTCCCCCCTTTGGATAAAGGTATCACCTTGATTAGGTGTAGCTTTACATATTTTCAAATATTTGAATAAAAAGTATAAAATAATTAAAAACATAAATATTGCTAAAATAATCATAAATGTTGATGTTGTATTAGGTTTCCATCTTTGTATATCTTCTAATTTGACATCTGGAATATCTTCTTCCTGGAATTCTTCTTTCTCCTCTTCTTGGGATTGGTTTCGTGGGACTATCGCCGTCTTGGGTAGAATTATGTATTTTTCTTCATTTTTAATCGAAGTTGGGAATATCTCTTTTTGAAAGTTACTTATGATACATTTCGATTGGATTATCGCCATCGGTGAAGTGAAGTAATATTTGGTTTGCTGAGGACATTTTTCTTGAATTTTCATATTATTAATTGAAAGGATGCTTCCATCTTCTAAGGTTTTCAAATTTGATAAAGATATAACTTTTTTCCTGGGACAATTTTCTAAATGTGTCTTCAATATCGTGTTCATACATTCTGGAGGTTTTGTTAAGGAGTCTTGATCGCAAAGGAAATCTTCTTCGACTGCATGACATTCACTGGTTGACCATTTCAATTCTTCTTGTTGAGTGAGCATATAAGGATTGGTATAAGGAAGGGTTAAGTTTTTCTGAGGGATGTAGTAAAACTTGTATAGATTGAAATTCTCTTCATAAACGGTCGGAATTGATATAAGAAATAATAGAACTTTCTCTTTAAATATGACTTTTGTATGACATAACTGATAATAATCCTTTAAATGATGCATTGGAATAATAGTGTCATTTTTAATTAATTCTTCGAATTTCGTATATGGTAAAATAGATTCATGTAGAATATGTAATCTAGCAAAGCTCACTGCTGTTTGGATTTCATCTAATATGCTTTTAATATCCTTAATTTCAAATGTGAGAAGATGCATGTGTTCAATGTGTCTCAATTGCGGTATTGTTCGTAATAATTTATAATTGTCTGCAAATTGTCGAAATTTATCAATATACTTATTTTTCAAATCATTAATTACAGTAGCAATCTGTCTTTGATTCCTCATAAGTGTGTCCTCGTTTCTTGCTATACTTTCAAAATAATTTTTATAAAGTTCTTCGTCGTCTGAATCTAACGTTCCAAATAAAATCTTTGAAATTTTACCTCCAATATTAATAAGTCCTCTTTTTACTCTTATTTTTCCATTAACAAGTTCTTCTAAAGTTTTAATATTAATTGTATTCGAATGTTGTAAATATTCATAATGCGGCGTTTGTGTAAATCCCAATAATTCTTTATTTTTCAAATTATCAATTTCTTTCTGATACTTTAAAATAAGATCCTCGACTTGTTTCAAATCAATATGATAAATCAGTTGTATATTTTTCTTTGTTATATACGCTTTTCCAAGTAAAATGGGGAGTATATTATTTTCCAAGGGAGTAATTTTAATACTGGTTATTATAATTATCTTTAGTATTATAAGAAGGAAAACGAAGTGTTTCATCTTGAATCTGAAACAAAAGTATTTAATGTTTTTTTCCGTTGTTTTAAAATCTTTTTATGATAAATATGTTTGTTTTTCACATCTTGTATACGGTGTGAATCAATCTCACGAATATTTGTCTTTTTATAAACTGGATCGAGTTTACGCGTTATTGGATTTTTTAAATACGTTGGGTTTTCATTTAAATCATGGTCCTTTTCAGCTAATCGTTTTATATTCAATTTATCTAAATGTTCTGTGGCCTTTTTCTGACTTTTATTTAATTGTACAGCAATATCGTTCAAGTTTTCGATGTAATTTTCAATATAATTCTGCACTTTTTCGTTGTGCGTTTTTTCTATTGGCAAGGAATAATTTAAATCAGCTTTGATTATTTGCATCGGAGTCATTTCTAAACTGGAGTGATTGGAATTATTGTAACTAAGTAAAGCCTGTGCTAATTTATTTTGAAACGTTGAATTACTGGAATTGATAACTCTTAATTGTTCAGTTAACGTAGAATGAAACCTCTCTACAAGTGCATTCGAATTCGGATTGTAATTCGAAATGTAATGAATTTCTATTTGGTGTATTTTACAAAAATCTTGAACCACACTATTTTTGAATTCAAGTCCGTTATCGCACGTTATTTTATTTGGTATTCCATAATGGCTAAAATATAATATCAATTTATCTACAATTTCTGTTCCAGTTTTTTGTAATAGAGGATAACATTGTCCTAACCTAGAGAACGAATCAATAATGCTCAAACAATAAGTTTGTCCAAATCTTATAGTATTACAATATATGTGTGTAAATGGTTTTGATCCTATTGGGTTCGGTTTAAATTGTAATTGAATCGGCGTTCTCTCATATTTATTTTTCTGACATATCTCACACGAGTTAATATAATTCTGTACGTCTTTATTCATATTCGGCCAATAATATTTACGTCTCAAACTTATTAAATTTTCTCTCAATCCGCGATGAATAGTTTTGGTTTCATCATATTGCTGAATTCGTAGTAATTGTTCCTCTTTATCTTCGACATCTTCCACGAATATTCTAGAAATTTTAAATTGTAGAGTTTTATAATTGAAATTATTTTGTAAAATTCGTATAAAGGGTTTTTCTAATTCTTCAGAGGCAAAATATATAGTATATGATTTTTGAGGTTGAACGTATTCTTTAATAAATCGGAAAATATCTCTATCAATCGAATTAATGGAGACTCTAAAACGTAATTTATCTCCGAACAGTTTCACTTTCGTCACATTATAACTTGGACCTATCTTCAAAATAATTTGTAATGGATAAGCATTAATACTTCTTTCAGTGTAAGGGAGCTCCAAGATTGGATTTTCAGTATTACTATGAACTGTTATATCGCTATGGACAATTATGTTTCCTGATTGTAATTCAGTTAAATCTTCATCATTTAAAACGGGCAATTCTGCATTAGGCTCAGTTAAAAGATTTAAACATTCATCTAATTCGTCGTCTGTTACATTATTAAAAATTGATTCATTATCTTCAATTGCATTAAAATCTATAAATTCTTCATTCATTTCAGTATGCAGTGGCGATAAATAATAAATAATTATTTTCACTTTGCATCTTGCAAAAATATACTTTATCATATTCAAAATAATAGGCCATTTTAATTCATCTAATCCGCATGCTATACGCGGTAAAGCTAAATGAGTTTCATTTCTTGACTCCATAAGTTTTCTTAAATATAAAAGGGAATTAAATACATTTTCGTATGTAGGTTTATCATAATAGGATTTCTTGGTTATCAAATAGTAAATAACACGGTTTTTATTTTGAACGATAGCTACTTCTCCTACTTTTTTATTTTGCGATTTTAATTCATCTATATTTCCAAATTTTCTCTTAAAATCTCGGGCAATGCCTCTACTCATATGGAAATCTTCTGTTACGCAATGGGCTAACGAATATTTATTAGGGGCTTTAAATAAATTACCTTGTTTTTCTTCAATATTATGACAATTGGGAATATTATTTGTTTCATATAGTTCCGTAAAGTTTTCATACGTAATGTCATTAAAATATGCGAAGTCTTTATTTATAATCGTATTTTCACCATTTTCCAATATTATTCTACTTAATGCATCTGCATGATTCATTGATCCTTTTCTATATTTAATTTCATAATCAAATTCTTCAAGTTTAATACGCCATCTCATTAATCGTGAATTAGGTTCTTTCAAAGAGAATAACCATGTTAAAGGTTTATGATCCGTATAAATTGTGAATTTTCTCCCGTACAAATAAGGACGAAAATGCTTGCATGACCAAACGATCGCGAGTAATTCTTTTTCTATGGTGCTATATCGAGATTCTGCTTCAGTAAGCGTTTTACTAGCATAAGCAATTGGAAGGTCATTCGGAGGAATGCCTTGAGATAATACAGAACCTATCGCAAATCCTGATGCGTCTGTAGTTAAAACAAAGGGTTCTTTATAATTCGGATAACGCAATATCGGCTCGTTCATTAAACTTCTTTTACATATTTCAAAAGCTTCAATGTATTTGGGATCATCAATATTAATTTTCGCATTTTTCTTCAAACATATTGTTAAAGGTTTAGTAATCTTTGCAAAATTAGGAATAAATTTTCTATAATATCCGACTAGACCAAGAAATGATTTTATTTCTTTCTGAGTTTTAGGAATTGGAAATTGTGAAATCACTTTCAATTTATTTGGATTCGGCTTAATTCCTTCTGGCGTAATAATATGTCCTAAAAATTCTATTTCTTCCTTGAAGAAATGACATTTATCTAATTGAATCTGAAATTGTTCTTTCTTTAAGACTTCAAGAACAGTATGAATATTTGCTAAGTGTTCCTCGACTGATTCTGAAAATATAATTATATCATCCATGTAGATATAGCAAATTTTTCCAATATAATCTTTAAGTATTTCGTTCATGCATCTCTGAAATGTTCTAGGGGCATTTTTTAATCCAAATGGCATTCTAAGAAATTCATAATGTCCGTTATCAACTGTAAAAGCGGTTTTTTCAATAGATTCTTCATCTAATTCAATTTGATGAAAACCAGATGCTAGATCAAGAGTAGTGAAATATTTTTTATTTCCAAGTTTATCTAAAATATTTTCGATTTGGGGTAAAGGATATTGATCATCTATAGTTTTATCATTCAATTTTCTATAATCTATAGCCATGCGCCATTTAGTTTTTCCGGATAAATCTTGCTTCTTTGGGACCATTACAATGGGAAAAGACCACGGAGAAATGCTCGGTCTAATAATTTTCTTTTCTAATAAATCTTCAATTTGATTTTTAATTTCCTCTTTATGAGTTTCAGGATATCGATATATTTTACAGTGTACAGGTATTTCATCGCTTGTACGAATTTTATGTTTAATTCTACTTGTAAAATTCAATGGTTGTCCTGGCAACTGAATAGCTTTTGAGTTCATTTGGAGAATTTTCATTAATTGATTGCTTAACTTGGGTTCCAAATGACTAAGATCAACAGGGATTTTTACTGGATTTTGACATACTTGTTGATATTTAAAAGGAATTCTACAATAGGTATTCATTAATACTTGGTTTTGAAAGTCTAACGCTAAACCGTATTTATTAAGAAAATCGGCTCCTATAAGGCCATCGTAATTATTATGAAATTTATAAAGTACAAAAGGGTGACTATCATTCATACGGAATTCTGAAAATAAAGGAAGTAATACCTTTTCATTTGAAGTTTCCTGCTTCATGCATGCAGTTAACGTTGTTTCTTCTTGAAAAATATTATCATAGAAATTATTATAAGCAAATTTTGGATCTATCAAACATACTGAACAGCCACTATCTATTAAAAGTTTACATTTTGGATATTCAAATTCAATAAAGGGCAATTGATTGGAATGATTAATATTATAATTTAAGTCAATTCGTCTTCTTGGGTAACTTCGCGAAAATTTCGACTATTAATGTCGTGGTTTCTTGACGTTGAAGGTTTACAATAATTGAATTGATTTTCATTTCTCTGTTTTCTAGTATCTAAATGCGTTAATTCTTCGAAGTAAAAATTAGGATTATTATGTTGATTTCTGTTCTGATAATTATTATGAGCATTATTATGATAGAAGTTACGTTGAGGATTTGGATTATATTGCGTAGAGTAATTTGAACGTTTCTGGGGATAATTTCTTGTCTGAATTGACATCTTCTCTGGAGGGGTAGTAATTCTTTGATTGGGATTTGGTTTAAAAACATTACTTGAATTATTAGGTTTAAAATTATTATTATGATTTGGGTATTGGTAATTAGTATTTCTCTGAGTAAATTGAACTGGCTGCGAAGGAAATCTAGGTACTTCGCCGTAATTATTAAATGAGTGATTTGATCTATTTTGTGAAGTATAATTAAAGTTTCTTGGAACATTTTTCGAATGATTCTGAGCAAAATTTTTATTTTTTCTACTCCTATCAAGTAATTCGTATTGGGCTAGATTGCACATATAGTCTTTCGTTGCATTTACTGTGTCATCAAAAGAAAATTCATTATTTGTTATTAAATATGTTCTTAGCTCCATGGGTGCGTTTGATATTAGAACAGTTTTACAAATTTTCAAAATATTATTCTTATAAATTGCTTTTTCTGGATCTGGCATTCTATCTGCGTCAATTCTATAATTTATTCTTATTTTCAAAGAAATTATTCGGTCTATAAATAATATTATATCCTCATTGGGCTTTTTGTTTAAAAATTGCAATTGGTGTATCAAAACGTCAAGGTTAATTTGATCACCAAATTTTGTATATAAGAAATTTTTGAGAACATCCCAATTATTCGGAATGTCAGACGTTGCTACTTCTGCTAGGGCTCTATCTATGAGTTTTGATTTGACCACTGCGAAGCAATAATTTTTCACCATAATGTTTTCGTTTACGAACATCGCTAAATAATCATCAACACTTTTTATGAACGAATGCAACTCGTTCTCAACACCAGAAAATTTGGGTAACAGCATACCAAACTTTTCAGCTAGTGATAAATCTACTGCCATTTTCTTTGTTTTATTCTTACGACCTCTAAATTGTTTAATCGACGTAATATTGAATTATTTTAATATTTCACTTATTCAATCAATTATATCAGTTATATCAATTATTATGTGATTATATCAATTATCAATTATATCAATTATTATTTCAATCAAATTGTCGGTTTTTTCTTAAGAAACCTAGGAAAAACTATTGTAATCGGTTTTTGAAATAAGAAACCTAGGAAAAACTTTATAAATCGGTTTTTGAAATAAGAAACCTAGAGAAAACTTTATAAGTCGGTTTTTTGGAAGAAACCTAGAAAAACTTTATAAATCGGTTTTTTGGAAGAAACCTAGAGAAAACTTTATACAAGTTTTACGCTCAAAACTTGGGGAAAAGGTTGACTAATTTTGGGCCAGATTAGGTAAACTGGGAGTAATTAAAGGATTGCTCACCACGTTGTCTTGTTGAAATGAAACCGTCACGTGGCGCTACTCGGGTGATCGGGCTCCTGTCTTCTTCGCCTAGTTCTTCTTGTGCTCAACGGTTGAAACCGACGGTGTTGTAGACTGGATGGACCTCTTCTTTTCCAGGAACTCACAGAATTTAACAAAACCGGCACAATCCCAGACCTCGTCGCCAATTATGTTTTTCGGGAGGAAGACTTCGTTTTAAAAAAAAAACTACTTTACTTTATTCAATACAATACAACGTTAATACTTGGTAGAGCTACTAGATCGATTAATTAACTGACTAGAAAATGTCATTCACAGATATTTATAATATTTCTTATCTCATTCTTCCTGCGTATTGACTGCAGGTGTTCATTGCTTAGTCTGCAAAATACAACATAGTAATATATCGAATCAATGGTAAACAGATAAACAATGTATCTAATTAGTATGGGGCCATATTATGTAATTATATATATATATATATATATATATATATATATATATATATATATATATATATATATATATATATATATAAATACATAGAGAATAGATTCTTGGGATAGCAGCAGATTGGATGAATTACTCTTTTTCCTTTATAGCTTAAGCTTTCGATAACTTTATTTTTATCTTCTTCAGAAGCACTACAAACATCGACAAAGTGAGGTATACATGTAAAATGGAATAAATATAACAAACTTACAGGATTTGAGATTATAAAATTCAAAGGTGTTCATATATCAGAATATCGACATATATATATATTTGAAAACCATGAGAAGTTCGGACGAAAACGAAAAATATATTTTTTTTTGGATTGATAAATGTCAGTATTGACAAATATCATTGATATTTCTTGGCGATGTTACTGAAATGATTCAAAGGAGTGATCGTTTACAAATTGAGGAAATTAGCATAAATTGAACTGAGATCTTCTACATCTCGTCTATTATTCATAGAATATATATATGGTAAATTCCTGGATAGTCTTAAATAACAATAAAAACAATAACAATAATTTTATTAATAAAACCAATCTTCAAAAAGGGTGACCCAACAATAGAAAAAATTTACAGACCCATAAACATACTAACAATTTCTCCAAGTTATAGAATGAAAAGTTTTTTTTCAGTGTAATAATCATTCAGCAACTGCCAACATGGCTACATAAGAAATCGTTCCACGGACACAGCAATAAACAGCTCCGTCCAAGAAATGATTTCTATCTTTGAAAATAAAGAACATAATATACTAGATGTATTCTTGGACCTAACGAAGGCCTTTGAGTCTATTCTTCACGGGATTCTCTTGAAAAAACTGGAGATATCAGAAGTTAGAGGAAATGCACTCATGTGGTTTGAATCGGGCACAGAAGGTGGAAATCAAGAATGAAGGTGTGCACTATTTTTCGGAGCTAACAGGGCCGATTCTAGGGTATTGGCCGCCCGCGTGCAGAATCCACATGATTTTCCTTAGCCCTTAGCCCCCAATCATATCAATTTTTTATCAATAAAATTCTAACTTCATGATTATATAACAGGTGGTAGCTATGAAGACAGTTCTTAGAATCTGGGAACAGGGACAATGGCACAATGATGGGATGTTCAGGGGGCATGCGGGAGCTCTCAAATTGGTGATAGATGCTTATGCATCCCTTCTCCATAAAGGGGACCGCATGCTTACTAGCTTCTGTTTGGACGAACCCTACCGGCTGATTGTTCCTGATAGAGACCATTGGTCTAATACAAACAGGTTACTTGAACCTGAAGGCCCTACATGGTTCACCGACGGCCCCGTAAGATCTACGGGGACTGGTGCTGGGATCGTGGGACCTCGCTTCGAGTAGTCCATCCCCTTAGGAAAGGATTGCTCGATAACGCAGGCGGAATTGTATGCAATTCTTGTCTGCACACTGGAAAATATCCACAGAGGTTTCTCTGGTAAACACATATACATATGTTGTGACAGCCATGGAACATTGAAAGCCCTTGCTGAGGCAAGAGTCAATTCACACTTGGTAGGAGAATGCAGGGAGGCTCTGCGTGAGCTAGGCTGCCATAACTTTTTGAAAGTTATTTGGTGTCCGGCACACGCCGGCATCCTCGGCAATTAGGAGGCAGATGTACTGGCCAAGCAGGGGGCACGATCAGCTTTTGTTGGTCCAGAGCCGTCGCTCCTCATCTGCCGAACAACTGTTGGACATTTCTTTAAGAGATGGCTAGACAGTGAATTTTCCTCTACATGGAGTACGGGAAGTGGTCTTAGGCAGTCGAGGCTTCTCATTGAGAGGCCTACCTCTGTAGCTGAGGTCAAAAAATTCCTGGCCCTTGAGAGGAAACAACTGAGTCTGGTAATTGGCACATTAACTGGCCACCTGTTTAACAAACATCTTAATAAAATGGGACTGACTGCTCAAGGTACCGCTGGTGCAAGAGCACAGATGAAACCGTTGAGCATATGCTGTTCAACTGCAACAACCTTAATGAGTTAAGGTCAACACACCCAGGAAACCCTACATCTAATATTTCCATGGTGAGAGGGACCCCTCCCTGTCGACTCACGACATTTCTGTTGACGTGTCTAAGGAACTGAGTCTCTTGTTCTACAGGCGGATGAACAATAGGCCACCAGGCCTCGGTTCTGCCAGACAAGGCACCGCAGATGAAGAAGAACTTCATGATTTGTCCTCCATCATCCTTGTAACATCAACTTTTTATTTTTACAGCAAAGAATGATCAAAAAACATCATTTCAAGAAAAAATATCTCAATCATATACTTCTTTTGATGTACCATAATCTTACATGACAAATATACATTTGGCGAACGTTGATAAATATTTTTTTATTACTCTCGCCTTTCGAAAACAATACAATAAATATATCTTTTTTTGATTGTTCATTAGTATTATATTAGTTACATCATGGAAACATTACAATACTTTTTTGCGAGACTACGTATACGCAAAATCATTTATAATATTGTCGTTCGAAATTTTGTTCATTAGTTGACTATCTGCACCTCAGAGCTAAATCTCTTAGTTTTTCTTGACTAAAAGTCGTTCGTGGGTAATTCTTCACTCTCTTCAAGCAAGGGAAGCTTTCCTCACCTGAACAATTGGTCGCTGATGATATCTAAAAACCCCCGATTTCGTCACTCATTCACTGATGATCATAAAAACTGTTAGGGTACTTCCCGATGTCCCGTGAAGTTGAAATTTGGTATGTGAGCTAGTTTCAGTACACAAACATCGGAAAAATTCCCAAACTTGAAACTTTCATCCCCCAACCCTTAGAACCAGTGGATGTATAAGTGTGGATGTTTGGGATTTGAAATTTATGCATAGTTACTGCTCGTTATGAATAATAAAATAGATATTTCCTAATTTTCAGTAACTCAGTTCCCACATTTCAAATAATGGGGGTGAAGTCTGACAAAACACCCCATAATATGTATTTTTAACAAATAGAATTTGGCGTCTTTTCAAGTAAATGAATGTAATATTGTGGTTTTATATTCGTCTTGATGTGGTTCCCCACGTATAACCACAACCACATTTTTCAATGAATATAAATATAAATAATTATTATACTCGCGTCGCGGTTCATACATACGGGATTCAGCGAGGGAGCAGGGAGCGTGCTACTCTGCGATTCAAACTAACAGAGGCGAGAGTGCCGAATACGGCCGAACTCAATAGCAGAAAGTATGTATAAATTCACGTCACATCCTATCGGTCGCTCTCGCTCACTCAAAGGAGAGGACTGAGGAATCGTTCTGACTGGTTCTCCGGATTAAAAATTCGACGGATTAGAATTTGAATGCGCTGAAGTGTCTTTCTCATTGAAATATTGAGTACTGAATGTTCTTAGATAGATATAGCATACATACATTATTCGTCTAGAATATCTTCTGAAGGGTTGTTTAAGTTCAAGATAGTTTTATTTAGATTTGATAGGCTTGAAGCTAGGTAGATACCTACAGATATTGTCTTCACTTTGAATGTTGTTGTTTTCAAACATGGATTGTGAATTAGTTTCCCTCGAAATAGATCTGGGACCGTGTTGTCATCGTGTGTTTCATGTGCCGGGGGATGGTTCCTGTCTTTTTCATTCCTTGGCATATTTAATGTATGACAAAAAAGACCTTGAGGTGGCCTTGCAAATCAGAACTGCTATTGTGCGATATGTTGTAGTCAACATAATGACCTACAATTGTATACTTGTTCCGAAAATGGGGACTTCTATCGTGATCCTGATTGTTATTCACGGGAAATGTTGAATAGTAATACCTATGGCGGTACCTCTAAACTGATGGCTGCAGCAGCTATTTATCCGTTCACCTTTGAGGTCTATCAAGATAACATTTCGAGAGGAACTTTTTCTCATATTGGCGGTCCTGTTAAACGATTGCGATTTAGTGGACTTTCTTTGAGTGGACACTATGACGTCCTCGTTCCGATTAATGTTTGTCCAACATCCAATAATATCGTTTTCACTCCGAAGAAGGCAGGGAGGCCTAAAAAAAATAAGGGAGGAAGACCAAAAACTTCCGAATTGTCCCAAAGTGAACAGATTCGGCAGGCTGCAACGAACTATCGTAAAAATCATGCTGAAAAACGGAAAAATACCGTTCTGAGTTATTCTCAATCGCACGCCGAGCAACATCGTGAATCTGTAGTACGATATTCAGCTTCTCATTCAGAGGTTAATCGTGAGGCAGTTGCTCGATACTCTGCCTCTCACCCAGAAGTTAACCACGAAGCAGCGCGTCGTAAAAGATTAAACGAAAAATTACTATTTAAAATGAAAAATGTTGAGCAAATAATGCAAAGTTAAGTTTTAAAATAAACGATAGGCTGGAAGCTGAAAGATTTGTTAAATGGTCTCTTTACAAAAGACAACGAACATTAGGTAGTCTATTAAGAACTGCTGAAAAAATAAAGAATACGTGTATGTATGCTTTAGAAAGGTTGAAAGAATGTCCTGATAATATAACTGTATATGAAAAACTTGAAATGTTTCTCGGAAAACTTGAGCATCGAAATAACCAGGAAACATTTTATAGAGAGTATGCTTATAAAGTTTACAGTGACCAAAACCCAATCACAATTGATGACACAGGCAAAGCTGTCTTTGAAAAAACGGTAAAGCATGGTAAAGGTTTAGTAAGGAGTTGTAATACTGCCATATGTGCATTGAATGAAGAATTAATATTTCAATTAAGAAGTAGATTTGAAGAGTTTTACTGTGAATCACCAGCAGAGCTGTATCCACTATATTTGAACAGACGTCTTAGGGCTCATATTTCTTACATTAACAAGGTAAAGTCCCATTCTCCACGATTAGGAACGATTATCAGAGAAATGTATCAACTACAAAGTGATTGCGATCAATTGAAAGAAATTGATACTGCGTTAAGAACCGTAAACCCGAATAAAATAAAAGAATTAGGAGAAAATTCCGTACCTGAGAGTATAGACGTTGAATGCACCGAACATCGAGAAATTGTGGAAGATTTTATTATCAAAGAGTTTGGAGATGCATTCAAATTACTTTCTAAAAAAATTTTGGATACACCTAAATTGGAATGTATGTCCTGTAATAAACTTGACTGCTCCAAATATATTTCTAATCTGAACCTTTTACGAAAGCCCATTTCTTCGAATGCTAGGTAACAGCTCATTGAATACTATAGTTCTAAAAATATGGATCATAGCCCATATATATGTCACACATGTCTCACAAAGATGCGCGCTAACCAAATTCCAGCTATTTGTGTCCTCAATGACTTATTTGTCGATGCAATTTCATCAAAGATAAGCCAGTTAAATGATTACGAAAAGATCTTAATACAGCGTGCAAAGGCATTCCAAGTAGTCGTATCGATGAATCCAGTAGCGAACAAATCTTTGCCAAAGCGAGAAATGGTGAAAAAATGTAAAGGTAGGACTTTTCATTTACCTTTGCCTTTAGAGGAAGCATTGAATAAATTGCCTAAGCCACAAGATCCCATAAACAAGAACCAAGAACTTTACATTATCATTATACGAGGACGAATAACAAAATCTAAGATTATTTGGGAAGATATAGTTAATATTGATAAAGTATATGCCGCACTCTGTTACTTGAAGAAAATGAACCCACTTTACTGTGAAATGAAATTACCAAATATTCCTAAACATTTATTTCAAACAATCAATAGAAATCTACAATATGTAGTCGAAGAAAATAATGATAAATTTGATCAAAATAATAAGAAAGCTTTTGATCCATTTTTGACACAGATAAAGGTAGATAGTAACTCAATAGATTACGACCAATATACTATATATCCATTGTATGAAAAAAGAGAAAAAAGCATCAATTTCAGATCTCTATCAAATGAAGACAGTGATTACAACACCTATCTATTCCACAGACAAGGATCTTGATGTGAAATGTTTTCCCTATTTGTTCCCAAATGGAAAATACGGCCAATTTCATACACGTCCACAAAGGCTAACGTCAAGTGAATATATAAAATCCAGATTGATGTCCAAACATTCAAGATTTAGATTAGATCAACAATATTTATTTTTTTTTACTTCACGACACGAATGTCCGCCAGTTAAATTCAGGTATATTCTATAAAATGAATACAGTCAATCAGAAACAAATGATAACTGATGGACAGTATCTACAAATGTTGAATAATGATGAATTGGAAGGAGATCTAACTGCTCTATTCGCTAGGCTGCGAAACACTGAGCAGTATTAGAAAAAACCCAGCAACGACGTGAACTGCATGACACAACACTATGGACCAGCCACTTGGTTTCTGACTATGAGCCCGTCAGAGTGGTTGTGGGACGATTTGAGAGAATAATGCTCTCATTGACGTAGGGTCATCCACGTTTACTTGTGGACAAGCTTATGTAGCACTCTCTCGAGTGAATAATTTGCAAGGTGTTCACCTTATAAACATAGACTATAGTTGTATAAAAGCACAACAATCAGCTTTAGTTGAATATACTCGTATCGGCCTGATTTATCGATCATTGTCAGTAGGAAAACCAAAATGAAAAAAGGCAAAGATAGGGAGTGGGCTATGAAAAGCTCAAGAAATTAACCCGAAAAAAAAAAGGAAAACTGATCAAAAAAGGAAAAAATGAACACAAAATAAATTAACAAGAAAAACTTAACCTTATAAGCAATTCAGTCCCTGAATTCCAACTGCTAGGATTATTCATGCTCATTTGTATTCCATATAATAGATGATGCCCTAATACTTTGTAAAATTGCTTAATCTTATCAATGAACCCATTTAATATATTATTTATTATTTGTTATATTATACCATATCAAATCGTATCGTATTAAATTATTATATTCAAATATTATCAGGAAAAAAAGAGAAAAGAAAATGTCATAAGCAACTTACAAAAAGAAGTGAAATCCAACCAAAAACATTTTTATGTAAAATATTGCCAAGACGAGGCCGTATCCCTCACATTATCAAAAAGTTATCAGATCTCATGTGGGGCCAAGCTGCTAACTCCTCTTTAACTTCACAAGTCCCTATTTCACAAACTCTACGCCTTGGACAAAATGAGTGACTTGTCCGTTTCCTTACTATGAGAACTATTGTATAACAGAAAAGTTTTGAACAGCGGATGCATTCTTCACCTTACGCTCATGTAGCGGAAGAGAAACGGCCAAGTCACTCATTTTGTCCAACTTTTTGATAATGTGAGGAATACGGCCTCGTCTTGGCAATATTCACCAAGAAAAAAAATGCAGGGCATTCCTTGTGCACTGTCGATCGAAGTGACAACAAAGATTTATCTCTAATTTCTGAAATTCGTATTTTGTGAATGAATAAAATTTTTTTTTTAATATTTAGTCGAAATAAAAAATTCATGACCTAAATTTGCCGCCCCTCAAAATTTGCTGCCCTAGGCTCCAGCCTACTCAGCCTGTTGGTAAATCAGACATAAAAAATTTAGAGTTATCTTTGATTTGTGAGATTTCGTCTGCCGATACTCAACGATCCCAGGGATCAGTGGCTTCCTTTTCCTCCATTCATATTCATAAACGAGAATAAGTTATTGTAAAACTCATCGAGATTTTTCAGTTTGTTTATACGAACGATCGCAACATCTGGTATCGATATCTGGAGGAGAGATAAAGAAAACGTGTTCCTTGTGTAGTTTTGCTGATAGTGGTGCATGATTTAAAGCTGAGTTCACACTGAGATCTCTATATTTCGCAAAAATGCCTTCCTGCTCTGTATGTACAAAAAGCATCATCACGAAAGAGCGAATATCTTGCTCAAGTTGTAAAAACATCTTCCATGCTTCTTGCGTGAATTTGACTCAAGGTGAGGTTGCATTCTTCAGAGACAACCCAACTAATTTCACGTGCCCTCCCTGTGTTAGCAATGTGCGTCTTTTGCGCAGCAACTCAGGTGGGGAAACATCCTTACCTTTTAGGGCCCCCGCACCGAGCCAGTATCCTCTCGAGTTCAAGGAGATTATGTACAAACTCTCCATATTGGACAAGATCGCTGATGACATTGCTTCCATTAAGGCAACACAACTGGAACTTTCAGCCCAAATGGCCAACTGCAATGAAACCCTTATTAAGCATACTCAGGCTTTGGGCCAACACCAGAAGATTCTAGATGATCACCAACATAAAATCGATAAGATTAATGCATCCCAGGTTACCCTTTCTGCTAACATCACCGATATGGTGAGCAGAGTGAAGAGCATTGTGGTGGTTGCCAATTCTGTAAAGGCCATGGTGGGTTCCGTTCCTTCTAATGAACTCAATCCTGATGAGATTCTGCTTCGCTTCAAAAGATTATTATTATTATTATATTTATTAATTCAGTAATCAAAAAATACAAACTAAATTTATATGCTACAACTATTTCCACATATACAAAGTATAAATCAGTATAACTAAATAAATAAGAGAATTACCTCGAGTACAAAAACCAGGTGGTCATGTCCTGTATGAGGATTAATCTTCAAAATGAAAATTTTGCTTGAAATAAAAAAAAACAAATAATCTGTGAAATAATCAAGTGAAAACAAATGAATTCTTGATATCAATCAAATCAGAAATATGTTTCCTATCTTGATTTCCTATCCATAATTTCAGTCTGAGCTTAAACTGGTTCAATGTACCACTGTCCTTAATATACTGGGGGATATTATTATACAGGGTCTTTCACGAGGAACCTCACCCATATTTATACGGGAAACTACTGAACGTATTTTCATGAAATTCAGCACTTATAAGTATTTCACGATGCTGATGAAATGTAAAATTTTCAAGGCATGAGCACCTCCGGTTTTTCCGGAAATGACGTCAACTTCCGTTTTTCAAATTAGAACACCATTTTTTTATTGTAGAAATAGATTCCTTAGAAAATTTCAAGTTATTTTGATGTAACATTTTTCAGATTTGGTTGGAAAATTCTCTCTGAGCGGGAAAATTCGAGAAAAAAATCGAAAATAGAGCTCCGCTGAAACAAGAATAACTTCGAGGTTTTTGGATGAAAAATTTTCATTTTTGGGATTTTTCAAGATGTGAGATTGATGTATCCACTTTGAAAATCGAAATCGCGATTCATGATACAGGGGGTGAAAAAATCGCTTTCAAAGTTAGAGATGACAAAATCGTGAAAAATCAACTTTTTCAAATTAGAACCCAATTTTTTTTATGGCAGATATTGAATCTACGTTAAAAAATAATGTGAGTGTATGCATCACACCCTTGCCCTAAAGTGGATATTTTCTGAGTTATTCACAAAAAAACTCTTTTTCGTCTTGAATTTTCAGCTATTTCTTTTCCCTTCATGCCAAAAAGATGAAATTTTCAGGAACTGTTACTTAAACCATGTTTTAGATTTTACTACCCTAATATGCAAGAGAAAAAAGTTACAGGTTGTTCCTAAATAGATGGCGAATTTTGATTTGAATTTGTATCGGAAACCTCTTTATTTCAACTAATCGGCCATCGGTTTTCTCTCCAGTGATAAATAAATAATTACTTATGAACCATATGCAAAAACTTACCATGTTTTATATTCTTTTTTTTTAATGATAGATATCATTAATTACATCTTCCAAATTCCTCTTTATTCAGTAGCATTTTGTGTATACTATTAATTTGGTGATAATTCGTATTAAGTTATAAAATCGATCACTATGCCCAGGGGCGGATTTACTCATTGCGAGGCCCTGGGCGGGAGCTTTTCGTAAGGTCCTTCTTCCTTCGTGAATCTAGTTTCACAAAGCGGTGTTAGTGATAACGCTTTTACATAATCTTTTAAAATCGCCCATCTCTGAGTTGAGCCGGCAAACAGATATACAACCTTTGTAGCAAACGAAAAAAGATTTAGCTGCATCTCCTAAGATGAGATTCCAGCTATGACTCCCACAAGGTAAAAATTAAGCATGTAGATTCATTTCGAGAATAACGGTTTTGGACACCACTTTTTTCACCACGCATATTGGCTCCGTTATCATATCCTTGAACTCTGCATTATGTAATCAGTCAAACTCTCAGCTGTGTTTTTTTCGACGACTAAAAAATCAATGAAATGTTCTTCAATCTCAGCTGTATTAGTATTAAATTTTCGGTTTCGAAAAGAAGATCATAAAAATTAAACTATTTATTTTTACGATCCAGATGAACAGAATAGGAAGTTCCATGGGAAATGTCACCATCTTGTATATTTCCTATTGAAAACAGTGGTTTCTTGTAATATTTGTATCGAAAATTTCTCTGCAAATTCCACCATATATGACTTTTTCTGGGATTGCCCGAGCGATAGAGGAGCCCCAGTGAAGCTCGAAACAGTTCGGGGTAGTAGTGTTGTGCAACTTAGATACTTTTGAGTATCCGATACTGAAGTATTATCTATTGGATAAATTCATTGGATTGTTGGTATTCAAATTTGAACTTACAAAAGCCACACTGAAAAAATAGGTGTCAGAAACCAATGAATTGAATTAATTTCTTAATTCAATAAGAAGAAAAAATTTGAACTTAGTCGAAAAATGTGAATATGACCAAAAACAATGGTTTTTCATCAGAAAAAATAGGATATAACGAAACTGCACAGTATTCTCATCTCTAATCACTAGATTCGAAAAAAAAACAGATTTTGTGCTCCTCCTTCCGTAATTCTCTACAATGGAATGAATTCGCGCATAAGACGACAATTGAACGAATATTTCAAAGGGACTGCCAAAGAACAGTCAACAGGGCTATAAATATTTTATGAGGTTTCAACATCTGGGATAAGTAAACATTGTTCCCAGATACTTAGATTATTTTTACCCTAATTGTGTTGTGTTATTTTACATTCTATTCTTCCTACTGATCTGGTGGGTCAGACATCTGGTGCCTCAATTACATATTTGGACGTTCCGACAAGGCGCAATATTCAAAAACTACATAATGTTTTTTTCAATTTTATTTTGAATGAATGTATTGGCTAACGGACTTCTTTCGAACTTTCCCCTTGTTTAATTAGAGATCTAAATCAATATCAAAATTTGCTCGGGTTTTTGCGCGCGAGGCCCCACGAAGAGCGAGGCCCCGGGCGATTGCCCCGTTCGCCACCCCCTAAGGCCGCCACTGACTATGCCTAATTTTACCAATGAAGATTATTTAAATCTCATTCTACTTCATGGGCAATGTAATAAAGTTGTAGATAGAACGATTCGACTGTTCATTGAGCGGTTTCCTGACCGACCCAGACCAACGAGAGATACCATTAACAGAACCATGACAAACTTGAGAAATGTCGGATCTTTCGTTGAGAAAACTATACACAGAGAAAAAAAGTGTAGTAAAAGATGAGAACAACGAAATTACAGTTCTTGCATATTTTCGTGTGAATCCTCAAAATTCTCTCAAAGATGCCGAGATTGATCTGGGATTATCTCAATCGAGTGTTTGGAGAATTTAAAAAAAACATAAAATGCACCCATATAAATTCAATCTCTCTTCAGTCCTTCACCCTACGTGAGGGTATGGTGACATCATGCATTCACCCTCCTGACTTCTTCGGCCTAAGTTATTCGGTTCCGCGCCATGTGTGAAGCCTCCGGTAGGTTGTGGCCCACTAGGGTCTTAACCTGGTCTATCCACCTTTTAGGTGATCTTCCACGTGCTCGTCTTCCCTCTACTTTTCCCTCTATCATGAGTCTCTCCATTGAAGTGTCGTTTCTAGCAATATGTCCGAAATGCCTCAAAATTGATTGGTTGATTTTTGTGACCAGGCGTGTCTCAATTTTTAGTTCTTGAAGAATGGAGATGTTAGTTCGGTGGGCCGTCCATGGTATCCGTAACATCCGTCTGTATACCCACATTTCCAAGGCCACTCTCCGCCTATCACCCTCCTTCAGGTTCCAGGTTTCGGAGCCATACATGGCAATAGGGAAGATAAGGGTATTCGCAATGAGCAGTTTGGTGTTTCGGGTGATTTTTAAGAAAAAAAAAATTCTTTGCCTTTACGAAGGCACATCGAGAACATTTTTGAAACATAGATGAATTCTAAATAGTAATCATCGAAATGAATACCATTTTCAATTCCCAGGCTCAGAGATCTTTTATCATGAGGTTGGAGAAATGATATTAGATTTTGTCACTGAGATGAGAGATATACCGGTTTCGGCCTTGTTGAGCCTCATCAGTATCCCGCACATCTTCAGGACAAAATCTTCATAAAAAACTTCAGAATTTATAGCAATTGGTTGTGAAGCAATGAGTAAAATATTACAAAGTACTAAGGTGGTGACATCCAATTGCGTCAAAATGAAGTTTCACATCTCCAATCAAATGCAAAAAAAGAAATCTGTACTTCCTCTTTCACTGAATGAGATTTTAGCAGTGGCTCTATTCAGGGCCCGCTTGCTAGTTTCTCAAAGTCATGGAAACGCCCAATTCTTTTGTGACTGTGAAGCCTGATGTTTTTAAGAAAAAGAAAATTCTTTGCCTTTACGAAGGCACATCGAGAACATTTTTGAAACATAGATGAATTCAAATAGTAATCATCGAAATGAATACCATTTTCAATTCCCAGGCTCAGAGATCTTTTATCATGAGGTTGGAGAAATGATATTAGATTTTGTCACTGAGATGAGAGATATACCGGTTTCGGCCTTGTTGAGCCTCATCAGTATCCCGCACATCTTCAGGACAAAATCTTCATAAAAAACTTCAGAATTTATACAAGTTTTACGCTCAAAACTTGGGGAGAAGGTTGACTAATTTTGGGCCAGATTAGGTAAACTGGGAGTAATTAAAGGATTGCTCACCACGTTGTCTTGCTGAATGTGAAACCGTCACGGGGCGCTACTCAGGTGATCGGGCTCCTGTCTTCTTCACCTAGTTCTTCTTGTGCTCAACGGTTGAAACCGACGGTGTTGTAGACTGGATGGACCTCTTCTTCTTCAGGAACTCACAGAATTAAACAAAACCGGCACAATCCCAGACCTCGTCGCAAATTATGTTTTTCGGGAGGAAGACTTCGTTTTTAAAAAAAAACTACTTTACTTTATTCAATACAATACAACGTTAATCCTTGGTAGAGCTACTAGATCGATTAATTAACTGACTAGAAATTGTCATCCACAGATATTTATAACATTCTCTTTACTTATTCTTCCTGCGTATTCACTGCAGGTGTTCATTGCTTAGTCTGCGAAAATATAACATAGTAATATATCGAATAAATGGCATATAGATAAACAATGTATCTAATTAGTATGGGGCTATATTATGTAATTATATATATATATATATACAGCAAACCGCCTTTGGAGAGCCATACATTGCCAATTTGCCATCCTTTCGACGTCCGCTTGCAATCTGACGTCCGATATACGGACGTCGGATTGTCTTGAGAAATTTTCAGTGTTTTTCGACGTCATGGAACGTCCTGAGTCGTTATGCCAAATTTCGCCGATGACGTCAGATACTCTCATCTTGTACAAAACCGTATATTTCAGTCCAACCAAGGCACGATAGAGGCGCTGACTACCACTAGTTGCGTATATGATATATACGTTCTTTCTATTTCACATTAAGAGCATAAGACGACATGAGGTTTGGCAACATAGTCTCATAATCATTTTTATACGGTGCGATTACTAGACGTCTCTTATACTTGTTCATATAAAAAAACTCTGTTTCATTTGCATGACCTCGGTTTTCGCTTCCCCCATTTTTGAATACAGATATCTTCGTCTGATGAACGTCAAGAAGTGAAGCATATTAGGATGTATTTACTGACTTGCTTGGCGGCGATCTTCATAAAGCCTCGAGTTATGGAATATTATAAACCTTTTTTTCATTGAACTTTCCGGTTTGCCATACAAATTTTTTTTAGGGAATATTTTGGATAATCATCGAAAATGAGGAAACCTATGTGGGGAGACATTCATCGCTGAAATACGGATGAAGCGCTTCAGACGTCGATAAAAACAAAGAACACTACTATTGATCATCTCAATTCCACGTATTTTTTGACATAATCAACATATTCATTCTTGATTTCCCTTAAAAAATCCTTTTTTATCGTGCAGTATTAAAACTGGGAAAAATTTTAAGAAGATTTTGATAACTCATGATTTTTGCTAGGGAATATGGCTCACGAACTTTTCTATCTTCCAAATATTTTATGTAATACGGCTGAAACGTTTCGGATCGCTTTTGTACACTACCACTGTAACACGAGGATTATTAATCTCAAATTTTTCACTTCGATGTTTTCAACTTCAAACTTCAATTATACATAAGCGAGAGAAAGGGGCAAAGAACTGTGTGGTATGGAACCAATATTTGAAAACACTGGTATTTGTCTCACCATTAAAATCTTAGCCCTGAATAATATATCATCTGTCACGAATTATAAAAGAATCCATTTTCTCATAAAGCTACATTTTCAAGAAGAAGAAGGTACAAATTATTATTTTATTCAATTAATTCTTAGAAAAGAAATTCAGAGACGATAAAGGAGCCAATGACAATCCAATAAATACACAGTGTGATTCCGGAGGAGATCGTCAGACTTTAGATGAAGTTTGAGAGAGTCATTTTGATTAAATTTTCAATTGACATTCTACTGAGAGTTTGATTTTGCTTAGAAATTTCTCGAAAATACTTCCGATTAGATTTCCTCTCATTTCAATTTCAACCTCATAAAATTTCGTTTTTAGTTGTCCTAACCAAAAATTATCTAGAGAGTTCGAATCGAGCAATCATTGTGTTTAAGCAATAGGGCTCCCAGAAAAGTGCCAAAAATCAGCTGAATAATGGCTACTTGAAGTAGAATCTCAAAAGGGGAAGGCTAATAGGTACTATGTTTAATATTTCGGAATGAGTTTTTGAATTCGATCAAAATCTCAAAAAATCACGAATTTTAATATCGAAAATTCTTTATATGCCAATAATTTGACAAATGAATATGAAGTGGACCGAAAATAAACAAATTTCAGATCGTCACTTTTTTTCAAGTGAAATGACCCCAGGAGTCAATTTTGCGAGGGCCATTTTTCTTGGATGAACTTTTATATGTCCATTATCAGACGTCAAACCTAGTCGGAAGCGATCACGAATGAATTTATTCCGGGACGATATCAGAAGCATATCCTTTAATGAATATTCACGAAAAATATACATTTTTTAAATACGCTCATGCTAAAAATATACACATAAAATTCTTGCGTTCTCTCTTTGTTAAATATTCCTAAAAATTCCTTGAAAACGGAATCAACTGCATGGAAGCAGATTTTAGCGTGAATTGAGGTTCAGGTTTCGATATGATTTGCTTTATATTCACTTGTTTTTCTCCCATGAACTCATATATAATGGAGAACGGCATTATTCATCAAAATATAATCGATCAGATTATCAGAGTTGATTAATTGAGGATAATGAAATTTTCAGTTTGAACATATTTTTTTAACAGTGAATTTGTTTTTATTTAATCCTATGCTTGAGTGCAGATATTTTCAGAAATGTCGTCATGTGATCCCTTTTCAAGCTGAAGCTAATGTCGAATACAAATATGTATTGATATTAATTTGTCAGATTGGTTGATGTATAATGTTTAGAAATAATTGAAAATGTATCACGTACCTATTGAATAAATTCATCATCTGATCAAAGGGCGATTAATTGGAAGATTTCAATGTTCCGTTGGAGTAATGGGTAATTTTTAATAATGAGTCTAGAGCAAAAGCGGTTATGAAGAATTGAGAAATATAATATTGAAGTTATTGCAGAGGCAAGTTGCTTGTCAATATAAGGAATTTTCATCTACTACTGTTTGAAAGATACGAAAAAATGATGTTCACAAAATTAAAAGCAATCAACTCTCAATCTCTAGAATGATCGATAAATAAATTGGAAAATGTATAAGAAGCATGAACGAACAAAATCGTAGGTACTGTGATAAGGACTTATTTTACCGAAGTATATTTCTGTGAAAGAATACAATTTTCAGTTTGAAGAAAGTTGAAAGAAATTTTTCAGTTATGGGTTTTCCTCTTATCGGATGCCTCATTTATTGAAAGTATACATCGATGATGTTTTTTCAAGGAATCTCCTATTTTGCATTCATTGTTCTCAAAAACTAATCAACTCCATTGAGTTCACTCATTAGTGACCTCAACGAATCTGTGGGCTTTAATCAACTTGAAAGTTTTTGATCCATCCGCCAAAATCTCGTGAAACCCACAATTTCAAAATTCGATATCTGAAAAATTCAGAATGGATTCGTTATTATAATTTTCGACCAATTAAATATTTTCATAGAAGCATTTTCGGTAACATTTTGATGATAAAAATATTTGCTGGAAATGTGAAATAAGTAAGTAACCTGATTTTTAAGACAAAATTCGTCAAATCAATCCGGAACCCCCTGAGTCACCCATGGTAAATAAAAAAATAAACAATGAAGGAAAGATAATGCAGAGATACTTTTCCTCAATATGGAATATCATTCTATGAAACAGCGTAGGAGAATACTCAGGGCCAGTCTAATAAACTCATCCACCGAAAATTGAAATTTCACCTCAGCTTGAGAACCGGTTTCTGTATACTCAAACTTTTCAGCCTTCAAACTGAGGATGAATTTCAATTCTCGGTTGACACGTTTTTAATACTGGCCATGAATAATCTTCCACCATTTCGCAAATTATTCTGCGAAGCAGAATAGGACAATACTCAGGGTTAGTCTTATGTTTTATTATATGCAGATGATTCCAACTTTACTGCTTTTAGAAATACTATAGAAAACGTGATATCCAGCACTCAAGTACAACTGAAGAAGGTAAGTCAATGGTGTGAAGCAACTAAAATCAAAACAGACGCAATGTTTTACCGAATAAGGAAATCAAATCTCACACCTCCCAGGGCAATTAATATGAGAAACAATGAGATAGTTGCACACTCGTCTTCAAAATTAATGAGAATCTATATTGATGACGAAATGAAGTGGGAAACCCACTGCGGCACCCTCAGTAAACGTCTGCACTCGGTGATATACTCACTTAACGTTTTAGGTCTTATGGAGCCCACAGACTTCGTGCCGATTCGCCGATTTGAATCGGCACGAAGTCCGTGGGCTCCATAAGGATTGTGGGGAAATCAATGTGGAAAACTTCAAATCTTCGTAAGATCTTCCTGTGGGGATATTGCCTCTCGTAAATGACTATCTTGTTTAGTAATGAATGGTTTTACTAAATTCAATAATACGAAATATGTTTCTTCGTCCACTCTCAAGTAATTGAGAAAATCTTTTGGTTCCAACTTCATTTCATTTAATAAATTAATATGAGAATATTTTTCTCGTTTCAGAAGCCATTCTTTCACCCATATCGATCTTTTTTTTATTATTTTTGTTCAACACAACAATAGCAGCCGCCACTTCTAAAAGATGTTTCCTCTCCATTACGTACTCACCGAAGAACGACTGAAAACTAACTGCAGGGATTTCCCGAAGTGTGTGAGCAAAACGGTACGGCGGTCAGAATCGGCGATCCAAATCGGCGATTCAAATCGGCGAATCGGCACGAAGTCTGTGGGCTCCATAACGCACACGAACGATTGTCGGTGAACGACTATTTTGTAGGAGGTTAACGCACACTGACGACGGTCTACGAATAAAATCAAATGGAGCGCGCTCCGACAGTTTTGTAGGTACGACTAAAATTAGTTCGTGTGCGTTGGTGCATTCACATACGTGTTCTGCATTTCGACCGACAAAATTGTAGCTCACCGATTGTCGGTCGTGTGCGTTAGACCTTAAAGTATCACTTGAATGCTCCTGTTCTCAAGGTAATATATTCTGCAAACTATCATATGGTATAATTTTTCGGGGTGGCAGTTCTTCATCACACAGAATATTTCTAGATCAAAAATGAGCAAATCGAACAATCTATGGAATTAAGAGAACAGAGACTTGCCGTGGTGTTTTCAAGGAACATTTTTGACTACTGCTGCTCTATAAATAACTAAAAATTGTGTTTCTTCCTTTTTTTTGTATGACGTATTTCCCTTTTATTGCACATAATCAATAACTGTGATGAAATGAATAAATATTATTATTATTATTACTATTATTATTATTATTATCATTATTATAAACATGTCAACCGAGAATTAAGATTTATCCTCTACTTGAGGACAATTTTGAGCTCACAAAACTGGTTTTCAAGCTGAAATTGAATTCCAATTCTCGGTCGACACGTTTATAATATCGGCTCTAAGGCTGGTTCCTGAAATATAGATCCGAAGTGATTGATAGGCAGGGGAGATCTAATCTGTATCAACTACTTTTTGAGATGAACCGAAGAACACACTAGCTGAGGCAGCGATCACGCAAAAAAATTCTATCGAAATATTCTATGGTTGCTCATCATTCGAATGAGATATCCAACAGTATTCAGATATCAATTATATTTTTATTTATTTCATTTTTTTTATTTATTTCCTCAATTAATTGCTTCACACAGACTAGAACCTTTGAAATAGGTACTCGATTATAAACTTGCTAATTTTTTCATGAATGTATTTCACGAATGTAAATAAATGTAGATGGTAATGAAATTTTATGTATCCACACCATACGAACGGATTGTGAAACGTATTAAAAAAATTCAAAATTGAAATTATTTTTTTTGACTATAATATTATAAGTATGTCTAAACCCTATAACTCTGAGAAATTTGTACATATTTCATTATAACAAGAAGTATGCAGCTATCTCTATACCTTCTTCTTTTCTTCTCAAACTGTCGAATAATAATTAAACCTGAGGGAATCATGATTATTATTGAAAATTTTATGAATACTGATAAAGACAAATACTTCGAAATATTTGGTATCATTGAAATCGACCTAATCGAGGGATCCGTCTTTTTGACGTCCTTGCTACTGAGATTGATTTTGATGAGCCGATTTTTGTATGTCCATATCCCAGTCAACCAGTAGAGTAACAGTGAGTCGCAGGGAATACCAAAAAATATCACATCGAAGAACAACTTTGAGACTTATCATAGATGTACTAAGGATTAAACATTGAATAAATTCCAAAGAACTTAATAATCGCAATGACATCTTCAAAAGAAAACCTCACAGTATCTTTCGATAATGCTTCACAGCAACACGTATCATTGCAGCCGAGATACGGAAATTTCATGTTAATAGGTAGTTCCATTTTCGTCTTAGGTTCTAGAAAATTGCAATACCTATTTATTCGTATATTCGTGCAAAATGTTTTAATTTTTTTTTAGAAAATCATAGGTTGTATCAAGGGCATAATAATGATAATAATAATTCATTGCTTACATTGGTTATAACACGAGCGTTCTAGAAAATTCGGCGTCAAGTAGGCTATGGATTTTCGAAGGTTTAATTATTTTCAATGAAATAAAAATTATGAATATATTTGATTGTCCAGCAAGAAATTGAGTATTATTCCTTGTCAGGTAGGACAATGTATCATACCGAATAAAATTCAAACCTCCATTTTGGCTATTTTCGATTGATTTCAAAGCAATCAAATTTGGCCTAGGTCGTGTTGAAATTGTACTGGCCATAATCATTCCTTAATATCGAATCTACAATATTTACGCATCGTTTTTTTCGTCTGATTTATCCATTTCATTCCCGAATATGCCTCATAACAAAATTACAAAGTTCACAAGATCACTGCCGTTGAATTCAAATTTGAATCAAAACAAACACAAGCCGCTTGTGAATTCAATCCTTTCGTCCCTCCTGAGATCAAAATATATTCGAAGCGAAGTCAGAAGTCGACCTGATTGACCATAGCAGAGTAGTCACGCCTCCAATGCAATTCTAAAGGTTGAGATATTCTCTACTTGAGACTAGGATCTGGGATATTCTGAACTACAGAATGCCCAGCCTTTCGAATCTTCTCTCTTGCACGTACAGTGAAATAGTATAGCGCCAAGATAGTCAGGTGTTGTTCGAGATTTTCACGTTTTCGATGAGGATGAATGAACTGAATATTACATTTTTCCATTGACCAAACATTCTTTATTTAAAATTTGAATTTAATTTCTAAAAATTATGATGGTTCACTTGAGTCCGAAATATTCGTATTTCATAGAAATTTGGCTCTAAGCTGTATGATGAGGCTAAGCCTCATTTTTTCAGAAAGCTCTGCAAGTCGAAAAATTGAAAATATCTGCTTCCTGATTTATCATAATTCAGCACACCTGTTCTTTTCTTCAAAAGTTTCAATAATAATAATTATTAAAAAAGGTTCGTAGAACTCCGCCTGAGTTGTGGGGGGGTGGATCGAGTAGCCCAAACACAACTCTGCCGGTCCCAAGCCCGGATAAAGGAGGAGGGTTTCAAGGTGAGGCCAGCCATCTGCCTTTTGTAAAAACAATAGAGGGCTCATAGACCAATCACTTATGCCTCGGACCAGGAAGGATTAAATTATACGACGAACGCACGGAATTGGAAACGATCAAGGAAACAACGTAGGAGAGTAAAAAATGACACACTAAGGCTCGGATGTTGGAATGTAAGATCTTTTAATTCGAAAGACCAAGAGGTTATATTAGAACTCCACAACCACAACATAGATATATGCGCCATATCTGAAACGAAAAAGAAGGGCAAAGGAACATCTCAGTACGGCGAGTACACATTATTTTATTCCGGCAGATCGAAGGAAGTTAGAGCAGCTTCGGGTGTGGGACTTTTGATCAAACAAGAGTATCTGGACAGCGTAACCGGCGTCAAATATCGGAGCGACAGAATACTTCAGGTCAGTATGAAGACAAAAAAGGACAAACTAAATATTGTATCGGTATATGCTCCGGATTCTGGAAAACCAAGACAAGAACTGGAGGAATTCTACGATGAACTGCAGTCTACCGTAGAAGAAGGTAGTCATCATGGGTGATCTGAATGCACGTGTTGGAAACGAAGTAATCCCTGGAATAAAGAAAAGATTCAACGAAGCGGAAATTAATGAACAAGGACAACTGCTTATAGAATTCTGTGCCCATAACGAACTTAGGATGAATAATACTTACTTCGATCATAAAATTCAACATAAAATAACATTTAGAAGCAGCAGGCAAACAACATCTATGATTGACTACATTATCACAAACAGATTTGTGATCCCGGAGCAGATTTTAGATGTTAGATCTCTGTCATCTGCTAACATAGGTTCAGACCACAGTCTTGTATTAGGAAAAATAACCACCATTAGACCACCTTCCAGGAAAACCAAATACCTCACGATGGAAAAGTTTAACATTGAATCTTTTAAGGATACGAGTACGCTGGATCTATATGTGCGTCGTCTCGATGGGAAGCTGCTAGAGTGGAATACTCGATGCTGGGACAAAGTCGATGAACTGTGGGGCGTCTTGAAACAGAGTATAAGTCAAGCAGCCGAGGAAGCAGTCGGGAAAAGAACTGTTAACACGAATGCTCACAAACAAAAAACATGGTATACCCCTGAAATCAAGCTGCTAGCTCAAGAGAAGAAAAAAGCTCTTTTAAAGTTAAAAACAACTAAGAACCTTCAGGACTACACTGAGTACATAAGAACAAGAAACAGAGTGAATATCAGGATAAGAGAAATAAAGAGGGAGCACTGGGATAGGTTTAGCAGGGAGATTAAAGGTGACATGTACGGAGCACAGAAACGTGTCTGGAAAATGTTGAGAGCTGCAAAGAAGGAAGTGAATGAGTCTGTTCAGTTGAACAACATATGAATTACATTCCACGCACCGTGCTGATCTTACTTCTTTTACTGTTCCGGGTTCCTTCGAGTGTTGTGCTACCCAACTAGAATTTGAACATAACAAACTTCTCGTTATCTGTATTTACCGTCCAAATTCCATACCAACAAGTGATATTAAAGTATTTTATGAGCAGTTAAGCAAATTATTGGATCAATGTCTCTTTGAGGGTGCAAACTTTTTGATAGCTGGCGACTTCAACATTGATATCCTTACTCCATCTTCAGAGACTTCTATGTTTTTGTTGAAACTTGTAATCTCAAAGTCTCCACTAGAGAACCTACTCGGATTACCTCGCACTCTGCAATGTGTATTGACAACATCATAACAAATATTGAAGGAACAACAACAGTTATTGAAGAACATCTTTCAGACCACTCAGGTTTGAAATTCAAATTTCACAATATCGAGGCACCACCAAAGAGTGTACTGAAGAGGAGGTTGAGAGTTTTTAACGACGAAACCCATAAGAATTTTGATGAACAGCTCAAGAAATGTGACTGGTCCATTATTTACGACTGTCCCCAGAACAATCCCAATGAAATGTGGAATGATTTTTCTAATTCCATAGGTTCTATGTACAACAGAGCTTTCCCATTTAAGACAATAAACGTTTGTCAGATGAGGAGAATCGGAAGCACTCAGGAGATTGAGGAAAAAAAGAAATTATTGGATATTCTGTTTGTAATATCCAGATTTAATCCAACAATGTTGAAAAAATACAAACAAGTTAAACTCTCCTATGATAATGCTCTTGAAAATAACAAAAAATCGTTCTACAAAAATGTAATTAATAATGCGGTAAATAAATCTAGAGCTGTTTGGAGGATCGTCAAAGGTAAAAACAAGGGGTCCATTACTCCAGTGAATACATTCCCTACTCTATCAGGTAGTTACCAAAATATGTTCGAATTAGCTGATGAATTCAATAGGTTCTTCACCACTTCATCACTGAGTAAGTCAAGCAACACTGTAAATATGAATCCTACTAATAAACGAATATCCAATTCGTTCTACCTATTTGATGTTACAGAGGCAGAGGTTCTCTCTACAGTTAAGTCCATGAAAAATAAGAACAGCTGTGGTCATGATGATATTCCTATCACCATCATAAAGGCTCATGTCACAGAAATCTTAAAACCTCATTGTCATGCTATAAACTGTTCCTTCAAGAATGGTATATTTCCAGACTCACTTAAAATCTCACTAGTCAAGCCACTCTTCAAAAAGGGAGATCCCAATGATTTGACCAACTATAGACCAATCACCCTAATAACTGGATTTGCTAAAATATTTGAAAAAATACTTGCCAATCGACTTTTGAAATACTTCATGAAATTTAATATCTTATCTAAGAAGCAACATGGTTTTGTTCCAGGTCGTAGTACCGAAACAGCACTGTTTGAAATACTCTGGAAGATCAATCAATCTCTGGAGAAAGGTGAAATACCGGTAGGACTTTTTGTTGATTTCTCTAAAGCTTTTGATCATGTTGACCACGGAAGATTATTGTATAAGCTCGAAAGGTATGGTATAAGAGGCGTTCCTAAGAAGCTCCTCAAGAGCTACTTGGAAAACAGAAAGCAAATAGTGGTGTTGGATTATGCTAACTCTCAATTTCAATCATCAGAGGCTTCAGTTCTGGAGGGGGTTTTTCAGGGCTCGATTCTAGGTCCCCTGCTATTTGTGGTTTACATAGACGACCTTCCTGATGTATTGGAATGTTTGAATTTCGAGGATAGGAAGGAAGAAGACGTACATTCTTACCTATATGCTGATGACACAAATGTAATGATATCAAATCGAAATTTGGAAAGCGCAACTAACAATGTCAACAGAGTTTTTCGTAAAATGGGAAAATGGTGCACTGATAACCATCTAACTTTAAACACAGAAAAAACTAAAATCCTTTATTTCTCCAATATGAGAACCAAAATTGTCCGTCCTGCAAACATACGGCTTGAACAAAGTGTCATTCAGGTTAGCTCCAATACTAATATTCTAGGAATTTCGATAGATCAGAACTTGAGCTGGAGTTTACACTGCGAAGCCTTGATTTCCAGACTTAATTCAGTCATTTATACTTTGAAGTCTCTAAGAAATAAGATTGATGAAAACACAATGAAGACAGTCTACTATGCCAACTTCCAGTCAATAATGAGTTATGGAATTATTTTCTGGGGGAGCTCTTCTCACTCAGAACGAGTGTTTATTACCCAGAAAGTAGCCCTTAGGGTGATCTTCCGGATGAGGTATAGAGATTCCTGCAGAGGCACTTTCAGGGACAACAACATACTTACACTTCCAGGACTATTTATATATCGAACACTATTATTTTTCCATAAGAACAACCATTACTTTGAAGAATACAGAAATGTAAATGTTAGAACTAGGAGAATATGTCAGTATTTTTTTCCAGCCCATAAGTTCAATTTAACTGAGCAAAGCACCTTTTATACAGCAATTAAATTGTATAACTATCTGCCTGTTATAATTAAAAGTATAACTGAACACCGAGCATTCAGAAAATGTATATATCTGATGATCATGAAATGTGAACCATATTCATTTGTAGAATTCAAGACTTTCTGTGATACTTATTCATTGTAGTTTGATGCCACTGTTGGTAATTTTTATTTCAAGTGTAATTTGACTTGTTTTCACCTTATTGTCGTTGATAATAATTCTGGAAATAAACATAT